>FR990084.1:8509689-9759689 GCA_905404285.2 Erannis defoliaria
AATGCTCACCACCAAAAGGACGCTGCTGCCCGACCTCCGGTGGGTCTGGTTGTAGTTTTAGGACATACCCAGGTCTCAGGTCCACATATTATATTGTATATTGTAATATTATATTGTATATAGTAATATTATAAAATCCGTAGGTACAGTCTTTTTAAGATAAGATTGTTACTTATATAATAATGACTTAGTCCTTAACCTTGGTGAAATATGAATCGATACAATTAAAAAATTTGGCAAATTAATAGAATGTATATCACAAAGACAATTTTCTATCACGTTTAATTATTTTGGATACTCCTACTATAGCTTTGACCACATCCAATGTTTTTTTTTGTGCAATGCATAGCAGGCTGCGTGCCGGACTGTGTTTTTACTCCTTGAAAAAGACCACTGGATGTGATCGAAAGTGTGATCGATCAAGTATCAGACTTAATAAACCTATTAAACTTAAGTATACACGTATACATAAAACAAAAAAATTACAAAATCACATCAATATCAATATCACAAGGCCGGTGAATGTGTCAAAACCACGTTAGTTTTCATATCACAAAACAGTTTCTTGCGGAACACGCGAAAAACTGGAACAACTGACTCAAATTAGGCAGTATGTAGTACGTAGAAGTAAGATAGACCGATATTTGTTTGCTAAAACAAAGTGACAATCAAGCTTCGATCAATGCAATCAAGCAAGGTGCCACTCACTGCTAAGAGATTACTGGCGTTTTTAACAACTTTAACATCAACATTGTTGTCGACGCATTGCATAAGTAAGTAGGATTTTGTTGAAAATTATCAATAACTCCTCTTTTATACACATTCAGCGGAACATAAAAAAGCGTACATAATGTAAACAAGTGTTAATCTATACTTTGTAATTAAACACACCTATTCAAATTTTATCAATGTATAGGAAGTTTCATAAGCAAAATAAGAAAAAGCGTTTTATAGATCTTCTACAAAACCTTTAAAATATATAATGGAGTCGTAGCGCCGGAGGCTATCAGAGAAATTTAATTTCATGGTCCCCAAAAATAAAGCACTTTTGATAGGCTGATCAATCAAAAACGAACATCTGCTGAAAATAATTTCAAAAATTATAAAAAATATACCCATGTCTACTTAAATAGAAGTTTTCATTCAAGTTTCCAACAATAGGGTGTTCCTTCATTGGCACACTGGCGGTTGATTACTGCATAGATACGGTCAGAAAAAAAGAAATATATAAGATTTTTTGACTTTAAAAACGCAATTTGTTAAGTGGTTATTAAATATTATTACTTATCGCTTCAATAAGCCGAAGATTGGTGTAATTAAATTGGATCATGCGTCTATTTTTTTTTAAATTTATTATTAGAGAAGTCTCTTTAAAAATTATGTTTTTGTAATGTCATGATGATTCTAGAAGATAAATTAATAATGAGAACCAAGAAATTGAAATTATTTTTTTCAATAACATTTTTGAAAAGCTGCTTTATAATAGAACACGTTTTATTTCAAAATTGATAGCTAACTGTACCGTAGGACATGGGTACGTCCTAAAACTGCTTTCAGAATCACCGGAGGACTGGCAGCAGCGTCCTCTTAGTTAACTGTGGTAACACTCTGCGATCCCCAAGCCGCCTGCCAAGCGTGGGGATTATGGCAACCCCTCCCTATTAAGGGGCAGGCCTTCGTCCAGCAGTGGACGTCTTCTGGCTGATGAGTGAGTGAGTGAGTGTACCGTACATTTTGCATAATAAGTACAGGAAAATAATAGGGTACATTTTGCATAATAAGTACAGGAAAATAATAACCCTATTATTTTCCTGTACTTATTATGCAAAATGTACGGTACACTCACTCACTCACTCATCAGCCAGAAGACGTCCACTTGTCTACACCACCACCCGGTGGTGTAGACAAAGGCTTTTTTAGTACAACGTGATAAATAAGGCTCTGCGGAAAGGCAGAAGCTCTCCTTCTGAAGGAGAGCATGTCACGTTTCATACTTCGTTTTCCCAGTTTTTTTATAATTAATTTCTTGCTTATGTTCGCATACTGACCCTACCGCCGCACACATGCACGCATTACACATACAGTGGTTATAACTAGTTAATTTCCTTTGCGACAAAGGCGACTCGCAGCGGGATGGATGCGTGAAAATCGCGATACGTCACGGTGATCCTTGCCGGGTGCCGACCAGGCCCAGTAGTAGGGTATACGTGAGAGCATTGGTACTGATATATAATCTGTTCCAATGTATAAAAGGTGAAGGACAGGGAGTCGATTATTTGCGATCACAAAAAAGTAGAAATCGATACTTTTTTCAGCCCTGTATTCTTTCTTACTCGTAGCATGTAATGTTCAAGATACTCACCTTTTTTTTGGTGATTTATAATATTTAATTAAATAACTAATTATTAAACTAACTCAAATGCAGTTTAATAATATATTATTATATTAAGCTTCACGATTTATATCGTGTAGCGTGTGGCGCTTATGCGCCATTCTCAAAATGTATGTTTATAGGCCGTCACATATGATGAACATGCTATAATATTTCATGTTATCTTATATTTCAATATCGCTACTCATACAAAACAAATGACGAACATGTGACGAAGATAATGTATATTTCAGAATTGTATGGCGAACGATATTTTATCTTAACATGAAATATTATAGCATCTTCGTCGACTGTGACGGCTTTAATGCATTAGGTACATAATTGTGTATCTAAAAAGTAGTGCACGTTCCTGAAAAGCCTATTTTTATCTTGACATTTAATTAGTATTAAAACTATACAGAGTTTCTAAACTTTTTGAAATAGCAAGGAATTGGTTACGTTTCCGGTGCATAATCATGACTCTACCTACACTGAAACGTTTTAATACATTTGGCATGCTTACTAGGATCTCTACATCATTATCATAATGTTCCCAATAAATTAATTAGTAATACATTAAATTAAAATTAAGTAGAACATTAAAAAATATCCGATTTGTAGAATGTAGGTTACGTTCAAAACTTGTGAAATGCAGTGCCTCACTTCAAAGAAGATGTCACATTATTAAGCAATTGCCTACTCAGAACAAAAGTGATAAAAACTTGATAAGTACCTACCTAAAATTTAGTCTGCCTGACGAAAACTTTTGCAATCAGCTCTGAATTCACATAAAAATTAGGCGATGGACCGTAAAATTGGTTCAAAATATAAACATAATTAGTTGCAAATTTTATTACATATATAATATCAGGTTTACTTTTACATATCGGAAGAACTCTACTATATAGGTTATAGAGATTTATAGTTCATCTTCTCTAAAAATCCATATCAAACTAGTACTGCCATTGCAAAAGTATAATAACTCTTGGTGTTTGTTTGCTTGCAGTCATGTCTTTCTTTATCATAAAATAACTCAACTTTTCAATTATAAATGGCAACCAGAGGACGGGAAAAAGATGGAAAAGGAGATAACTGTTAACAAAAAGTCAATTACTAAAAATTGGCGATCAAAAACATTTAATATAACGGAATAACTGTAAGACAATCATGAAAAAAAATTTTTTTTTCGGATTAATTATAAAATGCTATGATTTTTATGATGTAGTCTCTAAGTCTGCCCGAAACACGACGCGACATCGTCGTCGCTTTGCATTTGTTCCCGGAATACGAGCGCGATTAAAAGCGACACGAACTATTTCCGCTTAACCGAGACAAATCATAATTACTCCTTCGGGTCTACTCTTACGCACCCCCTTTGATGTTTTTATTCCAAATCCCGGTTACGGCCAACTTAAAACAAATAGAACGACTCACGACCGATTATACGTTTGCGTTAAAGCGATTTGAAACGGTGATAGAACTTTCGTTTTTCGCCGGGCGACTGTGCCCCTGTGTGGTCCTGTCCCGATGTGGAAAATTATTCCAGCTCCTTCAGTTTTTGTGGGTTGCTTGTCAATAATGTGACGTTTGGTTAATCATACGGAACTATTTATTTTCCCACGCAGTAACCAATGCTTCCGCTGTTGCCGACAAGACGTACCGATTTACCCATAAATTCTTTAGGGCTGAAATTCATTTTGACTACGACATAGTCACTTAAAGAAATTAAATCTGTGAACTATAAATGAGATATATTTTTTAGAATAATGGCTACTTACCTGCTTACAGCTTAAATATCTAATAAAATACTGAACAGTTTTTGAAATATCTGCTGAAAATGTTGTTGTCAATAAACTAAATGTAAGCAACATTAGTACTTATAGCAAAATCGCAAATAGGTACGTAATAGTCACACCTACCAGTTTATTTGTGTACGTAATATTAAATATCGCTATCACAAATGATTTCCCTTCATAGATTGCCGCGTATTTTGGATGGATGCGCGTACTAGCGCAGATGCGACATCCGCCGGTCTCACGTGGAAATTGATTTTTCATGGTACGCCAGCTGTCGCGAGCGACAACTACCGCCCAACTTACTATAACCATCCTCATACAAACATTGAACCTTAACGTTTCACAGATAAAACTCAAATTGCGAGTGACAGACCCTTTCGGATGCAATGCTTAAGTTGGTAGCCGAGTATGTACTATGAAAGTCAAAAGTTCCTTTGTTGATATTTTTAATGTTTCGCACATTGTTGGTGGACCCACCGCGTTTGATCCGATTGAAGCAGTTATTTATGATTATTAGAATAGCGTGCCGATGGCGAATAATTAATTTTTACGTTCAATTTTTATTGTTATGTCACGACATTGATGATCCTGACGTATTAGTTACGTTTGTTTGCTTGTGTGATTAACGTTTTAATGTGTGCGGCTTAAACGATTTTATGGCAGCTATTTTAATAGTTATCAGGTATTCGTAATTAAATTTGCAAAGAGTGGTAATGTCCAATCACAAAAATCCTGTTTCGAACATAACATTATGGCTGTTCAGATATTTGTGTATTTATAATGCTATTGTTAGGCACTATGCTTATAATTATAGACTAAACGTTTTATTACTACCTACTGGTAATTTAATTATAGTTCACGAACAACTAAATATTCATTAGCCAATCAAATGCGAATTGATGTAATGAACATCAAATTGTTTTTTTTAACCTTCAACCAAACACGCATATGGTTGAGATGTGTTAATTTTATTTTCGCATTTTATTTATCATAATTATTTTGTTTATAGGTTACCTGTGAAAAGTTTTAATAACCTAATATTTGAGAGCTTGCGATATCGTTTTTTTTCTGTCTCTCTTATGTCAACCTAAATGAGACCTTCACAGATTTTGTGTGACTGATTAAAATGTTCTGCCTTATTTGGCCTAATATTCTCAAAAACTTGAAAAAACATATAAATGACATTGGCAGAATAAACAAAGTGCGATGTCAAAAGAAAAAACCTCATGTCCGTTGAGTCATGTTTGGTCCATTTCCATCTACAAGAGATGATTTATGTAGCGTCCAAAGTACATCTACACTTGTGTCTAAATAAGCCTATTCGGGAGCCACAGATGCGGTCACAGCTTTCTGTTGTGTACCAGGTACCTACACTATAGTCCATTACAAAGTTTATCAAAGTTGTCTAAATTAAAAAAGTTACAAATAATCAACTAGAGAACCATCAAAATGGGGGGACAGAGACAGGCAGGTAGAGGGACAATGAAATAAAATGACAGAAAGACAGAGCTACCAGTACCTATTTGCGCATTATTCATAATATAAGTGTAATTATTCTCTCCGCAAAATAATGTAATACTCAAAAATTTAAATTAGCTCCATTGAATATTCAAATGTGGAAAGAAAAATACGTCCTACATTAAGAGAAGCAATGATTGACGAGCCTCATTCTTCGGTCAAGACTGATGCGAGCCTCTCAGAAACGTCAAACCTTTGATTGGTGGTTCCCATGTGTAATACCGGTAGTTACAAAAGAGTTGGGAGTAATGAGATCTATCATAGTCTGGACAAGGACGATGTCTTACGGAAACAAATTGTCAAGAATTGAACATTCAAGGATTTCAATTCAGAACAAAATCAGTCACTGTTTAGATTTAGACAAGTTTTTGCTGTTGATAGAAAATTAACTAAGTACGTTAGCTAGAACTCAATAAATATTATGTGACGATATGATCGAAGACGGTATAAACCTCTTTATTGGAAAGGGAACTGGTTTCCAACTTAAGCCGACGGCTTACGACGGCATAGACTATTTTAATTTGCTCATAATTTTTAATAGCCCACTGATGGACTTAGGCCTACCCTCGAAGGGATTGAAATCTAAGCTACCATGCTGGCCCAGTTGTGGGTTGGTAGATTCACATATGCCGTTGAATTTCTTGTTGGAACATATGCAGGTTTCCGCACGATGTTATCCTTCACCAAAAAGCCACTGGTATGAAATTTCATAAACTCCAGAGCTCATTGGTACGGCCCCTGAGATTTGTACCGACCTCACGCTTTCAAGTCTAGAAGTCTCCCAACTAACCCCCAGTCCAATCGCTACAGCTGTTTACGGCTCAGGGTCTTGTGTAAGAGGTAAAACCGGGGCGCAATAGACTTATGTGTATCTACGATAGATTTCGCACGATTTTTGAAATATTATTTGACTATCAGAACGGTGGCCCTGCAAAGCATTTCAATCACACAAAGTAAAGAAAATATATATTACTTTCTTCATCCTTGTTCTAAGAGCAAACATAGTACAGCATGACTAACCAAATACCAAGTCAAACTTCACAAACTAAATCGGATCGAGCGCATCCATCGATTGAACACACCCGAATTAGCTAAGTTATAATTAGGCATATGACATGAATTCAACGGTTATCACAATGGAACCAACGAGCCATAGAATCGTGATATGACGCCTTATCGGCCACGCTCTAGGAGAGATGTGACCACTCAATACTCGGTGTCGGGACTAATAAGGGTTGTTGGCCATTTACAAAGCATGGCAAAGATGCATCTAAAGCGAAAACTATAATTATTATTTAGTAGTCGTAATCTTTTTCGTAGTGAAAGCTGAACAGTGCTAAGTACCGTTGTTAAGAACCGTTTTTTGTAGTAGTAGGACACCTTTGCCAGTTATTCAACCGCCAAGCAGTAGTGTGCAAGCATTACTGTGTTCTGGTTTGAAGAGCTACCAGATGCTACCAGAGAAATTACTGGGTATGAAGAGATTTAACATCTAATATCTCAGGGTGACGAGCGCAGTGCAGTGCGGCGCAGGATTGTGTTCGCAAGTCCACAATTCTGGCTACTGTTAGTGGCAGGTATGACGCTTACCACCAGGCGAACGCCTTGCTCGTCGCGTCACTTTATTGTATTAAAAAAAAGTAACTAGAAGTTATTAGCTATTAAAAATAGATGATGACGCATTTATCTATTTCTTTTTTTAAATTGTTAAGTATAGACAGCTTAAGTACCAGAAGACGGCAACTGCAGGACGAAGGCCTTAATAGGGAGGGGTTTCCATAATCCTTACGCTTGGCAGGCGGCTTGGTGATAACAGAATGCCACCACCGCTAACAGAGAGGACGCTGCTGCCCGTCCTCCGGTGGTTCTGGATGCAGTTTTAGGACATACTCAGCTCAACGATGACAACGATGTCTATATCTTTTCCCCAAGCGTATAGCTTGGGGAATAGATATAGACATAATTCATAAAGATATAATTCATAAGTTTATACATTTCCTGTCTCACCAGATTGAAAAAGACAAATTTACCATACCTTATCTTACAAACCTTTTTTCGTCACTAACTCAACAATTTTTAGCTGTGCTCTAGTTTCGTTATATCTGCGCTTTGCTTTACTGGAAACCGACCCCAAATACCTGGATCTAATCAGCATTTCTACACTCATTTTTAACAGTCAATTATACACGTATCTTAGTGTTATACGTTCGATTTTACGCGTGTCCCGTATGAAGTGATACGGTTTTGTAGAGTAATTAAGTGAGACGAGAATTATTTGCGGTATTGGAAAGTTTCCTAAACACCACCTATTAGATTACTTGTATTATTCGTGATCAATATTGTCTTACTCCTGGTTTCAAGCTCTATCGGGACGCAGCCTTTTTATTTTCAGAAAGCATACCTACATTATTTTATTGCCATTGTTGGTCGTAATTTTTATTTATTTTCAACCGACTTCAAAAACGGAGGTTCTCAATTCGACGGTAAGTTTTTTTTTTGTATATTATGTTACGCAATTACTCCGCTAATAAAATTATGAGCTGATTTTTATGAATATTTTTGTTTGGTAGGTAATTCTTCAGATGTGGTCCCATATAAATTTTATCGTAATCGGTTCAGTAGTTTGGTTTTTAAATCAAAATTACTAGAAAATATGAAGATGTCATTATTCCAAGTTGAAGTCGGTTGTATATTTTTTTAAAGCGTTTTATATTAATTCACTATTATGTGCAATGATTAAAATATCGAAATATTAAAAGTTATGGCTCTGAAGTCATTTAGTATGATATACCTAAAGATTTAGATAATGCAGATCAATTTATGAATCATCATTTAAGATCTGTTTTTATCTTAATATAAACCCAAAAATATATAATTATAAGCAATAACATAATCGGCCTTTCATCACCGCTGATCATATATGCCTATACACTCTAAGAGCGAAGCTGTGGCCTAAAAACCGCGGTAACCTAAAACCCGTGGTAGCTTATAAGTCTTAGCAGCCTAAACGTCGTGTGGTAGCCTAAAATTCGAAGTAGCCTAAACACCGTGATAACCTAAAATTCGTAGTAGCCTAAATGTCGTGATGTCGTGGTAAAATCGTTTCTGCCTAAAAGCCGTGGTAGCCTAAAATCCGGTAGCCTAAAAACCGTAGTAGCCTAATAAGCCGTAGTAGCCTAAGAATTCGAGGTGACGTAATGAGAGATAGCTAGACTCGGAATATAATTAATAATCATCTCTAATTACCAATAACCCTGTTTAAAGCGATACCTTAAAAAATTCACCAGTTCCCGGAAAACTCTATCTCTGCACTAGCATAATTTGAAGCCTTTAAAGTGTACCCCTATCCAATGGTAAAGGCTCGTTAACCTGATGTGTGGTTGGCCTGAGCTGATAACGGATGCGGGGCTCGGGGTCAATAAAGCTTACGCCGCGCCGGGTTAATTGAGAGATTTTCAGTCCCTTTAATTGACGTTTTCATGATTTTAAACTACATAATACGCTATTAAAAGAAACAACCGACTTCAACTTCGAATACCTGGTTAACATCTTCATCTTTATAAGTAATTTTGTTATAAAAACCAAACTACTGAACCGATTTTAATAAAATTTATATCTTTAAGTTTAATTTATAAAATGTATACCACCTAGAAGTATCACCAAACTACTGAACCGATTTTAATAAAATTTATATCTTTAAGTTTAATTTATAAAATGTATACCGCCTAGAAGTATCACCTACCAAATACAAAAATAATCATCAAAATCAGTCCATAATTGGCGCAGTAATCGCGTAAACGCGTATGTATGTTACATACAAAAAAAAACATACAGTCAAATTGAGAACCTCCTTTTTTGAAGTCGGTTGAAAATCAATCAAGCTTCTGACAGATATTTGGGTGATGCGAGATTTACATTAGTCATTAGCTTAGTCAACTTCATTACATATTTAAATTTATTTTTTACTGCTTTGCATTGCACAATTTTACTTGTCCATAATAAAAATAAATTAATCACTGCTATTGTGTTAACAAAGTCCCTAATTATCAAAATTTACTGGAAGTACGTTTATCAATCACGTGGCTTATTTGTAAAAAAAATGTGATTATAGGTACTTCTCCCTAATCCCAACTGAAATTTTCCTGATTTTCAGGGACGACCCGATTGTAAACTTGCTTGAAGTAAAAGTTGTGAAACTTAGTTGTTTCGGAAAATTAAAGGCACGTGGCTTTCAATCGCAAATTCTTATAGTTCACGGGTTTGTTAATTTGTTTGCTGAAAAAACAGTTGTTCCAAAATAACATTTTGAAATTATGATTTCCACAACAAACATTTAGGTGGCAAGCGTAAGGTAGTTTTCGGGCTTTAGCATTACAACATTTATTACCGTCTTCAACATCTTGTTGTAAGACAAGTATAATAAGTCTACTTCAGCGCCTAGCTCGTGTAAATGACTAGTTGGTCTTTCTTAAGCTGGAACGTTTGCTAGCTGCCTGCCTATAACGCAGTGTGCCTTAATCGCGTTATGCCTAAATGTAATTTCCAATAAGTTCTAAGTGTTTGGACTAAGTAGCCATTCGGCTATGTCGCTATTAGTCTATTTCTTATATTGTCCATTTCGCCATACGACTATTTCTTACATTGTCCATTTCGTGTTACGAATAAGTCGCTAATGTGTAATGTCGCTATTGGTCTTATTTATTTATTTAGTAAACATACAAAACAGAATGTAATAACATTCGATTAAAATTGTATATACATATTGCAGATCTGTATCACATTCCAAAACTATGTATGTCTAGGTGCATTAAAATATCGGAATTAAATAGTCACTAGAGGAAATTACAATTTGTGATTAAAATTAAAAGTGACGTACACAGTCAAATTGGGAAATAAAATTGAAATTACATTGAAAATTGAACCGGTGAATTATAAACTTAGTGCTAATTAATGTAATAATAGTAATATTTTGCTATACACAGCTATACATTTGTGTTGAGTTGGGTCTGAGGGAACCAAATTTAATATTATTCAAGTCAAATTGTAAAGGCCAAACTAGGTTTTAAGTTGAACCTAAAATATTTTTTTATTTGTCTAATATGGTTACGTCTATTCACATCCACGTCCCTGGCACAGTTGCAGGTTGGTGGATTCACATATGCCATTTCATTTCTTCTCTGGACGTATATCGGTTTCTTCACGATGTTTTATTTCACCAAAAAAACAGTCATCATCATCAACAGCCAAAAGACGTCCACTGCTGGGCGAAAGCCCTTAATAGGGAGGGGTTGCCATAATTCCCACGCTTGGCAGGCTGCTTCGGGATCGCAGAATGCTTACCACCGTTAAGCAAAAAAACCAAAAATTCAATGTGGTTACGAAAATTCATACATAAACACCAAAGAGCTCATGGGTAAGACACCGGGATTTGAACGCGCGACCGTAAGATTTCAAGTGAAACGGTCTCCCGATTAGGCTACCACGGCTTAACAGACACACGGCTGTTGTAAGACAAAACAGTGGATAAATATTCAATTAAAATTATTCTCGTTTAAAAAACTGAAAACCCTAAAACCGTATCCAGAACCTAGGGAAAACGAGCAGCAGCATCCTCTCGGTCTCGGTTATGAAAGCGAGCATTCTGCGAACGTCAATCCAACCGCCAAGCGTTGGTATTAAGAGTGCGCTATGCCAGAAAAATAACAGATTTCACCCGCGCGTCTTAGTTTAGAGTCGAAAATAGCATGATACAATTGATGATGATGATGGCTTTGAGGCATGAAATAAAAAAAATAAACGGCTCCTGGGCTAAAACATTAGTTTGGCTATGTTATTCGTAAAAAATAATGAGGTGATGTCGCTGTTAATTTAGAGCATTTGAATTAAAACAGTTTTTTTTTGTTAGTAATTTGTAATATATTTTTTTATTAACCAGATTATTTTCCTAAATTCTATTCGGTTACTCGGCTACTTTAGGTTTTTCCCCTGCCTGTAGTATTTTTTTAATTTGAATATTTACGTTTTTTATCATTAAACTATGTGTTTAAAGATACACCTTTTACTTACTTTTGGCATTAGTCGCCCCCTTAAGGCAACCCCGTCCTATTAAGGGCCTCGCCTTAATAGGAAGCAGTGCCCAGCAATTAACGTCTTTTGGCTGATGATAACTCATAGTTTGATTACCCTGGCTTGTTTTCTATAGAAAACTCATTACTTCCTATCAAAACTCATCAAGTGTTGTCTTCGCTCCATTGGAAGTGCAAAAGATAAGCTAAGACCCTAAATAAATAGAAACAAGGCGATGATTAAGATCAATCCTGGTCAACATCAACATTGAAATTGAAACTCCGAATATATTTTGTTCAGCATAGATTGGCAAAGAGCTTCGCGATTTGCTTGAATATTTAAACATGTTCGGAGTTCAATGTAAATCTTTTAGTTACAGAGCAGGAAAAACAATTTCTGATATGTTACCGAGAGTCTTCGGTGAGCTGGACCCGGTTGCCAGTGGACCCGCGGGTCCACTTGACCACATCATTTTTCCCCCCTGTATTTTTATTGGTTAACTGGACACATATTCAAACTTTAAAGAATCATCTGTAAAGCTACCAGTTGGTACAGTCGCGCGCAAAATTGGTTAGTATTTTTTTTAAATGTTCAAAATTGTTTGGTATTTTTTTTTAAAATTATATTTCCCTTCTGTAAATAGTTACTTAATAAGCTGAAACGTATGTGTATAGCTTTTTTAAGAGGATAGTGCTTATTTATATTCTGTCAAAAATCTTATAGGCACGAGGCAAGAGGACACATCTTATGAGACATCGGTTTCTTCTAGGTAAGCGAGCTTCATCGTCGACTTTTAGACTATTTTCTAGACTATACATCTTTGTTTAACACCAGGATGGCTATCAAATGCCAGATAAGATAATAACATAATATTTATTTCAAAAAAATTTATAAATACACTAAAATGCTTTAGCAAACATTGGTAAAAATATAAAGCTTAATTTAAGAAACACGGTTACATTTTTGTAGGTACTAGCAGGTCCCAAACTAGGCAGGGCCTGTATCTTGGTGACCTGGTTCCATCGGGTTACAGGTTTCGATTTCGCGCTGATGTTAAGCCAAATCCATTAAAAAAAAATATAAGACAAGATTATATACAAGATTATTTAGTACTGAAAGTTTGAAGACTAAAGCGTTGTTTTATTGTGAGGAAGCTAGTAATGGTAAGGAAGCGGAAAGCCAAAGATCGTTCACTTTGGCACACCAATTGTTGTGCCAAACCCAAACTGTTGGATAAAGCCGAAGACGGCTTGGCTCGTCTTTATCCAACAGTGGAATATAATCAGTTCTTAACGCTAAAGTAGTATACATTATAATTATTCAGTTCGTACGTTTTTATTTACTTTCATTCATAAATCATACGCAAGAGCTTTACGATAAATCGTGTATTAGTTTCGAAAGGCCACTCACACAGAAAGCTTTATGAATCATTGCAAATCTCCATTCATGCTTGTAACAATCTATGCATATTGTTTTAAGAGCGTTCACACTGTAATGAATATTCAGTTATAAACGCATAGTCGTTACTAACAAATTTTATTATCACTTTACCCGTACCAAATCCAGTGAATATACCTACATACGTACGTGAGAATATAAGCTATAAGCAACGTTATACGAGTATATTGCAAGCTAGCTGCGACTCGCGTTTCTAGTCGCGGGAACACTCACGCAAAAATTGTTTGTGCAACAACATGTACCTAAAGTACCTTTGTGACTCTTCGGCCTATAATCTTTAACCAAGCGAAAAATCACGTCAGTAGGATGTTAAATGTACAATTTCTTAATTATAGTATTAATAAGAATAACTGGCATACCTACAGCATAGCCACAACAAATTTTCCAGATTTATTAAAAAAAAAAAAGGTCTCAACTTTAGGTCCGTCCTTAAGATTCAATTTAATAAAACAGTTATGGAGAATGCACTATTTGTACCTACCTCAGAGACAAGCTAAGCTGTAAAATTTACAGAACCAGCGCGAATATACCGGTCTTTATGTCGCTAAATTTGATAAAATTGTCGGTATAGCTGATACAATTTATTTATTTCAATTAGTACGGCTTACAGCCAATTACACCAATGATAATTACATTAATTAAAAACATTTCTTAAAATTAATAAAATTCAAAACAAAAAAAAGATCTTATTACAAGAATACTTAATAATAATAATAAAATGTCAAAATAAAATAATCCTAAATAATAAAAAAGACAAATAATTAAAATCCTATAATAATACTAACAGTACGTGACTGAGGCATATTTCTTAGCAAAACGTGTCCTATACACAGCAGTGCAGCATCATGATATTGGTGGTGATGGCGACGATGGTGACGATGGCGCTGATGATAATAAGTTGAACACTACGCGGGTAAAGCCAAATGAAACGCCAGTTCCCAATAAAAAAGTACCTAGGTACTTAGTTGTAGACAGAAAGCGTAGGTCTGCCGCAATTCTAATAGATTTAGCAATGCTAGAAACCTAAAACTGAAAGCTAGCCTTGTCCGATAAACGGATTGCTTTCATTCCATTGCACGCAGTGTATCGTTTTATCCGGAGTTCGGCCAAAATGGTGGATTAATCAATCACACCACTGTAGAAATCATAAATGACAACGTTATCTCATGGAATACATGTGAAATAAATACCTACATTTTGTTATAACTATAAGTAAGTATAAAAAATCTATTGACGTAGGTAGATTAAGAGAAAATTAATGATTAAATTAATGGTTATAGTAGACATTAAGGAAAATATTTGGATTCCTGGAATAAATGCAGGTTTTTTATATCGCGTATAGATTCTAGTTTGGCAACCAAGTCGCTTGTTGGAAAGCAATGATGCTTGAAAAGCCGGTAGGTTGTTCCATTTCTTTGCTTTACGAACTTTTCAAAAAGCGTTTACGTTATGCTAGCTTGGAGGGGTTAGCAATTATTTTTCAAGTTACACATCAAGCTTGCCTTACTAACTTAGGCGCGTAACTTTAATCTAAAGCTGTTCAATAGTCCAGAACACCCCACTTTAGAAAAGTGTAACCGATTCCCGAACAAAGCATCCCTCGCCAACGAGCCATGACTGAAGTAACAACCCCCACGAAACAACCCTAGCTGCATATAAATCGCCAAAAGTAAATAAAAGACACCATTACTGCCCTGATTATTTCGACCCCTATAATAGCACCGCCATTTTGATATTTAAGTTTTTATATAATAATAATGTACAGGAAGAAAAGGAATGATTAATACCATTTTCGAAGTCATAAAAGTTTTTTTTTTTAATGTTTAAATCTTCTCTATTCTTTTGTATTGCCATAAAAATAAGCCCTAACGTCGATCGTACTGGACATAAGTATAATTGGCTCATTCATTACCTATTTACTTATATTTTTACTGTAGCAAAAATGTTATATGTATTTTAGCGTAAAATATAAATATCTGGAGAGCTTTAAAAGCCGTTACAGACGATGAAGATGCTGTAATATTTCATTTTATCTTATAACATATCTAAATATCACTACCCATACAAAACAAATGACGAACAATGACAAAGATAATATATATTTCAAAATTGAATGGCGAGCGATATTTTATCATAACATGAATTATAGCATAGTTTTGACACATTATTGGTCAAAACCAGAGGTCATCGGATGTGATCTAAACTATAGTCGGAGTATCCGATTTAATTTCCGTATAAATAAAACTAAATCTGGAGAGCTGGTTGATGCTGAGTATTGCTTTCGTTACAAAATCAAAGAAACATCATTTTTATATTTATGCAGATGGCGAAATTGACCCTAAAAATACTATGCAAATTAAGCTGACATTAGATTAAATCTACTTTGCTCTAGTTTTGTGTAAGTTGTGTTTTGTATTTGATTTAGCACGGTACGTACCAACGTAAGTAACTTTTATTCTTTGCAAGTTCTTATGAAAGTACTAAAGTAGAGTTTTTCATTTTCATTTGCATTGATGTTTGTTCTGTATCTGGTTGTTGTACGTATTATAAGTAGGCATATATTTACAACAACAAAAAAAGTATTTTAGCAGCTACCTGGTTCTCATAGTACAAGCTTTGCTTAGTTTGAGGCTAGATGGCGCTGTAAAAAATAAGATGATTACGTTGAATCAAAAACCCATTTCAGACTAAACTATACATAAGGTTAAATTATCAGTAACAATGGCAACTGCGTATACTGTACCGATCTCACAAATCGAGAATACCTGTAAAAAAAACTAACAACAGCCGTACACTTCACACCTATTACTGCACACCCTGGCCCATTCATCCCTGACGCCCTTACTGACGCCACACACAATGGCACTAGCATAAATGTCACTGTCAATATACATACCGCCGATATCGAGCAGTCTTCATTCTGTAGCTTTGATGTATTAGCCTTGAATTAGTCGGCTGCTTCTTTCAAGCAAGACGCGTATTCTTTTGAGGATGTCTGTGAATTTACAAAGTGACAAAGTGGTAACGCCCATCGCTTGTGTGGTAGATCCTGGGTGGCTTGAGGAATCTTCTTTGGTGGGTCTCTATGATGCAAAGAGTTTTCGTTTAGCTTTGTTGAATAGTCAATGTACACTATGCGAACTAAATGTATTTAATTATAATTGATTTGTATATTACCTAGTTTTCACAGACAAATAAATCATTCATTCATTCATTCATACTATCATAGAGCCCCATCTCTATGAAAGAAGGCGTTTCTTTTTTGATCTATGGAGCTATGAAACATCAACTATCATCACCATACCTCTTATACTTATTTATCAACCGACTTCAAAAAAGGAGGTTCTCAATTCGACTGTATGTATTTTTTTTTCTATCTACTCACTTACCTACAATATAGTAGATAGAGCCGTAGTTGACAAATGTCATTTTGTTCAGGATTCACTTCAACAGCCGGAAGACGTCCGCTACTGGACGAAGGCTTCTTCCTTAATATGGAGGGGTTGCCATAATCCCCACGCTTAGTAGGCGACTTGGGGATCGCAGAATGCTCACCACCGTTAACTAAGAGGACGCTGCTGCCCCTTCGGCGGTTCTGTCTGCAGTTTTAGTACATACCCAGGTCCACTAGATTGTTGACATCGAGTACCCCTAACCTAAAAACCTATCGCACAGAGGAAGCTTTCCTGCCTTATCTGAACAACTTTTTATTTTATTACTTTAAAAAAAACACATTTTTCATTTATATTTTTTTTTTAGTTTTTGTATTATATTGAAGGGGAAAATTTGACTCCCGAAACATCATTGCCCGAAACGGCGACCCGGCGAACGGATTCCCTGCTCAAGGTTAGTATTATTTAGTTATTCCGAACCTCTCTTCTCTTCTAATTTAAGACCTGAATGATTGAAGATTAATTGAAATAATTTTGTTAGTACATTGAAAAAAAAACACATTTTACTTACGTACTTTTCGTAACTAAAGTTGCTATTCAAATTATGGATCATTTATTAATATTACTAGTATAGTATAATTATTATCTTTGTTAATACTTACTTTTTTAATAAGGCTCAATGATTTGGACAAGATGATTAACGAACTAACTTTAGAACTTGAAGAAGACTCGTTATTCATTTTCATTATTTAGCTACAAGGAATTTCAAACTCTTACGCGATAGGCTTTTAACAATTTATAAGACTAACTTCTGGCAACTTAAACCGAAATACTTTATAGGTATTGCACTGTTTTATTAACATTCATGTTACCTAGTTAAAACTAAAAAAAAAAAATTTTTACACCGTTAAGTAACGAAATGAGCAAGATATTCGCCTGTTGGTAAGCGTCACGCCTGCCGTGCTAGTCGTGCCAGAATTGTCAACTTGCGAACACAATCCTGCGCCGCACTGCACTGCCCTGGTCACCCTGAGATATTAGATGTTGGATCTCTTCATACCCAGTAATTTATCTGGTAACATTTCCCTTCAAACAGGAACACAGAAATGCTTGCACACTACCGCTTGAAGGTTGAATAACTGGCAAAGGTGTGGCCAACTTCCCCAGGCGGACTTTGCAGTAGATTCCTACCACTACAACATGGAGATGGAAAAACAAAATAAAGGCGTTGATGTCAAACTCACATAATAATCATGATGAGCTGCGCCCCACGGTTCAACTCGCGGTGTTTAATGTTAATCTCACAATCATTAGTTTGATGTCACTTGTCCCATGGGACTACTGGGTCAAAATAGTGGCAGTTGTTCTATCACGGGACAACTCGATAGACCTATCTCATTTTTCAACTCACTTATAAGTACGTGTCAATAATAGCGTCTATCTGCTATACATTATTTCTTATGTCGTGAAAGAACGACAAACGAACCAAAACACTTTATGCATTTAATAGATTAACTAAGATTCATTTAAAATCGACTTTTAATACTAAGGATTACACGTCTGTAACAGTCTTTGATTATATACCCAGCCAAGAGCTAGATCCTCCAAGGTAACAGTAATAAGTAACATAGACAAGCAGTATAAACGACGTGCAAAGCAAAGCCACTGCGAAGCAAATAATTACCCTTCCAAAAACAAAATATGCCATGAATCTACCAGCATAACCCTGCCAATCACTACCTTGTTCGCGAGGCAATAAATAACAAGTGACAATCTGTCATCAGGTACCACACGAAGATTGGAGAATGTACCACCCACCGCTAACATTACAGTTTGGTTTCCTGTTTACGTGAATCGGATAAGGCAAAAGACAGTACAAGACGGACGTACTCTTTTCAAGAGAATAGTGTTGTTTGTGGTTTCAGATACAACACAGACAGCTACGCAGGGGTCTTACCGGCTACCGAACAGTAGTTCAAATTTCATTGTTCTTAAAACTACGTGAGGTCCTAATTGTGCGGTTGAATACATTAGAACGTATTCTCTGCGCGTAACTAATTGAGATGTTTGGTTTGCAAAGTTTTTGGTAGGTTTCAATTCAATAGAATGCGGTTGGGCCTATTATTACGTCGTATATCAGTTACCTCAAAGTCTGTAGTCGTTAGAATTTGGCGCTTAGAATAGAAACAAAGGAAATTAGTTTCAGAATTCTAAAGGTACGAAGAACTGAAATAGAATAACAATACCCGACTCGGAATTAATTGGATCAGATATTTTACCACTTTATGTGAATAAAGAGGAAAGCCCAACAGGTCTAATGAAATAAGAGTAAACGTAAAAAGGGATTCCAATAAATGTTAATGGAGGTTCGAGATAAAAATGTTTTTGCTCCGATACAACGAGAAATATAGCCTTGTGGCAAGAGAGAACTGAAAACCATAAGTACTAAGAATAAGATTAGGATTCATATGACTGCCTTATAGCTCAATTGGTAGTATTTCTGTTTTGAGAGCTGTATGGCGTTGGTTTTATTCCCACCCAGGACAAACATTTATGTGTCGAAAATAGGATGTTTGTTCTGTTCTTGTATGTTATATACAAATATGCATTTACAACAAAAAGGTTTAAATTATTCTATCTTTTATGTTTCCCTTTTCTTTGCTTAGTTTGAAGCTAGTCGCTTTTTGAAATAAAAAAATAAATTTTAGGTTTGAAAAGGCTAGAAGCCTTCATTGTTTTTACCACAGTGCGTATAAAATCAGGCGTCTAACTATACTTACCACCATCATTATTTTATATACGTTATATTATTTTAAGTTATTTTATAGTTATATTATAAACACATCAAACACGTTTAAATATCATTAAGATATTTTTTTACTGTTAATGAAATAATAGTAGCTTGAAGTGGGCTTACGGGCTGAAAGCTCCGTTAATTGTTTATTTTTACGACATATAAACCGTTTTATCACTTAAAACTAGCGTATTAGAAATACCACTACTTAATTATTTTTTTAAAGTTTTTTTTCACTATATAGGCATACTTAATACGAAAATACTACTATAACTACTAGGTATAAGTCTGTATGTTTGGTTATTTTGGAATTGATTCTTGCATTCTTGGATTATATTATTTTTATATTTGTCTATAGTCTGTAAGGTATTTCAAGGTATAATAAGGGCCCGCGTTTTTTAAGTATAAAAATTATATATTTTTTAAGTCTTTCTGCATTTTATTCGTTCTGCCCACGTAGCCTTTTTGCTTTGTAGGCAGTCTGGCTAAAAAAGTTTTTTTTGCCTGAATTAAACGGTCTTATTATAACTATAATAAAGGTATTCGTACGTACTTAACCGGGTTATAACTATTATATCACTAAAGTGCTGTAACGTATAAAAGCCGATGGAATAAAAGATCCACTTCACGAGCAAGTATGATAAAAACATCGTGGCATGACATGTGGTATTGCACAGAATTGAAATGACTTGGTCCATTATTTAAGCAGCGCTTTTTATTTTAACTAAGACTCAAACCCTTTCAAAATTGACATCAATTCCTTGAAAACAAAAACTATGTGAACAGCGCTACGACGATAACACTCTAAGCATATATAAGAGAGTAATAAAGCAATCACCGTCATAAATATTCTACTTTTCTTCACATAAAAGCCTTCATAATTTCTCTGTACAACAACAGCGGCCGATCATCACAAATTCGTCATGAGAAAAAACAAACGACGTCAACTTTCCGGGAAACTCGTAAACGGTTGTAAATTTATTTAATTGCCCGTATTTTTAGTTTTTACTCAATATTTTAGGGTGCTACCTCCTGCGGCTACAGAAGCTGAGCATTGAAGGCAGTAAAACAATAAAATTGTCCTCTGTAACTGTTACACCCTTTGTGAAAACTGACAATCGGTGACATTGAGCTAACTGCCCGGGCTTTTGTTTCCGGATGACAAATGAATGTTGGACAACGAGGAATTCACGAAAGTAGCTCGTGATTGGAAAGAATTCTTTTGTTTTTCGCTGCTATCACGTCATGCAAGAACGCTTGATATTTACGCTTAAATACGCTTACCTCAGAGACATGTTTATAGATAAATATCGTCCTATTTCAAAATAAGTTTATTGACCATGTGACCAGTTAATTTAGTATTGGGCATTTTTATCCCTCAAATTTAGTAAAATGTATGTCCTAAAAGTGATTTACTAAAGTGAGTTGAAATGACATGCTTCACCTATTTAAAACATTCTGTATACTTTATATCTCGTTTTGACTTTTCCGGTCATACAGCATTGATTAGTTTCTCGGCCCATTTTTGCATAATACATAGGGTATCTAATATTATAAAAAGGTAGTTTATTATGTTTCATTTTAGTTTGTATTCTAATATTCGTAAGAGCGTTGACTTTGAAATGATTGAACCGATTCGGAAAGGTTTTATTTACTGATAAAAAAACGAGTGTAGTACGAAGCGTATGCAAAAATTAGTCGACAATAAAAATAAAACATATCACTACAGATGCTTTAATATAGCATAAAAATTGTTGTTATACGTCCACATTCTACCGCCTAGTCCACATTCTAAAGCGGCATTCGACTCACAGTAGAGCGCACTAATGAATGTCGTTCGCGGTCACCCATCCTTCAAGTGATCGTATCGATAAGTGTGTTACTTTGGTATCCGTCTTCTGTTAGAGGGTAGCGGACAGCTGTAGTTATATACTTAACGCTAAAAGAAATCTTACATGTTCATTTGAAATTTTAGTTTTCTCTTGAAGTAATAAGTTGATACTAATGTATTTACAGTTAGGTCCCATATATATATATTTTTCCCATATGTTTTATATATTCATATACAACCGTCAGCCATGTCAGAGGTCTTCGGGCGGCACATTAACTCTGACACTAGGGCTGGCCACTCAGCCTATACGAACTTATTTACTTACTTATTTTTTCTTCTCGCAAATGTAAGTTGAACTACTCTAATACAAGCTCTAGCTCATTATTGCTGTTATATAAAACGTAAATTTTCGCAAGTCTTTGTGAATGTTCTAAATTAAACTGATTCGGTGTTTTCATGGCGTGTAGAGAATGATTGCGATGGCTTAAAGAGATATCATGATTTCTTCATGCTAAAGCCAATAATGAGATTATAATCAACGATTGAAATCGTTACTCCTACAAAAGTTAAGGTTAAAGAGAATTACGGATAATAAAAGAGATTCGGCAAGTGGAATGGAGTAAGCCTTTTTAATGCGACTTTACTGAAGTAAACAGGCCATAAATTCCAACGAGCATTTTGCCTTTTGACACTTCGTATTGTTCTTAATGATTTTCGCTCAGACTAAGTACTACAATTCCTTTAGTCTGAGGGTTATCTACGAGAAACGGTTGTTTGTAGTCATAGAAAGATTTGAACCTCATTTTGGTTAGTTCACCATCTTTACTTTAGAAACCTGACTTTCTTGAAAACATAATTACATAAAATCATATTATGTAGTAGACACAAATTTATGTGGATTAGTGTGTTTACCAATTTAGTAAATTGCATTTTTTACATTCACGCAAAATTTACAAGCAAAAGTTCTACGCTCTAAAAGGTCTACAAAGTTCTACGCTCAAATATTGGCGTACCTAGATTCTTGTTAGCAACAGATTCAATACAAACAAATGTGTTGTACATACATCAATGGTCAAAAACATAACTGTAGCGAATCCCATTGTTTCATCCCAATTGCTGACATCTAAGCTCAATCATTGTCAACAAAACAATAAAGTCCACCTTCTAAAGAAGCCATTAAACATAACACCTCTATAAAGTGTTTGTAAACACGCAAAGCCTTCCAGCTGAGAAAACGCTGCGCTCTAAGGCCCAGTAAGACAATATTCGACTAATAGCTACCGATGACTCACGTACTATAAATAAATCATTGTTAACATCCTCTGAAGTCACTAACAGGAATCACGAGCGTTTGTTCGCCCCTCTATGCCAAACCAGACTAATAATTTGTTCAAAACAAGGCAAGTTACATTACTCTAAAACTGTTCTAAAGGGTCACAGTATGACGTACGAATAAACGTCGAAAGTCTTCCACTATTGTTGATTAGAAAACAAAACGGCGTGTCGACACCCTCGTTCCTTTTGTACGGTGCATTACAATTCCTTGCAGACTGACAGAATGCGAAACAAAAACATGGAACGAATGACAAGCGCTTTTGTACTGAGCATCTCGATGATAATGAACGCCGTTATTTAATAATACTTCTATTTATTGACACAAATAGGGTTTTTAGAAGTAACTTGAATTTTCACGGCAAATGATTTTAAAAAATATTGGAAAAAACTGATAGGAAAAAAAACTGTTTTACAAGCTGTTCGTAGTTTATCATAAAAATAAACACGTACTCGTGTAAAATATCTGGATCAATACTTAGAACCCCACAGATTAGCCCACTCTGGGAGGACGTATTGGACCATATTTCACTACACTAGTCCAGTGCTGTTTGGTACATTCACATACATAAATTTCTTTTGCGGATATAATTCTCAATATGCTTTTCCGAAAGTCACTATTTTAATTACGTACGTACACACGTAACTTTTAAAAAAAAAAAACAACCGATTTCAAATAAATATGGGACCACCACGGGAGTATAAAATCAAAAATATTCAACCTTTCAAATAAAAAAAGATTTTTAAAATCGGTCCACAATTGACGGAGAAATCGGTAAACAAACATTAAAAAAACAATCATATCACCGAACATAGAACCTCCTCCTTTTTTGAAGTCGGTTAAAAACGAGAAAAAGGTGAAAAAGAGGAACGAAGTTCTCTGATTACTACTTCAACTCCCAATTATAATAGTGTTTTTATGGATTATCTCATTTTTAACCGACATCAAAAAAGGAGGTTCTCAATTCGACTGTATGTTTTTGTATGTATGTTACGCGATTACTCCGCCAATTATGAACTGAGTTTGAGGATTCTTTTTTGTTTGGTAGGTAATACTTCAGAGATGGTCCCATATAAATTTTATCGAAATCGGTTCTGTAGTTTGGTTTCAAATCAAGATTACTAGAAAATATGAAGATGTGATCCAGGTATTCGAAGTCGGTTGTATTTTTTTTAAAAGCTTAATATATATAGTCAAACTATGCAACTACACGATATACCCTTAAAATTATGGTCACGTTATTGAATATGACCAATTTTTACAAATAAAAACATTACTGTCGTCAATGTCATAATTGGCAGCACATTCAGCTCACTGTAAGGTATAAACCTCCTCCCTCTTTTGCCTTCCCTGTTCAGCGCAAAATCTCATCCAAATTTAACAATGAAAAAAAAATCAAACTGGTCTGATCGATCTGATCTGAATAATTATCTGATATTATTTTAATGTGAAGCGTCTAATTAAACAATTGCCTATCGTTTCCCAATAGG
Organism: Erannis defoliaria; assembly: GCA_905404285.2. Lineage (NCBI taxonomy): Eukaryota > Metazoa > Arthropoda > Insecta > Lepidoptera > Geometridae > Erannis > Erannis defoliaria. The sequence continues at coordinate 8,533,739 of FR990084.1, forward strand.
AGCCCGAGTCGAACATCGAGTGACAAAAAGTTGTAAAAGATTCGGTAAGTTTTTAGTCCAACAGTCAATGGATATGCACGACTTTGGCGTTTGATCGAGAATTTTGTGGACATTTGGTCGGAATGCCACCGAGTCATTTCTCGTGAGAACCGATAATAGAAACTACGAAGTCAAGTGCCGTACTCAAATATCGCAGGGTGATTGTGAATTTTTGCTACGCAAATGCTTTCGTTACGCTACTAAATAGCTTTCTTGAGAAGCAATTTTGAATATTAGAATCTCTTCTGGTATTTAATAAATGTCGTCTCGCGTTTGACTTAGGTCCTGAGAATTGTGTCAGTATTTTCTTTCGCTTGCTTCTTGACAGATCTTGGATTTCGTTTGTTACTATAGTTACCTAGTTACTATCTCCATTCCATTTTATTTTTATTATACATGTTTTTAAACGTTACGAGACACATCTGTCTCATAAAAATCACAACGCTTCAACTAGGTGAGCTATTCCTTACCTAATTGACAATATAAAAAAATGAGATCTGTACCTGATAAAGATTGCTTGCAAATCAAATAGACGCATAAAACAAAAAGATATGGTAGTTTCTGACAGACAAATTTACTCTTAACGTTAACTGTTACAACATTTTTTAATACCAGATAATTGTCAAAACGCGTTGTTAAACCATGAATTTTTCCAGGTTGTATCCCAGTAGTGAAAAAATCGCTCGAAGAACTGACAACCGATGGGAAGAAAGGTTCTTGAGTGGCGACCGCGAACCGGAAGACGCAGCGTAGGAAGGCCAACTAGGTGGACCGACGACATTGTAAAAGTCGCGGGCAACCGGTGGATGCAAATGGCAGGTTGTCGTACAGTGTGGCGGTCTAAGGGGGAGGCCTTCGTTCAACAGTGGACGTCTCCGGGCTGATGATGATGATGTTGAGTGAAAAAAATGCGCCATGGAATCTTGAGGTTGTGGATTCAAAACCGGGCCCGTGAACTATTTTGAAATTTACGGATAACAAAAAATACAAATGTCTTTTCTGTAAAGGAAAAACATCGGAGGGAAACCTGCATTTGTCATCAACAGCCATAAATCGTCCACTGATAAACGAAGGCCTCCCACTTAATAGGACGGGGGTTGCCATAATCTCCACGCTTGGCAGGCGGCCTGGGCATCGTTATCCTGCATATGTATCGAGATTAAATTTATTGATATATGTGAATCTGACAACCCGCACCTGGCCACCTGGCCAACGTGGTGAAGTATTGCCCAATCGCCCTTCAAGGCTAGGTATACATATGCCCAGCAGAAGGATGTCAATTGCTGTTGCAGTAAACATATTATGTCACCTTACTGTTTCATCTTAATTTATATTAATTAACATCGTTTTATCTTATTTTAATTAATTAAAGGTTCACTCTAAAACAACAAACAACCTGTCGCAGCCCAGTTAACTATCATTCAATCGCTAAGCGACAGTGTGTCCAATCTATGTCGAGTCGGAACAAGACACGTGCGTGCATTATCCGCTGTGAAAATCGATCAACCACCGACTTTTCCGAAAGAGCAAAGTCGACGACCGATTATCGCCGAATCCGGCGATTTTCGACGCCCCCAAGCGCCGACAGTCACTGGCAACACCTGCGATCTCCGCTCCCGTCCCGCTATTATTGTCGCTGCCATATTTAAATGTTTAATTGCTAAACAGTTAGTCCGTTTTGTGATTTGTTCTCACGCGCTGTGGGAACAATCGACTAGAGAGTTTTACATGTTTTAGTAGTCGTTAGACACGATTACGATTGTCCGATACGCAAATACTATAATGAAAGATTCGATGCTGTTAAGATTCGATTGTGAGTCATAGAGATATTAAAATAATCGATTGTTGAAGATTTAACGACTGCGGCGTCCGGCTGTCTAGCGCAGCAACACTAGAGATGAGTTTAGTTTTACGACTTTTTTAATTCCAATTATTAACGTGAAACATTACTAAAAGAATCACATTTATTGTAGATAGTCGTATATCTACGGTAGATATTTACAAGTGTGCTACCTCAAGTTAACCAACTATTTTCAGCAGACTTTACTGCATAAAACGGGTAATTGTTTCATCAACAAAAGTATAAAGGTAGAGCCTTCGATCAAGGGTAGAGCAAAATAGAACGTGTAGCAAAATTAGTAGAACATCTAATTCTAATTATGAATGATGAGTCCTGCACTGACGTCACGCTAGGGGTTATTGTGCATCCCCCTACCAGCCTACCCAAACCAACCGAGCTCCTTAAAATATCAGAACATGCAGCTTGGGTCGCTGGCATAATTGTTCCAACCCACTTCGCCAGGTGTTGTGGTGACTTGATGTCGACTTTTGCGGAGTCCCTACCTCATTCGTATGTCTTTTTCGGTCCCGTAATGCAACAGCACGTGTTCCACGGTCTCATTTTCCTAGTGATAGCCCAGGCACAAATTGAAGCTACAGACCGCCCGGTCTGTAGCTCCAATTTTGTGCAAGTGACAGTCAAGATGTGCAAGTGATAACTAAGATAAATAAGCAAGTGATAGCTAAGATGCGCAATTTAAAGTTGAACGCATATCATAGACAGTTTATCATAGTGGCTTCTTCAATGCCTTATATAACGAGTTGCCTATATATATTTTTTCCTAAAACATTCGAAACTGGGGAGACTGAGGACTTAATGGAGATCACTTCTTATCACTTCTTAGACTCTAGACTCCATGGGCCTTATTAACGCGTGGAGTACCTACGTAATACCAAAGATAATATGGTCGATTCTGACGGTTTTAGTTGACAGTTCTAAACTAAAGTATTGATATCCTCAGCTAACATGCCTAATAAAAAAGTGACGGCAATATTTTAATTCGTTTAGAACCGTCAGAATCGACCACATTATATTACTAGTAGTAATACTTAATCCGCCTTTTCCCTTTACCCACCTAGTCAAACTTGAAAGAAAGGAAAAAACCAAAGGACGGATTATTACACTCATCAGCCAGAAGACGTCTACTGCTGGACGAAAGCGGAGGGGTTGCCATAATCCCCACGCTTGGCAGGCGGCTTGAGGATCACAGAGTGTTACCACCGTTAACTAAGAGGACGCTGCTGCCCGTCCTCCGGTGGTTCTGGGTGCAGTTTTAGGACATACCCAGGTCCAACCAGGGTAGCCCATATATATATTATTCCAGGAAACAACCTATGTCCATTCCAAGTTTCATCCAAATCCGTTCAGACAGCTGAAAGCAAAAACTTGTTGCTGAGTGGCGAGAATTGGGAGAAGCCTACTATGTCTAGCACATGACTGTATATTATGATGATGATGAAACTCTAAGGTCCTACAAAGTAGAAAAGCGAGTAGGGAACTACATAAAACAGTGCTAAGTCACTTCAATAAAGAGTCCAAAGCGTCTCGAATTTATTGCGTTGTACAGGATACATGGTAAATCCTCTTGATGAGCCGGTTTCTCACGTCAATTCTTGTAAAAGGCGCCGTTTTCACGAGCAACTTGAAATTTATTCCGTTCTACATACAAGGTTTAATGGGTTACTGTTTCAATAAATAATTTGTATTTTGTATTCGAATTTTAAGTATATTTGTTATTTTAGGTCTTACAGTTTTGTTTTAATATGGGTATTACAAGTTTAAATCTTATAGTTTTCTTTAGATTTTTTTTTAATTTGGTAACATCATTATTGCGTTATTTGATAAAATCTTAATTACGACAATATTTTTTATTAATAAGTTAGAAATACTTATAATGGCGTATACGACTTGTATTGCATTTGATATATTATGGACCTGTGTATGTTCTAAAACTGCAACCAGAACCACCGGAGGATGGGCAGCAACGTCCTATCCGTTAACGGTGGTGAACATAGCACCAAGACAAATTTTTTATTGGTGCTATTTTGGGAATATGCTACGTGCTCATTTCTTGGGTGCTCAAAAAATTGGTGCTCAATCGGGAATACCCCAAAACTCTGCGATCCTCAAGCCGCCTGCCAAGCGTGGGGATTATGGCAACACCTCCCTATTAAGGGGGAGGCCTTCGTCCAGCAGTGGACGTATTCTGGCTGATGGGGATATTATTTCATTTGTTTTGTGGTTAATATCTAAAAGAGAAAAAAAAAACCTTTGAAATTCCTGTTTTTATGTAAAATAAACGGCCGGATTGCCTCATGGGCAATTACCGTCGCTTATAGATATCTACCTCTACAATACCAAGGACAACACAAAAATGTTCGGTGTAACCTTTTAAGACTTTGTTAACACGCTTTTTGAACAACCCAATGTTGTAGCTCCACGAAAAGATTGAAGAATGAAGTCAATTTCATATTTTGCTGGGTAAAATGTATAAAGATAAATCAGGATAAAAACATATTGCACAAACGGCATTACGTACCAAAATTTGCTTTATGTGGCCTGAGCTGATCTAACGCTTAAAATTGCGGAGAAAAGATTTCCCTCTGCTTGATAACATTTCGCTGCTTAAAATAAGATTAAAGGAAAGCTAGATTTGACAGAAGAAGCTTGAAAACAAGTTTAATACTGTGGAAACCAAAGAGTTTTTATAAACTCTGTGTGTGGAAACGTGGAAATGTCTGAGAAGAATTAATAACTGGAGTGACTTTGATAGACAAAGTGGTAAACAGCGTGATAAGGGAACGTTGCGATCTAGTGATAAAGGTAGAGTTTTGATGGTTCGAACACGTAGAGAGAGAGGATGGAAGAAAGAAGATGAGATTTATAAGGCGTGTGATACCGAGCGAGTAGGTTATGGTTGTTGGTAGGCCAACTTATCACGATCAGATTGAAGAAATGAAAAGAAAAGAAGCATTTACGCATGCAAACTACGTAGGCAAATGTTGGCCGAAGCAAAGCGAAGGTCTCCGAGACTAAGGGGACAAGTCAGCGATTGTACGTATATTTGTTCGTCTGTAACTTGCAAATCGTCCGTCGATCCGATCTTTATAAAATTTCGTAAGCAAGTAGTATTGCCAATACAATTACCAAGTTCAAATATGGCGAAATTGGTCAAGGGGCTAGGAACACAAATATAGGGATTGCGACGTCTCTGCTCGCTGCGAACTATCCTAGAATGTAAAAGAAGAAGAAATAAAAAACACGATTGTCCAGCCAAGAAACAAACTAAAAAGTTTAAAAAAAGGTACTGAATAAAAGGGTTTGTTCACATTTGAAAATTGCCTTATTATTATTTTTTTCAAAAATTATAGCGACTGTCACTCGGGATGATGTAAGGATTGTAAGGGTTCTAGCGATACCTTAGACTTCCAAATCTGTTCGGGCACTTAGATGTTAGCGTAGAATAGAGAAACTGACATACCTACATACATAAATACATACATACATGACTATTACTGCTTTTTATGGGCAGTCGTGTAAAAGGCGTTCAAGAAATTTGAAGTAGCGATAGATGTGTATGCTAATATCGTAAGATGTAGTCCTTCTCTGCCTACCTCAACGGGAAAAAGATTTGTAGATGTAGATGTATGTTTGTGAACGGGATTGTATGTTTGTGTGTAAGTATGCTTCTTAAAAATAGGAATATGTTGATTATTTCCGTAAGCGGGAACTAAGAACATGCCTTAGTTTGTCACATCCGCCTCTACAAATAGTCCCCGCCCAGTTTTTCCAACGAACTTGATTCGTCATGTCCAATTAAAATGGTGGCACGACTTTTCTCGGCCGTCGTAGAGTCAAGCAATACAGGATAACCCATTTCATACATCATATTTCGTTTTAAAAGTTGTTTTGTTATGTCAAGTATACTTTTTACGACGAAGAGGTAAAAATTTGCCGTCATGAGTAACATTGATTCACATCAGTGATTATTTACGAGATATGTTGTTAGTATAAAACAGTGTTTTATTAATTGTTTGCTCGGACTATAATTGTTATTATATTTTTTATTCAAAAAAAATCCTTAAAATATAACGAAAATTTTGTCCTTGTTAAAGACTTGCTCTACTACGAGTAGGGTTCCACCTTCCCTATTAAGGCAGAGGCCATTCCAGCGTGGACGTCACTGCCTGATGATGAGGGTTCCATACTTTGGGTTTTTTCTTGAATGCGACATTAGTGTAAATATAAAATAGCCTATACTATATTACAATAGCTAGTAGTAGTAAATGTAGTGAAATAGAATAAGCTGTAATGGGTCTCATCTGCCGTGACTCAATTATTACATTAATCTTTTTAGTACTTAGAACTAGGAATCTCAAAACAGCAGCGCGAGTACCGTTCTTGACGATAGTTATATTTGACATTTAAATCGTATATTAGACATTTAATTCGGTATAATTCGGTAAAATTCGGTATATTCTCAAATTCGTCTAAGTAAATCTACCGACACGTCAAATTTAGCGACATAGAACGGTACTGGCGCTACAGTTTCGAGACGCCAATGGTTCTCTGCTTCGCCATTACTTCGCCCTCATCTAATCACAACATCTAATTCTCTTGAATATGAAAAATAACCAAAAAATTACAAAGTTCTTATCCACCGATTCACTGATCCCGGTGACTGACACCATCTACCAACCGGTCGCCATTCGTTCCCACGCGTGTGCCTTACCGAATACTTTTTACCTTCCATTCCGTTTTTATAGAAAAAACAGAACTTGAATCACGTTTTCCGCACTCGAGCTCGTAGCCTTTATAGACAACGCCTTCGATGACGATTGGTCGACGCGGAGGAATTTTTGTGATAAACGTTTCTTAGGTTATTTCGTATTAATAATAATATTTTTTTGGTTTATAGGTATTTACATATTATATTGGTTTATAGTTACATATTTATACAAGTATCTAAATTGTTTCATTACAGAGTCACTATAAACTATAACTATATGGTACCTACTTTGTACGATTGGTACTATACGATTTTCAATCAAAAGAAGAAACTATTGACAAATTTTATTGGTATCGACTGTAATTATTTTTAGCCAACGACGCAAACAGAGGGGTGTTATAAGCTTAATGGTTGTTCTATGTACCTGTCTATGGCATCGAAGCTCCCAAAAATTAACCGATATTGACTTAAGATAGTCTGAGTGATTAGTGATTTTTTAAATGTTAAATTTTAACTTGTTTATGATAACGAACAACACTACACCACTACAACACTAGGTCAATACTACATCAACACTACGTCAAGACTAGGTCAACACTAGATCAACACTACGTCAACACTAGGCCAACACTAGATGGACCGACGACTTTGTGAAAATCGTGGGCAACCGGTGGTTGCAAATGGCAGATTCTCGTACAGTGTGGCGGTCTAAGTGGGAGGCCTGCGTTCAGTAGTGAACCTTTCCGGGCTGATGATGATAATAACAAACCATGCGACACTGGGAAACGTGGACATTTATATCCGTGAGCGAAGCGAGCGAGAAGTCTTTGCAAAACTGGCAAAATTTACTTTCATCTGTCCGTGTCTGTCTTTCTGTGTCGGCTATGCTTGTTGGTAGTCGCGTTCAGGTCGTATATTTCAAGTAATTTTGACAAAACTATATAATAAGTTCCACAATTTATAGATTTTAAAGTCGAGGTGATTTTTGATTGAAATGTATTTCCCGCAAAATGGGAGGAATTTTGTGCGGCGTTATTATTATTGATAAAATTTTAGCAAAAACATTTAGTCCTCAATTCTGAACCAGATTTTTGAATAGCAAAATCGGTCAGATGTTTTTAAGATAACATGGTCGTGACATCTCATGACAAGAGGTCTACTATTCACAGAACCACTATAGTCACCGCGTTACCAACTGAGTCGTGCGGCCATAAACGTCAATAGGGATAGTGCGAGTGCGAGCGAGACAGACATAGTGAGAGCGTGCGAGCGTGCCCACAAGTGCGAGCGAGATAGACATAGTGAAATTATTTATGGCCGCATGACTCAGTTGGTAACGCGGTGAATATAGTAGGCCCTAATTATCATGAATGGTCAGATTGATTACAAGGTTTTCAGCATTACCATAATCATATACAGGGTTACTGGTAACTCGATGTATTCCCGGCAGGACCAGATAGGGGAGCTAACATACATCAAATTTAAACCCACCAATTTATGGGCGAAAGTTAACAGTTTTCGAAATATTTAAAATTAAACAATTATTATTGTAGGGGGTTTTTACAGAAAAAAAAAAGCTTTTTGCCTTTAATCGTAATATATTACCAAAAAAAAATAAAAAAAATGTCACGCTTATCACATTCTAAATATTTTTTATTTTCATTTCTTTTTTTAATATATTTTTTACTGTTTTGTTAGCCTATCTGCTCCCGCTGGGAATACGTCGAATTACCAGTAACCCTGTTTTTGCATTCATCATTAGAATCGAGGATTTTGTGGAAAAACAACTTAGTTTTATAAATAAATTCCATGATTACCTCTTAAATACTTACTTATACATAATACATACATGAATATCAGATAAGAATGGAACGCGGTAGAAACAAGAACAATATGCTATTGTTTTAAATAAGGCCTACCTAGGCTAATTGTTTGTAATTTAAAATTTTCAGTGCGCTATTTTTCATTCTGAACACATTTTTCACATATTGGTGTCGATTATGTTGCACCGATCACTAAACTTAATTTGACAGGACGAGACCTGTTGACATCCTTTTCTAACATATTGAAATGAAATGAGACGCGTATAATTTTAGTCCTGTCAGATTAGTTTAGATTAGTGAGCGGTGCAACAGAATCGACACCATTATCATACTAGCAGTGCCCCGTAGTTTTACTCGCGATTGATTCCTGGGATAAAAAGGAGCCTATGTGTTATTCTAAGATATAAGCTGTATATCTATATACTAATAAGGTACCAAATTTCTTCCAAACTCTGTCAGTAATTTTACGTGACTGACTGACAAACATCCAAACATACAAACTTTGACATTACTTTTTACTTGGGTTTGAACATTTGGATTGTCTCTAAACTTTCATCGGTCTGGATTTAATCCTTTTGTTTTTTGTGTATAGTAGGCTAAGTAGTATTAAGTAGTCTTTGTAGTTTGTTGAAGTTAAAAAAGGCTTACGTCCTTATAAATCACTGTTTTAAACTATCACGATTGTTCACTACAGTCGGTCGGTTGTTGTGTCTATCCGTGAACATAGAGCATGCAACCGCGCAGAAATATCGGGAGCTCATTTCACAACATAATCACGGTAAATATCGCGTAAATAATAATAGGACTGTATTACTTTATAATATTAGTTAGTAGAATTATTAACTTCACTAACAAACAATACTTTTACCTAGTGATAGGACTCTATTGCAGAGTCCGCCTGGGGAAGTACCACACCTTTGCCATTTATTCAATTGCCAAGCAGTAGCGTGGAGGCATTACTGTTTTTCGATATGAAAGGCATTGTTGCCCGAGATTACTGGGCAACATTACCATTTGAATTCTAATATCTCAGGGTAATGAGCGCAGTGAAGTGCGGGGAAGGATTTTGTTTGCAAATTCGCAATTCTGGCATTTCTGGCACTGTACTTTTATATGGACAGGCGTGATGCTTAATTGCTTATATCACCAGGCAAACATGTCGATTGTATGTCATTGCATTATTCAGGGTGTTAGTTTGAACGCCTTTATCCTCCTAGGATATCATTGTACTCATCATTATGAACAACTCTTACAATGGGGCCAACCCTGAAATCACGAAAAAAAACAGCTGTTCCATACAAAAAGGTTCATCGATCTTGGATAAAATGTATGGAACAGCTGTTTTTTTTCGTGATTTCAGGGTTGGCCCCGTAGTAAAAGTTGTTCATAATGATGAGTACAATGATATCCTAGAAGGATAACGGTGTTCAAACTAACACCCGGTATAAAAATATCGAAGTCGCTTTTACTCTACTTCTGATCGTTTTATCGATTTGAAATTTTACTCGATAATGACAATACCATACTTTGGTATCATCTGATCTGGTAATGGAACCGGAAGATTAAACTTTACAATGGATAAACGTAAATCACTCGAGTATGGGCTTATATAATTGGTTTTAACGAGGCCCGTTCATTACACTTGATGAACTTTAAGTGCGGTTTTTCTTGTAACTAAGTTTTAAGGCACCTTATAATATTCACAGAAAAAATATGTAAGGAGGTGAAGCTTCCACGGCCACGCTGAAATGATTCAAAGCGCGAGCGAGCGCACGAGATATCAGCGCGCTGTGTTTTTATGTAAAAAATTATAATTATATCAATTGAATTGATGTTATAGTTAAATTTTATGAACGTTTTACTAAATCAATACATAACTATTATGTTACTTAATGTTTCAAAAATTAAAACCTTATAAGTAGGTATTTTTTTTTAAATATAATTTCTTTAGGATTTTGTCCGTCAAGTGAATTAAAATTGTGTATTGAATGAATTATTTTAAATAAGACCTTTGATTCTATATTTTTTTATGGAAACTAGTATTATAGTAATTTAAATGTAATAAAAATAAAAACTAACCGGTTCGCTAAATGCTCATGACGAGCCTTAATTGTGTATTGCATGTATAGATTCATCATAGACATTTACAGCCTAACTACAAAACGCCGCTCAACCCTTACTGTTTAAGATGCTCTGACAACTTCTCGCTGACGTAAAAAGTCACGTACGAGAACAACAGTGACTAAGTTTAAACGGCGTTTTGTAGTAAGGCCGTTAGTGTTCAAGTAGGGCCTTAATCATTATTTTCTAATCATATATCATATTCCAGTAACAGCTTACTCCACAAGCGTATAAATTAACTCAGTCGCGAACGAAGATTGCGTTTGACTGCCTAATTTCTCCCCATATGGCGCATTACAAGGCTTACAATCCGCGCTATTGTAAGCCGCGTTATTGTTCAAATGGAAGATGAATTTAATGGGACTCTCGGTAAGGCAAGCTCGTTCTGATATGAAAATTTAAGTTTGAGTAAATAGGTTCCTTCTAGGTAAGCGTACTTCATCCTAGACTGCATTATCGCTTAACAGCAGGTGGTCAAATGTAAACCTCTAAAAAAAACTAAACTAAGACTAATTTTAAGTTTTGATGGGTTAGGACATTTCCCATACGACATGATTGTTTGATTACTATGTTTTTAGTTTACTAAATTAAGACACCTAGTACACACAAGGTTCACTAAGATAAATTGGATTTCACGACCAAAATATTACGGGTCTATCCCACTAGTCCCATCGTGTTGTCCCGTGATGGGACAACTACCTCTATTTTGACCCAGTAGTCCCATGGGACAAGTGACATACATATTTCGGACCCACTAGTCCCATCGTGTTGTCCCATTACACTATTTTGATCCAGTAGTCCCATGAGACAAGTGACATAAATATTTCGGACCCACTAGTCCCATCGTGTTGTCCCATTACACTATTTTGATCCAGTAGTCCCATGGGACAAGTGACATAAATATTTCGGTCCCACTAGTCCCATCGTGTTGTCCCATTACACTATTTTGATCCAGTAGTCCCATGAGACAAGTGACATAAATATTTCGGACCCACTAGTCCCATCGTGTTGTCCCATTACACTATTTTGATCCAGTAGTCCCATGGGACAAGTGACATAAATATTTCGGACCCACTAGTCCCATCGTGTTGTCCCATTATAGTATTTTGACCCAGTAGTCCCATGAGACAGGTAACATAAATATTTCGGTCCCACTAGTCCCATCGTGTTGTCCCATTACACTATTTTGATCCAGTAGTCCCATGGGACAAGTGACATAAATATTTCGGACCCACTAGTCCCATCGTGTTGTCCCATTATAGTATTTTGACCCAGTAGTCCCATGAGACAGGTAACATAAATATTTCGGTCCCACTAGTCCCATCGTGTTGTCCCATTACACTATTTTGATCCAGTAGTCCCATGGGACAAGTGACATAAATATTTCGGACCCACTAGTCCCATCGTGTTGTCCCATTATAGTATTTTGATCCAGTAGTCCCATGAGACAGGTAACATAAATATTTCGGACCCACTAGTCCCATCGTGTTGTCCCATTATAGTATTTTGATCCAGTAGTCCCATGAGACAGGTAACATAAATATTTCGGACCCACTAGTCCCATCGTGTTGTCCCATTATAGTATTTTGATCCAGTAGTCCCATGAGACAGGTAACATAAATATTTCGGACCCACTAGTACCATCGTGTTGTCCCATTACACTATTTTGACCCAGTAGTCCCATGAGAAAAATGACACTAATATTATTACATACTTTCACAAAACAGCAAAATTACTCTTACCAATGAAAATTAAACTTTTTACTGAAAACCGTTCGCGTCTATGATAGCCAGGTATTTTTATTACCGGGATACCGTTTTCGACCATATATAGATCCTTAGGAGGAGGCAAGCCGAAGTGTACTCTGCCATCGGTATGTGGTCGGTGATCATAATTATTTTGGCAGTGATGTGAGTTTATTATAGTGTGCGACGTGTGTTTGTGTGTGTATTCATACGAATAGGAATATAGATAGATAGATATATAGAAACACTTTATTGCGCACACCAAAAATAACATTACAATAAAAGAAAGATAAGAAGAATATGTTAAATAAATGTAAAATTTTACTTGGAAATGTGCAATGCGTGTTTACCACGCCTCCCACAAAATGTGACAAAAAAAATTGTATACAGATTATCGTAAAATAATGTTTTTATAAAATGTTATAGTTATGTAACAATTTTGTATTTTTTTTTGTTTGTTATTTTTGTACCCCGTAAATAATATTTATTTTATTTTTAATTTTTTATCCATGACGAGATGAGATAAGTAACGAAACGAACAAGACGTTCACCTGGTGAGCGTCACGCCTGCCACTAACAGTAGCAGTGCAAGAATTGTGAGCTTGCGAACACAATCCTGCACCGCACTGCACTGCGCTCGTCACCCTGAAATATTAGATGTTAAATCTCATCATACCCAGTAACTTCTCTGGTAACATTGCCCTTCAAACCGGAACACAGTAATGCTTGCACACTACTGCTTGGCGGTTGAATAACTGACTAAGGTGTGGAGTCCTACCACTACAAAAAGAAAATAGAATTAATATTTTTATTATTCAAGTATTCACTAGGATCTGAAGCAAAAGTAGTAGCGAGTATTCTAATCAAGTAAAGGCAATCTGTTTTCGACACGTTACATAAACAGTAGATTCCGAATTGGTCCTATTCAATTCGTATTTACCTACGTATTGAGAATAGGAACTTCTGGAGATGACATTATCATTACAAACATTATTCTAGTTATTATTACCTGCCTGCACGTGCCATTTAACAGATTAGTGATCACGTAATCGACCACGTGATTGATTACGTAATTACTAATCATGCACCTAAGAACTCTATTACGTATATTTTCTTACAAATTATAAAATTTGTTGAGTCTATTTTAGACTCTTTAAATAATTGTATTACAATGAAATACTATTACAGTTCCTCGGGACCTGGGTATGTCCATAAAATGCAACCAGAACCACCAGAAGAGGGGCAGCAGCGTCCTCTTGGTTAACGGGGGTGACGATTCTGCAATCCCCAAGCCACCTGCTAAGCGTGGGGATTATGGCAACACCCCTCTATTAAGGGGGAGGCCTTCGTCCAGCAGTGGACGTTTTATGACGACAGTGAGTATTTAATTTACAAAATGATGGTATTTAAGAGCAAGATAGCGGCGTGCTATATTCTTGTCTTTAGATTCCTGTTTGTAATAAATTCATTTTTAAATTAAGAAGTTTTTAAGCCCAACATAAATTTTAATTCAAAAATTCTTATTTCGTCCCCACGAAACGTCGTCGTCGACGTCGTTTTCGTCGTTCTTTTTTCGTTTCGTTGGGCCAAATGTGGAGCTGAAAAGTGTTTCAGCTCCACATTTGGCCCAAGTTTTTTTTCTATAGGTAAATTATGATTAATTCAGTACAGTTGATGCGACAAGTTTATTCACTTGACTTTCTATGTTTACACTCAGGAATGGTTCGAAGAAAAACTGTATTTAATTTCAATTAGCAATTCATTTATTTTGGGTACACTATATTATTTACACAAGGTGCTTAAAGTTATTTTATACATAGTCGAGTATAATACGAAATAAATACCCTATCTATAAATCACAACGTCATTAAGGCAATTTATATTTTAAGTTTTAGGAATTAACATAAAAATTTGTTACAGTTGTTTATGTATTTATTTACTAATTTAACCTTTTAATCACAGGGGTACTAAATTGTGGTTATGTAAATGATTTTTAAGATTTTATATTGAGTTCTCTGTAACGAATTTTCATATTTAGAGATGGGAATCGTAACTATACAATATACATACTTAACTACATTATTGTACTGTATTTAAAAACAATAACAATTTTTGCAATGTAACAACCTTTTGTATTATATAAAATCTTAGAAAAAAGTAACTAAAGATTACAAAGCTTAGAAAATATTAGTTATCTCAGTGCAAAATTAGTTTTAAAGTGCAATAATTTTAGGAACCGAAAATAATACGATTGAATTATAACACTAAAGAAAATATAATTTATAATAAAGCTAGGTATATAATACAAGTGAAAGTAAGACATTCAGTCTTACAAAATTGAATTATCTACAGTGACTTTTTACTATACAACATTTAACTAGAGATACGTAGGAGAAAATATGTAATTGTAGAGTGTAGGTACATACAAGTTATAAAATATTAATTAATCAGTGTTACTAAGGCACATTTTTGATATTACATTATAGAAATGGTACGATTTTTTATAAACGTCAATAAAATATTTATTTTGTAGAGTAAATTTCATAAATATGAACTCTGTTCTAAAAGGCAACTTTGCGTCAGTTTTACAATGTTTTTTTTGTCTATAATTTTAATTGTAGAGCATACAAGTTAATCGTTATATTAAGTCCGAGTAGATTCCGATTATTTAGTTTCAAGTACTCAGAATCTACTTGAACATACATATTTTATCATTGTATGTATATTTATTTGACGAACACAATTAGTTAATACAAACACAATTTTGAAACAGGAATTAGTTTGAAAACATTATCTATAAAGGTGAAAGAGTTTTAAAGATACTAATAATAATAATAATATAGAGATCGCAACTTCGCAGTTCGGGCAAACATCCAGGATATAGGTTATGCGTAACTATATTAGAACAGCTGATTTTTTTTCAAGGTTCAAAGTAAAAGTTGTTCACGGTGATGAGTATGACCTTCGGCCTTTCGGCTTAACAATTCCGTTCCACGTAACCCATAAGTAGAATCGAGCACATTTACAAACCTTTAACTCCGTTTAACAGTTCGTGATTTTCACTTCACTGGTATAATAAACATAATATAAACACATATTACGAACTTAAAATATAAAATATAATACCAATATAATATAGAAAAATACACTTTAAACAGTATAGCAAAGTACCATGTATTAATGAACTCTACCCATGTCCATTCCGCCAAGCTGCCCGATGTAAGGATAGCCGGACTTTGCTTCGGAGGGCGAATGCGCGTGAGATGTGTAGTGGACCGCATTAGTGCCAAAAAAAGGACTGTAACAAAGGAAAATAACATTTAATGTCATGGTATTACAGCATTGTTTTTTTTTCGTCCGTGCGTTATGTTAAACAATATTGCTTTCTAGGTACGAGCAACCTATAAGAAAAACCTCTAGAACCCAAAACCTCTAAGTACTGCTTTTTCGAGGAATACACCGAGGACCGAGGACTAATTGGTCTTTCCCTGCGCGGGAAAGTGATGAAGCTAGAATATATGGATACGTCTGTCACGTTTTCGCGGGAAAAAAAGAGTGGATAGACGTTTATCACGGCTCGCGTGCTAGGCGGGCAGTAGAGAGTTCCTCTTCCCCACTGTGTAAATAATGTGGAATAATGCTTAGTCAATAGTTGAAATCTATTTGATAGAAATCTGTTAGGTTTTAATAAGCGAGTTTTGACGCTTTGATCATCTTACACTTTTTTGTACGTGATCTCATTGTATATCTTCTCATGTTGTGTTTAATAGTAAGTTAAATGCATGAATTGTATGTTTATTGTTTTTATTAATTTATTAATACAGGCATTTGCCCAATACCAATTGGCTCAAACACTGTAAAAAATACCTTGGTACAGACAAACCAGACCAACAGGGCTAGCATGCGCACCGCGAGAAAAAATTGTCGTGTCCTTATGTCGTGAGAAAACGAGACAGACTTATACAGAGTCGTAGCCTTGTCCTGTTTTTAAGAATCGAGAAAAATTTCTCGCGGTGCGCATTCTAGCCCTGCAGAGATGGATAAACGTAAGCCACAATGACTAACAAAATCTCTGAATTTTCTTATTTGATATCAAAATTGTGAAACATAAAAATGTTTTTTTACTATCAAGGTTGTTCTTAAAATTCTTTTATTATTTATGGGAACTTCATTCTATGATTATTTACGGGGTTGTATTAACGAATTGAGCGAGACATTTGCCTGGCAAGAATCCTGCCCTTAGAAGTAATATTGGCAGAATAGGCATGATGACTAAATTTTTTTTATTACCTAAATACATAAAAAAGCTGATCATCAATAGAGCCTATCAACGAAAAAAAATTTAAAATAATTCAAAAATAAATAAGTTCAAAGTATTTTAATTTCAAGATAGACAGAGAGCGCGTTTTTTTTTTTTTTTTTTTGAATGACTATGCTGTTGGCCTCAGATGGCCTCTACAGCGTCACCGGACTTTAGGCAAGCGCAAACGGCGCTCGGCCTAGGTTTAGGTTAAAGGCGACTAGCTCAAGGGCACCTCAGACGGTACGAACCTCGGCTTGGCCGTCGCCGGGAGTGGGGTCAGACTTGCCCTGGCACCCCAGAAGGGGTATGCCCTGGGGCCCTAGTAGATTGATCTGGTTGACTACTTGGAGAGAATCTAACAGATCTTCTGACAGATCTGGGGAGTCCTCGACCTCGCCGGTGAGGTCGGTGCGTGTTTGTGTGCCTTTGGTAACCGGCGCCTATACCAAAGACGGAATACTTCTTGTTGCTAGGAGTGGTCGGATCAGGCGAGCCCAGCGCCGCCGAGGTGATGACGGCTATGGGGTCGTCCGGGTCGCCCAAGACGTGTCTGGGGCGTCTACGGAAGGGGGGTGGGTCTGTCGTGTCTGTCGTATAGTTCGAGGCTTGGACTATGAGTGGATTGGGATGATGGGGGTCGCATCGAAATAGCGGCGCGAAGCGTACTTAATGTACTGACGGATGGAGGGGAGTTCGAGATCGCAGTGCAGGTCGGAGTTTCGCATGAACCAGCTAGCACCGACTGCTCTGCGGATGAATCTATTTTGTATGACTTGGAGTTTCTCTAGATCTATGCTGGAGGCATGAGCGAACGCCACGGAGGCGTACGTCATGACGGGGCGAATACAAGTTTTGTAAATTGTAACCTTATTTCTAAGGGACAATTTACTACGCTCGTTGAGAAGGGGAGTGAGCCGGCCTAAGAAGAAGGCTGCTCGGTTGCGAACTAACTGGATATGCTTAGAGAACGTGAGTCGACGATCAAGGGTCACACCGAGATACTTGGTCTCGGTAGCCCATGGGATGGGCTGGCCGTTGAGCGTGATATGCTTAGAAGGAGGTCTTTTGAACGGATGAAAGTACACGGCTGCACTTTTATCGGGGTTAACGGTGATAGCCCACTTCTTGAACCAGTCTCCGAGGAGATTGAGGGCTCGTTGAAGGTGGGCTAGCTGAATGACCTTGTTCCACTCTCTGGTGTAGAGGGCGGTGTCATCGGCAAAGAGAGCAAGCTCCACTTTGGGGGTGCGGGGGATGTCACAGGTGAAAAGCGAGAAGAGAATCGGGGCCACAGCGGAGCCCTGAGGGACTCCGGAGCCGATTTCGTGGGGGGGAGATCGCGCTGTACTGAGCTACGACGTCAAGCCTCAGGCGTGGCATACAAATGCTATACTAACACGTGCTTTGCGAGAAAGGGATAGACCATCCCCTTTCTATCCCCACCTAAAACTTTAAACGCTCATATCTCAGAGATTTATCAGCCAATACCATTTATTTTTTCAGTATGTGTAATGTATTTAGTTATATTCATCACTAAGTATGTTATTTGTCATAAATTAAACATTAGGCCACGCGCCTATTGTGAAATTGCGAACAAAATCCTGCGCCGCACTGTTCTGCGCTCGTCACTGTGAGATATTAGATGTTAAATCTCTTCATGCCCAGTAATTTCTTTGGTAACATTGCCCTTCAAACCGATACACAGTAATCCTTGCACATAACTGCTAGGCGCTTGAATAACTGGCAAAGGTGTGGTACTTTCCTAGGCATACACTGCGACAGAAATTAGCACATATTTTTTTAACCGTGTTCGGGAACATTTGGATCTTTATTGTAAATAAATCAACTTTATTATAATAGGTATGTACATCATGCCAGAGCAATTAATTACACTATAAAACGTAATAAAACGACTTATTTAATACTGTTAGTGTTACCATTGCAAAATGTAATAATTATATCAGGCGTGGGATTCAGCAAAACGTCCACAAAAATACATGAACCGGAAAACCGAACGCAGCAAACTACACCCATTACTCTCTCGAGCTATCGTGAACAGAACAAAATAATCACAGAGCGGTGACTTTAATTGCTCTAATACCTACCTAATACTACCTATTATTTATTTTGTCTAGCACAGCCTCGTAATTTTCGAAAGGTCACTAAGAGAATTGAAAACAGGCATTTTCGGAAGCGCATCGTGACCAGTCGTGCAATAAAATTCCTAACCCAGTGGCTAATGCCAGAAATGCTAATTAAAGTTCATTTCGTGTCGGACTCGAAACTAAATAACTTGAATGAGAGCGCAAAATATCAAAGCTGCTAGGTGGAATAAATTAACCTGGAATAGTTAATCTTCTGACCTCATTTCTAATATTATAATAGCGAAGGTGTGCTCGGTTTGTTCTTATTTTTACCGACTTCAAAAAGGAGGAGGTTCACGGATTGTATGTTTTTTTTAATGTATGTTCACAGACTTCTCAGTCAATTGTGGACCGATATAAAAAAACAATATATTTTTTTACCGTGTATACTTCCGAGGTTGTCACATTTTAATGGTCGCTTGTTGTTTTTTTTAAACCTACTTGTCATAGTTACGGAACGACCGACGCGACGATGTGACGTAATATGATAGGTTGTAGGGTGCAAAGTGACATAGGAAGGTTTTATCTTGGGTACGATTTGGACTTTTGAAGCCAATAGAAAAGCCACAATGTAACATGAAATTTTCACTTGTGTTTTTGTATTAATTTAAGTATATTTGTGAAGAATACGTGCATGAATGTAGTCAATCGATATAACGTGGCAAAACGTGTCTTCCGAAACGCACGTAGGAACAGCACTTGACTGGATTATGACTTCTACTTGACCATGTCTTCTTTCGCTTGACTTTGACTGTGACAAGTCACAATTTGACAATATTTACACAATAACTTTGTAATTTTAAAATTTGTTATTGACAATGGCAAATCCACGATGTTCACGCCAAAATCCACACAAAGAAACAAGAAAAAAAAAACCTGCAATTTTATCGACACGTATGAAACAAGCAGTGCTACAAACTTCCGACAAGCAGACTTTTTTTATGATGTTTTAACCCAAAGAGCGCTCTGACTATATATTTACCTATTCCTTTGTTTTTAGTAAAGACGTAAACCTTAAATTATTGTAAAGGTTAAAAGTATATTTTTACAGGCTTTCACGGAAAGGTGCTCATTATCATCACAACACAAATAAGTGACCGGCACTGCAATGACGGAAAAAAGATTTTCCGTGCATTTCGTTGAGTGTCAATATATATTTTTTTTAATTATGAGACGTAAACGACGTTGGTTTTTTCCTGAGTTATTTTTTGTGTTTTTGTTTTTGCGGGTGTTTCCCGTTAATTATAATCTTATATATTCAAGTCACGAGTGAATCGGTTTCTTCTAGGCAAGCGTACTCCATCGTATGTAATTGGACCTAGATTCGTCTTTATCCTCAATAAAAATATATATATCATAGACTGCATCTATGTTTAATCAGACGAGATGGTAGTCAAACGCAGGGCTATTAATAATAAAAACTATATATATTATATACTATTAGACTATCTTCTCTTTACGATATGGTTTGGTTGGTCCTATATCAATAGTCGTTCATGATGATGAGTACAATGAGCTCCTTTCGTTTAGTAATATCTTTCTGCTTAACCTGTATATGATTAAGTTAAAAAATTGAACACGTTTTGGGTTATCATTACGAAATGATATAACGGCTGTGGATCACGCAACGGAAGCAATCCAGTTCTCTGATGAAGTGATTATCATTCTTAATTATTAATCACTAATTATAGAGAAACTGATTAAATTTAAACTTTGAAGTTATCGTGGTATCATCAAAATTTAATATTTAGGTTACTACGGTGTAGGCATTTTCGAAAATAAAATAAACGATCTCTAGAGAGCGAAATCCTGAAACAGAAACCGTGCCCTTTTGATAATGTATATCAATAGAGACGATTTTAGCAGTCGTCTTTGTACTTAAATATAGAAATAAGTTTTTATTAGCGCAATTTTCAAGATATTCCTCTTTTTTGGGGTTCCACAGCAAACTAAGGAATCTTTAAAGATAAGCCCCTTACAGCCGATTCTAAGGACGGACAGACCAACCTCCATTAGTAAATCAGGTCGTTTAGACCAGACTATAAAGTCTATCGTGCTATGGGGCCGTACCATTAACACTTATTGCGGAGACCAAATAGGTTCAGTTGCCGACGCTGTGCGACCGCGAACCGTATTGCGGGGAGACAACATTCACAGTCGCGCAGCGTCGGCAGATGACCCTATTAGGTCCCGCAATAAGCGGTTCACGATACGGCCCCTGAATCTTGAATTAGCTTTTTGCGAAAAAAACATGTTACATAATTTTTTTGAGGACCTGCTACATATTTTAATGGAACAACCATTTTTTTGCGTGATTTCAGAGGTGTGCCTTCAGTACTTTTGTTTTTAAAATGATGAGAATAATGGCCTCCTTTCGACCTAGTAATACCGTAACACGTAGCCCCGTATACAGGTGGATACAGGTTTTTGTTTTTTTGTTTCATGGTTGGCCCCATAGCAAAAGTTGTTCATAATTATGAGTATAATGGTATCCTAGAATATGTCCGTCGTCAAGAAATACAACCCAACAATGTAATGTATTTACACCTGCTATATTTTTTTTATTTTTTTTTATTGAGTTATATCTATAATATTTACATATGTAAGAAACTTAAAATAAATATTTAAACTATATACTAAAAACGACTTGTTTACAATAAAAAAATAATTTTAAATTTAAAATATTGAAATTGTCTAAAATTGGTTTTGGGCTAGCGCTCCAACGTGAACTACGACTACTGCGAGGATGAAAGTGGTACATACGTTTCCTTAGATCAAATAACTGTGATCTCAGTTCGTTTCCTTAAATAACTTTATAAGTGTATTGACAATCTAAGATAGCTACGGAACTCTACCATAATCATAATATCACGATACACTTTTGACGGATTTTATATTATTCCTAACGTTTTCTAAAACATTAGAGTTTAGTGCAGTGTAAGATGCAGGAAAGCGATATACGACTCTATTTAAACCTTGTCATCCGGACATAGAGTAGAAAGTTGCAGACATTCTTAGCAGACCTTTTTTCCTGTACCATGCATGCAAACACTCAGGAAGTATTACATACTGCAGATAAGTTTTAATACCGGGCTCGCGTCGGTAATGTGCGGGTTCAGTGCTCTAATGTCACGTTCGGCCTTTCATTAATCTGTAGACGAAACCATACGTTGTTTTATCTGTGGTTAGTCATGTGCCTTATACCTCAAGATATATAGCTCATATTTATGAGAACTTCTTGGAAACCACTTAAGTATACAGTCACAATAACAATTAACATTATGTTTTTTTCTTAATTTGTGGCCTTGTTATTTCGTTTCCAACGTAGTCCAAAACATCAATGCAACCTATTTAATTAGGTACGCTTTAATTATTATGAATGAAAATATATTTATCGTAAACAATTTACGATCCTAGGCTAATCTATTAAGTCTGAGAGAAAAATTACGTGATTATAGCATTAAATTTTCGTATTGAAATGTCGAAAATAATTTCATACTGTTCAATAAGTATAATTTCAGATATAAACTAAGATAAGTCCCTACTTTGCTATATGTGAAAACCATTTCCATAAGATTTTAAACCTTGAATAAACAGTTATCGGAGGCACGTTCAAATTACAATATCACAGCATATTATTTACTTGATATAGGGTTTCAGTTGATTGCCAAAATGGATGGTGCTCACAATTCGAAGAGAACGCATTTCGCAGAGACAGATGGGAAAGTAACAGGGCCGGCATCATTCCCGGATGATAATGCATTGTTGTCAAAGCATCGCATAAATTGACCTAAGTCGTCAATTTCTATCTAGCAAAAGGTATTTACTGCCAATGACTGTCGGTTTTAATTAGAGAGGCAGCAAACCTCCCGTTATTAATGAATGGTTGATTTAAATTAACATCGCAGACGCAAGCAAATTACTGACACGGTAGTAATTCTAAGAGATTGTAGTCTGACCAATCTATAAATCCAGTAAATAGGATACATAAATGAGGATTGGGGAAATAAATAGCGAGCCACATTCTCGAGATGTTTTTGGCAGACAAAATAAATCGAGTCGAGGCGTGCGGGTTGCGTCAATCAACCGTCCGCGAAGGACTAGATAAGACAGACCGACACATGCGACTAACCCATATATTATTAGTTTGTTCGTCATTGTAAAAGAGTGGATATTGTGTGTGGTCCATCGAGGTTTATAGACGTGCTTTGTCTCGATAACACAGATAAATGTCGTCGCCGTATACAGCACAATGCGACAATGTATTTGTCACATTCAGTCGACAAATTCACTGTGGAAGTTACACATTTTATTCGACGCGAGTGAAATTTTCTCTATGACCCTCTTAATTTCAGAAGAGCAGTGAGATACTAAATGATTTAGAACTAAAAAAAAATACAAAAAAATTAATCGAAAACCGATCGAATCTGCGTAAAATTCGCAGCCCTATTGCGTTCACGATCGGATCGGCATATTACCGAGCACGGGATGTAATAACCACCCGCGCGCCTTATAATGGCCAACTTCTTACACTCTTAATTGATTAGCGGCCGGTTCGACTAATGATAAAGCAAGGTGAAAAGAAATAAAACGTCTTTGCAAAGATTTGCGATCGACGGCCGCACCACCGCGCCCTGTTTTAGCCACCAGCCGCATAAAACGGAGCTTTACAACATAATCTACCATTGACAATCATGAACCTAGCTAAATGAGTAACTGGCAATGATGTCATTGCATATCAACAACGTAAACGTACCATTATCGTAACAGCCGGGTATACTAGCACTCGGTTAATTGATAGTTATTTAAACCGCCGGTAAAGGTCATTTATGATTGCATATTCATCTGTTCAATCCAAGTCAAAACATGAGTAGCTGACATGAGTACATCAATAATTCATAAGACTACTTAGTCGCCGTCAGGTATTATTGAGATGTTATGAATGTTTGCTTTACATTAAATCAAAATGTAAATACGAATTGAATTTATCTTACCTGTAATTTTCCGGCCACGCGCTGACTTCGGCCAATTTGTTCTGGGGATGGCCGCTGAGCTGTCTCGAGGTCCAATGGTTGTGGGCGGACATGGCGTGTTCTTGCTTTGAGTAGTCGCTGTACCCATATGGATGTGAGACGTCGCTGGGGCTCGGGTACGTAGAATGCTGGTATGTGATTGCACTGGTCTGGTTCACTGAAGGACTGCTAGTGACGGGACTCGAACTGGGAGGGGTAGCATCATTCGACGCTTGTAAGGGAGTAGGAAGCTCTGAAGAATGCGACAAGGGAGTTAGGTTACCAGATGAGAAGGCAGTCGATGTAGGAGGATGAAGAGAAGACGCAAGCGCCGATTGGCAAACTGAAGGAGCAGACAAAGCTGATTGGTGGAGAGATGGTGCTAGTGCCGAATTTAAGACTGAACTTGATCCAAGAGCAGATGAGTAAGATTGTTGCCAAGACGCACACTGTGCATTGAAACTCGACGGGGGTTCGTATTGCTGATGAACGGACGGGAACGCCGATTGCAAGGACATCGTATTAAAGGCACTGAGTTGCTGCGAGTTGAGTTGTTTCCGAAGACGAGCTCTTCGGTTCGAAAACCAGACCTAAACAAAACATTAACGTCATTAATTGGAGTATTAATAGAGCGGTTATTTCGCAAACTGCAAATGGAATGAGTTTTTACTCCAGAGACAATCAAATTGGTTGCGATGCGTCTCGAGCTAACGTCGGGATTGCAAATGAAATTACTTACGTATTCAAATATATTCTAAATACATACATTGATTTTGTCCAATATTGTGATCCTTGGAAGGACGGTTTTGTTTAATTAAACTCTCGTGAATAATGTTATAACATAATGATAGGTTGGGCTCAATTACACTTTACTTTGAACCCTACAATTTATGGGTTAAATTAATCGAACTAAAACTGGTATAACAACGGTAGCGACGAGCGGCATATGGTAGCTTACTTTGCATTGTTATAATTAATTATGAAGGTAATTTAGGTTATTTTTTCACGCCCTGCTTTTGTGGGGGCGGGAAGTTGAAGTGATCTAACAATGGGTTAGTTTGATTGCGTCCATCTATCATTGATGCGCTCGACTGGTTTTGGGTCGTCAGTGGAAGCAGATGCTTACCTGAACTCTGGCTTCAGTCAGCTTGGTTTTCTGCGCAAGTTCTTCTCTCGTATAAACATCAGGGTATTGAGTTCTAGTAAAGGCACGTTCTAAGGCTTCGAGTTGGTCTCCAGAAAATGTAGTCCTCGATCTTCGTTGCTTCCTCTTCAAAGTGATACCTGGTTCTGATTCCGTGTCTGAATCTTCACAAGATGACGGACCTTTCGAAGAAAGAAACTTTGTTGAAATATTGAGGAAACACACATACTGTAGTATGAGGAAAGACATTTTAAAATTTATTGTAGTCATCAGAAAGGTGGGTGGTGAGTAAAATGCCAGTAGCAACCTACAATGATCATTCATGCTAGGTAATCAAATTACGTGTCGAATCGTAGTCATTATTAGCTTCGGGTGCGAATAGTAATGTTATGTAAAAAGTTGTCATCGTAATCTTTATAGTGACTTTCTAGAGTCTTTTTATTTTGTTCCTAGTCGATTATTATAGTCGGACTACCGCGCAGACCACACGCGGCCTCGATTAAATTAAACGTAACCGCATTACATTATGTTAGTGGCTTCAAATGAATTTGGGGCCTCAATAAATATTGCTTTACGCTCGTTTATAATGAAAGCACAGAGCGATTTCAAGTCACTCTTTATCTTATTTTATTAACGCTTTTCAGATTTGTCAATTTATTTGTACGCTTGCCGCTTACTACTTGATTACAACTTTACAACCTCTTTATTGTTGGCAGGCTAGGTGTTGACCACAGCTCACCTTCTTTTAAGTGACGTGTGTGGTCGAAGATAGTAGACCTACCTAACCTCGAATGTGAAATAAGAAATAGGGAGGTTGCTTTTCCAGTTTTGGTTAGGGGCAGATTCAATTTGATGATGTTGTAAAGCCGAGTATCGTACTACCACATACTTCATTGTATTGTTGCGTGTATGTGCAACAGTAAATTACTCATCTAGGGAACAAAAGAAAATAATGCTTCAGACCTCATGTATATTGTGATATCTGAGGCATCTTTACTTGCTCCCGTTGTGTGTATACGATTTTACGTGCCTCTGCGGGGAGGAAGTGGTCCCTTTTGCTTCGCGTAGCGGGGTTAAAGTAATCAATTTCGTCCCGCAGGCACTTAAATTATCATTATCAGCCAGAAGACGTCCACTGCTAGACGAAGGCATCCCACCCTAATAGGGACGGGTAGCCTTAATCCCCACGCTTGGCAGGCGGCTTGAGGATCGCAGAATGCTCACCACCGATAAGCGAGAGGACGCTGCTGTCCGTCCTCCGGTGATTCTGGATGCAGTTTTAGGACATACCCAGGTCCAAACATAATGCGCTGTAATGACCTCTGAGCTATCATCACTTGAATTAAAATGAATCGGACGGTATCGGCGTGAGGCATTAATATACGAGCAATTTCCAAATAGCCTTAAATACACTGAATTTGCCGACGAGTATGCAAATATTTCGACGAAAACTGCACCGAAAAATACCGCTAGCCGTTTTCGCTCAGCGAGCACGAACAGTAAATTTCCAATACTCGTCGCGGGCTCAAAGGCTTTTCCAGTGTAGATATTATTTAGCCGCGCACAACTTAATATGCATAATCTTATCGGTGCGCAGAATCTTGCCGGCACCGCTCCGTCACTGAACCGGGATATTAGGAGCGCCATTTTATATTGGATAGCTATACTGCACAAGACGTGCAGTACGGACAGATTGTCGTAATGCAAGCCCTGCGGCCAAACGCGATGGGATAATAACACCTTTGGATACTAATTTCATTTTTATAACCTACAATTTCGAAGCCGACACAAGGGGCGCTGCCGTAGCGTGCGCGCGCGCTGTGCTGCACTTTTACGTGCATTATTAACTTTATACGCCATTTTGTGAAGTTTGCAAACGTCCCAACGGCCTCATTATAAGAATAAATTTATAATAATAGTCCGTTTGGAACTAAATTAAGTGATTATGAGTCTGGAATTGGCGTTAAGTACTACGATGACACGGGTGATTGTTTACGCATCGTTATGTCGAAGGTCTTGTTTGATTTGTATTCTTTTCATCTAGGACAAAACGTTTTTAAAACAATGTTCTACACCAAAGTAACATACTTAAATGAATATTGAACAGGTCACGATGTGAATTCTTTATTAAGCCAGGCATACAATTATGAACTAGCGCAATAATAAAGTTTAGCGCAAACACACAGTTGTGGATTTTCACTTGAAGTGGTTTAGTGCACAAACAAAACTAAGCTACGAACCGGGCTGAACATTAAGCTTTCTATTCTGACCCAAATAAATTATAATAGATAAGTACCCACTCGTATATAGGCAGCTTTGGACATTCTACTTTGGTAAATATAGGATCAGATTAAGAGTTTTAGTTAAGCATAAAAGGGAAGAATCCAAGGTAAGTATTGACACTTACCTAGAATACCATCAATGCTGTGGTTTCTTCTAGGGTCTGATTCATCCCTTTTGCCTCCTCTTATTAGTCGTGATATGGAACTGACTGAGGGCGCAGTATTTTTATCACAGATGCCTTCTTTTATAAGTTTATCTCTAATTTCCCAGGAAAATATACCTGGGTTTTGTCTCTTCAGTTCTTCGATCCTGTTTTCTACTTCTGGCGTCGCTACCCTCGGTTTCGATCCTCCAATCACTCCTGGACGGATAGAGCCAGTCTCCTGTTGAATAAAAACATTGCATAATTAAAAAGTCGAATCTTGGTCGAGTCTTGGACCAGTAGTAGAGACTTGACAGGCTACACAAAATGCAATTCAGTTAGAATCTTAATTCATGCAGCGAGCTGAATCAAAAACAATGACTAAAATGACAATCGTTAAACAGAATCTCAGCTACCAGAAAATCAAAAGCAGAACGACCTTGAAAGAATACAAATTTATTTTTATTTCAGTGCTTACCTGATATCTGTTCAGGATTTTGGAGACGCATCCATGTGAGACGCGAAGCTGGCGCGAGATGACGCAGGGCCTGACTCCGGCCGCAGCCATCTCCACGATCTTCAGCCGGATGTGGTTCGGCAGCGGTCTCCCGTTTATGAATACACCACCGAGCTGGTTCATTCGACCCTGACCTGAAAATAAAATCACTTATCCTCATCTGCGATATGCTGGTTGGTAGGGGGAGTTCTTGGGTGATTTTGTTCTAAAAAAAAATCTTCGTATCTAATTCTTACAAATTTATATTAAGTAGTTAGCCTTATTATAAAGCTTTGACGAATACTTAATGTGAATCTATTATATTTTTCACGAGTAACCTACCTAACGTAAGTTACAAGAATTAAACCTAATTTTAATCACTTGGTATAAGCCAAAGTTGAGTTTTGATGGCTCGTTATGAAACAACAAGGAACGGCTACAGATCGATATAGCCATTATCTTTCTCTGGCCAAATCACAATAGAAAGAATCCCTGGGAATCCTATCTGGAAATTCCGCCAACTAAACCCCTTGATATGAATTGAATGGCTACGATTCACAAAGATGAATGAAATGGGAATGAAAACGATTATGAAATAGTAAAAGAATTCAAAGGAAAAAAGGTAAAGTAGGCTAAACCAGTAGCCCTATTAGAAGCAAATAAAACATGAAAGATCAATAGCTACAATACTTTGAGAGTACAATGTAAGCACGCTTGGAACACGCACCGCACCCACACCGTATCGAGCAACTGTGGGCTGAACTAGCAAACATCATCGATAGCCTAAGTAATTTTACGTTCCATTGCCAGTGTTCTCAACCAAGAGGATCCAATTTCTTAACTCGAATGCGGTCAAGCAGAAACGACAACACTTAAACAATTTCTAGCCTTTGTCGCTCTCAACTATATCTCCACGAAAAAAATGTATACGAATCATACGATGACGTAATAGTTATACAAATTTTATGAAGGATGTAATGGTGATTCATCATTTCGATCGTTGAAAGAAAGTCATCAAAAATTAATGAACGTTTTATCGCATGGTGTATCGCGATCGATAATTAAGTTTGCGATTGATGCCGAGATGGAGTCCCTCGGGAAAATGTTTCTGGATTTATCGATGCATGTGTGAGTAAGTGTCGCTATTATAATCACATCATTGGGTGTGGTGGACCACCTAACGTCAAAGGGAGCCGACGACTGCATTTTTGCAACGGCTTTGTGAATGTTCCAACTTCTATTGAGAATGAGATGGCATAAAAAAGTTATGAGCCTTTATTAGATTAATGTAGAGGGAGCTTGTTGATGTGTTTTATGTTTCTTATGCGGGTAGGGTATCGCTTAGAACCGGAATTTGAAACATAATAATAAAATATAATACGCATCAAAGTGAAAAATTCATTGATAATAGCAATGTCCTGCGATCTCACCCGCTGTTTTTGTTTTAAACAGTTCTTTATTTACCATAGAATACATTCAAGCATGTGACCTGGGTATGTCCTTAAACTGCAACTAGACCCACCGAAGGACGGACAGCAGTGTCCTCTTGGTTAACGATGGTGACCATTCTGCGATCCCCAAGCCGCCTGCCAAGCGTGGGAATTATGGCAACACCCCTCTATTAAGAGGGAGGCCTTCGTCCAGCAGTGGATGTATTATGGCTGACGACGACACTCAAGCATACAAACTAGACACAGTCTATGAAATTTGCACGCAACAATATAGTTAATATGATAATAACAGACTACATTCGCCTACATTTTAAATCTCAATCTAGATCATCTCATTTTAGATCTCACCCGCTATTATAAGCAGTAACTACTCACTAAGTTTGTGTATCGAATATTATTTATTGGGGCTAGTGTTAGAATGACTAGTTCGCAAAATGACTCCTCGCTTAGGCCATAACTCAAAATATTTGAGTAGCAATTTGACTTAATCTCATCTATTCCACATCTCTATGAAGTGAGTGACAATAATTTGTACAAAATGAAATTAGACGTTAACCCATTGACTCCAAAGTTCCAAACTAGTGTTCACAAAGTTTCTATCTTGTCAATAAAGTAGAAAAAAGCACATGTCGGAAATTCAAAAATTATTGATGTGTAAGATATTCTACCAATTTTAGACAATAATCCGTAAAAATAAGAAAACAGAGTTTAAATACAAGCGGAATTGCTGTTTAAGGTAATTTGGAAGATACCAAATTTTGAAGTTTTTTGTGAATTCTTTACTTTATCCTGCCTCAGATTACTGGAATTCCAAGCACGAATAGCAATCAGCTTCAAAGGAATCAAAGGAATGAATACCTCTCCTCATGATTGACACTAACCTAATTTCCAAAAAAATACTGTAACAGTGGCATAACCACTTGTGAAGGCATTTATAGTTTATCAATTTCATATAATTCCACAAAGGTTCCGCCGCATGTAAACCCCAAGACCCCTACTGTGAAACACCAATCAATTAGACAACATGTCAACAAGTATGTCCTTTGATAATATAGGAAACCGAAGAAGTCGAAACTAGATAACCAAAATTGAATCTTAACACAAACATCTAAGGACAACAGTTGTGGTAACTAAAACTTGGAACGAAAGCAACAGGAAAGTATAACTTGATTTTCAAAATTCTGTTCTAACTCTTGAAACTTAAAGTCTGTGTTAGAGAAACGACTGAGTTATTCTTTTACGGTCAATCTTGGTGGTTTCTGCAAGCGATCCTAATATTTTTTGTCGGGACTCTAGACTTTGCGGTGCCTCGAAAGCCCATGTTTTTGAGTGTTAATTTTATGTTCCAGAAATATTTTATGACGCATAACGTGTCCGTAATAACCTGGCTATACAAATGTGGGTGGTTTCTAGAGCCTTAACTCGTATCACTTCATTATTATGCCCTGTATGTTTCATTTTGACTTTGGAATTTCAATAAAAACTATAAATTAATTCACAATATACGATTAAGTAACAATTTACATAATTGTTTTCGAATTTTTTCTTTCAACTCTTGTGTATAAACTTTTATTACCTATTATTTTTTAAATTATGGGTCCTAGCAAACACAGAATTACAAAGCATGTAAATTTAAAACTATTGCGTAAATATAGATGAATTTGAATTTTATAATTCACATCGAAAAATGTACAATAATTTATCTTTAGAATGTAAATATTCATTCAATTCAGTCTCAATTCTGGTGCATTTTCATAGCGAAACAGGATCAGTCAAAAGCACAATCGATAAAAGGCTCACACAACAATCGCACAAAAACGATCTCGACTCAACAATGCGTAATAGAATTCGCAAACATTGTAACAATATTAACGCAAAAGGAGGCGAACCTAACAACAACCTCCAACATTCATTGGAAGCTAATCGTCCGGAAGCACTTTTGGATCATGCACAAGTTACTTTCGACAATAACAGCTATCAGGGTGGTAT
This sequence comes from Erannis defoliaria, assembly GCA_905404285.2. NCBI lineage: Eukaryota > Metazoa > Arthropoda > Insecta > Lepidoptera > Geometridae > Erannis > Erannis defoliaria. The sequence goes on from FR990084.1 coordinate 8,565,000, forward strand.
ACGGGAGCCAATAAAGCCAATAAAAGCAAAAACTTTCAAAGCCATCGTTCAGTAATTGACAGATACTTTATTTTTCAATGGAACTTCAAACTTACGTGCTTTATTCATGGCCTACGCAAGACTCGTCTCAGCGGACAATAATCACACACTAAACTTAGATATGGACAGCCAATGCACTATAACGCATACAATTTTTCTTACAATCACATAATCGTGTACAGATTCGTTCAACCCACGCATTCGTGTTATACGAAATTGAAACAGAGTCGACCATTTAAAGCTAAACGTAAGAGCCAAACCGTGACCGTATAAATGAAGATTTTGAATTCACTATTCGCATTTCTGTGTCAACTTTAATTAACAATCACATTTTCATCAACCTTAGTTGTACTTTCCAGTTATCAGTGCCATTGTCGGACAATGATTGGATTTCTTAACCTTCTTTGCATTGACGGCGCTCATTTTCAATTTGAGTAACTTCGATGGGGCAATCTTCGATCTGTTTTGTTTCGAGCTAATCTGCTTTGCTTTGATTTTAATGGTTTACCTCGATCGTTGTTTTTGTTCAATGCATATTGGCTGGAACGTAATTTTATGCGTTATCGGTTTCAATAACCTTTGATATCACCTGTGAATATTAGAGCGGCAATTCATTCACGATGACGTCAAGAGACAGAAGTCACGCTTAGGAATTGCAAATCGCGTTGGATTTAAAACAATGTTAAACAATTATACTTTGTTAACTACACTATTTCGTACTGCATCATTTCTTAAGGCGAATAATTTCTAACCACTTGTAACCGATGTTAATAGCAAATCCATTATATATATGTATGTTTTTCGTAATTAATTCGCTTAGGCTGGCTCGAGGAGAGTTTTCCTCTGTTTTTTTCACGTATTCACAGTCGAGTGATAGATTGTAACTTGTAACGTTTGAAATCGATATCGTACTGTGTAAATAAATCGTAAACCCCGTTTTCACAATCATAATATGTTTCTGGCTGCAAATCAATTTCACGTCGCGACATTAATGTGGCTATAGCAAAATTTATATGAGGCTTTACGTCAGGCGGCGCGCCGCTTTCCTGGGCTCATGAGGTGCCTGCGATAACCACGCGCCTCATTCCGTGAGGTTACATTATATGCAACACGGTCAGAGCTCAGGAAACGCAATTAATAGGGTGACCTTAGTATTGCAACTTATCAATCTCAACAGCTTTCAATAATTATCTCTACCATCATACATTACAATGCAATAACACTTTATTGACACCATGGAAAGGACATTACAAACATAATACACTACAGATAGGCACAAAAGGTGATCTTATCGCTAAAAGCGATTTCTTCCAGACAACCCTCGGATGAATAGGAAAAGTTAAAATGTGAAATAGGGACGGTGGAAGTGCAAAAAAAGAAAATGGGATGAATGAATACTGAATTTTTTTAATAACAAGATTCATAAATACACTACATACTAATAGTTTACACAAATAGATATAAATATTGATATATAACAAGTTTCTAAATATGCATACATAAACATATTATATCATAGACGTTATTTGATTGCAGTGAGTGTGACTAACACTTCAAGTGTAGAAGCGGTATTTTTAGATCGAATGCCTCCATTTCTCTCTAAAAAACAATTGAAAAAAACATATTTTTCCTTAAAAACCAATCGGAAAGTACACAAAGGTTATCTCGGTCATAAAGAGCATATAAAATCTATTCGCTGTACTAGCGATTGTATTAAATGTACCATGTTTTTATTAAGCACAAAATCGGTTTCATTACTTGGCCAACAAGTTTAACAATGAGTTGTCAGGTTGGAGATTTCTTTGGAAATCGTAATAAGACTATTACTATCAGAAATGAAGCAACAAAGAGGTGAAATGCCATGTGAATAGGCATTAGAATTGGGCGGCGTTCACAAAGCCCATGTCATTCCATTAGGCCTTCTTCACACTGCACTGTGTGGTCGCGCGCGGTCGCGTGGCGGACGCAATCCAATATCAAATCAATTCTATTATACTTTCATACGAGCTGAGACTGGGATTATACTCATTTGAGTAATAGCTCTCCGCATCTCTACAGTCTACATTTCACCCAACATTACTTTAACTTTCGACAAAATATTAAATGTTATTGCTTTGAACTGAAGTGGAAAGCTTTCAGACGATTAAGGCGATTTTATTCTGAAATATCGGAATGTTTTGATTTAACGTTATTCTGAAATATTGGAATTTTCTGATTAAACGATTCAAGATATCAAAGCAAATATGAAATTATTCCAAGAGAAAATTTTACTTCGGTACAGAATAGATGTTCGCGTTTAACCTTTCCTCACAGAAGTAGAGACAAGTTATAAGACGCAGCACGCTTGCCCAGAAGATACCCTACTCACTCTTCGTTTAAAGATTCCCAATATTTAAAAATAACTATAACCTTAACGTGTCAAGTAAACCAATTAGCGTTATCTGAATTAACTTAGATTCAGCGGTTCTAATATTATGTAATTTATATTTCAGTCTAGATGTAAGACATAGAACATACTTACAAGGAAAACGAACAATTTTATTCAGATAAAATTTAATTTACTTAAAACAGTTTTTTAAGTAGTATTTTAATTTACTTGAGAGAAATCTTGGCTTAAGTCATAGAATAGATAAGGAATGGTTGTCTGCAGCAGTATGGAGCAATAGCTATATTTCTATATTTTAATCTCGAGCGCAATAAAAAGAAAGACTCTTTCTATCTATTTAATAAATTGTAGGTACAGGCTGATTCAACTTTAATGGCAGCTGTGAACTTAGGCGCGAGACGCTGCGCAGTAGCAAAAATTAGGCGTGCGGTGTGCGTACAATCGCAAAGTCTCGCTTGCAGCGCACTTCACAGCCGCCATTAAGTTTGAATCTGTCTGTACCTACTTATGTGCGTAGTTCTAAATTCAAAAGTTATTTCAAACTCCAAAGTACCCACCTTTTAGAGATTGTAGATTTAACTTACGGAAGTCACTAAAACAAACCTTCGAACAGGTTGTCTCACACTATAGAAAGCGGTGAGAAGAGACAAAAAACACTCTTTCTAATATTTTTAAAACGGTCTCCCTCCATTGACTGCACAGCCAACTGTACAAACTGATGCAATGCCTTTCGGCTTGTCACTGGAGCGGGTACTACATAATGGGCTAGAATATTTTATTTCAATATAATAGAGTGCCCTATTTGACCTCATTTCGTATTCATAGCGTGTTATGTACTAATTTGACGGATTCTTTTCAAGATATAGAGTCTTTGACGCGGTTGTGCCGACGTGGACAATGGACTAGCGAGGAATTCAGGAACTGGTCGACCTGACCTGAAATCGTTTCTATTGAGCGCCTTACATAAAGAGCTTGATATAAAGTAATGTATCGGAAATTAAACATACCAACCATAGGTCCTTCGAGCCTCTACAGTTCTCTCGTTCACACATTGAGTCATTATCACATCACACTAATTTTATTAGTGGCCTTAGAGGGTTTTAAGTATGTTTCTTTCTTTACAGTGGCGACACGTATTTGGGTGAAAATTTGTTGGATAGCACTAACATGATAATATAATAGTTTTATAACAATATATCATGTTTAAAATAAATATTTTTTACGGTATCTTTTAGTGTTATCTGGGTCTACGTATTACGAATAAGTTATAAGTATTTACATATATACAAAAATAATAATAATATTGATAATGAAATCTTAAAAAAACTCAGTAAGTACCTAAATTGGTGAGGGTTTTATTCAATTTATACTATACTTACTGTAGTGCATTTTTATTTTAAAAAGATAAAGTATTGTCTGTACTGTATCTCGCTTTTATAATTAAAGTCACTAACTAAATAAAATATCAAATTATATTTGTTTTACTACACGTAGGTAAGTATAATAGGCTAGATGACTGGGTTTTTTGTTATTGTCTTATTAAAATGTGGCCCATAAATATAGCTGATTAATGAAAAGAAAACGAAAATTCGATCAAAAATAAGCAACTTATAAGCATTTTAAAATCATGCTAGACAGAGAGGCGAAACAGCAAATCGTGACGTCACTTCTCAGTACGCCAAATAAATTATATTCTGACAAGTAAGGCGTGACGTAATTTTTTGTTTTGTGGGAAAGGGACAGAGTTGTCTCTAACAAAAACTTTAAACGCTCATATATCAGAACATTATTAACCGATTTAAATTATTTTTTCAATAAACATATTATATTTACTTAAATTCTTCATCAAAGCTATTGGTTTCAACGATATAAACATCAGTCATCTAGCCTATAGTGACTGCAAGTTATTGCCACTAAGCATTTTGCACAACAAAATGATGAAATTAAAATATCTATTTCTATTGACTTATAAGGCTAATCAAACCCTTCTAGAAAGCACTACAATTATGTAGATATCCCATAGGTACACAGGGTAATTGAACGTTGCTAACAATGATACCTTGTTGGTCACGAAGCACGCGTGAGCTTTCACGTTCAAGCTCCACGGTTCACGTGAATAACCACGGAACTGAATTTTTACCACTTAAGTTTAAATGACGTTGTTTAATATTAATTGTGCACTGCAGTTTTGTAGTTAAATGACGTTTGTTGTTTTATGTAGGGTTTTCAAGTAAGGTTTTAAATGTGTACGGTTAAGGTATATAGTGTGTCGTCGCTGGTTTGCCATAGCGTGCGGGATGGCGTATACAGCATTGAATTTCTTCCTAGATATAATAGGGAATATGCATGTTGTTATTTTACTGCCTCACAAAAAAGCTGACTCGCATCAAAACAAATCAACGCTTTTTTTATAGGTGCACAAATAACGACGTTGTAAACATTTTAATTTCATGTTAGACAAAGAAGACACTATAGTGGCTAATGACGTCAAAGTCCATTCCAAACAAAGTCTTTACTGGCACGTGTTTTGCTAGAAAGGGACAGATGACTCCCTCCCAAATACTTTAAACGCTTATATTTCAGAACTTACCAATCGATTTCAATTTTTTTTTCTCCTGATTAGAAGGTTTAAGTAGTTTCTATGTAAGCATCAAATTCAGTTAAACTCTCCACTTATCCTATTATTTTAAACAATTGAAACACAAGCATAAGCTAAAAAACACAGTCGAATTGAGAACCTCCTATTTTGAGGTCGGTTTTGATTGTTTAGAAATAGTCAATTGCTTTTGTTTTTGCCATGATACTTATAACTGTTGCAGTCAAAACTCTTAACCAGTCAAAAGTAGCTTTGACTAGCAAAATCAGTCAAAATTACTTTTGACCGAACAGGTTGGTCAAAAGTAATAGAGTATGTAGTGTAGTTTTGACTTATATTACAGTCAAAACTAGTGCATAGAGATTGCACACTACTATTTAAAGCTCGACTACTATATAGAACTCGGTAGGTTCTTTAGGTTGACATCCAACAAAATAACCGCAAAGTTGTTAAAAGCACTATAATTAACCAATTGATATTCAGTCAAAACTACTTTTGACTGGTTAAGTTAATCCGGTGAGGAATTTTCTATAAAAACGTATTCCCTTATTTTCATTCTGGATAATGTCACAAAAGCAATTTTTTTTAAATAAAATCTAGGCTACTGTAGAGATGTCTCTGTCATTTCCTTTTTTTCTGCAACTAATTGCTAAACGAAATATAACCTTTTAAATATTTTCAGAGTAAGCTTAGGAGGGTTATATTTTCTATAGCAATTATTAGCTGAAAAAAGAAATGAAAGAGACATGTCTACAGTAGACCTAGAATTTTTAAAAAGAAATGATTACTCTAGAGGCATTATCCAGGAAGAAAATAGGGGATTACGTTTGTATGGAAAATAAGTAGACGTAGTGTAAGTTGTATGGAGTAGTATAGGTAATCAATTTATTTCAGAACATGTCCATACATACAGAGAAAAAATAATTTATAATAATGTCTAAACAGAAAAAAAAAAAAAAATTACAAATCTCACATAATAAAAAATTAAATTATGTCAAATAATACCTGATAATAATTATCTAAGCCTATATCGTGGTTTGTAACCGCCATGTTCGGTATCGACAGAGGATAAACTTAAGACTTAAGGATTTTAACTGTAACATAACCATCATCAACACAACTATTAGTGCTAGTAGGTACTAGAAGCTAGCTTAGCACTAGCTCAATAGTTCCCCAAGTTCCCCGACCAAACGCGCAATAACAGAGAAAGCCTCAAAAGCTTTGTCGCGAAAGGCACGTACGTCGCCTGCAGCTATTTAGATTCCGATCTCTCGGGTGCCCAATAAACCTGATAATCTCTTCAAAAGATTTCAACGCGCGATTTATACTCCTTTTATCGAGGATCGTTCCGTAATCAGATACAGCATTCTTATCTTTGTGATCAAGAATAGAAAGACTCAAGTACCTACCTCAATATACCTTGTAAAAGAATATTTATTTATCGAGCAATTAGATTTCTATTACATTAAATAGGACTCTTTTCCTCGTGTCTAATAAAATTACAACACAGATCGAACAGGTGTGCTATTCGGTTGAAAAAATATGAATGATCACAATCAATTTCTATTATCATGAGATAGAATAGTTTAGATCAAAGTGTCGGCTAAAAATATTCATTACATCAATTTGTTTATTAATAGATCGGCATAAGTAATGGCGAGTAAGCGCCCTGGAGGTTGATCGAGGCATTTCGCCGGCCGCGAGCGGGGGCGGGGGGCGCGTCATATTATGCGGCTAAAAGAGCCTGTCGGTGCCTTTGATCTGCGCGGGCGCGCTTGCCGCGACTGTGTGCGTGCGCCGATGTGCACCGCTTGTCTGCTCGTGATATGAATGTGACTAAGCCTTGATTATGGTACTGAACTCCTTATAAAGGTCAGAAAACCGACGTAGGTACGTATCCTCTCATAATTGGCTCCGTATTAACTCTAATTGAGACTGAAATTTACGACGAGTAATTAAGAAACAAAAGTTATTGCATATTTCTTATAAATTTGGGTTGATTTTATAGCAAAATATGCGACGAATGAAAAATGCAGTCTCGTTCGCGCAGTAAATTACAAGGTGCGGTCGATGGGTATCGGCTTTATCGCCGCGGTCTCCTAGCCGCGGGCGCATCTGATCACGACGGCTCTCATCGGCCACATTATGCGAACTAATATCGACATTAACTTCCATACTTAGGATTTACGTAAGTTAATATCTGAGTACTTTGTATTGTCATGCTTTATGCAAGTTTTATTAGAAAAAGTCATAAGGCACATTCAACTAGACAAGTCTTTCAGTTTATGTCTCTTGAGTAAACGTAATAAAACTAAAACAAAGATCATTTCATTTTAACAAATCGTAAAGCCTCGCATAAATAATCTGCTATCATCTTAACGCATTAAACAAACGTTTTGTGATGTTCATGGGCACATCAGAAACTTGGTTTTGACAGTAATCCCGACTTATGATACAGAAAGTCATATAATTTGGATTCGAATTAAGAATCCGAAGTATTTTTAACAATCCAAAAAGGTTCACCGGTTCTTAAACGATCGGCTTGCTTAGCTGCGCACGAGTGACATGACTCACACAAGAAAAATAATAACTTGTCATTTGTTTTTGTTTTATTTATGACATCTTAAGTCTTTTGTTAGATGTTATCGTTTTTATTAAATCATTCATCATCAAAATGCTAGCTTGTGCAACGATTGAAATGAATCTTAATTATATTAATCTGACTAATCTTAAAGATAGTTGAAACTCCACTGAATATTTAACAGCTAAGAGCATAATGAATAGGTTTTCAATAGATGGACCCGTTCAAGAAAAACGTAGAGTACCAGTGTCGTCGGCATCTTCAAAGTTTGCTCTCATTCCCGCCTAACCCTTCCAAATATATGCTTCTTTTTCTTTTTAATTTAGCTTAGACGAAACAGGTCATAAGTCCAAGTGACATTTTTAACAATGCAGTCGAAATGTTTTCGTATGGTAATGATTTATGTGTAAAACCGTCAGTGAGAGAGCTTTTTGGAATATTATTCGTTGTTATTTATACACGGAGCTTTAAAACCGTTTAAAAAGCAGCCGCAGGGAGAAACAATGGCATGTTTCATGAAGGTAACAAAAAATTGCCTACAAGGTGTGTAACCTACTCGTGACAGCATTCTATCATAGACTTAGATTCGTAAAAGATCAGAATAGCATAGCGTAGCAACTATTAACAATACAAAGTACGTATTCGATAGAACATACACATACCAATACAAATTAAAATTTCTATGTACGATCTTTAGATGCGGTGTTTTAGTCTACATTCAAACGTTATGTCGACCCGTGTTGTCGTGTTTGTCCCGTGCGTGGAGATTGTATTGAACCCGCGATGAAAAATCAGAATGGTGACGACAAAATGTATCCTATTCCTCTTCTAGAGTTTCAATTATCTTAATGTCAAATCTCATCACGATCAGCTAAAACGCTCGATTGTGAAAAGGTGACCGACAGACAGAGAAACATGGAAACAAAGCTACTTTCGAATTAATAATATTCTCTCGAAATCAAATAAGCACTAAGTACCTACGTAATTATTATAAGTATTCTATCAGCTATCTGGTTTCCATATTTACAAGCTTTGCTTAGTTTGGGTCTAGGTGGCGCTGTGTGAAATGTCTACCAATCCTTAAATCAGTAAAATTAGTAACATCTAATTCCCCAGACGGCCAGGACCTCGAAAAAGCGACACCATTTTCTAGTATATACCAAAACCTGAACAAAATGGTTTGATTCCACTTTCATTGTTTGACTGCTGAACATTGGGATGCACCGCCCGCGAGTGGGTATTTCCCTGTAGTTACAGTCTGAATATCTACATCTCGCTAGTGAATCGGTTTTTTCTGAGCAATCGTGCTCCACCATAAGACTGCATCTTTCCTTAATATCAGGCGAGATGGCAGTTACAGCCAAGCCTATAATCCATTTTTTTAAATGTAGCCGCTATACAAAAATGTATATTTTACTTATCATCATCATCAGCCCGAAGACGTCCACTGCTGAACGAAGGCCTCTTACCTCAGACCGCCACACTGTACGACAACCTGCCATTTGAATCCACCGGTTGCCCGCGACTTTTACAATGTCGTCGGTCTACGTAGTGGAAGTGGTAATATTTTACTTATAACAGCATTGAAAGCGAACAAGAAAATAAACAAAAGGAAAGACAGTCGAATATCTAAAAACGGTTGACCGTGAAACAGTATTGAACAGCAAAAAATTTGTCGCCCGCCTGTAATAAAAATAGGAACAAAAGATATTTTAAGACAATAGAAGCATTCAGTCACTTTATTATAGGCTCACTTTTGTATTACCTTTCGACAAACATTTTCGTTTTGTTGATCAGCCGTCAATTAAATCAACTCGAATGTCATCTGCGATTTCTTTATCTCATTTTAATAACACAGCTATTAATATTATACCTCAGGAAAATAGAATATTTTGATGACACTTTTTATCAATTAGAGAGGAGTCAATTTTAGTAGGTACTCGTGATGTACTTGTAGTGATATGATTTTTATGAAACACAAAAAATACTTTATTATTACTATTATTACGAGCCTGAGTTGTCCCAATGTTGGGCAAAGGCCTCCCTACCCTCTTTCCATTTGTCGTTACACAGTGAGAATTTCCCACCCGAATAGGACGCAGGATGAAAAAATACTTTAAAAAAAGAAAAATTAAATTGTTACTTAATTTTTTCTTTTTTTTTAATTATATGTTTTAAGTCTGTTTTACTCCAATACTTATTTATTATTTTGTAAGTAGGTCTTTTTAGCGGTTGTAGTAGTAAAATACATTCGAAATAACAAAAATTAAATCTATACACGTGAATTAGATTACAATCATAATATGTATATAAATACTGCTGCAATACTAAAATCAAAACAGATGAAATTGAATACCTAAAAGTATTGTTCTTCAATTAAGATCAAGATCATTTAGTGAACGATTTCAAAGCGACAATAGAGAGTCGTGACAGCAAATGTTTTATTGAAACAGAGACAAATCGCTTTCTATAGCTTACGGTCCTTGACCATTCCAGAAAGTGTGAACTAAACAAGGTCCAGTTATAAACGAAAAAAGTTAGCTTATAATAGTTCTTAAGGCTCCAGTCCTGGCGCGCGACGATGAAATATTGTTTTATTGGTAGTTGTAAAAGGGCACTATATAATTTCGTCGTAACCTTATACTTTTATTATCGTCTCTGGCCCTTTGGTTCGGAAAGCGGTTATTAGACCTTTATTATGTCATAATACAGAAAAAATCAATGATTGGTGTTTAATCAGCTGCTAAATACCTAATTATTGATGTAGCAACACGTTTTTTTAATGATACAAATTTATGGTGACCTGTTAGAGTTATATGAGGGACGCAGGATGAGTTATATAATGATGCCGATGAGTAGAGCCATAAAAGCATTTCGATAAACCAAAACAAGTTTCATATAAATTGCATTAATCAGTATGATATTTAGAATACAATGGAACTAGTAGATATTCAAAATATGTTTAAAACTATCCCATTAGAAATTTGGTTTGAATATTATAACTTGATAGGTATCATAAAACGAATATCAATCATATTGTCAGTAAAATAGGGGTCATTACATGGTTACTCAAACAACCCAAAGCTATGTTCAAGAAACTGCAATCGTAAATTACTCTAAAACATACCTTGAAAGGAGTATCCTGTGAAGTATGGCGTCATGTTCAGGGTTGATACAGCCATCGACGCAGAATAAAATAACTGGAGAAGGAAAGTCTTTAAAAACACCAAATCAGTTCTCGCACATGCAAAAGTCCCAGAAGATCACTGTTCAGTCTCTCACAATCACAGCTTGAACGCAGACATGTTGACGTAGAAGAAACTCCGTGTGTCTAATCCGTGTTACTTTGAAGACAGCTCAGTGCCCACTGACGTGTGATGTAAAGATGTATTTCGACTCTCAAGTGTAATCTTTCACAATCAGCGTTCCAACAAAAAATGGTCAAACTGGCCGCCTCCACAGCCTTCGAAGCCACTTCACCGTATCGTTTGTCTCTTTCTACCGCCCGGCGAGTATCATCAGTTATTGTATCACCGGCCTTAAAATCATTAGATAAATCTATACATTTTCTATAACATCATTCTTTTATAAGAGCTTTATTCATTTTTGAATTCGATAACGTTAGTAGTTTTAGTTCAAAAGCTCTTTTATCAATTTTCTGAAAGCTCTTCGCAGGCATTGCAGGTTCGTGTTAATCCGGTGTGGAAACGAGACAGCATGCAAGCTTGGATCCGGTATCTTCAAAGCGAGGAGCACTTGTATTAACAATGTGTGAGTCGCGCCTGAGTCGACGTTCCGTGACGAAAAATACGAGGCGTGTTGGCACGACGATCTATGCCTGCGCCGACTGTTGATTGGTTAAAATTTGTTTGGGGCGGAGTTTGTTAGCACACGGACAAACTAAAGTAACGCATTAGTGTGTGTGTTAATTGCAATGTCGTTCTGTGTTCGTGTACCAACACATTGAGTACTGAATGTGAAATATTTTTTCTTGTCGCATAAAATAAAATACTGTTGTGAGGACATATTTCATCACAGGCTCGCAGCATGTATTATTTTGTTTGGCAGAGTTAAACTGACCGATTTGACTGGTGCAAAAAATTTAATGATTGTGAAGAGTTTCGAATTTTTTGTCATACAACATTACACATGTTTTATTATGTCTATAATTGTGTATGAGTAGTTTTCCAGATACTAACAATTTTTTTAATTAACTACTCATTCCACAATCGTGAAAAAGTTAAACTATTTTTTTTTTTTAAATCCGCCTTTTATTACTTATTCCTTCGCTTCCAAATAATAGCATTGCATATCTCAATATTTGTTTACAGTAATTAGTAAAAATGTCCTTCAGAATTTATGACACTTATTTTTAGTATCGGCTGCTCATTCAAATCTTTCTTCAATCTACCCTGTTTTGTGGCAATATTATGTATACCTACCTATCTATTCATGTTTTTTACTTTATGACCAACCGACATTTGATTTTCTAGTTAATTAGGAATTAATTATATTATTACTTAAAATATACTTTTTTTATACTATCAAGTGACAAGACGAGCAAGATGTTCGCCACCAGGCGAACATCTTGCATCTTGTTGCATCTCGTTGCATCTTGCCACTACATCTACTATCTACACATAGCTACTTCATACCTAGTAATTTCTCTGGTAGATACTTACAAGGAACGGAACAAGCCGCCAACTCCCCTGGTTTTCTAAGAGATAATAATCCTTAGAGATACATTTTATTTTTATTTTTATTAATTCAAGTGACGAGACGAGCAAGACGGTCGCCTGGTGGTAAGCGTCATGCCTGCCACTAACAGTAGCAGTGCCAGAATTGTGAACTTGCGAACACAATCCTCCTAACAAAGTAGTTTCCTTCAAGTAGTTTCCTTCAACTCGATAGATAGGGCAGACTAAACGTGTCAGTCAAAACCAGCATCCTATTTGTGATATGTGGCACATGAAATAAAATATAAAAGTTGACAATGACCTGTCTGGTCTGCAAAGTCAGAGCCATCTAAAATGAGCTTCTTTTTTTAAATTTGCAAATCAGAAAATCGCATATTCCCTGGATGACATCCTGGACGGTTTTATTTAGCTTGTCCTGTTTTTTTTTTGTTTAAATTTAGTTATTTAAATTATATCACCTTGATATGTCCTGTCGATAGATTGATCTGATATTTGGTACACACCTTTAGTTCTGATGACAAAACCGTATAATTAAATATAATATAATGTTTTAATTGATCTTTGATTTAATTTTAATTTTATAATAATATAATAACTATAATGCAATCTAATATTTATTTACTATTAATATTATTTGGAATAATATAATTCTAAATTATAATTTTTCAAAGGTGGATAATTTTTCGTTGATTCTCGTAATTTGGTAGTTAAAGTACAATAAAATACAGTATCTTTTAAAGAATTGTTTGTTCCATTTATTTTGATTTTTGACTAAACTACTGAACCGATTTCAATAAAATGTATATGGAACCACATCTGAAGTACCTACCAAACAAAAAAAAACATCAAAAACAATTCATAAATGGCGGAGTAATCGCGAAAAAGACATACAAAAATAAATTTAAAAAAACAACATACAGTCGAACTGAAAACCTCCTTTTTAGAAGTCGGTTGAAAATCAAGTCTGACGGTTATAAATACTAACTTTTTTAATGTCACTACTTTTTTCTAACAAGGTGAAGTGTTATTCACATTTCTTTAATTACAATTAATCTGATAAAATTACAGTGTTAAACTTAAAATTAAATAAATAGTCATTGAATTCTCATACCACGGTTTTAATTATTTGAGCTATATTTTCATTCAATAAACGTCGTATTCAAAGAAACTCCAAAGAATTTCCATAGGATATATAAGATCCATATTATATTTATAAAGGAATTACGAGTACAGGTTAACAAACACACCGACGCAATATAATTCCAATAATGTATAATTCCAAAAATTGCAATATAATAACTGATTAAAAATAGCTGTTATAACACTAAGTTACTTTAAAGCTATTATTATTACTTTTTGTTTAAAATAAATAAATAAAGCAGTTACCGCCAAGTTTTTACACTATTTTTGTGCAACATGACCCTTCAAAAGAACATTCGAGAAACAATACAATGACGAAACTTGCCAGAAATCAGCTCATTAATGTCAACCTTGACTCGAGTTGGCAACGTTTTAATTAAAAATCAACCAACGCTTCGGCGGCTTGCGGTTTACAAAACCCTTTAATTTGTTAGAATGAGGCCTACTGAGAAAGGTGATGGCAATATTTTTTATCGTATCGTAGCAACCAAAAAAACTCCAATTTCAAAAAATACTCCAGTGTCAGCGCCTTAATTATTCAAGAGACACATTCGTTAGAGATCTATATCATATATATCACATATAGAGAGAAGTTAGGGCCTTCGCTTTTCTGTGCTACCGACTATAAAAGCTGAATATTCGTCCAATCACGATCAGTGAGGCTCCGGCATAAATGTTCAATAAACGCTAAACTAGACGCTATACCATAAGAATAGACAATATAATAATGTAGTACCGTAACGCAATTGCTTACCGAACCATTACTTACTTGCCGAAACACTATACTTAACTCTTTTTTATTGTTTATTTTCTTTTTATTTTATCTACTTCTTTTACAGTGCTGGACCAGCTGCTGGTAGAGTACGGCTATCGTAGATCTCAAGAAACTACTTTTGCCTATCAGCGGATGGCAAAGATCTCATGTCACCACGACTTTGCTTTCTGAGCCCCTGACGATTCTTCAGTTCATACAGCAGTGCCATCAAAAATAGGATCTATAAGAAAATTGACTTACAGGTCTCTCGTCCCACTCACACTTCAGGTGCTGAAACTACAGCGCGCAGGAAAAAAAGAAGTAGACAATGCGGGGACGATTTTTATTCGTAGAACGAAGTAGATAAAGCAGTGAATTCTATATTTTTCTCGTACCTACAGTAAACAGTCAAACCTAAGCCGCATCGCGTCCAGACAGTGCTATGATCTGCAATGCTAGGGCTTCACCTGCGTGTACTGCCATTATTTAGCGCGGTATTTTTTACAGTACGCAGATATGTCCGGGTATTAGCACGCTAATAGGCTAGTACATTATTAATTTCGTTAGACGTTAACCGATATTCAAAGTCAAATGATAGTGTGGCCACCGACGAAGCGCATTGTTTAATGCGTCATTTAATGCATGTTAATTATTTCGATAACTAGACGTAAAGCGTCGCGCAGGTGAAGCCCTTGCATAAGGGGTACGCCACTTGAAGTTAAATGACGTCAGTATTGCGCACTTGATTATTGTAGTGCGCAGAAGTTAAATGACGTTTGTTAATTTAAACAGCAATTTAAGTAGGCCGTAAAAGTTTTCAAAAGTCGTGTGCTGTTGTGTGGATCTTTGCTTAGCAAACAAACCTTGTTGGTATACTTGGAAACGTCGATTGAAAAAATATAATTTCGAAGTTTTTAAGCCCAATCAGATTCTTAAAGTATTTTCAGAGTACCACCCCAGCTTACCTTAATGTCATTACCGCAAAGGGAAACTTTGGCCACTTATCTACTACTGAACAAGGATTTGTAAATGTTCTACATAAATTAATTGCAGAGACATTCAATAGCTTAGCAATTAAACACTTTAGAGTTTGTAATTATCTATTTACGTAATAAGTAATAGGGTACTAATCCGTAAAAAAGTATCGCTTGAATTTTATTATCCTTGATTATTTGTTAAACTTAAAGTAGGATTAACCTCTTTACCAGCGTTTAAGATATAAGTAATCCATCTCGGTTATTTGCGATGTTTCTTACATCAAATTTTCTACGCAACAACTTTTGTAGTAGATACCATAAATCCACAGAATTGGTGCTATTTATTCTATTCTATTTATTATCTGAGTTATTTTTAACTTTCTCGTCGCCTTTTCAAGTAACAGACTACATTATACCAACATGCGAAAAGCAAAAACTCCCATCTTAGCAATTAGCTGTACAGTTGACACTTCACGCATCATTAAGGCGTGTTCACACAGGCGGTGCGGGGACGTCGCGGCAGGCGTGAAACACGCTGAAATCGCGGCGGCGTCGCTTCAGGCCCCATCGCACGTGAAAGATGCCGCTGAAACTATGCGATGATGGGCCGCACACGTCGCACTGTCTGTTTGTTTGTTGACTTTTTGTTGTGAATAGAGGTTAAAGGTCGTGACTTTCCAAAAATAAATTATGCAATTGAAAGACGACGTAGAAGTGTTTGATATATCGTGACTTCACAGTTTTAAAATCTGGAGAAGATTTGTTGTACTTATGTTTTAATGGGTTATTATTTAAAGTAACAATATGAAATCTTTTGAGTAAGTATGTTAGAAGTTTATGGGTACAATAAACTCCACAAAAAGTTCTGTACATCTTCTCCATGGCAAGATTACCTGTAAATACGCTCTTAGCGATAAGACCGACATTTGCACTAGTGTAAGCCGTTTTTAGCTGTCAAAATATGTTTGTTTGTATTTTTATGTGAACGATAAAGAATTTTCTCTGGCGGAAAAAAATGATATTTATTTAACACATTACTAAACAAGATGTAGGCTGGTATATGAGATCAGTTTAAGAAAAATGTAGGCAGAAACTTTCACTATGCGAACATATTCTTAGAACAAGGGTAGCCTACTTTCACTTAAACTCTATTTCCTTTGTAAACCTTAAACAACCTGATTCAACACGATTACTATAAAAAAGAAATGCACAGATTCTCAATCACTCCTTTACACCTGCGAAGTCACACTTCTAATCCGGTTGAAGCACAATCAATGTCATCATTCGAATCGGAGTTCGAATGAGTCATGCGAAAATAAAAACGCTCGCGGCGTTTTTTGCTTCACTAATGAGGGGCGGTCGGTGGTCTGCCCGAGCGATAAATTATAACGCGGATGCGTTGATGCCACGCGACTATGTGATAATTGCTGGACCAGACAAAAAGCGACAATGTGAAAGCATAAAAAAGTGTAAACAAGTTGTGAGTGTAAAGTAGAACCGAAGTGTGGAGTAACTTGATCATAAAGAAAGCTTCTTTTACTTCATTACTGGTATTTTGTAGTGGTAGGACTCTACTGCAGAGTCCGCCTGGGGAAGGACCACACATTTGCCAGTTATTCAACCGCCAAGCAGTAGTGTGCAAGCGTTACTGTGTTCCGGTTTGAAGGGCAATGTTACCAGAGGAATTACTGGAGATTTAACAACTAATATCTCAGGGTGACGAGCGCAGTGCAGTGCGGCGCAGGATTGTGTTCGCAAGTTCACAATTCTAGCACTGCTACTACTGTTAGTGGCAGGCGTGAAGCTTACCACCAGGCGAACGTCTTGCTCGTCTCGTCACTTGAACGTATAAAAAATATATATTACTTTAATACCAGTGTAAGTCTATTTTATCTCGTCAAGTAAATTTGAGTTTTAATTAATTAACATGAAGCTCTAGTATTCTAATTCTCAAACCAGCTAAGTGTGAGTAGGACTAACGCATCAAGTGTTCCGTAGAGTGCGGTAACTCTTAAAATAAAAGAGTATCTCTTCGTCGTGATTTCTGGCCTTAAGGGCTGGTATTCCGACGCTACAGGGAAGCGACACTGTCAAAAAAATCTCAACCCAAATTGTGTTAGTTAAGATGACTGTAATTTTATATTTATAGTTAAGAGAGTTATTAAATAAATATTAACTAACTAACTAAACTACTTAAAACTAAACTAAAATTAAATAAACGAAGAAGAATATAAGTTAAGTTTAGTTTTATAATTTATGTACGTTAGTCTGTAAGGTATATCTATTATATAGGCCTGTGTTTTTTAAGTAACTCCTGTTGTCTGAAATAAACGATATATTATTATTATAAAAAAAATACTTTGAAAATTTTAAGGTAATCTGTTAATTCAGTAATACACTGAATTAACAGACGCCATACTGATGTGACTTATCAACCGACTACTTATTCAAACGCTTAACTCTGAATCAATATACTATATATACTATTCATATTCATATTCATTTAATTATGTTTATAGCCGGGACTTAATCGCGCACAAAAAAAAAAAAAAAAAAAAAAATCGTGCATAAATTTATTTGTGCGCGATTAAGTCCCGGCTATAAACATAATTATGTGTTCAAATCGCGAAAGTTTAAAAGTTTCATATTCATTTATTGGTAAACTATCTTATTTACACGTCAAATACAACATGGTACTCTCAAAACAGATTTTCCCAGATGAAATATTTTTTTAACAAAAAACATTATACATCATATTAATGAATGAATGAATACAGGTAAAAAAAAACAATTAAAAATATTTAACAATTATTCAATGTCAAACAATAAAATTAACTTATACTTAAATAAAAATGACAATAGGACATTAAGTAGAATAAACAATTTACGTCATCTTCAGATTCGTCATGTCATCGAACGTATAGAAAGCCTGCTCGATAAGCCAATTTCTTAACTTGCGCTTAAACGCTCCTCTCGTGGAGGGCCTCTATAACGCCTGTTAAAGGACTCGTAGAATGTTAGACCGCATAGCCTTCGTAATAGAATCCCATCAATGTCTCTTTCGGACACAAGTATTTAAGTACCTACTAAGTATCACATTACCACAACAAGAAACAATCTATTAAATAAATACATAATTACAAAGTAGTATAATAAGCATACTTCCTGCTCCAATATCCTATTACTATTCCACCCTCCCAGTTTAAATAAAAATATAAAAGTGTGTTTTAAAATTAAAGTTATGTCACAAGGGCAGTAAATTAACGTTTCTGTCGTAGTGCCACACCACATGTCACAGGCTGTGCTGTAATTATACCGATTGGACATGGACCGTGTTCCATGTCATAACTGTGGCATCCTACCTGTGGAAACGAATAGGTAGGAAGTATTTTCGATTAATGCCATTTTCGTCCCGAAAAAGTTCGTCCCACATTAAAATAATCTGCTTTCGTCCCACTTTGTATGACGGGTTCGGCACAACATATATTTTAATTTTTAAATTCTCATTTCGTCCTACTTTTCGTCGGTGTGTGTATATGTGTACGTTTGTTACTAATTCACGCTGAAACGGCCGAACTTATTTGGATTAAATTTGGGATAGAGGTATCTAACGCGGCAACGCGGCCTGCGTCATGGGCACCTTTGCAACTGGTACGATTAGGGGTGGGGTTTTAATTTAGTTTAAGGCTTTATTATGTGTCATAGATAATTTACATTATTATTATTTTATTTTTATTTCTGACATTGACCAAATTAAATAATCGATAGTTGTAAATAAATAAGAAATAATAGTAAATAACTGTATTTTGTATTGACTATACGTTTTTATTTATTTATTATTTATGATTATGATGGTGAGATTCTAATAAAACTGTCCTGACTGTGTTTAATCTCAATAAATACAAAATCTCAATTTAAAACTTTAGAACATCTCAACTCAAATGGTGTGCAAGACTATTGTATAGTTCCTAGAATTAACAAAGTTTAAACATATCACAGCTGTATTGTCGCTCATTACTTTGAGTTATTCGATGATAAGTCTCATTAGCCCTGTGATTTCGCTACCTACAGCCTACAGTATCCTCCAAACGTGAACCCCCGTTTAACAAAACACATTAACACACTATGATTAAAGCGGAAAACCTTAGTATATGGAAAGAAACCAATCTTCCCGTGTCAATGAGCTCTCTATAGAATTGTTTTAATGTTCGCAATAAAATCCCTAAGCTGTTAATTAAATTTAAACGTATTCGGTTGTTAAACTTCAATATCTGTCCCTATTTTCGTTACAAAGGCTATTCTGTAGATTCAATTAATTCAGACCTACATTTGAAGGACTTCCATTAATTCTGGTAGGTTGTTCGATTGGCCAAACACTCTGTAAAGTATACAATGCCCTGAAGTATCGTTTCAGAGGAATTTTGTATTTGAGTAATAACGGAGACATAAATAAACATAGGGACACTTTTTTACTCAGCCCAAAGAGAGGAATCCTAAATGTTTTACAAAAAACCTTTTACACCTAATATTTATTTGATACTACTTCACAATCAATTTCTACTGGATCCAGTAAAGTGATCTATTTCTACATTCTTACAAATTTGCAAAAAGAAATAACGTTAGAAATAACAAGCAATTTATAAAACTTGTTTATATTTTACAAGCTCTTGTTAGGTCGAGACGATTTCAGTTATTTATTTATACGGTAAAAAAAAACAATTATATTATACAGGTAATCTAGAGGTCTCCGCGACTTCGTCCGCGTACGGAAGAAATTTGGTCCGCTCCCGAAATTCACAACTTTTTTCCCCCTTCTTAGGAGTCGAATTTTGATAAATCCTTTCTTAGTACACCCCTGCGCATCAAGACGAATACACCCTCCAAATTTCAAGTCTGTTTAAGCTGTGCGTTGTCTGTTAGTCAATCAATCAGTTAGGACAGAGCCATTTCAACCTACTTCCTACTTTTTTTTAAATGTATGTTACGCGATTACTCCGACAAATATGAACTGATTTTGATGATTATTTTGAATAATACTTCTGATGGTCCCATAGAAATTTTATCGAAATCGGTTCAGTAGTTTGGTTTTTAAATCAACATTACTAGAAAATAATGAAGACGTCATCCCGGGATTCGAAATTGAAGTCAGTTGTATTTTTTTTTAAAGCTTATTACATAGTAATAGATTTTCATTGCTACAAACTAACTTTAATAGATATGGTTTGTATGGTATTTGGCTGAGACAGCTATCAATTATTATAAAACCATTGAAATGATCTAAAGACTAAACAGGAAAATCGGATAATTCAGCTATTAGAACACTAAGTACCCAGTGATAGTTGGTAAAATGAGCAAAAGAATACTCATTTGTTCATATTATAAAGAGCACTTTTGGATGGTGGATATACATATAACTACCTGTTTTATGAAAAAAAATATTAATATATTCAATTTATTATCTAAAAAGCGATCGATGCATAAAGTATCCTACATGGTAGATATTCTTCGTTTCGATTCCATAATTTTATAATTCGCGAAGCGTCGTCTCGGATCTCTCTATATGGTATCGGTATGTTTGTGGAGCCCGATAGGTAAAATATGGGTATTATGGGTATGATTTTTCGTAATTTTGAAGCTAAAAGGTTTAAGGTAAATGTACTCTACCCTAGATCTCATCGTTGCTTAACAACAGGGTTAGTGAAAGCAACCAATAGGGTAGATGACTGATGTTTATATCGTTGAAACCAATAGCTTTGATGAAGAATTTAAGTAAATATAATGTTTATTGAAAAAACCTTTAAATCGGTTATTAATGTTCTGATATATAAGCGTTTAAAGTTTTTGGTAGAGAAAACTCTGTCCCTTTCCCACAAAACAAAAAATGACGTCAATTAATGTTCTGATATATAAGCGTTTAAAGTTTTTGGTAGAGAAAACTCTGACCCTTCCCACAAAACAAAAAATGACGTCACGCCTCTGTGCGCCACACTTGTCAGAATAAAATTTATATGGCGTACAGAGAAGTGACGTCATAATCTCCTCTCTATCTAGCATGATATTAAAATGCTTATAAGTTGCTTATTTTTGATCATATTTATACTTTGTTTTCATTAATCAGCTATATTTATGGGCCACATTTAATAGGCCAATAAAAAAAACAGGCATCTAGCCTATTGTGTTTTGTTTTAAATGTCTTTTACAACTAAGTTCACATACATCACATTTCAACATTGAAGTACAAAACCATAATGATTTCCATTCTTTATTCTAAGCCCCCAACACCCTTTGTTACGAAACCCTTCAAAATGATCATAGTTCCAAACCCCTCCTAACTAACTGCCTATTAGCTAAGATTAAAATCAACCAAATAGCAAATGGGCTGAAACGTTCAGCGAACAGCTCTATAACACGGCGTGTGAAAGGGCCCGCCCTGTGAAAAACAAACGGCAGTAAAAACGCGTTTAAATGACATAGAATTTTTCTACGTCAGTATGAGATATAGTAATGATGCGTTACGAAAACACGTAATGTGTTCCATGCAAGACGGCCCTTGGGCATATGCGACGATGGATTAAATTATATTAGGCCGAGGTAGTTTTTGCTTCTGGGTTCACCTGTTTTTATCTATTATACGAATAATAATTATTATTAATTTTAAAAAAAGGACAAAAAAACTCAGCAAGTACTTTGACTTGGCCTTTGAGATAACCGCCATGTGGGATGTTGACGACTCGTTGATCATTGTCACGGTAGTCGTTTCGGCAAACGGTCTTATAGCGAAGAGCCTCGACCAATACTTACCTCAAGAGGCTCTCGCTAGGCGGTTGGGTCAAGGGCCAGTTACAAAAGGCAGTGGTCCTTAACACGGCACGCATAGTCAGGAGGTTCCTCACTCTGCAGACCTAATCACCGGCTGTAGCGCTCGTGGCGTAGCTTGTCTAGGTGATTCTAAACGATCACCGATGTTAAGCAACGGACGGTCCGGTCAGTCTTCGGATGGGTGACCGTGAGTGGCATTTATTTTCTGAGCGCTACCGTGGGTCGGATGAAACGTTAAATTGGTGGTCCCGGTTGTTTGTTCTAGTTTCTATAACAACAACCGTCAGCCATGTCAGAGGCTTTCGGGCGGGACATTAACTCTGACACTAGGGCTGGCCACTCAGCCTAAACGAACTTACTTACTTACCACCGGCTTGAGCCCTGCCCCGCTGTTGGCGGCACTCTAGGCTTAGGTTTTTTATAATATTTATGTTTTTATATTTTTATTGTAAAAAACTTAAATCTAAGAATCAAAATAAATACAGCGAATAATGATTATTATTTATTTTTAATAAAAAATTAAAAGTTCGTATAACCTGTGTGGGCAGCCTAATTTCAGAGTTTATAAGTCGTCCCATAGCATGTTATGTCTTGACGGTCGCTGTTATTGGAAAAATAAGGTATCACCGGTAACAAAATGTATGTAATGTTGTATAGCTACACAAAAAATTGGATCAACAATCGTTCAAGCGTTTCATATAAACGCCATCCATGCCACTCGCGTTCGCCCATACGACAACCTGTATTTTGATGACCCGATGACTTTTAGCTCCGGCTTGGATACGATTATAAGATTTCATTGTTCTGATCATATTCCCTAGTATTTACAAAGCTAATACAACGATAAAAAAAGGTTGAATTTTGAGAGCGGGCCGAATTTCTTCCGTACACGGACGAAGTCGCGGGGGACGTCTAGTATACGTATAATTTTACCTATTAAATAAGTAGATATAATTACGTATAGGAAACCCCAACTCATGGCTAAAGTAAATTGAATAACATAATGGGCACATAGATCAAAAACGATGGAAGCGACATCAAAATCCTTGCAACATCTTAAGTAATTGTACTTACCAGTTCTCAATTAACCATGTGTTACTACAAACGAAACCGCCTCCAAGTGTCGAATTCTTTGCCAATTAACAATTAGCGAACAAATAGGCGTACAATAACTCCTTTTACGACACCGAATTTAAAATTAGAAACCAGTAGTTAGATGCAATATAATGACCGTTACGTACTGTGGAGAAAGCCATGGGATCCGATGAGGCAGAGAACTGTGGGAGCCTATCAAGTCTCGTAGCATCGATTTAGTATGCATGTATACCTGAATGCAAAATATTCATTGAATGAAATGTCATTGATGAAAGTATTGTGAATAAAAAATACTAGCTATCTAAAACAAACGAAAAGCGTCTTCTATAAACAGTGTCAAAAAATTACAATCAAATTACCAAAAGGAAAAAACGCCGAAAAAGAGTAACAAAAAAAAAAGAAAAAAAAAAGAGTAACCTATATGGTTATTCCGGGAAATAAATTGCTTATTTCCACCTCTAAAATTTAGCGTGAATATATATAAATATATAGCTGTACGGCCTTGCATACCATAATATACTTTAAAAGAATACATGTCACGTGTTGATCGAGAAGTTAATAGATCATTTTTATACGGCTTATTAAAAGTATCAGTCGGGTAAAAAATTGCCAAGTCATATGCAGAAGTGGTCGAAAATATAAGTGGTGGCATAAGTGGTCGTAAATATTTATGCATAAGTGGCCCTGTTTTATTTCCGGTTTTAACTATATTGTTATTCCAAACTGATACAAAGGGCGCCTTGTCAAAAGCCAATGCCTAAAATTTACGCCTTTTTATCTAGCGACAGTCGACTAAACTTTATGAAATCGGTTCTAGACAACATTTATTATACAGCTCTTATAAGTATATATAACTCTGAGTGCTTTCCGGACGGAGTTATAGCGGTTCGACGTTAGGCGTCTTATCTGCTCGTTTTGATAAAAAAAACACTTTATTGTATTTTTGGGTTTTCTTTTGTCACGTTTCGTCACCCTGTAGACGTCTACTGCTGGACGAAAACCTCACCCTTAATAAGGAGGAGTTGTTATATTTCCCACGCTTGGCACGCGGCTTGGGGATCGCAGAATGCTCAACACAATTAACGGAGAGGACGCTGCTGCCCGTCCTCCGGAGATTCTGCAGTTTTAGGACATACCCAGGGCATTTTCTTTTGTGTGTTTACATAAAAATATTGTATATAACCATTTGTGGTGTATAATTACACAAAATTATAATGCACAATGGCTTGTTCGATGGTCCTAGAAAAAAAAAGTCACCACCTTCCATACTTTAACTGGCATTGTCTTTTTTGTCCTTTCTAGAAGCATAGACCTACGTGTCTCGTCCCATATTTAACACATTCGACGTGTATCCACAACATACGGTTGCGGGCGGCACATAGCCACACAGACACATTTTTTCCTCGCTTTTGTTTTTTCTTTATTTTTCTCGTCGGCGTCCTCTCGGCTTGTGTGTTAGCTAATGACAGAAATTAACATTCTCATATTTAGTTAATTCTTCCCAACTTCGTTTGAAAGGATAGTATTAAATATTTTGACGTCGATAAAATGAGCAGTCAATTTAGGAAATGAAGAAGAAGACGATTAATAAAAGGATTCTTGTTTAATGAAATGATAATTGTTCTCACCTACCGCAGTGTAGAACTAGTAATTAGGCAATGTGAATCAGAATAGACGATTTACAATACATTCAAAGCTACAACTTCTATTTTAGTTGTGGTAGGACTCTATTGAAGAGACCGCCTGGGGAAGTACCACACCTTTGCCAGTTATTCAATCGCCAAGCAGTAGTGTGCAAGCATTAATGTGTTTCGATTTAAAGGGCACTGTTACCAAAGAAATTACTTACATGAAAAGATTTGACATCTAATATCTCACATATCTCAGGGTGACAAGAATGACGAGCGCAGTGCAGTGCGGCGCAGGATTTTGTTCGCAATTTCACTGTTCTGGCACTGCTACTGTTAAGGGCAGGCGTGAAGCCAGGCGGACGTCAGGCTCGTCTCGTCAATCAACACAATAAAAAAAGAAAACTTCTACTACATTAAAGCCATCTATCAAAAAGTCTAAGGGGGAGGTCTTCGTTCAGCAGCGGACGTCTCCAGGCTGATGATGATCAAAAAGTCTGATTTAAACCGGTTTCCATCAGCGAACTGCACATTACACAAGAATCGCTTTTTCCGTTCATTATAACATTTACGAGAATACACATGTTTTTTTTTCAAAATATTTAGAGAAAACTATTTACCCAATGATCACTTATACGATTAGGTACCTATCCGACCTCATTGTCGCAAATGTCGCAATGCATCAAGTTCGTCATTAACTGGACATGCGAATCTGGACAAACACGTAACTATATATAAGTATATACCTAAACATTATTTCTTCACCTAGACATGTTGAGGATTTTCGTGTATTAATATAAAACAATTCATTAAAAACACATTTTGTTATTAGGGAGATCTTCGTTCACCAATGGACGTCTCCGGGCTGATGATGATGAGGATAATGACATTTTATTTTCACCGGCTGAATAGGTTCCATTCCACAGTAAGCCTTAAGCAGAAATAAGTCTTATTGGCTCGTAAAAGCCCCAACAAAATGAATTATTGGCAGCTATCACTGTCTATTCCTCCTTTAGGAAAAGACATTGTCACATCACACATGGCGTTAAATCAGCTATTTACAACGTAGCTAAGCTCTATTTACTCCGTGGTGACAACGAGGTCCGTTCTGCATATGATCCGGTGAAAGTGGTCCCAGCTTTCAAGGCACAGAACAATGCCAGCCTGTTTGTATAGAACTCTACGTAGGTACTCTACAGTTACATATAGTACTACGCTAGAGTGTGGTAAACTTTGCCCTGTAAGTAGTGCAGTTGATTGATAGGCCACTATCGATAAACTAACAAGTGTAATTTACTAGTGTAAATTTCGATAGTATCGAAAACTGAACCACTGTCAATAACCTATTTTTAAATTTGATTATAATTACATAGCTTTTTATTTCATGCTATGCTCTTTTCAGGAGAAACAGAATAAACTAGTTCAGGCTCGCAATGTTTTATGTATACAGGGTTAGAATCTTGGAGTGTACTATGCAGAAACGGGTTATGGTACTCATCGTAGTGAACAATTTGGCCAACCCGAGAATATAAGTATAATATTTTTTTATCAGTCTATATAAAAAATCTGGGTATATCATTTGACATAATAAATGATTCATTTATTATATTCAATTTATACCATCAATTATATTCGTAATAAACTTGTCAGGAATAAAAATAGTATCGACCTCGCATCGATACTATTATGTTAGTAGCGACTATCGATGTTCTAAAAAATCGATAGCATCGATATTTTATAAGAACTGTACAATCGATATCGATAATGGAATGGAATCGAAATGGCATCACTATTTGTAAAGGCGCGTGTCGTTACAGAGGGCAAGAAGAGAAATGTGCGCGGTAACTTTTCCTCTTTCATTTTATTTCAGCATTATATTATAGAATTCACTCGTTTGATATTTACTAAAGGCATGCAACGTATTTCGCATATTTCTATGCGAAATACGTGGAAAATGTCAAACTTTTAATATTAAAAGCTTTATTTGATTTTTCGAACAAGTTATAACAATCCTACCCACAATATAAGTACGAACATCGTCCCAACATTTTATTTGATACAGGAATACATTTCTGAGAACAGGCGAGAATATTCGCTTCAATTCTTTATATTCTTACATTTAAAGATAATAAAGCTGTAATACGAATATCACCAAAATAGACAATTTGATGGCTTTAGCCATAAAAAAAGGTATTTTAGTTTTCTATGCTAAAGTGATCTCTTGAAATGATACAGTTTTATAGGTCATTTTCATTAACTTCCTATTTATATCTCGGAAAATAAAAAGACCGATTTTCAGATGTTTCGTTTCATCCTTTGTGTTTACTTATAATAGGACATTTATTTGTAAATATACTCTTACTTTTATCCGGGAAATTGACGTGGTTTTCTCTTTAATAAGGATAATGTTAGATTTTATGAGAATCACATGACTGTTTATGTTTGAGCTAAAAAACATTATTGATGTACGTATAATTGAATTAGCTATAATGACTAGGTACCTAAGTACCTTTCTTTCTACGTTTTTTTAAAGTGGTAGTATTAAACGTACCTAACTGTTATATTAACTAACAGCTTAGATTATAAACTAAGACTAATATGATAATGTTAATTTCATTTTGTAAGCACTGGACTACCACAGAATGGAATAGTGTTGATTTTGTTGGTGATATCCTAAACTAAACACCGAAACTAAACTTATCCAATAGTGCACTAAACATGGTTTAAGCTTTATTTTCTAAGAAAATTCAATGAAATTAATCACTTGGCCCGAACTAAGTATGAATCTGCAATAACTTAAGAACTGTAAAAAATTGTTAATTAAGAAATAATTCTTAATTGAAACTATGGCATGTCGCTGTCGTCGTCAGCCATAAGGCGTCCACTGCTGGACCAAGGATAGAGGGGTGTTGCCATAATCCCCACGCTTGGCAGGCGGCTTGGGGATCGCAGAATGGTCACCACCGTGAACCAAGAGGACGCTGCTGCCCGCCCTCCAGTGGGTATTGTTGCAGTTTTAGGACATACCCAGGTTCAGGGCTGTGTGCATGTCGTTGTAAAATACTACAAATAATTTCTGCATCTATCAATTAACTAAAATAATTAATTTTACGCAAACCAAACTATACGATCTTATGATCCTTTCATTCATCTCACTGTTCATAAACTTTCATATTCTGAATCATTCAACTCAGCTAGTCGACAGTGGTCAATCTCTAATGCGCGCTGTCAACTTGTTACTACAAAAAAATCTCTAGAGATATTAATTTAAACTCATATCCATTATGATAGCTCAAGTAGCATTCGTCTTATAAATCATTCTACACAGTTGGCGACTTTCCTCACAATTGCCACTCAAATCGATACAAAATCGATAATCCCAAGACACTACTCGATTTTGTTTTGACACCTAACAACATGTCAAATGAATGCTACTCTTAGCCACTGGGCTTTCATAAAAAGGTTATTCGATGTGTTGGACGAAACATGAATGGAAATTCATAATAACTAAACATGACTTTGCAGTTTTAGGTGCTCTGAAATGTGGATTCTTTTGATTATAAGCGTCGTGATTGATATGGGTAGTCTTCGCTGTAACCGATACCTGTTGCTCACTCCTCATTTTTTATATGCAATTGAATGACTATACAAACAAGCAAACTTCATAGCAGTACAGAATTTCCTACCTATATATTTCCAACCTGTTGCTTTGCATTCCCGCCAAATTTATAGAGATGGATATAGTCATCGTTATGAATAACTTTTGCTATGGGGCCAACCCTGAAATCGCAGAAAAAAAGCAGCTGTTCTATACAAAAAGTTCATTGACCAAAATTGTACAAAATGTATGGAACAGCTGATTTTTGTCAAGAATTAAACTCTAATAAAATAAAATAAACTTATTTTCATTCATACGAGTATTTTTTTTTACTCAATTCATTTCGCTCAGAGCTAGATAGTATCCAAACCTTCCTGTCCTCATTGAAGTGTTAAAAATTATAATAATTAAGACTTTTGGGTTTAAATAGTTTTTAATATACCTACCTTTTAAATTTTGATCCATTTATATCCAAGATTTCTTTTGGAACTTTATTATATCATAGTATAGCATTGCTCACGAAAGAGTTACTGCTTTTCGTATGGTTATGGTGACGATTTTGTGCGAGAGTACCACCTCGTTCTTCAAAAGTATTTAAGTCTATCCAAATACCAAAATTAATCATCAAGAATAAAGTAATTCATCCGAATTCGTTTAGCCATTTCGGCGTGAAGATGTAACACACATACACACACCCCCAAATACCGACAAAGTTTCGCATTTTTAATATTAGATAGTGTGATAGATAGATATAGCAAATACTGTATACTTATGTTTTTTTTAAAGAAATTGCAAGGCGTCTCATATGAGTCTCAGAGTACGCTATGGTAGACAGCTGCCAGTGTTACAGTACCCAAAAAACCATCACATTTTGCAGGACAGTCGCTCACGAACTATCGCACAATGCGATGAACATCGGACACAAAGACCGATAATTTGCATGACGACTTTTTATCGGCGTCGGTGTAGGCGCGATACCCCGACAGCTGCGATATTGTGTTTGCCGTCAATGGATGATAACGGATTTTTCTAGTGATACTCTGTTCTATAAACTACATTACATAATAGCATAACCAGCCCGTTAATAGTCCAGTGCTGGACTTAGGTCTACCATTGAAGGGCGATCGGGATCAGGCCATATCTACCACTAGCCTCGCAGTTTGGTTGGTAGATTCTCATACGCCATTGAATTACTTCGCAGGTTTTAACACGACATTTTCTTCACCGAAAAGCCAGTGATATGTAACTTGGTATATATATATTTTTTATACAATCAAGTGGCGTACTATAGATACAAATAAATCTACAAAGGACAAAATGAATTCATTTTAACGATCATTTTATGCGGACGGCCATCAATACTTCAAAACTGCAGTAAAATGTTAATACATAAATTTACACCCCGTTTATATGGGAGCCCTTTGACGTTAGCACATACGAGTGTTCCCAGTGATTTACTATTATTACTAGTATATAAAAAGTGGTAGGGGAGAGGTGGAGCGACGCGTTGTAATGCACGAGGGTCCGAAATGTAATGTTACTGAAGCCAGGAACTCTGTAATTGATTCACTTATGTCCCCGCAGTAGCTTATATCTATCGCTACCATGTTTCCACGATGAAGACATTTTTAGTACAAATTGTGCCGAATCGACCACATGTAATCGAGTGTTTCAAAGTGATCCTAAAGTGCAATAAAAATGTGATGTAGTGATGTTCTATAAGCCATAAAATATTTAGTAGTAAGTTACACGAAAAGACAGTGAAGTGAATCTCCGGATGGTAATTAAAAACATAAAAATGGATTACTCGACAGGAACTACGTCTTCTATGAACAATATGAGACCGATTTTCGGAGCATACGCCTTTCAAGGTGAGTCTCAGATTATTATAGCCGATAGACACGAAAGGATCAAGAGAGATGAGAAAAAAGACCCGATATGGTTAATTACAATATTCCCAGGTACCAATAAAACAAGCAATAATATCTCGGAATCAAAGAACCGAAATCAATATCGGCTATTGCCTAAACAATAAAAAATTGGGCATAGTGCATTACGTTTATTTTCCATGAACGGTTCCGTGAATAATCGTTACGGCATTCCTATGGCAAAATGGACACAATCTGTGATCGTCTCTTCGAATGAAACTAGGCCTAATATTGACATCGTATTAAGTGATACGTTCGAGGTCGTTTCAGATAATTTCATCCCGGATTATCACAATTATTACGACCCATAATATTTTTACCATCTCCTGTGAAGAAAAGGAAAGAATCGTACAATACCGATATTAAACCCGTCTGATGATCATCGTAATTATAGAAACCACGTGCAACCCTAATAAAATCACAACAACGAAACCACAGTCATATTCCTATTAGGTACCTATTAACGCGGAACTCTAAAAAAAAGAAGATACCTTTCAAAGTGCCGCTTATTAACCTCTCATCGAATCCGACCGTAAAATGTAAACTCGATAAAGCCACCAATTAAAACTAAATATGAGAACATCGACAATCAAAGCTCGAGCCGCTACATCTGACACCGACAAAATTTTCCCCAAAAAATAAATCGCGTTTTTTGTTAAGTCGCAAGGTCGCAGGCGCAGCATGATTTTCGCCTTTCTACAGCCGCGATTACGAATTGACTATATCGATAGACCTCCGTCGTTGAATTCTAAACCTTAATTCGATTCTTTAACGACCAATCGCAGTTTTCGATTAAAGACGGCAACTTATTCGAAACGCATAAGACGGGGTAGGTGGTGATAATAACAATGCTTTATGAAAAGGTTTAGCCAGCTAATTTGTTTTTTCTCGGCTACTGTCGATCTCGGTAGCGACGGAGAGTTTTTTTGCTGGAGATCAATCAGTCAAAATAACAGTTTGATACCGCCTTTGATGGGATCCGGCGGACCTGTTTTAATCTCGTCCCATACATGATTAGATCGCCGATGATGCAGCAAAGGCGAGCTACTGAGTAACTGATCTGAAATTGGATGAGACCAACACAACAGGTAGATTAGCCGATGGAATCTGTACCAGTACAACGGTTCAATTAAAGTTATCCAATTGTTGTTTTGTTGAGAAATGTAACGAATAGGCTTGAGGAGTATCTGCGATGTGGCGGAGTTTCTATACGTTTTTAGAACAATAACGTTCAATCTTTTTTTTTAAATTAGTTTTAATTCTAATTCTCTCTCGCAAACCATATGTTTATTTAATACTAACTCTATAAAAATAAAAAAGCGATAATATTAAAACATATCCTGATTTAACACATTGTAAATGTCTACATACTTGCTCATCCAATGGTGAGATAACCATTGTATTGGAAGAGACTTTAAGTATAAGACCGACTTCGTGCTTATCTATCATGTTATTTTATACAGTCTTCTTTTAGATATTCATCATCAGCCCGGAGACGTCCACTGCTGAACGAAGGCCTCCCCCTTAGACCGCCACACTGTACTGCCATTTGCATCCACCGGTTGCCCGCGACTTTTACAATGTCGTCGATCCACCTAGTGGGAGGCCTTCCTACGCTGCGTCTTCCGGTTCGCGGTCGCTACTCAAGAACCTTTCGTCCCCATCGGTTGTCAGTTCTTCGAGCGAAGTGGCCTGCCCATTGCCACTTCAACTTGCAAACCTTGCGAGCTATGTCGATACCTTTGGTTCTTTGGCGAATATCCTCGTTCCGGATTCTTTCGCGCAAAGTAACTCCGAGCATAGCTCTCTCCATTGCCCGTTGCGTGACTCTGAGTTTCTCCAAAAGGCCAGCAGTTAAAGACCACGTTTCAGTTCCATATGTCATCATCTATTAGATATATTAACAAGATATTATTGCATTTTATTGAGATAATAATTACTTACTTAGTTATTACTTGGTTGGGTCATCAGCATTCTGAACCAAAGAATATTATATATTATGAGAGTTAATTAGGGTCGACTCTGAAATTTTATTTTAACTTTGTTTTAAAATTTACCCCAAATATATTTATTTCTTTAAGTGGTAATTTTTCACACATCGCCATCTAGCCCCAAACTTAGCAAAGCTTGTACGAGTAATAATGGAAACCAGATAGCTGATAGAATACGTATACACGTTTTTTTTTGTAAAGAAGTACATACTTATAAAATAAAATCAAAAAATCTGTATAGAATCTTGTCTATTGTCTTATAATAGGTATATGCTATCAACACAGAAGAAACATCTATGGTCGTCCCATAAATGTTTGCCCTGGGTGGAGATCGAATCCACGCCCTACAGTTCAGAAAACAGACATGCTACCAACTGAGCTATAAGGCAGTCAAATAATAGCGAATAACAACAGATTGCGTAGTTACTCGTATTAG
This sequence comes from Erannis defoliaria, assembly GCA_905404285.2. Taxonomy (NCBI): domain Eukaryota; kingdom Metazoa; phylum Arthropoda; class Insecta; order Lepidoptera; family Geometridae; genus Erannis; species Erannis defoliaria. The sequence goes on from FR990084.1 coordinate 8,597,665, forward strand.
TCCAGTGAACGAGGAGATTCTTTGTATGGGCATCCCAACAATAATTCCTCTGTCGCTGAGTTTTTGCAGTGTGTTAAAGTAAAGTTAATAGGTTACGGCTAACATATTATCTATGATTTTATTTAATTATAAGATAGGTATTTTTACCTATTTTTTTACCTTTTTTTATTTTTTATATCTTCTATCATTTAATATGGCGAGATATACAAAGCTCATATTACGAGTAAGTACAATAGGTAATCATTCAATGAAGAAACAAAACACCTCTCGCCGCTCAACCTTGATTATAAATCGAATTTACTCCATGGCATTCGGTAGCAAGAAAAACAGTAACATCATGCACCTCCCATTAAACTGAAGCATTCATTAAAATGCTCGTAATGAGTGTAATAATGCAACAGAAGTAAAATAAGTCAGCGATTGTGATTCGAAATTAAATTGGGACCCAGTCTCATCAAGCTGGTGCTTGGCCACTAAGAATACAATAGTAATCATAAGTGCAGAAGCTGACATGATTAATAACTTCAAGCTATCTTGAAGGATTTAGCTCCTCGGGTACGTAATCACTGCAAGCTATGGCCTGAAGAAGACACGACAGAAATGAAAGATCATGAATTGATAACAATTAACTGACTTATAGCTCAGTTGGTACCTTCAGAGCTGAAGAGCGTGGGTTCGCTCCCAACCCAGGGCAAATATTTATGTGACGAACATAGATAGATATAAGTATTCTATCAGCTATCTGGTTTCCATTGCACAAGATTTGCTTAGCTTGGGGCTAGATGGCGCTGTGTGAAAAATGTCCACCGATATTAATTTATTTAAAGATGTTTGATTTCTTAGTTAGGTTCAAAGATCTTATTTAAATATCACAAGAAACATTACGTCTCACTTAGGCGATATATGAAAATTATACATTATCTGTAGAATTTTGTGGTCAGTGGGCACTAAATACAATTTTGGAAATATTTGCATGACTGTAAATAAATGTATTTAAAAATAAATGTATTTAATTATGCTTTAGTAGGCAAGTAAACTTCTTATTTGAGAAATTATTGTACAAGTAGGTGGTATGTCGTATTCAAACAAAATAACGAGGAAAATAAGAATAACCTAGGATAGTGTCTAGTTGAAGTTTTCTAATTCGAAGCTTTAGTTTATTGTTCAAGTGATACTCTACGGTATGCGTTTTGAAGGATATTCCAGCCATTTCAAAGCTCATGACAAAATCGAATGTTTCAAAGTAAATAGCGCAAATAAAGTTTCGTTTTGTTATTTCTGACCATTACGAGAACATCTTGCTCGTCTCATTATTATTTTATTTCCATAAATAGTGTAATTACAATCCATAAAACACTAGAAGTACTAAATCGCATAACCGGAAACCGCGGGCAATCGCGGGCAACCGCTGGATGCAAATCAGGGTGTCGTACAGTGTGGCGCTCTAAAGGGGAGGCCTTCGTTCAGCAGTGGAAGTCTCCGGGCTGATGATGATGGTTATGATGACTGAAACCACAGAAAAGCGAAGGCCCTACTCTTAGACTAAAACACATTAACTTTTTTTATTCACATCAAAAATTACATAGAAACGATATAACGGCGTATCATATAAGTTGTAAGGCTTGGAGCAGTCAGCTCTCTATTGTGTAAGGGCGTGTCGCTAAAGTACTTGGTTTTTATTAGTTAGTATTATTTTATTTTAACTGTTAGTATTATTACACAATGGAAATATATTTTTAGTGGAAACCCAAGTTTTAATCGGTTAAATGATATTCGCATTGTAAAGGGCCCTCATAATTTTAAGTTGAGTCTTGGAGTCAAAGTGCTTCTTAATGTTGCTTAAAATATATTACATAGTTACTCATATTTGCAATTCAAAGACTTTTCTAAGTTATTTTTGACAAACTCCAACAAGTAGGTGATGTGATTCTTTGGAACTTTACCTCAGTAATGTTCACGATTTGGTGAATTCCATAACTAGCTCTTAGCCTGTCTAGAGGACGAAAGCATCAATTAAATTCCTATGGTCAGCTAAGTTAGTCCTATTCAAGACCAACTTAGACAAGCTCTGCTATGAATTTTCTCGTCCTTACAATGTGTAAGTGACAATTACCTTTGTATCTAGCGCTCGTGGCGTAGCTTGTCTAGGTGATTCTAAACGATCACCGATGTTAAGCAACGGACGGTCCGGTCAGTCTTCGGATGGGTGACCGTGAGTGGCATTTATTTCTAAGCGCTACCGTGGATCGGGTAACACGTTAAATTGTTGGTCCCGGTTGTTTGTTCTAGTTTCTATAACAACAACCGTCAGCCATGTCAGAGGCCTTCGGACGGAACATTAACTCTGACACTAGGGCTGGCCACTCAGCCTATACGAACTAACTTGCTTTTATCTATCAGAAATCAAGATGAAAGAATGTCTGGAATCTCTCATCACGTCAATTTGATCTGTTTTCTATAGCGCGGGTACAGAGATATCTTAAGGACCAAAGTGGGCGTATTACAGGCTACGGAGTTTTGAAAGACTAAGTATATCTATAATATATAAATATATATATATATAAATGCTTTAGCATTAAGTCCTCCTTTTGTACATTAATGTATTTATGTGTGCAATAAAGAATTAAATAATAATTTATAATGTTATTATAAATGCATATTGTATTCAAATTTATTTACAAATATTTAACAAATTTTTGATAATAAATATTATTGGATTAATATTGAACCTGGGCAGGCTTATGCAGTTTTAGGACATACCTAAAACTGCATCCCGAACCTAATGGTAAGAAATCATTAATATTCTGAAATAAAATACTAATACCTAATAAAGAAACATTCCAGCAAACGGCTCATTGTTGTACCATAGAAACTTTTTTTCGACATACGACCAAGCAGTAGTGTGCAAGCATTTCTGTGTTCCGGTTTGAAGGGCAATGTTACCAGAGAAATTACTAGGTATGATGAGATTTAACATCTAATATCTCAGGGTGACGAGCACAGTGCAGTGAGCCCAGGATTGTGTTCGCAAGTTCATAATTTTAGCACTGCTATTGTTAGTGGCAGGCGTGACGCTTACCACCAGGCGAACGTCTTGTTCGTCTCGGCACTTAAATGTATAAAAATAAAACAAAAAAAATACGAAATAGTTTGTTTGTGACGGTTTAGTGCGGAGTATTTTTTAGTACTCAGCGGAGGATTACAGTTTAGCTTAGTGTAGTTAGTTTGCAAACGCAGTCCAGTGCGGCGCAGGATTTAAAGGGATCTGCGTACCCTTTGCCAACTTTTATAGTTTGTCTACCTTTCGAACTATTTGTACAGGCATTCCCATTTCGAGCCGGGATCTGCGTACCCTTTGCCAACTTTTATAGTTTGCCTACCTTTCGAACTATTTGTACAGGCATTCCCATTTCGAGCCGGGATCTGCGTACCCTTTGCCAACTTTTATAGTTTGTCTACCTTTCGAACTATTTGTACAGGCATTCCCATTTCGAGCCGGGATCTGCGTACCCTTTGCCAACTTTTATAGTTTGCCTACCTTTCGAACTATTTGTACAGGCATTCCCATTTCGAGCCGGCGTGATGCTTAACACCAGACGAACGTCTCGCTGGCCTCATTACTCCATCCATTGCATAAAAAACCCCTCACGACCCAGGCCTTACAGCATCCCTGCTTCGTCTGACAAGATGTCGAGCGACATCGGAATTTGTCACACTGGGATTGTAGATAATGGATGAAAAAGTATAAAATTCCTTTCTCCACAGCGTAGGATACGACTGATTGAGTTATAAGCTATAATGGCGATACAATTCTGTTTTTGCGGTGTTTTTCACTTGAATTCTGTACATATTTAATATACATTAAGCACTGAATGCCGATGCTTTCTTGTGTGTGTTGCAAGAATGTGATTCTTGTTTATTTTGATATGTCATCTTGATTATATGAATCTTTTTAGTTATTACCTTGAAACTTGTTATTGAGGTCGGATAATGGACATGATTACATTGTTTTAACCAAAGCCTATTATTTTTATTTTTAGATGAATTCGATTGCTTTGAATACTCACTCAACAGCCAGAAGACGTCGACTGCTGGACGAAGGCTCCCCTATAATAGTGTTTTTTTTAATATTTGGCAGCATTTGTAAACCTCACGGTGTAAGAAAATAACTTTTTTATTCTTTTTTTATAAGAAAATAATTAATTATTCGATGGTATTGTTATAATTCGAGGTATGTATTATGTTTTGAGAAAAGTTCAGTTTAGCTCTGGCTTCGTGTCCACATATTGAGATAAAAACTAAGTAGAGGCAATATTGTTGTAATTCGAGGTATGTATTATGTTTTGAGAAAAGTTCAGTTTAGCTCTGGCTTCGTGTCCACATATTGAGATAAAAACTAAGTAGAGGCAATATTGTTATAATTCGAGGTATGTATTATGTTTTGAGAAAAGTTCAGTTTAGCTCTGGCTTCGTGTCCACAGATTGAGATAAACACTAAGTAGAGGCAATATTGTAGTAGATTTGAAACAAATAGTTTCAAATTAGTTCCGATAAGATCGTCAGTGACAAATACAAGTTAGTACCTACTGTTTATTGGTACATATTATATCCAATATTATGAACTTGTGTGTGCCTTAGAAGAGGATTTATGGTATAGAAAAGATAATAGTTATAACATATACCTACTCAGACACTAATTGAAATAGTATACAGTAACTCAAGAGCCACTCTTGTTGCAAAAAATGTGTACGCATTTCTGGCTTCCATATAAGCTTATTTAAATATTTAGCCATGAGCGCTGATATACTTTGGACGCTTTTTAAAAATTTACTCCTGTACCTAAATGGAAACGGGCCAATGATGATAATTACGATAACACTCACATATGAGTAGAAAATAAAATGCGAAATTGATAAAAAATTGTAAAAAGACAATACATAATACTGACGTGGAATGATTACCGTATGTCTTTTGCCATCTCATTATCGCAAAATGATGGGCAGACGACAGCCCGTACAAAAAACATCACTCGAAAATTGGTACTTAACCGAGAAACAACGATTTAACGTTTTATGCAATACCCAAATCTGACTTTAATGACCATGCTCATACAACAAACACCTAAGACCGTCTTATAAAAACAATGTCGGAGAGACAGGTCGTCGCCATTATAGCCTTACTACTTCAAAACCTTGTGATTAACGTGGTAAGGTGGATTTTCCCGCGAAGTTTACTGCCAGGTAAATATAAGGGACAAAGCCGGGTAGCCGTGTTATAATCGAGAGTGCCTCCGGTTTGATAGTTAATTAAAGAACTGAATAACGTCGGCAATGCAAGTCAACTGCAATCTTCGATATTATGATGGAATGACGTGGAGATGTTAAAACCACCGCTCAATCTAATAACATAAGTGTCAAAACATTTATCACGGACAATAAATTTCAAAGTTTTAATCAATCAGCAATTAAGTACACAATTTGATTTAAAAAAGAATTAGTGGATGCATAAGTATTACGTTCTGAAACAGCAGCTGCAGAGTCTCGATATCTTCTTCTACAGAAACCTTAATTCCCTAATTAACAAAATAACATTACTGTCTTGGCCTCCGATAACAAAAAACATCATTTCATCCTGTCCTGACTTCTTAAGTAAATATGACGAATTATATATTGATTCTTCTTATTTTATGTGACGAACATATATGTTTGTTCTGTATCTGGGTGTAGTATGTATTATAAGTATGTATTTACACAAAAAAGTATATAAGTATTCTATCAGCTACCTAGTTTCCATTTTACAAGCTTTGCTTAGTTTGGGGCTAGATGGCGCTGTGTGAAAAATGCCCACCGATATTTATTTATTTTAATATTAGTATTTAATAGTAACCCAGACATGAACAGAGTGCGTTGTAACTGCCCTTGTTATATATCAACTTTGCACTACTTCTATGGTGGTGCAGGCCTTGAGAAGATCGATTCTATACATTTATACGAGATCGTTGATACGACTCGGAATATGCTCTACTTAACTATATTTACCTAATTAAAAATAAATTGCCTAGATCCTTAAAATATTGAATTTTAATATTGGAAGATGTTATCACCTTCGTCGTAACTTTTTTTTTTGTATAAGGCATCTACTGAAAGCTTTTATTCGCCATAAATCGCACCGGGTCAGCGTAGAATAATATAACCCTTTCACCCTTCCCCAAATCTATTTTATAATAAAACACATTACTTTTCCGACAACTAAACTATTACGACGCATTACGAAAACTTTTTAAACTGTTTTGTGATATTTTCAAGCAGTCGATATCGAATGTACCTACATGGTGGAACTGAAATAGTCGCTGAGTGATTGAAGATTTACAATAAATTTATATTCAATAAATAAATAACAAAAAATGCGCTTCCACTAAGGATTCCTGTAACATTCATGCCATAGAATACAAACAGAAACACGAACAACTAACAGCCACCCCCAGATCTTTATGAGAAAAACATTGCCCGAGAATCGAACCCGATACCTCTGGTACATAATGCAATACCTAAGAATCACATACGAGTTTAAGTTCTTTAATATGTTCCCTTCTAATTGTGAGTATATAAATGCAACTCAGCATAAACCTTAGCTTCAATCTTCAGTTTTAAACACGTCGATAAATCGCAGCCCCTAGCAACAGACGGGTTTGTAAATACATAAAAAATATCACGAATGCAACGTGAATAACTGCATAATATTTTAAATCCAAGTCAACCATTGGTGCCACAAATAGGTAATATTTGAGGCTATAAAAACCATTATCGTGGATCGTTATCGGAGCGCAGCGGAGCGCATTTTGCACGCTCCTAATGAATGCCTCATGAAACAGGCAATTTATCACATACAGCCTTATCACAGTCCACTGATAAATTTTATATGAGAAGAAACAACAATAGCCATTATGCCACTAACTACTTCACGTGTGCTAAATACTACTTATAAAAATCAACGTAGATTAACTGGTGCCGTCTAAACTAATAGGGATATGTCATGCTTCAAGAAATTATACCAGTGTGACGTGAAATATAATAGTTGGGGCGTGGACAATTGATCTCGTCGCTTATTTACTGGGATTTCTGTTACATTATAATATATTTAACAGACATTTCGTTGCTTACCATCCGGATGTGGTAAAACACAAATAAGTATATTCAGAAATTAAATAAAAAAGTGTTACTATTAAAAAAATGTGTTAAATATTATTAATAATTATTCTATTACCGAGTCTAATATATTCTAGTGGTATGATTCTATAGTAGAGTCCGCATGGGGAAGTACCACACCTTTGCCAGTTATTCAATCGCCAAGCAGTAGTGTGCCCTGTTCAAAATCTCGGCCTCGATGAAATGGTGATGAGCACGCGTTCTGTTTTAAAACATAAATAAATAAATATTGGTAGACAGTTTTCACACGACGCCATCCAAAGCTGGTTATATGGAAACCAGATAGCTGATAGAATACTTATATACTTCTTTTTGTAAATTCATACTTATAATACACACTACACCCAGACTCAGAACAAACATCTATGTTCGTCACAAAAATGTTTGCCCTGGGTGGGCAAACCCACGCCCTGCATCTCTAAAGGCAGACATACAACCAACTGAGCTATAAGGCAGTCAACCATCACGAGACCGTCTTGTTCATCTTATTACTTGTTGCCATAAAAGTTGTAGATGACTATACTGTACATGAACATCCACGCAGAAACTTCAACGTATTTGAGTTGGTCCCATATAAATTTTATCGAAATCAGTTTAGTAGTTTGATTAAAAACAAAATTACTGGTATAAATCAAAATAACTGAAAAATATGAATATGTCATCCATGTATTCAAAATTTAAGTCGGTTGCATTTTTTTAATCGTATTATCATTTCTGCAATCTTCTACAAAATGGGATAAATAATATCAGCTTTGGAAAGACGACTATTCAGACGAGCTATTTCAGGACCAGTAGACCTACTGGTCCTGTAAAAGTCTTGGGTCCCGCAAGAAAAGGTTCAAAATAAATTAATTTAAAGCGCGTTCAACAATTTTGTTTGTCTGCTTACCTAAGATAAGTCCCACTGCAGAGCTCAACCACCGCTTCATTATTTTCCATATAAATAGCTTTCGTGAGTAGTCCATTATTTTATACTGTTTTAATTTAATCTTTAGTAAAAAGCTTAAAACAAGTGTTACCTGTAAGTGTAAGTGTACATAACATTTACTCGTAGATGTACCATCTACACTCGTCATCATATTTAAGTACACTCATCATCATCACCATTAATTCTCCTGTTTTTTTTTCGTAATAATGTACTTTTCTTTTTACTTATTTTATGTTGTAAATGATAACAAGGAGAAAAAAAGCATGGCTTCAATCTCTATCTAATTCTATAAGAATCAAAGTCCTGACTGACTGAAAGACAACACAATCATCATCCAGAAGACGTCCACTGCTGAAAAAAGGCAGAGGTTCGTTGGACCGCCACACTGTACGACAACTACTTAGTCGTTTGCACGCGCAAGACAATGCACAGCCTAAACTGCATATAAAAAAAAATTGGAGGGTTGGTCTCGATGCGCAGAGGAGTACTAAGAAAGGATTTTTCAAAATTCTACTCCTAAAGAGAAAGATTTTGCACAGGGATCACATAAAGGGGTAAAATGGGGGTTGAAACATTGTGAAAGTTTTGTTATTGAAGTTATCGTGATGAAAATTGTTATTTAGTTAGACTTTTTTAAACAAAAACATTAATATATTTTGCCAGGGATGATCTAAATGGATCAAAATGGGGAGAAACAAGAAAAGGGAATAAATAACCCAGCAGAATATGCAAAATATTTGGAACTGGGGCGAATTTCTTTCATAATTATGCGAATGGAGACGCTGCACGTGATCTCTAGTTAACATAAATTATAGATGCAATTCTACATGTTTTGGTAGATACGTCAGAGGTGGTCCCATATAAGTTTTATCGATATCATTACATTTTGAAGATTTCACAAACGATTTTGTGCGTCTTTCTTTTCAGGCTATCGGTTCTCTTTTAATCCTAAGAATTTCTCAACATACGAGCCAAAACATAGAAAATCAACATTTTTTGAACTTTGTTAGAATACTACGTATTAACAAGTATATTTAGAAAGAAATGTCTATCTGAACTGTTACTAAGTGAAACGTTAGCCGTCGAAGAGTTTAACGAGTGCTAGTTACAAATGAGCACATTCCTAATACCCTATTTGTTTTTCAAATTCTTCTCTATCCCTTTAAACAAATGTTCAGTTTCACTTTAGGTAGCGAAGTACGTGACTCTTTATTTTGTAAATTTTTTCATAAAACTCTCATTACCAATTCGAATAGGATGTTTCAAAAGGACCGAGTTGGCGGCGCCTTCTGTCTCATGTGTGACCATGAATAAATCAATGAAAACAAATACTATTTGGCTACTAGTGTTCCTAAAAGCTTTTTTCAATTATGTATGTACGATCTCTTTGTTTCAAGTCCAGTTTTGTTACGAGCCTCATGTATGTTAATATATTCGTTTTGAAATAATACGTAGAGCATATTTTTCTGCTAAGATCGAATGCGCCATACATATAGATAGGTTGGAGGCGTAATTTGGTAGACACCGAAACTAATTTATTTAACAAAGGACGGACCGACCGATAGAACACTTTTTGTGCGTATACAAACATATTATTAGCTTGTAGATGGACATGGATAGGAATACTTACGTACCTCCGTTAGTGCGAGTGCTAGTATAGTATTATATTATCTGTGGTACGAGTATGTTCAGAAGGTTATGTTTGCATGGTTGTCAGAAACAAAACGTGATTGTGATCGGAGACGCAACCAAAATATTTTCGAGTTTTCTTACGGGAATAACTATTTATTATAAAGTTTCTATTTCTCTGTTCGCGGACATAATATTTTCAGCTTCTACTATTTATATATTCCATTGTCATCACGTCACCAAAGTCTTTTAAAATAGCTATTACGTATTCAGTAAGTATGTCTTTTTTGCATACAATTTGAACATTTAATTTTTCTTCATACTCTTTTATCCGTCACTGTCTCACTATTTAAAGCTGAAATGCCGTTAAATTCCGCAAAATTTAAACTTAATTAATTCCTCACTAGTTCTGAGAAGCACAAATTTGATGGAACACCGGAAATTAAAAATTCTTGTAAAGGAGACAAAAACCACAACCACCGCGCACCGCCTTATAATATCTTTGGGTTTCTTTCAGCGTCAAAACGAAATAAATAAAGACAAAGCTAATATACCCACATTACTTACAAGACAGGTCTAGATAAAAAAAAATATGCTTCTGGTTTTTTTTATACAATCGAGTGACGAGACGAGCTGGACGTTCGCCTGGTGGTGAGCGTCACGCCTGCCCATAACAGCAGCAGTTCCAGAATTATAAACCTACGAAGTTTAACCTTATTCTTGGACCACTCACCATAACACTGTACCCTTGCTGCACCTACCCACATAATATGTCATTAAAATTACTGTCAAAAATAACAATGTAAAAATTATAAAACTATTAAAATTTATAAATAGATCCAATTTCCTAGCATAAGTCCAGATATACTTTAATACTTATAACTGTTATTTATAACAACGCTCTTATAACTATTGTTTCCCCTACCTTGTTTTTGTTTACCTTTTGTTTCTTGTGTTGTTTGGGATGTGCCAGGCGATTCTTATTATATTTTTTTGTAAAAAATTATGCCAAAAATAACTTTATATCATTTTAGGGACATAAGCCGGAGGTAGAATCGTGGTAGCTGTAATACAGGGTTACCTAGTACAGCTGCCAACCAAATTCCTAACATGTCTATGTAATTTTATTGTGTTTACTATATTATTTGAGAGATATTGTGTTATGGAAAAAAAAGTGTTAGTTAAGTTTTTTTGGTAATAAATAAATTGAATTGAATTGAATTGAAGTAAGATAGTAAACGTTAAATCTCTTCATATGTTTTTAAAGCTTAAACAGGAAGATAAATTTTGACCTCTGGCAGGACTCGAACCTGCATACGAGCAGTCTCTATGGGTTTCCGTCCCAACTGCTTTGCCAATTAAGCTACAGAAGTCTCTGTATGCAGGTTCGAGTCCTGCCAGAGGTCATAATTTTTCTTCCTGTTTAAGCTTTAAAAACATAGAAATAATTATAGAAATAGAAATAAGTGTGGAATCATTTCATACAAAAATATTAAAAAAATCTCGTCATGGCCAATAATTTATCTGGTAACGTTGCCCTTCAAGCTGAAACACAGTTATGCTTGCACTGCACACTACTGTGAATAACTGGCAAATGTGTGGTACTTCCCCTGGCGGACTCCGCAGTAGAGTCCTACCACTACAATACTCTCCTACACGTCGTCAGCAGAAAAGTAAAGTCCCTAATACTACTCAATGTCCATTTGAAGTAAATCCGTGAGAAACAACAGGGGTCCAAATTCTAAATGAGATTTCTGAATTAAAAAGTGGAGGAAGTGGGGGAAGAATGCCAGCTTCGTGTCGCTCCAGTGGACATACTGCGTTTCCGGTGGACACTCGCAGGGACACCTGCTTTGATGATTTAACGAGCTTTTCAACCGACTTCAATAATAGGAGGTTCTCAATTCGACTGTATGTTTTTTTTTGTATGTATGTTACGCGATTACTCCGCCAATTATGAACTGATTTTGATGATTCTTTTTTTGTTTGGTAGGTAATACTTCAGAGGTGGTCCCATATAAATGAATTTATTGTCTATTCCAGATTTCTTGCACTATGTTAGCCAACGAATCCAAGCTTGTTTATAAGTCTTCAATGTACTGCGCCTCCAGCTAAATTCAATTAAACTGATTTCAGAAGGTGACAAGTTTTCCAGAAGATCATCCCACCCCAACATGGATCATGCTTCCAAACTAGGTCGTTTACTTGCGGTTGAGAAAGATTTGTTCTCGTGTCTATTACGACTGATCGAAGATTCCTGATAGTGGATGGTGGGTTTTATCGAAATCGGTTCAGTAGTTTGGTTACTAGAAAGTATGAAGATGTCATCCAGGTATTCGAAAATGCAGTCGGTTGTTTTTTTTTTAAAAAGCTTATTATCACATTTATTACTTTTTGGGAGAACATTTTATACCTTCGACTTTATACTTTAAAACATAAAGTTTAATTTGATTTAATTTTGTCACTGCTACCAGGGGGGTGTCACTCCGCAATTTAGGTATGTTCGGCCGGCGCTCCGTCCGGGAGGACAATGCAAGGCAGAAGTCAGTGGCCGCCTGCACGCTGGCCTCATCGCACGTAACTAAGCATACGTGATAGAAAGAGAGCGGTATATCTAAGTGAATATAGCGAGCGGTATCCAGCGCTGTGCGAGTAGAATTGCTATTTTATTGCCTAGTAGATAGGAGTCCTTATTTATTTCAATTCCTTTGCGGAGTGAACTTTCTGTACGTAGTACTATTATTTATTCTGTGCTGCTACTCAAGTTTAAACAGATCGATTTTGAATACGAAGTGAAAAAGTGACAAGAAGTTTCACCACATGGTTGTTTCGAATGGTGAATCTAGTTGTAACTTTGTCAGTAGCAAAAGTTAGGTTAGATGAGACTTTTTAATGAAGGATAATGATGCGACTCTTGAAGAAGACAATTCAACTTTTAATATAAACTTACACAGAGATATACGAAAAGGATATGGATTCTAAGATACAACTATAACTATTTAGAGACGTACCTATCTAGGTACTGTATGGTTCATTGTAGTACAAGAATCTATACAGAGTGATATGAAACTTGTACCTGACCTGTTTAAAGATATTCCAGTAAACTTTTAAGTCAAAATAGTGTAATTACCTACATTGAAAATTTTAAGGTAGGTACTCCAGCGATTATATTTTCCAACAATAATTTGTACGATTCGTAGAACTTAATTTTAAAACTCGATATTTTTTAAACTTCTTTAAAAACTACTTAGCCATCCATTTGATTTCATACGTCTAGAAGCTAGGTATCATTATTTCATCATGTTACATTCGTAATTTTTCCGTAGTTTGCATTAAATTCGAGTTACCTACTCGTACTTACTCTGGCAATTTATCCATATCTCCTAAATAACTCTTTTTTATGCGAGTTCGAGTTGTTTGTGTAATTCCTATCTAAATAATACCATCGTTTCTTAATCTAGTATTATTACATTTTATGAGACGAGTGAAAAGAGGGAAGGGGAGTCCTTTGCCCTTCACATCCACGGGTAATAATAAAATACCATTTTTATTTTTTATTTTTTTAAATAACTTTTTTTGTGTCGCCGATCCTGAAGATACATTTTATTCACAATATAAACTTCCATTGCGCAACCGGCACAAGTTTCAAATCATCCTGTAAAACGTGCATAGTCGCGTTTTCAAAATTAATCAGTTCACTTAATTATGTACGGCTATCAGATATGAAACCTCAAAGCTTCGCAGGAGCAAACTCGGCTGCGATGACTAATGACATACCGAAATGAGGAAGCAAATTGAACGACGCAGGATGCCGAGAAACCTTCCATAAAAACCCAGAGCCTTCGGCCTCTAATACCTCATTTTTGTTTCCCGAACGTATCCCAAAAGGTAACGAGTAAAAAATTCGGCGCTAAAAAGAATAACACCGTGAGTCTATTACTCGTATAGCATGTCATCGACGGTTCATTAAAATACGATGACTTTACATAAACATCATAGTGGACTTCATTGATAGCCTCTGACGTAGGTTTGACCACAAAAACTGCACTTTTTCTGTCACGAATTTGAACCTTGCTTCGTGGCATTAGGGATTGTACTATTGGTGCAATGATTCTTTGGTTCGTTTTGGAATGAAAGATCGTTTACAATAGCGTTTGATTCCGTGGAGTCCATTGATAAGTCTGATGCTACCAGTGTTACAAGAAGCCGATCTCACGAGAGCAAGGAAGCGTCACTTCCGAATGCCAACCAACGTCAACGGTCGACAGTTTTAATAAAGAAAGGAATGTTGATTGAAAATCCTTCAAGAAATTGTGGAAAAAGAAGCTTTCTTACGTTTGACTTGTATCGATGGCAATGATTGAACTTTCTTATTATTGGATTGAAGGTTTGTTTGAATTTACGAAATAAGCGAGAACGAAATATCCTTGAAGGAATTGTGGAAAAATACGTTGCTGTGTTTACTTGTATCAATGTCAGCATTTAATATCATTGGATTGAAAGTTCTTTAGATTTACGCCATAGCCGAGAACGGAAATTTAGTTTTTTGACTAAAAGCGTTCTCAACTCTATTTTTAATTAAATACTAATTGAAATTTTTCAGACATTTTGCAAAAAAGGCTAGATTGAACAGGTAAAGTAGGCATTTCCCACGGTTTGCGATTTTGTCTAAACTCGTCGTTTTTATATTTCTAGCAAAATGTTGTTAATTCAGGTTTAGTTTCCAAAAGGAAAGCTAGATTAACTTTTTAATTTCCTAAACCGTGAGAACAGATATCGAGTAAACTTTCAGCTAGGGTTGCAGAGGCCAAAAAACAGTAACCGAAAAGTTACAGTTACAAATTATTGTTCCGTGGAAATGACGAATTTAATGCAGAATTGAATGCTTTGATGGCATTCTGTGGGGCCGATTCTGTTTGGAATAAATTAATTATACTAATTTGAGTCGATTTTCCGTTGTCAGTTGCAGCCAAGTCACAGCCGACACCGTTCAAATTACGATTTCGTACTTTAGTTGTTTGTTGTCATGGCGTAGAGCAAATATTTAATCTTTTCCGGTTTACTTATTTATAGCAGCTGTTTTTTTTTATAAATATTAGTTTTATTATTTCACGTTTCAATGCACAAATTTTGGGAAAATAAAAAAAAATTGATAAGCAATTATGATAAAATAATATCTCATAGCCTGAGAGACCGCTCTACTTGAAATCGTGAGAACTCGGGTGCAAACCCCAGGCCTGCAATGAGTTTTTTGAGTTTGTGTACGGGGTTTCGTAACAGGCTGTTTGGTGAAAGATAACATCGTTTGGAAAAATGCAAACGTCCGAAAAATACAAATCGAAAAAAAAACGTTCAATTCAAAATTCGAATTCAGTGGCGTATGTAAATCCTATTACGTAGTATTTACTTACTCTATGGTGAATCCACTAATAATCCGCAACTGGGCCAGCGTGCATGGTGGACATGGCCCAGTCGCCCTTCAAGGGCAATTTTATGTTCAGCGGCGAACTATTAATGAGGTTAATTATGCTAATACTTTAAAAAGTAAAATTAGGACTTTGTATGTTGTAGTTAGAAAATATAAGTATGATATCTAGAATTACTAAATAGGTTCAAAAAAAATAGAATGCAACGCATCACCGAGTGACACAGACTATATTGCTTAACAACATGGAAGAAGCCCCGTGGGGTGCAAGTTAAGTAGCCATTAAAGGTCAGGTCAGATGATATGGTCCTGGCTTTTAACTTTTTGGACTCTCAAGAGAGAAACACAGTCTCTACCGTGGATCAGATGACACGATATATTATAAAAGTCTCGTCAAGCTATATAAGAGTTCTTCGGGCGGGCACATTAACCCTGCACTAGGACTGGCCACTCAGCCATTACTAACTTACTTTTTTTGTAAACAAATGTTAAACTCTACATTTTTGTCTCTTTTTCTTTTCCAATTTTTTTTAATGTATTCACTGACACATCGCAAACAAATTGCGAAAGCTCCAAATAGGCAACAAAAAGTCTTGACAGTGTTTGACATTTCTATCAAAATCATCAAAGCCAACACTGGCCATTGCGAATGTGAAGCTGAAACAATTCGTGAAAATATTTAAAAGCAACAAGCAAGGCGAGCGAATACCAGAAATGCTTTGTGAGACAAGGACAAGCATATTTCTGTGACCGCAGTCCGCGAGAGTGGGTTGAGCTCGACCCCTCTTGCGGCGCAAGCGCCTGTTTTGGTACTTAGCTAGGGTGACAAGCAAAAGGTTTTGTAATATTATTCTGTAAAGCGCTAATTTAATGTAAATTTATAGGTAGTGATAAAACTATATAGATTTTGTGTGACACAAAATTTTAAAAGTATCTTTATTTAGCAAACATAGCATTGGTTTCTATTATTTTTCATAAAAACCTAGCTAAATTATGCAAATTTCGCTCATAATTTCTCTTACTAAAATATAAAACAAAAAAACTAAAACGTCAAATCCATGGCTCCTCTACCGATTCTCACACTTGCACAGTGGGAGTGTACCATGCACTCACTCACACAGGTGCGCGGAGACCCTCAACACAGCCTCCTCAGCGTCTCACGCACACCAGCAAGCTTTACCCTGTCTGTACGAACACAACGGCACTCTCAGTTCACAACACAACCTCTTGTACTGCACTCACGCGCAGTAAAAAAAGATAACGCGATCTATCGATCTTTTTTCAAATCCAAAAAACGTCTGCCCCGCAAGTATAGTCGCTTAGACTTGATGTCATCTATCGAACGCGTCGCTTCAACCTAGACATTTATTTCCTTAACAATTATTTATGACGCCGGTATTAATTTAACATGTCATTTTAATTATATTAATACAAATGGGTGATAATCAATTTGTGTTTCGATCTCGTTCGGATAATTTAATGTAAATAGATATTAATCATTGTTCGTGGCGTTTTTACGGTGTTTGTCGGTTGAAAAGATTGTCGGAATGTTTTTTGTCGGATAGTTGTGTTTACTATGATACAAATGGACTTATAGCGCTGTTTTGTGATTCGTCTTTGATGGGGGAAGTGTAATCTAAAATACCATTATGGAAAGACACCAGAATGGTATGGATGTGTGGGTAGGTAAGGGTATACCTTATACATTTTTATTCTTATCTCTTTCTTCGCTTTCTTGTTAGAAATATACTTTTCTGACGCAAGTCTCATAAGAGAAAAAACGTGAGTTAATCTAATAATAGCTTTCAAAATAATTATGTTTAAAAATACCTAACATTAATATTTACAAAACTTTTCCACTCTTAACTTACAAATGTATGTAAAATGTATTACATTGCTTTAGTTTAAAGTATCTTTCAATTCAAAACGAGAAGCGACAACTTGATAGCTTACCTATTGTATTTTTCATGAGTTTATCTCAAAGTGTTATTAGTAACTTGCTTGTAAAGATTCTTATTACTCTTAGTTACAGCTTAGTACAACTATCCGAGTAGTAGTCCTGAAAACTTACTGACTATGACTTGATTACTGGGTCTGAATAGATTTAACATCTGATATCTAAGGGTGACGAGCGTAGTGCAGTGCGGCGCAGGGTATATTAGCAAATTCACAATTCTGGCACCGCTACTGTTAGTAGCAGGCGTGGCGCTAACCACCAGGCGAACGTCTTGCTCGTCACGTCACTTTAATGATAGTATAAAAAAAACGTATAGGTACACTAAATTTATGTAATTTAAAAAAGATTAAGAAATATCTGTTAAATCTAATTAAATATTAATGTTAATTGTCCAAAATAATCATATTTTATTTTAGATCTCTCTGATGGCTCAAACGGAACACTTCAACTCGGTAATTATTATACTGGTGTTTATAGGCATACTTTCTTACTGTTTAGATTTTAAAACTCATATAAGGTGTCCAATTAAGTTATTATGGATTGCAGGTCTAAAATGTATATATTTTGCTTTATGCTTCGGATACTTTAATAATGGAATGTGAAAGTGGAAGAAATAATTAACAATAAGCTATGAAAACTAACATTTATGACGCCTTAAAAATTATGTCAAGACGGCATGGTTCTATGCTTCCTTATCTATTTATAGCAGAAAATTATTGGAGTTAGCTTTTTACATTTTGACTTTCAAACCTAAAACAAGTCCGTCCCGCGGAATTACTCGAAATTTTCCATTTTCCCACATTCAGCGGGGTAAAATGCATTATGTTTTATTTTTCCAATTTCCATCAAAATTTATTCAGCCGTTAAATCATGAAAAGGTAACAAACAAATAGGCTAAAATATAATATCACTTTACTTTTTTAATTCTCTTTACTTTTCAATCATTGCAGATCACCAAAATACCTAAAAGGAAATTTGGTATTTTCATAATTTAATTCGCTTGATACAAAACCTATCAGGGGACTGTAACATTATATAATATTATTACCTATAGTTATACTACTATTGGACCTGGGTATGTCCTAAAACTGCACCCAGAACCACTGGAGAACGGGCAGCAGCTTCCTCTGGGTTAACGGTGGTGAACATTCTGCGATCCCCAGGCGGCTTGCCAAGCATGGGGATTAAAGGGGGGCCTTCGTCCCACAGTAGACTTCTGGGTGATGATGTGATTTATACTATTGAAAACTACTATTCACCTTGCAGTATATACTCTTAAGAATTCACTCACCTAAGATTTAATAGCCCTTTACTTGCTAATCCTCTCACTCTTCCGCAGGGCAGGGTCGAGTGAACCAGCTCGGTGGTTTGTTCATAAACGGGAGACCGTTGCCGAACCACATCCGGCTGAAGATCGTGGAGATGGCTGCGGCCGGAGTCAGGCCCTGTGTCATATCGCGCCAGCTTCGCGTATCGCATGGATGCGTCTCTAAGATCCTGAACAGATATCAGGTATGGACGCTAGACACTATTACGTACAAACGTAAAGATGATTATCTCAAGCGTAGTGTTTTGGGCATCTCCACATCTCAAGCGCTGAGACTTTGGGCATCTCATGTGCTGAGGCTTTGGGCATCTCAAGTGCTCTGAGGCTTTGGGCATCTCACGTGCTGAGGCTTTGGGCATCTCAAGCGCTCTGAGGCTTTGGGCATCTCATGCGCTGAGTCTTTGGACAACTCAAGAGCTGAGACTTTGGGCATCTAAAGAGCTGAGACTTTCGGCATCGCAAGCGCTGAGTCTTTGGGAATCTCTATATAGAAAAAAAAACACCATCTTATACATACAAACGTAATGGGTGATAATATTCATAGTGTCAACAGGTTTCGTCCTGTCAAATTAAGTTTAGTTTAATGAGCGGTGCAACAGAATCGACACTATTGTACCTAATATTAAACCTTTTTTTAAATGATTTATTGGCTTGCGTTTGTACTGCCATTCGTCTGGTGTTAAACGAAGATGCCGTCTACGATGGAGCACGCTTACCTAGAAGTAACCGATTCACCGCGACTTGAAGACACCCATATTATAATTATCGGGAACAATGCAGTTGGGCAGCGCATTCCACTGTTTAGCAGTTCGAATAATTAAACCGCTTCGTACGAGTTTTTGTTATACCAACCATGAAACGGTTTTTTTCGAGGTCCTGGTCGTATGATAGAGAAAAGGGCAGGGATCATGCAAATCCGAAGCACATTCTCCGAAATGTAGGTATCCGATAAAATAACGATAGGACTTTTCGCTGTTGATCAAGACTTTGTAGCTATTAACTATTACTATACCAAGTGACCCATAAACGTTAAATTCCATAATACAAGCTTTGCTTAGTATGGGGCTAGATGGCGCTGTGTGTAATAAATGTCCCCCCAATATTTATTTATTTATTATTTATTTATATTAATAAAGAATCAAGAATAAGTAAGCATTTGTAGAATCCCTTCTCGAAACATTTCTAAGGAATTCATTTTAGTATTATTTTCGAAAATACTTGGTAGGTACTTGATAATAACGTCAACCCTCAGCAACAGGTCCTGAATGTCCTCGACATTTCGTAAATCGCACTTGAAATAATCGTAGAGGGGCAGATGGAAAATTAAATTAGACGAGGGAATTGCCATAATTGAACCTTCGCTGATAGGGACGCTCCAGTTCATAATAAACATGATATTTTGAGGAAATACGAAGTCGTTATGATGTCATAAATATAGCTAATATTGAAAAATTATTAGTATGGTTTGGAAAGTTACAGTTAGCCATATTCCAATGTCCGCCTTCTGTTACCAAACTTTAGCTCTGCTATTTTTAGTCCTGAAACAGAAACTTCTTGCTGTCTTGGCAATACTGTGGGCTTGGAGGATCTAGCTCTCTCTACTGTGGGTAATAAGAATCACTTCAGTGGGTGATTTCATCCAACCATTTTCTTCTGACGTATTAAAGGGTTGCTAGTATTTAGAATTATTTACGCTAGTGGTGCCAATATTAAGTTTTACTCTTGCCAAGATAATAACTTTTACACCAGTTTCCACATAAGCGCAAATATGAGTTATATACCAACAATATCCAGTTTTAAATATTCCGACATTGAAAAACGCTGCTTTTAGTTAAAAGACAATAATAGTTAAGTAGTATTGGACACTTTATTTTTGTATAGCAAAAAAGTTAAATTAATTTTGTTAACTTATGTAATGTTTTTAGTAAGGCCCTAAAAACGGCTGTTGAAGTTAAATGACGTCTTCTGGCTGATCATGAAGTTGACATAATCAATAAATAAAATTAAAACTGAAGCATAAATAAACGAAGCTAAAACGGCAAGTCTTTCTAAAGTACGCGTACATCGTTCAAGCCCACGACTATTTCATATAAACCGTATTGTAGTGTTTCCATATCATCAATAAGCTTTAACCACATAAATATCCATGTGAGCACCCACTCGTAGGATCAATTGATGGCCAACAGTCGGACAATCGCTATTGATAGGTGGGCAGCAGAGCCTGAAGGTCCGCTTCCACCAACTCACAGTTCACAATAACCGATTGTTTTATTCAGGAAGCGGTTCTCCACGGTACGCACAGGGCCGGCTGTAAAACCCCTAGCCTAGTTTTATGAACGGGGTATGTATTTAAGGAAGGAGCATGTTTTCGCGATTTTTTTAATGCGCTGAAACGTCTTATTTTTATAAACAACTAGATTATCCTGTGAACTACGTACCATGTAAAACATTTTTCAAAGCCACTAAACGACTAGATTACCCTGTGAACTACGTACCATGTAAAACATTTTTCTAAGTTTTCTAAGAGTTAAACAGTATTGAACAAAACAAATTCAAATCGGTCGAGCCATTTTCAAAAGCATAATCAGCCTTTTCACCTAGGTGATATCACCTTGGTGCAATGATTCCGAGGTGAAGTAAAGAAACCATAATTTTCAGTTTGTACAACAATTTTTTTGTTTTAAAAAAAAATCAGATTTAAGAAATCTATTAAACAATATTTTATCTTTTGTCTATAAACCTACCTAACTAGGTAAACATAGTGGAATAAACCGTTAATACATTCTCGTAGTCCACTACTATACATTGGCCTACCCTCGAAGGGTAATTGGGTCATACGCTGACCCGCAGTTATGTTGCGGTTGGGTGGACATACGCCCTATTGAATTTCTACACTCTTCACCTGACGTTTGCAGGTTTTCTCACGATATTTCCTATCACAGAAAGCCAGGGGGTATGAAAAACCGTACCTACATGAACTTCAAAGAGCTCATTGGTTCGGGCCCAGGATATGAACCTGCAACCCAAAGATACCGAGCCTGTCGAGCGGTCTCCTAACTAGGGCTACTAGGCTTTAGCTTAAGCTTTTTTTTACTATTACTAAACCAACTGACCCATAAGGGTTAAATATATTAATAAAGAATCAAGAATAAGTAAGCATTTGTAGAATCTCTTCTCGAAACATTTCTAACGAATTCATATAAATATTATTTTCGAAAATACTTGATAGGTACTTGATAATAACATCAACCCTCGGCAACAGGTCCTGAATGTCTTCGACATTTTGTATCTTTAAACTTTGATATAAAGTAACGTCGTTTACTCCCAAATAAGAAAAAAAAACTTCGGCTTATAAATTTATAATGTCTAGCCAAAGGCTTATTAGATTCACTTTCTAGACATTATTGCTCAAGTAAACATAAGTATATAGGTCCATCCTAAAATTAGCAATGATTGCTATTGATTTAGAACGGAGTCTTGAAAGGCAATTTCATTCCATTGTGTTTCTGTTTAATCAGTCGGAGGAAAAAAATATTATCATTATAATTATACCAAAAAACATTTTTAGATATTTCTACTGATTCATTTTTCTTTCATGATTTTAGCACAGATAATATAATACTACGAGTACGATACTTACCGTTTATGCATAAAACACTAAGTAAAACTATTGATAAACCTATTTTATTAAACTCAATTCGGGTTGAAATACGTTTTTAGCGTATTATGTGTAGCGCTCGTGGCGTAGCTTGTCTAGGTGATTCTAAACGATCTCCGATGTTAAGCAACGGACGGTCCGGTCAGTCTTCGGATGGGTGACCATGAGTGGCATTTATTTTTGAGCGCTACCGTGGGTCGGATGACACGTTAAATTGTTAGTCCCGGTTGTTTGTTCTAGTTTCTATAACAACAACCGTCAGCCATGTCAGAGGCCTTCGGGCGGCACATTAACTCTGACACTAGGCTGGCCACTCAGCCTATACGAACTTACTTTTAGCGTATTATGCATATGACGGTTAGTGTTTAGTAAATTTTTAAATATGAAAAGTACAACATGTTGTAGATTTGGTAACAGAATAAAACATCTTCAAACAAACATCAAACGTTTCACGGGGTAAAATGACAACGGGGGCTAAAATGGTCCCGTTTAGCATTTCTGCATGATGATTCATTTCGCAAATCGTAAAACGGTCACTTCATACTTTTCCAATTCATACTATGATTTTGCAAATTATTCTATTACGGAATTCATTAGTTTGTCAGTTTTCTATAAAAAGACGTAAAATGGTCGATGAAAGATGATTTGCATAAAGTCTACTAGCAGATTCGTTAGCAGGTACTCTAGAGCAACTATTACAATTCATTCTGCTTAGAATTCATAAGATGAACTGCTTTTAGGGGAATTGCTTAATGCGACCATTTTGACCCCAAGTTCTAAATTAAGTTCAACGTAAATGCCGAATAGCTTCACCTTACGCCTAAACTAAAATTGTAAAGTGAGCTAAATAAGAGTTCTCTAAAATTACCGAATCGACACCAATAGCACCTATGGAGAGCCTTTTAGAGCTTAAAGCTTGCTGGCGCTCATTGACTGTACTCGTAGGTACACGATTATGTATAAAAAGCATAATCAGGCTTTTATTAGTCAGCTGCTGGAACCACCACGTTTCGGGTTGGTGGGTTCACATTACTCGTACGTGGTGTAGGTACGCCATTAACTGTTTTGGGGACGAATGATTTTCTTCACCGAAAAAGCTAATGGCATAGAAAAGTAATTCAGTGCTATACTATATTATTATCAATCATGTACATTGACTTTATATTCTGCTTGGCCATACTATAATACACGCTTAACAATTTGGCGTTTCTTTGTAAATCGATTCTTATTTTGAACCAGACAAGATTTAAACTTCTGTGCCGTTTGATGTCTATATTTCCTAATGTTACTTTCTTTTGTGTAGGAGACTGGATCGATCAGGCCCGGGGTGATAGGCGGTTCGAAGCCAAGAGTCGCCACTCCTGAAGTAGAGGCGAGAATAGAAGAACTCAAACGGCAGAACCCTGGGATATTCTCTTGGGAGATTCGCGAAAAGCTAATCAAGGTAGTATTTACCTTTCTCCATATAACCACGTGAGTTTTTGTAACGCCAAGAAAAAAAACCAACGCAGTGTCGCTAATAAAATCCTTAACCTCTTAAATTCAAGTATTTCGCGTAGGAAAAAAAAAAGCTAAGTAATCCGATTCCATATTTTCATATCCTTTACGCCTATTTTTCGATATTTCAACATCATTATCATAATTGCATGGACTCGAACCTTGTAATCAAAGTTTTATGATTATTGAAAAAATATAAATATACATACATAAGCAAATGTCTCTCTGGTGACCAGTAGATACGTCTTACCAAAACTACCTTTATGTTTTCATTTTAGTAGACAAAAAGTAGTAGAAGTAGTTCGATTCAACATTTTTATTCGTACAACGAGGTTGGGTAACTCTATGTTGCCCGTAACGTACAATATGGGTGTCTATATATCTGTAGTACATGGGTTCCTTCTAGATAACCGTGCTCCATCCTAGAACGCGCCGTTGATTAACACCAGGCAGTGTGTGGTCAACCGCAAACCTATTCTGAATATAAAAAAAAATGCTTTATCTACTACAGTCTACACGGCCAAAAATTACAGAGGTCACCTTGGTAAGCCGTACCGTTTAGCCGTGCTTGTATAGACTGAGAATTTTACTGCGCTCTACAGAGCCATGAAGTATTTGTAATAAAGGTCCGGTTCAGTACTTCATGGCTTCAGAATGTTTTTGTCTACGCGTTTTGAAATGTTTGTTGAGCTATGTCCATTGCCGTCTACTCAGACTAACCTAAATAACAGAAGAATCTCATTACATAACGCTTAGACACACAGAAATGTTTACCAAATGGACCTTTTTATATTCAGAAAATCTTACTATTTTGTACGCAAAGAGTCGTCACTTTAGGAATGTAAGGGGCCTACCCTTGTCGCGACTGGTACGGAATTCGTAAACAGATATGGTACTGTATAATCCATCCTCCATTTAATAACTTCGAGTTTTTTTATAAATACATAGAAGTACTTAATTTATATTTATAATTTTCGCCATTTAATTGGCTAGCAAAAAACACATTTATTTATATAAAATAATAGGAGCGACCCGCTATTTCTACTGCTATTTTCCAGTTTTTCCTCATATTTTTCGGGTATTTAATATCCTATTTGTCCATGACTTTGATGCTTGAATCGCCAAATTTAGTTTAGCCTTTAAAAAAATTTGGCAACACAAATTTACTTTCTCATATAAAATTTATGCGTGTTTTTTTAAAATAAAATATTAATTTTTTCTTCTTTTCGAGTCGATGTTTCGTTTTCGTATCTATATCAAGTGTTTCGACCAAAACTCGGCCACGTCTATAGCACTCCGTGGCTTTATTTATGCTCTTTATGCGCGATTTGATAAATATCCTTACATAATTAAGTAACGGCCAATCTACAGGTCTATTGCAACAAATCTAACAACTGCAAACAATCTAACGCTTTTTGCCCCTGGTCCAGTTCAGTTATCCGATCAACCGGACTATATACGGACTAACACTACGTAATAGGGACAGCGCTGTAGATCCAATTCATAAATATTCGATTATTAAGTTTGTGCAACCATAAGTAGCTTGTGTGCTGAATTTTTGAGTATTTTGGGTGGATTGGAAGTTATACTTCAGGAAACTGAATCGTCCAAACGAAGTTTTCGGTTAGAGTGTAGGTAGATATTACTTTTATTTATAGGGTTTGACTTTATTAAAAAGCGTAAGATCGAACTGCGGCCATCTGCGGCTTAACATAAGAAGATGCCTGTATCCACCACCAGTGGCCTAAGGTGGACATAAGATCATGACTAAGATGAATTTATTATTTCAAATTATGTTCATCTTTTCGTCTTTCTGTCTGCCTCTTCAGTATGCCACAATCGTTTTATTACAACCAAAAACACCCCTACGACAGGATTTACAAATCTTCCCTGTGTTATAAAATCAGATTGTATGTTTTTATGATCGTATTGTATCAGTCTTTAGGGTATAAATTAAGTACATACGTAGATCTTCGCATACCTGTACAATATCTATTCGTACAATACTTTGTTTGAGCCGATAGTAATCTCTAGTTTATCAAGAGCAACACTCACGAGAGCACAATGCCGTCTGATTGCAGGAGGGCGTGTCAGATCCGCCCAGCATTTCGTCCATCTCACGGCTGCTTCGCGGTGGAGCACGGGACCCTGACGGGAAGAAGGACTACAGCATCGATGGCATCCTTGGAGGTAAATATTAATTACTAAGTAATATCCCAAGTAGATATCTAGTGGCCACGATTAGGGAAAACGAATTATGAGAGGCTTACCATCAGATGTAAGTGTATCTGTAATGAGCGCCAATGCTGTGATGCCTTGGATTTTGATTTGTTATTCAAAGTAGTCATGTGTCGTTCACGAACGAATCCTTTAAATGGACTATTTCAGTTGTGTTTCATCCTTTTTTCTCTACTTCAGTTACAATTTATTAGTCCACTGCACGCGAAGTCGCGAACAATCTTTTCTGGGCACCCCTACAATTAATCAATTGCTAGGTGTCACCTATTAACATATCGAGAGTGCC
Source organism: Erannis defoliaria (assembly GCA_905404285.2). NCBI lineage: Eukaryota > Metazoa > Arthropoda > Insecta > Lepidoptera > Geometridae > Erannis > Erannis defoliaria. Next base: position 8,623,815 of record FR990084.1, read on the forward strand.
TCTTTATTTTATTACAAATAAACAAAGACACTAATAAAAAAAACTAAAAGACACGACTGTCATGCCAAAAAAATAATTTTAAAAAGTAAACGCTATTTTGACATTTGAAAATGGCGCCATACAGCCAACTTTTTATATTTTTTTTAATTATATGCCTGTGTTACCCGGGATGATGTAAGGATTCTATAATAACGATACATACATCCAAAACCAAATCTGTTCAGAAATTTAGAAGTTATGGTGGTATAAAGAAATTCACATACATACATTATAAACCCTGAAACATTACACTTCTTTTTTTGGGCAGTCGTGTAAATAGTTGTAGGATGCCTTGAGGTTCATTTCACCTCAATAGGGTAGATGACTGATGTTTAAATCGTTGAAACCAATAGCTTTGATGAAGAATTTAAGTAAATATACTATGTTTATTGAAAAAAATATTTAAATCGGTTAGTAATGTTCTGATATATAAGCGTTTAAAGTTTTTGTTAGAGACAACTCTGTCCCTTTCCCACAAAACAAAAAATGACGTCACGCCTTACTTGTCAGAATAGAATTTATATGGCGTACTAAGAAGTGACGTCACGATTTGCTGTTTCGCCTCTCTGTCTTGCATGATATTAAAATGCTTATAAGTTGCTTAATTTTGATCAGTTTTTTTTTCGTTAGTCTGCTATATTTATGGACTACATTATAATAGGACAATTAAAAAAAACCAGTCATCTAGCCTATTATACCATTTTTATTGCTCTATGTAAAACGTCTCGTACGTAAAACGGTAAGTAGAAACTGAATAAAGATAGCAAACACAGCTGAACAGCTAAAATCCTGTCCATAATTATGTGGTGTGGTGTTACGTTACAAAAATGAAGACTGATAAACTTAATTTTCTCTTTGATGTATTTTCAAGAGAGTTCGCCACGATACGTTTTATTCTTTTGTTCGCTATCTTAAAATACGCTATAACTTCTGAAATATTAAACACATTTTTGCTTTTCATTGCTTTTATAGTCTTAATCATAAAAAAATGTCCTTCAAAATATTGACTCCATTTTGTTCGCGGCGACATCAAAGTTGAAGACAAACTTCCCATCCTATCTATTAAAAACTCTCATCAAAAATTCCAACACATTGCACAATGACTTCCCAAGTTTCGCAACCGCGGCAACCTGTCAAAGCTTTCTCACAAGGGTCAAAAAAATCAATTTCCGCACACAAATCTCACACAGTCATTGTTGCCATTTGAAATATTGAGGCGGTTACTTCGAAAGCAACCTCTTACTAAACGGTCCGACAAAGTTCGCCGCGGTAACCCACTGAGCCTTCAATGGTGCTGAAAACATGGACAATCGACGTAAACATGTTTTGTTTGTTGTCTTTGTGCTGCTATTGACGCGTTTTGTCACTAAGTTTGATTGTGCTTTGTCGGCGATACCAAACTCGTACCTAATCCGTTGAATTTCCCCGCATTGTACTCCGGTTTGGTGCAATACTGTTTTTGTATAACAACTATTTGTCAATTGAATTGGGTTGCAAACTATACATGGAATCAAACTGCGGCTACAAATAATTGCTAGCATAATTACAGTTTTTATCCGGCTATAATTTTCAGTCTATTTATGCATAGACATACATAGTAGCGACGGGTTGGACGCCATTTTGAAATGTCGCCCATTCGTCGGTGTCAAAGAAACGGATTGACGCATGCCGGCACAGTCTGTGACGCACGTCCGACGTGAATACTTGAGAGCAAAATGTCAAACTGTGTGGTGAAGGGCTGTACGAATTACATTTCAAAGCGCAGTAAACAAAAGGTGGCGTTTCTTATGAACATAAGTCAACATTTAAAGTTAAACTAAACTTTATTTTACACAATAACTTTTATTTTTAGGTAATAGGTAAGTCGTTTCTAGTTTTGTACAGTTTGTTCTTCTTCTACCACGCCTTGCTGGCGCTGCACGTAGTGACCGCGAAATCCGAGAGATGGCGTTGCCCTATTGTCAAAGAGAAATTAGACTTGCGATTTCTTAACTCAGGCGTATCTAGACATAGAATAGGCTAGATGACTGTTTTTTTTTTTTTGTCCTATTAAAATGTGGCCCATAAATATAGCTGATTAATAAAAAGAAAATGAAAATCTGATCAATAATAAGCAACTTATAGGCATTTTAATATCATGTTAGACAGAGAGAAGAAACAGCAAATCGTGACGTCGCTTCTCTGTACGCCATATAAATTCTATTCTGACAAGTAAGGCGTGACGTCATTTTTTGTTTTGTGAGAAAGGGACAGAGTTGTCTCTAACAAAGACTTTAAACGCTCATATATCAGAACATTATTAACCGATTTAAATTATTTTTTCAATAAACATACTATATTTACTTAAATTTTTCATCGAAGCTATTGGTTTCAACGATATAAACATCAGTCATCTACCCTATTCATTGTATTTATGTATGTTTAATGTTAACGTCTTCCCTCGAATCTACTAAACTTGTTATTATATTTTGGGAAGACGGTTTTAGTATTGAAACCCACATCTTGTCCTAACACTTACCCACTCCACTCCACTTAATAACTATTATTATCATGTCCATTTTTTTCTATTTACCTAAAATGGTAAAGTAAAGTCGGTCGATCTGTATAGTTTTTGATATATGACTGCGTGTGGAATTGAGAGTCTAAGCAACCTACACAAAATAAATATTGGTGGTCATTTCACACAGCGCCATCTAGCTCCAAACTAAGCAAAGCTTTTACTAATTATTCCGTTTATTTTTATAACTAAATACTTTAAAAAAATCCGTTTAAAATGTCTTTCAATGGCGTTTCATAGCTCTTTGCTTTTGCATGATTAGTTTATTTGGCTGATGATAGGAATTTTCTGGTGGCATCTAACTCTAAAAATCTCGCTCTAAAGTTGACCATTATGGTAGCCTATAGAGGTCGTACTCTACTTGTAGGGGTATAGTACTCTTCTATAGTGGTAGGACTTTACTGCAGAGTCCGCCTGGGGAAGTATACACCTTTGCCAGGTATTTAACCGCCAAGCAGTAGTGTGCAAGCATTACTTACTGTATACCGGTTTGAAGGGCAATGTTACCAGATAAATTATTGGGTATGAAGAGATTTAACATCTAATATCTCAGGGTGACGAGCGCAGCATAGCGCGGCACAGGATTGTATTCGCAAGTTCGCATACTGCTAGTGTTAGAGGCAGGCGTGACGCTTACCACTAGGCGAACATCTAGCTAGTCTCGTCACTTTTTTGTAAAAAAAATAGCTGTACGACTTTTTTTAGTACAAATTAAGTTTGTATAATGATTTGTTTACTCATTTTTTACTGTTACCTCTCGATAATATAGAAATAATCACACGAAAGCTGGTAACAGAAAATTCAAAACCCCTTCCACTTTAAAAAGCTTCACAATGCATCTTACTAAACACGACAATTTTTCAAGCCGGCCGCCACCATTACGCGTAATCTACTTTCACACATGCCTGAGTATATAGCAAAACAAAGAATGGACGATAAAATCTCACATTTGTTTAATAACATCTGTCGTTAGAATCAACTAATGTCGCTTGGTGGTCGGCGATTAGACTGGCCTGCGTACTGCCACAGAATAAATACTACATCGTAGTACTAGAATAGTACTACGATGCGACCAACTTATCTATAGAGTGGAATGATGGAGCCACGATCGTACTTTCTGGATATTTATAACAGCCAATCGTAGAAAAATAATAATTTCATCACATGGCCAACTCTAGAGAGTATAATGTGGTTGTACTATACTTACGTATAGTAAGTTTTGTATAAGCTGTGGCAGTGTCGTGGCGGGACGCAATCACTTTGTATGGTAACTGTGGTGAGCTTACATGGCGTCTAGGCAATTAGGACTGTATTAATGCTATAAAATACACACAAATACTATTACTATATAAATTATTTTTAAAAAAAACGACTTCTATTTCGATTAACTAAATATTTTTTTCCAGTTATTTAGATTTGAAAACCAAAATACTGAACCAATTTCGATAAAATGTATATGGGACCTCTGTAAGTATAACCAACCAAACATAAAAATAATCATCAAAATCAATTAATTATTGGTTTTTATCATACATTCAATTAATTATTGGTATTTTCAATTCATTTTTAGCCGCATAACAAACAAAGGAAAAGACATACGGTCGTATTGAGACCATCTTTTTATGAAGTCGGTTGAAAATAAAATAAAGAGTGTTGTCTATAACACTACGCGCTGCTGACATGAAATAATATATTGTACACGTCCGCGCTGAAAATCTTTGTTCGTCTGATATGCTTAATTAATTAGACGGAAGCAAACAAATTATTATAAGACTATTCGCAATAATCGCTTACCACCAAAATTCTGTCAAAACCAAGTCAGTATTCATAGTAGGTATAACACGCTTTTTAAAAAAAAAACAACCGACTTCAATTTTGACAACCTGGATGACATCTTCACATATATATTTTTTATACAATCACGTGACGAGACGAGCAAGGTGTTCGCCTGGTGGTAAGCGTCACACCTGCCACTAACAGTAGCAGTGCCCGAATTGTGAACATGCGAACACAATCCTACGCCGGACTGCACTGCGATATTGAGATATTAGATGTTAAATCTTTTCATACCCAGTAATTTCCAGTTATTTTGATTTATTCCAGTAATTTTGATTTAAAAACCATACTAATGAACCCATTTCGATAAAATGTATATGGGACCACCTCAGAAGTATTACCTACCAAACAAAAAATAATCATACAAATCAATTCATAATTGGCGGAGTAATCGCGTAACTACATACAACAAAAAACATACAGTCGAATTGAACTTTTTAGAAAGTCGGTTTAAAATAGGATTATACTTATTTCTATTATACCGAATGCTTACTACACTACTACACACTACTATTACATAGAGCAGCATTTTAGTCCATATTAACGAAACAATTTAGTCCACCGTCAGTAAAAGTTAGACCTCCATGTAAACCAACGAAACCTCAAAATATTTAGCGGCCATCTATTACAAGGCGTTGTATTGAAGACATTTTGTCTCATCACATTATTCAGTGAAGGCCCTCCCAGGCAGGCACGAACAACTAACTATTAGTTTAACTGTTGCATTGCTACGAAGAACTCTTTGTGCCCACGTAGTACTTTGAGTATAAAGTTTGCTACGAGCGTGTCTAAAGGGTGAATCACATTCTTTGGACTCTGACCAAGGGTTGTAATTCGAATTCGAATACCACCAATTTTAAACGTCAAAACTCATTATAAGAAACAGCGACTTTACTAGTGCATGACTGGACTTGACTGTGGTTTACTGTGTGTGACTTTGACTGTGTTTAAGACTCATTCGACTTGAAATTCATTAAAAACTTGATATATTATAAAAATACTTGACACTGGTAAATGCACAGTGTGCGACGCCATAATCAGACAGAGGAAAGAAGAAAAAAAAACAGCACTATATTTTGGCTTATGAGAGTTTCATAGTCTGTATATCATATTGTGCTATAATCCGGAAGAGTTAACTTTTCCGCGTGTCCAGAATCTTACGCTTCAACGCCACCTACTTTGGTTTATAGTTCAAATAATTTCAGATCGGAAGACATAAGTACATTATTATGAATCAAGAATGATACTTTGATTTTGCCATCAAGGCGAATAATATTTATTTATTTATAAAAAAATATGTTTGATTCTTATTCTGAGCTTATTTTGTGTCAAATCAAAATCTATAAAATTTTACATTATCTTAAAAAACATTTATACAAAATTTTATACTTGCACAAGGCCGGTTTTTCAGACTGTGATAAATCATCATCAGTAGATCCACTAGGCATGCGAATAAAGCCAATAAATATAAATAGAATAACAATACTCATAAATACACCCACGTAGAAAAAGAGACGAAAGCTAATCAATAACAATATCCTATTAAAGGAAAAACATCCCTCGGCAAAAATAGATCCAACTATTTGCAAATCTATTCAGAATGGCGGCCAGAAACAAACAAATAGAAATCCAATCATATTAACCTGCTAACAGGCTGGATCAACTGCGCTCAGATAAATTAAATAATTCATTTAGCTTATTGCCTTTTCCACTCGAACTAAATGCTAAAATCGTGAATCTCAATAAGCTCAAAATACACTTTACCAATTTACTCGTCTATTGGGAGTTAGGCGCAATGGGAAATCTACAAAGGTCAGGGGCAATTTTTTCCTAGTTTAGAAAGTGGACTCTAAAAAATGTTAACGAAAAAAGTAAAAAATGTTAGTGAATTTTCAGACTGAATTTGATATGCATGGTAGATTTGATAAAAAACTTCAAGTGAAAAAGAACATCAAAGTCGCGTGATTTCATAAAAAAAAATTTGTTTCGACAAAATGTTGAAGCTGGTTAGCTTCAACATGTTGTTATTTTTTATGAAATTTGATAAACAATTCCAAGAAGGTATTTTAAAATAGCATTTTATTTGCTGTACACGTACATAATATTTAAAAACCAATAACTCTTACGGGTAGGTTGAAGGGGTAGGAGTTGTTTGTTCGTCTGATGATTAGTCTACACCTTTACGGCCTTCCGTAACAACACCGCTTAAAGTTAAATGAAGTTATTTAAAACTACGAATTTCATTTTTGTAATGCGCTGAAATAAAATGACGTTTGAATAAGTTGTTTAAGTAAAACCCTTATTGTGGACAAGCGCGCGTTATATTCTGACTCAATAATTGTGGCGCCTACTACTTCTACAGGAAAAAGCGCATCTTTAACAGGAGAGGTTTCAATATAACAACATTTAACCTAGTTCATGCAGTTTATTACCTATAGCACATTATTTTCTTAATTTTGCTAAACCCCCGCTGGTTTAAATATATTATTAGCAGTAATACATTTTGTCGATATATATGTTGTTGATTTGCTGATAAAATCGCTAGATACCCTGCGCGTCCAATATAATAACATTTTTAGGATGATGTTGAGACTGCCTCGTTTCTGTAGCGCCTCAGAGATGTTTGCACAGGCTCGAACTGACGGTTTTCATGCCGTCATTCGAAAAAAGCTTGCTTCATTAATGGGTAGACTACGAGGTAGTAGCAACACCATCCTAAAAACAATAGCCGAGAACCTCTTCTCTCCTGTCGCTGGGCATTTTGTGCAGGCGATGGTCAGAAAGGAGTCGCTAAAGCTTGACATCGTCTGCGCAAAATGTTTTAAATTAAACAAAATGTTGATTTATTTAAATAAAATAATATTGGTTTTTAGTTTTAGGTAGTATTTGGCTAGTTAGTAAGCAAATAATTGTAATTTTATAATTTTGTAATGGATTTTGTTGTCCGAAATAAAAACATTTTGATTTGATTTGATTTGATTGGCTGTGTAGAAAAAATCGTTGTTATTCTAAGTACCCTAGGTATGTGTCAAAGTTTTCTAAAGACTTTGGTTGACATCCATATCAGAATGCACCTAACACGTTGACTTCTAGGTAAAGAGATGGTATAAAATATAATCAAGGTATATCGATAAATAGACCATACATTTTGGGCATATTGTGTTGCCAGTCTCAAAATAAAATTTTGTCGGAAATAGGTAAAACATGCCTTGAATTCTATACTTAGATACAGCGACAATGATAAGATGAATGGACGGGAAATAAGCGCACGGATTTTGAAGACTATATGTTGAGCGCCGGCTCTCCACTCGCTTCAGTCATACTCTGCCTTTGTGACATGCCTTTCTAATACATGTACATGTGTTCTCTTTTTGTCATGCAGTAATTAGATTCGCTATCTCTATATTTTCCGGCAAATGTAAAATGCATACTTTTAGTTAGGTATGCTTGATTGTGTTGTCTTGTTAATTTTGATCGATTTGCAAGCACTGGGCCCGTCCATTCCATTATCACCGTCGCTGATAAAATATTTTTTTTTGTATAAATTCATACTATGAAGCACTAGCAATTAAATTCCCTTTCAAACTGAAAGGAACTATTTTAAATAGGCGTAGATACTTTTCAATAATGTCAAATAAGCTTTAACAGAGCTCGCTCCAGAAAACAAGAAGAACGCGCAACTACGCCCCCAAACGTCGAGACGTGCTAATCCGACCATCTGTTACCGTCGGAACGAACCGCTGAAACAAAGGCCGACCCGCGTTTTAATGAACCCAGATTATGAAGGTGTTAAACCGCCGCCACTCTTTCAACTCCCAAATTATGAGTTCTGAGCGGCCGACGTCTTCACGGGGTCAAATTTCGGCAAGGCATCCCTTCCCACTCTTGCGCACTGCCTTCCATGCATTGATCTCGCTCGATCATAAAACCTGGAGGGTTCCACGTCTCGGCTTAATACCTCAACCGTAATGAACTTTACGAGCATGGTTTAAAGCTCCGAATCTTAACATTTTTATATTTTCGATTTGTGTTTAGCCTCATACGTTATGATCGGTATAAAAAAAACTAAATAAATCTGTCCCTGTCTCGCTGCCAGCGGAGAATTTGAGCAATGTAAATCATTTTATTACAATACGTTGTTTTTTATTTTGTGTCGCTGCCTTTGTGGTCGGATATGTTGCTTGTGGCTTAATGATTATTCCTAAGCCTCTTGTGATGTACAATTTCCGTGATTTTTGAGGAAGGAAATGAATTTTTATATTGTAAAGGAAAATTAGGGTTTGTTACGGAGTTTTGTATAAAATACACGGAAATATCTCTGATGCTATAAACGGTGCGTCTCGTTAAAATGAATCTTTGTATACAAAACAATCCTGTACTTACAGATTAATCGGCTCTGGAGGCATCCTTTTTAACTGCTGAGCTGGGCAAAGGCCTTTAATCGACTTTTCTAGTTTTGGTGATCTTGACTTTACCAGTAGTCTTTGGCCACTACACTACTTTATTAACCGTTTGCTTTTTTGATCATAAAAGTAAATATAATAGGCTAGCAGCTGTAGGTACCCCACGGTTTAACCCGCGGTGAGTTTCTTTTTTATAACATTAGTGTGACAACACTAATATTGAAAATGCGAAAGTTTGTGAGTGAGTGAGAATAAGTTTTGTATGTTTGGTAGTTTATCGCACTGTTACGAGCTCCGTACGATATGCCAAAATATCTGTTCTACGGATTTAAGTCTGAAATGGAATAACACATAGTCCACTTTTATGGAAAATATACGGTTTCTTCAAGATAGCGAGTGAAATTGCGAGCAGTGTTAGTTTAGTTTTAATGTTAGAAATCACGCCGCAATTTGTTAGAAGATATAAAATGAATTGTAGCCCACGCCATGTAAACATCTCGTTTAACTTGCGCTTTCGTTTGTCATAAATCCAGCTCGCGACACCAAAATATTGAATGGTGCCAAAATGTCACCCGAAGAGCAAAGACGCCGACAAAGGCACCGCCACGCTGGGTGTTCTTATTCCGCGCCACGCTGAGCCTCTATTTTTTCTTCTCATTCAATTTTGACTTCTTTCAAAAGGCTATTAATATAAGCCACATTTTTTAAGATCAGTTTTAAGGCCAAAGCCGCGCATTGTTGCGGGATCTTTTTAATCTGTTTCCGTAGGATCCCGCTACCGATTTCTACAAATGAGGTCGGACCCCGCCGCGGCGGATCTTGATTTAACCGAATTAAAACATGATGTGGGTTTTCACAAAAAACACCGGCTAATAAATAACGCGTGTTACAAAAAAGAGATGAAGACAAATTGCTGCAATACAATGTCAAATAAATTATGATTCTGAGCGCCGAGAGAGACAGTTTATTGATACCACCTTCGGAGATTACAGTTTTAATATTAATTAATGTGTTTGCTTATTAATCACTGGATCTACCTGTGGTTTCTAGTAGCTTTTTTAGAAATAATAATATCTTTCTTACTTGCCACGTGCCTTCTAGGACTGATGTCGTCTTTGTGTTATAGCTTTATATGAATTCTTAATTTGTTCATCTCGCGACGAATGGAATACTCAGCCAGCTTCCTTGTTTTCTGGAGATGTACCTGGATTCTCTTCAAACTCAGATTGGATTGTTTTCTTCTAGTGCTAAGAGCTTCATCTTTTACTACAGCACTTGCTATAAGATATGACGTATCTGAGTGATTTAAAAGTCTTTAAACATGTTCCATTTGTCATCCGCATTGTTTTTTAAAATATCATAATTATCATAAATTATCATAATGGACATGCGAGGCTGTAAACACAATAAGACTGGAAAGGGAACTGGCTCTCAAGCGAGGCTATCGAAACACCGACCGAACCGTTAGATGCTTAGCGGCAAAGTTTAATATGAGGTATGAGTTCAGTACAAGAAATGTTATACTTTGTAGTACTCGGCTATTCGGCTCGGATAACTAGTAGGGTAACCACCAACACCATGCTATGCTTAAGCAGCCGAACAGAAACAGAAGCGCATGACTCCTTGAATTCCTTCTTAGAAGTTCTAACTTGATCCAAATATACGTGATGCCCAAAAAGTTCGTTTTAAGATTTAAAAACAATGCAATCTACACCAATTTAATTTAATTTTTATAGTACTTAGTCTCACAGTTTTTGTATGGTAAGTATTCATCAAAAGTTATTTTCAATGTCCAGATGTTTAAAAAATAATAGTCCACCCGTGCGAAGCCGGAACGGGCCGCTAGTGTTTAATAAAGCCTAACCCATCAGCCAGAACCAGCCTAAAACCCATCAGCCAGAAAACGTCCACTGCTGGACGAAGGCCTCCCCCTTAATAGGTAGGTGTTGCCATAATCCCCACGCTTGGCAGGCGACTTAGAGATCGCAGAATGTTCACGGAGAGAACGCTGCTGCCCGTCTTCCAGTGGTTCTGGTTTCAGTTTTAGAACATACCCAGGTCCTAAGCCTAACACAATTCTTTTTTTTTTACTCCAGGACGCGGTTCGGACTCCTCTGATATAGAATCAGAGCCAGGACTGACGCTGAAGCGGAAGCAGCGTCGGTCGCGCACCACCTTCACTGGAGAACAGTTGGATGCCTTGGAGAGGGCCTTTCATCGGACGCAATACCCTGACGTGTATACTAGGGAAGAGCTGGCATTGCAGACTGGTCTCACAGAAGCCAGGATACAGGTGTCTTACTTCATACTTTCCTACTAATATTACAAACAAAAAGAAGGACAAACTCCGCTAGTACCTTGCTCACGAGGTTCCCGTCATTGGGATATTGATTTGACGATCATTGTCCTTGCAGTTGTCATGGTGAACGGCCTTGTAGCGTGGCCATGATCAACACCTTTAGAGGCAATCTTCTAGATGGTTGCGTCAGGGGCTCAGTGGTCAGTTCCAAAAGGCAGTGATATTTGACAAGACAAGAGTGGTTTCTCACTCTACAGTACGGCGTTACTCTAAGAGGGGGGGGGGGGGGCTCTCTCTCTCTCTCTCTCTTATCTCTGCGGTGGTTTAGATTTTTATAACATTTGTACTTTTATTTAAAATAAACTGAATTCAAGAATGATATAAACAATATTGGTTTAATGTAGTCGGTTGGTTTAGTGTTTAATGACTTGGTTTTTGTAGGTTTTGGAAATAATAAATAGTGGGAAGCGATCTGTTTGTTGAAACACATGGTTATTATAAATTAACTAAAAAATTTGGCCAAGTAAAAATCTACATATCAATACAATAGTTTATTGATAACGCCAAAGTTACACGTCAAATTTCATTAAGTTTCATATACCTGGATCATATTGCTGGACGAAGGCCTCCCTCTTAATAGGGAAGGGTTGCCATCATACCTGGATAGATATGACATCATTATTATTGAGCTATTTCTTGCATAAGTGCTAAGATATCCGACCATTGTGCGACGCTAGAAAATGTACCTATTCGTACATAACAAACTATTACTAGAGAAATAAACATTCCATGACGCAGGTACACTTTATATTATAACTGCAAAAGCAACTCTGTCTAGGTGTCTGTCGACTATGCGGCTGTACAAATTTTCTCAAAGATTTACTTGGGCGTACTGCGCAAATCGACGGTGTATTTAGGATTTTTTTCGTCTTATATCTGTGAAAAGTGACAGTACTAGGGACTCGGCTAGCACTAGTTTTATTAGTTCCACTCATAGATGAAACATTGTAGCATTGAAGCAAAGTGAATATTCATTCGTTTAAAACGTAATATAGCAAAGAAATTATTGTAAATAAGTTTTTTTTTATGAGGTTGCTCTTTCAAATACTTTTTTCGCTTAGACGCCTAACCGGCGTGAATTGCTAGTTTCTGATAAATAGATTTAAATGAGCACAGTCTTAAAATATGACGTAAATTCCATTTTGTGTTTGAATAATACTATCTCTGTTTATCCTGTCATAATTGTTGACTTCTAGTAAAGCAAATATTAACTGATAAAATGTATACCATTATAATTACAAATTAAGAAACAATAATTATGAAAGAGTAAAATAATTATTACTTGTGAAATATTATAATTATAAAATTATTGATATTGATAGTCCAGCAGTGGACGTCTTCCGGCTGATGATGATGATGATTGATAGCGAAACATCGCTATCTATATCATCGAGAAAGTCAGCGCACTGTAAATTTAGCGCTAAATAACGCGAATAGCGTTCAGAATTACGTAATACATAACCTTCCGACGAAATTTAGGTCCATTCCACTAAAACCGTCTAGGTGACAAATATCAATCACACTTAACTTTGTATCTATGTCTCATCCGTATACAAAGCTGATCCAATCTTAATGAAACCAAACTGAGTGTTTGTGATACATTATACCATAATGCTAAATCATTTAAACGCATGGAAGATATTCGAGATAAACATACTGGAATTATACACATAAATTCTACGGCTACGTCCAATTCATAAAAGATTAATCTTTAATTGGTTCTTGTTTGATTTATAGAATCTTATTGGTTTTTCAGGTTTGGTTTTCTAACCGACGAGCCCGTCTACGCAAGCAAACAGGACCAAATTCTTCCCCGAGTATCGCCGGCTATTCATCCCTCCCGATGCCTCAAATACCCTGCCCCTACCCCGCGGGAGAAATACCATTACCTCAACACCATCCGCAACATGCTGATTGGCACCATCAGAAATATACCAACTACACCAACCAACTAATGGCACAATCCCAACATTTGAACCAAGCTTTCCAAAATGCGGCGTTCCCCAGCACCTCTGCCTCAACGTTCAGTCATCTAGTTCCTAGCTCCAACGGAGCACATAGCCAACTACTGGACTCGGCTATTCCAAGAAATGATTATGCGAGATATTCTGGAGCCGAAATTTATGGCAAGCCAGTCAGCTACCTGCCCAAAGAATCAGAAGACGACAAAGTACCAAGTGATGAGGCTATAGAACCAAGAGATGATAGTTATGTAAAATCGCCAGGAGATGACTATACTAAAACTTTACCAGAAAATGATTACCCCAAAATTCCCGCTGATTACTCCAAAGTATCTGTTGATCCTTCATCTAGTTCTAATTGGAGTCCATCTCACAACTCTTTAAACATGAGTTTAGCTGGAATTTCCAGTGAATATAAATACATGAATGACCCATACACGTTTCCAAATGTAGCTGATCCTTTAGCTCACCATAACTATCCAAATCCTCCTACTGCCACCAACAAATATTGGATTTGACAGGAAATAAACACATATTTTGTAGTATTATTAGATTATTTTTTAGTTATAGTTTTATCATTAGCTATATTTTATTTATATTTACTTTTAATCTTAATGTACCTAAATAGAGTCGAATATGGAAAAATACCTCTTTATTGCATTCCATTTAACTTTACCAAACATTTGTATAAAGTTACTAAGAGAGTCATTAGAATTAAAGTAGCTAGTAAAATTACTTCACCCTGTTTCATTTCAAACTGTCGCAAAATTCCTATTTTTAAACCCCCATTTCCCATCTCTCTTCACTTATTTTTTTTCTGTTTTAGTCCTTGTCTATTTTAGAGTTAATCATACTAATATCATAAGAGCGAAAGTTTGTGTGTGTGAATGTTTGTTACCACGTAGGTACCTCCGTAACTACTAAGTCGATTATAATGAAATTTTAAATGTGAATATTTTAGGTTCTGGAATAAGCCATAAGCAAAGACATAGCGTAGCCTAATTTTCGAAAATCAATCCCTAAGGGGGTTAAACAGGGTGTTAAAGTTTCTATGGATGTTTTTTATTCCTTGGTTTGATTCTCTCAAAACTCGGCATAAATAAACGTTAGATTAAAATATAATGAAACAAGTTTTTTTTTTTGCAAAACTACCTAAATGGGAGGCGCAAGGGAGTCCTAAAGTGCATGTTTTTTTTATTCTGGTTCAAGTCACTCAAACCTTGGTATAAATTAACTTTAAAGTAAATAATGTAACAAGTATTTCTTATTTTTTTTAAACTACTCCTGAAAACTACACCTGTATTCAAAAATATTTTGGTATGGAAAATTCACTCACAACTTCACAACATGGTGAAATTAAACAAAGTAAACACAGATAGTTCCAGAGCGCACATCCGCTCCCCGCCGCCCCTAAAATGCAAAAGCCCGTTTAAAGTGTCGCAATTCACAACATGTTCTCCCCACCAAAGCGTCCAAACTTAAAGCTTAGGCTTGCTAAGGTCAGCTTAGGCGATTTGTGTATATATTTTGACTGAAATGATGGATTTTGTTTTTAATTTAATTTGACTACGATGGGGTGCAATCGGGTGATGTAGGATACCTAGTACCCTCTAAGGCCCCGTGGCCTACTTAGGTGTTTGATGGCGGGCTCTATAGGATCTCAAGTGAAATGTTTATGGGATGAACAAGGTTAATTTCCCTATATATAATAATTTATTAAGATCCCACAAAGTATGAAGACCAAGGTGTATTAACCAATGAGTTTTGCCTATCATCACTTATGGTGTTGATGGACGGTGATGGGCGCAGGTTGTGAAGGTGGATGATTGACCAAAGCAGTCACAGAGCAGTTGCTGCGGAACGAAAAGCTACTACCGGCCAACCTTGCCCCAACTTCCATCACCCACCACACACACCACAGCATGCTTCCGACATGATCATATGGCAGGAAATCAGTGGCGGAGACTGGCATAGGAGCGGAAAAGTTGCCACAGTTGGATTCATAGCAGTGGGTTGAAAATAGTTGATGATGATACAGATGGAAATTGAAACGCTTATAGCATATACCATTAAATGCATTTGTTGACGATGTAAAAACGATAATACTCGTACATTGAAGCATATAACTTGGTATGGTTACAGCATAGTATAGTTATTATTGGCCTTTTTCATAGACCAATGCTAGACCTATATCTACCGCGCTGGCCCAGTTGCAGATTCTAGGATTCACATTCGCCATATATAATTTATCAGGTTTCCTAAGGTATTTTTTTTTCACCTTAAAGCCAGTGTCATAATAGCCCGTACGTATGCGCTCCAAAGAGATATTGGTACGGGCCCGGGATTTGGCCCTGCGACGTTACGGTTTCAAGTCGAGCGGTCTCCCAACTAGGGTATACCACGGGTTAGGTATCCAAATAAACGTAAAGCCACCTATGGTTTTAGGCCAAATTCAAATATCTACCTGTAACTGTACCTGTATCTACCTGTAATAAATATAACCCACGCGGGCGAAGCCGCGAGCAACAGCTAGTAATATCTATTTTTGAAATACTGAAAACAGATAAAATACATACAGCCAAATCATTTTCAAATTGCTAAATTTATTGTTTTGTTCGTTATAAATATAAATACATAAAAAAAATTACAAATAGCCATTAATTAGTTAAAATCTATTTGCTAAATTAAATCACTGTGTGGTTACATCTACTACCGACGCACCGGGCTCCTGTGGTGCAACAACTATGACTTGGTCTGTAGGAACACTCGTTACTAGGGCTATATTTTCAGGAGTTTGAACTTCAACGGGAGCGACTTCACTAGTTGCGGTAGCTTCTGTTACTATAGGAGCCACTTCCGTGACTATTGCAGCAGCCTCTGTGTTGGTAGGTGCAGCGTCTGTAGCAATGGGCAGGGATTCTGTCACGACAGGAGCAGATTCTGTCACGACAGGAGCAGCTTCTGTGACAGCTGGAGCAGCGTCAGTGGCAACTGGAGCGGCGTCGGTGATAACGGGAGCGGCATCAGTGACAATGGAAGCGGCATCAGTAGCAATAGGGGCGGCATCAGTAGCAATAGGGGCGGCATCAGTGACGACGGGAGCTGCATCAGTGGCAAGGGTAGATGTTTCTGTCACAATGGGAGCAGCTTCTGTTCCAACGGGAGAAGCATCTGTAGCAATGGGAGCTGTGTCAGTAGCAACGGGAACTGCGTCAGTTGCAATGGGAGCTGCGCCAGTGGCAGCGGGAGTTGCGTCAGTAGCAACGGGTGCTGCATCAGTGGCAATGGGAGCCGCGTCAGTAGCAACGGGAGCTGCGTCAGTGGCAACGGCAGCCGCATCAGTGGAAACGGGAGCTGCGTCAGTAGCAACGGGTGCTGCATCAGTAGCAACGGGAGCTGCGTCAGTAGCAATGGGAGCTGCATCAGTGGCAATGGGAGCCGCGTCAGTAGGTACGGGAGGCGCGTCAGTAGGTACGGGAGCCGCGTCGGTAGCAGTGACGGCTGCGACTGTGGCAATGGGAGCTGCGTCAGTGACAACGGGAGCTTCGTCTGTGGCAACGGGAGCTACATCTGTGGCAACGGGAGCAGCGTCACTGGCATCGGGAGCTGCGTCAGTGGCAACGGGACCTGCGTCAGTGGCAACGGGAGCTGCGTCAGTGCCAACGGGAGCTGCGTCAGTTGCAACGGGAGCTGCGTCAGTGGCAACGGGAGCTGCGTCAGTGGCAACGGGAGCTGCGTCAGTGGCAACGGGAGCTGCGTCAGTGGCAACGGGAGCTGCATCAGTGGCAACGGGAGCTGCGTCAGTGGCAACGGGTGCTGCGTCAGTGGCAATAGGAGCTGCGTCTGTGGCAACGGGAGCTGCGTCAGTGGCAACGGGAGCTGCGTCAGTGGCCACGAGAGCGGCATCGGTGACAACGACAGTGGCATCGGTGGCTACAGGAGTGGCAACGGGGGTGGTGTCAGTAGCAACAGGAGCAGCCTCTGTTGGGACTGGAGCCGCATCAGTTGCAGCAGGAGCAACATCTGTGGCTGCGGGTGCTCCACCACTAGTAACTTCTACAATTTCATCAGGAAGCGAAGTTGAAGCTGATTCAGTAGGTACAGAGCTAGACGATTCGGGCGCGACAGGTGATCCTGCTGCCGGGGCATTGTTTGAGCTGGTAGCAGACTGTTCCGCGTTTGCAGTTGAACTTTCAAATCCAGCAGTGACACCAGTGGATGAGCCTTCAGAGTTAGAAGCAGCACCAGCAACAGATGCTTCTGAGCCAGAATTGGCTCCAGCAGTAGAATCATCAGGACCAGAGGCAGCACCAGCAGCAGAACCATCAGTACCAGGAGTGGCACCAGTTGCAGAATCATCAGCACCAGGGGCAGCACTGCCGGCAGAACCATCAGCACCAGGAGCAGCACCAGGAGTAGAACCAATGGCAGAACCATCAGCACCAGGGGTGGCACCAGCAGCAGTACCATCAGCACCAGGAGTGGTACCAGGGGCAGATCCATCAGCACCAGTAGTGGCACTGGCAGCAGAACCATCAGCACCAGGGGCGGCACCAACAGTAGCTCCATCAGCACCAGAGGCATCACCAGCGGCTGAACCATCAGAACCAGGGGCGGTACCAGTAGTAGAACCATCAGCACCAGTGGCGGGACCGTCAGCACCAGGAGCGACACCAGCACCAGGGGTGGCACCAGCAGAAGAGCCTTCAGCACTAGGGGCAGCAACTGTGGCAGAACCATCAGCGCCAGCGGCGGAACCGTCAGCACCAGGAGTGGTACCAGCGACAGAACCATCAGCACCAGCGGCTGAACCATCAGCACCAGCGGCTGAACCATCAACACCAGGAACGACACCAGTGGCAGAACCATCAGCACCAGGGTTGACACCAGCAGAAGAGCCATCAGCACTAGGGGCAGCACCAGTGGCAGAACCATCAACGCCAGCGGCGGAACCTTCAGAACCAGGGGTGGTACCAGTGGCAGAACTATCAGCACTTGGAGCGACACCAGCGGCAGAACCATCAGCACCAGGGGTGGCACCAGCAGAAGAGCCATCAGCACTAGGGGCAGTACCAGTGGCAGAACCATCAGCGCCAGCGGTAGAACCGACAGCACCAGGGGCGGTACCAGCGGCAGAACCATCAGCACCAGGAGCGACACCAGCGGCAGAACCATCAGCACCAGGGGTGGCACCAGCAGAAGCGCCATCAGCACTAGGGGCAGTACCAGTGGCAGAACCATCAGCGCCAGCGGTAGAACCGACAGCACCAGGGGCGGTACCAGCGGTGGAACCATTAGCACCAGGGGCGGTACCAGCGGCAGAACCATCAGCACCAGGAGCGACACCAGTGGCAGAACCATCAGCACCAGGAGCGACACCATGGGTAGAACCATCAGCACCAGGGGTGGCACCAGCAGAAGAGCCATCAGCACTAGAGGCAGCACCAGTGGCAGAACCATCAACGCCAGCGGTGGAACCATCAGCACCAGGTGTGCTACCAGCGGCAGAACCATCAGCACCAGGGGTGGCAGCAGCAGAAGAGCCTTCAGCACTAGGGGCAGCACCAGTGGCAGAACCATCAGCGCCAGCGGTAGAACCGACAGCACCAGGGGCGGTACCAGCGGTAGAACCATTAGCACCAGGGGCGATACCAGCGGCAGAACCATCAGCACCAGGAGCGACACCAGTGGCAGAACCATCAGCACCAGGGGTGGCACCAGCAGAAGAGCCATCGGCACTAGGGGGAGCACCAGTGGCAGAACCATCAGCGCCAGCGGTGGAACCGTCAGCACCAGGGGCGGTACCAGCGGCAGAACCATCAGCACCAGGAGCGACACCAGCCGCAGAACCATCAGCAACAGGGGTGGCACCAGCAGAAGAGCCATCAGCACTAGGGGCAGCACCAGTAGCAGAACCATCAGCACCAGCGGCGGTACCAGCAGCAGAACCATCTGCATCAGGGGTGGCACCAGCAGAAGAGCCGTCAGCTCCAGGGACAGCACCATCAGCACCAGGGGCGGCACCAGCAGAAGAGCCGTCAGCTCCAGGGGCAGAATTAGAAGATTGACTTCCAGTTGTAGCCCAGCTTGGTAAGAAACTTCCCAAGTATTGTACCACAGATAGAAGCAGCGACTTCTTCTCATTTAATTGCTGCTCAGATACAGCCGCCCACGGAGCAAGGACATCCTTCAAAAGTGCTGTTTTGTTTTCTAGTTTCTCAATTTTTCTCTCTAACTTTGTTTGCATAGCTTGAATGGCTGCTGCATTAATGTGACTCAAAAGGTAACTTCTGAACGAACCCGTAGAAGCAGGCTCATTCTGCAAGTTGTTTGTGATGAAATTTGTAATTGCTTGACGACGTTCGCTCTTCGTACTGTTGGCGTTAAGACCCAGGTCTTCTTGTAAGAACTTGTATAGAGTTGCTTTCCTCTCTAAACTAGTGCTAGTTGCAGTCAAGCCGTACTTGTTGAACAAATACTCTTTCCACAGATCGTCAAGGTCTAAGCTATTGCTATCAGTAGCGTCGGACGACTCAACAGATTCTTCAGACACTTGTTGACCTTCGATTACATCTTGTTCTAATTCCTCCAGTTGTTTACGGATTTTCTCTTGGCGTTTCTGCTCTTCCTTTTCAAGTTTTTCTTGTCTTTTTCTTTCTTGTTCTTCAAGTTTGTGCCTTAGTTTTTCTTCATGTTCTAGCCTTTTACGTTCCGTTTTTTCTAATCTTTCCTGGCGCTTACGTTCCTCTTCTTCTCTCTTTTCTTGTTGCTTACGCTGTTCTTCAGCTAGCTTTTCTTGACGTTTTCGTTCTTCTTCAGCTCGCTTTTCTTCAAGTTTACGCAGGTGTTCTTCTTGTTTGTGCCTTTGCTCTTCTAATTTTCGTCTTTCTTCTTCCTGTTTTACGAGCTGCTTTCTTTCTGTGGAGTTGCCGTCACTATCATTGTCATCATCATCACTTTCAGATGAGTTGTCTGATAAATCACGTTCAATCCGATGGTGGCGGTACGATAACGCCCTTGGAGCGCCATCTTCGGGTAGGTATTTGGCGGTGGCTATGCACACGCAAACCTGAAACGTAAAAAAATTACATTTTAATACCAATTTAAGCCTCACAACATGTAAGAACACAAAGAAGTCACGTAACCAGAATTACGAGGAGAATTAAACTCTAATACTGTAAGCCAATAACAAACACGTACTTTATTGGGATTTAAAACATGACTTCAAATATTTGTACACGTAGTTTTATGTTTATTCTATATAAACAGTAAAGGCATCTTAATGTCTGATTGCAGATCAGTAGATAAAGGTATTAGTTTAAAGTTCATGAAAAAATAAACAGCAATTTTTTTCTACAATGTCACAAATGAACAGCGTACAAAATAAGAAAAGCACAACGTATTTATCACGATGTTTTATACAAAACCGTAAAACGCATTGATCGTTAAACATCAGGCAAGATAAAGGATAACGCAAGACTTTTATGGAAAAAAACATCCGTTATGATTAGTATACATTAAAGAAATAACTGTTCCTTATACACATTTTAATTTGTTTTTTTTTTATGTTACAAATTATTATTTGCGCGGATTCAGAATTATAAAAAAAAGGAGCCCGTACTAAAATGTGTAATTTATATAAAACGCTTATAAAAAAACTACCGACTTCAACGAATACCTAGATCTTCATATTTTCTAGTAATTTTATACTACTGAACCGATATCGATAAAATGTATATGGGACCATTTCTGAAACATTACCTACCAAACAAAAAAAAATCACCAAAATCAGTTCATAATTGGCGGAGTAATCACGTAAAATACATACATAAAAAAATACATACAGTCGAACCTCCTTTTTTGAAAGTCGGATGAAATTAAAGAAAATTAATGCAGAATAACGGCTCGCGACTTACACGTATATTGTCTCTATAATATAGGTACTGATTTAATATTGAAGCTAATTCCTGGGCATTGTATAATCCAATGACCATTATACTTGATTACACTAACAAACAACACAACAAATATAACTAGACCTTATAAACACTGATTCAAATTAAAACATATATAAAAAACTTACAATTAGTAGTAAATAAATGACCCTCATATTGTACGTTTAATTTCTCATTGAAAGTTTTGAATTCGTTCGTAAAAACACTTAAATGTTCAACACTTGTGTTTCGTGTGAGCTCGTTCGTTTGAATTTGTTATGACACTGCGAACAAAACCTTTTATACCAGTTCCAGCAATTAGTTTATAACATTAGATAATGGCTTCTGCCGAGATAAAGAATAAGTCTTAGCCAAACACAATGTTTTCGCCTAGACTGAGTCAGTGCAAACAGTCGTTAGGTCTAATGATGGCAACGCTGCGTTCTACCCTGTCGTAGAGTGTTGATAAATTCCACCGGATATTTGTGTTATATCTAGGCACTGCAACGGAAACGGGATTATTATATTGATAAAGTGTTTGTATTGTTAATTATATACCACGCGCTTTATTGTTAACATCCTTTCACCTTGAGATGAATTAGATATTTGCAAATTGTTATAGCAAATTTAAACTTTCGTGATTTTAACACATACATACGAGTACCTACATAGTTTTGGGGATCTACGGGATTATTCCTGTTTATATAAAATAATAGGTACAATAATGGTAATCTTAAAAACCTATACAAGTAAGTCGCGAGTCTTTACGAATTGTAAAGACTCGCGGCTAACCTGAGTGCCGCCCGAAGGCCTCTAATATGGGTTCATGGCTTACCTCTAATATGGTTGTTGTTATAGAAATATAGAGCAAACAACCGGGACCGACAATTTATCGTAGCGCGCACCCAAGTGGACCCACGGTAGCTCTTGCTTGTAAATGTCACTTACGGTCACCCATCTGATTTTGAATAAATACATATTTTAATTAGGGTAAGTAGATTATCAATTATCTGAAACGCACACGGTTATTGGTTCTTTACTATCGTGGTATCTTTGTGTACACCTTTATTATTTTCCAGAAAAAAATAATCTTGTATGTTTGGAACGGTGCCGAACGGTACTGCTAAGCTGAACGGTACTCATAATTCTGTATTTTTGTTACCATGAGACCAATCCCGATTTCCCGAATTCACAAAAAAGCTATTCCGTAAAATAACTTGGTTGAATGACATATTTTTTTTTTAATGCAATTAAGTGATGGGACGAGCTCGCTTGGTGATAATAATAACACCTATGCTCATAACACTACAGCAGTGCCAAAATTGTGAACTTGCGAAAAAAAACCTGCGCCGAATTGCACAGCGCTCGTCACCCTGATGTCAAATCAGGTAATGCCCATTGGCAACGACTGTCTACTTCGGAGCCTTAATCATTGTAGAAAAGTAGCTAGCCTATCGGTATTTTATCGGATACATTTCGGAGAGTGTGCTCCGGATTTGCAAGATCTTATTCCCCCTGCCCATTCTTCTATCGGACGGCCAGGACCTCGAAAAAGAGAGAAACCGTTTTATGGTTGATGTACCAAAAACTCAGTACATTTGATTCTTTATTCGAACTGCTAAACAGTGGAATGCGCTGCCCGAGTGGGTGTTGTGTCTTCAAGTCGCGTGTGAATCGGTTTCTTTTAGGCAAGCGTGCTCCATCGTAGACTGCATCTTCGTTTATCATCAGACGAGATGGCAGTCAAACGCAAGCCTATAAATCAATTATAGGCACATTATTATATTATTATTATACTCCTCTATTGGTAGGCAGCTTGGGGATCGCAGAATGCTCACCACCGTTAACCAAGAGGACGCTGCTGCCCGTCCTCCGGTGGGTCTGATTGCAGTTTAAGGACATACCCAGGTCTCTGATATTATCATTTCCCTTCAAACCGAAACACAGTAATGCTTGCACACTAGTGCTTGGTGGTTACAAAGGTGTGGTACTTCCCCAGGCGAAATCTGCAATAGAGTCCTACCACTACCCTCCCTCTATTGTCCTAGTAATTTTCTCTATGGATCAACAGTTTTTTTTGCAAATTCAGGGTTGACCCCATAGTAAAAGTGTTCATAATGAAGAGTACCATTACCTCTTTTCGGCGTAATAATACGGATACGCGTAATCCAGTCTTGATTTCATGAATTACATTATGAGCCACGGCTTAGTCTTAGCCCAAATTATGTGTGTCCATCTTAGATCCTATCGTGTTTTTTTAGTGTATGTTTTGTGTTTGTTTTGTATATATATATTTTTTTTTGCGATCGCGGTCTTATGTTTTGATCTTAGTCTTATTTGCCGATAGGAGATGGTTGGCTCCTCAATTAGACACAATATCTCAAGTAGACACTGCATCATCAGACGAGATGGCAGGCAAACGCAAGCTTAAAAAACAGGAATTTTCAAGAGACAAAAATAATTTCACACTGATTAATCTGGTTTAATTATGTCAATAAATACTTATTGCATTACTTAGTAAAATTAATTAAATTCCATTAGTACTCTATAGTACAAGTGTATGGAACTTTTCGATCGACAAATTGGCAATTTAAATCGCCATAATTATGTCATAGTATGTCATTAGTTTAGTGATCTTTAATTTACTCATTAATAGTATAAAGCTATACTGAGGCATTTCATGCGGCCTATGATTCCTCAAGAAATGCCTCCTAAGTAGCTACTTGACGCACTAACGACGCGTTGACAGGGGGGGGGGGGGTGTCACTCCGCAGTTTAGGTATGTTCGGCCGGCGCGGCGCTCCGTCCGGGAGGAAATACTAACATAGCATACGTACGTGATACGTATGCTATGTTAGTATTATTAGTATGAGCATGAGCATACGTGATAGAAAGAGAGCGGTATATTTAGGTGAATATAGCGAGCGGTAACCAGCGCTATGCGAGTTGAATTGCTACTTTATTACCTAGTAGATAGAGTCCTTATTTAAGTATTTCAATTCCTTTGCGAAGTGAACTTTCTGGACATAGTACTATTATTTATTCTGTGCTAATGTATCCGCTCATTTAGTATTAGAATATTACTAACACTAGTTTAAAAGCTTGTTTTATTTAAATTTGAATTTAATGTGAATCAAACTAAACTTCTTGTCGATAAAATATCTACACGAAATGCGGTGCTTTCGCTGTAGTACCAATAACAAATTATAAAAAAAAACAATCTACTTTAAAAAAAACTACAATTTGATATTGTTCAAGTGCCTGTCGGTCTCGCGCACTGAGAGTTCCGTACTTACTAATGCAAGTACTACCATAACTTATACACCACCTATAAGTTCGTATGATAAAAAAATGCTATTAGACGATTTATTTTGAAGGAACCGGTATTGGGGGACTACTTTCTGGGACAGTTTTTGTCGCGTCAATATTGAATCTAAGAGTTAGCTTTGATCATCATCCAGAAAATCTTCCTATTCGATGACTATGTGACGTCTACATAAGCACTCGTATGCGTAAGTCAATATTATTTTAAGCTACAGGAAGTTATTCGCAAATGTACATTTGTATTTTATTTAGCGTCAAAATTTATCTTGACAATGACTTGATATAAATATTGTGAGTTATTTATACAGGGTGTTAGTTTGAACACCGTTATTCTTCTATCATTAGTACCTGAAGTCACGAAAAAAAAACAGCTGTTCCATACATTTTGTCCAAGATCGATGAACTTTTTGTACGGAACAGCTGTTTTTTTTTTCGATATAACCTTCTAATGATATAAGTAATGCTTATTATAATTAGGTAAGTATTAAACTTTCTTTTGATTATAGTACTTTGTCAATCACCAGGATTACCTGACTGTCATTACATTGTTATCATTAACTTAATTATAATAGAATGTAACTAAAAGATTTCTTCGAAGAATAAGAGTTCTTGTCTAATCTTACACTGGTTCTAGTTTTGCCTAGCTGTTATACCGACGTGGTAATATTAATGTTATATGTCTGTAAAAATCTAAATGCGAAGGACTCTAATGTTTTATACTGTTTTGTAGGTGTAGGTAGGTACCGTTTTTGATACTCATACACGTTTTATTTCTAACAGCACGATTAACAACTCTAAATAACTAGAGTTAGGTCACTGAAATTGGGCGCAGAATTCGGGACAGAGGTGGTGACTCCCGCTCCACCTCGTATCTGGTGCAAAGGATAGCCATTGCTACCCAGCGTGGTAATGCTACCAGTATTTTGAGCACCTTTGTGCCAGGAACAGTGAGGGGCGGGTTATTCGATTAAATGTAACGATATTTTTAGATTATTATTATTTGGAACGAAAAATATATCTTTAGATAAGTATCACTTTTTAGACGTATTGCTCTTTTGACAAATTGCGACCCTTTGTCAAATAACTAGCCAAAGAGAACATTATAGCCAATTACAGATCATCACGAATAACACAAACATAATGCCGATAACCTAAAACTGCAAGCTTAAAATCAGACTACGCTAAAAGAAAGACTATATGAAGCAGTAAAGAGGGGACGTTGTCTCCTCCTTAACTGTAGATATATAATTATGTCATTGATTATAATTGTAAACTCCTCTAATCTCCTCTTTTGCATGCAATATTATAAAACTAGAAACACAAGAGAGTTAGCTAAAACTTGAGACTTAGTTAGTTAAGAGTCCGCAATCTTGAGGCGATGGCGCCATCAGTTATTTTTTCAGTTACAAAATTCATAAATTAACTTATTATATGTACAATAACCAGTGTGAATGTGATCCTAGCAGTACAATCATTGATACTTTTTACATTATTTTGCAAGCAATAACCTCATACAAAACTTTTTAATTGTAACTTAAATATAATATGGGTGATGAAAATGTTTTGATCATTTGGATACCTAAACAATATAAACGGCGCCATCGACACCCGTTATAGTAATGTCTCATGTCGATAGAGCTGGGACGACCAGTTTAATCGAGTTGCACGTATAAGTAAGTACTTTACTATAAAATTTTATTATATAATATATTAAATAAATTGTATAGAGGCATACATTTACTGTGTCCTAATATAGGAGAGGCCAATGGCTCTGAAATACAGTAAATACTAGTTTGGAGCCGCTGGGTTCAAATCTAATTTTGTACATGCTTATTTATGTCAAATAAATCTATTTGTATAAAGCAAATCACTTAACAGTAAGTAGGTATGTTTAGTATGTACATAATCTGTTCATCGGTTCCCTCAAATCTCCTAAACATCTAATCGCATTTGGACAAAAGACGTGTGTCGCTTTATCGTTTAGCACACCGCTTCCTATATATGCCGCGGATTTTTTTAAATTTTGAGAAAATTATTCTTGTTTACTCTTTTTTGTTAAGCTATCATCAAATTCAAATTCAAATTCAAATCCTTTTATTTCGACTAATTTTTCAAGTCATATTAAATTTTAAGTTCATATTACAATTCAAACATATATAAATTACAATATTATGTTAAAACTATTATTATCATTATTATCCCTACTCCTTTTAAATAATTATGCCAAATAAAATTATACCTAATTCAATTCAACAAACAAAATTCAATAATTTATTCAATATTAAAATTACTAATTCAGAAAATAAAGTCATTAGCCAGTACATGAATCATGTGACAATGGTTCATGTACTGACAGTCAAACCGATTTGAGAATGCTTTCAGGATGCTGTTAGGGCTGGCCCGGACTCTGCGCACCAGGGACGTGCATCGCTTGCGCATGGTGGCGTAAAAGCAATCGACGCGCCACCCTGTGAACATCCCTGATGCGCTGCAGCGCCAGGGCAGTCCCAACACCACCCTAAAAGCATTATTATATTGCACACGGAGGGCGTTGTACTGTTTTTGCGTATATGCCACCCACAGGCCGCAAGTGTAGAAGGACGTGCAAAATGCCTTAAAAAGAGTTATTTTGACGTCCGTCGAACACCGAGCAAATCTGCGGGCTATCATATTAGCTCTCACAGACAACGCCCTCCGCTCCCTCTCAATATCAACATCGTCCTTTAAGTCAGAGGTTACTATATGCCCGAGATACTTAAAATGCTCAACCCTAGAAATAGCAGTCCCGTTTAGTTTAATGCATGGTATGATATCTGGGCACTTGTTCCCCCTGGCTCGAAAGACCATGTATTCGGTCTTCTTTGTATTATATAACAAGCCATGAGCGCATGCATACTCCCCACATACCGCCAACAGTTTGGTCAGGCCGCAGACCGAAGCACTCAACAGCACCATGTCGTCCGCGTAGCTGATATTGTTGACGCAGATGCCATCAATATGGCAGCCGACACGAGTGCTGCTAAGCTGTTCTATTAGGCCGTTGACGTACAAGTTGAAGAGCTTCGGCGAGGTTAACCCCCTCTGCCTTACCCCGCCTTATCATCATCAGCCATAAGATGTCCACTGCTGGACGAAAACCTCCCTCTTATAAGGGAGGGGGCTGCCATAATCCTCATGCTTGGCACGTGGTACGCTGCTGCCCGTCCTCCTGTGGTTCCGGATGTAGTTGTAGGACATGCCCAGGTCCAATGCCAAGCTATACCTTCCCATTATTTAAAAGTCGGCGACATAGTCGACATAGTCCGCAGAGCTTTTGTCTCGGCAAATGTTCCTTGCGTGCTGGAGCCACCGGGCCTTAGCAGGACCGATGGTAAGGGGCCAGACGGGCTTACTCTAGTGCCCTGGAAGAGCGGTGTGGTTGGTGTGGGACACCACCTGCGTCAGCACTGTCGCTGCCAGCCAACTGAGTCGCTCGATCCACTCACCGGGAGCAGCTGCGGAAGATGCCGCTAACGGAAAGCGGCAAAAATACGCGGCGATGGAACCTAATTATTTGTTTGTTCCCATCGCCGTGTAGACCATGGGCTGTTGGGGTGCCGATGCCAAAACTTTAGTCCGCCAGTGTCATGGGCACCTTTGCACCGGGTACAGTCAGGGGTGGGTTATTTGACTAAAATATTATTTGTTTTATTTGTGTTGACATGTACCTTGTAATAGAAAATAAATATGTTTAGTTTAAATGACCTTATAATAACCAATAAACAACAATTATTTAAAAGTCATGGCCAAGACAAAAATTACGTAATGAAGCTCACGTGGTGTTGCTAACTGTCTTTGCAACTTATCTCGGAGATTACGAACTGTTTGCATTCTTCGTCTATTGTTCGCGAACGGAAATTGTATATTAAGATTGGGTTTTTGGAATGCTGTACCAAGGTAAGTATTTTACAAATCATGGAAAGGCAGGTATAATAATAACGAATAGAATAAGCAGTAAAAGTCATAATAGTATAATAAAATCATATAATACCTAACATAATAATTATACAAACCCTTTTTTCATCACACTTGCTCGTAAAGTAGATCTTATTACATCGCTTTTAGGCTCATAATCCAAGCTATTACACACGCGTGCTTTTTACTTTACATTACGGCACTATTACTATAATAGGTATAGCCCGGTAAAGTCAAGTTTGTACGTGACTGCAATTAGACGTATGTATACGAAGCTCTCTTAATATAGCCGGGTAATACTTACAGTTTTTTTGTAATACCAACAAAGAGTTCTTATGCCGCTGAAGTAAATGTCAACCTGCGCGCGCATTACTGATTTGGGCGCCATTTTCCGCAAATGTTTGTTGACGTTTTCGCTGTGTGGTTCATTATTATCAAAAAAAAATTGTTTTTTCCTCGCAAGTGTGACGAAAACAGTCGTATGGAACTCTTGTGCTATTAGTCATTACGCTCTCGGCTTCCATATCGCGCTCGCCTGCGGCACGCGCGCATAATACCGCCTCTAGTGTAATGACCAACATAGCACACTCGTATCATAATGTACTATTATTGAATTGTATAGAATGGTCACCTGGGCTGCTGGGCGTACCCGACACATAATCTAAGCTTTTTTGCTATTTGATGTATTTATTAATTATCAGGTTTTTTATTTTTCGATTTCAGTGGCTTATCTTGTAAGTTGTTGGTTTTGCCCTCTTAAAAAAAACATGCTAACGCTCTCATGCTTTTTGTTAATGCCCATTGGAAGCGGACTGAAATAATTTTAAGTTTTTCTTTCAACCTTATATATTTTAGTTAGAGCAATAAAACTTTGCCAAGCGTGGGGATTATGGCAACGCCTCCCTTTAAGGGAGAGGCCTTCGTCCAGCAGTGGTCTTCCGGCTGTTGATGATGGCTAAAACTTTCGGTGGGTTTGCTTTACGGAACTCTCGTTGCGCGAGTCAGACTCGCACTTGAAGGTTTTATTGTTTGTTGTTAAACTTAAAAGTGTGCTCTATATTCATAACAAGTTTATGTATTCAAATTTTTACGGTAATTGAAGCAAAACATCGTAAAATTAGTGTCCTCTAATAAGCGAAACCCCTTAATTTATGATTTTTCATATTATTGTGAGTTTTTAGAAGATCCAAATTATACCTGCTGATATAGGACGGGCGTACAGACTAAACAGGCAGCATAGGTATGTATAATAACTGTAGGTATTCATTATAATTAATCATTTGAACGAATCATTTTGCATATAGATCTTTTTATTTGATGCCCGTATCATCGGAATTAAACGAAGTCTATTTCAATTAACGCTCTGTTCAATGTAGGTATTCATTTACTATTTTCTTTTTAGCGTTGAAACGCCCATAGCTAGATAGGCTAGAGCCTGCCTAAATAGGTATTCTTGGAAGCAGATAAATAACTTGCCGCATTGGACGCTTTCACACTGACCAGAAACGATATCGTCGGAGTGCTAGTTTCATACAAATTGTACTACACGCTTTCACACTGACAAACGATATCGCCGAGATATCGCCCCGACAAACGATAACTCGACAATATTAATTAGGAATGAAGCAGACGAGGAGCACTTCCAACTGCCGCCAGTGTTGCCGCTTTGGCATTGAGATATGCAGAACCTTATAAGTAAGAGAAAGTACGTACCTACGTGTGTTTGCTGAAACGTATCTCCAGAGAGACAAGAATGTATTTCTGTGTACATAGGTACCTACCTATTAAGTACCTATTAATTACCCGACTAGGCATATAAGTATGCTTATGTAGGTATCTAGGTTTACGCAGGCAGGGCCCGTTTTAGAGGTGTGGAGGCCATGGGGCAACAAATGAGTCATCATCATCATCAGCCGGAAGATGTCCATTGCTGGATGAACGCCTCCCCCTTAATAGGGAGGGTTTGCCATAATTTCGACGCTTCGCTTTGGAAGTTAAATAATGTTTAACAAATTAGGATAGGTAAGTATACGACACTTTTTTTTGTAAGTACATAATGTGTAATGTGTGTACCGGAGAACAGGCAGCAGCGTCCTCTTAGACGTTGGTAACACTCTGCGATCCTCAAGCCGCCTGCCAAGCGTGGGGATTATGGCAACCCCTCCCTTTTAAGGGGGATGCCTTCGTCCAGCAGTGGACGTCTTCCGGGCTGATGATGCTGTTGACAAATAATATGGGGGCCCCTCTCTTGTGGAGGCCTCGGGCAGTTGCCCCGGTTGCCCTCCCTTAAATCCGGCGCTGCGTATCGGTATTACTAATGATTGATGATTGGTTGAGGTTGGCCTTATAGTAATAATGATGATGAAGTACATACATACATACCCTTTAGTATTGTTGAACCTTTTTGTTACATATTGTATAAATAGAGTTAGCCATTATATTTTAGAAACTGTTTTTTTTTATTAAAGCCGTACAATCAAAAATTACTGTTGATTGTGTTTTGTACACTTTAGGAAAAACGTACTGTAGGTATAATTATAAATTTTGCTCTATTTCGTCATCCAGAGCTCCTGCCTTATAAACATTCATTCTTAGCAACATGATATTGCCTGTAGAACTCCAAGAGGGGCTTTATCAGTGACTGACATAGAGACGACAATGCTATTGTATTTTCACTCGAATGATTTTGTAATAGATCTTTTCATTTGATATTGGAAATGTTGAAGAGTACGTGAAAATTTCTGAAGTCGCTTTTTTGTAAAAACTGGAATTATACCAATATGCCTATTACCTATAGTCGGATTCATACTTAAACGGACTAAACTGACAGATTGAAACTTCACTTTTCGAAATAATGCTACCAGCTAAAAACCGTAGTGATGGATATAGTTCAGTTTTTATCGTTCAAAAGAACCGAATATTATCGAATAATGATTACCTGCCGTTCACATTCACAGTGCTGCCAATGGAAGTGCAGGTAGAAAAATGAAAACATATTGTGTTAAAAGTTATTCTGTAAAATGCTACAGGGAAGCATCATATTATCCGCAACTGGACCAGCATCGTGCTGAATGGGCCATATTCAGCACGCTGCTGGTCCAGTTTCGCTGTACGAGGTTAGGCCTAAGTCCAGCAGTGGACAATTAAAAAGCCTAATTATGCTTATGTAGGTACTTTTCATAAGAACCTGTTATTGTTGGCACTAAGACCAACTTGCCAGAATGCTAGCGTTCGCCATCAGGTGTTTTTTTTTGGTATTTTTTATTTTATATATCAATAAAAAATACCACGTCTCGTTATTCCATTGCAAAAAAAAACTAAAATATTTCGATTGTAAGTACTAGATGTTATTCAGTTAATTAAAGCATTTTACCGTTATTCCCGGATGCTAATTAAGAAGCCTACATATTACACAACATGGATTTGGATGAAATTTGGTATCGAGGTAGCTTAAACCTTGGAATAACACAGGGTACTTCCACTCAAAGTACCGCGAGTAAAACTGTGGCACGCTACTAGTTATAACTTCTTTTTTTTTTTAAGTAGACCTGGAGCACAAATAAGATGGCACATTCTCTTGCTATGCGTAATCCTAAAATCTCCCTGTCTTCGGATTAACCTCACCGGACACCATAACGTTAGAATCGGGCCATCTTATATACTACAGAGAGAACGACCAGCAGTCGGCGGTCTAGGGTTTTTGGTCCCTAAAACCACTAAAACCATCTATAACCACGAACCGGATAACGCCTCGCGTAAGTTTGCCTCTTACTACGACCGACATTATGAAAGCCGCGGGCAACCGGAGGATGCAAATAACAGGTCGTACAGTCTAGGCGGTCTAACGCCGAGTCCGATCGGGCGCGCCCGATACTCACCCGATGAAAATAACTCGGTGAGTCCAAAATTGCGCCATAATTCAATGGGTTTAGTATGAAATTAGGATGGGTGGCAAGCCGCCCGTGCCTTGCCCTGCCCGACGCCAGATCAGTGTGTCCTACACCTAAGGGGAGGAGGGGGGGACCTTTGTTCAGTAGTGGACGTCTTCTGGCTGATGATGATGAAGATGAAAACCTTCTGCAACAACGCGTTAGAAACAGCAAGTATAGGCTTATTATGATGATAATAAACATAGAAAGTAAGTACGCACGAACTTTTAATACTTGTGTAAATTGATCAACTGAATGGTAACTAACAATATCAACGGTAAATTATATTTGCCGAGGGCTTTACGGTGGCTGCATATAGATACTAAAGATTACAATACGCAAGAGCGAACTGTAAACAAACCCATGCAGCCTAACTAGAAGAAGACCCTCCTAGATTCTTAAGGTTCTGGGTTTGATCCTGATCCTTTTTATCCTTGTAGGTTTAAAAACACACTAACAACTTGCTTTTCATCTATCAAGAAAAACATCATAAGTATAATAATAAATAAATATTGGGGGGACATTTTACACACAGCGCCATCTAGCCCCATACTAAGCAAAGCTTGTATTATGGAAACCAGATAGCTGATAGAATACTTATATAAATATATATTTTTTCGTAAATATATGCTTATAATACATACTATACACCCAGACACAGAACAAACATCTATGTTCGTCACATAAATTTTAGTCCTGGATGGGGATCGAACCCACGCCCTACAGCTTTGAAAGCAGACATGCTACCAACTGAGCTACAAGGCTGTAGGCAAGTATGCATTTTGTCAACCCGCACCTGGCTAACTTGTTGTAATTAAGATAAGATAGAACGAATTTGTAAAAGACGATTTGAGAATTTGTATATACTCGTACATCAGTAAGGTAATATAATTATAATAAATGAGTGGTGTCACAAAAATGGCTTAACTCAGCATAATGCTGCATACCAAATGGCGCTGATCTAAAAATAATACGGCCCTATGAACCTTTAAAAGAAAGCTAATCATCATCATAACCAGCCTATCTGTCCGACTCAGCCTACCACTGCTAGGCATACGCTAGTTCATTTAATTGGTTCACTCCAATGATACATTAATATCATTGGAGTTAACCAATTAAATGAACTACTTATCTCTATGGTTCACTCGCCTAAATAAGAGGTACAGAGCTACCAAAAAACAAATAATGTTGAAAAAAAAAATACTGACAAAAAAATGCTTTTTAAATAAATTTTCAACAAAGTTACTTAGTTACTCCAGACCTGAGAAAATTCGAGAAATCGGCTTAGAGAATTCCAAAAACTCAAGAATAAAAAAGTTCGAGACATCAGAAACCCTACGCCAAAAGCAAGCTACTCAGGAAACCCAGGCACGCCACTCATTGCTTCCACACTACTTGCTGTCCTACGTATATCGTCACTCCAAGGCTAATACGGGGTATTTAATACTGTAACCAGCGACAATGATAAAATGAATGGACGGGAAATAAGCGCACGGATTTTGTAGACTATATCTCTATTTTCTGGCAAATGTAATATGCATACTTTTAGCTAGGTATGCTTGATTATGTTGACTTGTTAATTTTGGACGATTTGCAAGCGCTGGGCCCGTCCATTCCATTGTCACTGTCGCTGTGTGTAACAAAATTTTAGACAATTTTTTTGGGTGTTTTGATCTATCCATCAATGAGAACCAATTCTAGAACACAAACTTGCTTAAATTCGACAAAAATCTACTCATGATTAAGAAACTCGTGATCAGAGTTGATCCCTTTACACGCAACCCTGTACAGATTAAAACTGTTATTATTGCATAACATTATTAAAACTAAGCCAATTGAGTTAATATCTCATTACCCTACTTTGTTACGTGGATTCGAAATGTATTTGCTAATTTTATAGTGTTATTTTTAACTCTATATCATAAACTAAATACCATAATCACTAGATACTTAGGTATTCGTTCTCTGATAATGAAACAGAGAACCCAGATAATCATACGACTAGGTATTTTAAAATAACATCATGCCCCCTGCAAACTATAATGTTACGTATTTTTACATAAAATTTTCCTGCTGTAAGATGACTGTAAGCTTGTTTAGGTATCAAAACAAGCACATACTCTTACGTAGAAATTATACTTTTGATACCATTGGCAAAAAAATACTGCAAAATCGAAAAATATTTACGCTCTAAATACAGTTAATAGTTTCTGTACAGTTTGTTCAAATAGTTTATTTCAAATTCAAATTGAATTAACCCTATTAACAAGTAAAATGCCATATAGAAGATCAATAATTTCTTTGCTACAGATAATTTAAGGATAATAAATGACGCGAGACTTCATTCGGGAGTCAATATCGCTATCATCAACACGTGTAATTTGGACTGGCCACTTTACGGACAGTTCTGTTACGGACGTCCCATGCCAACCCTCCCGCACCACTACCGCAGGGACCTACTCAGTTTTTTCTTAGTTTTTGGCATCGCGCTTTGTACATTGAGCCAGTGTCAAGTAAATACATTTTTTCAAGTGTTTATTGTATCAAGTCAAATAAGACATAAATTCAATTTCAGTCATATAAAATTAGTCACAGTCAAGTTACTTGATTGTGTGTGTGTACTAGAATGATATAGTCAAGTTACTTGATTGTGACTTCAAGTCGAAGGCGTGCCCTAGTAAAGTGGTGGCGACTTAATAATAAGCTTTTACGGAGTTTTATAAACAACACGCAAAGAGACGTTTCTCCATATTATATCACTTACCCACATTCGTGCATGTAAATCAACAGTTAATGAATAAAACACCACCATTTTTTTATCATTAATTCGGAATAAACACAAGTTTAAGAAGATAATACCTAGTCAAGTTTCGGGTGCACTTTTTTTTTATTCAATCAAGTGACTAGACGAGCAAGACGTTCGCTGGTGGTAAGCGTCACGCCTGCCACTAACAGTAGCAGTGCAAGAATTTTGAACTTCCGAACACAATCCTGCGCCGCACTGTCACGGTGCACAGCGCTCGTCACCTTGAGATATTAGATGTTTAATCTCTTCATACCCAGTAATTTCTCTTTTTCTTAAGCAATTTTTAAATAAAACTAAGGTGTTAAGTAATTTTTATTATTTGGATATAAATAATACAAACAACAATTATTTTTTTATTCGAGACAAAATAATTGATACACACAAAATGTGCACATGTATTTTTTTCTTCCACAAACTCAAATACCAAACTATTATGCCTTGTAACAATTACAATGAGCAATTTTCCAAACATGAGTTACAAAGAAAAGTACTTACTTAGTTTCCTTCAACTCGACAAATAGCGCAGACAAAACGTGCCAGTCAAAAACAGCAAACTATTTTTGATAGGTGGCATTATGATACAATAGTAAATTGTTTACCAAGGGAGGAAACAACAATTTGTTTCTTAAGGCGAGAGTGTTTCTTTAAATCCAGAGCGTAGCGAAGGATTCTAGAGTACTCGAGCTTAAAAATAGTGTTGATCCCGAGGTGGACACTCTGCTTTTTATCACCCTCTATGAGAAAATAAGTAAGTGCAACTTATGACTAAGAATAGTACCTACGTTTATTTCATTCTCACTACTCACTCTCACTTCTCACTTTTTATTGAGGAAGATACACTGAGGTAAAATAAAACAAAGTACTTAAAATCCGAATATGAGTAAACAATTACGAACGAAGATGGAATGCATTTCGCGCGTTTTTGTTTTTTCACGTACTTAATTAGATTATTTTTTTCGCGCGTCTTTCTTTTTCAAACAGCCTGTTACTTGTTAATACAATGTCCGTGGTTGATCTCTTTGGTGATTGGAACTTTTACTAACAATATCCACATTCTAAATTCAAATCACCGCCCGGAGGAAAAGTTATTTTCCTCCCTAAGGCGGAAAACAGCTCATTTCTGCCCTGTTTACGAGGAACAAAGTAGTTTTTTTTAATAGATGTGATAAAAAATCATAAACGTGACTACGTCGTAGGCGTAGTACGACGTAGACTTGTCTAGTCTACGCAAAGTCATAGCCTACAATGAGCTTCTTTTTTTTATTGCCTGTCAGTAAATCTCCCATTCTTATAAACGTCAAAACCACAAGAGTTTATCTGCCGACTCTACATCTTATCTGTTTTGAATATTATTTGCTTCTTCGGGAAAACCTTGTCTCCAACGCACTAGTTCATAATATTATAATCCTTTGATTACACAGTAGTCCATTGTATAAAAGCGTTTGAATTGCAACACT
The DNA here is from genome assembly GCA_905404285.2 of Erannis defoliaria. NCBI lineage: Eukaryota > Metazoa > Arthropoda > Insecta > Lepidoptera > Geometridae > Erannis > Erannis defoliaria. Next base: position 8,660,374 of record FR990084.1, read on the forward strand.
TAACTCATAAACGATACAACTTTAGCCGAACGATAAAGTCAAACGAAGTTAGTTGAATATTAAATCATGAGTTTCAAGATTGTTTTAGCCCTTTCTGTAATGGTAAGTATTGATTTGCCAACATTTGTTGAAGTTTTGTTGAAGGAATTAGTTAAATAACTTATTTAAGAACTGAAAGCTGATTTAGTAGCGGGTTATGTAACATTTGTGGCGATCTTGTTACATTACCCTTGGCCTTATTATTTTTAAAGGTCTTTTTCAATTTCGCTTCTATGTTTTAAACTTTATTCTTCGAAGCTTTTTATAATTGCAGACCATTATTCAGTTGAGTGGCAGAATAGGATTTTAACCGTGTCACAATTTTCTTCCAAAAAAGATTTGTTCATTTCGCTAACTGTCGATCCTTACCTTTGATTGACCTTAATTAAATTCTGTAATAGCTAAATCTTATTTTTTGGCTTTTTAGTGTAATATTTTGAAACCTTTTTGTTGGTGAAGTGAAATGGAAATAACTATACCTAATTATTTCATTACCGTTATCTTCATGTAGTAGTTTACTGAAATGTACATTTATGGTAGTTTTCAAATCCAGAGTAAAAAGTTATTTCTTGAAAGCGTACTCCAAGCTAGACCACATCGCAGCTTAACGTCAAGCAGAATGTGGTCGAACGGAAACCTATTTAAAATATATATTTTACATTCCATCATAGGTGGCAGTAGCATCAGCAGTTCCTGGCGCTGCTGGTCCAGGAGGTCCATGGGGTGGATGGGGCGGCCCTGGCGGTTGGGGCCCTGCTGCTGGCGGTGCCGGTGGTGTTGCCCCCGCTTCTAACCCCTGGATTCCACCCTGGCTTTCAACCGCCCCCTGGTTTCCCCAGTTTGGCCCGTGCGCGATGATCGGCTCAACCTGCTTGGACTGTAATACAAAGATGGTCTGCACCAAAATCGGTGGAATTCAGAAGATTTGCTCAGATCCTACTCTCCCTCACTGCAACCTTGGAGAGTGCTCTGCTACCCCTTCTGCTGAATGCACCGTCACTGATGCACCCGCTGACATTGCTGCTTAAGGAAAAGAGACAGAAAATAATGAGAAGACATTCGTACTAGCTATAACTTTTGAACACCATTCTTAGAATTCTTATTTGATATTTTCAACTTTTAGGTAGAGCACCGATTTATTTAACCGCCTGTTTTTGTTGTCGATTAATTATTAAAAACTGTTACACTCATTTGGCTCCTCTTTCATATACTAACTTATCATAGGTATATATTTTAATATATTTCAATAAAAAAAACAAATAGTACAACCTAAGTTTTATTTTAGTAAAAATCAAACCCAGACACATTATAAACTGTACCTATAGAGTTGCACTATTTGCAAACAGCAAAACTTAAATCTATAAGAGTATATTTGTAAACTTCGTGATACCTATTTATCGAGAAACGATCATGACTTTTCTGACAAGAACTAATATGTACAATGTTGGCTTTAAAATAATAATAAGAATTTCATTTTCTCATTTATTAATAAGCTCTTTTCGCCTGAAACACGGGATTACCTAGTTCAGGCTCTCGTGTTTTATTGGTCTAAATGATGTTACATAAGTTTTGTTTTTTTTTCAGACTTTTTAATATTTTTCGTATAAATTATTATTATTTAATTAGGCAAATTACACCCATACATTTCAATTCTTAACGTAAAACACAATAAAATTAATTAAACGTAATGCAACGTCATAAATAGAGAAAGTAAAAAAAAAGGAAATAAAAAAAAGTACAAAGAAAAACGATTATTAATAAAAGTCAAACAAAATGTAGTCAGTTTACATTATATAATGTTCGACCCGGCATTGGCACCGCGACTTGCCTGTCGCAGCCATGCCGGATGTACGAGAAATCCAGCTTGTGGCCGCGATCATCGTTGGAGCTATAGCCTGCGCCCTGCGTACTAAGGACGCGCACCGCTTGAGTTTGTCGGCGTGGAACCAGTCGGTGCACGCCTCCGCAAACATGCCCGAAGCACTGCAGTAGCGGGGTAGCAACAACACCGCCCGGAATGCGTTAATAAACTGGATGCGGAGGGCACTGTAGGTAGGCCCTTTCAGTGTACTCAACCAACAGGCTGCACGTGTACATACAGGGACGTGCAGCACGCTCTAAAGAGCGTAACCTTCATATCCGAGGAACAGCGCGCAAACCTGCGGGCTATCACATTGGCTCGTATTGAAAATGCCCTTTGCTTCCATTCAATATCCATGGTCTTTAAGGTCCTCGGTGAGTATAATGTCCTAGATATTTATATTTATTTACCCATTCTAAGCTGACACCATCAAGACTAAAAGGTGGCACGCTCGTAGGACACTAAACCGACGACCCTAAAAACCACGTATTGGCTTTGCAGGTTTTACGCTGAGATAAAGATAAAAATAACTTTATTGCCAAAAAATATATATACAAATAAAAGATACTATAAAAAGATAACAATTAAATACACCTTTTTTACAGTTATTTTAGTTTAGTTATAATATACCTTCCAAAAAAACTTACCGCGGCAAACAGAGCTACAATTTTAAATGCATACGAATCTATGTAGAACTATACATAGATTTACATAATGTATTTGTAAGAGAAGTTCTTATCGTTTGTCTCGGTGGTTAAATAGACAAACAAACAGGGTTTTCCGAGCGTCGATAACAACATGTATTCTAGTTGGAATTTTCTACGCGTTTCATGTAAGTACCTACAGAAGGAAAATTTATGTTCCTCGACTTTCAGCTTTATTGTAATGCAAATTAAAATAATTGTTTAAAGATTTGTCAATAAGTGCATGCCAGTAGGTATACGCTCTTGGTATGGTTCGGTACATAAGTATTTTAGAAAATAACATAATTACCTATGACTCGGTGTGATTTGACATAGGTATTTATTAGGTAAGTCCTGTAAACTAATAATTACAGGGTTAGTTCTAATCAGTTAGCATCCTTTTATGGGCAAATTCTGTACACGAAAACAAACAACTTTTACTATGGGCCAACATTGAAATCGCAAAAATAAAAAGCTGTTCCATACATTTTGCCTAAGGTCGATGAATTTTTTGTATGGAACGACTGATAATTTTTTCGCAATTTCAATGTTGGCCCCATAGTAAAAGTTGTTTGTTTTGAAGTACAGAATATGCCCTTAAAAGGGTGCTAACTGATTAGAACTAACCATGTTGTACTTAACACCTTCATCCCTTCATCCTTCAATCTCTCTGACGTGAAGTGTCACATGCAAGAACAAGACGGAGAAGTTTAAGCAGTGACTAAGTTTGAGCGGTGTTTTTAAGTAAGGCCGATAATATTTATTGATAGGGCTTCACTTCGCCGCGTCCCTAGTAAGGTCATGGAGGACTCAGCTCCAACTTCCATATTCTGTGAAAATGAGAACCATTATCTGTTAGAGTTCAAATGATATCATTTCATTAAAGGTCTATCGAAAGGTTTTTGAAACCACTTAACAATGATAAGCTATGTGTTTCCTTCATCTACTAGTTTATCATAGTAAAGTGATGATAGCGACCACTTGCGACATTTTGCTCTCGCTGATTTGCGATGAAACTTTCGTTATAATGCTATTTTTCTATAAATATTCTAGATATCATCAAACCCTATTTAAAAATAAACAATCGACTTTAAACATAATGGGACCACCTCGGTAAAAACCACTAAAAGTCACAGGAAAGCAAAATATACAATTTGTTTTACTCATTTATTTATTTTTTAAATCCTGTTTTGTCCCACTGCTGGGCAAAGGTCTCACCCAATTTCTTCCAGCTGTCTCGATCTTGTGCCAGCGCCGTCCAATCTTTTTTAAACTTCCCGAATTCGTCGCGCCATCGTGTCGGAGGGCGACCTCGACTGTTCAGGGGCACCCAATCCTTAGAGACCTTTGCCCCTTTTACTCGAATGTCTTTTTTTCAGTTATCTTGATTTTAAAACCAAACTACTGAACCAATTTTTTTATTTCTATGGGACCTATGTGAAAGTATATTTTGAAATTTTTTTTTTTCTAAATCTGCTCATAAAGGGCGAAGTTCTGAGGTAACAACCTTAAAAAAATACAACTGAATTGAAAACCTCGTCCCTTTTTGAAGTCCGTTAAAAGTGATGTCTCTGCTAATGGACTTTGCAGATTATGTCATCAAGACTGTGTCATCAATCAAGTCGTTCTGGCACAATAAACATACCTATCTACAATGTTTCTGCTCAACGGAGTTCTGATACAGCTTGTAAGTATATAGAGACAAGAGCTGAAGAGAGTATGCATGTAGTAAGAGCGAACTAATTATTTGTAGATTATTCAGTTTTAGTTTTTTATCTTTTTGTACGGAAATTAACTAAAACAAATCTATTTAGAAAAAAATATTGTAGAGGAATGAGGTTCCAAAGGCAAAACTTTTCGCAGATGGCGACAGCGGCGCGCCGGTCAGGATGTGGGTACCAGTGTTTCCACTTTTAGGGATTTCTCCCTTTTTTAGGGAAAAAATACCAATATTATGTAGGGTTTAGGGACATTTTCATTTCGACAGGGATTTAGGGAGTTTTGCGGAAAAATTGAATGGTAATCCTTTTATTTATGTTTTTTGGTCTCAAACGGACCTATTAACTTTACTTAGTTATATTAGTAATGATGTTACAAAATAAATCATTTTTCTTTCTTTCTATGACCGTAGTTATAGGCAACCTAAGAACAATAGCGAAAAAATATTCTATTATTATTTTGTCTGAGTGAGAGTGGAGATTACCTATCCAATGTTAAGTGCAGCGAAAAACTGTAAAAGTAGAGCTTCAGCTTCAAATTAGGTTTTTTTTAATCTTGATTATGGTCATGCTCCCTAAACCAAGGAATTTAAATATTTGTTTAGAGAGTTTTAGGGATAATTTGAAAAGAAACTAGGGAAAAACCAAAATTGAAAGTGGAAACACTGGTGGGTACTGTGCCTTATTTTAAGAATCCCAAGCAGCTGTTGACGGCCTGAAAATAGAATTTTAGGTTACATAGTTGTTTATATTTTTTATGTTGGACAGAGCTTTAATTAGCAAGGCAAAGGATTGCTGTACAAACTAGTATAATTAAGCACATGCACCCTGGTACTCGGATTCTTTAAAATGTTCTAACAAGTGAAAAAATTACAAAATGTATGAGATTGACAGTTGACTATGGCTGCATCGACGATGCGCCACCTAGCGGAAAAAAATCGCAGTTAGATCCCCATTAACAGTCTTACTTAAAAAAACTTCTCAACCGTGAGTCACTGCTTAAGATGCTCTGCCATCTTCTCTCTGACGTGAAGTGTAACATGCAAGAACAAGACAGAGAAGTTTAAGCAGTGACTAAGAGAATCGAGATTATTTTAGGTAAGGCTGTAAGTCGCTATGTTATTTAAATATGAATTAAATAACAGATGTGTAACGTGTTGAAGAGTTTAATTTTGTTCGTAGCCCCAAATTCTTTGTGGATTTTATCATTCTGTTTCATTTGGGAAAATTCAATCTTTTAACTAACCATAAGTTTTATTACGAAGTGTCTGAAAACAAGGGTCTTCAACCAGTGCGTGTTGCCAGTGATGACATATGGAACAGAAAAGTGGTCTTTAACTGCTGGCCTTTTGGAGAAACCCAGAGTCACGCAACGGGCAATGAAGAGAGCTATGCTCGGAGTTACTTTGCGCGATAAAATCCGGAACGAGGATATTCGCCAAAGAACCAAAGTTACCGACATAGGTCGCAAGGTTTGCAAGTTGAAGTGGTAATGGGCAGGCCACATCGCTCGAAGAACTGATAACCGATGGGGAAGACAGGTTCTTGAGTGGCGACCGCGAACCGGAAGACGCAGCGTAAGAAAGCCTCCCCCACTAGGTGGACCGACGACATTGTTAAAGTCGTAGATGCAGGCAGGTGGTCATACAGTATGGCGGTCTAAGAGGGAGGCCTTCGTGCTTCAGTGGACGTCTCCGGCCTGATGATGATGATGATGAAGTTGTGTTTAAGGTAAGTAAGTACCTCTCTCAATATTTAATTTACATTCAAACAGGTCCGTAACTAGGGCGGTCCCAGTGGTGCCCAGACACAGGGCGCACACCCTGAAGGGGCGCAAAAATTACCGCACCAAGACCAAGTTTTGGTTCATGCATGGGCGTGGGTGTAGAAGCTCGCACCGGGCGCATGCAAGGCTAGTTACGACACTGTATTAAATAAATAAATAATAAATAAATATTGAGGGACATTTTACACACAGCGCCATCTAGCCCCATACTAAAGAAAATTTGTATTATGGAAACCAGATAGCTGATATAATACTTACATATATATTTTTTTCGTAAATACATACTTTAAATACATACATTGCAATATTGCAATGTTTAATATGACAACGACCCATTCTGTGCTTTCGTACTTTAAGGCAACCCTGGACAAGGACATGGGTCATTTTTAATATTGCCAACGGGACCCTAATTCTATCCCAATCTTATCCGTACAACTTCTATCTACTTATTTATTGAATTGTAATAGGGATGTGCGTGAAATTTTCTGGCATCATCAGCCAGAAGCGTTCCACTGCTGGATGAATGTAATAGGCCCTCCCTAAGCTTACCAAAACTCTTACCAAAATCCCCACGCTTGCACGCACGCACGCAATGCTCACCAGAACTAACCGCGAGCACGCTGCAGCCCGTCCTCCGTTGGTTCTGGATGCAGTTTTAAGACATACCCAGGTCCAGTGACAGTAGGTATAATGATGCTATAACACGACATTGAGAAAATCTTCGTTTAGTTGTTCTATATTTCTGGTGTGCAATAAAGACGTACTCGTATTGTATTGTATTAAAGTAAGTAAGTAAGTTCGTATAGGCTGAGTGGCCAGCCCTAGTGTCAGAGTTAATGTGCCGCCCGAAGGCCTCTGGCATGGCTGACGGTTGTTGTTATAGAAACTAGAACAAACAAATATTGTATTATTTACGAGGGATTAATGTATTGTATTATTTACGAGGGATTTCTTAACAATGCGGGAAGTAGGAGTCAACTTCGAGAAACGCCTGTTTGTCGAAAAAAAACAAAAAAAATTTTTTTTTACGTTACCTTTTCTCTAAAAATTACTAAAGCCTATAATAACCTACAATACACATTTTCACTTACTTGCGAGTACTTACGTATGAATAGATGATAAAAAAATCTTTCTCAGAAAAATATGCTATTTGTAGCCCAAAATAGGCGCAATAATATTTATTTAGGTTGACCTTATCCAACTAAGCGAGTTATCCTATTCAAATGAGGATTCTTTCTGAACATATGTGGTCCCTTACCTACGTCTTCCAGAGTCGACCCCTGTCACCTAATGTATAAGATGCCAACCCAGTGTCCGGATGCGCATACTTTCAAAGTCCGGACATTACAGTCTGAAACATGAAAAAAAATTGGGACTGATTTGATGACAAGTTTGCTATCTTATCAAGCTCGTAGATTGATATTAGTGTGATGAAACTGTCAATGAATCATTCATGTTATTGTTGAGAGATTAAAATCAAGATAAAAGTAAACCCAAACTAAGTATCTCCATCCGCCGTGCTGCGTTTTTAGGACTATGATTTACTTCTTTGGTCCTAAGTACGAATAGGGTTGGGAGACCGGACTCTATTACTAAGTTTACGATTTGTCTATTAGGCACGTTTGTTACTGTAGTCGATCGTCGGTCTTATGCTTTAGCTGATAAAATCACATTTAGCGCAGCAAACATTTTACGGTTACGCAAATTAGTTAGTGTAAAACCACAGATAACTTATTAGTAGTAGCACTACGGTCACATTACTCGTAAATACAAAAATAAATCTAATTCTGTTGTTACGATTCCCTAAAAAAATATTTGCATACATTTCGCTGAGGACGAGTAACATTTTCTGTGCATTCTTTTCGCAATTTGAGGGGTAGTCCGGTAGTAACAATGATTAATTATCTTTATCCACATTCGTAACAAAAAATTCATAACTAGCTAAGAAAAAATAAATTTTCTTCGCTGTTTTATAATCAGTTCTAGGTTTGAATAAGTATAAATTATCAAACCTGAATCATTCAAACACTAAAATCTTAGTCGGAAAAACCAGATAGAAAAATAATTTCATCTCCTGAAGCGTGTCACGATAACAAATTGATAACACGTATAAAAACAATTGAATATTTTCTTTTGTGTCAATAGAAGATATTTGTGCAAACAAAATGGTATTGAGGAGTATTGGGATTTTAATAGCGCTGGTGAGTGTTATTTTTTTTAATATTTTGACAAGTACTTTTTGTTTACGCTGTGAAATGAAACACAAACAACGTATTACAATAGCAGGTTTTTAAAGACACATAATTGTACCTAGGATAGCTCAATTGAAAGAAGAAACACTTAGTATATTTGCAGGGTTTGTTGATTCTAACCAATGGATTATTCGGACTTTGGGTCTTACCTAAAAATTTTGCTTAACTTAATATATATCATTTATCTTCTACGCGAAACTAAATATAGTGCGCAGATTAACCAACGTCATTTAACTTTGAGCGGCATTGTTGAGTAAGGTCTTTTTTATATACGTGAGTTAAAAATTTAATGGAGAAAAACACCGTGACGAAACAGGCAAACTCAATATAAAAATAAAAATGTATGTGTAGTTTGTCCGGAGAAAAAAAAACAATAACGTTTGAATGAATTTGTCAACTCACTTAGGGACTGCGTGGTGGAATATAGCTGGTTTGGGGCCTAGGCCTATCCAAGCAATGAAATGCTACAGATTTTAAACGATCCGTTTTGGTTTTAGCTACGAGGGCGGCACTGAAAATTTCGGGAATCAAGGAAGTGACACAACATTACTATTTAAAAATATATTTATTGCTTTTCGAAGTATTCTCCGCGAAATTTGACACATTTTTCCATACGATGGAACCAATCATTGAAGCAACCATTCCATTCGGAAGTTGGGGTCTCCAAAATGGCCGTTTTGTAGGCGTCCACAGCTTCTTCAGGTGATGAAAATCTCTGTCCACGCAATTTATTCTTTATTTTAGGGAAAGTATAGAAATCATTAGGGCTTAGGTCGGGGCTGTACGGCGGATGGTCCAATAATTCTATGTTTTCTTGCTCTAAAAACTCTTTTGTTCTGTGCGCGGTGTGAGAACTCGCATTGTCGTGATGGAGGATGATGCGGCGGTTGCAGTTCTCTTTACGGAGTTCAGAAACGACCTGTGGCAAACAAATGCTAGCATACCATTCTGCATTAACCGTTCTTTGTCCCTCAAGAGGAATAGTCGTAACATGGCCGGTTTTGGAGACAAACGTGGCCACCATTTTTTTTGCAACACTCCGTGAACGAACAATTTTTGTTGGCTTTAACTCATTTTCGAACACCCAAACTCGTGACTGGTTTTTTGTTTCGGGTTCGTACGCGTATATCCAGGATTCGTCACCTGATACGATGTTGTATACAGCATTTGAGGATCCTGCGTGGAATCTTTCGAGAGTTCTGACGCACCAAGTAACGCGAGCCGCTTTTTGCTCTTCACAGAGCGAATGCGGTATCCATCGGGAAAACAACTTTTTTACACCTAATTTTTCATGCAAGATTATTTGTATTTGACTCATGCCAATGTCTAAAGTTGCCTGAATTTCGCGGTATGTCACATGTCGATCTTCCTCAATCAGCTTACGCACAGCATCAACGTTTTCTTGGGTGACTGCAGTTTTTGGACGACCTTGACGGGGATCATCACTGAGCTTGACACGTCCACGTTGAAATTCAGCAAACCAGCGATAAATTGTGGTTTTGGATGGGGCTTTATCACCAAATGCAGAAATCATCCGGTCAACACACTGTTTTTGTGTTAAACCACTTCGAAAGTCATAATAAATCATCGCTCTTGAATTTTCTCGAGTCAATTCCATTTTCTCAACGACTAAACAAGTTTGACAAAACCTTGTGACAAGACCGAGAATATTTTTTTAATTAAATAAATGGTATTCGATTTTTAAAACCAAGGAGTTTTCAATTAAAAAGATTTTAATATGACAGAAACAGTGGAAATATTCCATTCCCGATACTTTTAGTGTAGCCCTCGTACGATGACGCGCGAAGTCGCACTAGCAAGTCAGTATTTTTTTTCGCAAGAGCGTGCGTCGTTCTTTCTTCACTCGCCGACGTAGGAGTCCCACTGATAAGAGTATCATCTCATAGGTACCTACTTGATGTAAATTTGCAATAAAAAGCGAGGTTTCGTATTTCTTTTTCTAGGGTTATTTGATACTTTTATACGAATACGTACATTATTATAGTTCTTACTTTTTCTTTAATTCGTAAACATATTTTTTTTCAGTGCGCTACATTGACTATAGCCATTGATCGAGAAATCAAATTCCCACCGGAACATGAGTATTACCAAGGCCCTCATAAAGTTTACTATCGCGCACGAATAGAACCTACAAGCGACGAGTATGTGGCTTTCAAAGTACACCACGGTTTTCATAAGCCGTATCCATGGAGTGTAGAATCCGAAGAATCAGAAGAATCAGAGGAATCAGATGAATCTGAAGAATGGGGGCATTATGGTTTACACAAGCCACATTTTCCTCACAACTCTGAATCGGGCCATTGGGTGCATGACAATCACAAACCGCACTTACCCCATAATTTTGGGGAACACCATAATCTTCCTAACTTGCATTTCCCACATGGTCACCATCAATCAAAACAATCGAATTATCACAGTCAGCCAAAACCACACGTCCCACACAGCTCTGAGGAATCTATAGCGTACCAGGGACTTGACAAACCATATTTTCAACACAACACCCAAAAATCAGGAGAACATCATAATTTTGTCAAGCCTCACGTCTCGCACAACCTTCGGGAGCAAGACCATAAAACACATCGCTCGGATTTGTACAACTTTCCCCAGTATCCTGAACAATTAAAAGAAAATTTAGAAGAAATGGAACGCAGAAGGCCTTTGTTCTACCCAATTTACCCTTACCACCCTTTTTACCCGCACGCTCATCCTTCCACCAACGATGAAGAGTTCGAAACAATAGAAGCCGTGAAAAGCAGGAATCAAGGGTCTCGAAGCCTCCGTGACATTCTCCTACCAGCCGGTAGCACAGCAGAAGTTTCCGAACAGAACAAAAATGAAGGGTCTTACTACCATGGACCTCACAATCCTCACTTTCCTATGAACCCTGATAGCTCTGAGAATAGTAAGGAAACACTTTTCGAATCACTTCATGGTGGATTTCCTCATCCTCATTTCAAACCTTTCCACAAAGATCCAGCTCTCCCCGAAGGAAATGATTTTCTTGTACCAAACATTTTTGGACAACCAGATACCAACAATGAAGACTTCCCAGATTCACATGAAGCACAGCCTTATGGACCAACATCACCATCCGAAACGAATGAGGATACTCAAGTCCCTTTTATTATAATTCCAGACGAACAACATTTTAAAATCCCAAATATAATTTTAGACATCCTTGAACATTTTCATCAAGGTCATGGAAAGCCACCCCAACATGGAGACAACAAACCAAATGACGAAGACAAAATTGATGAAGAGGGTAGTGGAGAAGAAGAGATAATTCCCCTGTCTGTTGACGCTAGCGTTCCCTTTATTGACGAATAAAAGAAAATAGTAATTAAATCCAACAAATACGAATGAATAACTACTAAAGCCTTCCATATCAATTTCCACTTAATTAAAATGCTTTAAATAACCTAAGACCAGTTATTAAATAAGTAAACACTGAAACGGATTTTTATTTTATAATGAATTGCTTCAGCCCGTGGGTTCGCCCGCGCTGTATGTGAAAAGCATAGATATTTTTCTCCAATCAACGTCAGGCCACAGATTTCGCTCTCTTCTCATCACTATGAAACCGACACGTTCGATATTACCATCCATCCAAAGATCCGCCCTCATCTCACATAGACCCCGATCACATCGCGCTCACACCTTTCTGACCTGACGTCTAAATCCCGTGAAGGCCCCGTGCTATCCTGTATCCATCATCTGCAGCCCGGAGACGTCCACTACTGGACGAAGGCTTCCGCTTTAATAGGGAGGGGTCGCCATAATCCTCACGCTTGGCAGGCGGCTTGGGGATCGCAGAATGCTCACCACCGTTAACCAAGAGGACGCTGCTGCCCGTCCTACGGTGGGTCTGGATGCAGTATTAGGATATACCCAGGTCCCTGTATCCATTCTGGTTAAAATCCACTCCTATCCCGGTCGATTCTCTCTCCAGGCAACTAACACAAACCCTAATCACTATAATTATCTACACACTAACAAAAGTTTCTATTATGCTGATTATACACGCTTTACAAATTACTTTGTATAGGCGGCGTGGACACACTCACCATAATAGTACATTATGATACGAGTGTGCTATGTAGGTAGGTCATTACACTAGAGCCGGTATTATGAGCGCGAGCCGCAGGCGAGCGCGATAAGGAAGCCGAGAGCGTAATGACTAATAGCACAAGAGTTCCATACGACTGTTTTCATCACACTTGCGAGGAACAAACAAACTTTTTTGATAATAATTAACCACACAGCGAAAACGTCAACAAACATTTACGCGCGTAGGTTGACATTTACTTCAGCGGCATAAGAACTCTTTGTTGGTATTACAATAAAACTGTAAGTATTACCCGGCTATATTAAGAGTGCTTCGTATACATACGTCTAATTGCAGTCACGTACAAACTTGACTTTACTGGGTTATACCTATTATAGCACAGGTGGCGTAATGTAAAGTAAAAAGCACGCATGCGTAATAGCTTGGATTATGAGCCTAAAACCGATGTAATAAGATCCACTTTACGAGCAAGTGTGATGAAAAATTCTTTAAGGTGACGGCTGAACAGTGTTTCTTCATAACTGGTCCCACCTTGCAATGGATCGTGACAAATGGAAGGAAATGGGGAGGATCAGTGCCCGTTATTGGGATCTTAGAGGTCATAAGTTAAGTAAAGTTAAATATTTACGTCCATTCATTTTAGTTCATAAACGAATGGACGTTTATTTATCGAAAAAAGTTGATATTTGATCCCCCCGTATTTGATCCTGGTATAGGAGTTTGAAAAAATTACACCTATCTACATATTTTTACTGGAAAGTATACATACAAAGTTTTAAACCCATCCACCAACAGAATAAAAAGCTTAATACCGTCTAGTGGTTTAGGTTATCTCAGATAAACCACTAGACGTCAAAGACGTGGAAGTTATCTGCCAGTCAGTCACTCAGGGCCTACCTTTTAAAATAGGTATAGATAGAGTTGGTTTTTATTTTCTTCAATGAAGGCCCTATTTTTTCCATTCTCTTCATCGATGCAAAGCTGCTATAGTTTACTTAACACTTTTTATCGGATACATTTCGGAGGGTGTGCTTCAGATGAATTTCCCTACAAATTCTACTATCTCGAAAAGCGACATCCTTCATGGTTGATATACCAAAAACGAATCGGTTTGATCCACTCACCCCACCTTTATTTGTTAGGAATACATACTCCTTGTCGGGATCACAGAATTTTCTCAGCGTTAACGGAGAGGACGCTGCAGCCCGTCTTCCGGTGGTTCCGGATGCAGTTTTAGGATGAACCTAGGTCCGAAATAAGATTAAAATAAAAATAAAAAAATGGTTTTTTTTTAATTGTTTTATATGAATTCTCTCTTTGCTTCTTCTCTCTAATCTTTGTGAGCCCGCCACATGAGTAGTTAAATCCTTAATTATTAATCACAAAGAACAAAAAACAATAAATCATTTAGTTTATCAAGCTTTTTTTACTATATATAATTAAAATTTAAAGGTACCAATTCCTGAAGGATTCTGTTCTCTCTCTCTCTCTTTCTCTCTCTCTCTCCATCTAATGAACAATGAACGTACATCTGCAATCGCTAAAACAGATAGCGCATATGGTACCTATCTTAAAAACATAAATAACGCCAGGAATTCTATCTTATCTGATGTTTGATGTAATCTACTTTAATAACACAAGTACAAAAAGATCACGAGTGTTTTCAGGGATGAATCACACAGAACTATAAGGTAAACTAGCTTCGCCCTGCTGTTTCACCCGCGCGATGGTAAAAGTCTGATGATAAAAGTAACCTAATGTTATTCCGGAACATAAGCTCCTTTTTAAGGTTACATCCAAATCCGTTCAGCTGTTTTGGCGTGAAGAGTAACAAACATATACACACCAACAAACTTTCGCATTCGCTTTATAATATTAGTGTGATAGTGTGATGTGGTATAGTGTTGCAATTGTCGTAATGTTTTGTGCACAGTGTTAGTATGGGGTCATTTATGGGATGAGACTTGAGCGTATAGTAATGTAAACGTCAGAAAAAAAACCGGGTGTGAGGGGACCGCTCCTGAAAACAAAGACAGGTGAAAGGTACCGGTGATAACTAATACGACACAATTTTGATAAACGCGAAATATTTTTATTTATTTTAATAAATTTTGCGTTATTATCACATGCACCGAAAATGCGACTTATTTAGGACTTAATTAATTCAATAACTTAATCACAAAACAAAACTTATACAATGACTTACAATAAAACTGTAACAGGCCTAATTCTGTACATTCGATGCAGATCTCAATGGGGGGAAGAAATTTTAGCAAAATGTGTAATTGGTGAGCATTCTGCAATACGCAAGCTGCCGGCCAAGCGTGGGGATTATGGCCACCCCCCCTATTACGACCATATGACGTCGTCCCCACGCTGGCCCTGTTGCGGGTGGTAGGTTGGCATACGCACAGAAAAGCGAAGGCCCTACTCTTAGGTTCTCTCTTCAGTGGGCATACGTCATTGAATTGCTTCTCCAGACGTTTTCCTTCACCGAAAAGCCAGTAGTATGAAAAAGTTAATCCTTACATAAACTTTAAAAAGCCCATTTTTATAAAGCAATTAAGTGATAAGACTGGGGACCTGGGTATGTCCTTAAACTGCAACCAGACCCACCGGAGCACGGGCAGCAGCGTCCTCTTGCTTAACGGTGGTGACCATTCTGCGGCCCCAAGCCGCCTGCCAAGCGTGGGGATTATGGCAACACCCCTCTATTAAGAGGCCTTCGTCCAGCAGTGGACGTATTATGGCTGACGACGAAGTGATAAGACTATATAATATATAGTGAGACTTTTGCCTGGTAGTAAGCATCAGGAAAATTTATTTTTTCGTAGCTAGCTATGAACTTTTAGTTGCGAATGTGGATGAAGGGATCACACCTGCCCATAACAGTAGCAATGTCTGAATTGCGAACTTACGAATACAATCGGACCTGGGTATGTCCTAAAGCTGCATTCAGAACCACCGGAGGACGCGCAGCAGCGTCGGTGGTGATTATTCTGCGATCCCCAAGCCGCGATTACGGCAGGGTTGCCGGGTCCCCAATAAGGGGGAGGACTTCGTCCTGCAGTGGACGTCTTCAGGCTGATCATTAAATCAATCCCGCGCCACACTGCTCTCGTTACCCTGAAATATCAAAGGTTAAATCTCTTCATAAACAGTAATTTCTCTGGTACGGGCCCGGGATTGAAATTGAATTTGAACCCACGATCTCGTGTTTTCAAGTCGAATCATCTTCTACTATACTACCATGGCTTATGACTGCCGCTTTATGTTTTATTAATTCTCTTGGAGGAGTTAACTCTCTAACAACTCCGTGACTCATTCTAGTACAAATTTTTATTGCGGGTTTTTTTTCCATGTGGTACGGTTTCAATATCACAAAATTTACAGAAACCCACTTGAAAAATCTGAATTACTGCTACGTAAATTCCTACACATCAAAACACCCAAGTTGTTAAGAAGAGCTTATCAAGACAGATAAATCAATTGATAAATAAAACCTATATAAGCAATAAGAAAACGTCCACTAACATCAAAACGAAAAAGGCAGAATGACTCTCAAGAACATTATAGTATTCATTGCTCTGGTAAGTAAAGCAAATGTATTTTATTTATGAGTTGGTAAGTCATACTTAGTAGGTAAGTACAACAACAGAATTTTAAATTCCTCATGGTCAAATTCCTCGTTTCCAAGCATATACTTATAGACTTAACCTCTTTGGTGAAATTATTGTGGATAGTTCGGTTCCAGTTTCAAATTCTATCCTATAATAGTTTGGATCCCGGTTGGGATACCAATGCTCTTCTACTAGAAATTTAAACATCAAAGGCCTCTTTTGGATATCACATATAAAAAAGTTTGTTGCAGTAAAAATTTTGGCTTTCAAATTATTCACTCGTACTTTTAGATTATTCGCCTAACTTATTACCTTTTTAAATAAATAAATAAGCAGCTTTTCAGTGAGAAAAAATATTTTATAATAATGCACTTCTATTCACAGTTTGCCATTGCGGCTGCAGCGAAACTAGAGTCTAAACATCCTCCGCATAACCATGGCCATCACCATCATGATGTTTTGCCTGTTGACCTTGACCCTGAGGTAGCTCCAGCCAATATGCTTTCGGAACAGCCATCTCCCGTCCAAGAAGAAATTGATGAGGATAATTTGAACGATTTAGAAAGTCAACAAGAAGAAGACATGGTTGAAGATGAACCCCAGAACAATTTAAAACGTTCAGAAGAGGAAGACTTAACCGAAGATGAACCTGATGTCTCTGTGACAGGCCTTAGAAGGTTCTTAGAAAGAACGTCTATCCCCACAAAATGTGATGCCTTAACTCTTCCCAGGTATTCGTGCTACAACTGCTATAACTACCTGGTATGTAAGCCCGATGGTGGCAAGATCAAATCCTGCAGTGATCCTTATGCTCCTTACTGTAATAATGGTATTTGTTCGCAAACTCCAAGTGATGCTTGCGCAAACCTATAAAATGATAGAACATTTTAGATTTATATAGTAAAGCCCTGTTTCACTGAACCTGTTTGTATAACTTTGTTTGTAATCGTATTGTAATAGGTGGTGTATCTACTGATGTCATTTATTTTACTGTAATAGAATTGTATTGCATTAAAGATGTTTATATTTTATACCTACATTCCAAATAAAGAAAATTAACCATTAGTACTCAGCATTTTTTTTACAGGGCCTTACTAAAAACACCACTTAAAGTTAAATTACGTTAATTACTACTGTGCACTTCACACATGAAGCACTTTGCACATGAAGTGCACAGTACTAATTAACGTCATCATTAATTGATGAATGAACGTGTTCTGCAGAACACGAATGAATGAACGTGTTCTGCAGAAGTAAAATGACGTTTGTTGACTTAAGAGGGAATCCGGTGAGCGATTCACCATACAAACGTATTCCCCTATTTTCTTGCTGTATAATGCCTCTAGAGCAATTTTTTTTTTATTATAAAGTCTAAGTCTAGTGAAGACATGTCTCTGTCATTTCTATTTTCCAGCAACTAATTGACAAAAGAAAACCTCTAAATATTTTCATAGTAATCTTTGGAGGGTTATATTTTCTTTAGCAGGCAGTTTGTGAAAAAAGATAATGACAGACATGTCTACAGTAGACCTAGAATGTATTAAAAAAAATATGATTACTCTTGAGGCATTATCCAGAAAGAACATAGGGGAATACGTTTTTATGGGGAATCGCTCACAAGATAAGTAAGACCCTAAGAGTATAAGCCTGAGATTTCTACCTAGTAAGTAAATAGTGTATGTGAAAGGCTACGTGTTACCACTAATGCCCGTTTGTATGGAAAATGTTTTAACCTAGTAAGTAAATTTCAAGATATTAAATAGGAACCTATGAATTACAAATTTTGTCATAGGTTAAATTAGAAATGTCAAACCAAAAACACCTACAACACCTACTCTTTATAGAGTCTCGTTCCCACTCGGCCAAATTTACCCATAAGGCTGGCGTCGTCGTTTCCTTCTATACATGTTGCTATTTATACAACTTTTGTTCCACGACTTTTGAAAATTCTCGAAAAAAATATCAGCTGTTCCATACAAAATGTCCATGGATCTTGTGACAAGTGTTATAGAACAGCAAATTTTTTTTTCGTGCGTTTTCAAAAATCTTTCGACGTACGTTGTTTGTTATCTTGTATACAACATCCTCATAACCGCTCCCTAGCCGAATAAATAGCACCATGTATATTATTGGAGCCGTCTAAGTCTACCTATGATAATGCTTACTTTATAACCGTAAGGTGAGGTTTAGATCTCGGGCCCGTACCAATGGGTCATTCAGAATTTACGTAAATACCTACTATAATAGGTAAATAGATAACAGGAAAAAAGATTAATTATAGTAGGTAAACCTACCTACTAAAATGTATCTTAGCACCTTGTAGACGCGATGCATGATCATAATGCTGGTATCTATTTGAGCCGGGACATGTCACCAGTTTGGAACTTCTGACCCGAACGTCCCGGTAAATCCACAAAATGTCCCGGTATGTATTTTGATTACAGGTAGGTATTTATGTGTAACACGCGCTCAACGCAAAACCGGGGCGGGCGGCGGCATCGGTCGCTGCGTGGCGGGATATAAAGCAAGGCAGAAGACCTTCGCCCAGCAGTGGACGACTTCTGGCTGATGATGATGATTACTAGTGTCCCAGTCAGTACTTAGGCTGTTATGGCAATCCTACCTAGCTTGCTGGCTGCCGTTGATGAAAATGCTAAATGCTGCGCGCCGCTATATCGCTCCCGCATTTCACCATTTTTGAATATATAAAACCACTGAACATAGTTATGAAAAATCGCAGTCGGTGAAATTCCTGAGAATAACATTGCAAAGGTTCAGCAAAAATATAATTTTGAAGAAGTTTAAGTAAGTACCTAAAAATGGGATTTTAGGGTAATGCCCATTCTTATGAAAAAAAAAACTTACTTAGATCTTAATTTTATTTATATCTAAACCTTTGTAATGTTATTTTCAGTAATTTCACCGCTTGCTATTTTGGATTTAACTATATTTGTTGATTTTATACATTCAAAAATGTTTAAATGCGCGAGTGACAGCGGCGCGCAGCATTCTGGGCCTTAACATCGGTTCATTCATTTGGGAGCTATGATACCACAGGCAAATACAAAGATACACGCGTTATTACACCCCTTATGATATCTGATAAGTCGGGGGCTAAAAAAAAGGTGTTCGTAAGATATCCTTTTTTTATAGTTAATTTATATTTAATTTACACAGCCTGTTTTATAGTTAATTTATAACTACATGAACAATTAAAACAGCCTGGTTACCTATTACTAGGTATGCAGGATATCCCTTATAGTGGCTATCAGACGTACTCAGAGCGCGTCCGATAAGTTGTATAGAACTCTAAAAACAAAACAAAGTCCGACTAAATTGGCGGCATGCCGCTCATGTCCTATGAACATTCGATGATGAATTTCGTTAAACGTGGAATTTCGCTATAAAAATATCTTTCGGATATATAGTAGCGCCTGGTTTCAATTTAACTTGATTTGGTCTCGGAACCATAATTGAAATAGTATTTTTTTATGATTTACGTACTTTTTTTTACCATTATATATACTTACTAGCTTTTGCCCGCGGCTTTGCCCGCGTAGTAATGTTGAATACTGGAATTCGGTTAAATCGGGGCCCAACTCAATTGAATCACTAAAATACGTATATTATTGCATTTTTTCCAAGCCGCTTGCAAGTCTTTAAGTTTTCTTGAGGATGACCAAATTTGGCATGTCGCGTTTGCAATACTTACTTCAAAACAAAGCCGTCTTGTTGAATTTTAAACAGACAGACAGATGGACATGACAAACTTATAAGAATTCCTCGTAGTACTACGGAACCCTAAAAATGTCTGCTAATGACGCTATAGTTGCCGGGGCCTTAGACCCGAAAGATTACAATATTTCTTTGTAGACAACGTTTTTGATTTTTTTGTTGGAAGGTGCTAAAATAGCCAAGCTTTCAGGGGAGCTAACTCGCGAGCAAGCCACATAGAACTGACCATGCGAAAAACAGTCCTGCCTTAAATCAATACCAGCGTATTTTAAAGTTTGACCCTGAGCCTTATTGATGGTCATGGCAAAACAAACTTTTAGAGGAAATTGAAGCCTTTTGGAGTCATAAGGTAAGTCACTGGGAATCATGGGAATACGCGGCACAAACACTGTTTCGCCATGGGCACACCCAGTCAAAATGATGGCCTCAACCAGATTACGATGCAGCATTTTTACTTGTAACCTGGTTCCATTACACAATTTGGGTGGTCTTAAATTCCGAAGGAGCATGACGGGTGTACCTTTCTTCAGGATAAGCCTATGATATGGTAGCCCCGCTGGTCTTAATGAATTTAAAAACTCAACTGGATAGTTTACAGAATCAGCATTATTGCATACCGTATCAACAGAGTCAATGAAATGAAATAAGCTTAAGCAGAAAAAGTATGATAACAAAGAACGCAAAAATATTACCAAAATATCGCAAGAATTACGAAACTTCGATAAAATACAGTGCTGCACTGATCGCTTAGGTAGACTCGGTGTGGGTTGGAGTGGGGCGCGCTCGAGGTACAGCGCGTCATACTCGGGTTTTAACGTATCTGAGCCGATGCGGGATGGACGTTTCGAAAGCGCTGTGCTTGGTGCGTGCACCGGATCAAGTACATGTGTTTAAAACATTTATCTTCTTACGCATAAACACTCGATTAGCTAATCTATAAATATAACATTTTTTTTTCAAATGAAAAACTGACCCGTGGCCTTCCAGTTTTGAAATTGTTTGAAAATTCTGAAACATGTTTATGTTTATTTTATCTTATCTCTTAAGTCAAAAAACTTAACAGCCTTAAATGAATGGTTTCAGCAAAATGGTATTTTAATGATACATTGAACCCCTTGCGAATTTTTCAAAATCGTTGCTGAGTGTGCGTTTCTCTGCATCAGCCCTTAACACTAATGGTATATCGGCCTACCCTGATTGGGCCATATTCACTACGCTGGCCCAGTGCAGGTTGGCGGATTCACATACACTATCGTATTTCTTCTCCGGAAATATGTAGGTTTCCTCATGATGTTTTCCTTCACCGAAAAGCCAGTGGTATTATCCATGCGTAAGTTTCAAAGAACTAATTGGAACGGGCTCGCCCGGGTTCGAACCCGCGACCCCAAGAATGTGAGTCGAGCTTGATCTCACTGAAGCTATCACAGCTTGAGCTGAGTGTAAGTTTACACCACTCAAAATTTAGTTTAGGCATTTAAAAGTAAGTTAATTTAATATTAAAAATTAATTTAGCATGTTAGGCTGTACAGTATCTATAATAATTATGTCCGTCAAACAGTCCTCTGCGTGGACCTACAAAAAAATAGCCTATGTCCGTTTCCGAACCTTATGGTAGTTACCTATCCAAAAATGCAGCTCCATCTGTTCAGCCGACCAATAAATACGCCCATCCCCGTCCCCATTCCCAGCCTCATCCCTATAAGCGCCCCCTTCCCCATCCCCATCCCGATACCAAATGTCATTTTAATATGAACACGCCCATCCCCGTCCACATCCCCGTTCCCTCCCTCATCCCCATCCCGAACCCCATCCCATCCCCACCCCCATCCCGATTTCAACTTTCATCTTAATATGGACACGCCCATCCCCGTTCCCAGCCTCATCCACATCCACATCCCACCCCCACCTGTCCCCACCAAATCCCCACTCCATCCCCACCCATCCCCACCCCATCTCCATCCCCATCCCGATACCAATTGTAATCTTAATATTAACATGCCTATCTCCGTCCCGTCTCCGTTCCCAGTATCATCGCCACCCCCACCCCCAACCCCACCCCCACATCTATCCCCATCCCTATACCAAATTTCATTTTAATATGTACAGCCGTTACAAAGTTAAGGAGAAACAAACGTACTATCACTAAAACTTCGTTTTTTTTTTTATACTAACGGGAGCTGATTTTGAAAAAACTGTGACACCCATATCTTCTTATTTTTCTAGTAGAATATGTATACCAAGTTTTGTATCAATCGAACTAGAGAATAAAAAGTTTCATACAAACTTTAACACCCCATTTAACCCCCTTCGGGGTTGATTATCGAAAAATCCTTTCTTAGTGGGCGTTCACACCTCTCCAAAAACATACCCTCCAAATTTCAAGTCTCTACGTTTAGCGGTTTGGGCTGTACGTTGTCTATATGTCAGTCAGTCAGTCAGTCAGTCAGTCAGTCAGTCAGTCAGTCAGTCAGTCAGGACAAAGCCTTTTATAGTTATAGATTACTACTATTTATTTCTCTAGGTTAAATTAAGCAGTACTATTATTTATTCTGTGGTTAAATGCAAATAGGTATTATTCAATTCTTTGTTACGATTGATATTTTACTCATGTTTTTTTTATTATGCCTTTGTTATAACAAAAAAACTGAAGCCTAAAAAAAATTATAAGGTTGATTATTAAGTTCTGACATGGGTTGAAATTGTTGTTGCAGTCAACAAACCGGGACCAGCAGTTTAATGAGTCATCCGACCCACGGTAGCGCTCAGATATAAATACCACTCACGGTCACTCATCCGACGACTGACCGGATCGATCGGTTAACATCGGTGGTCTTTCAAAACCACATAATAAAGCTACGCCACGAGCTACGAACGCTACGTAACTACTAACTACTGATAATCATGGTTGATTGACTGCTCACCGAAATTACAATGTGAACAAGAACCATTCAAGAAAAGCCTGCATTACAAATCGAAGAAACCCACTTGAGAAATCTGAATTCCCCCATTTTGTAATAGGAAATTCCTACAAAAATACTATTTATTAGAAATAAACTGTTTATCAAGATAATGGCAATCGATAAGAAGTATATAAGCAATATGAAATAGTCAATCTGAATCAATAAGTAAAAGTGGTCGAAATGACTTGCAAGGATATTATTGTACTCGTTGCTCTGGTAAGTAAAGCATAGTGCGCAACGGGGTTATATTATCATTCCCTAAATTGTTGGTTAGGAGAAGAAATTTAGCAAAATTTTAAAGATATCCTTTCCATGATTTTGATTATCTTCTCTCGTTTCTTCGATTATGATGTTCATTCTAGCTTACTCCATTGAAACAGACGAATGGTGGTGAAAGCACCAAGTTTTTTTTTCTTTGTTATTGGCATCGCACCAGAGTCATTGAATGAATATGAATATATATTTCTATATATTAATATATAATATATATGTATATTTTAATATTTATATATATTTTCTTTTATTTCTATATATTTCTGCCTATGAATGTTCAAGGTTATGTAGTATTATCAAGTCAAATATGTCATGTCATCACAGTTAGTCACTCGAAATAAGTCAAAGTCGAGTCCAAGTCATCCCCTAGTAAAGTTGTGGCGACTTTACTATGAGCTTTTACGGGGTTTTAAAAAAACAACACAAAAGACATGTTTCATTCGTGCATGTAATTCAATATTCAATGAATAAAACACCACCATTTTTAATCATTAATTCGCGAAAAAACACAAGTTTAAGGAATTAATGGAATTCAGCGACATGATTTTTCCGTGTTCCCGCCAAAACTCTTCTTTTTTATTGTAAATTATAAAAAAGATAGAAAAAAGGCGCTTTTTTTATTATTTGTGTGCTTTTCTTTTTTGACTAAGATGTAAAACATGCCTATGGCCATTGTCATTGTGTAGCGCACCCAGGATTTTCAATCAGGGCATGTGGTTGTGGGCGTCAGAGGGTGGCACTCATTTGCAGTTTGAGACGTTCGATGGTGAGCCTCGTTAGCCTGGTAACTTCGCTATAACTATATTTATGGCAACAGTGTCATTTAGTGTATTATTATATACACTAAATAAATGTGTGTTAAAATGTTAAAAACACATTAAAACAGTGTAATTTATAAATGACACTGTTACCATAAGTATTTGATAACAAAATATAGTTCAATTCATTTTTATTTTTGCAGGTTGCCGTCGCGACTGCAGTCAATCAGGAGCTAAGGCATCCTCCACACAACCAAGGCCATCACCATAACCACCATGATTCCTTGCCCATTCAAGTCGACCCTGAAGTAGCTCCAACTGATACACCAGTGACAGAACCCTTGCCCGTTCAAGAAGAAATAGTTGAAGACGATCAGTATGAACTTGAACAAGAAAACTTAATAGAGGGTCAACTTGAAAACGCTAGAAAGATCAAATCTCGTCAGGAGGAAACTGAAAACGAAGCTCAGGAAAGTGAAAACGAATCTGAGGAAACTGAAAATAAATTGCAAACAAAAGCTACCTGGGTGGACTGTAACTACAACTCATTATCTCGAGTTTCTTGTTTGGACTGCAGAACTCGCATAATTTGCAAATATCCGGGTGGAGGAAAGTTGGTTGGATGCAACTATGCCTTGAAACCATACTGCAATAATGGAATTTGTTCCGCTGTGCCCAGCGCTGGTTGCGCTTGAAAATGTTATCATCCTTTACATTCCTGTATCGAAATCCTGTGTTCTTTGACTGTGTAATATTTGTAATCTTTACTTGGTGCTATATCATTTTTAGCATTAACTCATTATAATAAAATAAAACAAATCATTCAGATAACCTCAGTTTTAATGTTACTTTCATTAGTAATGAAATTTTCCCAATTGGAAGAATCAATGGGCACATCATAGGGCAGCATCAAGTGCTTTAAAAAACATGCTATATCTTAGACCATGTCGTTAGGAGACTTGCGATCAAACATCCTAAATATATATCATTAATAATTAAATACTTTTAAAAAACCGGCTACAATTTTGACTACCTGGATGACATCTTTTTCCAGTTAGTTTTATTTAAAAACCAAACTACTGAACTGATTTCGATAAAACTTATATGGGGCCACCTCTGTAGCTCCTACCTAACAAAAAAAAACATCAAAACAAACATTAAAAAAAAACATTCCGTCGAATTGAGAACCTCCTATTTTGAAGTCGGTTGAAAATAGTAAAGAATTAATATGCATACGTAGGAAACTTAAGTCTTGGACCAACCATGGACAGATGGTAAATACCAACAAATTGTTCACTAAGTACATGGCGTATGAGGTGAGCAACGGTACCGGCTCAACGCCTATGTAGGAACGACTTGCGATATCTCTCATTTCCGACTCTCAATGACCATTGCACCCATTTTACTAACTAATTAAAAATAAGGTTTGATACAAGTGTGCTATGTTGGTCATTACACTAGAGGCGGTATTATGCGCGCGAGCCGCAGGTGAACGCGATAAGGAAGCCAAGAGCGTAATGACTAATAGCACAAGAGTTTCATACGACTATTTTCAACACACTTGCGAGGAAAAAACAAACTTTTTTTGATAATAATCAACCACACAGAGAAAACGTCATTATGCATTTGCGGAAAATGGCGCCCAAACCAGCAATGCGCGCGCAGGTTGACATTTACTTCAGCGGCATAAGAACTCTTTGTTGGTATTACAAAAAAATTGTAAGTATTACCCCGCTATAGCAGTCACGTACAAAACTTGACTTTACCGGGTTATATCAATTATAGCACAAGTGCCGTAATGTAAAGTAAAAAGCACGCGTGCGTAATAGCTTGTATTATGAGCCTAAAACCGATGCAATAAGATCCACTTTACGAGCAAGTGTGATGAAAAAAATATTATGCATTCGTATTAGATTGTAGGTATATTTATGATTCGTAGGAATTTCTTCTTAACACCCCGCGTCTTTTCGTATTCATAGTTTTTCCTCCATCCTAAGGTTGCCTGGAAGGAATCTCTTTTAGCGATAAGGCCGCCATTTGTGCACTAGTATTTAATTTATTTAATTCAAATTCATTTATTTCAGGCACGAGACCCATATTGTGTAGCAAATACAAAATATTTTACAAAAACTGTCCTAAAATGTCACAAGATTTAAAATGTCATTATTATTATAAAAATTTCAAGTATTATATAAATTTAATTTAAAATAAAATAAAAACACAATTTAACACACGCAACAAACACAAACAAAACATTTAATAAAGGTCAATATCCCCGTACAAATCCTTAATAATCCGTTAATCCTTTGTATTTTTTTTACGTTCAAGTGACGAGCAAGACGTTCGCCTAGTGGTAAGCATCACGCCTGCCACTAACAGTAGTAGCAGTGCTAGAACATGCGAACACAATCCTGCGCCGCACTGCACTGCGCGCGTCACTCTGAGATATTAGATGTTAAATCTCTTCATACCCAGTAATTTATCTGGTAACATTTCCCTTCAAACCACAGTAATGCTTGCACACTACTACTTGGCGGTTGAATAACTGGCAAAGGTGGGGTACTTACCCAGGCGGACTCTGCAGTAGCGTCCTACCACTACAAATATTGTATACAAACATTGTAACAAATATTGTATGTATGTTTTTTTGGTGTGAGCAATAAAGAGTTAATCTATCTATCTATCTCTACAAAGAAGATTTTAATCTCTACGTCCAACAAAAAGAAAACAGCACCTACACTACAACCTATTTTATACGTATTGAATATTTCTCTGTCGTGATTCCTATAACCTTTAATCGCCCACGTATAACTACCTACTTACCTTCTCATCATATCACCCGTGTTTCCACGAAAACACATTATTACTTAATGTGAAAATCACTGTGTCTGTCAGTCATTCTGTTTGCTACTTTTGCAGCAGAACTGTACCTAGTGCGAAACTATCGAAAGATTCGTAGTACTACTAGAATAGTATTATTTTAAACTGTGGTAGTACCTACACGATAGCAATATGTATGAAAATAAATTAATTAAAAAAAAAAAAATACCGTCGAACATAGAACTTCCTCCTTTTTTGAAGTCGGTAAAAAAATAGGGGTGTGCGTCGTGAGCATGTAGGATTATTAATTTAATGACCGAAAGTACCGCGCTATAAAATCACAGGTGTAACCACAGGTTGGTGCTAGTTGGTATATGTATCACGACTTTACAGAATAACATTCTATTCTATTGTGTTACGAACATGGTAGCTGCGAGAACAAAGTACGAGTGTGACGTCTGGAGCTCTTAAATAGTTCAAGAGCTAACACAATAGATATTCACAGAACATAACATTTACGGTTACCTAATTCTAGAAACAACTCTACTTTACAAATAACTTTAAAAAAAACCACCAACTTCAAATTAATATGGGACCAACTCGGGATACCCTTTCAAATAAAAAAGAATTTTCAAAATCTGTCCACAATTGACGGAGAAATCGGTAAAAATACATTTTTTTTAAACATACATTCTGTCGACCATAGAACCTCCTCCTTTTTCGAAGGCGGTCAAAAAGAATAATAACCCTATAATAAACTGTAATAGAGGTAATAGACGAGTTTTTATACTGTGCGCCGCAAGCATTAATATAGAGAATGGAGATGCCAATGGAAACAATCTGCTTACGTAATTTTCTGTCACTTTTTGCGGGGGATTTTGTACGTAAACATGTATGGCACAGTTTCAAGTAATCTTTTACACTAATAAAACAAAATCCAGTTTGTGTGGACGCACACTTAAACAAGCTCACAGCACACAAGGGTCTCTGGTCATATATTTACTAGAAGTCCCCCGCGACTTCATCCGCGTGCGGAAGAAATTCGGACCGCCCCCAAAATTCTCCACTTTAAATCATTCCGAGCCGACTCTACCGACTCTACCGACTCGACCGACTCTACCGACTCGACCAACTCGACCGCCTCTACCAGATCCACCAACCCCCCCCCCCCCCCCCAACTTTCCTTCCTTTGAATGAACTACCCAAATATAAATCTACATCACTATAACATCAAAAACAAAGAACTTTCCATACAACATTCCCCCCCCTCCCCCCCCCCCCCCTTAAATCGTCCCTGTCATTTTTTTTTTGAAAACAGTATTTTATATTTTATATGAAGTATCCAAATCCAAATTTTCGTGGCTAAAAGTCCAAAAACAAAGGACTTTCATACAAACTCCCCTCCCCCCCTTTTCCCCCGATTGGGGATCGAATTTCGAAAAATCCTTTCTTAGTACACCCCTCCGCATCGAGACGAATACACCCTGAAAATTTCAAGTCTGTACGACCAGCGGTTTGGGCTGTGCGTTGTCTGTCAGTCAATCAGTCAGTCAGTCAGTCATTCAGGACAGAGCCTTTTATTATATCGGACTCCTCTATTTATATTTGTCTATTTATACGGTAATCGTGACTCCTCTGTAAATAGAGGAGTCACGATTACCTTATCTGTAAAAAGGTAAAGGTGCAACCCTATAGTGCAGACATATTTCGCTTTCAAACAACCTACCTACCTTTGCCTACTGCGGATTAACTAAAAATGTTCGTTCTATTCAAAGTCAATCTAATATAAAATGCGTAGGTAATTAAATACAGCAATGGATCTGCACCTAAGATGAAATGAAAGCCGTATTCATGCACAGAGAATAGTAGTGCGCTTGTTTACAGGAAGTCTGAGCCATGTAGACTTTGGTTGACACAGGCATGTAGGGTTGCAGACTTTTGATAATTTTAATTCCTATACTCGTAGGAACTAGTTAGCGTTCTTGAATATTTTGTATGAAGTGTTTCCACACTTTGCTTGACCGAATAGGCTCAACTGCCAACGCTGCGCAACCATGAACCTTATTGCGGGGCGATAAAATTCACAGAGTCCTACCACTACAGATTTGACTATTGACTTGATGAGCTCCACCACAAGCGCTACTTGTATAACGCGGCACCCCTGATTATAAAATCATTAAATAATTAGCATATGAAATTATGAATAGCCTTCTATCAGTATATAAGCCCGTCTGATTTACATCGAGCCATCTTCGTCTCAGACAACCTGCGCACTTTATAACTAACTGAAAGCGAGCAAAAAATTTAATCGTATCTCGAAATGGCTACATCCAAAGTGTTTCCTTACTTGCTCGCCGTTTTGGTAAGAAACTGTTATATCACACTCAGAGTGTTACCATACCAATCCATCGCTCGTCAATCGATGCCATTGTTCGACTCAACTGTTCCATTATACCATCGATCCATCTATGAGGCACTATGCACATGTAGCAACATTGAGCTCCCCGCTAATTGCGGAACCGGCAACACGCAACGACCTGTTTGTATGATTTTCATATAATTTTGTGAAACTGCGTATACGTAAACTGGCCCTTTTTGTTGCTGATACTGGCAACCGTTTGAAAAGTTGATAGTTGCATCAATTGAAGTTATTCCGTGTGCATAGCCTTATAGTCGAAGTCGGTCGACAAGTGCTACCTACCATACTAATTGGCATGGTAGCACTAAACTTGTCGATCGACGTTGTCGGTTCCACTCTAGCATAAATGAATTAACCCATTTACATTTTCTGGACACTAATAAATAATAGATAAGCTACAGCCATAGAATGGAACTAACCGGTAGCTGGTATACAACCGTATACCAGCTTCCATTCGGGATGCTCCATCCACCGGGTGCTTCAAAACCAAGCTCAGAGCGTGGTTACAAGAGAATTTATTTTATGACATTTAAGTGATTATTTTTTATGACATACTTAATGAAATTTGACGTGTAACTTTGGTGTTATCAATAAACTATTTGTATTAGTATTTGAACAAGGTTACCGGCTGTTCCAGGTTTCCTGAGAGATATAATCAAGAACGTTTCCAAGTCAGAGTAAATCATTTGAGTCTGCATGTTTCCAACTACATTGTTAAGTTTGTCCTTCAACCTGACCTAGGTAATTTTCGTTAGCGCCGTTTTCGGTAGTTTCTGTTTACGGAACCCTCGTTGCGCGAGTCGGACTCGCACTTGACTGCCTCCCCTACACAAGTAGACATCACATACAAGTTTAGTCAGAATATCATATGCACCTACTTATGACTACTAATATATACTTTCTTATTTCAGATACCTTTGGCCTTCATCCACTGTCAGGATATACCAAGCTTTCCCAGCATCCCTGGATTACCCAATATTCCAGGGATCCAGAACTTTCCGGGATTACCAAATATTCGAGGGCATCGACAGGCTCCAAACCCAGACTCTGATGATGGAGGGCATGCCCACCACGGCCGATTTCTCTTCAGTTTGATCCATGGAACAGAAACTTCTTGCAACTTCACTACTGAAGTAAGTCCTGTGTACATTCAGCAGTAAAAAACCGGACAAAGGGCAAAAAATTCGGAACCTCCGGCCGGTACCACGGACATCTACCTCGCGCAATCAGAAGGAGATGGACCCCTTACACCCTGATTCAGAGTAAAGTTGTCTAAATCACTAAGTAAAGTTGTTTACCTCTCTAGGTAAAGTTGTGAACCACATCTGGTGGATTGATTGATTGATTGATTAACTATCTTTATTGTTCACACCAAGAATTACACAGAAAGAATTAAATAAACTAAGAGGACACTGCTGCCCGTCCTCCGGTGGTTCTGGATGCAGTTTTAGGACATACCCAGGTCCACTCAGGCGCTCTGCGATCTCCAATCCACCTGCCAAGCGTGGGGATTATGGCAACCCCTCCCTATTAAGGGAGAGGCCTTCGCCAGTAAGTAGTGGACGTCTTCTGGCTGATGAGTGAGTGAATTAAATAAACTTAAATGTGTATACCAGATCAGGTAAAGTTGTGTACCTAACTAGGTAAAGTGGTGTACGTCATCAGAGGTAAAGTTGTTTACCTCATCAGGTAAAGTTGTTTACCTCATCAGGTAAAGTTGTTTACCTCATCAGGTAAAGTTGTTTACCTCATCAGGTAAAGTTGTTTACCTCATCAGGTAAAGTTGTTTACCTCATCAGGTAAAAATGTGTACCTAGCTAGGTAAAGTTGTGTCTACACACAAATAAATCCTTTAAGATCTCATTAAAAAAAACTAGGCTGGCCGCACATGCCGTAGCTGCGCTCAGACGCTAATCTGCCGACCCGGAGACACAGGCACCATCCACACTTGCCAAGAAGCCACCAGAGGGTTTTTCCCATACTGTAAAGCCGGCTCATGCTCATTGAACCCCGGACCAGCTTGCTTACCACCACGACCAAAACTACGTTAACAACTACCTCCACTACAATAACTACAGCGGCGCCTGGAAAATAATATTGTAAGTTATGCTCTTTGATAAATTATATGTCTAGATAGACTGATGGATCCTAAACGCGTCGAAAAAAATAGCGGTTAACTGTTAGCCTCTTATGCACGCACACTATAACAACGACAATGGTGCAACGCGAGTGTAAAACATGGCTGTCACGCACGCTAGTATAATTATGTTGTCAAAAATAATGAATGCTACCATATCATAATATTGAGCTATCATAATGGATATGAGTTTAAATTAATATCTCTAGAGATTTTTATGTAGTAACAAGTTGACAGCGCGCATTAGAGATTGACCACTGTCGACTAGCTGAGTTGAATGATTCAGAATATGAAAGTTTATGAACAGTGAGATGAATGAAAAGATCGTATAGTTTTGTTTGCGTAAAATTAATTATTTTAGTTAATTGATAGTAGCAGTAATTATTTGTAGTGTTTTACAGCGACATGCCATAGTTCCAATTAAGAATAATTTCTTAACTAACACATTTTTACAGTTCTTAAGTTATAATTGCCAATTCATACTTAGTTCGGGCCAAGCCATTAATTTCTTTTTTTAGAAAATAAAGCTTAAACCATGTTTAGCTAACTATTGGATAAATTTAGTTTCGGTGTTTAGTTTAGGATATCACCAACAAAATCACACTATTCCATTCTGTGGTAGTCCAGTGCTTACAAAATGAAATGTCATTTTGTAGTCTTAGTTTATAATCTAAGCTGTTTAATATAACAGTTAGGTACGTTTAATACTTCAACTTAAAAAAACGTAGAAAGAAAGGTACTTAGGTACCTAGTCATTATTGCTAATTCAATTATACGTACATCAATAATGTTTTTTTGCTCAAACATAAACAGTCATGGGATTCTCAATAAAATCTATCATTATCCTTATTAAAGAGAAAACCACGTCAATTTCCCGGATAAAAGTAAGAGTATCTTTACAAATAAATATCCTATTATAAGTAAACACAAAGGATGAAACGAAACATCTGAAAATCGGTCTTTTCATTTTCCGAGATATAAATAGGAAGTTAATGAAAATTACCTATAAAACTCTATCATTTCAAGAGATCACTTTAGCATAGAAAACTAAAATACCTTTTTTTTATGGCTAAAGCCATCAAATTGTCTATATTCGTATTACAGCTTTATTATCTTTATATGATTCTGTTGACAGCCTGATAGCTCAGTTGGTAGCATGTCTGCCTTCAGAGCTGTAGGGCGTGGGTTCGATCCCCACCCATGACAAACATGTTTTTGACGTACATCGATGTTTGTTCTGTGTCTGGGTGTAGTATGTATTATAAGTATGTAATTCCGAAAAAAAATATGTATATAAGTATTCTATCAGCTATCTGGTTTCCATAATACAAGCTTTGCTTAGTATGGGGCTAGATGGCGCTGTGTGTAATAAATGTCCCCAATATATATTTATATATATGTAAGGATATAAGGAGTTGAAGCGAATATTCTCGTATATACAGTATATACGAATATACAGGAATACATTTCTGTTCCCAGAAATGTATTCCTGTATCAAATAAGATGTTGGGACGGTGTTCGTACTTATATGTGGGTAGGATTGTTATAATTTCTTCGAAAAATAAAATAAAGCTTTTAATATTAAAAGTTTGTCATTTTCCACGTATTTTGCATAGAGGAATGCCTTTAGTAAATATCAAACGAGTGAATTCTATAATATAATGCTGAAATAAAATGAAAGAGGATAAGTTACTGCGCGCATTTCTCTTCTTATAATAATATTAATACCATGGGCTATTAGTTTGGGTTATTCACCAAGTAGACTCGAGGGGCTGGACACGCGCGTGTCCAGCTGGTGAAACTCAAAAGTGGGATCAGTTGTGATTTCGCCATCTGGACACGCGCGTGTCCAGCTGGTGAAACTCAAAAGTGGTATCAGATGTGATTTCACCAGCTGGACACGCGCGTGTCCAGTTGGTCAAACTCAAAAGTGGTATCAGTTGTGATTTCGGCATCTGGACACGCTAGAAATTTCATGCGTGTCCAGATAGTGAAGGCAAGTGAAGTGTTTAGGGTTTGTAAATATTTTAATTGAATTCAGTTTTTTTTTAGTATTAATTTTACATAAATAAATGTATTTTCGGTGGACATTTTTACACAGCGCCATCTATCCCCAAACTAAGCAAAGCTTATACTGTAGGAACCGGAAAGCTGATAGAATAGGTACTTATTTTTTTTTTTTAGTACATACGTATAATACTTCCATACATACACAAACATCCATATTCGTCACATAAATGCTTGCCGTGGTTGGGAACCGAATCCACGCCATACACCTCTGAAGCAGAAATTAGCTACGATAGATGAACTATTTTTCATGGTTTCGTAATCAATTAGTAAACAAGATACTTAGGCAGTATAAAAATCGCTAAATTGCTTATTATTTCAGTTTTCGCCACAAGATGAGTAAAGCAAATCTTCTCAACCGGACAGAAGCAGAGCAATTTATTTCAGTCTATTATTAAAGAGCTGTTGCAATAAATATATTATTGGTATGCTATTTACTTAGTTTCATTTAGTTATTCTGTTTTCTATATACACTTTACCATTTTAAAATGATGGTTTTTACCCTTTTTTATAGAAATGTCTTAGAACATAAAATCCCTAATAATTCCCATAAAATAAATCATCCTAATTATGTATTCCATACTGTTTTAAGTCCTAATAATCAGTCATCCTAATGGTAAATCTACATAACATTACTACACATATTACCATCACTGCTACTAATATTCATTGGATATAATATTTAAAAGCCATAAAATTTAAAATCCTAACAATATCTAATCGTACAGTAAATGAACATAACAGCTAGTCATCCTAATATAAAATCATCTAACAATTTTAAAGACGCATATTTTCTACTCCTCCCCTAATCTATCCGAGTCGGATCTGTCAGCGAGCTTTAATATACATAGTTTAGCACGAGTAGTGAGGATTTCTGGGTTAAAATAATATAAAGGCTAAAGCGGGAAACGGGCTTGGCAATATGTGTAATTAGACAGACGGAGAGAGATAGAGAGAGGCACAAAACCTCTCCCTGAAAGAGGCTTTAGATATCATCTACCTGGTTTGGGGGGTAAATAAGGTAGGGAAGCGGCTTATATACGCTGTTCAGTAAGTTTTTAGCCCAAAGAGGTTTAAATACGTGCCAATGGTCATCCACACTGTGTTTTTTTTCCGCTATGTGGCGCATCGTCGATGCGGCCATAGTCAACTGTCAATCTCATTCATTTTGTTGTTTTCTTTTGTTTCGATTATGCAACTTCACAAGAAAACTTGATTTTTCCACATCTGGACCGCTGCTGGCGCCATCTGCGAAAAGTTTTGCCTGAGGAACGCATTTTTTTTTCATATTATAGAGAGATCTAAAACCATGAATTTACAAAAAATCTAAAGTTAATTTCAATACAAAGCCTCCTTGAAAAAATTGACTGGCCGAGTATGAATACTTTATCATTAAATTTTTTTCGTCAGTGTCTTCATTTGTCCTACAGAGCTGAGACGGTATCTTGATGGTATCTAAAGTTTTACCCCGCTTCGTTCTACACAGCTTTGAATGCTACCAGCCACAGAAAAGCGAAAGCCCTACTTTTACTTCTCTCTTCAGTGCTACCAGCCCTTACTAAAAAGAAGTCAAATGAAAGACAGATTTGGCACGGTTTTTTATTGACAGTCCCACAGTAAAGACAACACTAAGGTTTATTTGTTATATTTCCTACCTGTTTAACTGTAGTTCAAAAATATGTTTAAAGATAAGGATATAAAGGTAATTTTATAATTACTACAGTATACGAATACATTTTACAATACAATTTATTATCATGAATGGTCTCAATAGTCATAGATTTTATTGTCTTCATAATTACTCTTACATATTAAATAGCAATTAGTTTTTTTTTTTATTTAGGTATTCATTCAATACTTGTTTCAAGCTAATAGTTGACTTTTTATAATATTTTTTTAAATTTTAAGTTATTTGTCTGACACAGCTAATTCTAGTCAAAATAGAGAGTTATCAAAGATATGTTTGGGAAAGTAGGTAATACATAGCTTTGTATAATAGTAGAGAACAGTCTACAAAAATCCCTTATATTATTTGCGATTGACACCTTAAAATCTAAAATAGAATAGCTCAAAGTCTAATAAAAACAGGCCAAAGTCGTTTATAAAATTGAGATCCCTTAAAATTAATCTAACTACGATTACTTCCATTGTTAAGTCGTTTAAAACTAATAGATCACAACATTTAATTATAACATCAATAATAATTTTATTATCTTAAAATTATTGTCTATTTTCTAGTCGGTGTCCAGTGTGTAAACGCTTTAAAAATTACACTCAATTCAAACAAATTGTAACAAACAAAAACGTATCAAGTGGTATAATTAAACTTGTGCCTTAACGCCCTAGAAATAGAAAACATAGTCAATGGCACAATCAGAGCACTTTACTGTCCATAATCGCCAGAAACACGCAAATGACGTGCGTTTTCAAGCGAGCAGCCGCATAGCTACTGGTTTTTACGTCGACTAGGCAAACTGCCATTTCGATAGCCTTTCCTTAGAAGGATATTATCAACAGCGGGCAAAAGAAGGTACCGCTTTCCGGACGAATGGTAGGGGACTTTCAAAGATCTGAAGTAGTAGAATTTGGGGGTGTCTTTTTGCTGCCAGGTTTTGGGGAAGTCGAATGTGTTTGTCTGAGGGATGTCGTTGGTTAGTGGTCTGCGGAGGAGTCGCCCTGTCGGGTGCGAGTAAGGAGGTACTGGCGCCGGCGGTAGGTCGGAGTCGTCTGTATCGATTGCTGGCTCAGCTTCGGTACTAGGGAGATATTCCCTGTAGACAAGATCAGGATACTTATATACATTATAAAAAACAGAAAACTAAGTGCTAAACAGTGAGGTCAAGAGGGTCTTTTATGTGTTTATTTCTTTAATGAGCTAACCTCGATGATTTGTGCCTTATAGGTAATATTAATATAAAGCTATCAAATTGCATAACGCTGCAGTAAAAACCAAGATCAAAAACATGCAAATTTTTCTTAGGGTTAAAGGAAAAACGATCAATCCTACAGGCTGCATCAAACTTAATGACGGCTGCGAACTTAGGCGCGAGACACTGCGCAGTAGCAAAAATTAGGCGTGCGGTGTGCGTATAATCGCAAAATCTCGCTTGCAGCGCACTTCACAGCCGCCATTATGTTCGAATCAGTCTACATATTATAGTATTCGAAAACATACGTATAGACATGGCCGAAGGCTAAAGGAAGGTTTTAGTTAGTAGGTGTGTGCCGGTCCGATCATGAAGAGATCCACATCGGGATCCGTTTTATTTAGAATTGTTTTTATGCCGGTCTGATCCCACGTATAATGGAAAAAGTGCGATCCATACAAAAAAAAAATATTTTATTATTTTACCATCCCGGTCTGATCCTATCTATGCCGACACGTGTTAGACTTGAGACATGATATATCTATCTGACAACAAAATAATAAAATGAAGTCTAATATCCACCCGCATATTAAATTAAAGTAAAATTCAACTTTTTGTTTTATTTATACGGGAATACTAACGTTTAATTAAATCTGATGCTCCTACTATAATTTCGATCACGTGCAAAGCAGGCCGCAGCCGCACGCGGGACGGGCTCTGTTATCACTCTTTGAAAAAGGTCACCGGATGAGATCGAAAGTATAGTCGGAGTATCCGATTTAATTAAACATGGAGACATGAGTATGTTTGCATGTTTTTACATGAGTATTCCCGTATAAATAAAACAAAATGTGGCAAAACACGTCAGTTTTCATAATAAAAAGGCAACTTCCAACTTTCGAGCTACCAAAAGTAAAGATAAACGCCAAACTAGCCCTCTACTGTTTAAAAGTATGAGTACAAAGTATACACAGTTACGTGTTTAACTTGTTAAATAAACAAATAGGTAAACGGGAACAGTAGCTCAGATATAAGAATAGGTACCTACAGTAGCACAAACTCTCTGTTTAGTATTCCGGTCTGCTAGCTGTAAAGCATCCGGGGAACTAGAGGATATATCGAAGTAACTTTGTTTAGTGTCGGAATATGTCCCGAATACAGGCGAAGATAAAAATAAACCTAGGTAGGTACTATTTAAAATAAATTCAAAGTGCAAGATTAAAAAATTAAAAATAAATATATTAACTAACTAACCTTCACCTTTTTACTAAAGTAATGAGTAAAAAAAAATAATTAAGTAACACCCAACACTATTGTTAAGCTTTGATAAGCCTTAACAAGTAATAATTACCAATGTTTTTAATTGTGCATATAGTAAAAAAAAAAGAAACAACGCAATCATTTACACTAAATCATAATAAAAACTTAAATCAACTGAAATTTGACCTGACTGACAATGTAGGTACGTACAGGCCGATTCAAATTTAATGGCGGCTGTGAACTTAGGCGCTAGACGTTGCGCAGTAGCAAAAATTAGGCGTGCGGTGTGCGTACAATCGCAAAGTCTCGCTTGCAGCGCACTTCACAGCCACCATTAAGTTTGAATCAGTCTATACACGTATACGAATCAAGCCTCTATAACTTGTTGTAAGATCTCCAAAATTAATAAAATAGTTACACTCACCTAATTCCGAAATTCTCGTCATTGGAATACTTCCTGAAAATACAATTATAAGTTAATACCACATTAAATTTAACTATCTATAAACCAGTGAGTACAATAAAAAGCATTTAGATTTCATACAACGTAAATTTAAATTCTAAGAATTTTGCCTAAACAAACATCATTTTTAATTTACACATCGATTCTATTTACAATTTATCAATTACAGCCTATTCAATTATTTCTAAGGACGGACCGCTAAAATCATGCGACAGAACATCGCTTTCCATTCCGAATCTTCTTACTTTGAAGCACTGACAGCCTACTTCCTATTTGCAACATCCTAAAAACATCAATAACATCTAACATCGATCAGATGCACTAACAAATCATGCGCCTATCGCTGACTCCTCTCTTACTTAAGCACTAAAGCACATGACATCTCGTCTACATATTATAAACATCGCAGTTCTGCTCAACCTGTACAGCTCCTGACTTGGAAGCAGTAGTCTAGCACGGCCAGATCTACTGTATCTTCCACCCGAGAACCTAAAAGATGGCAGTAACCCTAACCGCGCCAAAGAACCAATGTGGCGCTTTGAAAAATTATCACGAGCTTCTTCATCTGCAAAAGCAATAAAAATAAATCAATTTCCTCATTTATATTTTAGCCTTAAAATATTCTTTAAAATTTCCCTCCAACTAGGTTCCACAGAATACTCACCCACAGATCGTTTGTCTTCGTTATCTTCGCCGGTTTTGTCAATATCGTTGCTCTCGATATTGTCTGGCATGTTAAATATGTATCGCTTGGTCCTAACTGTAGGGTCTACGTAGTTCGGCCGATATAATCCAAGGGCTGGCAATCCCGCAGATCCTCTCTTAAAAGACCAGTTATCATCGTAATTTCTGCCGTACATGTTATCTGGGAATGCTCCATACGCACTCCGCTTGTACACTTGAGATAGTGGCGGGAACATATCTGGGTTAACAGATTGTTGATAATCGTATAATTCATTGAAGTCGAAAGGCCCGTCGATTTCAGATAGAGGTGGAATAGGATTTTGATAGAACGGATAGAAATATTCGTCTCCATTGACTTCATCTCTCTTATGGATCATCATTCCATTGCGGGCCAGAGCGGCGATGTTGCGTTTATTATTGGGCTGGTTATATTGTCCTCTGCCCACACGGTAGCCGTCCCTGGCTAAGGCTTGAATGTTCCGTTTCATAGCTGTGTAGCTACGAAGTCGGGCGATAGATGCCATGTTCCTCTTTTCTTGGGAAGATTCTTCTTCATCTTGCTCTTGCTTTTCTCCTTCCACATATGGTGACCTGTAAGTCGGTAGCTGCCCATTTTTAGCGAGGGTCGATATGCTCCTTTTGTATCCGGCGGCACCAGGATTCTTCAGGTATCCCGCTCTAGCCAGAGCCGCTATGTTTCTCCTCGGAAAAGTCGGCCATTGATTTACTATCTCGGCTGGTAAACTCACCACCTTACAAAACAAATAAACATTAACCTTCAACTCTACTAAAAGGTTAAAGCAAAAATAGCCGCTAAATACTTCGCAAAGATTGAAGAGAATTAATTGTAGACGCTCACGTGTTGCGATCTCGGAGGAATTCTGGAATTTAATTTCGTTCGCGTAACATTAACTGGCATTACGCGCCGTAAAGCTACATTCTTGGTAATGTGTGAAAGAAAGGAAAATTAATGGACATTTAGGGATAAAAATAGCTCACCTCCTCGATGTAGGTTGAAAATGCGACTGTCATGGCGGCGACGAACAAAAAATGGACGCGACATCTTCCGTCGTGTAATCCCGTTAAAATTCTCATCTAGGGGAAATGCATGAAAGTAGGTAAATATTATATATGTATGCATAGGTATAATGTTATACCCAAAACCCTCTCTATTATCGTAAACTTCTTTAGACCAAAAATAATAATACTTATTTGCATAAAGAATACCGATAAACCTAAAGAGTCCAAACATGATGGGTTTGCTAGTAGGTATTCATGCGTGCCAGTTCCGTCCATCCAGTTCCCTTAAGAGGTCAGCTCAATTGTACCTTGCCATTTAATTGTTATAGGAACTCTATAAATTTGTACTTAGTATAAAACAGGTTCAAAGTTTCTTTATGAAGGGAAAATTGCTAGCTTACATTTTTACAAGCACACATTCAGGCGGCCATCGGAAAAAAAACGCCACTCATAATACATTATTTTCGGAATATATCTAACAATAATAAAAGTTTCATTTGAATTAAATTTCAGAGCAACTTAACAAAAAGGGCAGCATCGGCGGCATCTATCATATCATCATCATAGGTACTACTAACCAGGAACAGGAACGGGTGAAAAGGAAAATTGTTGGAATAGGTACGTCAATAAGAGATTCAGAAAGCCATAATGAATTTCCCCATAAACTAGTCATACACGAATAACTGAACAAAAGCTGCCTTCGGTCTAGATAATAGAGTTGTCTGCGGCCCGGACGTAAAGTTGGCAGATTCAATTACGCGGGACGTGGCTCCATAGCGCACCTGAGATCTTTGAGAATACGTGTTCCCGACTGAAAATATCGGTGTTTTCTTTACATAATACTGCACGTGATTTGCCTTACATTACATACCGCTCTCACCGTTCTGTTTTTTAAACGGTTTTATTTAGCGTGCCATGTTTGTTGGTTTTTGGGTGAACCTTAGTAATAAATAAAATATATAGGAAAAAATAATTATATGAGTATTCTATCAGCTATCTGGTTTCCATAATACAAGCTTTGCTTAGTATGGAGCTAGATGGCGTTGTGTGTAAAATATCCCCCAATATTTATTTATACCTAATCCTGTAATTTCGCTAGCTACAGTCACCTTCATACCGAACTTCAAACCGAAAAACAGATATACTTGGCGGTAGAATATCTGATACTGCTGTGGGATCTAGCTAAGCAAAGAGACCTGCCATGCACCAAATAACTTATACAGGCGTGAAGAACGTGTTAGAACGTGTTCTAACTATGGAAAAACGTTACATAATATTGATTTTTTTAAGCAATGGAGTGATGAGACGTGATGTTGTGATGCCTGGTTGTAACAATTACGCCTGTTTCAAACAGAAACTTGGGAACAAAATCCTGTCTTAATTAAGCTTAAGATTCTAATCTAAATACTTGCCAAGAGCAAACATTATCCAAAATTATAGATATTTCGCGATGTGTTTATTGCAATTTATATTGTAATTGCAGACATCAGTAATTGCAGACTACTGTTCGTATAAAATAAAGCTGGTTCCTGGTCGTGTAGGTACTGATTGTGCATCATGTATCTACCTATATTCGTGGGTTTTCTTTGCCAAGACCCCCCCCCCCCCCTTAAATTAATCCTGGCTGCGTCCTTGCCTACCACTTAAATTATTTGGAAAATTCATTTTATAACATTAACCGAATGTGAGATCAAATCAAAAGATGCTCCTTTGTTTTTGACTATTGTTTTTCATCTTGGACGATCTAGAATATTTAATCGTATTTTTTTTTCCAGGTTCGCATCAGTCCCGCCCACGCCTATAGCTATCATGAGATATATCCTACCTCAACCTAGTTTATGATTTAGCCCTGTACATTGTGTCGATATTGCATCAAGCAGATTATAATAGTCTCTGTTTACCTGCCTGTGTGTCTTAGAATACCTTAGACATAGCATCCCCTTTGTGAATCATGCTTAGATATACCTGACAAAGGATGACAAAGGACGGTTTAGTTTGAAAGCTTATCCATCCTCAAAAGACGTTGGGACGGTATGTGTACATAAGAAAAGATTTTATTTTTGATTATATAAAGATCTATTTTTTCTCCTTATTTCGTGTAATCCTTATAAAATCTGTTAGTGAAATTATCAAGACTCTTTTTATTATTGGCCGAGCTAGCAAAGTCTTTGCAAGAACTGGCAAAATTTGCT
The DNA here is from genome assembly GCA_905404285.2 of Erannis defoliaria. NCBI lineage: Eukaryota > Metazoa > Arthropoda > Insecta > Lepidoptera > Geometridae > Erannis > Erannis defoliaria. The sequence goes on from FR990084.1 coordinate 8,702,075, forward strand.
TTCAACCAAAGATAATATACAGGGTGTTAGTTTGAACACCGTTATCCTTCTAGGATATCATTGTACTCATCATTATGAAAAACTTTTACTATGGGACCAACCCTGAAATCACGAAAAAAAACAGCTGTTCCACACATCGATATTAGACAAAATGTATGAAACAGCTGTTTTTTTTCGTGATTTCAGGGTTGGCCCCATAGTAAAAGTTGTTCATAATGATGAGTACAATGATATCCTAGAAGGATAACGGTGTTCAAACTAACACCCGGTATAATACTATACTAGTACTAGTACTTTCGACTGTTGGACGTGGGTATGTCCTAAAACTGCATCACGAGTCAGACTTTGCTGACTTCACGGCTTTTTCAGACTTGACGGTTTTTTTTAAATTCCTTCTTCCAATTTAATTCTTCTGGCTGTTGACACTGGCTGATCAGCCAGAAGACGTCTACTACTGAAACAACGCCTCGCCCTTAATAGGGAGGGGTACCATAATCCCCACGCTTGGCAGGCGGCTTGCTGATCGCAGAGTGCCTGAGTGGACCTGGGTAAGTATGTCCTAAAACTGCATCCAGAACCACTGGAGGACGGGCAGCAGCGTCGTCTCAGTTAACGGTGGTGAACATTATGCAATCCCCAAGCCGCCTGCCAATCGTAGGGATTATGGCAATCTCTCCCTATTAAGGGGGAGGCCTTCCAGCCTTCCTGTTCTGGCTGTTGATGATGACTTTCAACTGTCCTGATATTTTGATATTGAAATTCGCGTACAGGTTACAAGTCGTATTTGTCAATTTAGCTTGACGATACTTCGTATACAGGTTCATAGATTTTTGTCGTCGGCGATTTTGATACTCTTTATTTTTTTTTTATTAAAAACGCTTGAACGTAAAAAAAATGTCGGAGAGATTTGACTGGTAATTTGATTGACCTAGTCAATGATCTTACTGTTACATTATAAGGACCTAGTCATAGTCATCTCTGTTTCGTGGTTTCGTCTTATTTCGACTTTTAGCACGATTTACAAAAGTTTTCAGAAAATTTTCTTGGTTAAGAAAAGATAGTGAAAAATAGAGATTACATTGTTTTTAAAGCTTAAACAGGAAGAAAAATTATGACCTCCGGCAGAACATAGAAATACCATAAGTGTGGAATCACTTCATACAAAAATATTCACAAAAGAGATTACATTTAAACCAAAGATACTAAAATAATGATTTAAAAACAATAAGTACCTACATTACAACATTTCACCTCATGCAAAAAAAATATAGCACCGGTTTTGCGGAAAAGCGAAAGACTCCATCCCCTAAAAATTGTAAACTCTTCTTAGAACTTCCAGATATTTAGTAGATACATACTTATACGAATGTATCATATTTAATTAAATGCTTCAATAAGCTTTTTATTTTTAATTATGTCGATGCCGAGTGGCTGAAAAGTCTAGGTCCTAGTAGGTAGACTTAGGGTGCACCTAGGAGCAGGTGCACCCTGCATAATTTTCGTGAATTTCCGTATTTTCCGGCTTAAGAAGAATTTCATGTCCGTCATCGTAGTCAGATTTCAGCTACATCGGCTCTGTCCTTTAGTTTAATCGTCTAAAGAGAAAGAGAGATAATTCTAGAGAGGGTTTTGTCGCATATTACCTAAGTTATGTTAAGTATGTACACGTTCCTACTTTATAATGTTAAGATATGAACTGTGATCGGTTACCTAAGTAATACTAGAAAAGTGAAACTCGAACCCGCTACTTTCGGTGCTCCAACAATTCACTAAGTGTCACGTGATGTTAAAAGTCAGCAAATAAGTTGTAGGTACTTAAGCACAAAACTTGTAAATAAATTGTTTTTTTTTATCGTTCCCGCAAGTCTTAAAAGCTTAAAAGTTTTGTAAATAGTTAGATTTTAAAAAATATTTAATGAGCTAAACAAACAATAAGTAAACTGTTACCTGTTAAAATGTAGGTTTTCGACTTCGGCACCCTGTGTTTTATAAAAGCAACTAAAAACCAATCTAAAAAAATATAAAACAAAATACTTACACTTATCCACTTCAATCCCAGCCAATGTACACTTTTACAAAACTTTGCTAACTTTAAACTTTTTTTACTATTTTCTTCTAGCTTTGGCTAAGGTCTTGATGGAAATAGTATTATATTCTGGTGACCCGTTCTTATAAAGGGAAACTAAAACAACGCATGCGCCTTAGCATAGAGGGTGGAGCTTATGTTTTAAAAGCCTTTTCCATTTGCATGTGCATTTAAATCGGTACGAGAAGGCTAATAGCTTCCAATGGGACTAGTGTAATTTTTCTGATGCATGGGATTTAAAATTAAGAGGGATTTCAGTCTGCGATTCTCGGTATAAATGTATTGCCCTTTTTTTTTAATGGGTAATTTTTCTAAGCCAATATTTTTTTAATATAACCCTCCATAAATCACTACGAAGTATATTAAAGGGTCGTTTTTTTTAGCAATTAGTTGCTTAAAAAAAAGGAAATGTTATAGACATTTCTGCACTAGCCCTAGTTATTTTATTTGAATGCTCTAGAGGCATTATCTAGGAACAAAATAGGGGAATAAGTGCATATTTTGAATGGAAAATCACTGACTAGATTCCCTCTTAAGGGGCAATGTTTTTTAAGCCAATATCAATTGTAGCATACGTACTTATTAGGTTTCGAAGATTTAGCCTGAATAAATAAATAAAATAAATATTGGGGGACATTTTTTTTTTCTAGCTCCATAATAAGGTGTTATGGCATTTTATCGAAAAATACCGATTTAAATGCCACATATGACGATCGTCAAGAACGGTACTCGCGCTGCTGATCGCTGATAAAATACTTATATACTTTCTTACTTTTTATTTTAGTTTAATATGTTTAGCGATTTGTTTATTTCGGTGAAATGTGTATGAAAATAAGTAAGTAAGTAAAGTAAGTATCTGTTTACGCAAACCCCACGCAAAAGTTATTGCTTATTGAAGAAAATATTTGTCTGCTTTCCGGTGAAAAACATATTTTTTTGTCCTTTTCCATTGTTAAATTTATGTTTTTGTGTCGTTTTGGGTAAAATACCAAATTTTTTTTTTTATTGATAATGTCCAAACGGCCTCTAACAAGCAATTTACATACCTGCTTTACAAGTTTTTTTTCTGACTTCTCACGATAGGTTTCATTATCCAAATGTTTGAACATTATGAAAATTATTGTTTTGTGTGTTCACTCCTTGAAAATGGTCTCAATATATTACTGAAACTATAGTCGGAACAATCACGTCAGTTTTCATAGCAAAGTTTTGAAAGTTTTTTTTTGTAGGTTTATAAGCAGACTCTCTACTTTGCTCAAGGACATGCCTAAGGATATAGGTCTATATTCCTAAGGGTCTTCAGGCTCTTAAAGTTATAAATTACAGATTGAATTAACTAATTTAAAAAAGAGAAAATAGGTGCGTTTCGTACACGCTCGCTTTTTTTGATCGACTCAGAATATACTAAGCGGTTAATCCGCAGCCTACCCTTGTTACCTACAATTTAAAAATGTTAAAATGAAAACTGTGTTTTTAACCTAAATATTGAACTATCTACTTATTTACTTAAATACTGAGCGCTTCGCTAATAATCATTGTTGTTTGTAATTTTTGATGTGAATAAAAGAAAGACATTTGTCTAAAGAAAAAATTGATACCTAGATCTACATTTATCTACACTGCAGCGCGAGTACCGTTCTGTCGTTAAATATACCGAATTTATCGAATTATACCGATATAAATGTGAAATATAACGATCGTCAAGAACGGTACTCGCGCTGCTGTATAGCTAAGCCTAAAGGTATGTATAGGTGTATGTATTGAGGATCTTATAAAATTCGAGAAGCAAGTGGGAAGAACTCTACAACAATAATAGATTTTATGCGGAATTGGCGCTTAAAGAATATTCTTCTTAAAAATATTGCGTTGGTTGATTCGCAATAGCGGGAAAAATTATGAGTAGGTAGTAGTAGTAGTAGTAGGGTAATTAGGAGTAGGAGGAGTAGGTACCTATTAATAAGTCGCAAAGGGAATAGGAAAGTGGGTTTTCATGACAAATTCTCAGAATAGATTTTAATTAGGCATTCAAGCTACTTTCGCCTGCTTTAGGTATTCGTATCATCATTTATTTAAGAGCACGGCCTTGTCGGTGGACTGACTTCCATCTTTCTCTATCTCCGGCCATTAGGTATTTGTTTATGTAATTCATGCTTATTATATTTTGATGAACCAAAGGGTTGCCGGTTTGTAAGGATTGTTTTTAAGCACTTAGTTCAAATAAATAGTAGGTACTTATCTTGTTAGGCGTAGGTAGGCCTCCCTCAGCTAGGTGGACTGACGATGACGTCATTGTGAAAATCGCGAGCAACCGGTATGCAAAGGCAGGTTGTCGTACAGTGTGGCGGTCTAAGTGGGAGGCCTTTGTTCAGCAGTGGACGTCTCCGGGTCGATGATGATAATTACTTATCTTATTGATTTGACACTTCATTATTTTATCTTGGTATAATAAAAAGGTCATAGGAGTTTTGGCGGGAACACGGAAAAATCATGTCGTTGCATTCTATTATTTTCTTAAACTTGTGTTTTTTCGCGGATTATTGATTAAAAAATGGTGGTGTTTTATTCATTGAATGTTGAATTACATGCACGAGTGTGGGCAAGTGATATAATGTGGTGAAACATGTATTTTCGTGTCGTTTTCAAAACTCCGTAGAAGCTCATAGTAAAGTCGCCACAACTTTACTAGGGCATTCATTTAGAATAGAATAGAATAGTTTATTACCAACCACATAGAGTAGTACATATTTGCTTAAATTAGGTACATAGTAAAAAATACAGTTATTTTTTTATCAAGGTAATTAACGGTGAGCCCCAAACTAGGCTCGAGGCCTGTATCTTGGGGCTCAAGTGCAATTCATGACATATTTGACTTGATTTTAATAAAATAACTTGAAAATTCATAAACTTGACACTGGCAGAATGCACAACGTGCTATGCCAATAAATAAGAAAAAAAAACAAAAAAAAAAAAAAAAGGTCATACCAAACGGATTACCGGGGAATTCCTAATTTTTTTTGTCCTATATAATATAATGTGGCTTTTGAGCTATAGGTATTAAAGTTTAATGTATTAAGGTATTAATGATCTTACTTATTATATTTTTTATGCGGCCATCCTAGATACTTTTAATATTTTGTATGACGTTAGTACCAACGTAGGTATAAATAAATCCTAAAAATGAAACGTCTAACAGCGTCGTAGAAACCTGTTCTATAAGGTCCCGTATATGGTGTCATATGGCCGGTCCCAGAGCGACAAATAACTATGATTGGACGATAAGGGACCGCCTGCTCAGATTACTGCCATATCTTGATTTACATGGATCCTAGTTAGCAAGTACTGCATATATATTTAAAAAAAAAAGGAAAGGTTCTTGAGTGGCGACTGCGAACCGGGAGACGCAGCGTAGGAAGGCCTCCCACTAGGTGGACCGACGGCATTGTAAAAGTCGTGGGCAACTGGTGGATGCAAATGGCAGGTTGTCGTACATACAATACAATACAAAAAAAATATATACGAGACAAAAAAAAATTGATACACACACAAAAGTTGAAATTTAAATAATAAATAAATAGGGAGCACCTATATTCTTTGTCACGAAACCGATCCCAAGTCAGCGTAATGCTGGTTGCTAACAACCAGCGCTGGTTTTCTGTTGGGACCGGCAGGTGACGTCACGCACGGTACGCTGTGCATTCTTACAACAATAATAACATACTCAATACCAAAAATAAAAATAATATAGTATGGCGGTCTAAGGGGGAGGCCTTCGTGCAGCAGTGGACGTCTCCGGGCAGATGATGATGATGCTTATATATTCACGAGTTCAGTGGTTCGATGATACTAAGGGGGAAAATAACGCATACACAGCTACGAACAAAATGAGGTTAACGTTCAGCGTTGTGAAAAAAACAAAAGCCATAAATTCATGTACCTAGTTGTGGTAGGACATTGGAGCGTCGCTCTGGGGAAGTACCACACCTTTGCCAGTTACTCAACTAGTGTGAAAGCATTGGCTGTGTCTGTGCGTAAAGGGTCAATATTAAAAACGTAAAACGAAACGTATTTGCGAATAGGTTTGACTGTCAATACATGAACCACTGTTTTTTTTTTTTTTCTTAGTTCTTGGCATCGCACGTTGTGCATTCTGCCAGTGTCAAGTTTATGATTTTTTCAAGTATTTATATGTAAATCAAGTCAAATATGTAATGATATCACAGTCAGTCACACGAAATTAGTCATAGTCGAGTCCAAGTCATGCCCTAGTAAAGTTTTGGCGACTTTACTATGAGCTTATACGGAGTTTTGAAAACAACACTAAAAGACATGTTTCACTACATTATATCACTTGCCCACACTCGTGCATGTAATTCAACACTCAATGAATAAAACACCACCATTTTTAATCATTAATTCGCTAAAATACACAAGTTTAAGAAAATAATAGAATGCAACGACATGATTTTTCCGTGTTCCCGCCAAAACTCCGAACCACTGTTACAGGGTTCATGTACTGACTAATAAGCAAACAAATAGATTTAATTAGTAATGATATTTTAATTTTATTGTTATAGTAAATCTTTAATTTTAATTTTAAATTATTATTGTTTGTGACTATGTGATATGACCTCTATGTCGAAATAAATGAAATTTGAATTTGAATTTTGAATTAGTTACCAGATAAATTACTGGGCATGAAGAGATTAGACTTCTAATATATCAGGGTGACAAAGGGCAGTGCAATGCGTCGCAGGATTTTGTTAACAAATTTGCAAATCTAGCACTGCTACTATTATGGACAGGCATAATACTTACCACCAGGCGAACGTCTCGCTCGTTTCGTCACTCTATTGCATTAAAAACTTGTATTCCCTACGCAGTCAAAATACACATCTTGACGCTGTCTGTACCTACTCATGTTTTTAAACAGCTTTTTCTACAGGACACGGAGTCACGACAATTTCGTAAAGGCTCAATGAATTAAAAAAAAAATTGGTGTGGACCTATTTACCTTTGAAAAACTATACGGTCTCTAATTCTCTATAAGATAATTGTCGAAACCGGCTGTTAGTAATACAGTTAAGGCGAATGTATGTTTTTAGTACACAGGGATACGCGTGAGAATGTTACTAAGCCGAAAGTTTAACAAGGGGCCAACCAAAGACTATAAATCCTGTTGACTGATCGTCCGACTTCCCCGCATACGAAAATGAGTAGTTTAAAAACCACTGTTAGCCACTGCGAGTAAGTCAGAATTCCATTGAATTTCATAAGTCAGATTGCGTCATCCCAGTGATTGGCCAATCGGAAGCATAGAACGTTACCTCGCCCCCTGCCCGCAACGGTGAGTCGTGTTTGTAAGAGAAATTATGTTCACGAGCCATTAACAGGCTATATGATCTTTGGAGCCAACACTCAAAAAGCGAAAAAAAGTTCCATGGAAAAATATACCTAATAGCACAGAATAAATAATAGTATTAAGTACAGAAAGTTCACTCCGCAAAGGAATTGAAATAAATAGGGACTCTATCTACAAGGCAATAAAGTAGCAATTCAACTCGCACAGCGCTGGATACCGCTCGCTATATTCACCTAGATATACCGCTCTTTTATATCACGTATACTTAGTTACGTGCGACGAGGCTAGCGTGCGAGCGGCTACTGACTTCTGCCTTGCATTGTCCTCCCGGACGGAGCGCCGGCCGAACATACCTAAACTGCGGAGTAACACCTCCCTGCTAATAGGTAGTTAAAAGTTCATAATGACGAATACAATGGCCTCCTTTTGAATTAGTAATGCCGTTACGCGTAACTCTATATAGTATGTGTGTTAATTTATGTTTTACCTAATGGATTCGGAATCAGCTAACCGTATTTGGCATTTTTTTTTGTATAATATGTTTGTTCAAAAAATTAAGTTCCTGTAGGATAGCGGATGAAACTGCATGGAGCTGCTAATAATTAGACAAACCATAAAATAATAAATATACCTATTTAATACTTAATCTTTCAAACTACATTACTACTTAAATCTACCGCTACAGTCGTGCTCTCGTCACCTTTAAAAGTCACTTTATCATCAAACTGAGTATTAGATGTACTGTCACTTTTCGTGGTCGATTTTCCATCACTTGGAGTGGTCACAGATTCGGTAACAGTTGCTGCCAAAGATGCCGCGGTTTCTGACACACTTGCCGCCACAGGTGCCGCGGTCTCCGTCACAGTAGCGGCCACAGTAGCCGCGGTTTCCGTCACTGTTGCGGCCACAGGAGCCGCGGTCTCCGTCACAGTTGCGGCCACAGGAGCCGCGGCCTCCGTCACAGTAGCGGCCACAGGAGCCGCGGCCTCCGTCACAGTTGCGGCCACAGTAGCCGCAGTTTCCGTCACAGTTACTGCCGCTGTTGCCGTCTCTGTCACATCCGTCAGCATTTTCGTCGTTGCTTCAGAGCTTGGGGCAGCATTTGTAACAGTTTGTATTGTAGTGTTGAAGGGCCCAGGCGTTGTTGCCTTGTTATCTGTGCATTTTTCGCCTTGGTATCTTGAGCAGCGGCCGTTTCTGCAGTAGCGGAAGAGGCCGTAACAGTCTACTAGTATGGCAACATTGCCGATGTAGCAGTGCAGAGCTCGACTACACGTGACACAAGTGTAGCCAATCTGAAAAAGTTATTAATGTTAACCAGTATTGCGATTGGACCTGGGAATGTCATAAAACTGCATCTAGAACCACCGGAGGATGGGCAGCAGCGTCCTCTTAGTTAACGGTGGTAACACTCTGCGATCCCCAAGCCGCCTGCCAAGCGTGGGGATTATGGCAACCCCTCCCTATTAACGGGGAGGCCTTCGTCCAGCAGTGGACGTCTTCTGGCTGATGAGTGAGTATTTCGATGGTAAGAATGCGTAGTAAATAGTCTGCTTTCAATCGACTTCAAAAAAGGCGGTTTGGCGGTTATTCAACCGCCAAGCAGTAGTGTGCAAGCATTATTGTGTTTCATTTTGAAGGACAATGTTGCCAGAGAAATTACTGGGCCTAAAGAGATCTCGCATCTAATATTTCAGGGTGACGAGCGCAGTGCAGCGGCGCAGGATTGTATTCGCAAGTTTACAATTCTGGCACTGCTGCTGTTATGGGCAGGCGTGACGCTTACCACCAGGCGTACTTCTCGCTCGTCTCGTCAGTCCATTGCATTAAAAAACATAATAAATAGACAGAAGATAGTATTTAAGGAACATGTTATATTTGCAGGCTTCCTAGTGAGTGCAACAACTGGCGGTCTTATCGCTAACAGCTATCCCTTCCAGGCAACTTTAGTATGGAAAGGATTCAAAATTCGTTCAGCCGTTTTAGCGTGAAGTGGTTACAAACATACACACATACACATACCGAAAAATTTAAGTTAGTATTAGTATGATAAAAAAAAGATGGTTCCCATACAATTTGACAGCCTTATAACTCAGTTGGTAGCGTGTGTGCCTTCAGAGCTGTAGGGCGTGGGTTCGATCCCTACCCAGGCCAAACATTTATGTGATGAACATAGATGTTTGTTCTGTGTCTGTGTGTAGTATGTATTATAAGTATGTATTTACGTATAAATATATATATAAGTATTCTATCAGCTATCTGGTTTCCATAATACAAGCTTTGCTTAGTATGGGGCTAGATGGCGCTGTGTGCAAAATGTCCCCCAACATTTATTTTATTTATTTACGTAACGCGTTTTCAGAATAGACTTATTTCTATGGTAAAAAATAAACATTCTCCAAGAAATGGGATCTAAGGACGCATGTTACGCGGTTGATTATGCAGGAACACGCAGGCGTGTTTCGCCATAATAAATTCGACGATGTTTGAAGGGATGAGTGACAATGAAATCCCTTGAAATATACAGGGCGTAAGGGGAACGCCATAGCACACCGATGACGACGGCGTCGTCGGGGTCACCGACATGAAAAAATGAAAATGTTTTTATTTCTGTAACCAAGATTACGCTTCAAAAAGTAGGTTGGGACCTTCTAGTAAGTATAAAATACTTGTAACAGAAAGTCTCGCTCTTCCATAACCATTACATTCATTTTATGATTACAGACATTAAACAAGTAAATAGTTAGTATACCTACATATACCTACTAACATTCAATATATTTATTTGTTTATTTAAGTTTTTATATAATTTTAATACATAGCTCTCAGGGTTTGAAGTGGCCATGAGCTGGGCAGGCTACATCGTTCGTAAACTGATAGCCGAAGGGGGAGAAAGGTTCTTGAGTGGCGACTACGAACCGGAAGGCGCAGCATAGGAAAGCCTCCCACTAGGTGGGCTGACGTCATTGTGAAAGTCGCGGCCTACTGGTGGATGCAAAAGGCAGGTTGTTTGGCGGTTGTAGGGGGAAGCTTTTGTTCAGCAGTAGGCGCCTCTGGACTGATAATGAGGTCAATGAACGGGTACGAAAATCTCGAACTTCTAGAGGTGTTCGTAGCGTTGAAAAGGTTAAAACTGTTTAAGGGCGCCTTTTTTATTGCATCGAATTCATAGTCACAAGTACTATCGGCCCTCTTTTTTTTCTGGAGTTTCCCTTACACCCGGTATTACAGGGCTTCTTAAATTTTGCCAATATAACAAGGGCGTCTACCTAATTAGTTATATTGTTATTTTGTGACGAGATACGAGACTGGCGAGACGTTCGCCTGGTGGTAAGCGCCACGCCTGCCAAAACAGTACAAGTACCAGGATTGTGAACTTGCGAATAAAATCTTGCACTGCACTGCACTGCGCTCGTCGCCCTAAGATATTAGACACATACACAACACATATTTACATAAGTTGAATAGATACCAATAAAACAGTAGGCCGTGAAAGCCGTGAACCTTCAAACTTCCTAAGAGTTTCTGCGTTAAATTAATAAATTCAGTAGAAAGAGGGCCCACTTTCAGACACTGTATTTTCTTTAGGCGCGTACAAAATCTGGACCTGGGTATATAAGTCCTAAAACTGATGGGTGATTAGACGAGCAATACTTTCGCCTGGTGGTAAGCGTCACGCCTGCCACAAACAGTAGCAGTGCCAGAATTGTGGACTTGCGAACACACTGCGCCGCACTGCACTGCGCTCGTCACCCTGAGATATTAGATGTTAAATCTCTTCATACCCAGTAATTTCTCTGGTAACATTGCCCTTCAAACCGGAGACTTCTTCGCGGACCGGAGTCTTCTCGGAGACTTCTTCTCATTCTGCGATCACCAAGCCGCGTGCCAAGCGTGGGGATCAATGACGTAGCCAGGAATTCATTTCGGTGGTTTGGGGGGTTGAGCTTATTTCGGCATCTTGGACCCCAAACTACCCCCCCCCCCTGCCTACGGCCTTGGTGGGGATTATGGCATGCCCCCTCTATTAAGGTTATTAAGGTAAAGGCCTTCGTCCAGCAGTGAACGCCTTCTGGCTGACGATAACGTACAAAACGTTTCTAATTTGTACAGCTAAAGGGAACCTGATGGTTGTCTTGTTTCCCGAGAGATATAATCTATATCTTTCTCACGATCACACTGTCATAAAATTGCGCTTACCAATAGGCTTGTCGGTAGTTAAACGCGTGGACTTTTATGTATTAAAAAATATATCCCTATATTAAGTAGATACAATAACTGTTTTTCTTACCTGATTTGTATAATCACATGTTGTGAGCGAATACGATCTTCCTACAGGCCTCTCTTTAATATTTAGTTCTTGATAATCTTCATCTGTAATTTTAAAAGAATACATTATTATTCATAGATTATGAAAATCTATACAGATACTACAAAAACTCATTGTTACGGGGCCGGGATTTGAACCTACGACCTGCGATTTCCAGTCGACCGTTATCCCACTAGACTACCAAAGCTAATCATAAATAAAATAAATAGTGTGAAATATTTATAACACAAAAAAACTTAAGTACGTACCTGTATCATCTGCAGTTAAAACCACATCCAAGCAAGCCTGAAAAACATAGTTAAGAGTTATTCTAACAAACTTAAAGGGTTATTGAAATAAAAACGCTTTTTGGCGTTATGGGCCAATACCACATTGAACTTTGTCATAGTAAGATTTAAACAAAGGGTAAATAGGTGAATGGGTATCATGTAGTAAAATGATAAAAGCCATCTAAACATTACAGAAGAAAATTAACTCACCGCTATAACAAACACACAAACAAAATTGAACCTTGTCATTTTAACACATAAATAAATAATAAGCTACATATATTTTGTACTGACTGTTATATTTGGAACAGCTGACTAATAATGTAACCGAGGACGTAGTGAAAACGGGCAAAAGCCGACGCCATTTATATAGAGGTACATGCTTCGCGGAATAATAAATAATGCAAATTGCCCGTCAACTACTTACATTCGTGTGACAGTACCGCATAATATTCTATCAGAACTAGGGAAATGGCTAGTAAGTTAATTTTTGCCTAAATTTTGGCAACAATACAGGTTAAGAGTAGGTAAGCGGGAGTTTTGGCGGGAACGCGTCACGCGAGAAAATCATGTCGCTGCATTGTATTATTTACAAAAACTTGTGTTTTTTCGAGTGTTAATGCATAAAAATGGTGGCGTTTTATTCATTAAGTGCTGATTTACGAGCAAGAGTGTGGGCAAGTGATATAATGTAGTGAAACGTGTCTTTTCGCGTTGTTTCCAAAACTCCGAACAAGCTTGTGGTAAAGTTGCCACGACTTTACTAGGGCATGATTGGACTTGACCATGACTTACTGTGTGTGACTTGGACTGTGACTGCGACTCATTTACTTACATTCACTGGAGAAAGATGAAAGAAGGATTGATGAAGAAATATGTATTCGGCTGAAGGACTAGGATCCATGGCCAGGAACTATTAAAAACAACAAAAAGAGTAGGTAAGCGTAAGTTGTAGCAAAAAAATGTTTTTATGAAATGGTACGCGCACTACTTGGTGACGTTACGTCTTTGATTATATACCCAGAGCTAGATCCTCCAAGCGTTACGTGTACTAAATAAGATCATATAGGTATGTACTCATTATTGTGAACAATTTTTATATGGTGGCATGGGCGTATATACAGGGTTAGTTCTAATCAGTTATCATCCTTTTAAGGGCATATTTTGTAAATCAAAACAATAAATTTTTACTATGGGGCCAACATTGAAAACGCAAAAAAACAGCTGTTCCGTACTTTTTGCCCAAAGTCGATTAACTTTTTGTATGGTTTTTTTTTTCGCAATTTCAATGTTGGCCCCATAGTAAAAGTTGTTTGTTTTGATGTACAGATTATGCCCTTACAAGGATGCTAACTGATTAGAACTAACCCTGTATACTGACTATACTATACAGACCTATTAGCAACCGGGTGTCATACTATGACGGACATAGTAACACTGTAACACATAGAACAGTTGTGAAACGAAATTAATCGCAGCTCATACGATGTGAAATGCTGCGTAGTCGAAGATGGTAGCGCACTGAGTCTAGTCTGGACTAGAACAGACTCTCAAGTACCTACCTAAGAGCGGTCTTACAGGACTTATTACAAAATGCTGTAATTTCTCGCTACCTATACGATTTTTTCGTGTGCGTACTCCTGGCGGAAAAGTATCGAAAATCTAATTTTGTTTATGGCAAATAATTAGATCATGACGTCGTGTAAATGTTTGTGTTAATTTGAAATTTGTTCATCCAGCCATTTTTGAGATATTTTAAAAATAGAGATTCCGCCAGGGGAACGTTCCCCCAGCGGCACTTTTTTCTAAAGAAAGGACTTTCGAGAAAAAAAAGTATGCCACGAATTAGATCATATTTGTTCGTAAATGTTTGTGCTAGAATGGAATTTGTTTGTCATAAGACCTCCGAGATATTCAAGTTTTTGCTGGGGGAACGTTTGCGGATTTGCTGGATTTCGTAAACGGTTAGGCGCACTGTTATGATTTTATTTGCACATATTGCTATGAATTTGTTTATAATGTTAGTGCAAACAGAATCCGAAAAAACAACCACGTTTGGAAGAAAAAAATATATTCGTAAAACAAGGTTTTTAGGTTCTAGTACTTAAAACATATGTCCTAGAGTCTACATTTCAATGTCAATATATGCCTTACAACTGCTTACAACGTCACGCCAAGTATCATTTGTGTGATGTAAGTAATTAACGAGTTATTAAGAGTTAAGTGAAAAAAAACACGACTAAATCATGACAGTTTTCGCCATTGAATTGCACGAGTTCCTTATGTACTGACAACCTAAAAGTTACGCAATAATTAGATCATTCTTTCAATTATCTACCTGCCAAATTTTAGCTCGATGCACTCGATAATTAAAGAGATATTAATCTAAACCTAACAAGACTTCAAATGGTCGATAAACCGGCCAAGTATCAAAGGTCACCAAAAAGCGGCCGCGCGCTATATAGTGCTAGCCTTCTATAATTGGTGGCATTGTACCTTTATCGGGGTGGTACATGTTCGTAAAAAATCGTTTACTTGGTTTCTTATGCACGTATTTTTTTTCATACTATAAGAATAAAACAAGTTTGAGTAAGTATTTTTGTGTAAGTCCCCGACAACGTTTGTTACACGCGCTACACATTATGTTAACTTAGCTCAGCTCAACTGTTCCATACAAAAAGTTCATTGACCTTGGACAAAATGGATGGAACAGCTGTTTTATTTTCCGCGTTTTCAGGGTTGGCCCGACAGTAAAAGTTGTTCATAATGATGAGTACATACGTACCCTTCAGTATTGTTGAACCTTTTTGTTACAGATTGTATAATAGACAGACTGATGACCTAATCAGTCTATCTAGTATAAGACAATTAGCTTTACATGTCAGTGTGTCATGTTAGTTTTTTCTAGTTGAATTTATTATTATTTTAATCATTTAATACAAAGTTTATGCATGAACTGCCAAACCGCCTGCCAAGCGTGGGAATTATGGCAACACCCCTCTATTAAGGGGGAGGCCTTCGTCCAGCAGTGGACGTCTTATGGCTGACGACGACACAGTGGCTGCTTCGATTATGCGTGAACATTATAATTAGGAAAGCTAGATAATAATTTGTTACAGCTGCTTTTATAAATGAGTCAATTATTGAAACTGATCTGTGATTGTATAAGTACATAATATAAGTAGGGTTAAAAATAAACAACTGATTATTATTTTTATAATTCTAGTTTTTTTAAATCTGTTTTAGTTCTAGTATAGTGCCCGGCAAACATCTTGAGCCTAAAGCGACGTAGTGGGGGTAAGTTTGCGCATGTACACTTATGGACATATTAATGGTCAATGTGGACGTCGAAATTTTTTAATACTTACCGTCTTATGCATAAAGCACTAAAAAGTATTTCAAATCTATTTTAGTCATAAGTGTTTTGTCTTCTTTCTTGAAACTCAATTCATAATTCGAAAGAAATTGATAAAACTCTTTTTAACTAAAATAGGTTTGAAACAAATTAGTAATAACAAAAATACAAACAAACAGAAATACAACAAAACAATTACAACATTTGAAGAAAAAAACAATATAAATAAAATAGCAAAACGCAAGTGTAGATGCTAGCGGGACGCGGGGCCGTGGCACTGCTTCCGGCCGGTTGATCGCGTGGACGCGTGGCGTCGGAACTCCCCTCGCACACCCTTCGATCCGGCAAAGAGACCGTAAAATCGTTACTGCGCAGCCAAGGTTGGCTCAAGTTGTTTGCCGGCTACTATACAACCCTAGAATATTTGATGATATTTGAGCGATAGCGTTGTCAATATTTCGCTCCGATGTTTCGATTAGTTGAGCTGTGGGAAAAATTTGAAGTACCTAATGCAATCTTGAATCTCGTTCAGGAAGTTAATGACACAAAATAAAATGCTAAGGACGTCTCGCGCTCTTGCCTCCGTATTCTAAACCCAATCGGAAAGGTTTTGATTCAGAAACCACTCGCTATCTGTCTCTGTCATTCTTCATGCTTAAGACAGATAGAGATGGCGAGAGAAAGTTTTCGAATCGAATCCAATTCGTATGGGTTACAAGGAAACAAATACCATACGTTTTAGTTATTTATCAATTCAAAAGAAATATGTAAATAAACAAACAACATCTATTGATTATAAACTAAACTTCGTTGTTTTTTGTCACTCGATCATGATTGTGTGCTCACATGTACAAAAGCATCGGTACAACTCTATCGATTTTAGAAGGCTAGCACTATATAGCGCGCGGCCGCTTTTTGGTGACCTTTGATACTTGGCCGGTTTATCGACCATTTGAAGTCTTGTTAGGTTTAGATTAATATCTCTTTAATTATCGAGTGCATCGAGCTAAAATTTGGCAGGTAGATAATTGAAAGAATGATCTAATTATTGCGTAACTTTTAGGTTGTCAGTACATAAGGAACTCGTGCAATTCAATGGCGAAAACTGTCATGATTTAGTCGTGTTTTTTTTCACTTAACTCATAATAACTCGTTAATTACTTACATCACACAAATGATACTTGGCGTGACGTTGTAAGCAGTTGTAAGGCATATATTGACATTGAAATGTAGACTCTAGGACATATGTTTTAAGTACTAGAACCTAAAAACCTTGTTTTACGAATATATTTTTTTCTTCCAAACGGTGTTGTTTTTTCGGATTCTGTTTGCACTAACATTATAAACAAATTCATAGCAATATGTGCAAATAAAATCATAACTGTGCGCCTAACCGTTTACGAAATCCAGCAAATGCGCAAACGTTCCCCCAGCAAAAACTTGAATATCTCGGAGGTCTTATGACAAACAAATTCCATTCTAGCACAAACATTTACGAACAAATATGATCTAATTCGTGGCATACTTTTTTTTCTCGAAAGTCCTTTCTTTAGCAAAAAGTGCCGCTGGGGGAACGTTCCCCTGGCGGAATCTCTATTTTGCAGATATCTCAATAATGGCTGGATGAACAAATTTCAAATTACCACAAACATTTACACGACGTCATGATCTAATTATTTGCCATAACCAAAATTAGATTTTCGATACTTTTCCGCCAGGAGTACGCACACGATTTTTTCTCACCAATTGATGCCTATACTCTGTTCACTGAGAACGTAAGATAAAACAATATAAGTGAAAAAGACGGTAGCGGTAAGTACTAGCAGCTATGACTGTAATAACTATGTTCGTATCTGCGACCAATGACGTGCAGAAACCTGTTTTCCCTATTAGGTAGACATTCTCAGCGAACATAGTCCATAATCGTCCTTGGTATAGAGCAGTGGTTCTTAACATTTTAGTGATAAGGGACCTTTTGTAAAATAAATGTCTTGTCATGGACCACTTACTGCTTGGAGGTAAATAAAGTAAATGATTGTTGCAGGGGGGCACTCCGCAGTTTAGGTATGTTCGGCCGGCGCTCCGTCCGGGAGGACAATGCAAGGCAGAAGTCAGTGGCCGCCCGCACGCTAGCCTCGTCGCACGTAACTAAGCATACGTGATAGAAAGAGAGCGGTATATCTAGGTGAATATAGCCAGCGGTTCCAGCGCTGTGCGAGTTGAATTGCTACTTTATTGGCCAGTAGATAGAGTCCTTATTTATTCCAATTCCTTTGCGGAGTGAACTTTCTGTACGTAGTACTATTATTTATTCTGTGATTGTTGTAAGGATTTTTTCTATCTATAAATAAAACATGCAAACAACTGTTCAAAACGGTGACGGCCAGCCACAGACAGCAGTTACTTCACTCGTAGCGCAACTCCACCACGCGTTGTAGTGTCGACTCGTTGTTACTTATTTAAAAGTTTTACCGATGGCTTCGCGGACCACTACGGGTGGGCGGACCACCGGTTAAGAACCACTGGTATAGAGTATCTCACTATCACAAGACACGTTACGTGAAAAACAAGATTAAAAGTAGGTGAAATTGTATCTATGTCAGGCTTTACTTACCTTGTCTAGATTCGTCGAAAGTATACCTAATCGTTCATTCGTCCTTTTCAATAGATCCTTTTGTGAAAGATAACGAGCGTAACGTCCGCTTTATGTTCATTGAGTGGGTGTGAAGAAGCCTTTATACTTAAATATTAGCCTAAAGGTGTGTTACACTGAAGCAGAAGCACACTAACACTTTCTACTGAAATTTGATTACGACCAACGTGATTGGTGGATTCCTGCTCATCTTTTCTACGCTTTACTCGTCTCTGCCTCAGTGGAAACGCACCTTAACAAAGGCACAATAGTCTTGTTTGTATTTTTACTGAATCTGTAGAAAATAGGACGCTTTCGAGTAATACTTTCTTTCAGGTCAAGTAAGCCGCTAACAAAGGTATCTTTGTGAAACCATATGTTTAGTATAAGTTAGGTAAAATAGAAAAGATAATACTTAATATATTTTTAGAACTATATTTTCTATGGTTAAGCACACTGATAATAAAGGATTCAAATGTGGGACGCAACAAGTGTTTGTTGTGGCTATTGCCCGTTTCCATCGTCGTTTCCCTAAATTCACAAACGGGATTTCCTACTTTTTTTTATACTATCAAGTGACGAGACGAGCAAGACGTTCGCCTGGTTTGTTTCACAATATTATTTCGGAATCAATAAAAAATATAGGCAAATTTAAAATAATCTGCTTCCGATATTAAACTGTCAGTATTGATAAAACTATACTAGGATACTTAATTAAACGGACTAAAAGTCAGTTTATTTCGAGTGTTGCTACTTTTTGGCAAAATTTGAATAGTGCTGGGTCTAAATATTAAGTTATATTAAGTATTTTCATTTTCATATGTTAAGAAATTTAATCTTTTTATTAACTTAAGAAGTTATGTTAACAAACTTAATAATTTCATACTTATTTACTTCGATATGTTTATATGAGTCTTTGTAAAAGGTGAAGGTCCTTACTTTTGTACAATTTCAAGCATTCTAATGTTATAAATCATGAAAATAATGTTAAATTTTCGTGTAGCAATTTACAGAACAACTTTTTAACACAATATGCCTTCCCTTTTCTACCTGCACTTCCACTGGCAGCACTTTAAATGTTTAACGGCACTTAATAATTATTCAATAATTCTTTTGAACGATATGAACTTAACAATATCCATCACTACGGTTTTTTAGCAGGCAGCATTAATTTGAAAAGACATTTCAATATGTCAGTTTAGTCCGTTTGATTATTAATACGAGTATAGGTAATCTAACTTCTTAATCGCGTGCAGTTTTATTTCACATGCACTTAATGTTACCATTTATGAACATGCCGCAAAACGCATGACACATTTGATACATGTAATTATTGATTACAAATAGGCTTACTTTCCCGTTGCAGAAATTGCTATTGAAATTGACAGGGAAATTGTTGGCAAAATTAATTGTACAATAACGGCCTTACTTAAAAAAACTTTTCAATCGTTAGTCACTGCTTAAGATGCTCTGCCATCTTCTCTCTGACGTGAAGTTGCACGTGCTAGAAAAGGACAGAGAAGTTTAAGCAGTGACTAAGAGAATCGAGATTATTTTAGGTAAGGCTATAACATGGATATCTTTGTCGGTTTTGGTATTTAGCAGATGCGTACAATCGTATCTATTCTATAAAAACAAGCTGTTGTTTGGCATTCCCGCGAAATTTACAGAATTTACCGAGGTAGTTGTTTATTACTCTTCGTAATGAACAACTTTTACAATGGGGCCAACACTGAAATCGCGGAATAAAACAGCTGTTCCGTACAAAAAGTTCATCGACCTTGGGCAAAATGTACGGAACAGCTGTTTGTTTTTTTGCGATTTCAATGTTGGCCCCATAGTAAAAGTTGTTTGTTTTGATGTACAGCATAAGCCTTTAAATGGATGCTAACTGATTAGAACTAACCCTGTATATAGAAATCGATGTGTGTGTTATACGGACTCCCAAAACGGCTGGATTAATATTGATGACATTTTCAGGCAGTCTTTAGATTAGCAAAGCGAGTTGTCAAAGAAGTTTGATAGCCGTGCGAAGGGGGGGCGTGTCACTAGTTACGAATATTGCCGGCGTTTTTGTATCCATATAGTGACGTCGCTCGGAATTACTTTGTTACATTATTATTTTTTATTTATCTATTTCTTTTTAATTTGAGTTTGACATAACGTTCTGTCATATTCTCATTTTTTGTAAATTTGACTTGTCAGTGTAACCAAAATGTTATAAGGACAATAAATTATTCTATTCTAAGTACTATATTTTATCAATCGAATTGTTTTACGTTTATATTCCAAAATCGGTTATTTAAATAAAAGTAATTGCTATTTCGGTTTCTTATTTACAACTAAAATACTAAAAATCCTTAGTAGTCATTTTCCATATTTATTATGAACTTAACAGAAATTACAAATCACTAGAATGTGGGCAATGGGGTTATCTAAAACATAACTGTTTTTATAAAAAAAAAACATATTTTATTTCATGTAAAATGTCTCGCAGCCCAGACCTCAAGATATACAAAAAAAAGTTTTACCTTAATTCTAAACAATAAAAATGTTGTTATAAAAATAATTTGATTAAGTATATAATATCATCAAGAATCACAAAAAGGACGGATGAGTATTAACAGCACGCTCTACTAACAACTGATCTGTTGGGCGGTTTTTTTGAAGAAAAAACTTAATGTTGTTGTAGTCTTTTTTAGATCATTCAGAAACCCTCACACAACAGTCACTCTACAGGCTGACTGGTTGAACATTGTACATGTTGATACTAGAGGAAGAAGAGTCAGTACACTCGATTCACGTTTTAAGTAAGTAAAAAATAGGGATTATTTGCATTGAGCGTTTCTATAGTCACAATCGTGCAAAAAAAATACCGAGCCAAAACTCTTTCTGACCGACTACTACGATAAGACACAAGCGCTCAAGCATACATTGAACACTAAACAAGCGACATAACGTCTAAATTCGAACAATTGTGAGCTATATAATGCAAGTATAGGTATGTACATCGGCAGTCGGACGTTTTTTTTACTGTTTTCACTTAGAGATTGTGACTCTTTAGATTTTAGCTCAATGGTTATTTGACATAATTAACTAATTAAAACGATAATTACGTTCTCAAAAAAACTATAAGTACCTACGTTCATAAGATAAGCGTTTAACGCGCTTATAGACACGCATTTCATAAAAACGCGCGTTAGCATCTGTACGCCTTTAATAAGTGCGTGTTAAATGCGTGTTTATAATTAATAGATGAAATCGTTCACAATGATCACAATGATATATATTTTTGCCTTGTTTTTCTTTGTGTGCTATGTTAAACGCATAGTTTAGTATATATATTTTTGGGTTAGTTTTAGAATGGCTAGATCGCAAAATGACTTCATCTCATTTAGGCCACATCTCAATATGTCCACTTCGCAAAATGACCTCATCGCTGCTAGTCAAAATCACTAAAAAGTACAAGTATCAAAAGACTTGAGTCGTAAAACGACTACGCCGTAAAAAGTCTGGACAGTTACAAACATTAAATATTATTATTGTTTTATTTATACGGGAAGAATTTAATTAAATCGGATCAGTTTCAAAAGTGTCAAAGTCACGTCAGTTTTCATAATAAAATTAAATATTATTTAAATATCTTTTATTTATTGCATTGCTACTATAATACTCTATGAATTTGTTGTGCTCATCAACAGCTTTTTTTACGTAAAAAAGCCTTGACACATAGATAAAGTAAAAAATAATAAGCTAAAAATCTTTAAAAAAACAACAAAATAACCATCTCGTAAATTATTCTGATAAGAATTCTGATACTTGTACTTTTTGTGATGTTGACAAGCGGCGATGTGGTCATTTTGCGAATTAAACATTTTGATATGTGGAATAGATGAGATTAAGTCAAATTGCAACTCGGATATTTTGAGATATGGCCTAAGTAAGATGAAGTCATTTTGCGATCTAGCTATTCTAATACTTACCCATTTTTTTAATAAACTTAACTGTAAAACTGTGTACATGGTTTAACTTTTTAAAGTAATAATTGATACTAATGAAGCATTTGTATTTATAGTGACCTTCTTTCGGCTTAGTACTACTGTTCCGTATAACCCTGTATAATTGTTACATGTACGTGACCATGAATTATCTTGAATGCATACAATGATCAACCAGTCATCCAGTATATTTCAATTACGTCTATTAGAAAATTATTTATTACCTTACCCATAAAGTAATTTAATCTATTTCTATTTTATATCTTACAAACTAGTTTCAAACTGAGATTTCAAACTGTTCAACTTAGTTTCAACTAATTCTAAATCGTTGATTCTCTCCATAGTAGTTACATTCGATGGTTGCGTGATGTTTGATGCACTTGAAGTCAGGATGGTTTCATTCGAGTCTGCATATTCACCGGAGCCCACAGGAATGTGCCAAATATCATTACAGTCAGTGTATTTGATAGTAGAGTATGTATCATTCGGGTTAGTATTTTGGTTAACATTTATTTTAACAATGTTTCTTTCATTTGGGGCAGTTTGTGTTTTGTTAAAAGGTGCGCCTCGATTGTTTATTAAAATATTCGTTGTATCATTTAATTGATTCAGGACTTCTGGAAAGATAGATAAGTACATTTTAATATTAGAAAAAGTATTTTTTACTAATAAAATATCAACTAACACTTATAACGAATAACTAAAACCGATTTATGGGGGGTTCAAAGTTATCCATAGGAAATCACAGACCACGCAGCGCAGCGGGCAACGCAGCGAGGGAGGGGGCACCGAAATGCGGGAGAGAGGGAGGCACATCTATGAAATAGGTACTTAAGTACATAAAACTGAAAAACAATGTAAATAAAACGTAAAATAGAGAGTAAAAATAGGTTTATGGATAAAAATATAAAATTTTAAGAGAAAAGTATAAATACAATACAATAACACTTAATTGACACCATAGCATGGACATTATAAACATAATACACTTCAGATAAGCACAAAAGGCGGTCTTATCGCTAAAAGCGATCTCTTCCAGACAACCCTCGGATCGGAAAAGAAAAGTTAAAATGTAAAAAAAGAACAGAAACGGGAAAAAGTAATTAAAAAAAAACTACTTTATGTCCTACATAAAGATACTTTTACTCTACGTTTAAAAAATAAAAGTCCACCCGTGCGAAGCCGGGACGGGCCGCTAGTCACGAATAAAGAGATATTACAGAGAATCATCGGACAAGCAAGGCAAGCATTTGCTTCAATTTCTAACACATAGTGTTACAAAAAATGCAATTATGTAAGACAAGATGTACGGAGTGGCTTATTTTTTTCGCGATTTCCGGATTGATCTCATAATAAAAGTTGTTTGTTATGATGAGTTTAATGAACCCCCTAAGATATTATACATGAATGCAATTAAATCCTATATTATTTAATGCCACATTGAATTTGGTCTTATTTTAAGTTACTGACAAGAGAGTCGATCAGAAATGAGAGTGACAAGTTGGTCTATGTAAGATTA
Source organism: Erannis defoliaria (assembly GCA_905404285.2). Taxonomy (NCBI): domain Eukaryota; kingdom Metazoa; phylum Arthropoda; class Insecta; order Lepidoptera; family Geometridae; genus Erannis; species Erannis defoliaria. The sequence goes on from FR990084.1 coordinate 8,725,623, forward strand.
AGAATGTCATGTGTGTGTGTATGTAATGTGTGTGTCCCCACAATGTCATCCTTTCGAAGACTTTTATCTCGAGACTGTTGACACAGGACTGTTGATAAGAAAACTTATCAGAGATCTATCATTCGAGACTTTATAGGACTGTTGATAAGAAAACTTATCAGAGATCTATCATTCGTCTCTTGGTATTACTCTTAAAATTGTTTTAAGGTTGTATGAACAAATGGACCTGGGTAAATAGCAAAACTGCATCCAGAACCACCGGAGGACGGGCAGCAGCGTCCTCTCGGTTAACAGGGCGAGCATTCTGCGATCCCCAAGCCGCCTGCCAAGTGTGGGGATTATGGCAACCCCTCCCTATTAAGGGGGAGGCCTTCGTCAGTGGACCTCTTGTGGCTAAAGAGTGAGTGAGTGACTGAGTAACCATATATCTTCAGCATGTGAACTTTTAAACTGTAGCTGTTTGTGTGCTCGCGCGCATTCGTAAGTAGGTAGTATCATAATTTTATTATTTCGTAAGTTGTTTACATGTTCAAATACCTTTTATACGACTGTCGAGAACTTTATTGTCTAGACAAACCTGAACTAGATTTTTTATTGTAAAAATATTGTTTAATAGATTTATAAGATATGATAAATAAAAAATTAAAAAAAACAATGACTAAAGAGACGTAAGATTATTAATAGTGTAAAATTAGGATTAAAAAAAATATATTATACCTGTGAGTTGCAAGCTTTCATTTTCATCCATCAAACTCTGTGTTTCAGTTGCATTATCAAAGAATTGTTCATTGCCAGCCTTATCGAACTTTGAAAGGTGTCTGCTCAAAACGATCTTTCTCATCGACGACCGATTTTTTATCGGCGAGAAATTATACAAAGCCGACGTCTCACGAGCTCTATCCAGTACCTTATTCTTCAATATTCCATTTCCTGTCCCCTTCTCTCCAGACATATTAAAAAGCCGATCCAACTCGACCGAGAAATTTAATTGTGAACAGTTCTTACCGCGCAGATGTTTCGTCAACTTTGACAACGGAAAGTTTCTTGTAGAAGAGCGAACGTTAGTTCTTGCGAATATACTTTTAGACAAATTAGCTTTTCTTTGCGACTTCAAGTAAGTCTGGTCGTTCTTAGCAATCGTATGGGTCACGTTTTGAGGCGCTTCGTCGTCGAATAATTGGTCTTTAGGTTGGAGTATAGTATTAATTTTGGTGACTAGAGAATAAAGCAGTTTTAGGCGTTTGTAGAGTTTGTCTAGAGTTGCCCCTTTTTGCGAGGGTGTGTTAATATCGTAATAAAATTCATCGCCTGAGCATAAAAGATTGGAGACCACTTTGCACTCTGCTATCGCTGAAAAAAGAAAGTATTTTTGAGTTAAAACCAAACATGTTCAGTCAGGTCAGTCTTTTGATGGGTGACCAGTAAAATGTCGGTCCCTGTTGTTTGTTCTATATTTTACAACAATAACCTTCAAGCCATGTCAGAGGCCTTCGGATGCAATTAACTCTGACGCTAGGGCTGGCCACTCAGCCTATACAACTTACTTAATATTAATGCAAAAATCTGTCGAAACTACCTTATATCACTTCCAGTGAGTCCTTCTTTCCACGCCTTCTAAATATAGTCTTGTTTCCTTATAGATACAATCTGGGACTCTTCTAGGCAAGCGTGCTTCAAAAGGCTGATGTAATGTCACAGAAATACCTACCTTTATTTAAATCGAGTAGCAAAGGCATCAGTTTCTCCCGGTGGCATAACGCAAGAGGCTCCATTTCGTCATAAACTGCGAAAAATTCACGGACCACACTTCCTATGTTGATCACCGCACACACGGCTTCATTGTTGTAGGATGTTTCCTTTAACGTATCTAGCAGTTTCTGATGCATCATTTGTTTAGATTTCTGTAATGGGACATATGTATAACTGTTATGTTACGTTGCAGCCAAGTAAATAAAATCGTGGACTATCACTACAACCCTTCAGTCAATCTGGTGGGTTCCCAACGAGTCACGACAAAACGAGTCACACTGTTACTCGTTGGGATAACCTTTCTAGTTATTTGTCCTGTTTACAGATGCTTGGCTTTCAGTTTGACCACAACTTACCTGATATTAAGTGACGGTGTGGTCGAAAATAATAAACACCACTTAGCTGAAAATTTAAAGGGACTGCCTCTCAAGAGAGGTGTATGATAATAACTCACAGAAGAGAGAAGTTAATAGAACGGAAAAGTGACGCGTCGCGCTAGCCGGGCATACGTGCAAATGCACGTAACGGGCTATCTCGTATCTGTCTGCGCTCAGTAAGCGAGAGACGGCCCAACGTGCTTATCGCATACCGGGCCCATAGTGCTATCCCCTTTGCTCTCATAAAAGTGCTATTTTCTTTCGCACTCCCGCATTAACACATCTTTCGTAACCTTTGACTAGATCCATCATAAACTGTCGTTAAATCTCAAATCATCAAAATTAAATGCTCACATCAGCAAAAGCGGCCGGATCGACAATCAAGAACACGCTGTCCCTGATCTCCTTCACCTCGCGGCGCCACGACTTGACCAGCAAGACGGAGTGACAGCTGCCGGGGGACGTCATCAGCGCGGGCACTAGCTGCGGGTCCAGGGCTTCCAGACTCGCGAGACCGCTACGTAAGGTCAGGATCCCTGAAAACATGGCAGGGGAATGTTTTAATGCATCACTTAAGTATCTGGACCCTGGGTTTGTCTTAAAACTGCATCCAGAACCACCGGAGGACGGGCAGCAGGATCCTCTCGGTTTACGGTGGTGAGCATTCTGCGATCCCGAAGCCGCCTGCCAAGCGTGGAGATTATGGCCACCCCTCCCTATTAAGGGCCTTCGTCCAGCAGTGGACGTCTATTGGCTGATGATGATGGCTTAAACATCTTACAAAGAAAAGCACAAAAGAAAAAAAAAAGAGTTTATAAAAATCCGTGAGATGGCGTTGAAGAGACATGGTTCTGAATAGTATCACTACCTCGTCTGTGGTTATAAGATTTTGAATGAATGGAGCAAGGTCTGAAAATATTAAAAAACAAGCTTATTTATTTACATCAGGTCTGGCATGCATTTTTCAACCGACTTCATGAGGGTCTCAATTCGACTGTTTATTTTTTTGTATGTTTGTATAGCGTACTATTACTCCAACAATTATGAATTCATTTTGATGATTATTTTTTGTTGGGTCGGTGATCTTTCAGAGGTGGTCCCATTTTATCGAAATCGGTTCAGTAGTTCGGTTTTTAATTCAAAATTATTGGAATAAATCAAAATAACTAGAAAATATGAAGATGTCATCCAGGTGGACCAATTTGTGGTTAATGTTTGTCTAACAAAGTAGTTGCTTATGGTATTTCCTAGAGATAGACTGTAGACAATAGATTAATTTTCATTGCTTAAAATATTGAGTATTTTTTTTAAATATTACCACAATACTTACTATTCTGGTCAGAGGAGCAAGAAACAGCAAAAGATCCAATCTGCAGCAACCTCTCATTATACAAATCAAAATCTCTCACAAAATGACAATCATCTATTTCATCGGTACTTCCTTCCATACATTTGCATGTACCTTTAGATGCCCCTATAAAATGCTGCTTAAGGACATCTACTGGTGAAATGCTGTTACTAAAGCAATGGACCAATAAAGTCAATAAAGCTGTGTTAGTGTTTGTTTCCAAGGCGTAAAGGACATCTTTCAACACATCGACCATCATGTTAATGTTTGTTGGCATTACAGGAAGCTTGAGTGCTTCCGTTGACTTGACTGTGGTACTCAAGTCACCTATGATGAGCTCACCGAGTAAGGCTTTGGTTTCACGGAGCACCTGAAATTGAGATGGTATTGGTAGAGATATTCTCTAATATTTGTGTTTTGGTAGGATGAGCCTATAATGTAGTTTAAAATTAGCTGCGTCACGGTTTAATGCCGATTTTACAGTTTTCTGCATCTTTTTCTTTGCCGCTTGTAATGCTCACCTTACACCTTTTATCTGAGCAAAGGAGTACGCTGAAAACCAGCGTACTCCTTTGCTGAGCTTACCCTTATTGCCAAACAACGACTGTTGTTTTATTTTAGTGTTGTTACTCTTGTTTTTGGCAATAAATTTATTCTTATTCTTATTCTTTTGCATGGATGTATTCCGTAATGTCTGTGACATGTGAAAGAAATTGGCCCCGCAGAGGAACAAGAATCGTTAAACAACATCGAGCTTTAAACAATGAATAAAGAGCATTTATAATAATTTGGAAACTATTTTAGACAACAACCACAGGAATAACAGCTCTAGGGGGGGACGTCTTTCGCCTTTCTGCCTATTGAGCTATAGCCACGACGTACTCCCTGGCTCCCTGGTAGTACGCTCTGGCTCTACGACGTAAACCACATTATAATGGAGTGTGCTCGGAACGAATCCATTAGAAGTATATTTCTGAACCAAGGTCAAAATGTAACAAAAAATGGGCTACTGTAACAGTGTTCTGGCCAAGCCTCTTTCTGATTCGGGTAGAAGGCTTTACAGGCTAGCAAATAGACAGTAAGTTTTTAATTACATAAATGTAATGTTTTGTTACCAGGGCGGCATGTTCGCATTAGCGATAAAGCCCTTTATTTAAGAATAAACAATAAACTAGAAAAAGATCTAAAGATTTTATACATACCACTTGACATCGAGCCTTAACAACAAGCTGATCATTGGGCAGGCAGTATCTGTACAGTGTCATAGCAGACAGCAGTAGCTCATCTATCGACATGTGCAATCCAGTCACACATTCCAACAACTGAAAAGAAACATATTTTACTAATTATTGCGGTGAATGCAAGGTGATGCACACTACATAGTATTGTACATATAGATGAAAGTAAAATATGTTTTAATATTACTTTATTAAAATATATAATGGGTAAGTAAAGAGATATAAATGCTTCTAGGTTTTAGGAAATGACTACAGGGAAAATAAACTTGTACAGAAATGATAGCTAAAGGTAATAGTTTTTCATAAAAAGGAAAAACAATACGGACTGATTCAAACTTAATGGTGGCTGTGAAGTGCACTGCAAGCGAGACTTTGCAATTGTACGCACACCGCATGCCTAATTTTTGCTACTGTGCAGCGTATCGCACCTAAGTTCACAGGCCATTAATTCGGCAAGCGCCGTCGAAACTAGTCTTTAAACGAGTTGTGCGTGAACATTATTTAAAATCAGCTCTAGTTTTGTAACCATTTGATCACTCGTATTTATTTATTGCATAAATATATGTTTTTCATATTATATATTGTATATATTATTGGTTTATTTTATTATCTAATTAATTAATGTATTTAATTTTATTTATTGGTTATTTAAATTTATAAGTTTAGATATTTTTAGTTATTAGTTAATTGAAATGTAATTACTGTATTTGCTCTTAACAATATATTTTTTTGTGCACCTACATCCCCATCTCTTTAACCGCGGGGATGACTGGTAGAAAATGCTTTAGCATTAAGTCCTCCTTTTGTACATTAATGTATTTATGTGTGCAATAAGAATTAAATATAATAAATATAAATAAGTTTGAATTGGCCTGTATTTAGTTAACAGTAGAACAAATTGAAGCCTTTTGCTATCTGATGATCAATATCTGACAGCTGGAGTAAATAGATAGAAAATGTCTTGTTTTTATTGTTTTAGTATACATTGAAAAAACATTGAAACATTAACAAAATATATCAGAAAAACTTACAAGCCTAATGAATGCATAGGACTCTGTTTGCATCTGGGCACTGTTTTATAAAGCTACAAGTACATGTTTACAATTGTACTAGCTTCTTGTACCAGTAAATAAAAGTTACCAGTTACAGGTAGATGGTTTGTCTTTAACTTATTTAAAAGTGCTTGTACTTGTAGTTTGTACACTGGTTGTCTTGTAGCTTTAGAAAACGCCGTACTCATTTTTTTTTTACGGTGCTGCCAGTTTTATAAAACAGGGCCTTGGTAACTACTAGGCCTTAAATGATATGCATCCCCAAAATAAGCTATGCTAAGCTTACTTTTGGTGTGTGAGGGGTACGGGTGCCATCAGTCAATATATTTAATTATGCATTGTTAATACTGAATGGTAATTCTTACTTCACTCTTCCATTGTTCATACAGTTCATTGTTGTCTTTATAATCAGTCTTATAAACTGTTACGGACAATTTACCAAGAACTTCAAATGCATGGTCTATCCAGTTAACAAAGTACATTACAGTAACATTGAACGAATTATTGCTGCTTCCATCTTCATATCTTGGATTGTCTGAGACAGCTTTCTGTAGGTAGTTTTCTATAGACATAAGTCGGTTAACACACCATGAAAGCCGCTCTAAGTTGCATTGACGAGATTCCTGCAATATATTTTTTATAAGATAAAATTCTTGATAAGTTAAGTAAACATTTTGTAGCAGAAGGTCATTTTATTTCATAAGGTACACTTCCATGCATCGCGGCTGATCGCAGTCGCGTGCGGACGCGGCCAATGCGTCAGCGTCAATACCAAAGAATACTATATACTCTGTCAATACTAGCACTATGAAAATGTGTGGCGCCGCTTCGGTCACCGGTCGCGCGCCTGTCGCAGACCTGCGAAGTGGTGCCATAGAAAAACATAGGCCGCAGCCGCACGCGGCTGAGATCGGCCGCGATTCACGACAGTCTACCTTTAATCATGGATTACCTGGAGAAGCATTTGACTATTGAATTCCAGTCTAAAGACTTCAAATAAATTTAACATACACTTTTGTATTTGACTTAAACAAAGTGTGAAAGTTTCACGGATTTTCAGCGCTCCTTCTTCGTCTTGAGACCAAAACTGACTTCGATTTCGTATTTTTAATATAAGGGGGTGTATCTCATTTAGTATTTTATCCTGCAACACATGATAAACAGCACTTGTAATCAGTCTTAAATAGTTTTCGAAACATTGTTTCTTTAAATTAATTGATAAGCATTCGTAAACATTTCTCACCAATAAACATTTTGTTGCAGCACGGGGATCTTGCGGTAAGCAGGAAATAATATCTTCATTAACATGATACTCCATTTAGATTTTTTTCTGTACCATTTCTTCACAATTTCAGATATATCTAATTTTCTTAATTTTGCGATGTTTTTCAAGAAAATGATATTTTTAATTTTTTTCCAAGATTTAAAAAAAGTCAGTTGTTTGTTATGTTAAGTTTTTTTTATTTAACAATAGCAACTTTGCTTTGGGTGGCGTGGGTTCAGCCGGCACTTTTTTGATAACCCAAACCAAACGGGACATGTTTATTGTTTACGATTTATCGATCATTTTATTCGCTCAATAATTAAGTGTTAAACTTAAGTATGTTTTTATGTCTTCGGTAAAAGAAAAGGCATGTATTGCAAATGCCTATATGCCTTGACTTAAATGCCTATGTGGGTAAAGGCATATATCTAGCTCATCAACGTTAAATGTGAGGACGCTGCTGCTCGTTCTCCGGTCGGTGCATAGAGAAATTAAATAATACTCCAGTGGTTCTGGGTGCAGTTTAAGGACGTACCCACCTACCCAGGTCACAGGTCCCAGTTTAAGGACATACTTTTTAAACCTTGATACGTGTGATGCCAAAACGTAAGAAAAAATGTCTACCATTTAATGTCAAGCTCTACTAAAATGTCGTTGCCAATATCACGTACATTTTTGTTACTGTCAGTGTCAGAAACGACAGACGCCATTTCTCAAGATTTCTCATCGGTTTCCGATTTTCTCGAATTTAAAACAAATTTAATAAAGAAAAGTATTCAACGATGAGTGAATTAGTTTGGGGAATCAAAAACGGTGACATAGACCAAGTCAAAGACATCATAGAAAACAAAGTAAGTATGGATCATACACCGTAAATATAGGTACTTACAAATCTGCCGATTGTTTTGCTTTGTATGATGATTAGGGAAATTGCATTATAGTATAGCGGTGGGTCGGTATGGTATATTGCAGTACCGAAACGGGTATTGGTATTGAATGGCAATACCGTGTTCTGAAACTGTTTATTTTAATAACTAGGTATTGGCCGTTTCTTTAATAACGTAGTTTTTGAGTTTCTGCAGAGGTATTTGGTTTCAGTTGTTATTAAAAAAACGCTTTACAAAAATAACTGTGTTGCACAAGAAGGTACAAATACCGGTTGGTTTTGGTAAATTTTTTGATGATTCCGTTTAAACTTTCTATAATAATAATTTATTTGCTCTAAATAATCTTTGCTTACTACCTACTAGTTAATGGTTGGAGTCGCCTTTTTTTTAAGTATAAAAATGCTTATGAATTAAAAAGATTACTGATTAAATTTGTTGGAAAGTGCACTGATTCAGTGAATAAAGTGTGATATAATCTAGTACTTTTGAATGATATTCAAATTCAAACCCTTGATTTCTTTCAAAAAACGCATTTAATGTTTCAGTAATAAGTGTTATAATCATTGTAATTTTTACTTTTACTTTTGGCGCTCTAGTCGCCTCTCGGCCTTGGAGAGTACGATTACGTTCGGAATATTACGGATAAACTCGGGCGCATCACGTCGGCTGCGAAGCGACGATCGGTATTGTCCGTCACCCGTCGGTACTCGGCACGCGCAGGTATTGGTTCCCGCTCGTTACGATGACGTTGAGACGGTTCGCGTTTTCGCCAATAGCTAGTTTCTCACAATACCCAGTTATCGAAACTCCGAGTACCCGGTATTGGGTATTCCATTGATAACTGGGTATTGAAACTGTTTACGGTTTGCACCGCCCACCTCTATTATAGTAGATGTCGGGAGAAAGCGCACTTCAATTTGCCTACGTTTCTTTAATCTGAAATTTTGAGCAAACGTGCAAAACTTAACTAATTATTATAATATAATATATATATATTATTACCGGTGCCAATCACTTCAATGGGCTCATGTACCTTTACCTACCTAGTTGTTATAGTCTCATTTTTTTTTTATATTGTAGTTCGCAACAGCGGGTGCCAACACCGTACCCACAAATCGATATTCATCTACCACACAATTAGGTATAATTTAATTATATACCACCCTGCAATAATGACTTATTATTACAGAAAATTGATGTCAATGCTCACATAGATGGCAGGGTACCACTCCACTATGCAGCTGATTATGGTCAAACTGTTGTATTGAATTATTTATTGGACAAAGGAGCCGACCCTAATGTAAGTTACAGTTCACTGATATTAACAACAAATTTGTTTCAGACTGAACATACTTTCATACAATTTTCAGTATGCTTATCTACACTAGTGGGTCAAATCAGCTAGATAACGTCCACTGCTGGACAAAGGCCTCCCTCTTAATAGGGAGGTGTTGCCATAATCACCACACTTTGCAGGCAGCTTGGGGATTGCAGAATGTTCACCACCATTAACGGAGAGGATGCTGCTGCCAGTCCTCCGGCATAACATTTTATTGTTAATTACAGATGGTAGACAAACATGGCATATCTGTACTGCTTGCTGCTATTTGGGAGGGCCATACGGATTGTGTCAAAACATTGTTGAAAAATGTAAGTGGACTAATGAATTATTATCTTCGTTATCAATGTTTTTTTCTGGTTGATTACACATTTAACACATTGACATCACCAAAACGGAATTACACAATGAATACAATACAACCAAGCAATCATTATCTTGATTATTATGAAGTTTTTATGAGAATGCCAACTCACATCTATGAAAATAGAAATAGTTTTATTTTCTCATAGATCACATTAACCTTAAACTAACATAGCAACTGTTATTATCTATTAAATTAACTATTAATAAGAATAATGTTAGTGCTCTTGCGAGTCCTGCACGAAGTATGAAAACATTGAATAGCAGGCGCCCGCGTAAACAGCTTTACTGGAAGTTAGTACAAGAGGGTGATGAGGTTAGAGAGTATAATATTATGTGTAGGTGGGTAGTTGTAGTTACTGATGTTTTCAAAATGAATAATTGAGTAGAACAATAAATTCCTGCATTGACAGATTGACACCCCTTTTGGCATTTTCTCTGCCAAGCCGTAGGGCTTCCCAGCTGTTTAGGGCAACAGAATAATGTATGTTTTTATATTTCAGGGTGCTTCTAAAAGTGGTAAGACTCCGGATGGGACACCATATCTCGAAGCAGCTGAGAAGGATGAGATCAAAGAATTACTTACATAAAGAATCTATACTTAGTATCACTATTCTAGGTTCGCTCACATTTATTTTCCATTGCTAAGGTAACAACTTTAGAAGTGAATAAGTAACATCATCATATAATATTTTTACATGCATTTATTTATTTTAAAAATAATTATTTTTATATGCTCAACATATTTTCGAATCGAAATATATGTATTTTTAATTGTGCGTCCATTACTTAGCGCCATGCATTATAGAAAGCCTGGGCTATTATTTAAGGTTAGTAACACTATGCTTTACGAGTGGAAAGCCCCATACTCTAAATTTAGTAAATAAAAATTAGGTATGTATTTAATATTTAAGGATTTATTCCAGGAAATAAGATGTAATTTTTATTGCTTTAGTACTAAAATAAACTTATCTATATAACTAAGTATTCTTTATTTTTATTACATTCAAACACATAGTAGTTTTAAATAATTTAATTTAATAAATACCTTGCATAACACATCTTTGGTTCTTTTAACTTCATCATGAGGCACACTTAGATTGATCATACTGGCAAGACATCACAACAATACACAGGGAAAAAGTAAAAAACACTTTGATTTAACTATAAATCACCATCTCCAGGATATTTTTTGTATTTGTTCTTAGATGGTGGACAATAACATGCATTTTTCTGTGCATCCAAATATGACTTACAGCCTAATGTCAATGTGCCAGTAAAGAGTAGTTTAGCTGCGCCCTTGCAACCTGAAATAATATTTAGAAAATAAGTGTTTCAGACACCAATGACAGACACAGACACCGACAAAGATGTTTGGACCTGGGTTTGGGATGTGTGGATGTTTGGGTAAGTCCTAAAACTGCATTCGGAACCACCAGAGGGCAGCTTTCTCTTAGTTAACGGTGGTAACACTCAGCAATCCCCCAGCTGCCTGCCAAGCATGGGGATTATGGCAACCCCTCTCTAGTAAGTAAAACCTGATGTCTCCCCCAGGGGGGAAATCAGGGAAGACAAGAGTCCGTCACCTATTATTTACGGGATATTTACCGTGTTTTTTTTTGTGAAATGAGTTCCCAATATTATCATAATAATAGTATTGTAAAAAGTTGTTCATGAGGTTCCCTTACTACTTTTCCGTTTTTTTTTTTTTTCATTTTCATTTTTTTTCCAAAATCCTCTAAAATAGTTAACAGATTTTATAACTTTAATTGCATAAATCATTAAAAAATATATTGTGTTGACTGTGGTATTGATTTGGTTGGTATTATCATTCCTATGTATTGGATAAAGACAAATATCTTGTCAAATACTATATTGTAGAATCACACTGCTTTCTGATACGGCTCCTGGAACGCCATGTCCACTTGCAGCTACACTTACACTCTTAGGGAACGCGTGCTGCACGAGCCGCCGTCAGTCGGTAATTGGTTGTGCGTCAAAGGGGACACGCACGCCCAGGTACGCTATATTATTTGGATGGCAAAATGGATAGACAAGCTAGTTGTGTTACCAGCCCAAGCAGGTAGATGCCTCGCGCGACATATCCAATTTTTTGTTAACACCATGGGCTGGGAGCCACTTGAGAGCTTTAACCCCTCAGCTATTTTAAGTAGGTAAACATTTTTATTTGTATCTTAGTTTAATATTTTAAAGGCATTAAATAAGCTCATCTCCTTCTGAGCAGACCTCAAATCGGTTTTTATTTTAATTTAACTTTAAGAAGCTTGTTGGCATGTGTGGCGAATGACTGGCGGGGTTAGCGTAGCGCTATCGATCGATTGACCTCGCGTTCAGGTTCGCGGCGGTCCGTACAGAAGCTGTACGCGTATCCAATGTACGCATGGACAGCGTATTCAGACTACGCGTAACACAGGAACGTGCTGTCCGTATGCAGCTTGACAGCTTTTTTACATACATTCTATTGATTTTTAGCAAGGATGTGATATAATGTACTTATTGCAATGCTAGGGCTTCACCTGCGTGACGCTTTACGTCCAGTTATCGAAATAATTAACGTGCAATAAATGATGCACTAAACAATGCGCCACACTATCATTTGACTTTGAAATATCGCCTAACGTCTAACGACGTTAATCGTGCCATTAGCCTATTAGCGTGCTAACACTCGGCCATTTCTGCGTACTGTATCAAATACCGGGCTAAATAATGGCATTACACGCAGGTGAAGCCCTAGCATTACTGAATATAAAGATCTGTGATTACTGATTTACCTTTAGTTATTGTATCAGCCGCCACATTTACGGACTTATATGAATCACAGTAGTTATAAAGACACCTCTTGAATTCTAAGTCACACATCTCTTTTCCACTGTTGCAAGTGTCATAACAGAGATCATGGGAATCACAACATTTTGTCATATCTTGTAATGGCAAGTATTCGGATGCTAGCTTGAAACCAAGTGAACCACAACCATCTGATTTAGGAATATGATTTCTGTTCCGTACTGGTTTTTGTCCTGCAAAGTTGATGTATTATTAATTTATGAATTAAGACTTTGGAAAGAAATGACATAACATTCTCATGATAATTATAACGCAGGCTACCATGTTGTATTAAGTGTATACCTATTGCATTAGCTCAAAATTCAACTCTCCTAAAAATGATGAGCGCCTTTAATCAGATATTTAATAACCAAATAACAATGTCTTAAAATCTGAAATCAACACTGTTGGGCGTTGGGTTAAAACGAATCTGTTGGACGTTTCTTGGTTGGGCTAATGTTACAGTGAGATTACCTCCAGGACAAGTAAAAATGCAGTCTTCTTCAACAGCAGCATCAAAAACTTCATGCAAAGATTTAAATTTTTCAGCAACAGTTATAGCATTCCGGACCCAGTCACCGAATACTGATTCAGCGGAAAGAACTGCATCTTTTAAATTTCTGAGCATGCTCGATCCAATCCCAGTATATGCGTAAGCCGCAAAAGTGAGGACGTAAATAAATATTTTTCTGTATGGTATCTCCATTTCCAATTAGTTATATTCATTAATATCACAGGAAAATAATAACATTTTTCCAAGCGATTTTAAGAAACCACTCTCGCTCTACCACGCAATTTTCCTAGGTTTATTTATTTTTTGGTTTTGGATGGTCTCCAAAGGGAGGCAATAATGTACGGCATAATAATGCACAGCTTGATAATTGGTGTACATGTACATTGAATATCATGCTGTGCAATATCGTGCCGTGCAATATCATGCCGTATATTATCGGCTCGGCTCACACACACCCTGATTTGTACAGACTGATATTTGCGGCCTTACTTAAAAAAACTTTTCAACCGTTAGTCACTGCTTAAGATGCTCTGCCATCTTCTCTCTGACGTGAAGTTGCACGTGCTAGAAAAGGACAGAGAAGTTTAAGCAGGGACTAAGAGAATCGAGCTTATTTTAGGTAAGGCCGTTGATGTACAAGTACACGAACTCCTTATTTTTATAGCAATTAGGATCAGGTATTTTTTTTTAAATGTCAATTGTACTCGGATTATTGGCTGTACATTATAGGACCGTACTTTATAGACACGAGCCGATAATGGACGGCCAGTATTGTACGACATGGATTGTACAGCATGATATTCGATGTACATGTACACCAATTATCATGCTGTGCATTATTATGCCGTACATTATCGTGTCGGCAAATATCATGTTGTAGATTATAGACACCCGTCTCCAAACTCCAAGACAAAGAATATTATATACACTCCAACTCTTTGGACTCTTTTAACACTACGTTATATAACGTACCGAGAAGAAAGCAGTGTCCATATAAAAAAAGAGTCACACTTAAATTTGCGCCACCTAGTTTTTTTTTCTTAGTTGCACTCTGCACTTTCTTAGCACTTTGTGCATTCTGCCAGTGTCAAGTTTATGAATTTTCAAGTTTCTTTTACAAAAATCAAGTCATGAAATCACAGTCAGTTACACGAAACCTGTCATAGTCGAGTCCAAGTCATGCCCTAGTAAAGTTGTGGCAACTTTACTATGAGCTTCTACGGAGTTTTGAAAACAGCACGAAAAGACATGTTTCACCACATTATCGGCCTTACCTAAAAAAACTTTTCAATCGTTAGTCACTGATTAAGATGTTCTGCCATCTTCTCTCTGACGTGAAGTTGCACGTGCTAAAAGGACAGAGAAGTTTAAGCAGTGACTAAGAGAATCGAGATTATTTTAGGTAAGGCCGTATATCACTTGCCCACACTCGTGCATGTAATTCAACACTCAATGAATATGATGTTTAAACCGTTGAAACCAATAGCTTTGATTAAGAATTTAAGTAAATGTAATATGTTTATTGAAAACATAATTTAAATCGGTTATTTATGTTCTGATATATAAGCATTTAAAGTTTTTGGTAGAGACAACTCTGTCCCTTTCCCACAAAACAAAAAATTACGTCACGCCTTACTTGTCAGAATAGAATTTATATGGCGTACAGAGAAGTGACGTCACGATTTGCTGTTTCGCCTCTCTGTCTAGCATGATATTAAAATGCTTATAAGTTGCTTATATTTGATCAGATTTTCATTTTCTTTTCATTAATCAGCTATATTTATGGGGCACATTGTAATAGGACAATAAAAAAACCAGTCATCTAGCCTATTACGCATAGTCCGAATTGAGACACTCCTCCTTTTTTGAAGTCGGATAAAAAGGAAGGACATGGGAGTGAACGAGTAAACAAATGGATATTCTACGGGTACATTGAATTACGCATTGTATACCTGGGTGTTCCACGAGTACACTTTTAATTACACAATAACATACAACAGGATACAAAAAGGTATCCGTGGAACACCTAGGTGAACCTTTTATGTGGACGACGGGTAAGAAACCCTATGAAATAGGTAGGCCTGAACGGGCGGTCGGATATTGAATTTTTTGACTTTTTCCATAGAACATTTTTTGTTCCAGTTAAAACGTCCTTTTCAGAACTACTTATAAACTATTTTACTAAACTTTGACTGTTTAATTTATATAGTATTCTCACAGTTATTGTATGGTAAGTATTCTTCAAAAGTCGAATGTCCTGCTTAAAGATACTTACTCAATGTTTAAAAAATAATAGTCCACCCGTGCGAAGCCGGAACGGGCCGCTAGTTTATCATAATTTCAACAAATGATACAAGAAAACTTGGAAAATCACTTCACCAACGCACGCGAACTGTGAAGTGAAGCAGTGAAGGTGAGTGAAATGCTTTTTCACAAGAAAAATGCGGAAAAAAGTGGGCCATATCTCGACAGCGCCGTCTATCTTTTGGCCGTAGAACTTCGTTTTGACAGCTGTCAGAAAACTTCCCATTCCGTAAACTAAGTAGGGGAGTTTTGGCGGGAACATGGAAAAATATTTTTGTTTTGTTTTTTTTTTCTTTGTTCTGTGGCCACTGCACGTTTGTGCATTGTGCCAATTCTCAAGTTATCTGGAAAAATCATGTCGTTGCATTCTATTATTTTCTTAAACTTGTGTTTTATCGCGAATTAATAATTAAAAATGGTGGTGTTTTATTCATTGAGTGTTGAATTACGTGCACAAGTGTGGGCAAGTGATATAATGTGGTGAAACATATGTTTTCGTGTTGTTTTCAAAACTCCGTAGAAGCTCATAGTAAAGTCGCCACAAATTTTCTAGGGCATGACTTGGAATCGACTATGACTAATTTCGTGTGACTAACTGTGATTTCATGACATATCTGTAGCCCAATCAATCTACGAGATTGGTTGTGTTGTGTCTTTGTAGCCCAATTAAACTATCTTAGTATGTGACTTTGTAGCCCAATTAATCTATCTTAGTATGACGTTACTCGCATAAATTTGTCATCAAATATTAATTGATGTTGGTTTCATTTGTTGACAGAGAAACAGTAAAACATATTATTAATGTATCAAAGTCATACCTTGACCTTTTGAAAAAAAACAATATTACTGAAATGCATCATCCCAAAAAGCTGCAGTGCCGATATTAATTAGTCATTATACAGTAATTTTTGGCCTTAACATTGGTATAGGAATTTTAAAAAAGCCGTGATGAGTTACTTATAAATAAAATTAAATGTGCTTTATATGTATTTCTGAGAAGCCAAAAATAATTGACCCTTAAAATAAGTGTCGTGTTGTCGAAAGAATTGCAGCACTGTCATTATTTACCGTTAATATTTTTGGGCTGGAAATTATTCAATTATACGCTTTGTAAAACGGGTTTTCAGAAAAACATTCTTAATTTTTTACTTTTTATACGAGATGAAGGTTCTATTATAACATTCAGAAATCAGAATGCGTGACTATTTTATTTCCCGGTCAAACCTTAACTTTCTGAACTTTGATTATATACCCAGAGAGCTAGATCCTCCAAGTTTGTGAAACAGGTTTGATTAGGAATCAGCGAATACTTGAAATATTCATAAAAGTACTAGTTATTGGCAAATACACAAAGTACAACGCCATGAAAAATATCAATAGACAATTCGTACGCTTCGTCGAATATAATTTTGTGTATATGGCAACATTTCTCGAATATCCGGTAGCCATTTAATTTAAAAAAGTTATCCTTTTCCGTTCTGTTGTCGTGAAAAATGACGGGCTTTAGCAATAAGGTGAGAAGAAAAATTACATAAATCGGGATACAATGTCCATCAGTGCGATAAATTTGCAAAAGTCGATCCAACTAATAATCAACGATTGAATTAAAGCGATTTATTGAGTGCTACAACGTGAAAAACCATACATTTCGTTACACGTGCATGCGTGGTGTTTGGGGAGACTTTCATCTGAAATATAATTTTGTGCGATTACTTACTACAAAATACAGTTTTCAAAGTAACTAAACTTTGCAAAAGCCACTTCTGTTTGTTGTACTCTAATAAGTTGTATAAATTTTTTGAGGTTATGCGGTAAGTCTGCAGCAAAATAACCTAGTGCTTCCTGTGTTTCAGGCCATAGTTATCGATGGCCGCGGCCATCTGCTCGGCCGATTGGCCGCAATCATTGCTAAGGTCCTGCTGGAAGGAAACAAAGTTATTGTTGTTCGTTGCGAGCAACTCAACATCTCTGGCAATTTCTTCAGGTGAGTACTTTATATTTATGACATCGTGATAATCTTTTCAGTAGTTCAGCTGAATACAGTTAGCACCATAAAACCCCGCTGGTAAATAATCTAGTTTACCCATATGACCCGATTTTTTTACTTATCACATGCCCGAAGTTAGGGCCTTATTTCTTAGCGATTAGGTGGTCAGCTGGTTATTATAACTTATATTAGAACATCGTTCAAAAACTGAGGCTACACCATGTGAAAGTGATAAACAACAAACAGATACTACACATCTTGAAAGGCTGATTTTTGTAAAATGCTTATGAACTTCACAATGATGTTTCTACTTGGGTAATTTGCGACTGAATATCACATGTATGTTGCTACTTTCAATATCTGATGATGAAAATCTTTAAACACCCACATGTTAGCCTTTGCCAAATAATCACAAGAAAATGTTTTCAGGAACAAATTGAAGTTCATGTCTTTCCTTCGTAAGAGGTGTAATGTGAACCCCGCCCGTGGTCCCTTCCACTTCAGGGCTCCCTCTAAAATTCTCTGGAAGACTGTCAGAGGTAAGCTATGTCATAATAAGTATTGTTTAATAGCTGTTAAGGATCATTTGATTGTGGTATTATGTCTGCCTTATAAGATGGAGAGCCCTATCCGATTCTGGGGTGGGCTCATGAAGGATGGATTAGAATATTGGTTATGTCTGGAAATTGTCCGATTTGTACAAAAGTTCCACTGCACATTTAACACGAAACTACATGCATGTCATATTTTCAATTTTGTTTAATAGGCTAGATGACTGGTATTTTGTTATCGTCCTATTAAAATGTGGCCCATAAATATAGCTGATTAATGAAAAGAAAATGAAAATCTGATCATAAATAAGCAACTTATAAGCATTTTAATATCATGCTAGACAGAGAGGTGAAACAGCAAATCGTGACGTCACTTCTCGGTACGCCATATAAATTCAGTTCTGATAAGTAAGGCGTGACGTCATTTTTTGTTTTGTGGGAATGGGACAGAGTTGCATCTAACAAAAACTTTAAATGCTCATATCAGAACATTATTAACTGATTTAAATTATTTTTTCAATAAACTTACTATATTTACTTAAATTCTTGATCAAAGCTATTGGTTTCAACGATTTATACATCAGTCATCTACCCTATTCAAGATCTAGAAAATAACAGTAACAAGTTTTTGTTTTATTTATACGGGAATACTCACGTTTAATTAAATCGGATACTCCGACTATAGTTTCGATCACATCCGGTGACCTTTTCACGAAAGAAACCAAGGAATCACGTCAGTTTTCATAATAAAATAGTAACAAGTTTATTTAAATCCACAGGAAATGTTGATGCTTATTTTAATGTTTATTGACATAAAATAAAAAGTACACATTCGTCTGTCATTGATTATCTGCAAACTTAACTGTGTTCAGAATTGAAGGCCCTGTGGGTCTATCATGTAACTTTTCGGGATCGCGATTCGGAAACGAGTTGTAAAAAATAGACACTTGTCTGTCACTGCCAAAACTCATTTGACCCTGCAGGGCAGGATGAAACGCCAAAAGACCGACTGATTTGCTTAATTTAATTAAGGAAATCAATGCATTCATTCGATAACAATAGCGAGAGAAATCCCTCCGTGATACTGTGAAGCTGTGACAGTGACAAGTGACATTTATGACAAATCGCGATCCCAAACAGTTACATGATTAGCCTGCATGTTTTTTTAGTGTAATTTCAGTGCCATAACACCTTATGTACGATATAGTGATGATCACAATACATCGGCATGTCTGCTGTAGTGTTTACCATCAGAGCTCTTGCTTCTTCTTGCCTGGCAGTCAGTTGTAAAAATATATATTTTGTATATTTACATTACTTATAACATCTCCAGGTATGATCCCACACAAGACTGAGCGTGGGAAGAGTGCGCTGAGAAGGCTCCGATCATACGACGGCTGCCCCCCACCATATGACAACCGTCGCCGAGTGGTTGTGCCCGCTGCACTCAGAGTATTCTGCTTGAAGCCTGGCCGTAAGGTAATTATGAAAACATTGTTTATGCACAGCTATGCCAATTAAAGCCAGAGAAAAACAGAATGTCCAATACTAGAGAAAGGCAATGATTATTATGCTGTTATACTTTGTGTTGTTGCAATTGATTTTATTGAAGTTTATTGGCTTATCCTATAATGGAAGCAAAATTTAAATGCAAATAACTTGTACAGTTTAATATTGAATATAGTTATCCATACTATTTATTTGTGATGTTATTATTTGTCCAAATTAACACTTTTAATCTACTTACCGCCATCTTTCTTTGTAACAATATGTGCAAATGCATAATGCAATTTTCTAGTTGGCCTGTTTTATTGGGGTTTTAAGATTTTTATGTGATGTCCTTCTGTTACGACTACTTGAGGAGACATTAATATGAAAATGGTGTATTCCAGTACTGTCACGTGGGCCGTCTGTCGCACGAGGTCGGCTGGAAGTACCGCGACGTCGTCCGCAAGCTCGAGGACAAGAGGAAGATCAAGGCTGTCAAGAACATCGCTTACGAGAGGAAACTCAAGGTAAATTGTTGGGTCTAGTTTGAGGAGGAAGTAAATTATTAAACTAGCCATTGTATTGTAAATGTTGTCAGTTAGGTTGCTAGTTATCCATGCTTTATGATTGTAATATTGTGAGACATGAATGGTCGATTTTTGAAATGGCTTACAAAGGACCGATAAAAAAATAGCCAATTCGAGAAATGCCTAATGTAAAAAATGCTAAAAATTATCCTTTACTAATCCTCATAATGCAGACTGTTGTGCTATGTCAGAATTGTCTAAAATAAAGTACTGATTCCACCTTTTTTTGTTGCAAAACGCTAGACAGTGCAATGGGCCGTGTTAATGGGTATTGCTAATAGATGTGAATGCAAACTTGGTATCAGTGTCATTAACAGATACTAAGAAAGTGCATTTTTAATTATACCCTGATTTAAGAAGTAAAATATCAAAACGCCTCTTTTAAACCAGTTTTTTATAGGATTCTTTTCTTTTCTAGGATTTAATCTGCAAATATTTTTAGTGCTGCCCATATTTAGATTTTTACATGATGATTAATTCACTTACCTACATTATTTGATGTGTTATGAAAATACAATTAAACTGATTACAATGTCTCAGAACTAAATACTTTGTAATATAATCTAGCTTTTAACTAACTTTGTTAATTATTTGTTTCAGAAAATCACCAAGGAATCCGGCGAGAAGGTCGCAAAATCAACTGCGCCTTTCACAGCGGTTATCCAATCCTACGGATACAACTAGGATTAAGATATAATTATAAAATAAACCTTTGGTTGCCCAATTTGTGTGATTTTACTGTTCTAGAGTTAACGTTACACAAATATTTGATAAAGAGGGTAAGAAGTTATTTCAATTTTGCTTATTTATTAATGTACAAATTGGGTATGTTCGGTAACATAGTTTCATGTGTTTTCAGTTGCTGACTTTGCTGTTCTTGAAATAAATCAATCATCAGAAGCAGATCCTTTTTCAGGTTAGTTCACAATTTTTGTATCTATATCTATAAGTCTTATTCTCTTAAAACATTAACTAAGATTTATTTCGTGTTGCCATGTGCTCTGATTCATAAACAAGTGAGTCATAAAATGATGTTTCTTTTTGGGTAATTTGCGACTGAATATCACATGTATGTTGCAACTTCATAATATCTGATTAAACATAGCTCATCTACGTTATCTACATTTTGCTAACAAATATTTAATGGAATAATTTAATTACAGGGCCGAGTTGAAGTTTTACTCAAGACTGCAGCATCCGGTTGTCCGCGTATTTTGAAACAACTTGATTTTGGATGTAAGTATACTGTAAAAAAATATGTAAGCTCATAGATCAGTGCTTGGTGGTATTGGTATCTCTATTTGGTTTTAAATATATTTGGCCCCGATTTTCTTACACCTACCACTTAATAATAAATAAAGGGCTTGATAAAGATCTTTAGATATATAGATTCGTCATTTACTAAAATCTTAATCTTCGGCGTAAATGTTCTATTAAAATCAAACATTTTAAAAAAACCTGGCAGATGATTTTTCATATAGCTATGTGCAGTCACTTGTCAAACGAGAAAAAATAAACTAAATCAAAATCGGTTCAGCTTTTTAACTAAGAACATTCTTATGCTTTAGAGATTGCTTTTAGTACCTATTAAGGCCGTCGTTACGCTTTTTTTTTTTTTACTGTGAACAATAAAGAGTTTTCTGCTTTGTTGCTGTGAAAGCACTTCATTTTGCACGCAGATGATCTGCAGAGCTTAACAGAAAAAAACTGCATTGATAACTTGAAGAATGGTATTTTATTATATTTTTTATTTATTGTAGAGTCAACAAACAGTACACAGCAACGTATAATAATATAGTAGTGTTATTAGGCTAGGTAGCTGGTGCACCAGCGACGTTGACCATAGATTAACAATAATTGGTCTTATTTCAATCCTGTTAACGTCCTCCGCTCACGTTTACATGCCGGCTGTCGAATTAGCTATTATAGAATAGTTGTTTTCTAGTTCTTAATGATGATTGCAAACTTACCTACATTATTTGATGTGTTATGAAAATATAATTCAACTGATTCAAAATTGAACAAATCGCAGTGGGCGCAGCCGCCTTGCCAACGAAATAACCTATTTATTGTTTTTTACAGAATGCTGCCGGAAAATACTGAAGACTGAAGACTACGAGAACACACCATAAAAAACTATATAATTTTTCATATCAATATTAAGCTCCATGTATGTAAGGCAATAAAAATGTGTAAAGAGAAATAAAATATTTACTATACATACATAATCTGTAATTTTATTGGTTTAGTAAACACCCTATTCAAGACCACCATATTTCTAGTAGATGCCATAAGTTTATGAAATGGAATAGTCTACTAACTAACACGCAGCATAATTATATGAAATTGACCCAACAAAACTGATCTTCACCAAGTTTTCAGAAGTGAGCATTCTGGCATGAAGGATCAGATCTGATGGTGGCACTACACATCGCCTGTTTGCCCGTACACCGTATTTGGGCAAACGGGCGATGTGTAGAGATAATTCATGAAACGGATCGTGAGACCTCGCTTTTTTTATTTCTCACCGTCAACCTAACTTAACCGCTCGTTCGATGGCGGAATGGGATCCGCATTCCGGCTCCGGCATACGAAAGGTTAACACAAGCGGATTTTTTTATCATACCCGGCCTTACTTAAAAAAAACTTCGCAACCGTTAGTCACTGCTTAAGATTCTCTGACGTGAAGTTGCACGTGCTAGAAAAGGACAGAGAAGTTTAAGCAGGGACTAAGGTAGAAAAGTTTTTTTTAGACTTTTTAGAAGTTTTAAGTAAGACTGATTGTCTACAACTGATGATTCTTACTATATCCATGTCTTTAAGCACGCTACCGCCATTCTGGATGGTTTTGGAACTATTATTTACAGCTTACAGCTAAACATTTTTTTAACTTGTCTCTTATTTATGACAGTTCTCCTTACCTCAGTCTTCCCTCCATATTACCATAATAGAGTACATTCCACCATGTTAATTTCATCCCGATGAAGTTTACTTGAAAAAATGGCGCTATTTTGTAAATATTTCTTGAAAAAGCTTGAGTTTTATAGGTACAGTAGGATCGTAGACCTACATACGTGTTTGATATTAAATTCAACTTATATCCACACAAATTCTTCAGAAAAACCGTGTTGAATGACGGGTTTCTTTTATGCTACGAACTGTTACGAACCCTAAAGGAGCGCTCTTTACAGAACCAACTAATAATTTTAAAGTATTAAAAAATATAACTAAATTTAAATACTTACCATCTAAAGCGATACCGGCGTAAATAATACTTGATGTGCGCCATTCACCCCGTTATACCGTACCGTATTTTTCCTATCTGCCTAGGTAAAGGAACAGGGGCACTGGGGTGGATAGGACCATGTCTGCAAACCTATTTTTATCGTATACAAGTACCTAAATATTATTATTATTATCTAAAAATAGCTATTTTCTAAACCCAGATCGATGAAGCGCGATTCGCATTGACGTCATAGGGAATCAATTTATAGGTTCTCATTTGTTGGCTCAATGGGTCCGATCAGATAATTATTTTATGAACGGGGACAAAATCTTGGCTTGCAGCTGCGACCACTGATAATGTTCGTAGGGAGTAATGGAAAGTCTAGGGACTATTCATCTTGATACTTGCAAAAATTATCAGACTGCATCTTCGCTGAACATTAGGCGAGTAGGTACCTACTTTACATTAGACGAATCGTACTCCCGTGGGGTGTGCAGTGTGCACCCTATTTCCTTCCTGATTTTCATTAATAGCCATAATTATAATTAGGCATCGATGAGACAGTTGCTTACTTCCACCATGAACCTAGAAAAAAAGTTTTTTTCTAGGTTCATGGCTTCCATATCCTAGTAGGATAACATCCTTGTTAAACACATTATATGACAATGACAAAGCAATGTGGTCGTCATATTAAAATGCGGAAAGTTTTGCGTTTATATCTTTGTTCTAATAAAATGTTGTTACCTACATTAGGCAAGTTAGCCGGAGAAACCTCAAGTCGCCGCTTATTAGGCTAAGATTACGAAAGATGCGCCATCGCGTAATAAAACAACGTTTGAAAATGACCCCGAGCCGTCATGTTTACGAGTTGCGCCGGAGTGCGAAATAAGATAGCACTTTTATGAGAGCAAAAAGGATAGTGAGCGCAGACAGGCGAGACAGTCCTTAGGGCCGTTTTCACGGGGCCATTTGAGATATAAGGAGGGAGATATACCCTTTAAACAATGATATTACAGTCATATAATATCATTGTATAAAGGGTTTTTCTTTTTCTGTGCTTTTGACGAGGTGAGGCAACCCCCCTTGTAAGGCCTTCGTCTGTAGCTAAGACTAGTTCACTCCTTGATGTCGTCTAGTAATTTCCGTCGTAGACATCCTGTGCTCTTCTTTCCCGGGATTCTGCCGTTCTTTTCTGCGGACAGTATTCTAAGCCAAACAGCAGGGGTATTCACAACTCCATCGGAAAGATCACTGACCTCTATTATACAGCGTACTTGTATAATAGAGGTCAGTGGTCCCGGTCTTCTCCATTCCGGATGACAGAGACGTAGAATGTGGATCCGAACGGAAACCTTTCCGATTGAGTTGTGAAAGAACCATAGAGAAGTCTCGAACTGATTGATTAACTCTTTATTGTTCACACCACGAATAGGGTAGATGACTGATGTTTATATCGTAGAAACCTATAGCTTTGATGAAGAATAATTTAAGTAAATATAGTATGTTTATTGAAAAAAAACATTTAAATCGGCTAATAATGTTCTGATATATGAGCGTTTAAAGTTTTTGTTAGAGACAACTCTGTCCCTTTCCCACAAAACAAAAAATTACGTCACGCCTTACTTGTCAGAATATAATTTATATGGCGTACAGAGAAGTGACGTCACGTTGTTGTTTCGCCTCTGTCTAGCGCGATATTAAAATGCTTATAAGTTGCTTATGTTTGATTAGATTTTCTTTTTATTAATCGGCTATATTTATGGGCCACATTTTAATAGGACAATTAAAAAAACCAGTCATCTAGCCTATTACACAGAAATAATTTAATAAACTTAAATATTGGAAATGCAGAGGATTTGGTTAGTTACAAGGTGCCTATGAAAATCGAGCAAATCTACAGATTGCGTTTGATCGTTTCAGATCGTTTGATCAAGCGACGCGTTCGGCAAAAATCGAGCAAGTTTGTGGGTAACAGACGATCGACATCAATTTTTTTCGATCACCTCTATTTCGATTGTCTTTTGTCGATCAATGAATCAATAACTTAATAAAAGTTAATTATCTATTTACTAAGTTAATTTAATTTTAGGACCAAGATATTGTACATTTTTGTTTGTGATTGAATAAATGTATTAAAAAATAAGTAAACAATTTTGGGTCGCCGCGTGAGTTGTTTTGAACAAAAGAAATCTTGAAATATTTTGTCGAGCAACAATAACGATCTTCTATAGGTATAAATTAGGTCGAGTAAATAGAAGTAGCTGATCGACAAAACAGCATAAATCGAGATAACTATCGTAAAAAATCGAGCAAACTTAGTACCACCTGACCATATTTTTTTTATAATTCAACAAAATACACCATATCGATCGACAATTAAACGTAGGCAAAAACAGAGCAAATCTTTAGATAGTTACGATTTAAAAAAAACTAGACTCGCTTGTTTTAGTTTCAAAATTTTGGTTTTTAATGATTTTTCATAGCTCGATCATCAGATCTACTTACCAGAGAAATTACTGGGTATGAAGAGATTTAATATCTCAGGGTGACAAGCGCAGTGCAGTGCGGCGCAGAATTGTGTTCGCAAGTTCACAATTCTGGCACTGCTCCTGTTAGTGCAAGCGTGACGCTTGCCATCAGGCGAACGTCTTGCTCGTCTCGTCACTTGAACGTATAAAAAAAATATAGATTATTTTTCTGAGATGAGAAGGCTAGACCCTCCAAGTCTGAGATTCTTAATTAAATAGAGATCCTACTTTCCTTTTCACAAACCTTAAGTGCACGTACCTACTTACCTACTACTTACTACGCAAATTTATTAAAAGGATCAAAACTACACAGTCGCTATCAAAGCCTCTCGTAGAAATAGCGTAGGATAGGATGTGAAAATTGAATGCATTCTAGCGTCTAATAGCCATTCGATCAAAAAGTCTGAAACCGGTATAAAAGCACGACCGCTCGCTGAAACACTCAGTTCGGAAGCAGCCTTTGAAGGTTCACTTCTTCAGCAGCGAGGAAAAAATACCAAGAAGAGCCCACAGTTACTATGAATAACTGGCGTTTACTGCTACTTGCGGTTGTCGCGGTTCTCCAGCCGATCGGGTCTTTCACTGAACAACACCTCATTGATGGACGCCAAGAGTGTTGCGATCACCGCTCGAACTCTTTCACTCAGGAAACCAGGTTTCATGGAAATTCTCCTAAAACTATCCTAGAAGACCGGCGCCTAGACATTCAAAGAGACTATCGCAAAGACCAACAACGCTTCGATGCTCGGTATGACCCGATAAGGTCCAGGGAAAGACTGTCCGTGGAGACTACTAAAAGACGAGTTTCCTCTGAATCCGTAGACAGGTTGAGTACCGAAACAAGATTTGTAAAGGAGCAGGAACGTCGTCAACGTTCTGTAGATTCGAGGGTATCCAGGCAAACGCGAGAGGACCAGAGTCGCAGAGTTCGTGAAAACGTTTCTAGGAATTCTTTGAGCCGATATGAAAGGGATAATTTGGGTTTCAGGCGTAACAGGATGTCTCGCGACGATACCAGTCACGGAAGGGTCGGTAATGAGCGAGTTTACGGAAAATCAATCGAGTCTCAAGATACTCAAAAAGTAGGAGACTACGAGGACTTCCGCCGTGTTTCTGTGAACAGAGAAGTTATAGCAGACAACAGAGGAAGGGACCACGTAGCTCGGGATGAACGTCACCGCGATTCCAGGATTGGCATATTCCGAACCGAAAACAGATTACAGTATGACAATAGAGAACGCCGTAACTTGAACCGACGTGAAAGGGAAGATACAAAAGAAAATCGACGTTCTCGATCTTTAGAGACGAGAATAAATAGCGTCGAGCGAGACAATCACAGATCTAGCTTCAGAACCATTTCAGAACGGCTTGTCGAACAACGAGACCAAAATAAAGATGCTAGGGACAGGACTGTTGTCAATCTTCGTGACTCATCTGAGAGAATATCCGCCAATCACAGACGTGATTCGCGCAGTTCAGTTGAGCGAGAACTAAACAGGAGGAATATCAGGGACTATCGTACAAATGAAAGGATTGAAATTCAGCGACAAGATGAAAACAGACAGTCCCAAGTAAAAGC
This sequence comes from Erannis defoliaria, assembly GCA_905404285.2. Taxonomy (NCBI): domain Eukaryota; kingdom Metazoa; phylum Arthropoda; class Insecta; order Lepidoptera; family Geometridae; genus Erannis; species Erannis defoliaria. The sequence continues at coordinate 8,752,848 of FR990084.1, forward strand.
AGCGGAAAATCATGAATCTAGGCTTAATGCTGATCAAAGGCGATCATTTTCTCGTGAATCACGCAACGTTAATGCAAATGTCCGATCTGAAAGGATCGTGAGGAGCAATGGTCGAACTGATGTTCAAAGAGAAGTAAGCACTGATCAACAAAGACAGGAACGCCGAGAATCTTCAACTAGATCTTTTGACCGATTAATGTCTTATGAACGTGAATTTACTGCTAGGATTCCAGTGAGGAATGTTCGCGATGAAAGGTTTGTAAGGGATCGTAGAGATGTAAGAAGTGAGGAAAGGCTGGACGAACGAAAGGAACAACGCTATGGAATGCTTGAGAATAAGCAAACGAATATAAGAGATTCTAGGGATAGTGCTCAACTGAGACAAGAACCTCGCAGCAGCACAGTACGTTTTGAAGCGAACGCCCGTTTTGTACAAGAATCTAGACAACGTGATCGAGACAATATAAGATCCGATGTACGCCGTGAGCGTGAAGAACGTGCGGCGGCGTCTCGAAAGCAGACTCTCGAGCGAGTGGCTCGTGATACAGAGCGTAGACACGATGATCAACTATCCAGGGCCTCTCGCTTTGCCGAACGAACTAGTTCTGAAGATAGAGTCTCGAGAGTACGAGAAGAACAACTTGATTGGAACCGAGAGGCTCATGACAGAACTGTTGTAGTACAGAGGCCAACTCGTTGTGATTCAGTGAATCAGCGAAGATCTGACACTACAATAATCGAATCCAACACTCACCTTCAACGTGCTAGAACTCTTGGAGACATCCGAGAAGGAAGACAAGCGGTGAGTGAACGTGACGAGAGCCGGGCATCTAGCGACAGAATTTCCATGAGCCGAATCTCGAGAGGTCGAATTGAAAGGCGCGAAGCTCGAGAAACTCTAAGAGGTTCCCGAGTTGATACCCGAAATGATGTAATCAGAAACCGCGGAGTTGGAATGATTCATAAAATAGAATCTCGACACCAAAATGATGAAAGCCGCATCCAAGATATTGTTTTGCAACGCCAAGCTCGCGACATTCTGACAGTGCGTTCCTTAGAAAGAAAATCCCGAGAAATGGGTTCACGAAATGTTGAAATTCGTGCCGAAAGGTTGTCGAGCAGCCGCAATGACAGGAATATCAATGAACAAGATGTTCGCAACGACGCCCGGGCATCTAGAGTTGTTGAATCTCGTCGTGAATCTAGAAGAATGACAGAAGTCCAACCCAATCGATACAATTTAGTCATGGAACAAATGAATCGTGCGGCAAATCGTGATGTAAGAATTGAATCTAAACTGAGATCGATCGATATTGTTCTCACCAAGGGTATCAGAGCCGAAACCTGGCCTGGTGAAGCCAGGGATACGCGGTTCCGAAGTTTCGAAGCTAATCTCCGTGAGGCAGATCCCATTGACAACTCGGATAACCCTTTGAGCTGGCAGATAGTTTTCTACACATTACAAGGAGCTTATCTATGTGGCTTGATGATGCAAATGTTTACCGAAAAATCTAACAAGGGAAAATCTAGGTAAGAAACATCCCATAGACCTCGGTATAGATAGGTGAATTTTATGCATTCTAGTAAATCTAATGCTTGTTTATTTTTGTGATTATTCATACAGGTCACACAGTTCTTTGCAGAAATTATCAGTTTCCTAATTGTTTTTTTTTTTTGTCTGTTGCAGGAACATCATAGCTTGGTGGTCTTCTTCTTCCCAAGATCTAGTAAAAGTCGACTAAACATCAAAACCTGGAGTTTAGAAAATGTTAAATTTGGATGAATTGAATTCAATGTTATTTAGATCGATTATTGTATTGTAGGTTGTAGAGAATATATAAATTATAATGTAGTTGTGTGATAATTACTGAATTTTAATTCCTTGTTTTCATCTAAGTCCTTTGTTGTTACTCTCATACCAAGATTTAGTAAATAATCGAAGATTTCAAAAACTGATTTATGATTGGAATGGAACTATGAGAACTATTAACTATTTACTATATAATAGTTACGAGTTATACATAATTATAATACAGAATCTGCGTCAGATGTATCTTTTATGACCACTGGAATAGAACCTCCAAGGCTGTAGATAATGTTTCAAATAATTTGATTAATATAAATAAATTCATTCATACTTAATTGATAAATAATTCCAAATATCCAGCGATTATTGCGAATGTTTCATCTACCTTCTCTGATGTATCATATAATTTTTCATCACACTTGCTTTTAAAGTGGATCTTATTGCATCGGTTTTAGGCTCATACTCCAAGATACTATACCCTCGTGCTTTTTTCTTTACATTACAGCACTAGTGGAATAGGTATAATCAGTATAATAACATGGGGCCCTACCATGAACGTTTAGTCCGGGACCGAATACGCTCAGCTGTCGACGCTGCGCGACTGTGAATTTTATCGCCTCGCAATAAGGTTCTCGGTCGCGCAGTGTCGGCAGCTGAACCTATTCGGTCCCGCTATAAGAGGTTCACGGTACGGCCCCTGGTTAAGTTTGTGCCTGACTGCAAGTTATTATTTATGTTTAAGTAGCATTCTTAATATAGCCGAGTAATACAGTTTTTTTTTAAATAATACAAACAAAGAGTTTTATGCGGAGTAATCAATGTCACCTGCTCGTCTTTTTCCGCAAATATTTGTTGAATTTTTCGCTGATTATTATCGTAATGAGTTTGTTTTTTTTCCTCGCAACTGTGATGAAAATTGTCGTATGGAACGCGTGTGGTATTGGTAATTGCACTCTCAGCTCCCTTATCGCGCTCGCCTGCGTAATACCGCCTGGAGTGTTTATAGCAAAGCACACTTGTATCATAATGTACTATTACTATGCAGATTTGCAATACTATTATTATTTATTATATATTATTACATCACAATTTGGTCCACCAACGCAGTGAAAAGTCAACAAATTTGGATAACCAACACAGACCTGTCTGTGTGTGTTTACCTACCGTCTTTACATTTTGTATACCATAACTAAATAGTTTTTTTTCGACATTCGACCCTGGAATAGGAACAGACAGGAAGTGGCTACTGATTCCTTCTCTTTTATGTAAAAACGGCAAAATATGACATAATAAAGATAACTGATTTATTATTACCCTTACAAACAAAAATTACACTTACAGAATACTTAAAAACAGTTAAAGCATTTAGAGTTCAACATCAGTTTTCTTCTTTTGTTGTCCTTCGTACCAGGCTTTTGTGATCATCCTCTTCATCTCGTCATCGCCAGTGTCATACCTGAAAATATATTATATATAATAATTAAGAAAAAAAAGGTTTTTTTTTCACTCAACGCCATCTAGCCCCGTACTAAGCACGTCGCGGATGAATCCGCGACGTGCAGCTACTCCTGAATAAAAGTCAGTTATACACTGATAGTATAAATTAAAAAGTTTGTGTATTTTATTTGTTTCCACTCTTCTCTATTTCCCCTGAACGAAATTAGATAAAATTTGGCATAGATGTAGCTTAAATTCTTGACTACACAGTTAGTTGTGTTAGTATTAGAATAGGCTAGATCGCAAAATGACTCAGCAGACTTTTTGACCGACTTGAACTACGATAAGACAAAAGCGCTCAAGCATACATTGAACACTATACAAACAACATAACGTCTAAATTGGAACAATTGTGAACTATATAATGCATGTATGTACAATGGCAGTAGGACGTTTTTTGACTGTTTTCACTTGGAGTTTTTGACTCTTTAGATATTAGCTCAAGGATTATAATAGATTGAGGTGTATAGATGGAGGTTAAGAGCGTCAGATAAATCTTTGGAGTGCAGCTAGTATCAAATCAATGAATTTGAGTAAAACCTACATTATAAATAGCAAAGGATCTTACATGTTCTTCATGAGGCTCATAATAGAATCCTGAGGGTCTTTCTGTCCAATATCTTCTGTAGGCTTGAAGCGACTGGTGCGCTGTTCTTCAGATCTCTTCTCGGGTTCTGTCATGTGTGACCATTTGACGTTCGGATGGGTCTTTGCAAGGAATATCACTACCATATCTGAAAGCAAGGCATTTATAAATTGAGTAATGTTGACTACTGACATTTCTCTAAGGCCCAATTCTCACTGCTAAGTTGAGGCGAGATATAGTGCTGCCACACATGTAGCTACTAGGCGCGACCACTAAACGCGGCCACAAGCTGCGGACAGCAATTTTCATACATTTTGTAATTGTAAGGACCCGGCCCCATTGTTCAATTTCGAGTGGCGGCGTCCGAGCCACTAGCGCCGGGAGTGGCCAGCGCGTACTTATTGCCGCGTTTTGTTGCTCGTCTCGCGCACACACTCAGCCACAATCGCCCGCGTCTCGTGTCGTCATGCTGCAAGCACCGCACCACACCGAACGTTCATACACGATATCGATGGATCCGATACCGCATTTCGATATTTTTTATCATCAATTTCACAAACACGTTCGATCCCATCGGATGTAAGTGACAGAATGAACGAATCTTGCCAAAAGCCATGGCCAAGTGCAGCGACTAGTGGCTGCATTTGGTGGCCGCGTCCATTGGCTTGACTGAGCCACTAGTTGCCGCGTTTAGTGGCTCAATGTGTGGCAGCACATAGACTTACAAGAGGCATGCTGTCATCTATGCCAGTTCTGTAGGTTTGAATTTGTTCATAAACTGCCACACCTAAACTCTAGTAAATGAGATACATCTCGGCCACAGACTGTGAACCAGTTGCTTGCTTGTCTAATTTGCAAGGCATGGCTAATGCCATCAGGTCTAAGCAACCCAAGTTTTTATGTTACCTGTTTTCTGCTTCCAATGACTGTCATCAACGTTGATTGGTTCCAAAAGCTTATTAATCACAAGAATGTAATCCTTGTTCTCCAGATTTTGGACATGCAATTCCATGGACTTCTCAGTGAGTTTGCAGAAGACTTGTTCTTTTGGCACATTTTGTACGTTCTTAAGAGTGACAAACACTTTGATAAACTTGTCAGATTGATCCCAACCTGTGAAATAAAGAATAGCATCATTTGACATTAGACACTATGGTCAGTTTTGACCAGCACCCTTATCATGGATAATCATGATTATGATTGTGATAGCATGTCATCCCGTTTATACCAACTTACTCGCGCCATATGTACAGCTCGCTCGTGCAGGGTCACTATAATAATCAGGAACATCCATTCGCTGCAGCTTTTACTCATAAAAATCTTTCACTCAATCACTTATACTGTTATTTTAAAGAGGAGGTATTCTTAAGACAAATACTAAATAGGCACATCAGCAAAATTATGCTGTTTACATTATCATCACATAAGTAATGTATTACCTACCAGTAGATGTTAATTATCATTCTTACTAAATAACCTGTGTCATAGCCTGGTACATAAGCTCGGTCCGTGACTACACAGGAAGATAAGTGATTGGGCATCACAAGTCTTGATGCCACCAGTTTAGTTGAAGCCATCATTCTATTTGAGGTTTAATATGCAGTTGTACGTTATTATGTGAACAGACGAGCAGCAAGTGTGCGGTAGTGGTCAAATGACTAGCCTCATTCTTAAAAAAGAATTTGAGAGTGAAGTCCTTACCGTATCCGTTTAATTTGATCTGGTAACGTTTGTTATGCTGTGCAGGAGTCGTAGTACTGGTGGAAGGTGCCACTTCTGCGGCAGCTTTTTGTTCCGCCTCTCTGATGTTTATGATATCTGTCTCCAATTTGCGGATCTCAAGAGAAAGCAAGTCTTGGACCTTTTTACGCTTCGCCTGCTGCATGAGCTCCGTAAGCTCCTCAATGTCACTACGTAACTGAAAACAAGATTAACATTGTTTCCTAGAGACCGCACGAGGGAATTCAGTAAGCCGGAGTCGAATGGCATCCTTACTTACCTCTTTCATTTTGGCTTCGGACATTTTGGATGGCTTTTAGATTATTGTTACAAGGCAACCAACAGTACAGTATATAAATCAATCAAAATTCTAAAGCTCGTTCGATTCAAATCGCGAGAGTTCACAGAAACTCGTAGAAAATTCACGAAAAACCTCAATCTCACTCCCCGACCCCGCGCGCGCGTTTCGTAAATGACAGTGACATATTTGTTATTTAGAGTTTTTTTTTTTTTCTTATTTATTGGCATCGCACGTTGTGCATTCTGCCAGTGTCAAGTTTGTGAATTTTCTAGTTTTTTTTAAATAAAATCAAGTCAAATATGTCATGAAATCACAGTTAGTCACACGAAATTGGTCATAGTCGAGTCCAAGTCATACCCTAGTAAAGTTGTGGCGACTTTACTATGAGCTTCTACTGAGTTTTGAAAACAACACGAAAAGACATGTTTCACCACATTATATCACTTGCCCACACTCGTGCATGTAATTCAACACTCAATGAATAAAACACCACCACTTTTAAACATTAATTCGCGATAAAACACAAGTTTAAGAAAATAATAGAATGCAACGACATGATTTTTCCGTGTTCCCGCCAAAACTCCTATTTAGAGTTTAACATTAATAGGTTTTTTTCTTTAATGTTTTGGCTCAATGGCATAAGAAGCAAGTATTCGTGAAATGGAGCAGTGTAGACTTATTCTTGCTATACTTGGAGGATTTAGCTCTCGTATGATGAGATTGCCGTAGGTACACCGCTTCGAGCATATAACCAGCCAGATAGTTATTGCGACGCTCATGCCAAGATTACTTCTTACCGCATGGGCAGCGTTGAAGCTTTCATAACACCACGATAAGCTGGCAATATTACCAAGTCCTTACGAGCTATGGACCTGGGTGTTCTAAAACTGCACCCACAACCACTGAAGGAAGGGCAGCCGCGTCCTCTCGGTTAACGGTGATAATTAAGTATTCAGCGATTCCCAAGCCGCCTGCCAAGCGTGGGAATTATGCCAAGCCATAGAGTAAGTAAATACTACGTAATAAAGCCCCCTATGGTCTCCCAGTTGATGGGGATGGGAACTTCGTTCAGTAGTGGATATCTTCCGGCTGATGTCTGTGTTTCGAGCTATAAGATCAAGAATAGCAAACTCGTAGGTACCTAATGAAAGTTTTTATGATTACTATAAATAACCTTAGGCAAGGGCGGATCCAGCTTTTAAGTCAGGGGGTTGGGGGGTCGTATAGTCGAGTCGTGGTCTAGTTAGCGGTCAGGTTCCAATTCCATTACAACTAGAAAAGCCATCAGTAGTCGACCTACACCCATCCCAGGGGGGTCCTGACCCCCATGACCCCCCCTGGATCCGCCCTTGCCTCAGATCTAATCGATCTTTGGTAAAAAAAATCTACAAAAATTCTCTACGGAATATATTCCAGATTTACACAAAGAATACAGATTCAAGAAAACACCATTTATACAAATACATGGAATACTTTATTGAGGAATGAGAAGTTAAACATCTACGGCCTTACTTAAAAACGCCGCTCAAACTTAGTCACTGTTTAAACTTCTCTGTCTTGTTAGAGCACGTGACACTTCACGTGACACGTCAGTGAGAAGTTGTCAGAGCATCTTAAGCAGTGACTAATTTTGAGCGGCGTTTTTAAGTAAGGCCCCTACAAACAACACCAAAAGCATGCAGTGCCCTACAGAACTATTACAAACCTCCAACTCATCTGTAGAATTTACTAAATAATGGAACTAAATGTTCCTGGCTCCTATCTTGACTTGTTCAGTAATAGGAAAGATGATTGATGATTTTTTTTGTTGGCATTTAGCAAACCTTACAAACCTTACCAGCAGCGCGAGTACCGTTCTATGTCTCTAAGTTTGACGTGTCGGTATAGCAGATTTATTTAAGAATATACCGATCTTTATCAAATTTTACCGATTTAAATGTCAAATATAACGACCGTTCTATGTCGCTAAATTTGACGTGTCGGTATAGCAGATTTATTTAGACGAATTTGAGAATATACCGATTTTATCGAATTATACCGATTTAAATGTCAAATATAACGATCGTCAAGAACGGTACTCGTGCAGCAGCGCGAGTACCGTTCTATGTTGCCAAATTTGACGTGTCGGTACAGCTGATTTGTTTAGACAAATATGAGAATATACCGATTTTTATCGAATTTACCGATTTAAATGTCAAATATGTCAAGAACGGTACTCGCGCTACTGATCATAATTATTACTAGGCGACTAACAAAAGTAATAATTTAAATTTTGATCATCAATATTGATTATTGATATTTTTTTTTTGATTATTTGATATTTGTTCAGTATACATGAACTAGTTTGTGACGTCTTTTTTAAGTGCAGCATGTATGTATGCATGTGCGCACTTAAAAGCAGTAACAACACATCACAACAAATCACATCCTCTCTCAACCCTTTAAAACCTATGCATAATATCTCTGCACAACTACTACCGACTATCGATATCGACGATCTTTACTAGCCGATTTTATTTCTTCAGAGTGTCTAGTGCCAGTTTTTCCAAGAGCGTTTACGTATTCGTTCACGTTAACGTAAACTACAATTTGTATGAAATAAGAGCAGCGCCACCTAGTGTTAAACATGTTATGAATGTATGAATGTTTGATATGTTTGACACTAGGTGGCGCTGCTCTTATTTCATACAAATTGTAGTTTACGTTAACGTGAACGAATACGTAAACGCTCTTGGAAAAACTGGCACTAGACACTCAGATACCTACTTATAATATTGGATTATACAATGTGTAACAAAAAGGTTGAACAATACTGAAGGGTATGTACGTACTCATCATTATGAACAACTTTTACTATGGGGCCAATATTGAAATCGCGAAAAAAATGTTCTATGCATTTTGTCTAAGGTCAATAAACTTTTTGTATGGAACAGCTGATTTTTTCGCGATTTCCTTGCTGGTCCCATAGTAAAAGTTGTTCATAATGATGAGTACATACATACCCTTCAATGTTGTTACACTGTAATCTTTAATAAAACTTATAATAAATGAAACACCAGTCGTTCATCTACCGGGTAGATTCTACCCTATTGTGATCGAGGTTCCTCATCAGACTCTACAGATAAACTGTTTGTTCTGTACTTGGGTATATTGGGTTACCCGGAAAAGATACTCTAAACCAAAGGGGCTCATTCTCATCTTTGAAATAAGACATTGTCACTCATTGAATTAATATATGATACAATACATGTTGTATTGAAATATAATTTTAAAAAAACATTTAAACTAAACCTTAATCTGTGGTCAACGTTGCTGGTGCACCAGCTACCTAGCTTATTATTAATACTACTTTAACATTATATTTCACTGTGTACTGTTTGACTCTTAAATAAATTAAAAACAAAAAAAATGTAAAATTAAGTGTGTCAACATTTATGACAAGAGCAAGAGCAATTTAGTATAAAAATCTATGAATTTAGTTCTCGACTGCTGAAAAACGATCAGACTTGAAACACGAAAAGTGACACGCAAAGGTCTATTACAACGTACTTCAATATGTCTGTGCTTTAAGACTATATAGAAAATGAGTTTTTTTACGATTCCAAGGTGGTCGATTTTGAAGGTTTAAGTTGACAGAACTTAACTAACTTAGGCCGGGCGCATACGACGAGAAAAACCATCCGGTTTCGCCCGAAGGCGCTCCGTGCATACATTTTGTACTAGGTCCCGCACACCGTAAGAAATTTCTCGAGACGCCCGTCTCGCTCGCACCAGTTAATTGTGCGCAGTGTGTTTCGGTCCCTCCGGCGCCAGTCGGGTGCCGTGCCGAATCAATGTGCGACCACTCTAAAAGTATTGCTGTCCTTAGCTAACACGCCTGATAAAAAGTGACAGCGATATTTTACTTTAGATCTGTCAACTAGCCTTCAAAATTGACCATATTGTTGGTTCTTATTCATCATCAGCCCGGAGACGTCCACTGCTGAACGAAGGCCTCCGCCTTAGACCGCCACACAAATAATTTGCTATAATTTGGTTCTTATTAAAAGTATTTAAATGTCGAGCTCCTTTTGGTTTACAGCACCCTATCAGGATAACCCTTTAGTGTATAAGGGCAGGTTCAGTTCTTGCGATGGGCCCGGTTGCGACGCATGTTGGTCTGACACTGGGGGCAGTACCACTTGCCCTTCGGCGGCGCCGTGATACCCACGCATGGGTAGTGGAACCACTCGTAAGGACACTGGAACAAAAACATATCAGTTAGAAGCTTCTTGAGTTTTGACGAGAACGCGGAAAAATTTCATTTGCATTCATTGAGCTAATATCTATAGTCACAAACGTACAAAAAGAGAGTTTTGGCGGGGGACATTCTTTCACGTATGCTTATTTTTTCAACCGACTTTAAAAAACGAGGTTCTCAATTCGACTGTATGTTATTTTTTTATGTATGTATGTTACGCGATTACTCCGCCAATTATGAACTGATTTTGATGATTCTTTCTTTTGTTTGGTAGGTAATACTTCAGAGGTGGTCTCATATAAATTATATCGAAATCGGTTCAGTAGTTTGGTTTTTAAATCCAAATTACTAGACAATATGAAGATATCATCCAGGTAATCGAAGTTGAAGTCGGTTGTATTTTTTTTTAAAAGCGTATTAAGGTTTGTCAGAACAGAACAAGGTATATGTCGAAAATATCGTTATCTCATGTCAGGGGGTACATAATATTTCAGTAAAAAAAACGTTAAAAACGTTAACGTTACTATCTATATAGGTAATTAGCTACCTATAGATACTTTAAACGGTCTCTTATATCGATTCTTTTTTTTTATATTTTATTTTAGTTTAGTTTTAATTTGGTAGTTTAACTGTTTTTAATTTATACTTCGTTGTAAGTTCAATAAATACTTTCTTGTATATTTGGATCCATTGGTTTCACCGTCTAAGCTCTAGTAAAATTCTAAAAGATTTTTTTCTTTTCTGCTGATAGGATTGTGGATAAATTTTGTATTGTGGCTCAGATATCTAAGAAGTTCTGGAACTTGACTCTCACGTAAATTGGAAAAATCATATTAAAAAAATACAGTCCAAATTATCTAGCTTTATATACGCACTTAAGGAACTACGACAAGCTACCGACCTTGAAACAGCTTTATCGGCGTACTACGCTTATGCCTACTCGTGGCTCCGTTACGGTATTATATTGTGGGGAAACAGCGTAAATGTAAATGAACTCTTCATAGCGCAAAAGAAGTGTATTCGTATCCTTTCAAACATAAAAGCTCCAGATATCACCAAAAAAGAATTCCACAAACCATATTTTATTAAATTGAAGATTTTAACAACAGCATCAATATATATTTTAGAAATTTGTAATTTTGTAAAAAAGTACCCTGAATACTTTAAAAAAGTATCAGACCAACCTCGAAAATATCCGACCAGGTTCAGACATAAATTAGCCGTTCAAAAATCAAGATTAGAAATGCAGAGTAGTGGTCCTCATGCAATGGCTATTAAAATTTTCAATAAATTACCTAACGACTTAAAGAGTGAAAACGAACATAGTTTTGCGATTAAATTAAAAAACTTGTTAGTAAAAAAATGTTATTATTCCTTAATAGACTTTTTAGACGACAAAACTTTATAAATGAATCAAGCAGAAAACAGATCGGTCCGCTCCACACTTAATTGCCATACCCTCATTTGGGTCATTATGTTTATGTTATTGTTATTAATTTTACATAATCTATAATGTGCAATAAACGATTTGACTTTGACTTTGACTTAAAAGGTTTTTTGTAAAAAATCATAATCTTACGTCTTGATTATCGCAGGCGACCATGTCCCCGTAGGAGACTTGGTTGCAGATACAGTAGCGCGGCTCGTTGGGGTCGTACGTCCATTCTTCTTCCATCGGCTCTTCTATTGGAACCGTGTTCACTACTGTATTCATACCGCTGAAAACAGAAAGGGGTAATATGATCATACTATTTAAATTGGCAGATATATCATTCTTTTCTATATCGTAGTTCTATTCGTTGTGTTTATAAAGAAAAATCAAGTTTATTGGCAATAATCGTAAAAAAATACAAAAAAAATAAAACGTTATTAGTCATATTTGATGCCCAATTTTCCAATTTTGTTGCCATAAGTGGAAACTGGAGTGACGTAGACAAGTGTCACTCCCGGAGTGGCAGACCTTGATTTATTAGATCATGTAAAGTAATAGATAAAGTAACATACGAAGTTTTGGCGGGAACACGGAAAAATCATGTAGTTGCATTCTATTATTTTCTTAAACTTGTGTCTTTTCGCGAATTAATGATTAAAAATGGTGGTGTTTTATTTATTGAGTGTTGGATTACGTGCACGAGTGTGGGCAAGTGATATAATGTGGTGAAACATGTATTTTCGTGTTGTTATCAAAACTCCTTAGAAGCTCATAGTAAATTCGCCACAACTTTACTAGGGTATGACTTGGACTCGACTATGACTAATTTCGTGTGACTAACTGTGATTTCACGACATATTTAATAAAAATAAAAAATAAACTTGAAAATTCATAAACTTGACACTGGCAGAATGCACAACGCAACGTGCGATGCCAATAACTAAGAAAAAAATAAAGTAACATACACGACAGTAGGAGACGAGGACCGGCTGGCGGCCGCAGCCATCGCCTGCTGTGTGTGGGACGCCACGCCAGACGAACTGTATGAACTTTTCCTGAGGACAAACAAACATTAATTATAATAAATAATAATAGAGAATATGCATGTGCTTTTAGTATTAAAAATAATAGTATAAGTGGAGAGTTTAACTGAATCTTATGCTTACATTGAAAAAATAATTGAAATCCTGAAATTTAAGCGTTCAAAATATTTGGGAGGTAGTCATCTGTCCCTTTCTAGCAAAACACGTGCGTAGAATGTTTTTTTTTGTATGGAACAGCTATTTTTTTTCGCGATTTCAGGGTTGGCCCCGTAGTAAAAGTTGTTCATTATGATAAGTACATACATACCCTTCAGTATTGTTGAACCTTTTTGTTACACATTGTATACATAATATACATTTTATAAAAAATATTAGTTTGATATAGAAATTGTAGGTATTTTAAGTATAAGAATGTATTATTTTTAAGTTAGAATTTGTTATTTATGTTAATGATTTCACACACTTTTCTTTTCTTGCACACTATGTCTCTACTCATTCTTTAAATCATCTCCACCCTAAGGTTGCCTGGAAAATATTGCTTTTAGCAATAAGGCCGCCAGTTGCGGTATTCCACTAGTTAAGTTTATTTAATTATTTCTGTGTAATTATTGGTGTGAAAAATAAAGAGTAAATATTTTTTTATACAATCACGCGACGAGACGAGCTAAACTTTCGCCTGATGGTAAGCGTCACGCCTGCCACTAACAGTAGCAGTGCCAGAATTGTGAACTTGCGAACACAATCCTGCGCCGCACTGCACTGCGCTCGTCACCCTGAGATATTAGATGTTAAATCTCTTCATACCCAGATTACCCAGTAATTTCTCTGGTAACCGTGCCCTTCAATCCGGAACACAGTAATGCTTGCACACTACTGCTTGGCGGTTGAATAACTGGCAAAGGTGTGGTACTTCCCCAGGTGGACTCTGCAGTAGAGTCCTACCACTACAAAAGTAGTTTGAACATTTTGGTAGTCGCTAATTTTGACTATTTTTGGTAATAAAATATTATTTTTCTTTTGTTAATTTAAACATAAGTCGTACATCATTATTCTTACTTTTGTTTATTGCGTTTGTTAGACGATGATGTACTACTATGTCCGTGCGCAGTAGTGTGGTGCCCGTGGACTGTGGTGGTCTGACTGTGGCTCGCTGGTAAACCATGTCCTGTGTACAGATAAATAATAATTAAAAATATATATTATTTTATAGGTATAAACTAAATACTGTTTTATTGGTCACATAATTATACAGGGTTAGTTCCAATCAGTTAGCACCCTTTTAAGGGCATATTCTGTACATCAAAACAAACATCTTTTACTATAGGGCCAACACTGAAATCGCCAAAAAAATACAGCTGTTCCAAATGTATGGAGATGCCCAAGGTCGATGAATTTTTTGTATAGAACAGCTGATAATTGTTTCGCGATTTCAATGCTGGCCCTATCGTTAAAGTTGTTTGTGTTGATGTACAGAATATGCCCTTAAAAAGGATGCTAACTGATTAGGACTAACCCTGTATAACACTATATACTAATATTAAAAATAACATCGTAATAATGAGCATTTTTTTTAAAGCTTGAAAGTTTCCGTTTGACAAGCAACTCGCCTGTTAGTAAGCGATGATGTGGTCGAGGATGAAGCACGGAGATTTAGTAGATTCATATTCACTCTGGCCTTGAAGATGTCTAGATTATATCTCACAGGAAACAAGTTGTAAACTGGTCATTAGTAGTGGTAGGACTCTACTGCAGTCCGCCTGGGGAAGTACCACACCTTTGCTAGTTATTCAACAGCCAAGCAGTAGTGTGCAAGCATTACTGTGTTCCGGTATGAAGGGCAATGTTACCAGAGAAATTACTGGATACGAAGAGATTTAACATCTAATATCTCAGGGTGACGAGCGCAGTGCAGGGCGGCGCAGGATTGTGTTCGCAAGTTCACTATTCTGGCACTGCTACTGTTAGTGGCAGGCGTGACGCTTAACAACAGGCGAACGGCTTGCTCGTCTCGACACTTGATTCATCATCAGCCCGGAGACGTCCACTGCTGAACGAAAGCCTCCCCCTTAGACCGCCACACTGACAACGCCACTTGTGGCGTCATTTGCTTGTATAAAAAAAACTATAAATTTGTAAATCACTGTTTTTAAGTACCACAGTTGTTTACTACAGTTCCATTATCATTTACGGTACCGTGGTCGTGGTGTGCGTTATGCAGCTCCCCGCCCGTGAAGGCCTCGTACGAAGCTTTCAGTGACGCCGTGCGCCGACCCGCTTGCATCTACAATACAACCCTAGATTTAACATTGCTAAGATATACAATAGCTTATATGCTGTAGGGCGTGGGTTCGATTCCCATTCAGGACAAGCATTTTACTGACAGACATACACTTAGACATTGTTTGTATTATTAGTATGTAGTTACAACAAATAAAAGTATATTAAGTGTTCTATCAGGACCCTGTTTTATAAAGATACAAGTCTTTTATTTGTACTGAAAAACTGGCAACACCGCAAAAAACATTGAGTACGGCGTTTTCTAAAACTACAAGAACAAGCGCTTGTATATAGGATAAATACAAACCATCTACCTGTAACTGGTAAGTTGTAGTTACTGGTACAAGAAGCTAGTACAATTGTAAGCTTGTACCTTTATAAAACAGGGCCCAGCTATCAAGGGCGGATTCAGGGGGAGGGGTCATGGGGGTCATGACCCCCTGGGCTGGGTGTAGGTCGACTACTGTCTTTTTCTAGTTGTAATCGAAATGAAGCTTGTCCTAAATAGATATCGACTCGACTTCATGACCCGTGACTTAAAAGCTGGATCCGCCCTTGCCAGCTATTTTGTACCCATAGTACAAACTTTACTTAGTTTGAGGCAAGATGGCGCTGTGTAAAAATGTCCACCACACAATGTATTTTATTTTATCTAACCAAACTAAAAATCGGCCAATTTGCCTCATAACTAACCTTGACGATTGTATTTGCACGATCTGCTTACTTACAAAATTTCATAATGAACGGACCAAATCATCGTCGAACAAATTAACATGCAAACGCCTTAGACTCAGAGACCTTCGCTTCGCTTGGTCAACAGCTCAATAGTGGCAAGTGTGCCAATGTGTTGCTAGTTTTGAGCATTTTTTAGCTTTTTTCAAGCATTCTGAATAATGAAAGATGTTTGATACTCCGAAAAAAAAAAATAACTCGATATTCTAAAAAGTCGTTATCGTTATTTTTAAAAGTCGTACAACAAAAGTTGCTTTGTATGATGTTAAGAGGCTACTAGTAAGAGGTAAAGAGAGGTTAATTAAAATTAACCCTGTATAATACCCATAGCTGGATTTGGTATGTAAGGGTTAATCCACACGTACCACAACCACAACACGTGGTCGGGTGCATATTTTGTATTGAAAATGAATAGTAGAATTTACACGTACCACATTTTGCCGTCGTTATCGACCGCGTGGTTGATACCGAGCACATCGCAACCACCAGCTACACAGTGAAATAACCGCCGGCCACATCGCAGATACACAGTGCGCGCTTTATGAAAGCCGGAGTTGAACTGTGTCTGCACACGATGCAACCACATCGCAACTGTTAACGACAACGCAACTTCATTGACATTTTGTCGGTACCACAACGCAACTGCAAAAAGCTGCTGCGACACTATTCACACGTAGCCACTGCGTCACAACATTTTGTCGTTGCGATGTGGTGTGGTTGTGGCACAGAATAAATAATAGTACTACGTACAGAAAGTTCACTCCGCAAAGGAAATGAAATAAATAAGGACTCTATCTACTAGGCAATAAAGTAGCAAATTCAACTCGCACAGCGTTGGATACCGCTCGCTATATTCACCTAGATATACCGCTCTCTTTCTATCACGTATGCTTAGTTACGTGCGACGAGGCGTGCGGGCGGCCACTGACTTTAGCCTTGCAATGTCCTCTCGGAGCGGAGCGCCGGCCGAACATACCTAAACTGCGGAGTGACACCCCCCTGGTAGTCTTCTTCTTTTTCGTCGTGTCGATGGTTTTATACTAAATTATACAAATTAAACTGTGCCAGACCAGTAGTCTGCTACAGCTACCCCAAGGGGAGAGGCTTCCATCAGGTCACTCAGTGTGCAGTTGTTAGGACACTGAGGGCAGGAAAGCAGGTGTGCCATTGTTTGTGCCTCGCCACAGCCACACAGTACAGAACCCGCGTGAGAGTATCCCCATTTAACCATGTTGGATTTGCAGCGGCCCACTTGGGTCCGGAGCCGGTTTAGCGACTTCCAAGTGGGCCACGGCAAGTCACTTCCGGGGGGGGGGGGGGGGGGGGGGAGTTCTTCTGCTGGGTCCATGAACTCTTGTGGCGGTGGGCAGCTTTCTAGCCACCTGGTGTAACGGGCCTCTTTAGGGTGGGAAGATAAGGCCTTTGTACAGCTGAGGAAGTCCTTGCGACTCTTGAGACGGCTATCCGGGGGAATTGACTTGTGGAGTGGGTGTCTGGAGTCGTTTTCTAGTTTTTGTTTTTCTATTGAGCAGGCTATGCTTCTGCGGATTTTTGGGGGAGCAATTCCAGCTAGGGGGTAGAGTAGGTTTAGGGGGGTGGGTTTCAGGCAGCCAGTAATTTTCCTACACGATTCGTTAAGTGCAACATCTACTTCTTTCGCGTGGGCGGACCGATGCTATACTGGGCACGCGTATTCACCAGCTGAGAAGCAGAGTGCTAACCCGGAAGTGCGCACCACTTCCCCAAGTAGTGGAAGTTAGACGAGAGAGAAGGTTATTCCTAGTGTTGACCTTTAGTTTTGTTTTTAAGCAGTGCGGTTTGTAAGTTAGGGCTCTGTCAAGCTTAACTCCCAGGTACGTTGGGTTAGTGGTACGTGTGGGTTGCCCTTAGTCTACCGACCTGCTGTGTGGCCGCGATGGCTTGGCTGGCGGCGGCGGCGATGGCGCTCTCGGGGGCGTGCCCCAGGGAGTACGAGTCACGACCTAGCGCCGCCTGGAATTAAACCACTATGTTTTTTATGCGAGTTAGTGACTAGCCGTGGTAGCCTAATCGGGAGACCGCAAGACTTGTAATCGTGAGGTCGCGGGTTCAAACCCAGGCCTCTGTACCTTGTCCTTTGAAGATGCTTTTCGCTGAAGGAAACCATCGCGAGGAAACCTGCATTCGTCCGGAGCAGAAAATCAAAGGCGTATGTGAATTCACCAACCCGCAACTGGGCCAGCGTGGTGAATATGTCCCATTCGCCCTTCAGGTAGGCATAAATAAGTCGAGCAGTGGACAAATAGGCTAGATGACTGTTTTTTTTATTATCCTTTTAAAATGTGGCCCATAAATATAGCTGATTAATGAAAAAATAAATTAAAATCTGATCAAAAATAAGCAACTTATAAGCGTTTTAATATCATGCTAGACAGAGAGGCGAAACAGCGAATCGTCACTTCTCTGTACGCCATATAAATTCTATTCTGACAAGTAAGGCGTGACGTAATTTTTTGTTTTGTGGGAAAGGGACAGAGTTGTCTCTAACATAAACTTTAAACGCTTATATTATATATCAGAACATTAATAACCGATTTAAATTATTTTTTCAATAAACATACTATATTTACTTAAATTCTTCATCAAAGCTATTAGTTTCAACGATATAAACATCAGCCATCTATTAAATAAGGCTGCTATGCTTTTGAGTTACGTGACGAACGAGACGGTCTCCTGGTGGTAAGCGTCACGCCTGCCTTACCACAGTAGCAGTGCCAGAATTATGTACTTGCGTACCAAAACCCTGGGGACTAAGTATGGCCTTAGTATGTCCTAAAACTGCATCCAGAACCACCGGAGGACGGGCAGCAGTGTCCTCTCGGCTAACGGTGGCGAGTATTCTGCAATCCCCAAGCCGCCTGCCAAACGTGGGGATTATGGCAACCCCTCCCTATTAAGGGGGAGGCCGTCGTCCAACAGTGGACGTCTTCTGACTGATGATGAACAAAATCCTAACTTAACGTAAGCGTATGAAATACCATAGTTTGAAGTATTGTTTTTCTGCATCTGAAGATAGGAGCAAGTCCGTCGGCGGGCGGTAAACACGTCTTACCTGGATAGTGTCAGTCCGGGAAATATTACTGGATGATGAATGCGCTCGGGACTCTCTGGTTCCCCAGCTGTCACGACGCTTTTCGGCGCGGATTCTGTACCTAAAACAAGTAACTTTAAAAAAAAACCGACTTCAAATAAATATGGGAGCACCTCGAGAGTATACACTATAAAATAAAATAAAAACCGTCCACAATTGACGGATCTTTCAAATAATAAAAGAGTTTTTAAAATCGGTCCTCAATTGACGGAGAAATCGGTAAACATACAATTAAAATAACATACATACAGTCGAACATAGAACCTCCTCCTTTTTTGAAGTCGGTTAATCATAATGTTCTGCTAAACGATATAGGTTGAAAAACTAACCTGACTATACTTTCTGTGCGACCTCTAAATACTTTTTACCTCTAAATACTGTAAAATACTTTTTAAACGATTGTTGAGATTCGTCTTGTTGTCTTGACAAACCTGAAGTAGGTTTTTAGACAATAGATAAAATATTGTTTTAATAGCATAGTAAGACTAAAAAAAAAACATACCTGCTCTCTTTGTAATGGTTATTGTTAGGTGTGGTGGTATGATTGGTGTTGACGTCTAGTTCCAGAGATCTCTTCTCTAGTAACTCTGTAATGCCTTTGTTGTCGGCCTCGAGTTCACACTTGAACTTGTGCAGTTCCGTGTCTGTAATCAAATAGAAACACTATTGTTTATTTAATGATATGCGAGCAGCGTATGCTGATGTGCCTACATCAAACAGTATTGAAATTCAGTATTTGTAGCCCGTTAAGTCCACAGAGAAGGTGGGAAGACAACCTACCATAATACGCTTTTTATAAAATACAACCGACTTCAATTTCGACTACCTACCTGTATGTCATCTTCGTGTGGAAACTTCTTTTTTTTTTTTTTTTTCTTAGTTCTTGGCATCGCACATTGTGCATTCTGCCAGTGTCAAGTTTAGGATTTTTTCAAGTATTTATATTAAAATCAAGTCAAATATGTCATGATATCACAGTCAGTCACACGAAATTAGTCATAGTCGAGTCCAAGTCTTGCCCTAGTAAAGTTGTGGCGACTTTACTATGAGCTTCTACGGAGTTTTGAAAACAACACAAAAAGACATGTTTCAGCACATTATATCACTTGCCCACACTTGTGCATGTAATTCAGCACTCAATGAATAAAACACCACCATTCTTAATCATTAATTCGCGAAAAAACACAAGTTTAAGAAAATAATAGAATGCAACGACATGATTTTTCCGTGTTCCCGCCAAAACTCGTGTGGAAACTTGTGGAAAACTCTAAGTATAAAAAATGACCATATGGCATTGCAAAGAGGTTTGTTCGAAAATCGAACTGGCCATCATAAGCAGAACTAAAAAAAAAGGTGTGTTTAAGAAGAATGTGAAACATAAGACGGTGTTTGGTCCTGTGATTGTCAGTGAATTTGGAGCCCTGGTGTTTTATTGTCTCGAGAAGGTGTGAAAAGTAGAGTATGCTCCTCTGGAATAAAGCCTGTCTTCGTCTTGGGCAGCTTGAACCCCTCGCTTCACTAAGGACTCTATATAACTCCCTCACTACGTTTGGGAGTTAACTCTAGACTCCCTTGTTACGCTCTGGGTTCAATATGCCACCCGCAACCTAAGACACTGCTTTATACCCTTGTGCATAATCTACTATTATAAGTCTATCTTCTGCTTTATTATTTATCCAGACTCATCACGACATGGATTCAGACATGGAGATGAAACCACATCTTCAGGAAACCTGTTCTAATTGAACTCTTCTACTTTCCTTCTAAGAGAATTACTTATGGCTTCGCACGTTGTACTTTTGCTCTAGTCAAGTGTTTTTAAATTATTAAGTTATCATTATGTGTCCTCATCCATGGCTATCATGTTGTGGACATATGGATAGATAAGTAATTAATAATTTGAAATTAGTGAAACTAAACCGAATTAGAAGGTGCAACATAGGTAGGTCTCCCACTAGGTGAAAAGCTGAAATTGTGAAAGCCGCAGGCAAGCAGTGGATACAAATGGCAGATTGTCATAAAGTGTGGCGGTCGAAGGGGGAGACCTTTATTCAGCAACAGTGGACATTTCCGGGCTGATGACAACCACGGCTCAATAGGGTAGATGACTGACGTTTATATCGTTGAAACCAATAGCTTTTATAAAGAATTTCAGTAAATATGGTATGTTTATTGATAAAATAATTTAAGTCGGTTAATAATGTTCTGATATATGAGCGTATAAAGTTTTTGTTAGAGACAACTCTGTCCCTTTCCCACAAAACAAAAAATGACATCACACCTTACTTGTCAGTATAGAATTTATATAGCATACAGAGAAGTGACGTCACGATTTGTTGTTCCGCCTCTCTGTCTAGCATGATATTAAAATGCTTATAAGTTGCTTATTTTTGATCAGATTTTCATTTTCTTTTCATTAATCAGCTATATTTATGGGCCACATTTTAATAGGACAATAAAAAAACCAGTCATCTAGCCTATTGAAACATGATGCCATGGTTACCATGTTTGTGGTGTGTTCTACAAGACAAGTAACAGTTAAAATATGTAACCCTTTATGTGATTGAGATAAAACAATTTTGATTACTATCACCCTTCAAATTCCAATATATTTTTTCAGTACAGTTTAAGGCTTATAAAGTAAGTAAGTTCATATAGGCTGAGTGGCCAGCCCTAGTGTCAGAGTTAATGTGCCGCCCGAAGACTTCCGACATGGCTGACAGTTGTTGTTATTGAAACTAGAACAAACAACTGGGACCAACAATTTAACGTGTCATCCGACCCATGGTAGCGCTCAGAAATAAATGCCACTCACGGTCACCCCATCCGAAGACTGACCGGACCGTCCGTTGCTTAACATCGGTGATTGTTTAGAATCACCTAGACAAGCTACGCCACGAGTGCTACAAGGCTTATGTCGCAATGCCTGTTGCAAAGCCTAAGGAAGCACTAAGATTACAATCGACATGGAAAAGTCAACTCTTCTCATTTTTACATAGGTTCGAGACTGGTACATTTATTAAGTTCAGGATGGCATGGTATGGTGAATGACTTATAATAGTAGGATCAACAACTTTTTTGTATTCCTATACTGGAAAAAACAGTCCATGTTTTTTGATATTGATTCAACTAATAATAATGTGCATTGGTGTTTATCTAAAACACTTCATGTATTTTATTGAGAAAATATGACTGTGACCCTCTTACTCAATTTTACAAGTAGATCCTGTGTAAAACGTTAACAACTAAAAAACTATTAAAATAACAATCAATTGTGATACTATGTTGTAATTTTTTTAAATAGAAATAAATACATGCTTACCTAGTCTCCTTAAATATCTATCAACCAGATCATACATCTGATTAGCAAGAGCCATCTTCTCGTCGGCCTCTTCAAGCGTTTTGTTGTAGCCTCGCTTTATATCGGCAAACTCTGTATTGGCTTGGTCCGTTTCCATTTCACCTCGCCGGCACCCACCAAATAGTGTGCGGACTCTTTTCTCTAAAGTGTCCATATTGTCTTGAAAATTTTTGATTAGGATTAGGTGATTGGGATTCACGAGATAGGTAAAAAAAATGTGAAATAAGATTTTTATACAATAAATAATAAGCAAATATCCACAAGTAATGTGATGGCATTGGATAAGGCATTTCAGTTTAAATGGTGAAATGGCAATTTTATACAAAACTATTTGAAATTTCAAATATAATAGTTTTATTCATCTATAAATGATAAATTATCATTCATTAGCTATAAATGATAAATTATCATTCATGCTTATAATCTTGTGTATGTGTAATACTTAATCTTAATGTTTCTGATTGATATTTTGTAACACTTACTTTGCACGGATAAGTCCATTTCACGCATATCTGTGAATCTGTCCCTCAGTTCCTGAGGGAGGTGTTCGATCACTAAAAGTAAGAAAAAATTGAATGCACTTTTCATATTTTATCTAACTTATTGTGATGTGAATTTATTTAAGTTTCGCGCGCATATCGCTGGGCTACAATGCTACCAACCCAATGAAAAATATTACGTCATATTGTTGGGAACAAAGAAGACTTACTTTCCAAATAATCTTCAAGGTACAGCATATTGGTAAGTTATAAAAACGCAAAATATCTCTTAATTACAAACTGATAGCAGATTACAACTCTTGATGTGAAAATTTAGACACGATTCCACTTTCTAGAGCGACAATGACGTGTAATTTTTTACACAGACAGCATAGCGTCACTTCACTAACCATAGACCAAAAGAATACTATATCCATACCATAGACAAGCCAAGCAACAAGCAAGCAAGCAAGATTGAGTATTCACGAATTTGGTGTTGTCGCACTCCGCTTTAAATACATCGATTACTATTCAACTATTAGCGCTCATTGTAGGTACAAATTTACAGCCTTACCTAAAATAATCTCGATTCTCTTAGTCACTGCTTAAACTTCTCTGTCTTGTTCTTGCATGTTACACTTCACGTCAGAGAGAAGATGGCAGAACATCTTAAGCAGTGACTAACGGTTGAGATGTTTTTTTAACTAAGACTGTAACAGTCTTACTTAAAAAAACGTGAACGTTAAAGTGAAGGAGGATCTAGATTCGGCTGTTCATATATGTGTATAAAGTATTTTTTAATACAAAAGTTGTATCTCGCAATCTCGCACCATCTAACATTGGACCATCTCTAAAGATATTATTACTATAAGATGATGCAGTTTCGCCACCACGTTAAATCGAATGCCGTTATTTGAATAATGATTTTTAGCAGGTTCCACAGTAACATATTGGCCACTCCTACTTTTAATTTTATCTTGGGGGCAGGATCCGGCCGCCTTCAAGAAATAGAGGAAATTAACAGATATGTTCAAGGAGTGGAGGAATTTAACAGATATGTTGTCGATTCATTTTGGTCGACTACTTAGTTGACCACTTTAGATCCCTGTGAATGCGCCTTTAGTTATATTTCTTCAAAATATATCTAAAGGCTTAGAAAATTTCCTATACGCAGATGGCCTAGTATAGTGGTGCGAATTTCTCATACTTCCTTGTATGAACTAGGCCAAAATGTCACACGCTTTTACTGAATTCGTTATATTTTATTATTTTATGTATATTATAATATTTTTTAAATAATAATTAGGTAGTTTAGCGACTGTTTTATAAGTATACCTATGTTATTAAAATAATGTTAAAATTCACGAGCAATATCTTAGGGGGACATTCAATTCATCATTATGGACAAGTTGTACTAGGAAACTAACATTGAAAACCGGAAAAAAAATCGGCGCACCCACACAAAAAAAAGAATAACGCACGTCGAAATGTATGACGTAGCTGTTTTTTTTAAATATCCGCTTTGATTTCATAGTATAAGTTGTTCATTATGATGAGTTCAACGAACCTCTACGATATAGGTGTATATATGTTTAGGTTTAATTTCTTTAATATGTTGTGTTTATGTGTGTTATGTTTTTGTCTCAAATAAAGTCTTTTCCATGTCTATTTCTATATTACCAATCAATTCAATAACATACTGTATCGTTTTTTTTTTATATTTACATAATTATTAATATAAGTAACGCTGCCGTCACCGCCGTCAACTCTTGAAAATTGTTACAAATGTGACATAGCTGAGCTCGATAAATAAGAACAAATTCTTTTTAAAATGAAATAAACTTAGTTTAGATCGAAAAGGTATAGTCAATGTTAACGAAAATTCTTTAAATGTTATTTAAATATTTTCGCAGCATTAACCACAACAATTATAATTTATTTAATACGTTAAATTAACTAAAATACTTATTTGTAAATTGAACTGTTTTTTCTATTGCCGTTATTACACTGACTGCCGTGTTTAATTTAACCGTTTTGAAGTTAATTTTAGTTAGGATGCTGCCTTTGTTATTGAGCATGGGATATTGTTTCCCCGCTGTTAAGAGTATTAATTCAATAAGAGAGTGCCTAGTAACAGATATAGTATCGCAGATTCTGGAATAGCTCCAGAGCATATAGTATTAGAGAGATAGCACGCTTATCCCTCTGCCAAAAAGTCTGTATTATGGTCAGTGACCATATACCGTTTGTTATGCTACGAGTTTATTTTAGTCGTTCAAACACGAATTTGTTTTATTAGTGTGTCAGTCTGCCATGAATGGTTACCTCACCCCCGGCAAAAAGTGGCAGATAATGTTATAGGCAGATTATTCCCATTGGCATCTCCAATGGTTAAGCTCGAAGATAGCCTCACGGACAAATCGTCACGCGATTGGTGTTTCGGTTTTTACAGCATTATACAGACAAACTGTAGTGCTAAGTATATTTATAATCACCACTAGGTACCTACTCAATATAATTATGTAGTTATATATTTACCCTTATTTTAACATTCAGTTAATTATAACACAATTCGTAAGCCCTATTTTTTTACATATTAAAGGCTTATAGGCATACGCAGCTGGCCTAGTGGTACAAACCCGTAATTCCTTGTATGAAGTAGGCCAAAATGTCACATTATTTTAATCGAGTCAATGATTTATGCAAATGCAACCCTACTAAATACCATACTTAAGTGCCAACATAAAGAACAAAAAGATACGTTCAAAGTTCTCATAATTTGTATTCTACAATGCGTTCATGTTGTTTTTTTTAGATACAAAAATGATTCGAAGACCATTGACCGAGATTACTTTAAAACTGGATGATTTGCAAGAATATGAAGCATACCGTCGTGGTCAGACAAACAATTCCAGTCTTGCCTCAGAAATGCAAGAAGACACCCCAAAATCTTTGGGTACAGGAACTAAAACAGCTGAAGAAATACACAGCAGGATTGGATATGCTCCAAAAAAGAAACCTAGCGGTCCGAGTACTGTTTAAAATTGATTAAAATTCTTTTTCTTAATCACAGTGTATTATTATTTATTTTATCCATGCCAGTCCATGCCATGAAATCAAGAAAACAGTCAAATGGAACTAGGGTAGACTTTTACGGAGGTTTTTTTACGGAGTAGGTAGGTATTGTTATTACGTAGTATTTACTTACTCTATGGACTTAAATACTAATTAATATTTTTCTTTCTCTTTCTTCAAAAGGAAAACATGTATATTGACAAGTTGACACTAGTGAGCTGCAGGTAGACAGACAGAAAAACAGAGAAACATGTTGGATCTCTCTCTCTAAACATCCCGCAGCTGCAGTGGATGCGCGCACGACGTGCACGATACTACGTCCAGCAGCCTTATCATGTAACTTTTCGGGATCGCGATTCGGATTGCGATTTGTCATAAATGTCACTTGTCACTGTCACAGCTTCACAGTATCATGGAGGGATTTCTCTCGCTATCGTTATCGAACGAATGCATTGATTTCCTTAATTAAGTTAAGCAAATCCGTCGGTCTTTTGGCGTTTCATCCTGCCCTGCAGGGTCAAATGAGTTTTGGCAGTGACAGTGACAAGTGTCTATTTTTGACAACTCGTATCCGAATCGCGATCCCGAAAAGTTACATGATAGCCCTGCAGCACAGCGGCCTTGGTGCAGCATGCACTTGCACGTGGTGCGAGGAGTGCTTTGTTTATCGAATTTTTAGGAACTATATATTTTTACTATATATTTTTTTATTGACTGTCAGAAAATCGCCCATTTTTTATTATTATTTCTTTTTGGCATCGCACTTTGTGCAGTCTGCCAGTGTCAAGTATAATAAGTATTATAGATTTTGAAGTTTTTAGAGTACCTAATCAAATAATATGTCTAAAATCACAGTTAATAACATGAAATTAGTCACAGTTGAGTCGAAGTCATGCCCAAGTAAAGTTGGGGCGACTTTACAACAAGCTTTTACGGAGTTTTGAAAACAACACGAAAAGACATGTTTCACCACATTATATCACTTGCCCACACACGTGCATGTTATTCAACACTCAATGAATAAAACACCACCATTTTTAATCATTAATTCGCGAAAAAAACACAAGCTTGAGAATATAATAGAATGCAGCGACATGATTTTTCCATGTTCCCGCCAAAACTCCGATACGTCTGTTCAGCGCCATCTACAATGAGCTTCGAGTTTTGGCGGGAAAGCGGAAAAATCATCTCGTAGTCGTTGCATGGTATTATTTTCCAAAACTTGTGTTGTGTCGAGTGTTAATGCCAATGATATTATTTGGTTAAAGCCTAAAAATACTGGCGCTTATTTACGCTCACGAGCGTAAGCAAGTGATATAATGTGGTAAAACATGTCTTCGTGTTGTTTCCAAAACTCTGAAAAACCATTTTTTTTTGTTTATTGGTCGCCTCGACCAGCCTGCTGGTCGCCTCGACCAGCCTCGGGCTAGCATGCGCACCGCGAGTACATTTTGTCGTGCGAAAATGAGACAAACTTATACAGATTCGTAGCCTTATCCTGTTTTTAAGAATCGAAAAAAAATTCTCGCGGTGCGCATGCTAGCCCGAGGCTGGTCGAGGCGACCAGCAGGCTGGTCGCCTCCAGCGTTGGCTTATTGAGCAAGCATTCTATCGCTATGATGATTTTTATAATTATATAAAATTATTTACATGTAATTTGTAGTAATGTGTAATTATTATTTTTAATTTTACTATGTGTAATTTTGTAATATTATTTCTAATTGTAATATTATTTTTATTATGAAAATAATATTTTTTTAAATCTTATTCAGCTATAAGTTTGACATGTAAATTGGCTTTACAAATAAATGACTATGACTATGACTATGACCCCATTTTTACGAACAAGACAACTAACAACAATAATATCTACCTACCTAAAAGATTGTGGCGTTGCTTTTTGTGATTAAAACGTACCTGCAGAACCTGCGGAGGACCGGAGGACAACCGAGTTGCCGGAGGTAAGGGCAACTTTACTTCAAGCTTTTTCGGAGTTTTGAAAGCAACACAAAAAAACATGTTTCACCATATTAAATATCACTTGCCCACACTCGTGCATGTAATTCAACACGCAATGAATAAAACACCACCATTTTTTATCATTACTTCGCGAAAAAACACTAGTTAAAGAAAATAATAAAATGCAGCGACATGGTTTTTCCATGTTCCCGCCATGAAATGAACATGAACCTAGAAAAAAACTTTTTTTCTAGGATCATGGTTCCCGCCAAAACTCCAAGAAGAAGAAGCTCATTTTTCTTCTTCTTTCCTTCTAAAAGGATTATGGCGTCGCAGTCTGTGCATTTACCATGCTTGACATGCTTGACATACTTGACACTGCAGTGTCAAGTATTTCTAATATATCAAGTTTTTAATGAATTTCAAGTCCAGAATGAGTCTTAGACACAGTCAAAGTCACACTTAGTAAGTCACAGTCAAGTTCAGTCACGCCCTAGTAAAGTCGTGGCAACAGTATATTACTCTGCTCTATGCGTGGCAACTTTACTACTTTACTTTACTACAAATAAACAAAAAAAAAATGGTTTTTCAGAGTTTTGGAAACAACACGAAGACATGTTTTACCACATTATATCACTTGCTTACGCTCGTGAGCGTAAATAAGCGCCAGTATTTTTAGGCTTTAACCAAATAATATCATTGGCATTAACACTCGACACAACACAAGTTTTGGAAAATAATACCATGCAACGACTACGAGATGATTTTTCCGCTTTCCCGCCAAAACTCGAAGCTCATTGTAGATGGCGCTGAACAGACGTATCGGAGTTTTGGCGGGAACATGGAAAAATCATGTCGCTGCATTCTATTATATTCTCAAGCTTGTGTTTTTTTCGCGAATTAATGATTAAAAATGGTGGTGTTTTATTCATTGAGTGTTGAATTACATGCACGTGTGTGGGCAAGTGATATAATGTGGTGAAACACGTCTTTTTGTGTTGTTATCAAAACTCCGTAAAAGCTTGTTGTAAAGTCGCCCCAACTTTACTTGGGCATGACTTCGACTCAACTGTGACTAATTTCATGTTATTAACTGTGATTTTAGACATATTATTTGATTAGGTACTCTAAAAACTTCAAAATCTATAACACTTATCATACTTGACACTGGCAGACTGCACAAAGTGCGATGCCAAAAAGAAATAATATAAAAAATGGGCGATTTTCTGACAGTCAATAAAAAAATATATAAGTACGTAGTTCCTAAAAATTCGATAAGCAAAGCACTCCTCGCACCACGTGCAAGTGCATGCTGCACCAAGGCCGCTGTGCTGGACGTAGTATCGTGCACGTCGTGCGCGCATCCACTGCACACAAAAAGCTTGTAGTAAAGTTGCCCTTACCTCCGGCAACTCGGTTGTCCTCCGGTCCTCCGCAGGTTCTGCAGGTACGTTTTAATCACAAAAAGCAACGCCACAATCTTTTAGGTAGGTAGATATTATTGTTGTTAGTTGTCTTGTTCGTAAAAATGGGGTCATAGTCATAGTCATAGTCATTTATTTGTAAAGCCAATTTACATGTCAAACTTATAGCTGAATAAGATTTAAAAAAAATATTATTTTCATAATAAAAATAATATTACAATTAGAAATAATATTACAAAATTACACATAGTAAAATTAAAAATAATAATTACACATTACTACAAATTACATGTAAATAATTATATATAATTATAAAAATCATCATAGCGATAGAATGCTTGCTCAATAAGCCAACGCTGGAGGCGACCAGCCTGCTGGTCGCCTCGACCAGCCTCGGGCTAGCATGCGCACCGCGAGAACATTTTGTCGTGCGAAAATGAGACAAACTTATACAGATTCGTAGCCTAAGAATCTGTATAAGTTTGTATATATAATCTGTATATCTTAATAGCCTGTTTTTAAGAATCGAGAAAATTTTCTCGCGGTGCGCATGCTAGCCCTGCTGGAAGTTCGTTGGTGAGACAGCAAATATAATTAAGTACCTACCTACTTTACTTATATACCTACATAATATAATTTAAAATTAAACAAACTTTGCAGAGTAAGTCAAGGTTTATTTTAATGAAGGTATGTATACCTTGTTACATGAATAAATCAAATAGGTATTTAAAGATACGTTTATACACACAATATACTTACCCTAACTTATTCTATTTCTATCCATAAACGTTTCGAGTTAGAATAAGATACCGGAAATATTCTTTACTAGCTAAATAGTAGGTAAGTTTTTACGTATGCTACTTAAGAGTGCGACTAATACCAGAAAAATAATAGATTTCACCCGTGCGTCTTGCATTAGTTTAGAGTCGAAAATCGCATGATATAATTGATGATGATGATGGCTTTGAGCAATTTAGGTGGGATTTTATTTAATTAGTCAAAATGTAGGCATGAAATAAAAAAAATAAACGGGTACTGTACTAAAACATTAGTTTGGCTATGTAATTCGTAAAAAATAATGAGGTGCTGTCGCTGATAATTTAGAGCATTTGAATTAAAACAGTTTTTTATTGTTGGTAATTTGTATATTTTTTTAAAAACAAACCAGATTATTTTCCAAAATTCTATTCGGTTACTCGGCTTCTTTAGGTTTTTCCCCTACCTTTAGTATTTTTTTAATCTGAATATTTACGTTCTTTATCATTCAACTATGTGTTTAAAAATACACCTTTTACTTACTTTTGGCATTAGTCGCCCCCTTAACGTACGTACGTTACTTAAAACTTACGTAGGTAAGTTTTTACGTATGTTTTTAGTTATGTATTAGATACATGAAAAGCCAGAGGGTAAAAGGCATTATTCTAATAGGTATGTATGATATATTTAAATAGATTTGTGCCAAAAAAGTATGTAGCCATTCTAATAGATATAAGTGTTAATTACGTTTAATAGGTATGAAGAAATCTAATGGTAGGTTTAGAAGTAATATTGTTATTTAATCGTTATATGCTTCTTTTGTCTTTGCAGGTATAGGGCTGACAATAGCATCTTTATCAACTGACTTTCGCTTCTTCTGGTTCCTTCGGCGTAAATACTTACAGCATAGTCTGCAAAATAAAAATAACTTTATTGTATGAGCGAAGCGAAGCATATAATATGCGTGAATTTACGTATGCACATAGAGCGTGCAAATAACATTTTCATGTTCAATTATCAGCTCAATCGCACAAGAGGTTGTCATAATACGCCTTTTTTTAAAAAAGAACAACCGACTTCAAGTTTGGCTACCTGGATGACATCTCCATATTTTCCAGCAGTTTTGATTTGTTCTAGTAACTTTGGATTAAAAACCAAACTACTGACCGATTACGATAAAATGTATACTTATGGGAATAATGGGACCACCTCTGAGGCAGAGGTGATAGAGGTAGATATCACCTACCAAACAAAAAAAGAATTATCAAAATAATTGCGTAACATACAAAAAAACACATACAGTCGAATTGAGAACCTCCTTTTTTGAAATATAGAGATAGCGAGATCAGATCAGTTAGGGCTGTTTTAGTAGGGCGAACAGCTAGAACTTCTAGGTACCACCTTCAGAAGCTATTGTGCCAAATATTTACCTCAAAGTCAAGAAATAGATAATCTCCGCGACGCTCAGTATAGAGAAGCCCATGAACAAGCCGAGCAGGCCGCCGCAGTTGGCCAGGAAGTCCGTCTGCCCGTACAGCTCCGAGCGGCGCGAGGTGATGAACTGCGCCTCCTTGAAGAATATCATCACGCGCGAGTAGTACCGGCTGCAATATACAAAAACGTAGGTAAAGTAGCAACCACAATTAGGTATAGTTTAGTTATAGTACCTAAGACCCATAGGGGGAGCCAGGGACCGCGGAATTAAACTCAATGATAAAACAGGGGCAAACAGAGAAAACTTCTTTGCCAGGTATTAAAATTGGAGGGGGCGTAGCAACCCCTCGTTTGATTTTAGGGGGGGGGGGCATTACGCCCCCTCTGCCCCTACTTCTGCGGCCGCTGGCAGGGTCCGCGGAAGTACTCCATGACGGGGGGAGACAACCAGAGAAATCTTCTTTGCCAAGTATTAAAATTGTAGGGGGCGTAGCACCCCTCGTTGAAAATGCAAAGCAACCGAAGTCCTAAGTCCACTTGACTTGGTTGACCGATAATTCCCGCACTTCGAAACTTACCTAAGTGAATTCACTAATTCTATTCCAATTGTAGTATTTCGCACTGCTATTAGTCTTATTAGTTCTTTCGTCAATGCAGACTTTTCCCATCCTCCATAATTATCAACTGCTCCCCACGATAGGTACCTAAGCACTGTGGTCTGTGATGGTTCGGGAATGTACAGGTACTTTTATCAGAAAAGCAGTAGATGATATTGGGACAGGAGGACTGGAAATAATGGCGAGCGCAATCAAAATGTGTCCCGTCGTAGTGTCAAGTGTGATTGGCTATTATTTTTGATTGAATCCACTCTGCTCCGTTATTTTCCTCAAAGAAGTAAACTATAGATTGTAGTGTATATATGATAGCCCGCCACAGTCGTAATCAGGCTATGAAACCGGGACAGAACTGGACAGGATAGTGAGCGCATGGAAAATGCAGCAGTATATACAGCAGCAGTGGTAATTATTGTGACTTACTCATCATCTTTATCTTCCTCTGTAAAGTTTATTCTGTAGGCTGTAAAGATCGCCCGCCAGTCGTAGTCAGCCTGCGAAGTCTCGGCTTCATATTCGATGGAAGTACAGGAAGGAAGGCAGTGACACTTGGAAGCTACTTCACGGGACTCGGTCAGGGTGTCAGTATCATTAGCAGCTTGGTCTAGACCACTTTGAATTTCTATCGTTACAAGTTCCACTGAAAATAAACAATCAAGTTCTTGAAAACCCGATATTACATAAATCAAGAAATATTGGTGGACATTTCACACAGCGCCATCTAGCCAAACTAAGCAAAGCAATATACCTACCTAATACCATCGACAGTGATAATGGAATGGACGTGCTCAGCGTTTGCAAGTCGATCAAAATTATCAAGACAACACAATCAAGCATACCTAGCTAAAAGTATGCATATTACATTTCCCGTAAATAGAGATAGCAAATCTAATTACTGCATGACAAAAAGAGAACACACATTATGTATTAGAAGTTTGTATTGTCGTATCGTACGGCTCGCATATCGCAAAAGCAGAGTATGACTGAAGCGAACGGAGAGGCGGTGCTCAACATGAACGGCCTTACTTAAAAAACTTTTCAACCGTTAGTCACTGCTTAAGATGCTCTGCCATCTTCTCTCTGACGTGAAGTTGCACGTGCTAGAAAAGGACAGAGAAGTTTAAGCAGTGACTAAGAGAATCGAGATTATTTTAGGTAAGGCCTTCAAGCATACCTAGCTAAAAGTATGCATATTACATTTCCCGTAAATAGAGATAGCAAATCTAATTACTGCATGACAAAAAGAGAACACACATTATGTATTAGAAGTTTGTATTGTCGTATCGTACGGCTCGCATATCGCAAAGGCAGAGTATGACTGAAGCGAACGGAGAGGCGGTGCTCAACATGAACGGCCTTACTTAAAAAACTTTTCAACCGTTAGTCACTGCTTAAGATGCTCTGCCATCTTCTCTCTGACGTGAAGTTGCACGTGCTAGACAAGGACAGAGAAGTTTAAGCAGTGACTAAGAGAATCGAGATTATTTTAGGTAAGGCCTTATCTTCACAATCCGTGACCTTATTTCCCGTCCATTCATCTTATCATTGTCGCTGCCTAATACTATATTTTGGTTCAGATATTTCATATTGTATCCAAAAGGGTTTATAGGTAATAACGATGCCTATATGTAAATATTATTTAAATTCAATGTACCTAATATAATATGAGATGTTTATTCTCGTAATGTGTAACCTGTACTTACATACTTACCTATTATTAGGAATGAGGAAAGTTATATAAAGAGTGGTGGGCAATTTTTTTAACGAAAAGGAAATATTAGTGCGTGACAAGCACATAGATTAGATCCTTTCATCCGCATTCGTAACTAAAAATTCATAAACAGAGCTAAGAAAAAAATATTTTTCGCTGTTCCCAATCCATATAAAACTGGAATTTTTCCATTTTCATAATGTTTCATAACTAATCAGAATAAATCATAGAAATATCATAAATAAAAAGAATTTAAGAAATAATAATTCTTCTTTTTCATAACCAGTTATGAAACACTTTATGGAAATATTTTATAAACACTATATAATCCTCTACTTTATGGCGGGTACACTTTTGGTGATTTTAGTGTACAACCACGACTGTTGGAAACTGAAAAATCATGTAAACAACTACAGCTGAACCAGAAAAAGTAGAAGTGAATAAAATGAAACTAAAAGTTTTCAATACAAATAATTATTCAGTGTTGCCAAGTTATACGTCATTTTGAAGAGTTTTCATAGAAAGTTGCGCCCCCATTTTTTTTCTACTCTTTCTGGTACAGCTATGCTTCTAGTCCGTATACCTATCCCGCAAATTATTTTTGACTATGAGGAGGCACCATATTTACTTACTTTGTGATTTTTTGATACACTTCATACTACCAGAGCTGCAAACATGCGTGTCTGGCCCACCTGGAACGTAAACACGAATTTTAATTTGCCTATCCATTACGCAACTGGCGGTTTTCTGACAGGCAATAGGGAATATGCATGTGTTTTTTTTTATTGACTCACAAAAAAGCTGACTGCCAACAAAACAAATCATCAAAAGTAAAATTGTAAAATGTGCCCAAATAACGAAGTTATATACATTTTAGTTTCATGTTAGACTGGGAGGGCACTATGCTAGGTTTATGACGTCAAAGTTCACGACACCAAACAAATTCTATACGATGCACGTGTTTTGCTAGAAAGGGACAGATGACTCCCTCCCAAATACTTTGAACGCTTTTGCTTTGCTTTGTTTTTTTTTAATATGTCATAGGCTTGCCTTTGACTGCCATCTCGTTTGATGATAAACGAAGATGCAGTCTACGATGGAGCACGCTTGCCTAGAAGAAACCGATTCACTCGCGACTTGAAGACACCCAGATTATAATTATCGGGAAACACCCACTCGGGCAGCGCATTCCACTGTTTAGCAGTTCGAATAAAGAAAGTGGAATCAAACCGTTTCGTGCGAGTTTTTGGTACTTATATCAATCATAAAACGGTGTCGCTTTTTCGAGGTCGTGGCCGTCCGATAGAAGAATGGGCTGGGGAATAAGATCATGCAAATCCGAAGCATACTCTCCGAAATGTATCCGATAGAATAGACTTTGTTTGGTTTTTCAGAACTTTACCAGCCGATTTCAATAAATTTTTTGACGTTAGCATCAGTTTCAGAACTCTCTATTTAACAAAACACATGCATATACCCTATTTTATTTTTTTCATAAAACTCGGTTATATGGTGTTGGCGAGACATGATTCTGAATAGTATAGTGTTACCTAGTCTGAGGTTCTGAAGATTTTGAATGAATTATTATGTTCAAAACATAGACATACATAGTAAATCATTGGATCAAAACAATGATATTATAGGAAGGGTCAAAAGGAAAAAAAAAGAAAGAAACTTTATTTCATTTGTAAATCAGTTCTGTCATGCTTTTTTTGTGGTTATTGTTTCTCTAACAAAGTACTTGCCCATGGTATTTCCTATGCTTTTGTTCTTCCTCAACCAAAATTAGTAAGTGCGGATTAGTAATTAGTAGTATGTTTGCTTTTTCATTAAACAAATACGAATAAAAGATAATCCTGTCTCGTCAGCGCCGTCTATGCTTGGCTGTAGAACTATGTTCTGACAGCTGACAGAAAATCCCCATTAAACCCGCAACTGACGCGAACTCACGTGGCATTCCAAAATGCACGCATCCACATCTCGTGTAGGTGAAGTTGGATAAACATTCCATCTCGCAATTAGCTTGCGTGTACACCTTGAAGTATCGGAGATAGCGTTCGGTTGGGAAAAAACATTGCCGCCTGAGAAACAGAAATAGCAATTAGGGGCCTTACTTAAAAAACTTCTCAACCGTTAGTCAGTGGCTTAAGATGCTCTGCCATCTTGTCTCTGACGTGAAGTTTAACATGCAAGAACAAGACAGAGAAGTTTAAGCAGTGACTAAGAGAATCGAGATTATTTTAGGTAAGGCTGCAGGTGCTTACTGTAAGGTCCAATGATGTCACAGTTCTCTACATTTGAAAGCGATAGCGGGCCCTATAGGCCAGCGTCATCAATACCTACTAAGGGCAACGCTTATTGGCTCGTAAAGTCGAGGCGGCGCGCGCCGCGCCGGCATCGAATCGCGGGCGTAAGAGTGTGTTGGAAAAGTGAATTATTCGCTGATCTGCTACAGGTTCAAAACCGCTTGGCGCAAAAAAACATGATATAAAAGAGAGGTGTCCGGAATTTAAATGTCCGCATCTTGATGTCGCCTCGAGACTACGTCCACATGTTAGACTTGCCCTTTACGGTCTAAGCCCATTATAGATAGGGTAAAACCCGGATAGTTGCCACACTTTTTGAAATTTCTTTATATCTTTCAGTACAAAAAGAAAAAATGACAGGTACTTTGTTGTTTTTTATCTACCATTTTATGAAAGGTAAAAAAACATATAATATAATAATATCTTTGATATTTCCAGAGTATTAGCAATTTTTGTGGACCTCTATATTTTGTGGCATCTATCCCATGTAGAGGATAATTGCCTAATCCATATAAATTACGTTTGAGATAGATGCCTCACCGAGAAACAAGACATCTATCCCGCAAAAACTTTGAACGCACTTTGCCTTCCAATTAAATTACACAGAGACATGCGTCACGGTCACCTTAGTGATAGTAGGAGAATCTCTCGATAGATAAATAAAAAAACCAACGATCTTATACATATAAGCTCGTTGAAAAAAACCATGCGATGCGATTCATCCGGGATACCAGAATAATTACAATCGGGCAACTATACCCTTGGGGTAATTATCCTGGTTTTACCCTAGTCCACAAAAATATGTTTTTTTAATCAAAGGCAGGTAAATCACTTTTCGTGGATTAGTCAAGTGAATCGTGGATAAATCAAAGGTGCAACAATAATGCACCTGAGAGGATCATAATTCTTTAGTCCTTCAGAAGTGGTCATCATGGTAGGCTTGACGGCCACCACTACCTCTTGCGACAAAGGAGATCGGAAATATTGTTGTGAAAGTCGCGGAAGTTCCGCCGGATTGTGTAACAGAATCTGCAACAAGCAAAATTAATATTATACAATATGTAACAAAAAGGTTTGCAGATACCGAAAGGTATGTATGTACTCATCATTATGAACAACTTTTACTGTAGGGCCAACCTTGGAATAGCGAAAAAACAATCAGCTGTTCGTGTTCCATACATTTTGTCCAAGGTCAATAAACTTTTTGTATGGAACAGCAGTTTTCTTTTTCAGCGATTTCAGGTTTGGCCCCATAGTAAACGTTGTTCATAATGATGACTACATACTACATACCCTTCAGTATTGTCGAACCTTTTTGTTACATGTTGTATATCTGCTAAGTCTATTAGGTAGTGTCATCACACACGCCACGTACCTACATCGAATTTTAGATCTTTTTTTATGGCATTTCACTAAAGCGTATTTTTTTTAGGATTAAAAGCTTGCCCCGATAAGTCGATGTGGGCGATGATTATGAAAAAATCACGACATTCTATTGATCTTGGTGAGTAAAATAATTATAACTAGGTACTTAGCTGTTGACCTGGGCATGTCGTTAAACTGCAATCCAGCACCACCGGAGGACGGGCAGCAGTGTCCTCTTAGTTAACGGTGGTAACACTCTGCGATCCCCAAGCCGCCAGCCAAGCGTGGGGATTATGGCAACCCCTCCCTATTAACCTATTAAGGGATAGAGGCCTTCGTCCAGTAGTGTACGCCTTCTGGCTGATAATGACTTAGCTGTTATGATACATTATAATTATCTAGCAAAACAAAAAAGAAAAAAAAACGTAGTCCATAATTGATAAAAAAATATAGGTACCTAGGTAGATATGTCAGTCGATAATTTTATCCTAGGCCTCGTGTGATTCCGATGAATGCTATGCGTTCGACACGGATAGATGAATGTAGAACTACAATGTAGTATAATATATTCATGTTTATGATAAAAGTTGCAAAAATACTTACTTTAAAACCTTGTACTGGCCCCTTGCATAAGTAGTCCAAGTCAGTTCCGTAGGCTTTTAATAAAAATGTTAGCCCCGACTTCACGCCGTAGCCCTGTGACAGAAAAAGTTAAATACATCTAAGCTGAGACCAGCCAGCAAGTAAGTCAGAGTTCTAATGACTTGCTGGCTTGATGACCATAGGTAGTACTATTATTTATTCTGTGACCATAATCACGAGTTTGTAAATACTAATTTCCGTACGTGTGCCATACAATATTTTTCAACACATTTGCGAGAAACAATACAATGGGTAATATAACAAAAACTTTTTCAGAGTATACACTATACAGGCTTCGTAAATGCTTTTTATGTGCTAATGTGTTGTAGAATGTAGCATTGAGTAGCATCGAAAAAGCTCCAATCCGAGAAATGATAATACTGACAATCTATTCAGGAAGCAAAGTGAAAGTATTGCATTTCTCGAAGGTGACTTAGAATTTAAATTCATCGACTGAATAATCGCCTAGAAAAATCACGTTAATTGGCTAATCACTGCAAATGGACTGGATGGAATGGACTGGACCTGGGTATGTCCTTAAACTGCAACCAGATCCACCGGAGGACGGGCAGCAGCGTCCTCTTGCCTAACGGTGGTGAGCATTCTGCGATCCCCAAGCCGCCTGCCAAGCGTGGGGATTATGGCAACACCCCTCTATTAAGGGGGAGGCTTTCGTCCAGCAGTGGACGTTTTATGGCTGACGACGCTTGCAAATACCTGATGTACTTACTGAACCTCTGTGTGGATACGTCTCTAGAGGCTCCGATTTTCCATAACCGTCTTCCAAACTCCAGGATCGAGCTTTGTAATGGTGCTCCAGATATGGATACTCCTTGTGTAAGCTTGCGTAAGGAAGATCTGTTATTATATCTATCACAGCGAAAATGATAAGATGCACGGACGGGAAATAAGCGCACGGATTTTGAAGACTATACCTACGTTGAGCGCCGGCTCTCCACTCGCTTCAGTCATACTCTGCCTTTGCAACATGCGAGCCGTACGGAACGACAATACAAACTTTTAATACATGTACATGTGTTCTCTTTTAGTCATGCAGTAATTAGATTCGCTATCTCTATTTTCCGGCAAATGTAATATGCATACTTGTAGCTAGGTTGTGTTGTGCTTGATTGTGTTGTCTTGTTAATTTTGATCGATTTGCAAGCGCTGGGCCCGTTCATTCCATTATCACCGTCGCTGATCTATCCAGCATCTATCCAGTGAGTTTATTTCGTGATGCGGGTTGCGGGTGCGGGGTAGACAGTGAAAACTGTAGCGCGGTATCCAGAAATTACCTACTTAATATAACAAAACATCAATGCTTTGGTGCTCATTAGATATATTGCAAAGATTACGAAAGAAGCACCATCGCGTAATAAAACAACGTTTGAAAATGACTCCCGTGCCGTCATGTTTATGAGTGCGAGAGAGTGCAAAAGAAGACAGAACTTTTATGAGAGCAAAAGGGATAGCGCGCGTCTCGCTTAGTGAGCGCAGACAGGCGAGACAGTCCCTGGGCCCGTTTACACGGGGCCATTTTAGGGCGCAATATGACATATCTCCATCCTTATATACTATATACCTAATATCATTGATATATTGAGACATTAGATGGAGTGGTAACTTTTGTAGAAGCCGTCACAGACGACGAAGATTATTTCATTATGAATATAAAATATCGCTCGCCATACAATTTTGAAATATATATTATCTTCGTCACTTGTTCGTCAGTTGTTTTGTATGAGTAGCGATATTGAAATATGTTCTAAAATAACATAAAATATTATATTGTCTTTTTTTGCAATAGAGTGTTCCAGCCACATGATCGCCTGGTGGTAAGCATCACGCCGGCCCTTAACAGTAGCAGTACCAGAATTGTGAACTTCCAAACAAAATCCTGCGCCGCACTGCACTGCGCTCATCACCCTGAGATATTAGATGTCAAATATCTTTATGCCCAGTAATTTCTCTGGTAATATTATTGCCCTTCAAACCGGAATACAGTTTATAACATTTTGAAGAAATTAAGTGTGGTCGGTCGGACTAAAATTTGTATATGCCAGAATCATGTCTTTCGGGTACGAAACCATT
This sequence comes from Erannis defoliaria, assembly GCA_905404285.2. Taxonomy (NCBI): domain Eukaryota; kingdom Metazoa; phylum Arthropoda; class Insecta; order Lepidoptera; family Geometridae; genus Erannis; species Erannis defoliaria. Next base: position 8,792,829 of record FR990084.1, read on the forward strand.
TATTTTATGTTTAAGTATATGAATGTATGCATTTTCGATTCTTTTGTCTACCCTGGTTGCTAAACGCCTTTAAAAAAAAGCCCTTGACGCTGACTGTACCTATACCTACCTCTTAGCCTATGTGACAAAATGCAAAATAAGTACTTGTATTGTATGGAAAACTCACTTGTCAACTCTAAAAAGTTCCTCGGCACCCAAGGTGTTGAAGGTGTAGCAAAGTCCTTCTTCAGTTAGTATAGGTGAGAAAAGTTCCGTACAATTTTGACTAGGAACGTCTTTCCATTTGCATCCAAAAAATACGTCAGTCAAATTTGGCGACACCTTAAAAAATATTTATAGTGCAAAATCATTATAATTACCAGGAGATATTATAGGTGAAACCTACATTTCCAATTCGCATAATATCAAGTTGTCGCAAAACGTCCATTTACTGGAATGTAAAACATCAAATTCTCGGAATGTCCAATATTTAGGTATGCCTTAAATTTGAAGTTTTGTGACAGACGGACTGAGCAATTTGCGACTAAACGAAATCATTCATGAAACGCTAGTTGTTTCAATGTAATTAAAGTATTTAATCAATGATATTGGTAAGACATTTTTGGCACAGCGTTGTCTAGCCCCAAACTAAGCAAAGCAACTATACTTTTTTTTATATAATATATAGCAAGTATGGAATTTGAATTTAGTTCGTAAATTAAAATGATCAAAACCCTGTAAATGTAATACGCAACAATGTTTATGAAACTACCAACCAACCTCTTTTATGTTGTTGACTGTATCCAGTCCAGATGAAAATTTGCGACCTTCTGGCGGAGCCAAGTGATCATCACAAACCATCGACACATCCTCGAAAAGGTTACGTCTGTGAAACAAAGTCAAGTAAAAAACGAAAACCTCGGTCAAATATTGCTCACCGAGGGTTCTGTAGGCACCGAAACAATATTAACATGAAGCTTGATGATACGTCCAATACCAAATACCTACTACTTGTATTGTACCCAATATTGTTAATAAAAAAATATAAGTAGCTATCTTATTATAGAGCAGGAAGACAAACAGACAGCGAGGCTTAATAATTAGGTCGATATTGAAACGAATAGGTACTTACTCTTCTTCAGTTAAGTTGCCAAAAGTGTTGTTATTATAGTACAAATGGTAATATTCCGTGTAGTTAAATTTTCTCTGCATAGCTTTAGTTTCAAAGCAAACACTCACAGCTGGATACGGTATCTGTAAGTAAAGTTAAAGATAAAATATACGTTTGGTGATATTCAGTGAAAATTTGTATTTATTTATTTATTGGAAAACCAACAGCTATTGTAACTTAAAGATACATTAATTAAAACAGAAAGCTATAGTTAACTATACGTAAAAAACGTATAGTTACATCGAAGAAGAACAGCTATTTATTACGGTTCCGTAGATACCTAGGTACTGTTAATAATATAATGCACTCCCAAATAACATAAAAAAATTAGCCTAATGAAAAAAAAAAACATAGCAAACTTAAAAAATTACTTATAAATAAATGTTACTACAGTATAGATCAATTTCTAGAGGATAACAAATATGTTTCAAACTCTCGAGACTAATCTTCGTCCTGTGCTAAACCATGTGTAATTAAGACACTAACATAAATGTTGTTTATTATACGTACATTATAAAAATGTGTAATAGTAATGCGACGCCCTTACAGGGTATGTACTTAGTATAGTCCTACTTTTGTATTACATTATGTAGATTCTAACATTTTGTACATGTGCATTTAAATAAATAAATAATCGGTCAGAGCGATAGACAAACGGTTTAATATCTTTCGAGTACAGAACCCTAAAAACAGCTTTTCAGAAATAAGCCTGTCGTTACACAATTTTAAATGCTGCTCTCCCCAGGCATGTCATTCAGCACGAGCTTCGATTTTCTGCTTCTAACCACTGCTAGCTGTCCTACGTATACCGTCACTCTATCTAGTCTCAGGGCTGGTGTTAACAATTTAGATTTAGAAATTTGATCTTATATTTTAACTGTTTCTTCTGTATTTTTTTTTAAACATTGCTTTGACAACACTGGGCGGGGGAAGCGTTGGCGTGCTTTCATTCAGTTCGATTACATATTATGTGTTTCTGGATTGAAATAACTTACGCAAATGGCAGGTATTAAATTAAGAAAACATAAAACACGAGAATCCCTAAAGATATATTATAATAGGTACTAAACTAGTAGTACACCCAAAAATTTTTTTTATCAAACCCAAATTTAGGCTCAGCGCTTATGTCTACAGTTGGTACCAAAGTTTGGTACCATAAAAATAAATCTTCATAACAGCTAGATTCGATTTATTATCTATTGTCAAAACAGTTGGTATTAAGTACCTGCCAAACCGGTGTCGTATTCTCCGCAAAGCTCACAATCACTGGGTTTTCATTCCATTTGTTCCAAACTTTCTTTATCAGGCCAGCACAGAGCACCACACAGCATGTAAAGATAAATAACCAAAATATCCTGCAAGGAAATCACCACCAATCAGGTTAGGTAAGACCCAATGGTAAGACCTAACAAATAAGATACTTGACGAAACTTAAGGCGCGACAAGTCCACAGGCAAAAATATACAAGGAGGAAAAGCGTTGCTTTGGTTGCACAGCGTTCTGACGCTGCGCGCTGTGTTTTTGTGTAAACAAATTGATCCGAAAATACAATTTAGGCATTTTGTCAAATTTTTCGAAATTTTTACTAAATTGATGAATACAAAAAAATTAAACATGTAAAAAGTAGGTCTAAAATGAAATAGCAAGAGTAAAAAAGTTTTAAAAAGTAGTTTCTTTGAGCTTTTTTTTCTATTGAGTGAAATAATTTAATTATTGTATTGCATGAATGATTTTATAAAATAAAACATTTCAGTATTTCTTAAATATATTTTCCGTTTAGAAATTATAAGAGTTCTAGTAATAAAGATGCCGTTGTAGCCTAATCGGGACACCGCTCGACTAGTAATCGTGAGGTCGCGGGTTCAAACCCAAGCCCGTACCAATTAACTCTTTGGAGTTTATGTGCCACTGGATTTTCGATAAAGGAAAACATCGTGAGGAAACCTGCTTACGTCCGGAGAAGAAATTCAAAGGAAGGTGAATTCACCCGCAACTGGGCCAGAGCGTTGCGAATATGGTCCATTCGCCTTTCGGGTAGGCCTAAGTCCAGCAGTGGACAATTAAAAAAGCTATTTTATACTAGTAATAAAATGAAAATTCTAGAGCTTGACAAATATTTCATGAACCGGTAGGGCCTTAAGTTCTATGTACCAATGCCACAGACAAGCGTAAGCCCGGCTTGTAGTTTGATCGTACAAGATTCTACTTCGTTGTCTGCCATAAGACGTCCACTGCTGGACTACTTATCTTTACTACTATTTCCTGACTACTTTACTTAGCTACCCTTAATAGAGGGGTGTTGCCATAAACCCCACGCTTGGCAGGCGGGTTGGGGATCGCAGAATGCTCAAAAAGGACGCTGCTGCCCGTCCTCCGGTGGGTCTGGTTGCAGTTTAAGGACATACCATTACCCAGGTCCAACAAGATTCTACTTAGAACTTATGCTAAGTACACAATTTGCTTACTTTTCAACAAAGGTGCGCTCCTTTTCACCAATGTACTTGAGGCCGTGTAGATTGGAATTAGCAGAATAATCTATTAGATACTCCTTTATGAAGTTACGTCTTCTCTCGTACTTGGACGGTTGTCGTTGAAGGCCGCCAGTTTTCTCCAAATCATTTTCAGGATTTTTCCCCTCGCTTTCCGACCTGAATAAAATTGCTTGATTTAGTTTATTATATAAATAACGACCTATCACTTCTGGATAATAAAAGTCATAATTAAATAAATAAAAATTACCTCGAGTGTCTCTTCATGACGCTGAACTATGACTAAATTGAATTCATAATGTTTGAAACAGGTTAGTCCTCGCATTTAATTTGGGTTTCATATTGTGGAATATCTACGCTAGGTAATTTGCGTCATTTTGATCCTTGGGGAATGGGGACTCTGCCAATTATGAAATTAAATTTCTAGAAACATGCGCCCACAAATTTGTTTTCAACTGAGTATTTGGGTAGGTACAAATTGCTTAATTAGTACATACTTGCAGCTATCTATTGGGAACTTCGCGTGTGGAATTGCTATAGGCAATACAGTTGGGAAAACTACACTGAATCTATAGTAGGTACTAGGTACCTATAGATAACTAAACTATCTAATGTATAAAAACGAATATATTTCGATGTTACAAACTACAAAGCTGCAATAGCAGAAATATAGAGCGGTAGAGTATGGTTATCACTCGTAGATACTTGACAGTTTCGCATATTATTTGTAATTTTATTCGATCTCGATCTGATAAGGAAGTGGCATCATAAAGACCACATGACGCAAGTAATTGTACCTCTATAACGTTTAGGATAATTTGGAAAAATAGAAAATCACGCCGGAGCCAAAACAAAAAAAACTGCACTATCATCGGCGGCAGCGGGTTAGCTCACAAACTTCTTAAATAAATCTTAGTGTAGCGAACTACCCGCAACTCAGAGATATGCGAGCAATTGAGCATAATACCCATAGCATACCTATTGATTTCTCTGTGGAAATGTTAGTTAGAGACTCGACCCCTAACATCTTAACAACAACTTAAGGGTTGGTAAGGTACCGTGAAATATAAGTGACGTTTAAAAATATTTAAAGGTTTTAATTATAGTATAGATACTTAATATTTCATTATAAGCTTACAATGTCTTAAGCTAAGTAAATTGAGATTCTCAAACAAAAAATACATGTAGAAAGCCATTGACACGAAATAAAAAAACTTTTCAACCGTTAGTCACTGCTTAAGATGCTCTGCCATCTTCTCTCTGACGTGAAGTTGCACGTGCTAGAAAAGGACAGAGAAGTTTAAGCAGTGACTAAGAGAATCGAGATTACTTTAAGTAAAGGCTGTAAGTATTTATTGACAGTTCTTATTTTTACCCTACTAACTCTTATGACTATTTTGTATTGCCTTCTCCAAGAGAAAGGAAAGGAATAGAACTGACAGTTTGGCCAACTCCCACTTTATCTTCAACTTCTTCGGCGCAAATACTTGCAGCAAATTCTGTGAAATAGACAAAGTTTCTATGTCAAACCCGACAAAGGTAAAGCTTTTACCTATACTATAAATTATACTCGTAGATGATTAAAATATACAAGGTTTTGTTTTGCATTCCCGCCAAATTTACAGAGGTAGATAAACTTATCGTTATGAACAACTTTTACAATGAGGCCAACCCTGCATGAAATCGCAAAAAAAAAACTGCTGTTCCATACATTTTGTCCAAGGTCGATAAACTTTTTGTATGGAACAGCTGATATTATTTTCGTGATTTCAGGGTAAAAGTAAAAGTTATTCATAGCGATGAGTATATCTACCTCTGTAAATTTTGCGGGAATGCAAAACAACAGGTTGTATATTAAACTTCGTGGGCTGGATCCCAGGACAGGCCAGTACGGTACTCATTTAGCAGTACCAAATGCCTTTGCGAATTTTGGACAGCTAAAAAGATGTATAGCACTAGTTTTTCAGTAAAGATAAACATCGCAAGGAACCTGCAAGAAGAAATTCAATGGCGTATGTTAAAGCGCCAACTCGCACTGGGCCAACATGGTGGATTGCTCAATATTGCCCTTCAAGGGCCCAATAGGGGGTTCAAACGCTGTGTTGCAGTATTAACGGGAGTTACTTACGGGAACTTACGGGAGTTACACGTGTGGACAAAAGGTAGGTAATATCACAGAAGACATAATAGTATCTACTACAGAAGATCACTTCCATACAAAACGCACCTAACAATATACCTATAAAGTGCAAGCTAATTTGTACTCTTATTTGTATGCTCCTGATCAGTGTCGATATTCCATTGTACCTAAAGATGAGGCGCGCGCGCATCCAACAGGAGCCACGTGACGCCAACGAGCCAAGCGCTACAGTGAAAAATCGTCAATTTCATTATACAAATAAAGTACAAATTAGCTTTCACTGAATATTTATTGTTGTATAGGCATATCTACGTTTATAGGCGTTTTCTATTGGACTGAAACAACTCTGTATCGTACACAAAAATGCGCATGCGAGCTGAGCCAACTTTCAAACGATATTGAACCTTATTCCAAACAATATCGTTCGAAGGTCAGCTCCGCTCGCATACAAAACTCTGGCGTACGATTCAAAAATAAGACCCCTGGTGATATTTACCTCAAAGTCAAGAAGTAGATAATCTCCGCGACGCTCAGTATAGAGAAGCCCATGAACAAGCCGAGCAGGCCGCCGCAGTTGGCCAGGAAGTCCGTCTGCCCGTACAGCTCCGAGCGGCGCGAGGTGATGAACTGAGCCTCCTTGAAGAATATCATCACGCGCGAGTAGTACCGGCTGCAATATACAAAATATAAATAATACATATACAACATTTATGTACATTAGTGTGTGTACGCATCTCCCGGTCACTCTACGTAGAAACGCGGAAGAAACATTACTCCACTAAGAAATGTTTGTAGGTCCAAGACTAAGTATAATATCGATTTGTCTTTTCATTGTCTAGGATTGTACATTGATAAAAATGTAAAAACTTACTAAATATGAAAGTTATGAGCCAGGAAACATCTTGTACTTTAGCTCAATTTTAACGTCACATTGGACGTAAATGAATGCCAAGTATGAGTTTCTTGAGCACCAATTATTACAGCAACCTTTTCCGTTACAAGCCAGACTCACGTGCAGGACGTGATTTGAATGTTCAGTTGAACAATTGACGCAATCACTGGCATAACCTATTTTTATCATCTCCCTTCATACAATTTGCAATAACAATCTAGAAGCGGTAGTGGTAAATAATACCTATCTACCTAACAACATAGTTACTCTACTAGAAGAACCGTTAGGAAATTGGCCGAGCATGTCTATAATTTAAATGAATTTAAATAAGTAGTTTTGGTAAAATCCGACTGCAAGAAAATATATAAATCCGGTCAAGTTGAACACACTGGGTTACTCCAAAGGTTGCCTGGAAAAAGGCCGCCCCCTGTACTACCGAATGTACCCTGATTAGTTTCTACTTCTGGTGTACAATAGAGATGTATTATGTAAATATTCTGTAAATTTTATCTTTGTTAAGTTCGGAATCATCCAAGGTTTCAATGAGTTTAGTATAGATAGATATGTACACAACTATTTTTTATGAATGTCTAAAATTTAAGGGGTCATTGTAATCATCATTATGAACATCTTTTCCTATAGGGTCAACCCTAAAATCGCGAAAAAAAACAGTTGTTCCATACGTTTTCTCCAAGGTCAACGAACTTTTTGAACAGAACAAACATCTATGTTCGTCACATAAGTATTTCTCCTTCTGGGAATCGAACCTACGCTTGACACACGCCCTACACCTCTCAAGGCAGACATACTACCAATAGGGTAGACGACTGATGTTTATATCGTTGAAACCAATAGCTTTTATGAAGAATTTAAGTAAATATAGTATGATTATTGAAAGAATAATTTAAACCGGTTAATGTTCTGATATATGAGCGTTTAAAGTTTTTGTTAGACAACTCTGTCCCTTTACCACAAAACAAAAAATGACGTCACGCCTTACTTGTCAGGATAGAATTTATATGGCGTACAGAGAAGTGACGTCAGGATTTGCTGTTTCGCCTCTCTGTCAAGCATGAAATTAAAATGCTTATAAGTTGCTTATTTTTGATCCGATTTTCATTTTCTTTTCATTAATCAGCTATATTTATGCGCCACATTTTAATAGGACAATTAAAAAAACAGTCATCTAGCCTGTTGAGCTATAAGGCAGTCGCTTCTCTATACCTACATATACCTATGTCCAGCAGTGAATAGATAGTGATAGTTGATTGTAACTTACTCTTCTTCAAGATCTCCATCTGTGTAGTTGATTCTGTAGGCTCTGAAGATCGCCCGCCAGTCGTAGTCAGCTTGAGAAGTCTCGGCTTCGTATTCGATAGAGGTACAGGAAGGAAGGCAGTGACACTTGGAAGCTACTTCGCGGGCCTCATTCAGGCTGTCGCTTTCAAGATTATCGGTGGCTTGGTCAAGACCACTTTGAATCTCTATTGTTAAAAGTTCCACTGAAAATACACTTTCTTTAAATTAAACACGTTTAAATATTCTTTAAATTCAATAAAAGTCAGTAAAACATCAATTTTTAATCCTGTTTCACCTTTCGTCTTCCCTATCAGAAGAGATAGTACTACACAGCGACAATGATAAAATGAATGGACGGGAAATAAGCGCACAAATTTTGAAGACTACGAGTATATGTCCACTCGCGTCAGTCATACTCTGTCTTTGCGACATGCGAGCCGTACGATACGACAATACAAACTTCTAATACGTGTACATGTGTTCTCTTTTTGTCATGCAGTAATTAGATACGCTAACTCTATATTCTGGCAAATGCAATATGCATAATTTTAGCTAGGTATGCTTGATTGTGTTGACGTGTTAGTTTTGAACGATTTGCAAGCGCTGGGCCTGTCCATTCCAATAACACCGTCGCTGGTACTACACTACCAAAAGTATAATTGATATCTTTTCTATGTTCCAGGTACCCCTCTTTTCAACAACTAGGTACTTAGGTTATATTTGTAATATTGTTAAAATATATTAAATTAGAAATTATAAAAGGTAGACATCATCATCATCAGCCAGAGCACGTCTACTGCTGTACGAAGGCCGGTAGGGGTAGCCATAATCCCCACGCATGGCAGGCGGCTTGGATGTCGCAGAATGCTCACCACTGTTAACCGAGATGACGCTGCTGCCCACTGATAGGTAGATATAACTTAACTATACAATGTGTAACAAAAAGGTTCAACAATACGGAAGGGCATGTATGTAATCATCATTATGAACAAGTTTTACTATGACACCAACCCTGAAATCGTGAAAATAAAATCAGCTGTTCTATACAAAAAGTTCATTGATCTTGGACAAAATGTATGAAACAGCTGCTTTTTTTCGCAATTGCAGTGTTGGCCCTATAGTAAAAGTTGTTCATAATGATGAGTACATACATACCCTTCAGTATTGTTCAAGCTTTTTGTTACACATTGTATAAAAATAAAAAATAAAAAACTTCTGAATGAAATATTAGATTAGACGAGCATAGATAGTTGTTCTGTGTCCTGCGTGTTGTGTGTATCGTAAGTATGTATTTATAACAAATAAGAAAGTATAACTATTATATCAGCTATTTGGTTCCCATAGTACAAGCCTCCTTTCGTTTCGGGCTACATGACGCTGTGGGAAATGTCTTTCAACATTTAATAACTATTTATATTTATCTCTTTCACTCGCGTGCACATACCCTAATGCATAATTACTATGTCAGTGAACATAAGTTCAAATCTATTATGTTTACAAGTTAGTAGTGTTATGATTTCTATATTTATCCAATTAACTATTTCCTGGTCAATTGATTTATATGGCCACCGAAACGCGTTGTGACTCGTCAAGTCTGAGCAATGGTACCAACTGCAGGGCGATAGAAGGAGGAGGCTAAAAGGTTGGGATGAATCGAGTTCGAATCCACTACTCAAACGGATAAGTCTTTATACTACAAGTGTTACCATGATGTTCTTATGTAAAGTGAATAAAAAGTAAATGATAATCTATTTAAATGTACCAGCTTATACCTGAATATATAATATTGAGTTAGTGTCTTTCTTAATATTAGTACTTTTTTGTATAATATGTTGTACGAGTAATATTATTTTGTATTTTGTGTAGGTGTTTATGTAGTGATTGTCGTTATTTATGTATAAGTTAAATTCATAAAATGTAAATCCTTTATTGGCTGTCAGTTTCACTATTGGCCTCATTGTATTATTTTTAAGAGCTGTGGATTTAGTAAAAAATAAAATAAAATGAAATAAGCTTTAAAATATTGTATAGAGCTACTGAAATAAATTAAAAATTCACAGCACTCATTGATTGTTATTGATCGGTTATCAATACCGGTTTATTATCTATCTACTATCTAGGTACATCCCGCGAGTTTACTTACGACTTCTTGCCGCATTTTTAGGCAGAAAAATCACTAAGATCAAGTCCAGTAACAAATGGATTAGGATCCATTACAGTAACAAACAGATGCCTACGATTTACTTTTGCATAATACTGTAGCGCGGACAGGCAATCCGATGAATATCAAAATCAAAGATTTATTGGAAGGATCATTATTACGGAGTACTTATAAAAACATAGAAAAAACGAAGACTCCACTGCCCTATATTAAAAAAACTTTTCCTTCAAAAGACTGCTACTTACTGTGAGAGTTTTTTATACACGCCATACTACCAGAATTACAGACATTCATGCCAGGCCCGCCTGTAAATTAAACAAGACATTTTGATTAGGTATATACCCATGACCCCCAACCTAGAACTAACTCAAACTCACGTGGCATTCCAAAATGGACGCATCCACATCTCGCATAGGTGAAGTTAGATAAACATTCCATCTCGCAGTTAGCTTGCGTGTACACCTTGAAGTATCGGAGATAGCGTTCGGTTGGGAAAAAACATTGTCGCCTGGGAAAACAACAATAGTAGAAGCAATTAGGTTTCTATTGTCAACTCGTCTATCCTGTTTGATGGCATTAGTAATTACTTCACCTGAGCGGGTCGTAAGACTTTAGTCCTTCCGAAGTAGTCATCATATAAGGCTTGACCGCGACCACGACCTCTTGCGATAAAGGAGTTCGGAAATATTGTTGTGAAACTCTCGGTAGTTCCGCCGGATTGTGTAACATAATCTATGACAAGCATAATTAAGTCGAACTATTATAATAATAATGGAAAACTGTTTGTTTATAAAAGATCACAAATACCTTGTATCCTTGTACTGGCCCCTTGCATAAATAGTCCAAGTCAGCTCCGTAGGCTTTTAGTAGAAATGTTAAACCCGACTTCGCGCCGTATCCCTGTGAAATATAATTTTGATGATATTCATGTTATTGTGGTAAATATGTATATGAAACGCACGTATTTTTAGATTTTCTTAAAATGTAATTATCCTAATACATTAGCCGCAATTTTTTTATTCTTAGCCGACAGTTTCACGGGTTTCGTAATATTGGGTTATTGAGGGTTGGGTTGAATAAAGGTTGGGCAACCTTTAGGATGAGAAATAATGTTTCATATGTTTCAATGCATTTGTTGTTTCTTGTTATAAAAACATATCAAACTTGTTATAATTAGTACCTACAAACTTTTAACTATAATAACAAATAATGAACACCAGCCAAGTACGAATGGGACTCGCACTAATGCTTATTATAACCTATAAATTAAAAACATGAATCAAGTCACACTATAGTCACCACGTTACCAACTGAGTCGTGCGGCCATAAATCATGGCCGCACGACCCACAAGTGCAAGCAAGACCCACAAGTGCGACCACAAGCAAGACCCACAAGTGCGAGCGAGATAGACATAGGGAATGATTTATGGCCGCACGACTCAGTTGGTAACGCGGTGACATAGGTACCACAAAGTTTACCTTGTAATCAGTATTTACTCTAACGTACAATATACTTACAGAACCTCTGTGTGGGTAAGTAACGAGGGGCTCCGATTTCCCATAGCCTTCTTCCAAGCTCCAGGATCGGGCGTTGTTCTTGTGCTCCAGATATGGATACTCATTGTGTAAGCTTGCGTAAGGAAAATCTATTATTACATCACTGTTTACGAACTCAATGTACTAGTTGTTGCATGCGGATAACTTGTAATAGGATGTAGATCAATAATTATTAAATTGTGTAAACTCACTTGTCAACTCTAAAAAGTTCCTCGGCACCCAAAGTGTTGAACGTGTAACAGACTCCTTCTTCTGTTAAAATTGGTGAGAAGAGCTCTGAACAATCTTGGCTTGGTGTGTCTTTCCATTTGCATCCGAAAAACACATCTGACATGTTCGGTGACACCTAGACGTATTTAATTTTACAAGTTTGAAGAAAATGTTTGTAGCAAAAAGTTTTTTGTTTACTTCATCATCATTGGCCCTTTTCCATCTACAAGAGATGATTTATGTAGCGTCCAAAGTACATCTGCGCTCGTGGCTAAATAAGCCTATTCTGGAGCGGCAGATGCGGTCACATTTTACGCAGATATAATTTCGAAGAGGGTGGCAGTTGGCTGTCGGCGCTAAGGTGTCTCGTCGCGTGCTCATGAGCTAACCCATCAAACAAGGCAGCGCAGCATCGTGAACAGATGGTGTAGGTTTCTACCGCAGTAATTTTTCTCCAGCGAACGCGGTTCCCTGCTTCTTGCTCCCAGCCGTCTACCTCAATATTGAAGCAGGACATGTCGCGCTTGACGCTGTCCTTAAATCTCAATAGAGGCCGACCAACGGGTCGCTTGGCATGTGTGATTTTTTACTAATAACTTAACTCTTGTTGTGTTTTCTTTCAGATCTAGAGATCTAGGTATAGATTTGAAGAATAATGCCACAAGTTAAAATATCTCTTTTATGTTGTTGACGGTATCCAGTCCAGATGAAAGTTTGCGACCTTCTGGCGGAGCCAAGTGATCATCACAGACCATCGACACATCTTCGAAAAGGTTACTTCTGTGAAAGGTGTTTGCTGAATATTTATTATTACTATAATAATGACTCACAACATAGTTTTATAGTTAAACACTTATGACACTTATCAAGTAGTTATAACACGTATTATTCAATATATAAAAAATCATATTCATCATATTATTCATATTCTTATGAAATATCACTTTTTTAACAGTTGTAAACGCAGTAAACACTCTTATACAATCTCATATAAATCCAGGTTTATAAGTAAGAAGACCTATTGAAACAACGTATGTTATTTAGTCTTGCTAAAGTAAACAATAGTTTGTAAAAAGAACAAACATAAAGTAGGTAATGTCCCTAAAATGTTGGAAACATACACACAAAAATTGTCAATGACAATTCTTGGCCTTGTCTTCGCCTACTTCATCCTTTTCTGAGCAAGTAAAAGTGGAAATGTGTAGTCGTATGAATTTAGATGCGTTTACTTACTCTTCTTCAGTCAGATTACTATCCAACTCGTTGTTATAGTACAAATGGTTATATTCTGTGAAGTTGAATTTTCTCTGCATGGCTTTTGTTGCAAAACAGACAGTAACTGCTGGGTACGGTATCTGCAAGTAGCGTGTTAAGTTTTTTGAACTATCGCTTCGCCCAGTCGATCAAGTATATTTATTTATATATAGAATCTATGATCTATAAAATCAACCCAAGGCTGCACTCATTTATTTTTGTCAGATGTACTCGTAATGCCACTTTGGCGTAATTGAAAATGAGAACAAGCCATAACGGGAAACACAATGTTTAAAATTATTGTATTCATTTTACAGCGACTTTTAAACTCTTGTTTTAGGTATTGACTTCAATGAAGTTTGCGATGAATTGTTGCTTATTGCCTAGGCGACTTTAAGATTTACGGCCTCTGTTAGATTCTCATTTACGTTTTGAAGAGATATATCTAGTCATAGGTGTTTTACATCATCACCCTTTAATATTGCTATGCAGAAGTAACACCACACTCTCTCTCTCTCTGTATGTTAAATTGTCACGACTTGATTGGACGATTTAGGACTAATCTTGATTTTCGTCAAAGCAATGATATCTACGCTTTACTAAAAAGATCATAAGATTATATATATTAAGGGAAAGGGGGGAGAAAAAAGGAGGAACGACAGTAACGGATCAAATAAGCAGCAGACAGACAGCAGCTAGTTTCAAATAACACTAATTCCTAGTCACAAAATACGAAAATGTGGATTTGAGTGAAATTTTGGATGAAGGTAGCTTATGGTTATGGATCTGGCTTAATAGCCTTCTTTTATACCGGAAAAATAGAGGTTCCCATAGAATACCGGGTGAAATCGGGGGTACTAGTAAATAATACAGTGATGATACTGTTTGAAAAAATATAATAAAAAAAGAATTGATTCGTAAGATTACCTGCCAAACAGGCGTTGGGTTCTCTGCAAAGCTGACAATCTCCGGACTATCATTCCATTTGTTCCAGACTTTTCTTAACAAGCCAGCGCAAATGACCAAACAGCATATGAACATGAAAAGCCAAAATATCCTGCAAGATAATTATTAAAACACTGTTTTAATAATAAAAATAATAAAAATCGCGCCGAAATATCGGGAGCTCATTTCACAACATAATCACGGTAAATATCCCGTTAATAATAATAGAACTTTAAGATAATTATTGTCTGCCATAGATCTAGTAAAAAAAGGGAAGATAAGGGTCGCGTTTGACGTGGACCGCACAAATTAGGTCCACGGACCTATATAACTGACCTTAGTCACAATCAAACAGGCAAGGTGTATAACGTTAGGTTTAATTATCGTAGATCTACCTAAATAAGCAGCATCAATACCTACGCGTGTTTTCAAAAGACGCACAAATAGTCCAAAAACCAATAACAAGTTCCACGGAATTATTTCTCACTCGGTATCGGTAATACATTAAAACTAAAATTTTCTTTAAAATTCTTCCGATTAATAATAATTCATGTAGTTGTTTTAGTCCAATTATATTTGCTTGACATTAGTGCGTACCTCATCTCCCTTTTTTTACTAGATCTATGTTGCAATATAATTACAGAGCGCTCTGACAGAGTGTAATGACTGAGGAAAGGTGCGCGGAGCGTTGGTAGTCCAGCTTCATGATGGATCGACGATATCATCACTATAATATGGAGACTGGGCTACCTTTGCAAATGATCGAGACAGATAGGCATGGCAAGAGAGGCATGTGCCAAGTAATGGAATAATGAAGACTGTGGTGGATATTGCATAATTAGCCTTTTGTAATAATAGTCCACTCCTGGCCTTAGGCCTACCCGCGAACGGCATTTGGGCCATATCCATAGCCTAGTTGTGGGAAGGTGGATTCACATACGCCATTGCATGATCTATATTCTCAGAATTATCGATCTATAATTTTATCTAGGAAGCGTAGCGTAGCGTAGGCGCGGGCTCCCACTAGGTGGACCGACGACATTGTAAAAGTCGCGGGCAACCGGCGGATGCAAATGGCAGGTTGTCGTAAAGTGTGGCGGACTAAGGGGGAGGCCTATATTATCTATATTCTCCCAACCTATGCAGTTTTCCTCACGATGTTTTCCTTCACCGAAATGCTAGTGGTATAAAAATCCGTACATAAACTCCAAAGAGCTTATTGGTACGGAATTTTGAATTTGAACCAGTGACATCATGCACACTTAGTTTGAGCGGCCTTCTAATCCACCAAGTGGGCTACCAAGGCTACTGTGGATATTGATGACGACATAATTACAGGTGGCTACTAATAGTAGATTACTCACCTAGGGAGAAAAATTAAAGAATGTCTCAGATCTTATGTAGATATTATAATATAGTCTTCTGAGGCGAACCCGAAGGTGACAAACATGAGATCCGAGGCTTCTTTACTTGCTCCCGTTGTATGTATACGATTTTACGTGCCGCTGCGGGGAGTAAGTGGTTCCTTTCGCTCCGCGTAGCGGAGCTAAAGTAGTCACTTTAATCCCGCAGGCACGTAAATGCATTATAATTGTATTGCTTCTTGTAGTACTTTTTTTTACATTACGTACTTTTCTACAAGCGTGCGCTCCTTGTCACCGATGTATTTGAAACCGTGTAGATTGGAGTTTGTAGTGTAATCTACGAGACATTCCTTTATGAAGTTACGTCTTCTCACGTGCTTTGATACATTTTGTTGTCCATCGTGGTCATAGGGCTTCTCCAAATCTTTCTCAAGTTTTGTATCCACGCTTTCCGATCTGTAAAGCACATTTGTTCATAATTATTCTGATCTTTACACTGATGACTGTAGTGATCTAGTATAAGTTCATAGGGACATATTTTCTTAGTCATTTTATATGTTAAAACTACCTAGGTAGTTAGCACTTAGGTACCTTGGTAGGTACTGGTGTAAGTATGCAGGCTAATGGTTTTGTAGAACGTATTATTTTAGGGCATGCCTTAAGCAAGTCTTGGACTAACTTTTACACGGTATATTATTTCAACGAAATTTTATGTTTTTTGAGTTACAAATTATTGTGAAATAAAATTAATTTCCCCATTTTATGCCTTAAACACTTCATTTCTATCTCTGAACCTGTTTTTGTTTTAAATTATTGCATAACAGTAAAGATAATAATTATAATACTATACTAGATAACAGGAACCTTGATGGCTCAATTAACACATAAATGTAATCAATCATAATTAATGACAGTTTTTAAACACTGCTCCAAAAAGTAAAAAAAAAATACAATTTGCAGATCCTTAACAAAATGCCTTTTTTTCTCTCTCATAAAGTCTACGGTTTTTATTCTTTCAAAACTTAATAAAACAAGCTCTGTTTCAGTGGCTCTCTAATGATTATTCTGGAAAAATATTAATGGGTTGTAAAGATATGGCCAATCAAAGAAGTCCACCCCAACAAGTCATTAAATCATCCACATAATACACAGTGCGTAACAATTCATGTTTCAAGTTCCAAAATAGAAGTCAGGGAGATGAAAAATGCAATGAGAGCCGTATCTTTGGTCGAAAGGTTCCTTCCAGATAAGCTTGCTCTATCCTAGATAGCATCCGTGAAATGATACGGTCTACAACACCATGATTCTGTATTAAATTTTGTATACAATTGATTTCTGGATAAAGATTCTATTCTAACAGAAAATCGTATAAAATCCATAATCCATATAATATTTTGTACATTTAATTTTTTCACTGCAGAAGAATTCTATTATATGAAAAACACAGAACCAACAGGAAAATATAATATATCTATGATACTAACAACTTACATCTCGCACTCCAAGATGAGATCTATCAAGTCGAGGGCATTTAGGTTTTATGTAGCCTGATGCAAGAAGCAATCGGATAAAAAACAAATACTTATTTTATTTTCGTAATAACATGGTCCTCACTAACCTGCGGATGTTGGGAGGATTGGACAGAGATATTGAACCTCTTAAACATTCTTGAGAACTTTTCTTTGTTCCTTTATTAATTTCCATTGCTTAAATCACGTGGACAGCGGTGATGTGTTGTGACTGTTCATTAACTTTATTATAATTGAATTGAGCTGAATAGTATAATCCCGAAAGAGATAAAACTTTAACCGGAAATTAGTGTATGAATTATCTTACATTTACAATTGTATAGTAGGTACCTAGCTACCTAGTACCTCCCCCTCAATTATTTTTATCCGAATTGGAGTGATCGCTAGCAGCTCATAATTAAATACTTCGCTAGTTTGCATGAGGGAAACGAATGCAGAAATGATGTTTACATATCTAGATGCAAAAAACATATTCATAATTCCAGATAGAATATCTAATTCGAGGATATTATACATTTTGACATAAATATATAACGGACGTTATATCAGACGACAACCAATAGAGAACATTATACTATACATACGGACGGCACCTAACTGATTACACAGCAGCAATAGCTAGATAATATTGGAGCAGAAACGCGAGGGTTTAGATATAATAACAATTGTTTATCATGTGAAATAAGTAATTTTCGAGCTGCAGACATGTGCGCAAATGGGAGGTCAATGAGTGTACTGCCTGTATCTGGCCCTGGTCGAGCACTTTATATTGACCAATTTCAATTTCTATTGTAGAAAATCCAAAAATATTCCTATATTCCTATTATTTTCTTTGTAGGGATTTCTTCTCATAAATTTCACCATAATGGGAAGCATTTAGTACTGAAACGTATTTGAAAAGATTTAGGAGATTTAAATTTCGTCTAAGAGACGTTGCACTTTATATGAAAGTGTCGATCCATTAAAAACATGGAATGTTTCATATACTTCTGTTTACGGTTAACCTTCCCTTGATGGTCCTTATTAACAAAGTGTTTACCTACTACATAATGTGCCTATAGTTATGAGTAGCTAGATTGTGTTAATAAATTTGCATGTTCTAGAACAATTAATTTGAAATTTATGTCAAAACCTTAGTAAAGTATTAGAAATTATGGAATTTGCAAGTGTTAATGCGAGTGTCGTGCTTGTGTTGCATTATTGTGTGATTGAGACAAGATTGGGCAAATCGCGAGTTGGGTACGCGACACAAACGCGCGTCGATCGGGCCGAATCCCGACTCGATCGAGACACGGAGTGCGAGGCACGGACTGCCGGCGGCCGACCGGCCCGCGCAGTGCTCGAAAGGCCGTAGCCGGAGGCAGCCTCTCGCTCCACCGCTCGCTTATCTCATCGAAAAAACCTCCTTCTAACCTCTCCTTTGGCGCGCAAATTGTTACCGATGGCAGCCACCGACGAACTTAGCGGCGTCCTGTCCAGGAGGCAAGAAATCAATGACAAACTAGACGAAGGAGTCGATATCAAGCCTAAATATAAATTTGTGAACTGTTACACGGAGTTTCACGAGTTCTCCAGGAAGGAAATAAAGCAGTACGAAGCGACCTTTAACAAGTAAGTGTTTTTTTTATATTGGTGAACTTGATCCCTCCGGGTTTCGTACCTACATGCTCAGTATAAACTTGTCTTGACTTTTGACCTTGCGTCAGTCCTTTGTAACCTTGAACGTTCAGGTATACCTAGGTATTCTTAATTGAACTGCATAATTATATCGTGCATATAAATTAACAAAACTACCCACATTTACTTTTAATACATCTTCAACGTATTAAGAAGCTATTTAAGATTTTCAAATATTTCCTTCTGCGGTATATTTCGTAACTTTAAAGAATTGGACCAAGAATGTGTACTTACTCTTAAGTAGGTTTATTTGGGAAGATAAGAGAAGCTTATGGGATAAAAATTATGATAGAGAATGGAATCGCTGTTACTAGGTTCGAAATATTAATATTTCTGTAACATACGTGGGTACTAAAAATAATTTAAAAATTAATAATAGCAAGAGTAGCGAGGAAAAACAACTAAGAACTTAACTAAATATAGGTAGTACCTAATTTTATAATTTATGAAAATACTAGCTGAACCCGGCGGTTTTACCCGCTATTGTTGGGACAAAAAGTAGCCTATGTTTTATTCCAAGGTATAAGCTACCTCTATATCAAATTTCATCCAAATCCGTTCCGTAGTTTTTGCGTGAAAGAGTAACAAACATCCATACATCCATACATACAAACTTTCACGTTTATAATATTAGTTGGATTGTTATACTCGCTATTCTGGGTATTGATAGCTAAAACTAGCGAATTAATGACGGCAAACAATGACGGCAAACCAATGATAAACAATAATCAATAAGTTAACAACCTTATCAAATCACTCGGCGTGTTTGTTATGAAATTGTCACTTATGCACTTATCTACTGTTTAGAACATTATTAATTCCGGCTCTCAAGGCGTATGTATGTATTGTACATATTATATAGTTATTTTAAAACCTAAAATATTAATATTTGTTAAATAGTTTCGGAATAGTTAGTTCGTCTTCAGTCTTTATCCACCTAGTTACAAATTAAGAAATGAAACTAAATAAAACACGGATTTAACTATTGCGAGGCTATTCCACGTTTATTAATCAGGAGGTTTTTGATTTGATAATGTGTGTCATTTTCCACTAAACGAATTTCAAAGATGATGTTTACATTCAGTTGAAAACTGAATTTACATCATGGCAGAGTCGCTGGAGGTCCTCAATACAATACAATGCTCAGCGATGGGTCTTAAAATGAAGATAGACAAGAAGAAAGCCAATGTACATGTTGTACCCGTGCCTGTGGTCGTTGGGAACGATACTCTCGAAATTGTTGACCACTATAACTACATTAAACAGATTGTTCAGTTAGAAAGGTTCAACTTCGACAAAGAGGTCGCCCGAAAAATCCAACTCGGGAAATTGTGTAATATCTTCCCGTCCAAATCCCGCAGTGCCTGAAGACGAGAGCCTTCAACAAGTGTGTCTTGCCAGTGATGACATATATGGATCTGAAACGTAGTCTTAGACTGCTGTACTTTTGGAGAAACATAAAGTTATACAACGGGCAATGAAGACAGCTATGCTCGGAGTTACTTTGCGCGATAAAATTCGGAACGAGGATATGATTCGCCAAAGAACCAAAGTCACCGACATAGCTCTCAGGCAGGGTTTACATTGAAGTGGCAATGGGCAGGCCACATGGCTCGAAAAACTGATAACCGTTGGGGAAGAAAGGTTCTTGAGTGGCGACCATGAACCGGAAGACGCAGCGTAGGTAGGCCTCTCACTAGGTAGACTGACGATATTGTGCAAGTCGAGGGCAACCGGTGGAAATGGTAGATTGTTGTACAGTATGGCAGTCTAAGTAGACTAGGTAGACTGACGACATTGTAAAAGTCACGCGCAACCCGTGGATGCAAATGGCAAGTTGTCGTGCAGTGTGGCGGTCTAAGGGGGAGGCCTTCGTTCAGCAGTGGACGTCTCCGGGCTGATGATGATGATGATGGCGGTCTAAGGGTGCAGCAGTGGACGTCTCCGGGCTGATGATGAAAACTGAATTTGATTGAACACCAAAGAATTATCTAATAATAGGTACAAGTTATATATCAATACATAGAATAAAAGGAAGTGGCCCCTTGCTTCTATTTGACTGTTTATCCGCTAACTCCTAAAACACGCAACGAATTTTGAAACGGTTTTCACATTATGTTGATATTTTTATGTATAGAACATCCTAATTAGTATTTAATTTCAACCGTGCAAAGCCATGGCGGGTCGCTAGTAAGTAGATATAAGTAAAGCTAATAAATAGATATAACAAATTAATTAAGTAAGTGTAAAATACAATTTACAAAGTAGTGAAAGTATAACAATATAAGTAGAATTAAAGTTAAAATTACAACGCATTAGTACGAATAGTAATTTATTGGGTGAAATGACAATGCGGCGTCGTGGGAGACAAAATGTGAATAGAAGTCACGCTATGTTTATGAGAATTTATAATTTTACTTACATCACACTCACTTTCGACAGGCTAGAAATGAGGTAATCTTACATTCTGATAGAATTAGAATAGACTATTTGGACCTACTAGAAAGAATAGGTAGACAGAATTAATATACAGACATAGACATCAGAAAATATGCTTTACAAAAACAACCGACTTAAATTTCGACTATCTGGATGACATCTTCATATTTTCCAGTTATTTTGATTTATTCCAGGTATTTTAATTTAAAAACCAAACTACTGAACCTATTTCGATAATGTTCATAATAATTGGCGGAATAATCGCGTAACATAATAAAAAAAGGCATACAGTCGAATTGAGAACCTCCTTTTTTGAAGTCGGTTGAAAAGAAACAGGAGAATCATAATATTATTATGTTGATAGAACATTACTTTACTATTAATGAATTACAATATCACTGAACAACAATAGTTAATTTGTATCATTTTACTAATGTAGTTGATATATGAGCTTGATAACCCGTATCCGGGCTTTGTCATTATTGCTTACTTTCAATGCTATTTTATATTTTATACTATAAAATACAAACAATTTGCTCAACATTATCTATTTCGAAACAATGATAACGGAGCAAACAACTATCTTACACACATTGTTAGCTGTGAACAATTAAACAATGTATGCTTTCAAAACAAAACATCTGAATCGGAATCGGAAAGATAAGTAGACAAATACTTGAAATCAAACTATTCATGATATTTATTCATAAGTTTTAGGAAACACCTCAGCGGATGTTTAATTAATAAGAAGGAAGCGAAAAACGTCATACACAATTCGTGAGTCATCGTAACTTAAGGAGTCATTTTCTTGTAAATGTTAGTACGTTTAGACCAGTCTGTGACAAAACTCTCGCATATAATAATGATTCACACACCTATATTAAATCAGAATAGCTTTTGTAACTTTCAAACAACGCTAAAGTTAAGCAACGCTTACTCAAATTTAAAGCCAAATAATAAGGTGACTAACATAGCGTTTCCGCTAATCCCTGTCGGCTGAGCAAGTTTTTTCACCACAGAAAATGAACTGAGCCTGAAGGATAACGGGAACACCAACGGACGTTGCTATTACCATTGTAACTGCTTTATCTAAGGAAAATAATATATATTATGTAGATATTGAACTTGATTAGACAAAAATGAGAGGTTAAAATTATTATTTTTCCAATTACTAGTTATGTCACACACAATACTAAACTTACAGGAACTGCCTAATAAGGGGGCTATCATAAAGGATGCTCTGATGGGGAGTATCCTATGGGGTTTCAATTCCCACGGTTTGTTATGGAGTTCCTTGAACAAAGGAAGTTTGAATTAGGAAACTAACACTATAAACATTGTTCAGACGCACTACCTGGTGAAGCAGACAGGTAAAGTGCGATATTGCTTAGCACTATTCTAGCTTCACTAGCTTCATTTAAAATTTAAGAAGATAATATAATAAATTTCGTTTAAGTATATGTGAAATCGGACTAAATAATCAAAAAAATCGAACGAGGAAGATGACATAGCGAGAGGAATTTGACCTGCAGTGGGATAAAGAAGGCTGGGGATGATGATGATGATGAAATCTAAAATAATGAAAATACACATCTACTTCTAATGAACATGTTTTTCAGATGTGGAATGTCTTCGAAAAATTTTAAACTCGTAAGAACATTTTTTTTATACGAATTCTTAAAACATTAAAGTTCTAAGGCACTTCCGCTTTAAAAGTATATTATTCTTCTTTTCTTTAACAAAGCGAACATAATTATTGCAAATACCCAACGAACGATGAGCTTGTGGCATCGATAATATATTTTGTGGTAATCGGTCAGCGTGAGAGGAAACGGCGCCGCGTATCAGCGAGATGCATTGCGGCAACCGACGCGACAAAATCAATCCTGTCCTGTCTGCTGCAATATGAGTCATTGTTTGGTATCAATTCAAGTTTATCGGACTCTCGTTCTTCGCACTCACTTTCGTATCGAATACTAGTTTTAAATTAAATCTTAGGTTTATAAATTTTATTCGACTGGAAAAGTGAATGGTAAATACCATATTGGTAGATGCCAGTGCTTTCTAGATTGACTTGACTTAATCTATGATTGCCTTTCATTTGCGGCATTACAGAATTTTTACATCAGATGGTTACACGAACTGGTATTGTATCAATAAGCTCCAAGGATGAGAAATTGGCCTTCTTTCGGTTTCGTGTTACCGTTAAGCAGGACCCTGTATTAATTTATTTGAACTGTTTCTTTTACTTGAGTCAATTTGTACATAATTTGATTGACTTTTAATAAAATGTATTATTATTATAATTTCCGATCATTTTCTAGAATAAAGAACATAGATTTCCTAATCTGACAGGTATTAAGACTAAAATTTTTGGTTGAAAACAATCGTACCTATGTAAAAGTGTTTTAAAAGATGATAAAAACGTCAGCATATCTTTAGGCAAACAAACGAAAAAGATCTCGAGATTAAAAATCCTAACATAACAATACTTCCTTATACGCCACATGTCATGAGTTGTACCTTTAAGTAAACAAATGAATCAGTTAGCGGTTGAGTAATAAGTAGTAAACGCGATGTACTGGAATCAGCTTTTATGAATCGATCATATCCGGTGACTGGCGATCGTATCGTATGACAAACGTAAGATAATAAAGCTACAGTTACAGTAGCAGATAACAATCGCCAATAGGAGATATGCCTATTTTTAAATCCATACACTAAACTAAATAGATATTTATACGAGGTCAGACAAGCAATGTAGGTACGTGAAACTGAAACTAAAACGATCGATGCGTAACAATTAATAAATTCATATTTAAAACTGCATTTAACATGCGGCTTCGTCCGCGTTGTGAAAAAAATGCCAAATGAGGTGCAAACGGATTGTGTGGAACCCATTAAAAGCACCCCGTTGCAGGTGACCTGCTTCCAAACCTAATAATGTTATAGGTTAGGAAATGTTTTGAATTGCTGTTTTAGTGAGCAACTGGTATGTAATAATATGTCAAAATCGCTTCACTCTCGAAAATTGCAAGTGAAAACAATATTTTGTAGAAACTTCAACCGTGAAGGCAATTAAATAATTTAAACTCGATTTATTGACGTCAATTAGTCACACTTAAAGTTATAGTAATAACAAGTACGCTCACGTGCTTAGTATATTATACTACGTAGTCAAACACAAAGGCACGAACCAGTACCGCCCAAAGGAGTAGTGTGCAAGCATTGTGTTTTGGTTTGACGGGCAATGTTACCAGATAAATTACTGGGCATGAAGAGGCGATGCAAAGAATTACTATAAACATTTAGAATAAAGAATATTTTAATCGATGGGAATCGAGCACACAAAAAGAAATGTACGAATATGAGCCAGGCCGATAAAATGCTATATATGCTAATGGTATTTAGAGTAAAAATATAAAACATTGAATCATAATTAGGCAGTTCATTGTACGGTGCAAGCATCAACTTCAATGAATCATACAACAGTTTGGCATAATATTTAAAACTTACATAAGAAGTACTTACATACAAGTGTATACTGTTTTACTGTGACTACACATTGTTTAAGGAAATATACGTTTTCCTGCAAGCGATTTGTTTGGATTGCTAAATGTTATTATTCGGTATACTATTATGCGCATCCTGTAATTATATTATTACCCTGTTCCAGGGGAAAATACACAATAATAACTACTTAAGTACTTCCCGACATGACTCCGCGTCCATGCCAAATGTGCGTGAATTGATTTAGAGCGATAAATTTTCCGCTGAGCTTCATCATAATCATCATCGTCAGGCTATTTCGACTCAAAGCTGACCTGACTAAAAAAAATAGGCGTAAGAGATGGCACAAGAGGTCTGTTCGTAGGCTGTTTCAGAGATCATAGTAGGGTAGGTATCCCAACCTGTAATTTCAAGACTACGTCAAGTCTTTACTCGTAGCCAACCTAAGGTTGAACCAGCAACAGATTGTACAGATTACTTAGAGCATCTACAGAGAGTATTGTAACACCTATTTGTTGGGAAATAGGGAAAGAGTTCTGTTTCACTCTCAGTGTCGCAAGGGTCGTTGTTCTGCGGTTGCGAGATCGTGCGATACTGCATGTACAATGCATTTCTATCAGTACCTACTCTCTGTCGACCTAACCTCCACGGTTTAATAACTTTACGTTTTATGTAATGGATAAGGTATAAAGAAAAACAGTATAATGCGAATCGCACTTACACAAATTGAAACTATTTTTGTATTACGAAAATTGACGTGGTGGTTCAAACAATTTTTGCCTAAGGCGAATTTACTTTTGTGGCGAATTTACAATAACTTATAAATAGTGTCAGTCAGTTTTTTATTTTATTTTTATTTGTTTATTTGTTCAAAGACACTATACAATTTTAAATATACCGAAGAGCAACTGATTAAACATTAAAATACCGAAAACTATAACCTAAGCCAGCGGTTCCTCGGTGTGCCCTGGATCCCACACTAGGTTGACCTGTGTCGTGGACTCCAGATTCTTCCTTTCAACAAATGAAATAAAAAAATACGGTAAAAAGTTGATAAGTAGGTACATTTTCCTTTCTTAGAATCTAGGGTAATATTATGGAACACATAAGTAGTTAGTATAATGGTACAGTATAATTTTTATAATAAGTACTTATACCTATTTCTTATTTTATTTCACTCGCAAAGCGGGCGTATCATATTATTTTTAATGAAATCCGAGAATATATTTCCATAGATAAAGTTAATATCGATCACATGAACCATTTGCATCCCAGAAGACGAACACACGATCGTCACAATAAATAAGGTATACTGACAAGAAGAAGTTACTTAGATGTCATTGCGTTAATGTTTATCAGTTTTCATTGCAATCACTACTTACGGTTAATGCTCTTAAAGATTGGCTTTTAATGGTACGTCCTATCATTCGATAGGCTATCTTAGTAATAACGGTAGGCAGATACGCAGATCTGCGATGTACCTATCTATCATTTCTGACATCTGAATTCATTAGATTCGTAATTTTGCGTTTCATTCCAAAAGTTACAAGCACCTTTTCGTGCCGTAAAAAACGAACCTAGCTGGATCACTGCCAAATTCCAAATGGAAATGCCTTACGTAATCCTGCCATGATCAACCCACATTTTAGGCCATATAAACCCAGTTTTAACATCGCAAACTACTACCTACTATAAATTATTGATGTAGGTAGCATGTGTTTCTTAGGTGTAAACAGAATGATTAGGGTGACGCTTTGCATAAACAGTATTTAATAGCTCCAAGAGAATGATCGATAAACGAGCTCAAACATTACAGTTTCATTAGTCACGAATTAGAACTAGAACGTTGGAGACTCTCCTCGCTCGTAATAAAAGGTCTTCAGACGGTACATCAATTGACCTGTTAATTGTTTGTTTTACTAGGCTGGGAAATTATAAATTAATAATAGGTACCAAGGTTTTTTTTCCTCTAGATTATATTCACTCATCTCATACCTACGATCATTGCAAAGCAACGCGCGGCTTGATGTCAGTCATTATAAATTCTGCTTTAGAGCACATGATAATGTGGCTCACACCAGCGACGGTGATAATGGGATGGACGGGCCCAGCGCTTGCAAAACGATCAAAATTAACAAGACAACACAATCAAGCATACCTAGCTAAAAGTATGCATATTACATTTGCCGGAAATTAGAGATAGCGAATCTAATTACTGCATGACAAAAAGATAACACATGTACATGTACATGTATTAGAAGTTTGTATTGTCGTATCGTAAGGCTCTCATGTCGCAAAGGCAGAGTATGACTGAAGCGAGTCAAGAGCTGGCGCTCAACATATACGGCCTTACTATAAAACGCCGTTCAAACTTAGTCACTGCTTAAACTTCTCTGTCTTGTTCTCGCACGTGACATTTCACGTCAGCGAGAAGTTGTCAGAGCATCCTAAGGTTTGAGCGTCGTTTTATAGTAAGGTCGTTAAGTAGTTTTCAAAATCCGAGCGCTTATTTCCCGTCCATTCATCTTATACTTAGTCTGTTTTATTTTATTTGAATAGTACGTATTTTATGTGTGGATGAAAATCCGGTCAATAAACAATTTCATTACATTTCATTTTCATTTATTTCATTGTCGCTGGCTCACAGTTAAATGCTTTGCATGATTTCTTCTTATCTAAAAAATATTACAAAATTTCACTATTTGCATCTGTACAAATATATTGTTTAGGAAAACACAAACTCATAAAAACCGTCAAAAAACTGCTATGAGCAAGCGGAACGTCTAAATAAAGTCTCAATCTCTCAATGAGACGATCTCTTTTTCATCCTGTTTATAGATATACCTATAGCAAGTATATTATAGAATATTTCTGTATTTAGTTTTCGGATTGCGTAGAAAATATCAACCTTAGACTTCACCTTGGTTAACCGCCCTTTAACAAAGGATTGCGTGGGAACAATAGTTGCCTCCTACAAAACTAGAATAAAGCATCTTGCCTTGTATAAAATAAAATACAATATAAAAACAAAAACTCATAAAACTATAACCAACATAAAAGCTCTACAAAAGGCGCTGCAGCAGCAAATTTTTTGCTATTTTTTATTGCAACAAAATAGAAATCAGTATCGCGATTCGTTTGATGTTAGTTGAATTTAATGTCAATCTTTTTTCACAGTACCTATTATTTTGTTTAAAAATAAAGAAACCCAGATTAGAGAAAAATGTATAGATATGTGTTTACTTTAATAAATTTCCTTTTTTCTAATTACATAATGTATAGTCAACTACTATTCTTTTTATTTGTCGCTCAAAATATTGAGAAATGAGACACGGAAGTTTTTTTCTGATGTTTTATTTGCGATTTTTTACTCATGATGCCTAATAGATTTTGAACAACATTATTATACAACGTGTAACAAAAAGGTTCATCAAAACTGAAAAGTATGTATGTACTCGTCATAATATACAACTTTTGCTATGAGGACCAACCCTTAAATCGCGAAAAAAAATTTGTTCAAGGTCAATGAGGTTTTTGTATGGAACAGTTGTTTTTTTTCGCGATATCAAGGTTGGCCCCATAGTAAAAGTTGTTCATAATGATGAGTACATACATCCCCTTCAGTATTGTTGAACCTTTTTGCTACACATTGTATAAGTGTTTTTTATAAACTCTTGACTATGCACTGTATTTTTTCCAAGTGTGTATCAGTAATGGATATTGCCTAACTGCGCGACGAAAAAAAGAACGTTTTACGTCTTTGGGCCGGAAAATTATAGGCTAGACGACTGTTTTTTTTTTATTATCCTATTAAAATGTGGCCCATAAATATAGCTGATTAATGAAAAGAAAATGAAAATCTGATCAAAAATAAGCAACTTATAAGCATTGTAATATCATGCTAGACAGAGAGGCGAAACATCAAATCGTGACGTCACTTCTCTGTACGCCATATAAATTCTATTCAGACAAGTAAGGCGTGACGTAATTTTTTGTTTTGTGGGAAAGGGACTAGTTGTCTCTAACAAAAACTTTAAGCGCTCATATATCAGAACATTATTAACCGATATAAATTATTTTTTCAATAAACATACTATATTTACTAAAATTCTTCATCAAAGCTATTGGTTTCAACGATATAAACATCAGTCATCTACCCTATTTTATGAACCCTAGGCATTCCCACATTATTCATATATTACCACAGAATAAATAACAGTACTGCGATATTACTAGCGGCTATTATGCCATTATAGCATAGATAGGGCTCAGCTATGCCATTTAATTATCACTAGCCTCAAGAAGCCTCGTTTGACCCGATGTTTACAGCTTCGCAAGAAGCCATTGGCGTTTTAGGTCAAGAGAAATGATATGAGCAAAATAACTGCGACCGTAGACCTTCCATAATTGTGATAAGAATAGACACAAAGAGACTGGATGGATATAGGTTATACTTATTTAGCGAATTCTCGAGAATGTCGTTTGACTCTTTCAGACGTCGAGGGAGATTTATCTGCCTTCCTTTTCTAAGAGAATGTGTGGAGAATACGAGATTTGCCTATCGACGTCACGAAACCCAGAGATACTTTTTTAGTTTTTTTATTGGTATACAGAGCCTCTTTTTAAGGTTGTTGCATATATATTTTTATTATACAATTAAGTGACGAGGCGAGCAAGACGTTCGCCTGGTGGTGAGCGCCACGCCTGCCACTAACAGTAGCAGTGCCAGAATTGTGAACTTGCGAACACAATCCTGCGCCGCACTGCACTCCGCTCGTCACCTTGTGATATTAGATGTTAAACCTTTTCATACCCAGTAATTTCTCTGGTAACATTGCCCTTCAAACCGGAACACAGTAATGCTTGCACACTACTGCTTGGCGATTGAATAACTGGAAAAGGTGTGGTACTTCCCCAGGCGGACTCTGCATTCAATTCCTACCACTACAAACAATTATTAATTCATCTTACATACAATATGTGTGACGTCAGGACTCAGGATATCTGTACTTATTTGTTATTGTAAGATTAACCCCAAAGCCCTGAGTCACCGGCTTGAGCTAACGTCAAAACATTTTATAAAACCGCGATAAATTATGCGCGCTGCGGTTCAAAAAAATGACTCCCGCTGAGCTCGGTCCACGAGTTGTTCATACGCTCTTGTACGGGGAACTACGTTAGAGGCAACGTTTAGTAAAAATAAACACCGGTTATTTTAAACTAATCTCAATATAGGCTCGTTCAACAGCAGATTTTAAATATTGAAATATACTTTTCTGAAACAACTTGTTTACAAAAAGGCGAGTTGAAGTTGCGATGGTGGTCAAACGCGGACATAATCTCTTAGGGTAACAAGTAACTTTAAAAAAAACAACCGACTTCAAATTAATATGGGACCACCTCGGAGTAACCCTCCAAGCACAAGTTCGGTCGTGCATGGAATATTGCTCGCACCTTTGGGATGGATCGGCTAAGTACCAGCTTGAGACGTTAGTCAATCGAGAAACGTGCCAGGAGAATCATTGGCAACGACTGTCTAGTTCGGACCAAGCTACAAAGCCTCGATCATCGTCGAAAGGTATTTTATCGGATACATTTCGGAGTGTGCTTCGGATTTGCACGATCTTATTCCCCCTGCCCATTCTTCTATCGGACGGCCAGGACCTCGAAAAAGCGACACCGTTTTATGGGGGATTTACCAAAAACTTGTACGAAACGGTTTGTTTCCACTTTCTTTATTCGAACTGCTAAACAGTGGAATGCGCTGCCCGGGTGGGTGTTTCCCGATAATTATAATCTGGGTGTCTTCAAGTCGCGAGTGAATCGGTTTCTTCTAGGCAAGCGTGCTCCATCGTAGACTGCATCTTCGTTTATCATCAGACGAGATGGCAGTCAAACGCAAGCCCTTTTTTTAAATATTTTTCATCTTAATTTATTTAACATTAAAAAAATACTTTTCAACATCGATGAATCTTTTTAATATTTTTAGGCAGCGGTTAAGTAAGTTATCACAGTTTGTGCTACTGGTTTGACGTTATAATATTGTCAAAGTTTTCTTTTTGGTAATGCTGTGTACAATGTTTGGGTTAGCAAATTTATAATGTATTCTGTATTAGTATGTTTAAGTTTTATAAGATTTTGGTTTGCTAATTATTGTTGTACCTAAGTTAAATAAAATAAAATAAATAAAATATGTTTATACATATTTAACTTCTTCAATTCTTTTTTGAAAAAGTTACTTGTCTTGGGCTATAATTTTCTTTTTCTTTTAATATCATACCTAAGACTTTTAAGCTATGTAACGAGGTGAAAGCTACAGATGTAAAAAATATAATCTTATTCAGAGTCATAAAATTTCATACATTGTTTAAGCGGTGCTTATGTTATTTGGTTGGTCTAACTTGTGTTTAATTCAGACGAATGGCCTAATAAGTAGTTTTGGGCTTTTCAGACCGTAACGCGATGAGTATTCTCTTTCACGAAAACATCTAGATACCGACATACTTACTTCAAATATAATACGCTTTTTCAACCGACTTCAAAAAAGGAGGTTCTCAATTCGACTGTAGCTATGTATTTTTTTTGTACGTATGTTACGCAATTACTCCCCAATGATGAGCTGATTTTGATGATTATTTTTTGGTTTGTTTGAGGTGGTCGGTGGTCCCATATAAATTTTATCGAAATAGGTTCAGTAGTTTGGTTAGGTTAGGTTAGTTTGGTTTTTTTTAAAGCGTATTATTATTTTTAAATATATCTGACTTCAACTTCGAATACGGATGATATCTTCATATTTTCTAGTAATTTTAATTTAAAAACCAAACTACTGAACCGATTTCGATAAAATGTATATATGGGACCACCTCTGAAGTATTACTTACCACACAAAAAAAGAATCATCAAAATCAGTTCATAATTGGCGGAGTGATCACGTAACATACATACAAAAAAAACACAGTCGATTTGAGAACCTCCTTTTTTGAAGTTGGTTGAAAAGTAAGGCATATATTATACATTATTTTCCTTAATGTAAGGAACGTTTGTTTCGTAATCATATTACATGATTGCCTGAGGCTACAAAATGACATAGATGAAATCTTTAAATGGGGTGTGACAAACAAAATGGAATTTAACTTAAGTAAATGTAATGTAATGACATTTAATCGCAAAAGAAATCCAATTCATTTTAATTATCATTTGAATAATGTCAATATAAATAGAATAAACGGTTGTGTTAAAGACTTGGGAGTAACGTTCGATTGCAGCCTGACATTCCACGATCACGTGTCAGATCTCGCTAAAGAGGCTTACCGTCGTCTGGGTTTTGTACTAAGAAATGCCAAAGATTTTGAAAATCCTCAGGTATTAAAAACTTTGTACAACGCCCTGGTAAGAAGTAAGTTGGAATCGAGCGCCTGTGTGTGGAATCCCCATCACGTCACCTACGCGCGGACGCTTGAAAAGGTCCAAAAGGTCTTCTTAAGGTCACTATATAAGAAGCTGTTTGGCTATTATCCTTACATGTATCCGACAAAGTTTCTTCTAGGACAGCTCGGATACAACTCGTTAGAAGTAAGGAGGCTGCTGGATCAGCTGACTATTTGCTGCAAGGTGCTTAGAGGGTCAGTTGACTCTCTATACCTGCATAACTTATTATGCAAGCTTATTGTACCCGAAAACCCCGGGGTTCCGATAAATAGACGCGGTCGGCCGCATGACCTCTTTCACGTAGACCAGGGTCGCACTATTGCGCGATTTATGTCTCCTTTGGTACGCGCCCGCCGCCACTTCAATGCGCTCCTTGCCGCCAACACTGATTTCGACATATTGGTTGACAATTGGAAAAGCGTCCTTGCGCATTTTTTGACTTACTGTGAAAATCTGACCGATCAATGGGACAGGTGCAAAAAGCATGACACCTCATTCAGCCTTGACGAAGTACTTTACTGATTTGTGACATTACTAGTACTATTTTATTTTTATTTTTCTATATTTTAATTGATTGTTTATTGTTAATTTAATAATTACTATTTTTCGTTTTGGTATTCTTTTCAAATTTTAATAAGTATTATATTATTATTATTTTAGGTATGTAATTCAATTTCTGTTAAATTTTGTGACATAAATGTAAATGTGTACTTATACGTTTTTATGTCAATAAATAAATAAATAAAAAAAAAAATTACACAACGATATCTTATCTATTACTTAGGTATTTATTTAACTCAATTACTCAAAATAACTGGGTTTACGAGTGAATCAATAAATGATAGGGCCTTCGAATGCTTGTGGTAGATAAGTATTATATCGTTAGATATATCTACTTTAGATAGTAAACGAGTAAAGAGCTTATGCAGGTCTATTTAGGAACCAATTTACACTGACGATCAGGGTCTCAATTTTTTAATAATTCGAATGTGTTTTCGCCGAATTCAAATGATTCAAATATACGAGGCCCAGATGCGCTATTGCCCATACAATATTATAGTAATCGCCGAAGCCTTGTAAACGTAGAAGAGTCTACGTTATATACGTGGGTATTATATAATTATAGAATACGTTGTATATTAGTTATATAATACGTTATATAAACATTCCCAACGAGTCTTATCTAACTTATACATTTTGAGACGCTAGGGATCTTGGAGGATCTAGCTCTCAAGCTAGTAATAACCAACGACGGTGATAATGGAATGGACGGGCCCAGTGCTTGCAAATCGATCAAAATTAATAAGACTCAATTATAAAGACGGAAATTAGAGATAGCGAATCTAATTACTGCATGACAAAAAGAGAACACATGTACATGTATTAGAAATTTGTATTGTCGTATCGTAAGGCTTGCATGTCGCAAAGGCAGAGTATGACTGAAGCGAGAGGAGAGCCGGCGCTCAACATAAAGTCTTCAAAATCCGTGCGCTTATTTCCCGTCCATTCATCTTATCATTGTCGCTGGGAATAACAAGTAACTCAAACCATAGATTAAGTAAGTATTGCTTGTATGCTCAAACTGACACTGCCTAGTTACTTCTAGCCAATATGTCACCAAGTGGTGCGTAACAATGGGAATGCCGATTACCTTGCTTTTATGTTGCAAATATGTATAGAATGCGGTCAACGCTTTTATACCTATCTTTTTTATTTTACTTTTTTTTAGGCTGGCGTTTGACTGTCTTTCTTTCGTTTTTCTGTGTTTCTCTATAGATGTTTACTCTACCAATTAGGTAGACTTTATATCAGCCTACATGACATGATTAATATATTTTTGTTACACAAACATCTATTCAACTAATTAGGACAAACATCTATTCAACTAATTAGGACAAACATCTATTCAACTAATTAGGATACCTATTAGAGCTATAGTATTGTTACAATTATTTAACGACCCTATTTAACCGACTTCGAAAAAGGAGGTTCTATGTTCGACGACGTTTTATATTTATTTTTTATTTTTGTTCCCTGATTTCTCCGTCAATTGAGGACCGATTTTGAAAAAAAAATATATATTTGAAATTGTATACTCCCGAGGTGGTCCCATATGAATTTGAAGTCGGTTGAATGTTTTTTTTTTAAGTTACCTGTTTATCATTGTTTTATAAATAATAAAGTGTTTTATGACTGCCTCAAAAGCTACTTGTATAGACTTCAATACAATGAAAACGATCAGTAGTAGGTATCTATTAATTATGCGTGCATTTGGTGAGTACTAGAGTACTGTAAGGCATTCTTTTGAACTATTCAAATAAATTTTAAACGGGTAATACGAAGGTAAGCGATCCCATATCTATGTGTTAAGCTACGGCAATATTAGAACGCAGTTTTGCAGCAAAACTGTGAAACTCAGGCTTGCCTTCGTTCGCTCGCCTTGAACGAAAGACAATGCGATTTGTAATACCATGCCATAGTAGACCGTGTGGCTAAAATTACGTGAAACCATGTTTTTGCCAGTGAATAGGGTTTTGTATGTCACCTGTATTGTATGCCTGTTTCTTTTACCCATTTGCATGCAAATCACAAAATGTTAACTAGGCACATACCTACAATAAAATATAGTCGAGGATTTTTTTTGTCACTTCATTTCATTTAAGTATGTAGTTATCGACCTATATACCCTTACTTTGTCGTTAGGGTCTACTATTATAATTTACGAATTTATCTCGTAATACGCATATACTCAGATACTACCATCGATATATATTGTGTACTTATATAGGTCTTTGTATACTACATGGAATGCCGATAGCTAGGTAGACGGTGTCTAGAAGCAAAAAGCCGCGAAGTTCGGAATAGGTGGCGTGCATTGGGAGAGGCCTTTGAGTATATCCAGCCCTCAGCAGCTAATAATAATGACGATGAAACTAGGTAAGCTATGATGGTGAAATTAGTGATGAATAAAGGAGGTATTAAACCCCAGCAGCATAGACAGACTGCTAGAATAAAACAACCTAAATAAGTTTTAAATGAATTGTTCTTCATGCACAAATAACTTGGTAAACACTCAAGTGCTAATGGAATGAGGGGACATGTGACCTTCCATTGTCAGCTCCAGTCACGACCTCACAAATCACGCTATACCCACCTGTCATACGAATGGCTCAAGCTAGTTGTGATATGCAATATGCATGTCTCGACTGCATCCACGCTATGCGGCCACTGGCATTGACACACCTTTCTAATCTGTTTTGTTTTTGTATGCGTAGAGGTGTCTAATGGAAGATCAGAGGCAGCCGATCACTTTCTTTCTTCGAATTCTGCTTATTTGCATGCTGTTTTTCAGTTTTTGTTTGGTCTGGATCATCTCTGGTTAGTGCTTGAATCAGTGACCACGGCATGTTGGAATTGTTTTAAACTGGGTACGTCTCACGGTTTTATCAACGATTTTTTATGGTCGTCCAGCTGAGTTGTAGACTATACGTTTGGCGGTTTTTTAATGGACGATACTAGGTTTGCGTTTGACTGCCATCTCGTCTGATGTAAAGCGAAAATACAGTCTATGATGGAGCACGCTTTCCTAGAAGAAACCGATTCACTTGCGACTTGAAAACGACCAGATCATAACTATCGGGGAACACCCGAGCAGCGCATTTCATGTTTAGCAGTACGCACAAAGAAAGTGGAATCAAACCGCTTCGTATGGGTTTTTGGTATGTCAACCATGAAACAGTGTCGCTTTATCGAGGACCTGGCCGTCCGATATAAAAATGGGCAGAGGGGAATACCGATGCAATACGAAGCGCACTCTCCAAAATGTATCCGATAAAATACCTACAGGATAGCTACTTTTCGAAGATGTGCAATACTGCACTTAGCAGGCTAAGTGCAGTATTGAACCAGGGAATCGTTGCATAAGATTCTCAAGACACGGTGCGGCCGAAGATCGTATAAATACACTTACCCTGGAATGGAATCTGTCTCGCAAACTACACCACCGGTCTGCCACCATGCTATATTTTCCGGGGAATAATAATCTATGTCCGTTAGGAGCCATACTACATCATCTGTTCAGCCATTTCATTCCAGCTACTTTCTAGTTTGTTAATGATAATATTATGTCGTCAAGTGTTTGTTTATTAGTTCATTTCTACTTTATTAGTTCGCCGATCCAAATTTTCTTGTTGTTATTCCATGCTAATCTTATGCCTATTTGTGGTAACTTATAATTAGCCTTTAAGTTAATTATAATTGTGTTATTTAAGTGCTAGCTGTTAGTTATCCTAAAAGAATAAAATAAAATAAATATTTAACCGTCAATAAGGACCTTAGACCCCACCAGCTTCAGCTCTTAGTAAATATGTGTAAGAAACCGAACTAGCCAGAAAGTAGAGGGAAGCCCAGAAGTAACAGTACACAGAAGTTACTTTCGCTCGCTTTTATACTTAATTAAATTGGTTAGAATCATTCCACTCTCCTGTGTACTTTTATAGTTTTAATTTATGCAATCTGACTCGGTAGTGGTTACACTTACTTTAACTAAGTAAGTTCGTAGAGGCTGAGTGGCCAGCCCTAGTGTCAGAGTTAATATGCCGATTTATTGGTTACCTTAGGCCTAGTTTACCAGGGTCGATGAGATCATTAATCGGTGAGCTAATGAATTAATGAACCTCACGTGCATTAAATGGTCTCAGCTCGCATCACAAATCTACGTGACATATTGGAATGACATTAGTGTGGGTTGATTTTGTCTTGTTTGTAGAATGCTTTAGCGCATTCGATCGGCCAAGGTAAACCATTTTGGAGATTTCTTGTTATAAAGGTTGACAGTTGACACCTACATATTTTTAACCCAACTAACTATTTTGTAGTTTTATGAATGTAAAGGATATGAGCTTCTCGAGTCTACGTCGAAAAAAAATGTTTTTTAATTAATGATTCACATTAACCGTCATAAAACATTAAAACCTCTTTTATACCTATTTTGGTTAAAAAGGGTTTCGTCTTCTTCTTAACAAACTCAATTCGTATTTCGAAAGAAATTGACAAAACACTTTTTAACTAAAATAGGTTTAAAAGAGGTTTTAGTGTTTTATGCATAAGACGGTTATTATATAGGTTCCTGGTAGGTAGATCCCAACTAGGGACCTTATTAAGTTTGTTCTTTTAGATAATGTATTATTTTTGTCTCTACGACTAACGGCCTTACCTAAAATAATCTCGATTCTCTTAGTCACTGCTTAAACTTCTCTGTCCTTTTCTAGCACGTGCAACTTCACGTCAGAAAGAACATGGCAGAGCATCTTAAGCGGTGACTAACGGTTGAAAAGTTTTTTTTAAGTAAGGCCGCTAGTATACTTCCAGACAACACGAATAAATAAATAAATTCTCGATAGATACAATTAGGCAATGATGTTTTGCATAGAGATAAATACAATTAGGATATGTATTTATCTCTATGCAATTAGGTTATTTTATCTATTGAGATTCAATTGTGTTTGATTTCTTGTTTTTGTTGCAAGCATTTATTTATATTTTTCTCTGTTTTTAACTGCACGTGGTCGTGTACTTATAGCGTTATCTCTTTCTCGAGATATATCTTCTTAACAGCTCTTCCAGTAATGTTATATACAGGGTTAGTTCTAATCAGTTAGCATCTTTTTAAGGGCATATTCTGTACATTAAACAAACAAGTTTTACTATGAGGCAATCATTAAAAATTAGAAAAAAAAAAACATCTGTTCCATACAAAAAGTTCATCGACCTTGGGCAAAATGTATGGAACAGCTGGTTGTTTTGCGATTTCAATGTTGGCCCCATAGTAAAAGTGGTTTGTTTTGATGTACAGAATATGCCCTTAAAAGGATGCTAACTGATTAGAACTAACCCTGTATATAACATACCTATTTGATCATACTGCCAGCTGCGTCCCGCGGTATCATAGATTTGATGATAGAAAACGGTGATGATTATGATGACGACGAAATGTAGCCTATATGTCACTCCGGGAAATAAGCTATCCCCATTCCGAGTTTCATCCAAATCCGTTCAGCTGTTTTGACACGAAGAGGTAATAAACATTCACACATATTATACACAAACTTTCGCATTTCTAAGATAGATTTAGATTGTGATAGTGTGAAGTGTGATTTGCAGCTATTTAACTATTGCAATAGTAGGACCATTACAATACAATGTACCTACGTGATTCACTTACAAATGTATCTATGACCAAAGTTTTTATTATTACGTCGTGATTATGGCTTTGCATCTTACTGCTTTCTACCTCCGTACAAGCTCCTATAGCTTAGTAGGTATACCTACCCCATACCTAAACCTACCGTAACGACCAATACCAAATATTATGTTACGCTCCAAATCACCAACTTGGACATTGTAAAATACATATTGAAATCAACACCACAATCCTGACCGATCGATATCGTGACCTTTAAGAGTAATGTTCAAAGATACTTAGCGAACTATTGTTTTTTTTATTTATAACTTTTAGAAGCAATTAATCTACAGTCTTTTTTCTTTTCCTTATCCCATTGCAGGGTATAGTGAAGGCCTCACTTCTCATGCTATGCCATCTGCAATGCATTAGTCCTACTAGTCATGTTTCTCTTGACCTGTAAACCTGAGCGTTAGCATAATAAGCCTTTTGAATAGTCCACCACTGGCAGTGTCGGATTTATATTTTTATGAGTGTGCACTTTATTTCAGCCGCCCATGTACCTTTCTAAAATAATAGGGCGGCAGCGTCCTCTGAAATCTGCCGCCCCTAGGCCGCGGCCTTTACGGCTTATTGACCACTGGATATAGGCGTACCCACGAAGAGCATTGGGGCATATCTACCACGCTGGCCCAGTTGCAAGTTGGTAGCAGTTCCGTAACTAGCCTTTTATGCGCCCCGTGCGAGCTTCTATCATCAACAGCCGGAAGACGTCCATTGCTGGACGAAGGCCTCCCCCCTAATAGGGAGGGGTTGCCATAATCCCCACGCATGGCAGGCTGCTTGGGGATCGCAGTGTGTTACCACCGTTAAATAAGAGGACGCTGCTGCCCGTCCTCCG
Source organism: Erannis defoliaria (assembly GCA_905404285.2). Taxonomy (NCBI): domain Eukaryota; kingdom Metazoa; phylum Arthropoda; class Insecta; order Lepidoptera; family Geometridae; genus Erannis; species Erannis defoliaria. Next base: position 8,831,955 of record FR990084.1, read on the forward strand.
GCGGTCCGGCGAGCTTCTATAACTGCCTTGAAAAGAAAAAATATTCAAAACTTGACCCTGGTCTGGTCATGTCTGCGCCCCTCCAGGGTACGCCCTGGGACCGCTGGCACCGCCCTAGTTACGGCACTGGTTGGTAGATCCACATACGCCATTGAACTACGGATGTGTGCAGGTTTCCTGACGATGTTTTCCTTCACTGAATGGTTATTGGTATGAAAATTCATCAAAATCTCAGTGAAAATAGCATTGGCACGGGCACGGGATTTGATCCCACAGCCCTACACAGTCTAGCGGGCTCTTATAAGCCTACCACGTCTTCAGTTTTAAAGGCTAATTAACTAGCATACATTATTTTATTACCGGTAGTTATTTAAAATACTTATACAAATCTTAGAAATAGAGATGCGCTATAGAGCGCGGCGAATACATAATTATCTATAGTTCTGCAATCATTTGAGCTACTAAAAAAACCTTGCAATAGATACTTTAATATTCGTGTGGTACTAAGGATTTCTGAATAAAAAAATATATGATTATAAATTGGATAATACGTAAGGCAACAACTTTGTAATAGGCGAAAGTGACATACTTATCACTATATTATTTAAATACACACAAATTAGCATTCCGCGTATGCAACGTAACGGTTGCTGTTGCTGTCTTTGTTCTATTAACTGTAGGTAAGGTACCATTATTGAATGTAATGTAGGTACAGACATCTTTGTAAGTTTATGACTTGCGTTTCCAATTGCATAAGGCTAAAGACGTGATATAACACGAAGACGTACATAACTATTTATTTCGAATATAACATATTTTTGTAACAATTCCTTACCGACTTATAGGTTTTATTATGAAAACTGACGTGGTTTTGACACATTTTTGTTTTATTTATACGGGAATACTCACGTTTAATTAAATCGGATACTCCGACTATAGTTTCGATCACATCCGGTCACCTTTTTGAAAGAGTGAAAACAGAGCCCAACGAGCGTGCAGCTGCGTCCTGCTTAGCACTCTATAAACTCTATTCTCGTATAAAACAAACAAAAATGCAACTAATAGGTACTTACTATGATTAGTTACGGATTCATTCGGTTGATATTATTAATATTAGGTATTTATACGAGTATTTTTAAATTGCGATATCTACAGTTGCCCGATCTTACCTTTTTTGAATTTTTCGCAAGGCAAAGTTTTATTTTGGTACCTACCTATTCTCATCTCAATTTAGAGGCTGTTTACAATAATATAATTATGTGTCATCCAAATCTATTCCTAGTTTTACAAATGCAACGAAACAACTCTGCGTCTGTCTTTTGCGATTTCATTATACAGGTTGTTATTGAATTCATGAGCAATGTCTTAGGGGTTATTAAACTCATCATAATGAACAACTTTTACTATGAAATCAAAGTGGAAACCATGAAAAAAAACAAACAAAAAAACTGCTCCATACAATACATTTCGTCGTTATTGTTTTTTTGTGTAGGGCAGCCGATTATTTTTCACGTTTGGAATGTTAGTGTCATAGTACAAGTTGACCATTATTATGAGTGTAATGACCCACTAAGATTATCATCATCATCAGCCAGAAGACGTTCACTGCTGGACGACGACCCCTTAATAGGGAGGGCTTGCCATGATCCCCACGCTTGGCAGGCGGACCTTCTAACATATTGCTCATGAATTCAATAACAACCTGTAGATAATGTGTACTTTTTAACCAACATGGAATCCAAGAAACTACTAATACCACAAGTATTATGTTTTTCTGTGCTACTATTACATTTACTAACTATACTTACTGCGTTTTTCAGATTTGACGAAGGCCATGATGGGTACCTTGACTTAACAGAGGTGAAGCGGATGATGGAGCGTCTCGGAGCCCCGCAGACGCACCTGGGGCTGAAGGCCATGATCGCGGAGGTCGACGAAGACCAGGACAACAAGATCAGTTTTAGAGAATTCCTGCTTATTTATAGGTGAGCTTTTTTTAATTCAGGAATAGCAGCACCCCGTGATTTCACCCGGGCCTATATTAAAGGAATCATCATTTTTTTAGGAGGGAAAGTAGCCTGTCTCTCTCTCGACCGATCGATCTATGCCAAAAATTTCGTCGATCTGTTGTTTTTGTTTCGTTGCTCCGTAAAAACAGAAACCAACAAAGACACTTAGGCCGACAAAAAAATTGCCTTTATCAAAATTTTTTTTTGTCAAATAACACTTACCTACTTATCATAAAAAAAAATTTAAAAAAGGAACATATGCTTATGTAGGTAAGGCTTAGAATCAACTTAGAATGCTGCGCGCCACTCTCTCACTCGCGCATATAAATCTATTTAATGATATAAAAAGGCATATCACTGCATATGTTTATGAAAATCGCTGTCGGTGAAATTACTGAGAATAACATTTACAATGTGTAGAGAAAATATAATTTCGATTCAAGTAAGTTTCATTCATAAAACTGGAACCCATTACTCGTTGTGGGTTCTAATAATGCTTGTTTAGATTAAAATTATATTTTTGCTGAACTTTTGTAATGCTACTCTCAGCAACTTCACCGGCTGCGATTTTTAAAAACTATACTTATTCAGTGATTTTATATCTTAAAAAAATTTTGACGCTGTGAACGTTTTTAATGATGTCGGAAAGAAGTTTAGGTATGTTATTTTCCGGGGTTTCATCTCTCTACGCTACGTTAGATTTTTTTAATTTCTAACAACGAAAAAATAATTGAAATCGGCTGGTAAAGTTCTGCAAAATATAAGCGTTCATAGTATTTTGGAGTCATCAGTCCTTTTATAGCATTACACGTGCTAATATGTAATTTGTTTGGAATCTTGTACTTTGACGTCATTAGCCATTATAGTGCTGCCTGTCTAACATAAAACTAACATGCTTATAACTTCGTTATTTGTGCACATGTTAAAATTTTATTTACGATGATTTGTTTTTTTGCGTGTCAGCTTTTTTGCGAGTCAATAAAAAAACATAGGTACTAAACCATACAAAACCATACTTAAAGGATAAAGACAGAAGACGAGTTTACTATCCATTCCTTTTCCACGTTTATTTAAGGCTCTACATAACTACTTGTTATTTTTCGGAAGAACGTGTACTTACCCTTTATTTTAAACAGGGCATAGCCTAGCTCAAGCCGGAGTGTATGTAGAGAAACAAGCGACGGGATTATTATTGTTATGCACCAGTTAGCCTATTTTTAATTACTTTTATATTCGCGCTAAGTGTTGGCAATTATTTATTTTACGACTGATCTCATTCATTTGCTCTTTTCACACGCTAATAAATTAAATGAATTGCGTAACTTGTCTGGTCCGTTTCACTGGGAAAATAATTTTATTGTAGCTAGGGTATGTCTACCAAGCTTTATTTGATGGCTGCATATAAATGTAAATAACTGTTAAGGCTTGTATTTACCAAATTTGCCCCTCGCAAAATCAAATTTATTTAGTCAAATTACTATATTTAAAGCCCAAAAATACAAAATGTTACAGAAGAACATCCGCCTTAGTAACTTCTGTGGGTGAAAACACGATTGATTATACTTTCCTCGATAGAAAAAAATAACGAAATAGTGTCTATTTTTAAACCATTTTCAGTTTTGTCCTAATTACAGCACATAGTCACATTAAAAAAATGTGTATTATAAGTTAATAGTATTTTGGAGAGCATGCTGTGGTTCAAAAGTTATTAATTTCTATACTTTTCAAGTAATCTGAGAAAATCTTCAAAAATCGAAGTTTGACACGCACGAATCTGCGTAACCGCCATATTTTTGCTCCGCTAAATGTGACTCTATCTGATACAGCTTTAGACTAATGATTAATGTCATTAAAAAATGTGCTTGAAACGTGGAATAACCCGGCCAATCTTGGCGGACGTTACACACATCGCCATAACCTGCCCCGCAATGCATCACTGCTCTCGTTACCCTGAGATATTTTTGCATGTCTTGAAGCTCCCTTAGAATGACGATCTATGCATTTGTAGATTATTTTCTGACTTAAGCCTGTTTCTCTATCTTCCAGGAAAGCTCGAGCTGGAGAACTAGAAATGGATTCGGGTTTGGAAGCTCTCGCCAGGCTGACAGAAATAAACGTAGACCAAGTTGGAGTTAACGGCGCAAAGAACTTCTTTGAGGCAAAGATCGAAGAGCTCTCGAAAACAAACAAATTCCACGACGAAATCATTCAAGAACAGGAAGAGAAGCGGCGCGAGAACGAAGAGAAAGCCCGTAGGAGACAGATGTTTAAAGAAAAAGCAGCGCTATTTCAACATTAACAAACCCTTTGTATTAATTACCCTGTTATGCATAAATGCTCGACAAGCTAATCTTTGCAATGGAGGAACAATTTCTTTCATATAAGTGTGATGTTATTCAAGGTCGTAGCTGGGAATTCATTTCGGGGGGGTCGAGCTCTGGACCAGAGACAATAAGTAACAACTGTAAGGTGACGCGACGACGATCTATACGTAAGTAGGTATGTATAAAACGGTGGGTTGGCGAAGGCATTTCGGAGGGGGGAGGCGGGGGTTGGACCCCCAAAACCCCCCTGCCTATTATCAACGTCTGAACGTACTGAAGAAAATGTCGCAACATAAAAAAAGATCTAGACCTTTACTGACCACAACAAGCCAGCGCAGCGTGGGGGAATTACGGCCTAATCGCTTTTGGAGGTAGGCATATACCCAACAGTGGGATTTTCAAAGCTGTTATAAATCAGATTAGCTTACCGAGCGTTTCTTTATACGAGGACTAGTTTGTAAGCTGTTACCATGACTAACAAAATATGTAAATTTAAGTGAAGAATCCCCAACTTTTCGATTCCCCAACATTATTTTAGTTCTTTAACTGCTAACGCGTATGTTGGACCGTGTAGGAAATAATTAGGTAGTACCGAAACTGCTATTCTTATTCAGTTAGTAGCCGTTCTTGTTCAGTTAGCACCCGTTTTTATTCAGTGAGCAGCTGTTCCTATTTGATTTGTGCACAAGGTCACGCGCAGTTTCAGTACTAACTAGTTATTATCTATACGTATGGTATAGGTACGTAATTATAGCTTACCACGGGTCTCCCTTCTTGCCCTGTAGACAGAGGTAAAATTAGAAACGGAATTAGGTCATTTTGACCTATGTTGGTACAAGGAGGTTATGTAGAGATTTGTTACCACCACAGGTGTGTGGCCGGTGGTAAGCTTTAGTAAGCTTGGTAAGCTACACTTTCTATCACAAGCTCGTAAGAGCTCAGGGATCCGGTTAATTATTTTGATATCGATAACTAATCCAGCCTTAACCAGCTCCCATGCTCTAAGTATGAACTGTTGTGATGAAATAAATGATTAGAGTATAATAGATAGGCCTAAACTGTTAATCAAATCAAGTATAATATAATATTGTATAAGTTGAAATGAATTAGTTATTTTATAAATGTTAAAACATGAATTCTAGGTATAAGAATTATTTAAGGAATTCAATTTTATATCTGCCAGAGGAATGCTTTGTTTTGCGCAGAAGAGTTTTTTTTTACTTATTTAAGTTGTATGTTGTGATGTGATGTTTGAAATGTAAAGTACCTAATTATAATAAAGTTGAATAAAAAAAATAAGTCACAATTACGCTCCTTTATTTGGTTTATTTTGTTATTGGTTGATTACAATTAATATTAGGCTTTCGTTGTAAGACTTAAAATCGAAGTAATTTTCTCCCAAGTTATGTCATTGCTAACGTAATGCACTAAAATGTCTCGTCACTTCTTAGAAAAAGTCATGAATACCAATTTCAAAATCTATAATGCTGTGGGTACACGGCATGCCATGCATGCGAGTATTTTTGCCGTCATCACTACTACTACACTTTACTCTACAAAATTATATGGACATGACAACTATGGTAATACCAGGGGGGTGTCACTCCGCAGTTTAGGTATGTTCGACCGGCGCTCCGTCCGGGAGGACATTGTAAGTCTGAAGTCAGTGGCCGCCCGCACGCTAGCCTCGTCGCACGTAACGAAGCATACGTGATAGAAAGAGAGCGGTATATCTAGGTGAATATAGCGAGCGGTATCCAGCGCTGTGCGAGTTGAATTGCTACTTTATTGCCTAGTAGATAGAGTCCTTATTTATTTCAATTCCTTTGCGGAGTGAACTTTCTGTACTTAGTACTATTATTTATTCTGTGGTAATACTATCAAATTAATTATCAATAGTACTAACATATCAAACTATCTACATGTGATAAATAGTTCTGGAACACTAGTCGTTAACTTTAAGTATTTACATATATGCAGTTGGCCTACAGGAGTAGTTGCTTAGTCTACTTATGCTAGTCTTCCTTATGTCAATGTTCATCCATTTCAGATTCATTTCTCAGTGCACTTTGTTCCTGATGTTCAGTACGTATACGGACCATTTGAGGCACATTCTCAAGGTCTACATGCTGCAGATTAGCTAGTGTTGACATTAGAGATGTATTCTGAAATGTATACAACAGTTAGGTTAGCATTTGGATTCCTACCAAAACATGAAATAAGAAGATAAGTTATATATGAACTTCCGCAAAGTAATGCCAGAATCAATCACATAATAAGTAATTTATAAATATAGATTTACAGTTGGTAAGACACATTAAATATAATAGGTAATTTCGCAAATCGTAAAACAGCCACTTAAGCGCTAATTCATACTATGATTTTGCAAATGATTCTATTACGGAATTAATTAATTTGTCAGTTTTCTATATAAAGTCGTAAAATGGTTGATGAAAGATGAATTGCATAGAGACCACTAGCAGATTCGTTAGAAGTTACTCGAGAGCAACTTTTTACAATTCATTCTGCTAAGAATTCATTAGTGAACTGGTTTTAGGGGAATTGCTTAATGCGGCTATTTTAGACCCCCTGGTGGACATTTTGCACAACGCCATCTAGCCAGAAACTAAGTGAAGCTACCATATTCTAATAATGACATTTTAAATTATGTGACATTTTAGGACAGTTTTTTGTAAAATATTTTGTATTTTTGTATTTGCTACACTATATGGGTCTCGTACCTGAAATAAATGAATTTGAATTTGAAATCTAATTGGAACGGTCTCCACTCGGAAACTAACTATTTGTCCCCATCATTATAAATGCAGATGATGGAGAGTAGTTATCAAATCAAATCAGATTGGATTGGGTTCAGAATATAGGAGCTAATAAATGGTAGAATACTAATAACATGTTTATGATTCACTTCAAGCTGTCAAGTTTCTCTTCCAAGTGGACCTAATCAGAAGAGCTACTGAGTTATAAAGCATAGGTATGCTAATTTCTATAGGTATGCTAATAACTACATAAGCATAATAGGTAAGTACTGGATGTTTTACCTGCTTGATGGTAGACTCCAACTCTCCGCCAGGACATGTGAATTTTTTTAGTGTCGTCAGCTCCATTGATCTGTGAAAATGATTAGATAGGTAAACATCTAGTACTATTATGGGAAAGTATAGCAACAAAACACATCACACTTCACATAGCTCTTATAAACTAATGTGAAATTATGCGAGTGAGTGAGCTTATATTATGTAGGGTAAGGCTTATGACATTTCCCTTACTCATTTGGACTATTAGTGAAAGTTTATTATGCTTATTATTTATTATTTGTAGGGTGTGTACACCTCCATCTAATCCACTGGAGCTACTATGCCAGCGGCCCAGAGCCTCGCTCCGTTACTTCAAGGAGCTGGGTTGGCTCGGGTAGACGCTGGCGGGGGAAATGCACAATACACCCCAAGCGGGACGTCATTGCAGGACTTATCGCCCCCACATGGAATAAGAATAAGAATAGGGCGTGTAGGTAGGTAGGTGGTAGGTGTAGGTAGGTGGGTGGTAGGTGTAGTTAGGTGTGTGGTAGTATCTTGTTAGTTCATTATACCAAAATATCTTATGCCTATACTTCCTAACATTACAATGTGGTTTTTATTCTATTTATACGGGATTAGCTGCACCGTGGTTCCACCGGGATTCTTGGAGTTAAAAGTAGCCCATGTTATATTCCAATGTACAAGTTATCTCTACCGAATTTCATCCAAATCCGCTTAGCCATTTCAGTGTGAAGGAGTAACTAACATACACACACACACCAACAATATTCTGCATTATAGTAGGATTACAGATTACTCATGTTTCAATAAAACCTTGAAAATGCTCACCGGAAGTGATCGAACTATATAATAGTAAAATGTGAGTAATCCCATAAAATAAAATTAGTACAAAAATGTGTCAAAACCACATCAATTTTCATAGTAAAATTACAGGCCCCAATTAATTGGCCCATTTAATTAATTAATTGCCCAATAGATCTGAGAGAAATGTATGGAGCTTATACCTGTCTTAACAAATACAAAACATAGGTATTCAGCTTCTTACATCCTGGAAAAATATACTATCAGCATAGGATAGCAGGTAAAACTGCAAGGCACTCTAGGGGGAAATATACACCCCCCGTATATTTTATTATGTTATGTACCAACTTACTCAAATATCTGATACAACGTAAAGCTAAACAGGTACCTATATAAATAATTAAATAAGCGCCACGAGAGATGTATTATGTACCTATGTTACTCAGCAGAAGTTTAGTAAAGGAACGAGAGCTGTGCAGTCGTTGTCACCAACTTACATTAAATTAAGAAGTTGATTTGCCGTGTTCAATTCATTTTGTATATCTTGTTGAAGTTGATGAGCATTGGGCCCTGACGCGGACATGATTCCAGATAGCGAGAATCGTAAGATTGTCGATCGTACAGAAACGGAGATTTTTTTTTTATAACCAGTAGCTCCCTGTAATAGTATTCTTTGACCAGCGGGGCTATCATGTAACTTTTCGGGATCGCGATTCGGATACGAGTTGTCAAAAATAGACACTTGTCACTGTCACTGCCAAAACTCATTTGACCCTGCAGGGCAGGACGAAACGCCAAAAGACCGACGGATTTGCTTAACTTAATTAAGGAAATCAATGCATTCGTTCGATAACGATAGCGAGAGAAATCCCTCCGTGATACTGTGAAGCTGTGACAGTGACAAGTGACATTTATGACAAATCGCGATCCGAATCGCGATCCCGAACAGTTACATGATTAGGCTGCAGTAGTCACCAAACTAAACTAAGACTATCTATATTATATTATATTTTGACCGCCAATGATATTCACCCATTGAGAACATATAATATCATTGTTTTACGAAAACAAACCAAAAATTACGAAAAACTGAGTAGAAATAGTAGAAAAACAACAGAAAAACAAGGTAGAGGTGAAAAATTCAAATGAGAAACCGTTTATTTTTATTTTTTTTGAATAGTATTTGGGGGAGGCAATTGGAGGCAATAATGTACGATACAGATAATGTACGGCATGATATTGTACGGCATAATAATGCACAGCATGATAATATATCTTGCCGTGCAATATCATGCTGTACATTATTGGCTCGGGTCAATAATGCACACCCCGAATTGTACAGACTGATATTTCATGTACAAATACACGAATTCCTTATTTGTATAGCAGCTTACTGCTTTACAAATAAGAATAGGTAAATTTAAATTACCTAAACGTGACGTTCAGCTATTTTTTTTTATGTCAATTTGAGAAATGCACGCGGATTATTGGCTGTACAATATAGGGCCGTACTTTATAGACACGAGCCGATAATGGACAGCCAGTATTGTACGACACGGATTGTACAGCACTGCGGAGCTATCATGTAACTTTTCGAGATCGCGATTCGGATACGAGTTGTCAAAAATAGACACTTGTCTGTCACTGCCAAAACTCATTTGACCCTGCAGGGCAGGATGAAACGCCAAAAGACCGACGGATTTGCTTAACTTAATTAAGGAAATCAATGCATTCGTTCGATAACGATAGCGAGAGAAATCCTTCCGTGATACTGTGAAGCTGTGACAGTGACAAGTGACATTTATGACAAATCGCGATCCCGAACAGTTACATGATCGTACCCAATCTCTTCGCTTGACGGTCTATCTTTCTACGTGACATTGGCAGAATTGTGAAACACCCTCACAAAGGCCATTAAACAAGAGTTGAAGTTGAAGCTGCTGGTACAGCATGATATTCGATGTACATGTACACCAATTATCATGCTGTGCATTATTATGCCGTACATTATCGTGTCGGCAAATATCATGTTTTTTTTTCTTAGTTATTGGCATTGCACGCTGTGCATTCTGCCAGTGTCAAGTTTATGAATTTTCAAGTTTCTTTTACTAAAATCAAGTCAAATATGTCATTAAATGACAGTCAGTCACACAAAACCAGTCATACTTGAGTCCAAGTCATGCCTTAGTAAAGTTGCGGCGACTTTACTATGAGCTTCTACGGAGTTTTGAAAACAACATGAAAAGACATGTTTCACCACATTCTATCACTTGCCCACACTCGTGCATGTAATTCAACACTCAATGAATAAAATACCACCATTTTTAATCATTAATTCGCGTAAAAACACATGTTTAAGAAAATAATAGAATGCAACGACATGATTTTCCGTGTTCCCGCCATAACTCCAAATTAATACGCGAAAAACAGAAGTAATAACAAAATGCAGCGACTTGATTTTTTTGTGTTCCCACCAAAAGCTAACTTCCCATATTACCTCATCGTAGAGGTAAAAAATATTTGCATTCTACACCCCATACTCTTCTGACGTATGACAGTATGGTCTAATGACTTTAGCCAACTCTATGGGCGAAAACATTAAAAAAAAATATCAACACAATAACACAACAATTAAAATAATTTTAACTTGTTTGTGTTTCGAATTTTCGATTTTCTAGCTTGATTTTTGAGATACGATCACAATAAAATGGAAGAAGCTGTTTCCGTGAAGCACGAAGACAAGAACATAGATATAAAACAAGAGAAATTAGATAACGCTGAAAACTACGTGTTTGCTTACAATGAACTTGATTCTGGAAGTCAAGATAGCAGTAAAAGTGGCAGTGGAGGATACCAGCGCTGGGCGCCTAATTTGAACGGAGTTCGTAAAAGTGCATTCACACCTTACAAAGCAGTGCAAATCACTCCCTTGACCAATCTACAGAGAGGTGAGTGGAACCTATATTTTCCGTCTGCTTGAAGATTATCGATCGTGTGTCAAGCAGGATCTTTGTCGGAAAGTAGATAGCTTCAAGGTCGATCCGTTCGCAGGCAACACGCAGGCGCGAGTCCCAGAGCTGCCCCAGCCGGACAGTAGTTTCCACGCAAAGGCGGGCCGCGGCGAAATTACGCGAGAAGACGTGAAACTGGAGCAGTATGTTGACATCACTGATGAACATGGACTCACCGCCCTGCACTGGGCAGCCAGCTACGGACAACTGACCAGCTGCCAAGATCTAGTGTGGTAAGTTACAGCTATAGTATTATTGACCTGTTTCTTTGTTCCTTGGAAACAAAGAAGTTGCATGAAACACTAGTAGTGTTCTATGGTTTGGCCTGCCAGTTTACTTTAACCGTGTACATGTATTTTGCCTATGTGGTTATCCTGAGTATAAGTTAAATCCTTACACAATTTCACACAAACCAATTGAGCCATTAAAGAGCTGGGCTTAAATAAACATACTGCTATGCTCTGCATTTTCAACATAATTCTTGTGTGATGTGATTTCCACAAAATAAAAATGAAAATCACTTTGCTAACATCAAGAAAATAGCGAAACCAATTTCTCAAAAGTTTTGCAATTAGTATTTTATCAACTCTATTCAATACGTGCTTACGACCTTTAAGTCTGCAGCGCTAACCTTTCCCTTTAGAAAATGTATTTTTATCAAGGTCACATTTTGTCTGTACCTCTAGAGTGCAATGCCCCTCCCACTTCTTTCTCTACTTCCCCATGTTTGTAATAGTAATAATAGCCTAAATTTCGGATTTACAATAATTTTAGCTAAGCTAAAATTTGATAAAAACCAAGTGGTTTATACCATGGAGTATAGTTTATATACATCACTATTTGTATCTGTTTGTCCTAATTTGACATAGGCCTCTTCCAGCTTCTTCCATTCATCTCTCGCTCGGGCTGTCCTTGACCATACATTTCCTGCCATAGTTTTTATGTCGTCTTCCAATCGTTAAAGTATGTCTCCTGATCTTGCGCTTTCCATTCCTGGGGTGCCATTTTATTGGTGCACTACTTAGTTGAGTTCCAGAATGAAGCATTTAAAATTAAACGGTTGTGCACAGGTGTGGTGCCAATGTCAACACTCGAGGTCCAGAAGGGGAGACAGCACTTCACCTGGCTGCAGCGGGAGGGCACCACGAAGTTGTTAAGTTTCTGTTAAATGAGGGTGCTGATGCTGACATACAAGATGATGTAAGATACCAAATACTCTTCACAAGAAAATGTCAAATCGGCAGCATATTATACGAGTTGTGTTGTACTGGCATGACATCCTGCATCCTGCTTAAGTTCATGTAAGCTAGATGACCAGATGCAAGTGAATACTATAATAAGAATGCTGCCAAACAAAACTTTAATACAAGCTAACTTATTTGATACTAGCTGCACCCCACGGTTTCACATGCGATTCCTGGAATAAAAGTAGGCTATGTGTTATTCTAAGGTATAAGCAACTTCTATATTGAATTTCATCCAAAGCCATTCAGCTAAGAAGAGGCATCATCATATCACCATAAAAGAGTGACAAACATACACACCACTGACAAACTATTATAACATTATGTGATGCTATTTAGATACTCGAAAAATTACAAGACCTAAAATGTATACTTGACAATGGCAAATGCATGGATTGTGCGGAGCCAAAATCTACAGGTAGGTAAAAAAAAGGAAAAAAGAACATGCATGCCATGTCCAGTACTGTACGAAACTTTATCAATCATGCAACATCCCTCTAATATTACAAATGCAAAAGATGTGCTAGTTTGATTGTCCGATTTTCATAGCAACCGTGCAACGGACCAGTGGGATTTTTGCTATGTATACAGATTAAGGGTTGGACATAGAGACATAGGTAAATATTTATCATAACAGGAAAATAATTATTTTAATATGCAATAGGGAACTGCTAAAGTAATTTAAGTGGTCCCACACATTGTACCCAATACATCAAAACTACTCTGAATTTATTATGTTCTTGGTTTCTGTTTGGAACAGTTGTGTACAAGTGTTTTTGTAGTGGTAGAACCACACCTTTGCCAGTTATTCAACCGCCAAGCAGTAGTGTGCAAGCATTACTGTGTTCCGATTTGAAGGGCAATGATACCATAGAAATTACTGGGTATGAAGAGATTTAACATCTAATATCTCGGGGTGACGAGCGCAGTGCAGTGCGGCGCAGGATTGTGTTCGCAAGTTCACAATTCTGGCACTGCTACTACTGTTAGTGGCAGGCGTGACGTTTACCACCAGGCGAACGTCTTGCTCGTTTTGTCACTTAAACTAAAAAATAAAAAAAGCATTTTGTTTTTCCTATGTTCATAAAATCATTTGTAGCAACTGACCTTTGTACCTATCAACATTTTGATCATAGCAAATGTTTGCTAGCAAAAACATAACTTTAGAGAGTGGTAACTTGTATTAAAATTAAGTGTTTTTATTTTTTATTTTCCAGTCCGGAAGCACAGCATTAATGTATGCAGCCGCCGCCGACTTTCCCTACACTTGTAACGAGCTCCTGATAAGAGGCGCTGACCTCACGCTCACCAACGACTATGACCAAGATGCATACACACTCACCACCACTAATAACTGCAAACTGGGTAAGATATTGAGAAAATTGAGCCATCTCCGCCTAAAGATGCTTTTTTCTTATTCAAAATAATGTAGGGATTTACTTGCCTTTTAATGTTACTTACTAAATTATTTGGTTTTGTGTTACAGATCTTGTAGCTTCTTGCACAACTATTTTCATAGTTCCCCATGTACATATAATAATACTATTCTCAATTTACACTACTTCCTTGTCGTTGTGAAAATTGTGCACACTACTTCTTTTTCAAACATCAAAATTGATCAGCCTCAGTTACTTGAGTCATAATGAATTTTTACTACTTTCACAATATATAATAATTTATAGTTACATTTTGTATGATCGATTGAAATAGGTCTCCAGAAAATCGGATTTTGTAGTTATATACTTCCTAATTTAAGTAACTCGGGGAGTTACTAATAATTTTATTCAAAAACATAGCACTGTCTGGAATAGTCAAACCGATCATAGAGCTAGTTAAAATTATTGACATAGCTACAAAACCTTAAAATGACGTTTGTTAACTTAAGCAGCGGTTTTAAGTAAGCAAGGCCGCACGTTTTTAAGATCTTTCTAACAAAAAGTTTAATTTGTTTCAGCTCAAACAGCAATAGAAAACTTCTTGATTGGCTGCCTCAGCAAAATATGAATGAATGTAAACTGGATCTTATGTTGCTTTCTACAACCAACAGCCGATTCATTTGCCCCCAAGAGTTAAATAAGAATACAGGGATTTAGTTTGTAATGTAAATGTATTGATATATATTTTTAAGTTTATTATACAACAACACGATGACCATAAAAATACAGACAATATGATACCATTTGCGCTTTCATTGCACAATCCCTACATAATAATTAACAATAAATTGAACAAAATTAGAAAAATATTTTTGTCTTACAGCTAATTGACTATCACCTGATTAATTAGTTAAATGCAATTAGTTTCTGCAATTTGAGCATAGGTCGCTATCGATCAATCGCTAGCCTGCAACCCGATTTTTAACCTACTTCAAAAAAGGAGGTTCTATGTTCGACGGTATGTATGTTTTTTTTTTTAATGTATCATCGATTTCTCCGTCAATTATGGACCGATTTTGAAAATTCTTTTTTTATTTGAAAGGGTATATTTCCGAGGTGGTCCCATATTAATTTGAAGTCGTTTCTTTTTTTTAAGATACTTGTAATTTAAAAATTACACTGTATAAGTCTTCATCATTATTGGAATAGGTAGGGTCAGCCATCAGGCTTTTTTTACATTAACAACCCTAGTGAATAATGGTCAACTTGTATGGGTTATTTGTAAAAAAAAAGACCATTCGAAAGACCTCTCGGGCGGTCTAAATTATCATAAACGTCGCTTAATGGGCCAACGCCGATTAGATAGCCTATAATAGATGCACCCGGTACAAGAAAATAACATTTAAAAGTTTCACCACTAGACTTACTAGACTAGACTTATGTATGTTATTGTGTGTATGGTCACAGAAAACTATAGTACTACTTTCAGAAGATTCACTTCCATACAAAATACGTCTAAACGTAAACCTACGCTAGCTATTACTACAAACATGTCATATTCAGTGCAAGCTAATTTGTACTCTATATGTATATAGAGTACAAATTAGCTCAATTCGGTTTGTTTGTTCTAGTTTCTATAACAACAACCGTCAGCCATGTCAGAGGCCTTCGGGCGGCACATAAACTCTGACAGTAGGGCTGGCCACTCAGCCTATACGAACTTACTTTGTTTAGACACTTTTTTATAGGATTCTTCTGTACATAGTACTGGTAAGTATTCTGTGGTATGGAAACATCCTAAGCTTTTAGTTATTCTACAACTTAGACTCTGTCAGCCAGTTGAAAGTCTGCGGTTTCCTGTTAGACTGCGGGTCTATGAGGATGTTGATGATGCTGGGCTTGTCGGTGACCGCGATGGCCTTCTTCAGGGCGGCCTTGATTTCGTCGACGGTTGTGCAAAGGTGACCCGTTTCTCCGAACATTTCCATCATCTTCTCGTAGCGGACTTCCACGCTGAGTGACGTTGGAGGAGTGCTGGAATAAATAAAATAAATATTGGGTAGACATTTTTACACAACGCCATCTAGCCCCAAACTAAGGAAAGCTTTGTAAAAAGCCTGCTTACCGCATACAAAAAGTTCATTGACCTTGGACAAAATGTATGGAACAGCTGATTTTTTTTTCACGAGTTCAGGTTTGGCCCCATAATAAAAGTTGTTCATAATGATGAGTACATACATACCCTTCAGTGTTGTTGAACCTTTTTGTTACATATTGTAGATATAGATTAACTATTGTATTGTAGTAAAAGGTTAAATGAAATTTTTGCAAGTTTTTTAGTATGTTAATTTAAATCTGACTGTGCTTAAAGTGCCCACAGATTAGCTCGATTTTTGACTGTTCTTCTACTTAACGATCAAACTAATATATATTGATAGTTGCTCAACAAAATATCACAAGATCCATTAGTGTTGTCTAGAATATTGCATCCCCGCGACTACCGTCACAATAGGCATGTGGCCTAATGTTTAATATATGACCATTAATAGGCTTAGTGATGAATATGACTAAATACATTACACATACTGAAAAAAATAATTGTATTGGCTGATACATTTCTGAGATATGTGTGTTTAAAGTTTTAGGTGGGGATAGAGAGGGATGGTCTATCCCTTTCTCGCAAAGCACGGGTTAGTATAGCATTTGTATGACGCACCTGAGGCTTGACGTCATAGCTCAGTATAGCGCGCTCTCTGTCTAGCTTGAAATTAAAATACTTAGAACTTATTTATTTTTGAATTATTTTAAATTTTGTTTTCGTTGATAGGCTCTATTGATGATCAGCTTTTTTTTGAGGTAGTAAAAAATTTGTAGTCATCATGCCTATTTTATTTCAAAAAAGTTATTTTCTCACTGATTGAGCTCGACCAAAAACGATTCATCGTGGTGCGATCGACAAAAATATGTTGTCGATCATCTGTCGCATTTACGTATTCTCGATTTTTGTCGATAGCAAACAATATAATTAGCGTTACGTTCGTTACGTTAAGTTACATCTTCTTTATTATGTAAATAGTGTAGAATGTTACCACTGCGCGACGTCGCCGCCGGACTGTATGTCGGCCATGGTTTGTTTGTCGAAGCCGCTGTAGATGCCGTTGTTGTTCACGATCACGATGATCACGGGCAGCTTGTAACGCATCATCGTCTCAATCTCCATGCCTGTAAATAAATAATTAGATTAGATAGTTATTTATTACCTGACTACACATATTGTGACAAAATGAGGAGTCTATCATCGTTTCTTAAGGATGCACCGCCAGTCCGCTCGAACTCATCAGTGGGCGTGGCTAAAAAGCATGCTCACTTCATCAAACATTAAGGATGCACCGCCCGTCGACTCGAACTCATCAGTGGGCGTGGCTAAAAAGCATGCTCTCTTCATCAAACATTAAGGATGCACCGCCCGTCGGCTCGAGCTCATCAGTGGGCGTGGCTAAAAAGCATGCTCTCTTCATCAAACATTAAGGATGCACCACCTGTCGGCTCGAACTCATCAGTGGGCGTGGCTAAAAAGCATGCTCTCTTCATCAAACATTAAGGATGCACCGCCCGTCGGCTCGAACTCATCAGTGGGCATGGCTAAAAAGCATGCTCTCTTCATCAAACATTAAGGATGCACTGCCCGTCGGCTAGAACTCGTCAGTGGGCGTGGCTAAAAAGCATGCTCTCTTCATCAAACATTAAGGATGCACCGCCCGTCAACTCGAACTCATCAGTGGGCGTGGCTAAAAAGCACGCTCTCTTCATCAAACATTAAGGATGCACCGCCCGTCGGCTCGAGCTCATCAGTGGGCATGGCTAAAAAGCATGCTCTCTTCATCAAACATTAAGGATGCACCGCCCGTCAACTCGAACTCATCAGTGGGCGTGGCTAAAAAGCACGCTCTCTTCATCAAACATTAAGGATGCACCGCCTGTCGGCTCGAGCTCATCAGTGGGCGTGGCTAAAAAGCATGCTCTCTTCATCAAACATTAAGGATGCACCGCCCGTCGGCTCGAGCTCATCAGTGGGCGTGGCTAAAAAGCATGCTCTCTTCATCAAACATTAAGGATGCACCGCCCATCGACTCGAACTCATCAGTGGGCGTGGCTAAAAAGCATGCTCTCTTCATCAAACAAAGTGTGGGAAAGGGAAAAAGAGCAAATTTTTCATGTCGACCTTTGGCTGCAGGATTGCGATGCATAAACTACTGAACTAATTTATTCCAACTAAAGTTATTTGAAATTTTGATGGACTAAACTATGCCGCTTGATACATTATTTTAGAGTTTTCGTACTCCTTAAGTTACTTATTTACGTCCAAAGTGGCGTTTAAATTGAGCTAAAATACAAGATGTTTCCTGGCTCATAACTTTCATGTTTATTAACTTTATATTTTCTTATCAATTTACAATCCTAGATAATGAAGAGACAAATTGAAATAACACTTAGTCTTGGACCTACATTACATAGTGGAGTAATATTACTTCCCCGTTTCTATGGAGAAGTGACCGGCTTGTTTACTCTTAACCCTTAAGTATGGACGTGTTGCCACACGTGTGTTGCTATTAAAGAAATAAAATAATAACTCCCACTATTCAAATATGTTATAAATTAAATATTTAAACACGTTTTTATGTTTTTAGAAACCTAAAATTTGATTTGTAATTGCTTTCAAGCGATTTGAAGTAATTTTAGTTTAAAAAAACACATTCAAATGTAGGAGCCTGTTAGGCGACTCGTCTAAGGTAGTGTTATAAAAAAGTGACGTATACATACTTAAAGGTTAAGACTCGGCGTGGAGAGTTTTGGCGGGAACACGGAAAAATCATGTCGTTGCATTCTATTATTTTCTTAAACTTGTGTTTTTTCGCGAATTAATGATTAAAAATGGTGGTGTTTTATTCATTGAGTGTTGAATTACATGCACGAGTGTGGGAAAGTGATATACTGTGGTGAAACATGTCTTTTTGTGTTGTTTTCAAAACTCCATAGAAGCTCATAGTAAAGTCGCCACAACTTTACTAGGGTATGACTTGGACTCGACTATGACTAATTTCGTGTGACTGACTGTGATATCATGACATATTTGACTTGATTTTCATATAAATACTTGAAAAAATCATAAACTTGACACTGGCAGAATGCACAACGTGCGATGCCAAGAACTAAGAAAAAAAAAAAAAAAAAAAAGACTCGGCGTGACATAATGTATAGACGTCACAGGAAATCCAATATGGCGGATAGTAAAATAAAACCTATAAATATTTATCACATTATTAATGTGTTACCAGAGAATCCAAAGGCGGAGTCGCCTTCGACGCAAATGACTCGCTTCCCGGGCGCGTGGTCTCGGCACCACATAGCCGCAGCGGTCGCGAATCCGGGACCTACCTGGAAACATTACAGTACAAAATCTTGAGAAAGCAGTAGGATAGGACAGATAGGTTGACAAAAACACTATGATTAGATATAAGAGATCACGTAAACTTGATTACCCTAAGGAAAAACCTATAATTATGAACAGAAAAAAGAACGGTATTAGCATTTAATTTTCATGCTAAACAAACAGCACACTACCCTAGAGGTGACGTAATTTTGATGTGCGGCATAAATAGAAGGTACCAAACAAACACAATTTTGAACCCATTGGCATCATTTAGCAGCATGTCCGTTGTCCATGGTGTCGGCTCCCTGGCTCTATAATGATGAGTGACTCACTCCCATGGTGCCGAAGGTGCCTGCGTCGAGCCGGTGCCGAGGCTTGTTGTTGAGTAGCATGCCGCGCCCGATGTCCATGGTGTCGGCTCCCTGGCTCTATAATGGTGAGTGACTCACTCCCATGGTGCCGAAGGTGCCCGCGTCGAGCCGGTGCCGCGGCTTGTTGTTGAGCAGCATGCCGCGCCCGATGTCCATGGTGTCGACTCCCTGGCTCTATAATGATGAGTGACTCACTCCCATGGTGCCGAAGGTGCCCGCGTCGAGCCGGTGCCGCGGCTTGTTGTTGAGCAGCATGCCGCGCCCGATGTCCATGGTGTCGGCTCCCTGGCTCTATAATGATGAGTGACTCACTCCCATGGTGCCGAAGGTGCCCGCGTCGAGCCGGTGCCGCGGCTTGTTGTTGAGTAGCATGCTGCGCCCGATGTCCATGGTGTCGGCTCCCTGGCTCTATAATGGTGAGTGACTCACTCCCATGGTGCCGAAGGTGCCCGCGTCGAGCCGGTGCCGCGGCTTGTTGTTGAGCAGCATGCCGCGCCCGATGTCCATGGTGTCGGCTCCCTGGCTCTATAATGATGAGTGACTCACTCCCATGGTGCCGAAGGTGCCCGCGTCGAGCCGGTGCCGCGGCTTGTTGTTGAGTAGCATGCTGCGCCCGATGTCCATGGTGTCGGCTCCCTGGCTCTATAATGGTGAGTGACTCACTCCCATGGTGCCGAAGGTGCCCGCGTCGAGCCGGTGCCGCGGCTTGTTGTTGAGCAGCATGCCGCGCCCGATGTCCATGGTGTCGGCTCCCTGGCTCTATAATGATGAGTGACTCACTCCCATGGTGCCGAAGGTGCCCGCGTCGAGCCGGTGCCGCGGCTTGTTGTTGAGTAGCATGCCGCGCCCGATGTCCATGGTGTCGGCTCCCTGGCTCTATAATGATGAGTGACTCACTCCCATGGTGCCGAAGGTGCCCGCGTCGAGCCGGTGCCGCGGCTTGTTGTTGAGTAGCATGCCGCGCCCGATGTCCATGGTGTCGGCTCCCTGGCTCTATAATGATGAGTGACTCACTCCCATGGTGCCGAAGGTGCTTGCGTCGAGCCGGTGCCGAGGCTTGTTGTTGAGTAGCATGCCGCGCCCGATGTCCATGGTGTCGGCTCCCTGGCTCTATAATGATGAGTGACTCACTCCCATGGTGCCGAAGGTGCTTGCGTCGAGCCGGTGCCGCGGCTTGTTGTTGAGTAGCATGCCGCGCCCGATGTCCATGGTGTCGGCTCCCTGGCTCTATAATGATGAGTGACTCACTCCCATGGTGCCGAAGGTGCCCGCGTCGAGCCGGTGCCGAGGCTTGTTGTTGAGCAGCATGCCGCGCCCGATGTCCATGGTGTTGGCACCCTCGCTCACAATGATGGAGTCCTTCGGAATGTTGTCTTGCACAGTCTTGAACACAGCGTAGTAGTTCAGCGGAGTTGCTGTACTCGACGCTTGCGCCTGAAAAACAGCATTGTAGTGTGCAACAAATTTTCCTGGTTTAAGGACTATATTTTAATAATTAGTCGCTTCTTGCGGATTTACCAACGATTTTCCAGTTTTATGTATTTTTTGGAGGAAATTACCTTTTGTTCATTGTGGTTTAAATGGAATTGTTTAGGAGAGGGGGTTAACTTAATCCCCAACGAGATTTGCTTGGCTATAAGCTATCCCCATCACATCATGCTAACAGTTTGTCAGTGTGTGTGTGTTTGCTTGTAACCTTTTGACGCCAAAACGGATGAACGGATTTGGATGAAACTGGAAGTGAAGATAGGTTATTTACCGGAATAACACATGGGCTACTTATTATCATCACGCGGATGACACCGCGGGGCGCAGCTAGTATCTTAAGGCGCTACAACAGCAAACCTTTTGGTATTCTGTATTGCAACCCATATAGAGTTCAATATTGCGATTAATTTGATGTCAGTTGAATATCATGTCTATGTTCGCGATATTTTTTTCGTAGTATTAATTTGTTTAAAAATAAAAGAGACCAGATTAGAGGAAAAATTATAGATGTTTCTTTACTTTAGTAAATTTCCTTTTTTCTAATTACAAAAAGTATGGTTAGTTAAGAATATATAATATATACAAAATATTAAGAAATGCGATACGGAAGTTTGTTTTGATGTTGTTTTTTATGATGACGATTTTTTACGATTTTTTTCTTCAAAATTTTTGATATATTTTGTACAATATTATTACGTAGGTCTTTTTTGTAATCTCTTAACTATGCACTGTATTTCTTTCAAGGATGTTTCAGTAATGGATATTGCCTAACTGTGCTATGAAAAACTGGTATTGGGTTGCGTCTTATAACGCTCTATGCAGTCCTGGATTTGTCAAAAGGCCGTGGCCTGGGGGCGGCAGCGTCCTAGGGGCGGCAGATTTCAGAGGATGCTGCCGCCTCTATTATTTTAGGTACATGGGGCGGCGGAAATAAAGTGGCCTACACACATAAAAAATATTAATCCGGCACTGGCTCTGTCGTAACTTACAGCAACGAACTCCGTGTTAGCTTTCTGCTTCTGGCTGAGTGTACCCCACCACTTGTTGTTGCTCGGCTGTAGGGAGAACTTCTTCTCGGCCAGCTTCTTGGCGAGCTGCTCCGCGAACGGCTTGATGTCCGCGTGCACGGCCACCTCCGACTTGACGGCGTTGTGGAACTCTTCCGGGGTTATATCCACCTGGGGGCGAACGTTGTGATAATACAAACGTTCTCATTTATTTTTAATAATTATATTGTATACAGATCAACTGTATGAATTATGTATTACAATAAAATTATTATCTTGGTTGACTTTTAAATTTATATTTATCAATAAAAGACGTTGACTTTGACTTATGTTGGTCTTCGTTTGGCCACCAACTCGCCTGGTGGTAAGCGACGTGTCCGAGGGTGGAACACGTCGATCTCGAAGACATCTATTCACTCTAGCCTTGAAGAGGCACAGGGGCCGTACCGTGAACCGCTTACAGCGGGACCGAATACACTGCGCGACCGTGAACCTTATTGCGAGGCGATAAAGTTCACAGTCGTGCAGCGTCGGCAGTTGAGCGTATTCGCTCCCGGAATAAGCGGTCATGGTGCAATATACATATATGATTTTAAACTGAGAATACTCAAAAAGACAACTTAAATAGACGCGTAGGAAACTAAACCACATTGCATCGTAATTAGATAAATTTTAATCTGATGCAAAATTACATTTCGTGCGTTTCACTTCAAATGCGCCAATGATTGGCATTTTTTCGTCGTAGTTTCTATACAATTATGTGTGAAACTGGCGACAGCGGTTTTCCATACAATTGCTTTAGAACATTGTTTTGACAGCCGTTCTACCTAAGAAGTTGGGCTTTCGCTTTTCTGTGAGTATACCTGTATAATTTTCACGTTGGGCGCGTATCGCGGCGACTGCCCGAAGTGCAGCATCCAGTTTAGTCTGGCTCCCAGCAGCAGCACAACGTCAGCTTGCAGCAGCGCTTGCGTACGCGCAGAGGACACGCAATATGAAGACTCGTCCGGCACTACACCCTTGCCTGCAATTGGCACAATTCAGTTTAGTATCGGCTTCAGTCTTAAAGATCGCTTTAGGCTTCTTGGTCTGTGTCAATGGGTCTGTTAGTTATTTAGGCAGTACTCGGCCAGAGCTACCGCAAGGGGAGAGGAATCTCCTATTCATGCTAAGAATGCTGTGCGCCACTGTTTCGCTGGCGCATTTCAACATTTTTGAAGATTTATACAATCACTGAATGTAGTTATGAAAGATCGCAGCTGGTGAAATTGCTGAGACAACATTACACAGGTTTAGAAAACTTATAAAAAAAACAACTGTTATTAAATAAAACCGACTTAAATTTCGAGTACCTGGATGACATCTTCATATTTTCCAGTTCTTTTGATTTAATAACCAAACTACTGAACCAATTTCGATAAAATGTATATGGGACCACCTCTGAAGTATCACCTACCAAAAAAAAAAAATTTAAAATTAGATCATAATTGGCGAAATAATACATTAAAAAAAAATACAGTCAAATACCTTGACCCCGACAAAATTTATAAAATAGCATTTTTTTTGGCGATTTCAGGTTTGGTGCTTGTTTAAAAGTTGTTCATAATGGTGAGCACAATTATATCTTAGATTCTCTCTCTCTTTAAGACTTGGAGTATTGCAAGTGATCTACCAATTCACCTGGTTTATGAACTACTTACCCATAGGAGTAGGAAGGAACGGCAGCTTGGTTTGTTCCACTAATTTCCCAATAGCTTCTTCTGCTCTTGCGTGTGCGGCTCCCTTGCCCACTATTACCAGAGGCCTCTCAGCGTTGGCCAGTAAGTCAGCCGCTTGTTGCACTAGTGCGGGGTCGGGGTGCGCTGGACGAACAGGCTCCGACGTATAGAAGTCTAATGGGACTTTGCTCTCGTCTGTTTCAGCCTGAAATATGTCATGACAGACGATGGTGAATAATCAATGGTGGGCCAACCCTAAACGCGGGAAAAAATCAGCTGTTCCATAGAAAAATTCCATTCGACCTCGATGAAATATATGCAACTGTTGATATTTTTCGCGAATTCAGGGTTGGCCCTATAGTAAAAGTTGTTCACAATTATGAGTATATGATGAGTACATAAACTAACTAACTACCTTTTAGTATTGTTGAACCTTTGTGTTACACATTGTATAAGTACAACAATGTCATGTTCAGTGCAAGCTATTTTGTACTTTATTTGTGATATCATAGTGTACATTTTCCTCTGTAAAGCTTGTTGAAAATGACAATGTTGGCTTAGTAATACCGAAACGCGTAACCTTGTATACTTGCCATCAGCATCGCAATCTGGGGCAGCGCAATAAAGGCGAGCGGCTACACGTGCACACTACTACTCACCATGAGCAGAGTGCCGGGCATGTCGAGGTAGGCGACGCCGGGCCGGCCGGCGGAGGCGAGTCGGACCGCTTTCTCCACGTGGAGCGGGATAAGTCGCGGGGATGGCGGCCGCGCCGCGTACTTGCAGTACAGCCGACTCGACTCCACCTGGGGACACACGCATCTTAGAGTACATGATTGCTAATAAAAAAATCTTTATAACTAATTAAAATAACAACAAAAAAGTATTGCGGATGTGGGCAATTATCTATGATGTGGGTGGTCTTTAACTACTGGCCTTTTGGAGAAACTCAGTCACACAACGGGCAATGGAGAGAGTTATGTTCGGAGTTACTTTGCGCGATAAAATCCAGCACGAGGATATTCGCCAAAGAACCAAAGTCACCGACATAGCTCGCAGGGTTTGCAAGTTGAAGTGGCAATGGGCAGGCCACATCGCTAGAAGAACTGATAACCGATGGGGAAGAAAGGTTCTTGAGTGGCGACCGCGAACCGGAAGACGCAGCGTAGACGCGGCCTCCCACTAGGTGGACCGACGACATTGTTAAAGTTGCGGTCAACCGGTGGATGCAAATGGCAGGTTGTCGTACAGTGTGGCGGTCTAAGGGGGAGGCCTTCGTTCAGCAGTGGACGTCTCCGGGCTGATGATGATGATGATGGGTAATTATCTAGATTTGTTACATGTTCACATCACATCATCAGGACGTCCACTGTTGGACGAAAGCTTCCCCTTTAAACGGGAGGGGTTGCCATAACCCCCACGCTTGGTCGGCAGCTTGGGGATCGCAGAAAGCTCACCACTGTTAACCGAGAGGACGCTGCTGCCCGTCCTCCAGTGGTTCTGGATGCAGTTGGTCACATTTTAATGTTTGTTACATGTTTGTTCATGTTGTTACATTACATGTTTATGCCGGAAAATTTGGGCGTAGAACTATAGCAAACATAATTGTAAAGAGGAAAAAAAAGAGGAGTAAAGAGGATTCGTATCATAGAAAACGCGTCTAAACATAGTTGATTGGTTCCCAACGAGTCACACTGTGTGGTTTTGTGTGACTCGTTGGGAACCTTCCAACTACTCACCACCATGTACCATCATTACGAACAACTTTTACTAAGGGGCCAACCCCGAATCTGCGAAAAAAAAATCTGCTGTTCCATACAAAAAGTTCATTGACCTTGGACAAAATGTATGGAACAGCTGATATTTTTTTCGCCATTTCAAGGTTGGCCCCATAGTAAAAGTTGTTCGTAATGATGAGTACATAATACATAAGTAGGTTCACTAACACATAGGTTCAGTATTGTTGAACCTTTGTGTTATATATTGTAAAACTACATAACACAAACAATTTCATGTTCAGTGCAAACTATTTTGTTCTTTATTTGTGATTTGATAGTATACATTTTCCACTGTAATGCATGGGTCGTTGAAGACATGCGGCTCCTGCCGGCTGAGAGCCCGCCTCAACACTACATTGGAATTTCGACAGTGTGGTATGCAAATAGATTACAAATTAGCTTGCATGAACATAACATAATTGTAGTTACAGATTTATTGTGATTCAACTATGTTTAAATAGATTAGACGTGTTTTCTACGGGAGTGACTTAGGCAAGACTTAGACAAGAGCCACTTGCTAGCTTATAGCATAGATTAAGTTAATATACTTAATCTATGCTTATAGTCTCTTTCGGTTTTACATCTACCCGAGACAGTTATAGTGTCTTATAGTACACATAGCTACATAATTATGGGTATATAGTGATTATGAGGCGAGGTGTAGAAGACATCACATGTTACCTCTTCACGAGCGACATAGAATGGGTGATATTGTACTTTTAACAAAAATTGCTCAATGTCAAGTTGACTCTTCACACCTCCTCTCTAACATAAACTTGCACGTCCCTAGAATACTCGCAAGACATCCTAAATGCCTACACATCCCTCAGTGTGTGACTAATAATTATAGACAGAACTCCTTCTTTCTACGAGCATCTAACTATATAAATAAACTGGAAGACTATCCCGAATTTGACTTACTTAATTCATCCGCGAACTCGATAAAACTTAATATTACCAAAAACTGGTTTGGTGTGTCTCCTTGACTTATACTTAGTATACCTACATATTATTTATTTAATTTCATTTAAGTAATTGCAGACAAGTGTCTGATTAGTCTCAATATGCGGAAACTCTTAAATGGCGCATAGTTTCTATATGTTTAGTAATTATGTTTTTTTGTCGCTGTTAGTTTCCCGAATAAAATAAAATAGTAGGTACCTACGTACTATATTTTTTTCTGTGCTGTGAGATTGTTCCATGTAATAGTCGCCCATCTCTCTCATCATCTCTCTTGTAAGGGTCTCTCACAAGGCACAATCCAAGAACCGCCAAAGATCGCGTTGCTCTCAACCCGATCTTCGGCGTTTCGATTCCAGCTTCTGCCAGTCATCTTACTACATCATCACTCCATCGAGTCTCAGAGCGTCCTAAAATACATTTGCCGATTCGGGGTCTCCACTCTAGAGCGAACTAACACCCGGGATAAATATGTAGCTGCGTACTTTAGTACAATAGTTTTATTTTACACGATGTAATAAATGATCAATCGTTGAATAGTGTTTAAGTATGATTATTCCTAATCTTAATCGGGTCACTTATTCATAATACCTATATGAGAAAACCTTGTCTTGTATCCATCCTTATTTAATCTAATCATGAGTTATGTACGTAATCTTTATGTAATATACAACCAGCTGCACCCCGTGGTTTAACCCGCGTGGTGATCAAAAACGGCGATGATAAAGTAACCTATATGTTATTCCGGAAAATAAGCTATATCCTAAACAAGCTAGCTATTTCGAGTTTCATCCAAATCCGTTCAGTCGTTTCGGCGTGAAGAGACAACAAACAGGTACAGACACACCCCTACATACCGACAAACTTAATTATACATTTATAAATAAGTGTGATATTGTAGAGCTATATATGTATTTGGCGTACAACTCCAACTGTTCCGACAGAAAAGAGTAAGAACTTGGAATAATAATGACTTTAATTAATTACAATATTGACGTAAGCATCTTATATGACTATAATGATAAATAGACATACATTTTTTACGAACAATATAACTACATACCTACTCGTATGTAATTAATTAATTATGTATTAGGTACGAAGCGATTAGGTATTGTTAGTGGGCAACCGGTGGATGCAAATGGCAAGTTGTCGTACAGCGTGGCGGTCTAAGGGACGCCTTCGTTCAGCAGTGGACGTCTCCGAGCTGATGATGATGACGATTTCGATAGATATAGATCTTTTGGTATTTTGGTCCTTTGGTCAAAAAAAAAAAAGGATTGTATCCAGACCAATGAAAGTCAAGACAATTCAAATGATCAAACCCACTACCAGTCGGTAGCGTACCCAGCATGCTGGCGGCATTGCCACGTTGACTGGCAATGTTTATAGAATAGATAGTATAAGTGCTTTGTCCCACTCTCTTCACTGTCGTAAGATCGAAACAACTTTCAATGTACTAACAAAAAAATATGTTTTTAAACTTATAGGTTAAGTATGTGTACCATCTTCGACCACACCGTCACTTAACTTGAAGTGAGTAACGTGACAACCATTCGAAACAAACCTACTAGGATTTGAGAATCACAGAGGTGTTTACGGTTTGTAAAAATGAATTCAAATATACTTGACAAGAGGAAGAGGTGGACCTTCCCAAACTTAATAATAATAAAGGGGCATAGCTATCAATGCTAATTGGAATTAACAGATAATTATGATACAAAGGAATTAAAAATTGATATCAACGCGTGTGGCGTTGATATTTGAATTTAAATATTATATTTTTTGCTGAATTGCTTATCAAACCTAAGTTGCAGCAATTTAGCATTTGACGACTAAGATGAAAGTGCAGTACCGTCTTTACCATAAAGACACACGGGGCCCGTGCCCGGGGAAAATTTCTCTTACATTTATTTTCATAACAGTTTTGTCGGGCACAGTAACAGTGAGCACCCGGAACATAAATAAAACTTACTTTTGTTTGGAAATTTTACTCAAAATGTGACGATTTTATTTAACCAAACTATTGCCATTTTTCTATTAGAAGTATAATATTTCCATAACATTTGGTTTGATTTTAATTTATTTGGTTTGGTTAATAGTTTGGATCTATTTAAGACATAAAAAGCCAGTAGAAAAATGTTAATAAGTATCATGCGCTTTTTTTACTTTCCAAAAAGGGCCCCAATTTTTTGTGTGCACAAGGGCCCCAGCATTGTTTAAGACGGCCTTGTGCAAGGGATGGATTGATTATTTGTGCAAATACTTTAAATATGAGTCAAATTAGTCAAGGAGCGAGGTCACAGCTCGCTGCGAAATACTAGTTTTTTTTTTTTCTAACTAATTATCTCACCTGCGGCCATTCCTGGAAGCCTCCAATGCCCTCGTGGTCCTCAGGACACGAGCCGGCGATGACGATGAGCGGCCAGCAGTTCACTTGTGCGTTGGCCATGCCTCCGATGCAGTGCAGCAAGCCAGGACCCGACACCGCCAGGCATACTCCTGGCTTCCCTGAAGAAAAACAATGTTGGCTGAATAATAAGGTATTGGTGCTATGATAATCTGTTGGCAGAACACGCGGGTGGAACTGAAACGTGGTCTTTAACTGCTGGCCTTTTGGAGAAACTCAGAGTCACGCAACGTCCAATGGAGAGAGTTATGTGCAGTTTTAGGACATACTCAGGACAATCTTTTTACTTTTTGGTGCTGTGTTTAAATTTCTGTGTCGATCGAGCCAATAAGGTTCCTATAACGCAATAAGAATCAAAAACTGGGGCAGAGATAGCTGCATTTTCAGAAATCACAGTTTTGGTTCAAAACAGGCTAATTCAAAAATTACAATGTTTTAAATAATCTAAAATCATTAAATTTCGCTGACCTAAACCTGTATAAATCAAACGATATTCCATGACCTGCTTAAGCATGCTCAGAAAGGATACGGTGTACAACACCATCACCCTGTATGTACCAAACGTAATAGTGTCATAGTGTCCGTTTCTGTAGGACTTGCGATGTGGAGTACGGCTTCAGGTGCAACAGCTAACCTAACCTGAATAGGCAATTTCATACAATTACAATGAATTTGGGGACACAAAAATAATGTCCGACCAAAAACGACCAACCAAATATCAAAGTAATCTGTGCATTCAGATAACTTATCTGAAACTAAGCTAATTCACGCTAAATTATTATATTAGCCAGACAAGCCAAAAAGACATGTTTATCGTAAGTTTTGTACCATACCTAAATCTATTGTTTTTAATTACATTGTGTAGGTGAGTATTCAGAAAAAACTGAGAAAAGAACTGGTTATAGCCGTCCGTAATTAGCTGATTGTATATAAACAAATTAGTATTGTTTAAAGTTTTTATGTGAGAATTATAAAATTAATATATGAATTTCTGAAACTTAATCTAAAAGAAGTTTGGGGAAGATGTGTTAAAACTATTTATTTGATACAAAATTTTAGATAATAGTTCTACGTATATAATGAGATTTTTCGCAAATAGAGGCCAATATTGCGATACTTTATAAGCTTTTAGCAACCGAGTACTCCTCATGTAATCTGTTTGATAACAGCTCTTGATAAGATTGATGGAAATAGAAGTTATGATTGAGCCCATGTTGGTTATTGTGATAAAGGTCCAAAGGTGGGTTTGATTAGGTCTAAAAGTTCTTAATCAAATCCTCCTTTGGACCTTTAGTTTATCAGGAACCGACTAACTGCATATCGGGCTTGTGTACCAAGATGATTAACTTGTGTAAGCACTACCTGGGCCCTGTTTTGTAAAGCTACAAGTACAAGCTTACAATGGGGAATATGCATGTGTTTAAATTATTAAAAATAATAGGATAAATGGAGAGTTTAACTGAATCTGGTGCTTACATCGAAAAAATTATTGAAATTGGCTGGTAAAGTTCTGAAATATAAGCGTTCGAAGTATTTGGGAGGGAGTCATATGTCCCTTTCTAGCAAAACACGTGCATAGTATAGAATTTGTTTGGAATCGTGTACTTTGACGTCATAAACCTAGTATAGTGTCTAACAGGAAACTAAAATGTATAAAACTTCGTTATTTATGCACATATGAAAATTATCATTATCGATGATTTGTTTTGTAACCAGTCAGTTTTTTTGTGAGTCAATAAAAAAAAACATGGATATTCCCTATTGTACTAGCTTTTTGTACCAGTAACTACAAGTTACCAGTTACAGTTACCAAGACAGACCATCTGTCTGTCTTGGTCTGTTTTTTTTTGTCTGTCTTTTTTTGGTCTGTGTCCTGTAACTGGTAACTATGTTAAAATGTTACAGACAGATGGTCTGTCTTGGTCTGTTTTTTTTTGTCTGTCTTTTTTTGGTCTGTTTTTCTTCAAGTGCTTGTAGTTTGTACACTGGTTATCGTGTAGCTTTAGAAAACGCAGTACTCAATATTTTTTTGTGGTGTTGCCAGTTTTTCACTATAAGTACAATACTTGTAGCTTTATAAAACAGGGCCCTGGGGTTCTATGTAACCAAACAATAAAACTAAAACTAAAAAAAAAAAAAAAACTAACAAAAAAAAACAAGATTTCAGTTATTTATTTCTTACCAGTAAGATACCCAACTGCTTGAGCTGCATAGCACGCTGCTTGTTCATTACGCATGCCAATGTATTTGAGCCCGGCAATTTGGAATGCCAGCGCAGTCTCAATGACTGGGATGCCGACAATTCCAAACACATATTCAACACCCTGGAAACATTTTTACTTTCTAATAATAATGCTCTTCATAAAGAAAAAATTAAAAAGTTATGATGTAAGCTGTGCCCATTCCAAGTACATTGAAACACTATACAACAAAATAAACTATGCATGAAAATATTTTAATGCTGTTAAGTCCGTCTAGTCTGTTCCTTGATAATTATTGACTTCCGCAGTAAATTGAACTTGAGCCTTCGAGTATATTAAAATATTATATTTGTGTATACTAAGGCTGGCCAGTTAGCTTTTAAAGTTAGCTACTACGTAACTTACATATAATTACAATATGCTGAATGAAAAAAAATCTTTTTTTAGTTTAATGGCTGCATAGGTTTGTTTTTATTACTTTATGTGAGAAAAACTAAAGGGGCATATCAAAACAGGCATTTAATTTATCCTCATCACCTTCATCACTGGTAGTTTTATTTTCTTATTTAATTTTTTATTCATTTATAGGCTTGCGTGCGCCATCTCGTCTGAGGATAAACGAAGATGCAGTCTACGATGGAGCACGCTTGCCTAGAAGAAACCGATTCACTCGCGACTTGAAGGCACCCAGATTATAATTATCGGGAAACACCACTCTGGCAGCGTATTTCACTGTTTAGCAGTTCAAATAAAGAAAGCGGAATCAAACATATGAGTTTTTGGTTTATCAACCATGAAACGGTGTCGCTTTTTCGAGGGCCTGGCCATTCAGCCCACTGTAATTAGCATCCTTCACTAAATTTCATTCACTTCCGGACAATTTGACTCTAGTTATTAATGGGCATCCGAAAGCTGACTGTTGCACTAGACTATGGGTATTAATGTTTAATTTTATAGTTTTAAGATGAAAGCAAATTATGTCATTATCCTTGTCTACAATGAATAAGATAGTAATATTTTTAATTGCCTCCAAAATCAACTTCATTAGCAAAACAATTAATGTGAATTGCAGACGTAAAATACAAATATTACATTAAGTCACCTTTCTAAGTCCTTGTTTCTAGTATCCTCTAGTTAAATATATATTATCTATAATATAAACGATTAATGCTGGACAGTTAAAACTGAATAGACAATATTAGACTTAATTAAATACTTATATTGGCATACCTACTAAGATATAAGCTGTAAGAGTACACCAAATCTATGCTCTAATCAGGCTATTTGTTAGCCTGATTAGAGTATCATTGGTGAAACACCAAGCAAAACTAATACCACCACCAAATAGATTGTTAGGACTTACTTCAAGGCCAGTTAGTGCATCATTGGCATTATCATATTAGAGAACTCACCTGCTTCTTCAAGCTCTCAGCTAATATTGTGTTCCCGTCAATACCCATGGCTTGATTTAGCTTTTGAGACACGTGAATGCTCCTTCTAAAAACTAGCTGACCTAAGCGCCCTAACAACATTTTAATTAAAGTTACTAGCTTACAACTTTCCTAAACTCGGATCGTAAAATGAAGCGCGTCCAAAGTACGACAAGTTTTAAACTGTATTGTTTTATTTCATCTAGATAAAATGTATGGCGATAACTTACTGTGATAGATAGCGGTGAATTTTTATTATTGTCCCGATGGATTATATTATAGTGTTTTTCAAGATAAAGACACTTTTAATGCATTTATCTGAAGCTGATATTGACCTTTGGAATAGGCGCGTCAGAACGATAACAAAACGATATTACAACTGAAAGAAAAGAAAACTTTATTTCTATTCTGAACTGGAAAGGAAGTCCATCAGCTGTTTTTAGTTGACATGACAATGACTTTGATAAAACAGTTTAATTTGACATTGATTAACGAGTGCTGCCAGACCTAATATTATGGAATCTACCGAGGCGTTCTTATTTTAATGAAACATCCCTGTATTTTTTAAGCGGAGGAATTAGTAGAAAAAAAAAGTCTACAGAACCCTGGCCTCCATGCGGCGGGTCAGATGAATGGCCCTGCCACCTGCCACTGCGGCCGCCAGCAGCTAATACAAGTGTACTCAATTTTGGTATTAGAAGGTACCTATGGGAGAAATTTGAAAAAAATATTTGTAGTAAATAATAAAATATATATTAGCTTTTCAAATGACACCCATAAGTACCTTCCAAAATCAAATTGTCTATGTCAACAGTAGAAGCGACAGTCGAGCGTAGCGTGGTTCTCGCATTATAGAATCGATCATAGCTTCTTTGATTATTATTTAATGGCAATTCGGATTACAATTTTGAAAAGCTAATAAAATGTGCTATCTTTCATAGTGTAAAATTAATATTGCTACAGTTGCACATTATTAGTTAAACTGATTTATAAATATGTAAAAGTATAGGGTCAGAAAAACAGTTTTCTTCGAATATATTTATAACTACTACACTTACGCTATAACATATAGAAAAACAATTCTTGCACATTAAACCTTTCAAATGACACCCCACACGCCCCATTTGGTGAAATAGAACTCGAGAAATCTTAAAAAACTGCATATTTTGTCGCCATCTTTGTGACGTCATAACTACTACTGGCCCCATTTTCGCGAATTACAAGCGATTATTTCGTATTGTGAAGATAACAAGGAACACATCCATACTGGTTGTAAGTATATAGAAGAGATGGCTACGAAAACCGAGAAGGAGACGACTTTTTCAACATTTGCCTACAGACTAGGATAGTGTGAACAAAATGGCCTAGCGTTTCATATCACGCATTTTGACAGGCACAACTTAAAATACGTGAGAATCGAGTGCAACTTCTATTTTAAGCATTGGTTAGTGATTGGTTTCGCAGCCATGCGCAACAAGTCAGGAGGAGTCAACAAGATGCCTCGCGTAGTGGTGAAACACGTGTTGGCAAGCGAGTACTACTAAGGATTAAATGTAATCTGAAAAGAATTATAAATTATTGTAACCTGAAATAATAATTATAATTTATGAATTTGTAACAAGATTATTATTTATGAATCCGGAACCCCTTAATTTTATTGTTTCAGATTAAATTTATATTCTGTTTCAGATTACATTCATTATTTCGATTCAGATAATTTTAATTATTACGTTTAGATTAAATTGATTATTCATTTCAGGTTTAATGACAATTCTTTGCAGATTGCGGTATCACATTGGCCTTTTTCGGTCCTTTTTCCTATTGGTACTTGATAGGATATACAACGGAATTACAATAGAGATTTTAGTGTATTATCACGGTTGATTATGATGATTTTCCGCAAAGTACCTAACACCTGAATCAACCTCATATTGATTAGTGATACTTAATGTTAATTAATGTTTTTTCAAATATTTATAATTTTTATATTTCGACGCAACTCCGGCAGCTAAAATTGCATGGATTGCGCTTGAGATTAGGTCCCTTGATGAGATACTCCTCAAATTCAGACGACTTTTTAAAATATCCAACCTATCTCATCATTGTCATAATATTATTATTAGATCTTGATAATGTTTTGTGAAAAATATGATCAGTAAATTCTGAACTTCTATATATTATAAATAAAGTCAGTAAGCAACTACGCACAATGATAGTCAATCCTAAAAAAAACTACTAATTTAGTAGGATATTTATTATTGTAATCTCCGAAACCGGAAATGACCATCACCGCGTTTTTCAAACATAACTGGGACTCTAATTTTCGAATCTTTTTAATTATTACAACACCATACACAGAATACACTGGAATACACAGTCATGAGTTTTCGCACAATACATTTGTAATATTTTAACATTAACAATGATTTTATTATTTCTCTATCTCTGTTTGTGTATCTCTATACTTAAGTTATTTTTTTCTTTACCAGGTATTAAAATTGGAGGGGGCACAGGTTTGATTTTAGGGGGGCATTTGGCCCCGCTGCCCCCACTTCCACGGCGCTGGCAGTAGCCATAAAAAAAGAAAAATACCAAGTTAAAAAAAAAAAAATGCGTTCCGTTTAGTACCTGATGCAAAGGTTAATTGCCATTCAACGTGGCAATGCAGCCAGCGTTATGGGCACGTTTAAACCGGGTACAGTTAGGGGTGGGTTATTTTCGTAGTAAGTAGGTACCTAGGGCTTAAAAAAAATATTTTACTGTCTGATGTGTTTGCGTTTTATTGCCATCACGTTCACGCCTGATGTTAAGCGAAGATGCGGTCTACGATGGAGCAACCCTGCCCAGAAGAAACCGATTCTTGAGACTTGAAGACACCCAGATTGCATCTCTCGGGAAACACCCATGCACTCCGGAAGCGCATTACACTCCTTAGCAGTTCGCACAATGAAAGTGGAATCAAACCGTTTCGATCATGTGCTAGGAACGACAACCATGAAACGATGCCGGTTTTTCAAGCTTTTGGCCGTCCGATAGGTAGTAGAATAGGCAGGGGGGAACTATATAGACCACGTAGATCTGAGGCACACTAACCAAAATGTAGGTATCCGATAAAACACTGATAGACTAGCCAACTTTGCGCCGATGTTCAGGGCTTTGGAGCTTA
This sequence comes from Erannis defoliaria, assembly GCA_905404285.2. Classification (NCBI taxonomy): domain Eukaryota; kingdom Metazoa; phylum Arthropoda; class Insecta; order Lepidoptera; family Geometridae; genus Erannis; species Erannis defoliaria. The sequence continues at coordinate 8,867,736 of FR990084.1, forward strand.
GACTGAACTAGGGAGTCGTTGCTACTTACGTATAGATCGTCGTTGTCTTAAAGTTGTTACTTATTGTCTCTGGTCCAGAGCTCGACCCCCCCCCCCCTATACACAACGTATAGGTACAACGTAGTACAACTATTACGGAGTACTATTATTTATTCTGTGGTACAACATAGGAAACTGTTCCGGCGTGAAATACCGTTTGAGCCTTTGACTCTATATACAATGTGTAACAAATAGGTTCAATAATACTGAAAGGTATGTATGTACTCATAATTATGAACAACGTTTACTATGGGGCCAATCCTGAAAGCGCAACAAAACAGCTTTTCCATACATTTTGTCCAAGGTCAATTAACTTTTTGTACGTGACTATACTGTTTGTTTTTTGGCGATTTCAAAAGTTGGCCCCATAGTAAAAGTTATTCATAATGATGAGTACATACAGTCCCGGGTCTATGGCAAAACCGCACACGCCCCGGGCGGCACATTCAGGGGGTGCCAAAATCTCTATAAAGTTTCGTAGTTCTGCCTTAATTTTTCCATAAGTGATCCACACGAGCAAAAGAGATAGCCTGCATAACTTTATAGAGATTTTACTGTGGTTAATAGTAGAATAAATAGAGAATATTTTGTTCCATTGTAGAAGATGTTATGTCCGAGAATATTTTAGCTGGTCGCTGCGGCGGGCGAATTGAGCGGCAAAGAAAAAAGTCAACATCATTTTTTCCCTCAATAATTGAATGAGCGGATTATGGATTTTCCAAATTTTCTTCTTTTTCATACATATTTTTTCATGAGTACATACATACCCTTCAGTATTGTTGAGCCTTTTTATTACACAATGTATAAGCCAAAGTTAAGTGTGGGAGAGTCAGGGCAACGCCCAAGATACGCCTAAGAGACGCGACGATAAAATCATCGTCGCTGGCAACGCCCAAGAGCCCAAGAACTCAAGCCTCTACGCGTCATCGGAACACATCGACGAAAACTTCCAGGCGCTAACTTTAAGAGTTTTGGAACAGAATAAATAATAGTAGGTGCCACAGTTTTGGTGAGTATTATATACTTATCTAATAACTTTCCCTCCATGGGAATCCCGGTGCTACAGTTGCCGAGTAAGTTACGAAACTTGCGAATTTAAGAGGAAATAGTAGTGTTTACCAAGGGAGGAAACAACTCTTTTTAAGGCGAGAGTGTTTCTTTGAATCCCTCGCTGCGCTCAGGATTCAAAGTACTCGAGCTTAAAAATAGTGTTGATCCCGAGGTGGACACTCTGCTTTTTATCACCCTCTATGAGAAAATATGTAAGTGCAGCTTATGAATAAGAATAATACCTACGTTTATTAATTTTTTTGCGAGTTTGCGAGGAACAAAGAAGGTATTTTTGAATAGATGTGATAAAAACGCTATTTTATTTATTTAGGTCTTTATTATTTTACTCAAAATGCAGCTAACAGGCTATGTTGTATCATTTGTATTTCTTTAGGCTTCTAGCATATAGAATTCTGGAAAGTATTTTTCCGTTTTTTATGTGACTTGGTCCCATCCAACCCTGTGTCTCTGCCCCGTTACCGGGGGCAGATGGGAAAATGTGTTTCATCGACCCCGTAGCCCCGGTGTTGGCGCTTAATGGGGTGGATGACACATTAAGTATCCTTTTATCGGGGTGGATGGCACACATAAAGTATAATTTACCCCAGTATCGCTTAAAACGAGGTGGAAGGCACACATTAAGTATCATTTACCCCGATATCGCATAAAACGAGGAGGCTTATGCCACTTCCATAAATATAAATATTCTCTTGTTTTATTACGTTAATTTTATATTTTGTTTATGTCTACAACAGGTATTTTTTTACGTAGTCCCATTCAATTAAAATCAAAACAGTTATCGTCTAAAATCATTATAAAACATAAGATAAAGGGGCTTTCACAAAATAAAGTCATCAGCCAGTACATGAATCATGTGACAATGACAATCTACTGACAGTAAAAAAGATTTGAGAATGGTTTCAGGATGCTGTTAGGGCTGGTTCGGACTCTGCGCACCAGGGACGTGCAGCGCTTGCGCATGGTGGCCTAAAGGCAATCAAAGCGCCACTCTGCGAACATCATTGATGCGCTGCAGCGCGAGGCCAGCCCCAACACCACCCTAAAAGCATTATTATATTGGACACGGAGAGCGTATATGCCACCCACAGACCGCAAGTGTAGAAGGAGGTGTGGAGGGAGGATACTATCAGGTATTCTGTGCTTGAAAAGTAGGCCTAGTCCTAGATGATGCCATATTTATTTATATCTCTCGTACAACTTCAAGTAAACGCTAGGGTACTAACCCCGAAGCAAATAGAAGTAGCTATTTATAAATAACAAAGTTGCTAAGTATAATTTGAGTTTTAGTGCGATGCGTGTGAGTGGAAAATAGCTAAGTGAATACAATGTATTTCACGTTTTACTTACTAATAAAGCATACCAGGGATCCAATTAGTAGGTAAGGTAGATAGATAGATAGATAGATTATTTCTTTATTGCTCACACCAAATAAACATACATACAAAGGAGGAGGTCTCGAGGATTATAGTTGTTGATCGCGGAATATAATAGTCACTTAGTACAGGAAAGCATTATAAATGGGGAATTTACGCGTCATTATATACCTAGTACCTAATCTATGTACTTTTAGGTGTTACTTCCGCTTTGGTAACTCATGACTCTGACATGCACGAGCATTTGGAAGAATTGGCCTTTGACAGGCAAAACAATCAAAGCAATGGGCATAGCTTTTTTGGACATGCAGTGCCAATCTTTATTAACTCAAAAGCAAACCAGTCATCAAATTAAAAAAAACACGGCTGTCCTCGGGACGACGTAAGGATTCTAACGACACTCCATACATCCAAATCTGTTCAGGCGTTTAGAAGTTAAGGTGTACTAAAAAACTCACATACATACATAGATATATACTTACATGAACCCTGAAAATATTTACACCCCTTTTTTGGGCAGCCGTGTAGCGTAGCGATATCAATGCTTTACTATGTAATTTTTCTCGTATTCTTCTGCTGAAAAAGACACTTGTTTACGTCTTCTTTCCCTATATTGTTCACGCCATATTCTTTGGTGTAAGTATATACTTACATAGATCATCCAGCTCGATTTAGCCGCTTTAGCCGCTTATAACGAAAAATATCAGACAAACAGATGAAAAGCCAGAGTTAACTTCTCTCTCAATTTATATTAGTTCTAGTTCCCTAACATCTAACTTCTTCTTCCCTAGGGTAGAGGTTAAGGAACTAAACTTATTTTCGACAATCAATACAAAAGTGTATTTGATGGTTTGTTTGTTTCTTTTCTATGCATTTCGACGTTATTTCAGCATGGATAACAACATTAAGATAGATAACATAGGCATCATCTGCATTGCATTATTAGATTCTATTTATTTTAAAACACGAGGTGTACCTTACAATGGTTCAAAATAAGTATGTAGGTACCTACTTATATGTATAATTTCAACCTATTCATAGATTTTGAAAGAAAATTGAAACGGCATGCTAAGACAAATACTTAGCATGAATTTTTAGACTTGAAATTGATTCGGTACACAGCTTTGTCTATCCATCATATGACTAGAATATTCAAAGAATGTTAGGATATGGTTTGTGTAAACATTGTTGGTCTAGCTTAAAAATGGTGAAGCTATGATGAACTTTGTCAGTCTGCTATCTGTGCCCGACTATTTATGTCTACTATGCTTGCATTTTGCATTGATATGTCAGAGAAAGAACTAAATCCTCCAAGGCGTGCATGCGTTTTGGGTCAACTGTCTGTCCGTTCCTGTCTATGCAGCATAAAATAATAAAATACCAGAGAAATTTACTAGTAAAATACCATACAAATATACGACAGAGAGATCTAAATCCTCCAAGAATAAGGCCGAAGATCAAGTTGTAAATGAGAGCTCATTTGTATGGTTACTAAATCTAGCCCCAGAATGCCATGCGCCATCTTTTATATCTTCGAGGAATGATCGAATGTTTCATTTTATCCATTCTCTAAACGGTATTGTTTCTGCTTAAATTTAAAAAGCTCCAGATTAGCCTCGCCCATTGGTACTGAACGGAGATCAAACCCACACTTTCTAGTTGTAGGCAAAGGGGTCTTTTCGGGTCCGTTGATGTCCGGTTCACGACCTTTTTCTTTGCCCCCGATATCTTCTATGAGCTAGCTCCATGGCATTACCACGGCACGGCGTTGTGCCTAAATACCTATAGCAATATGATAAAATAATCATTCGTTTTAATTAAGGAATTGTAGAAACAGCTATAATATTATGTTATATTAATTACTTACTTAAAAAGCTTATCAATAAATTAGCTAAGAAAATTATAATGACGTTGATTAGGCTATTTAATGCTCTTGGTTTTCTCATAAATTAATTAAACGGGTACCTACCTAATGTAATGCGGTGCCATTTGGTGATACGAACCATACCTAATAATCGGATAGTTTAATTAGATTTGAACGTTATCATATTAATCATACGCTCAATTTTTGTTTTGTTCAAATGCATTTTAGGATGAGTAAAGCTGGGGCCAGACGAGCGTAATCTCGAGAGTTATGAGTCGCGTGATCTATAGGCACGAGACAACCCCATCATCATAACGCTTGCCGATCATTACTTACAGCGATACCCAGGTGAGTAGGAAACAACTAAGTCGCGAACGGTTCCTACTATTCGAGAGATTCGGTACCTGCATTCGACCTGGGTATGTCCTTAAACGGCAACCAGACCCACCGGAGGACGGGCAGCAGCGTCCTTTTGGTTAACGGTGGTGAGCATTCTGCGATCCCCAAGCCGCCTGCCAAGCGTGGGGATTATGGCAACACCCCTCTATCAAGGGGGAGGCCAAGTTTTTGGCGGGAACGCGAGAAAATCATGTCGCTGCATTGTATTATTTTCTAAAACTTGTGTTTTTTCGAGTGTTAATGCATAAAAATGGTGGCGTTTTATTCATTAAGTGCTGATTTACGAGCAAAAGTGTGGGCAAGTGATATAATGTGGTGAAACGTGTCTTTTCATGTTGTTTCCAAAACTCCGAAGAAGCTTGTAGTAAAGTTGCCACGACTTTACTAGGGTATGATTGGACTTGACTGTGACTTACTGTGTGTGACTTGGACTGTGACTACGACTCATTTAACTGGAGAAAGAAGGATCGATGAAGACAAATGTATTCGATGAAGGACTATTAAAAACAACAAAGGGGGAGGCCTTCGTCCAGCAGTGGACGTTTTATGGCTGATGACCTGCATTCGATGATGAGTCTCATAACAATCAGATCTAATACAGCGGCGGTGGTAAGCGGTGCGTAGACGACTTTCTGGCAAACGGGAAATACCACCTAGTACGCTTGCTTACATAAAACTGATTCACTCGCGACTTGAAGATAAAAAGCGAGCAAAGTTCGTATAGGCTGAGTGGAGAACAAAGAACCGGGACCAACAATTTAACGTGTCATCCGACCCACGATAGCGCTAGAAATAAATGCCACTCACGGTCACCCATCCGAAGACTGACCGGACCGTCGGTTGCTTAACATCGGTGATCGTTTAGAATCACCTAGACAAGCTACGTAACGAGCACTACAGACTTGAAGATGAAATGCGATGTTATTATCGCAGACAGGGCAACAATCCACGCTGTAACAAAATTGTAAAATATTACGTGATGCCACTGACGCGACAACGGCGATGCTTTGCATAGCGAGTCTCATAATGTGCGGCACGTAGGTGACACAGGCATAGTTCGTAGATGGTGAAAAAAGAAAACAATCGTATCGTTGCAAATGTTGTTCTGTCACGGCGGAAGTGGACGTGTGGTGCGATTCGAGGCGTTTGTTGACGAAACAATTCGCAGCAGAGCGCAGGCTGTGTTACAACCGGTCCGCAACTCCGCACTCCGCGCTTCGTCCAAGCAGACGGCCACTGCGACCGCACAGTGCCGCATCTCATATGTTCGCGACGGCTACCCGACTTCCATAAATTCGCATTCGAATCATCATGAATCCGATCGCAACGTGCTAGCTTGAGTGGAAAACAATAAGTGATATTTTACTGAAGATTTTAATAAATTGCAATGGCTGTGTTGGCGCTGAAAGTTTTCGGTAAGTTTTTGCGCTCTATATAAAATAAATCTCTTTCGTGTATGCGTTTTAATTAAAGATAATGTTATCGCTGCAATAAAACTCGGCTGAAATTGTTTCAATGCCATGGTCAGTAACCATTCAGCAATGTAGGTGATCTATATATCCTTCTATTTCCCATTCATATTTTAAACAGGCAAGTGCGAGTCGGTCTGGGAATTTTGACGGTTCGGAGTTATCCGTCAGGGTTTGATAATGGGGCCAGAAAGATTGTTCGGGGTAACGTAGCCTATTATTAGACAAAAAAACGTATACAAGTTTCTTTGTTATAAATATGAAAATGTCAACAACGGTATAGCAATTCCAAACGGTATTAAAAACCGGTCAAATGCAAATCAGACTCATGTACCGAGGGTTTTTACTGTCTAACAATATTTTTTGTGTATTTTTATAATTATAAATTTGTGTAAGTAGGTACCTACTTATTTTAATATTTTTTAGGATAAGTAATTAATTTTGAAAACTCTGTACATATTTTGCAAAAAATTTAGACTTTTTTTTATTTTAGACTTCTTGACTCAGAATAGTCAATCCATCTTTTATCATTTCCTTTCTTTTGGCAGCTTAAGATGTATAAAGCCATGTTACCAGAGAAATTACTGGGTATGAAAAGATTTAACATCTAATATCTCAGGGTGACGAGCGCAGTGCAGTGCGGCAGGATTGTGTTCGGAAGTTTAAAATTCAGGCACTGCTACTGTTAGTGGCAGGCGTGACGCTTACCACCAGGCGAACGTCTTGCTCGTCTCGTCACTTTATAGTAATATAAAAAAAACAGTCCACTCCTTTTTTAGGGGCCCGCATTGCCCCACCACAACTTGGCGAAATCAATAGGGTAGATGACTGATGTTTATATCGTAGAAACCAATAGCTTTGATGACGAATTTAAGTAAACATAGTATGTTTATTGAAATAATAATTTAGTTCGGTTATGTTCTGATATATGAGCGTTTAAAGTTTTTGTTAGAGACAACTCTGTCCCTTTCCCACAAAACAAAAAATTACGTCACGCCTTACTTGTCAGAATATAATTTATATGGCGTACAGAGAAGTGACGTCACGATTTGCTGTTTCTCCTCTCTGTCTAGCATGATATTAAAATGCTTATAAATTGCTTATTTTTGATCAGATTTTCATTTTCTTTTCATTAATCAGCTATATTTATGGGCACAGAGTAATAGAAGATAAATATCCTCCATGTTTATGGGCCACATTTTAATAGGACAATAAAAAAAAACAGTCATCTAGCCTATTATAAAAGCTTGATTGTGTAGTTTACAGTTCAAGTAAAATTTTCCTTTTTTCTTCTTCCCTCATGCACTCATAGTTCAAACCCTGATTGTTCACACTATTGTCCGGAATTTAGTTCATACTTACCGTATTTTATTCCATCATAATGAATGGCAGCTCATGAGACAACTGGGATAGTATAAGTCTCTTTCCCCTTTTTCTAATCTTTCTCCCGTTCGTTCGTATCTTTGATCTCTCTCATGTGCTACTACTTCTTCCTGGGTACAACGTATCCTCGAGTAACTATCATTTGGTCTGAGATCTGATCTGTCGGTTGTGGCCGCAAGTGTGTTCTGGCTTTTAAGCCAGAATACCGCTTCCGAATTAGTTTTACTGCCTTTATGCAGCGACAATGATAAGATGAATGAACGGGAAATAAGCGCACGGATTTTGAAGTCATGTTGAGCGCCGACACTCCACTCGCTTCAGTCATACTCTGCCTTTGCGTCATGCGAGCCGTACGATACGACAATACAAACTTCTAATACATGTACTTACATGTGTTCTCTTTTTGTCAAGCAGTAATTAGATTCGCTATCTCTATTTTCCGGCAAATGTAATATGCATACTTTTAGCTATTAGGTATGCTTGATTGTGTTGTTTTGTTAATTGTGATCGATTTGCAAGCGCTGGGCCCGTCCATTCCATTTCCATTATCACCATCGCTGCCATTATGTAGATAATAACTAAGTAGACTAGGTATACTCTGTTAGATACATTATAGTTATACATCTCAGACCTGCGTTAATCTACTGAAAGTATTTAAATGTCATATTATGTAAAATTATCGTAGAAATTTCCACTTATTTGACATTAATATACTTTACAACACATTTGCTCAAAAAACGCATTTACGAAGCCTGTACACCTTACCTACATAGGTACGCACCATACAACGGAGCGTGCGGTAAAGTAGGTACTCTCAGCTAAGTACCTAATTTACCGTACGCTCAGTTGTATAGCGCCGTGCGTAAACTTTACGGGTTTTATTTTATTTCCATAAATATGTATAAAAAATCCACTAAGGAGTTTCAGATTACGAGAATAAATAAGCTAAATGATCGAACCTCCACGGAAGAGCTTTTGCTCAATACGTTTGTCTCACTTTAATATACCTACTAAAGAGAAAATGAAACGAAAGATGTAGTTCTAATTTTCACCACGCGCACGTCGAGCCATTTGCAAATTCGCGCTATTTTCATTAGAAACATCAAAGATATTTTTTCTTCTTTCCTCCTTATGGCATTGCACTTTGTGCATTTGCCAGTGTCAAGTATTTAGTTGCGACTTTCTCGACTGATATTTATAAACAAAATAATAAAGTTTGTATAATTATTACTGTTTTCTCGCAAATGTGTTGTAAAATGTTGTATGACACTCGTGCGGAATTGATTTTTACAAACTGTGATATTATGCAACTAGTGAATAAAGATCAGATTTAAAGCGAGGGTCATAGAAGATAAATTACGAGCAAGTGAAGGATTCTAACGGTCTTGACTCATGATGATTCTCGCTGCGCTCGTGATTCAAGTGTTAGAATCCTGAGCGACGTGAGCATAGAGAAATAGAAGCAGAGATGTGATCAAAAGATTTTTCCTTCGAAAGTCACGTGAATGTGCGGGGAGGTGTAGGTTCGCGGGAGGAGTGCCAAATTGTACTACCATCTAGCGGTTTTCAGGAAAAGTTTTTGTGAATCGAACTAGTGAACTAACACTTAGCTGAATTAACACTGAATTTCTTAATATCACGCTAGATGTCGTGTTTTTAAATTTTATAGAACGGATCACTAAATATAGAAATAAAATTACTTACGAATGAAATTAGATGCCAATCATGTCATCTGAATTTTTCCCTCGGTAATTTTTACATAAAGAAACAGAGCAACTTATTTCATTTTTACTGTTACTGGGTAAAAACATAAAAAATCGTACGTCTAAGATGTAAGTTTGAATGACCGTTACGCGTGGCGGACGTTAGCAGACTGAGCAAATAAGTGTGACGTCACACACTCCGTCCGCAAAATAGGATCTGCGGCTGCAAGTCGCTCATCGCAACTCCTTATCCTCCATGCATAATATAGTATTGTTCATTAGAGTAAACAAGGTTTCATGGATCGAGATAATTTACTAGTATTGAGAAAATATACACTTGTTTTAAAACAATTTTTCTGAGAGAATTGGTATCCTTGGCGTAAAATATCCTTTTTTCCGTGTACGTCCGCGACTATGGTACCGAAACTGTACCGTGCAAAATTTGCAACTCATTTGCAAAATTTGATTCTTCTCTAGACATTGTTAGGTTGTGCATTAAACTGCGTTGTCTGTTGGTTTTGAGAGTTGTAGTTCAGAGATATTTCTTATATGTATTATTTCCGTCATACGTTATTTGCATAAAATGCTAAAACGTTTTTCAAACCTATTTTAGATAAAAAGTGTTATGTCATATTTCTTTCGTATTACGAGTTGAGTTTGAAACAAGTCAAAACAATTTTTAACAAAAATTGGTTTGATATACTTTTTAGTGTTTTATGCATATGACTGTTAGCGTTTAAGTATAAAGTAAGACCCATGATATGCAGAGACATATACTGTGTGTACTCTACACACAGTATATGTCTCTGCATATATGCTCATCTCTCTCCTGATTTGGCAAGAAATCTTGGAAAGGGAGTTAAAACTAATCACTATCGCTAGGGATGAAGAGTCGTCGGCGGCGTTACACGTTATCACCTTACGTATATGTACCTAAGTCTTTTAAGAGATTCGTAATCAAGAAAATTATGCTCACTTATTGTACCTATGTACTTAAATGCATACGTAACTATATGTTGGCATATGACAATTGTACGATGAGCACGAGATGAGACAATCTCAATTTGCGTTTATTGCTAGAAACCTTTGATAAATAATATGTCTAGATAGAGTCTCGTACTGTTTATGAACGAAAAATGACAGGCCAACATTATTATACTAGTGTGCGTGACAGCCATGTCTTACACTCGCGTTGCATCATTGTCGTTGTTATAGTGTGCGTGCATAAGAGGCTAACAGTTAACCGCTATTTTTTGCGACGCGTTCGAATCAGTCTATCTAGACATATAATTTATCATAGCTAGAAACATTGTAATGTTATGGTAGGCCAATCACAAATCACTTATGAAATGCACATAAACATATAGTCCACTGCTGTACATAGACCTACCCTCGAAGGGTGATAAAAACGTTATTTAAATATGCAGGATAATTCTACCAAAATAATAATATTGTTTCTCCATAATAGATGGTTTATTGATTAGTTATGGACACCGAAGTGGAAGAAACTATACTTATACAGTTTTTACTTTTTGATCCGTTTGGGGACATTTACAAATAAGTACTTAGGTCCAACTACATCGAAGCAAGCAGTTATGCAATAAAAAAACTATCTAATGACGGGACGAGCGAGACGTTCGCCTGGTAGTAAGCGTCACGCTTACTGCCACTAACAGTACAGTGCCGTAATTGTGAACTTGCGAACACAATCCATCGCCTCACTGCACTGCGCTCGTCACCCTGAGATATTAGGTGTTAAATCTCTTCATACCCAGTAATTTCTCTGGTAAAATTACCCTTCAAACCGAAACACAGTAATGCTTGCACTCTACTGCTTGGCGGTTGAATAACTGGCAAAGGCGTGGTACTTCTCCAGGCGGACTTTGCAGTAGAATCCTACCACTAGGTACTAAAAATCTATATTGTATCTATAGCCCCTAATATTCCCCTGTCTCTGCCTTATGTGCTGTTTGTCAGCTGTTTTAGAAGCGAATGCAAACTATACAGGGTTAGTTCTATTCAGTTAGCATCCTTTTAAGAGCATATTCTGTACATCAAAACAAACAACTTTTACTATGGGGCCAACATTGAAATCGCAAAACAGCTGTTCCATACATTTTGCCCAAGGTCGGTAAACTTTTTGTATCGAACAGCTGATAAATTTTTCGCGATTTCAATGTTGGCTCCATAGTAAAAGTTGTTTGTTTTTATGTACAGAATGTGGTTGATTCTGGCGGTTTTAGTTGACAGTTATAAACTAACTAAAGTATTGCTGTCCTTAGCTAACATGCCTAGTAAAAAAGTGACAGCAATATTTTAATGACTTAGTTTAGAACTGTGAACTAAAACCGCCAGAATCGACCACAATGCTAACTGATTAGAACAAATCCTGTAAACTCTTGAAACTATTACGAAACTAATTATTCTGATATTGCCCCCAAAATATAATGTTTTATCCGCACAAGAGAACGGTTGTTCAAATTATGAACGAACGAAATATGAACAATCAAAATGATGTTCGGCCACGCAACCGGCTCTATCCCTTAGCTTCTAGAAACATTTAAATGTTCTCTAAGAAATGAGGCGCCGTTAAACGCCTTTCACAATGCTTTCACTTTTTAAAGCAGAGTTTTCCAGAACTTTACTCATAAACATGGTTTACACAGGCTTGTACCGCGACTAGTCAAACCAGGAAGATAGTTAAACGTGTCTTGAAACGTGATGCAGATGTCACAAATACTATAGAAATTCGTTGACCTTTGAGTTTGATGGCAAAATTAAGTTACGCATTATGTTTTTTTATTATCTATGCATAATGTGATTTAGTTTCCTAATGACCAATATACGCCGTAACTTACAAGGCTGTTCTGTATATTTACTTTGTATCGATTTCGGTTAGTTATCAACTTAAAGGGGCCTGTTTTAAAAAAATCACGTGCAGTCATAGCAGTTTTTTGACGGTTTTTATGAGTTTGTGTTTTCCCAAAAAATATATTTCTATAAGATGTGAAAAGTGAACTAACGCTTTTGTAATCTTTCTAAAAAAATTATATAAGAGGAAAAAATATTTACAAAACACCTCTATTTTTACCGTTATACAACAGTTTTAATCATTCAATTTTTACAAATTTAGCATGAAAATTTACTCACTTGTAAATAATATAGTTTGCCATGAACTAAAGCTTATAGTTTAAAAAATATATATTATGCTTGTAATAAATTAAAAATGGGTCTGAAACCCCAATAATCGAATCTTCTCGAAACACACGAATCTGCGTAACTGCCATATTTTTGCTCCGCTAAATGAGGCCCTATCTCTTTCAGCTTTAGAATAATGATTGATCGCAGTAAAAAATGTGTGTAAGCATGGATGTGTGCGGCCTTAATGTGTATGGGAAGGAGAAAACGCATATAAACAAGGTGTTTTTGGGAACGCTTTCTGGCAAAAATATAACATGCGAAGCTTTGAAATTAATATATCCTGTAACACAGATCTTGAAGTTAGGTGTACTAGATCCGTCATCAGCCATAAAACGTCCACTCCTGGAATAGGGAGGTGTTGCCATAATCCCCACGCTTGGCAGGCGCCTTGGGGATTGCAGAATGTTAACAGAGAGGACGCTGCTGCCCGTCTTCCGGTGGTTCTGGTTGCAGTTTAAGGACATACCCAGGTCCTAGATACAAAGGATACTGAAGAAGTGTTTTTTTCTACTGCGATCCCTAACAGGGGGGATATCTTGGTAGGGATAGGTGTACCAGGTATGGGGGTGAATTTCGGAATTTATGAAATTTCTATGAGACCAATCTGAAAGTAATAAAGAATTTTCCAAATCTGTTTATCAATTACGAAGTTCTGATATATATAATGAGAGCCTCCTACTTTTGTGAAATCGGAAGAAAAAAACGGCGTAGTAGTATTACGTAGTATAGGTACTATTATTTATTATTTGGTAGTATTTTTCAAATCTCAGACATTGAGTTACATGCTCAAGTAGGTAACTACAAGGGCAGCATACCTTTTATCCCTAGGAAATTATTAAATCTGGAAACCACATAAATAATGCACAGATATCGCGAAAAAATATCAGCTGTTCCATATGTTTGTCCAAGGTCAATGAACTTTTTGTATGGAACAGCAAATTTTTTTGCGCGATTACAAGGTTGACCACATAGTAAAAGATGTTCCTAATGATGAGTATATATGTTACCGGCCAAACCCGATTTCAGGATAAACTAGTTTTGCCTAGGCTAAACTAATCCTTCCTACATGCAATAGGATAAACTCGTATAGCCTAGGCTAAACTAGTTTGTCCTTCAGTATTGTTGAACACATTTTGTTACACATTGTATATATTGCAGTTCCAGTAATATTATATTATACGTTTATCGAATTGATAACCTCCCTTTTTATGAAGTTGGTTAAAAATGGATTTATGCCCCCGTGCGAAGCCAGGGCGGGTTAGCTAGTATTCATTTAAATAAATATCGGTGGACATTTTCAGCGCCATCTAGCTCCGCACTAAGTAAAGCTTGTACAATCGAAACCAGATAGCTGATAGAATACATATTATATAATTATTTTTTGTAAATACATACTTATAATACATACTACACCCAGACACTAGACAGAACAATTGACAGGATTCCTTTAAATTCCCACGACTACCTCCAATGAATCAAATCTAAACCACTAAACATTATCTACGTAATGTTTAAGAAATTCGATCGATTCATTCGTATCGGGCTCGTGAGTTATGTCAACAGTACGGGCTATTGAGTACTGTCGACCACTGTTATCAAATATTCATGCTAGAAAGCCGAACTGCCGATAAAGGAAGTGGACAGTATTCGGCAGTATATTATACATATACAACGTGTAACAAAAAGGTGTGATAATAGATGACTGATGTTTATATAGTTGAAACCAATAGCTTTGATGAAGAATTTAAGTAAATATAGTATTTTTATAGAAAAATAATTTAATTCGGTTATTAATGTTCTGATATATGAGCGTTTAAAGTTTTTGTTACAGACAACTCTGTCCCTTTCCCACAAAACAAACAATGACGTCACGCCTTACTTGTCAAAATAGAATTTATATGGCGTGCAGAGAAGTGACGTCACGACTTACTGTTTCTCCTCTGTGTCTAGCGTGATATTAAAATGCTTATAAGTTGCTTATTTTTGATCGGGTTTTCATTTTCTTTTCATTAATCAGCTATATTTATGGGCCACATTCTAATAGGACAATAAAAAAAAAGCAGTTATCTAGCCTATACTGTAGGGTATATATCTACTCATCGCTTTGACTATGGGGAATCATGAAATCGAGAAAAAATATCAGCTGTTCCATAGAAAATGTTCATAGACCTTGGTCTAATAAATAAATAAATATCGGTGGACATTTTCAACACAGCGCCCCTTACTAAGCAAAGCTTGTATTATGGAAACTACAGAGATAGCTGATAGAATACTTATATACCATTTTTTTTCTCGTAAATACTTTTTTTTTTGTTTATTTTGTCTTTTGTTTTGTTTATAATTCATACTACACCCAGACACAAAACAAACATCTATGTTCGTCACATAAATATTTGCCCTGGGTGCGGATCGAACCCACGCCCTACAGCATGTATATTCCCTACAAAATTTATGGAACAGCTGTTTTTTTCTCGATTCAGGATTAGCCCCATAGTAAAAGTGGTTTATAATGATGAGTACTTACTACTTACATACCCTTCAGTATTATCATATCATTTTGTTATACGTTGTATATCTAACTAGATACGTTTTTTCGCGCAACTGCCTTTCGATGCAGGGTTACTTGTAACTCGACGTATTCCCAGCAGGATCAGATAGGGGGGCTAACAAAAGAGTTATTTTGTTATCTGTGGTAACTCGTGGAAAACTCTAAGTATGCAGTATGAAAATCGAACTGGCCACCATAAGCAGAAGTCAACAAAAAGGTGCGTTTACAAAGAATGTGAAACAAAAGACGGTGTTTGATCCTGTGATTGTCAGTGAATTTGGAGCCCTGGCTTTTTATTGTCTCGCAGAAGGTGAGAAAAGTAGAGTATGCTCCTCTGCAATAAAGCCTGTCTTCGTCTTGGGCAGCTTGAACACCTCGCTTCACTCAGGACTCTATATAACTTAAGGCTTGTATTTTCCAAATTTGCCCTACGCAAAATCAAATTTATTTAGTCAAATTACTATATTTAAAGCCCAAAAATACAAAATGTTACAGAAGAACATCCGTCTTAGTAACTTTTGTGGATGAAAACACGATTGATTATACTTTCCTCGATAGAAAAAAATACCAAAACAGTGTCTATTTTTTAACCATTTTCAGTTTTATGTCCTAATTACAGCACATAGTCACATTAAAAAAATATGTATTATAAGTTAATAGTATTTTGGAGAGCATGCTGTGGTTCAAAAGTTATTAATTTCTAATACTTTTCAAGTAATCGGAGAAAATCTTCAAAATTCGAAGTTTGACACGCACGAATCTGCGTAACCGCCATATTTTTGCTCCGCTAAATGTGACCCTACCTGATACAGCTTTTTGACTATTGATTGATCTCATTAAAAAATGTGCTTGAAACGTGGAATACCTGGCCTTAACTCTAGACTCCTTCGTTACGCTCAGGGGTCAATATGCCGCCCGCCTGCTTTATTCCCTTATTGGGGAACATCGGTGGGGGAGTGCATAGTCTACTATTCTAGAGAAAATCTAAATGCCCAAACCAATGATACTATATAGGTCCAATGCTGGATGAAGGTCAACAGGAAGGTATTATTCCGAAAGGAGTCATTGCTCTCATTTTTGTGATCCACTTTTACTAAGGGAACGACACTGTCGCGATAACTGTTCTATACATTTCGACGAGGGCGTGTTACAGTTTCCCCAATCCGATCCCCAATCCTGCCAAGCGTGGGAATTATGGCAACCACTCCCTATTAAGGGCATCCCCCTTATAATAGGGAGGTGTTGCCATAATTCCTGAGGATGATGATGTGTTGTGTTACATTTTTCTCTGGAACAGCTGATTCTTTCTCTGATTTCAGGGTCCCGGCCATAGTAAAAGTTGTTCATAATGAAAAGTACGATATCCTCTCATAATACCATTCCTCGAGACCCTGTATACAAACTACACGTGTTGACTGTTTTTATCGATGCATTGTTTTAGGTTTACGGTTTTATTCAATAAACAGTAAATTACCATGAAATGCATTGTTGAAGCATTGACGTATAAACTATGTTGAAGTTTATTAAAATAAAGCAATAATGTGGTCAATTTTGAAGGTTCTTTTTTACTAGGCATGTTAGCTAAAAACAGCAATATTATAGTTAATTTAATTCTGTCAACTTAAACCTTTAAAATGGACCACAATGTCGTAAATAAATGCTGCTTGAATTCTGCGAGCACATACTATTGGGGATGCCAATGACGATAATCTTGCATACATCATTTTGTACCACTTTCTGCGGGGGACGAAGTAAACACGCAGGCTTTAAGGTAAAGTTTCCCACTATAACAAAGTCCTGTTCGTATGAACGCACTCTAAAACCAACTCACAACACACACACTCACACAGGGTATAATGTTCACTGATGGTATGGTATAGCAGAGGGGTATACGTATTGGCTTGCAATCTCCAAAGGTATATTCTCCAATGGAGTACAGGATGTCATTGAATTGGTTGGTATTATCTCATAATTTTTCATTCAAATCATCATAATGAACAACTTGTACGTTGTACCATGAAACCAACCCTGACGACGTAAAAATAAAATCGGGTGTCCCATGGCAGTCCCATACAAAAAATACAATTTCGCACGACAAAATTTATGGAGCAGCAGATTTTGTTCACGAAGCCCGTGTTGATTTCGTAATAAAAGTTGTATTAAATTGTATTACGGATTAGTTTACCTCCTCAGATAATGCCAATCAATTAAATGTCATTCTGTATATGCTTTAAGTTTCAAGTGGATACTTATGCAAACTTTATACAGATCAATGTTTACCGATCGGAAATGTTTTGAAATTAAAAATAACAGAAAAATAAATAAATTATCTGAATCTAACCGGGGCGGCGGCATGAGCGAGTTGGACTTGCGGACCAAGGGTTCCGTGCCAATATTGTTATTTGATTCACTTTGGAATCTTTAGTACGATACCTTACAATATATTATTGTGATAATCTCACTGAGTTTTTTTTACATAACTTGATATTTATGTTAGTATATCCGCCAAATAATACGTATCTACAATTTATTGTGGCTCTCGTACAAGCGCTCATGCACTTGATATAAGTATCTATGCAGTCTCTCGCCGCTGCATTGTAATTTTTTTTTTTTTTTTTAACTTCCTAAAGTTATTTTATTAAAGGTTCTGTATGAAATATTGCCATAATCCCCACGCTTGATAGGCGGCTTGTATGGGGATCGCAGAACGTTAACCACCGTTAACCGAGAGGACGCTGCTGCCCGTCCTCCGGTGGCTCTGGATGCAAGTTTAGGACATATCCAGGTCCATGAGAGAATACGTTTTCATTTTTTGTGTTATGCCTATAGTTATGCTTATAGTTAGAGTTCGATTTTCAAATAAACTTTCTTTACGATGCCCATCATATCTATGACAGGTGAGGGTACCTACCTAGCAAACATAGTACTAGTATCCCTCGGAGGATATGGCTCTCTCTCTTCCTGTTATATCATTTGATATTTGGAAATAATGATAAAAAACGTTCATACGAAATGAAAATGCGATACCACATATTAAAAAAAACAGAAATTATTAGCGATTTTTCTTTTGCTCCCAAGTCTCATACACTGATATATAGATAAGAAGAAAAAACACCCGAATCCAATTTTTATAATAATCTTAACAAATCGCACTATTACACATGTAGTGTAGGTAATCATAGTTCATTGTCATGGCTCGGAATGTATTCTCCATCGACCTCCAAAATACGTAGATAATGTAACCATTATATACTCGCTTTTGTGACATTATCTTCGGCTAAAGCAAATTGTTATTGTGTCAGTAGAATCAACAAGGGCACCATTTAACATGACAACTCTTCATAGGTATACTGTAACTTTCATATTTAAAGTCGCTCTGATAACGAGGAAATTGAACTCAATATTAGTAGATACTTGTCTGATGTAAAAGCTGTTTTTAGCGATGATAGTTTAGTGGTTAGGAACTAGTTACCTGGAGGATCGCATGCCGAAGGGCGTAGGTTCAAATCGAAGAGAATAATAAAGAGCCTGCTTAGGGGCTCTCTAGGTGGTGTTGGGGCTCCGACAGGAACGAATAAAGAGCCCATGGAGGATGACAACGTTGAGTGGCTTACGTTATAGTATACGGCTGAGGTCATTTTCAAGACAGCATGTAGCTGTCCTAAGATTTGCTGAAGCTGACTGCCGAAGGCCCCGGTTTGTTCCACTAGAGATCCAGCCCTCTTCAATCACCAAGGTATAGGCCACCGGGTAGTTTCAGTGGGCTTAATCCCACGCCCACCCTGCACTGTAACGCAGTCGGGCATCTTTCGTAGACTATTCCCCCCTGGACACGTAAAACGTCTTTTTTACACGACTGCGCAAAAAAGGAGTGTTATATTTTCAGGCTTCATGTATGTATGTATGTGAGTTTCTTTGTTTCACCATAACTTCTAAATAGCTGAACAGATTTAGATGTACCTATGGGTTATCATTAGAATAGTAACATCATCCCGAACATAAGCAAATATATTTTTGAAACCCGTACGGCGCCTTTTTCAAATATGAAAAAATGTCTCAGATATCATGTATCTGATCTTATGTATGTGTCAAACATGAGATTTGACGCTTCTTTACTTGCTCCCGTGGTGTGCATACGATTTTACGTACCTCTGCGGGGAGAAAGTGGTTCCTTTCGCTCCGCGTAGTGGGGCTAAAGTAGCCACTTTAGCCCAGCAGGCAAGTAAGAAATCTTCAATTCTTTAACATTTTAGTTCCTTTTTTGGCAGGGCAGTTTTTATTATTTAAAATATACGCACTGAGGATTATTTAGTAATAATGCATGATGTACAGCTCTCTATATTTATTAGCTTTACCGGGATTATTTAAATGAAAGTACGCAAGTACTTGTCTGCACTTGGCCAGTTTTCTGATTTTAAATAAACAGATATAATAAATTATAATCACATATTGTAATCAATCAAAATGGGGCTAGATGGCGTTGTGTAAAATGTCCACAAATATTTATTTAATTATGTCACCTATCCTCAGACTAATAAATGATTTGAATCGATTTTTTCCTACATAATTAATTCTTAATGCTTCGAATACTCCAGTACCTACTTAGCATTTTTCTTATTGTCTCTATTAAAGTGAAGACACTTTAAACTTCGTCCTTTAAACTTCTTTTATTATACAAAACGCTGTCGAAATTTATTATGCATCCGAAAAGCATATTTTCAGAAACTTATGCTATTTTCCATAGCAAAAAAGCATTAGATTTGCATATATTTACACGTATTATGTGAATGCACATTTGTAAGTGTACATGATATTCGTATTGTCATGGATGATACGGTCCAAAACTTCTGCATAATGATATAAATAGGAGTAGGTAAGTATAGGTATACGGACTTTTATAATACCTATCCGGTAGGAACGATAATGATCCGGTAGAAACATTTATAGAGGTTTCAGTGGTATTTTTGTTAAGGATCACTGCATAGAATAGCAAACTCTTTCATATCGTCATAACTAGGGTGCCCGAACGCTAGCCTCGTCGCACGTAACTAAGCATACGTGATAGAAAGAGAGCGGCATATCTAGGTGAATATAGCTAGCGGTATCCAGCGCTGTGCGAGTTGAATTGCTACTTTATTGCCTAGTAGATAGAGTCCTTATTTATTTCAATTCCTTTGCAGAGTGAACTTTCTGTACGTAGTACTATTATTATTATTCTGTGCTATGGCCCCTCTTCGTTCCTTCCATTAGTTATATTCTTATCTTTTCTTCTCAACTTGTGCCCAATCTTTCAGGAGAAGGTCGAGTTTGTCCATCTATCTAATCATCTATGGTAACTGCAGTGTTGTGATTTTGACCTAACGAACCTCCGCCATGAGGGTCCTTTGCTATACTTATTGTATCAGCATAAAACATCTCAGGGAATAACGTTCGAGGGAACAAGACCGCGCAGCAGATCTCCGTTACGTTGGACTGACCAAATAAAATCTGCACTTCACGGTCGGTAAATAAATGCGCGAGGTACGCGAGGAATGGCGACGGATTGTTAGGCAAGCCATCACCGGAACCGATGACCACGACCACTCTGCCAAGAGTGTAAAGGACTAATAAGAACAATAGTACTCAGGCCGCCGTCTCACTTTTGGCAGTTTTGGCCGTAGGTTTAGATGGCAAAGAGCCATTGGGGCGTAATTCCACTACGCTGGCTGAAGCTGACCCTGTACGGGTTCGCGGCAAGCGTCACTGAATTTCTTCTCTATACATATGAAGATCACCTCACGTTCACGCCAAGAAAAACCAGTAGGTACATATGAGTCTTTATAATGTTCCAGTTAAATAAGTTGCAAGGAATGTATGTATACATCAAGGACGATATATCATCCTTGATGTATACATACATTCCTTGCAACTTATTTAACTGGAACTTCACGGTTGCGAGCCGATCGATCACTTCAAAACTCTCAAAAGTAGTTTTATATTATGTAGAATGTATGTCATATATTGTACTTACATAATAAATGTGCATCTAGCCACAGCAATAGATATTACACCTCTATCTATTCAGGGAATTCCAATGGCCGATCTCGTGCTTGTTCTATTTTGTCGATTTTAAACGGTTCCAGAAACCAGTTCTTTAGAGTGTTCTGCTCGGCTGTTGGTCTTCTTCAGTCTAACAAATAAAATATAAGTTAATCAACCACTATCATAGCCTGCAACAATAGACCAGACAAGCGTAAGCATTCTTGTTCAATTCTGTTACCCTTATCTAATCTCCGCTAGACTAAAGTCAGCGAAATGAGAGTGAAATGGAAGGTGGCTACGATACGATAGCAAGTAGAGTTTATTCACGAATTAAAAGAAACAAAGTTCTATTTCTGTCCAACCCCTGGTTGCCTGGAATGGATCTCGTTTAACGATAAGGCACCATATATGGTGTAACGAGTTTCAACCTATTTTTTATTATTATTTCCGTTTGCTGTAAAAATAACTGTTGGCTGTACTGATAAACCCTTCTCCTAACTGTACCTGAACACAAACCTTGTTAAGTGCAAGTCAGAGGCACGAATCACGGGTTCCGGAGCAGTAGCACACACAATATTACAATGTGTATTTTTTTTCTGTTTAGGTAATCCTAATGCGACCTCAACTCAAACTTAGGAGACATAACAAAAACAAAAAGAAGGAGGATAGACATATTAGGCATGGTTATACACGGTTTTGTCTAAAAAGATTTATTCAATTTTAATTATTGACAAAACAAAATTATCCTACTACTAATATAATAAAAAAAAGCGAAAGCTTGTCGGTGTGTGTGTTTGTGTGTGTATGTTACTCCTTCACGCTGATATAGCTGAACGAGCTTGGATGAAATTTGGTATAGGGGAGTTTAGACCTTGGAATAAAACATAGGCCACTTTTTAACCCAATAATCACGGCCAAAACCGCTGGCGCAGCTAGTAATCAATATGCAACAGGAATTATTTAATAACTTTTAATTTTATTGGCTGGCTTTTAAGATCGGGTTTTAGGATGCTTTTTATTTTGGTTAATTGTTGGAAGTTCGCTATAACAAAACTTATTCTGTGAAACTTTGAACTGAATAAAATTATTTTTGTTTTATTTATACGGGAATACTCACGTTTAATTAAATCGGATACTCCGACTATAGTTTCGATCACATCCGGTGACCTTTTTCAAAGAGTGAAAACAGAGCCCGACGCGCGTGCAGCTGCGTCCTGCTTAGCACAAAAATTAAAAAATTGAATAAAATAAAATTAAACTTGCCTATTTTTAAGTCATCTACCTATCCGACAGGCATATTTTAAAAGTAACACTGCTGGCTAACAAACGTACAGTCAGACGGTGTTAGTCATAAGGCCCAATTTAACACCCTTAGGGTGATTTCGGTTTTTGGCGTAAGCAAATCGATCAACACGTACCATAAAATTTCAGTATAGTGGAGTATTGCCCAATTATCTTCCTAGCAGATATAAGCCCCAAGACTGGAACGTGAAAGGGTAATCTAGTAACCTTTGGGCTGGTTATATATTTGGTAAGGAACCCCAAAAATTAAACAACCAAAATGAACCGAGCCAATATTTAAGAAACCCGTACGAGGTTGCTAAAAATAGGTAGCTTTCTTTTATTGTGTACAGTTATGCAACGTATTTTCCGGTTAGAGGGCAATATAACTGGGTTCAGTGCTCGTGCTTTCAAACCAGACGTGAGAGATGGGGTGATATGGCAATAAAATAAGTCCGCATTCCTTTTAAATAAACCCGTTATAATTTGTATTTTTTTTATGCAGTGACGAGACGAGCGAGACGTTCGCCTGGTGGTAAGCATCACGCCTGCTCATAACAGTAGGTACCTAACCTACCAATTGTTTAGCGGTTTGCACAAAGAAAGTGGAATTAAATCGTTTCATTCTAATAGATCATGCAGATCTGAAGCACACTCTCCACAATGTAGCAGTGCCAGAATTGTAAACTTGTAAACAAAATTCTGTGACGCACTGCACTACACTCGTCACCCTGAGATATTAGATATCAAATCTCTTTATCCCTAGTAATTTATCTGGTAATATTGCCCTTCAAACTGAAACATTATAATGCTGCATACTACTGCTTGGCGGTTGAATAACTGGCAAACTTGTGGTTCTTCCCTCGGCAGTCTCTACAATAGAGTCTTACAAGACTCACATGTAAAAAAATAAAAATAAGCCGTCAAGGTACGAGTCATCTTGCAACTCGGACAACCAGGGTTCCGTACCACCACATGTACTAGGTAATCTGCGATAGTAACGAATATTTTGTGAACATTTCAACCGGCTATCTATTACGATTCAAGAGATTATAGGCCAGTAAAGATCGGAAAGTCAGATGGACAGACAAACAGACACAGTAGGCGGCTTAATAATAGGGTACAGTTGGATTATTTTTAGGTACGAAACCCTAAAATAATTTCCACTTTCGTTCAATACGCCAACCGCCAACGCTAAATAAATAAAAGTGTGGTGATAACTTAGACAGATCTTTTCTTGTTGTTTTGAAAACTCCGTAAAAGCTCTTAACAAAGCCGCCACAACTTGACTAAGGCATGACTTGGACTTGACCGTGACTGTTTTTGTGAGGCTTTGATTTTTGGACTAATCTTGGTTACTGATACTATCAAAAACTTTTAAAATGCCAATGGCAGAATGTACAAAGTGTGATGCCAGTGAAAACTCATTTCTTCATATTAAAAAGTAAAAATTGAGCTGTACGCAGAAGAAGTCACTAAATTGGCCTAAAAAATGGTATAATTAAATTAAGTGTCGTACAAAACTCCTTTCTCCACAAGAGTTTTTGAATTGTATAGCCCTACAAATTTGTACTATTGGTCAAAATGTAATAAGAAAAAAAACACAGGACCTATCAAAACTCCATAAAAGTTCATCAAAAAGTCGCCACAAACGAACACTAGGGGCTGTGACTATGCAGTGGGGCATGACTTGTACTTGACAGTGACCACGTTTAATTATTTATTTTTGATATGCTATCAAGAACTTGAAAAGTTATAATGTTTGTTAGACTGGCAGAATGCACAAAGTGCGATGCCAAAAATGAAGAAAGAAAAGGTTAAAAACTAAATGGAAACTCCTTTCTAAAGAGTTACTTGTGGATTGTACTATTAGTAAAATATAAGAACTAAAAGAATTCAACAGCACCTGTTAGTTTTGTTCAAAAATTACGATGGTGGTCGCTCGTTCATCTGTAAACGTAAGTTAATCTGACTACCTATATGCAGGAGCCGGCTAGAATCGACCAAAAACGGCAAACGGAACATTTGCGTGTTTTAACACCTAGCTAGCGCCATCTAGTATTTTTTTGGAAACTAAAGAAACAAACAAAATAACCATTTAAGTTTTGGCTTGAGAAATGACGATATATCAACAAATTATCAATTTTTCCGATTTTTCCCATAACTACTGTTAGGAGACCTTGCTTCTAGCCTTTCATGAATCTAGGTCAACGGGAAAGTACCCTATGAATTTTGATTTAGTTCACTCTAAAAAACTAATAAAAATGGCCGTATTTTTTTTTGTGTTGACTTACAAGTTTGATTTTTTTACAGCCTCAAGCGACCGTGGTCTTACGTATTTGATATTAATTTCAACTTGATATCTCCACGTGTTCCAGAGAAAAGGGGTCTTGACAGACAGACAGACAGACACACGGACAACCGGACAACCGGGTGATCCTAAAAGGGTTCCTTTTTTGCTTTTAAGGTACGGAACCCTAAAAAGACTCAATTGTGTCAAAAAAACAATTTTGTTCTTTGTAAATACTGACTTTAATATTAGATACACAAAACAAGCTTTCGCATTTATTAATATTGTTTGTAGGATTACAAAAATGAGACAATAATTAAAATTGATTCAATCGTTTTAGAGAAAATCGTGGACACATAAATGCATACATAATTTATCCTCTTTCTTTTTGTTTTCAACCGACTTCAAAAAAAGAGGTTCTCAATTCGACAATAACTTTTCTTTTTTTTATTTATTTTTATGCGATTACTCCGCCAATTATGAACAGATTTTGGTAATAATTTTTTTTTTGTTTGGTAGGCAATACTTCAGAGGTGGTCTCATATAAAATCGGTTTAGTAGTTTGCTTAATAAATCAAAATGACTATAATAATTATATGAGGATGTCATCTAGGTATTCGAATTTGAAGTCGGTTGTATTTTCTTTTTAAAAGCTTATTATTGTTTAAAAAGTCTCCTAAGTTTTAGTTGAGCTCGCATTAGGATTACCTAACCACAGAATTAAAAAAAACTATTTTTATACAACGTAATATGGTGTGGTGCTACAAAATCCTTGGTTCGTGTTTCTGGGTACAGTTAGGAGAAGGGTTTATCTGTACAGCCAACAGGTTTTTTACAGCAAACCGAATTAATAACGTTTTTTTTAGGTTGGAACTTGTTACACCACATGTGGTGCCTTACCGTTAAACGAGATCTATTCCAGGCAACCATGGGTTGAACAGAAATAGAACTTTGTTTATTTTTACCGACTTCAAAAAAGGAGGAGGTTCTATGTTTGACGGTAGGTATGTATGTTTTTTAATGTATGTTCACCGATTTCTCCATCAATTGGGGACCATTTTTTATTTGAAAGGGTTTACTCCCGAGTTGGTCCCATATTAATTTTTAACCATACTATAAAAAAACCATACAACATATTTTTTTTACAACATTTCATTTCTATGTCCCATTCATCTTATAAAGGTTCTTGAGTGGCGACCGCGAACCGGAAGACGAAGCGTAGGCGCGGCCTCCCACTAGGTGGACCGATGACATTGTAAAAGTCGCGGGCAACCGGTGGATGCAAATGGCAGGTTGTCGTACAGTGTGGCGGTCTAAGGGGGAGGCCTTCGCTCAGCAGTGGACGTCTCCGGGCTGATGATGATGATTCACCTTATCTGTGTTCTATGTGACTTTCTTTCAGAGAAATTATAATATCAATCTAGATGCAACTAAATTGTTAGCACAAGTATCCCAACACGTAATTATATGTACCATGTACATGTGTGCATGAGTGTGTGTGTGTGTCTCTCTCTCTCTCTGTGTGTGTGTGTGTGTGTGTGTGTGTGTGTGTGCGTGTGTGTGTGTGTGTGTGTGTGTGTGTGTGTGTGTGTTTCTGTGTGTTTCTGTGTACTATTAGAAAATTTACCTTCTAAGTGGTTAGCTGAGAGGCTTAAAAATCTTGAGATGAATTGCCAGATAGAGAACCTCGTGTATCCATGAGATTTGATCATAGAGTTGACAACTCGTCTAGCCGCTTCGAGAGCGCGGCGCTGACCTAGTGTATTTTCTATGGCGCCGACTGCCGGTTTTGGCACGCGGTGCGCGAGTTGTCCTTCCCCGCGATACAACCCGCCCGCCCCCGCTAACATCTAGACTACCTCGTCCCCGCCAGCGTCTATCATACCGCAGGAAGGTCACGCACGAGTTTGCCAAGCTAAACGCCATGTATTAACTCCTCCAAGTTCAGGAAGTAATTTATAAAATCTATGAGGTGCTTACTCTATGGGTACTTTCATTAAGACATTGGTTTGACACCTATTTACTTACTCTATGTTTGACACTACCTTGTTTACCTAGATTTTGGATTGCTACGAAAATTTTAATTTTAATGATATTTTAAACGTTATATGCTGGTAAACTTTATTGTTGAAATACCCACCAAAAATAATTATACTCACTCAATATAATCAAGCCAAATCATTACCTTATCACAAAATCTACCGTGATGTCCAAATTTATTGATTTGCCTAAAATTAATGTTATTACCTACGAAGTTTTAGTTGTTACTTACTGAATACATTTACCATTATCACGATGGGTACAGAAAAAAAAACCAAGAATTACCAGAAAGTGGAAAAAGTCCGAGGTGAGGCATTTTTTGACTCTACCCCGTTACGCTGTGCCGTGCATTCCATCTAGCACCGTCTTTAATTTTACGATAACAAGGTATGAGAAGAGCACGACGTCCCGATAAAGCCTATCCACGACCTTTGCAGTGGTACTCAGAACTTTGCTTAGCAAAATAAAGTCCTGGGTCCAGGATAGCAGTTTCATGAGCGTAAGCTTATTCACCAACTCGCAACTGGGCCAGCGCAGCGTGGTGGATATGGCCCAATCGCCCTTCGATATAGGCCTACCTCCATCAGTGGACTATCAATAGGTAGATATGCATCAAACATCTGCCTAGTTGGGAATTGAGCTCGGGATCTCTGGGTCTTCTCATTATTATTGAAGATGGGGACGAAAAGCCCTGCACTGATTCCAGTTTGACATATTCCATTATTTTCCCAGTGGGAGTGTGGAAATGGATGGTGAGCTAGTGTAGTGGCATGGAACCATAGACATTGGTCGAAATAGATGACGCGATTGTATGTACTTCGCATGCCATAAGTAAGCTCGAAGGTAGTGCATTTGGTCTGCGCTCCTTATCGGTGCCGGACTTCAATAGAAATAAAAAAAACCTAATTGTGCCTAAAACTCCACAAAATGGGTTGGCCGAGAGAAGGGAAATGTTTATTTTTATCGGTAAGTAGAAAAAAGTAGCACGCTTGGTTTCCGTTCACATGCTTTACTATTTCGATCAATGTCTGTGCATGGAACCTCTAGCGGCAAGAGGTTCCATATCGACACAGGAACATACCATAGAGCCTAGCATGAGCGCGATTTAGCCATAGAGGTCGAATAAGTATAGATAATGGAAGAAACGAGATTTATACCAATTTTTACTCATGCAAGGGAAGACCACGACGCATGGGAGGTAGTATGATATTTGTGAAGATGCATGGATAATGTATACTTACTCTGTCCATTTCAGATGCGATCCCAGCGAGGTTCAACTTGTGGGTGATGCTGTTCACCTGTTGCTGGGTGGTGTACATGCTGCGAGTGAACATGAGCCTCAACATCATTGCCATGGTGCCGCAACATCCGCGGAACCACACGTAAGAATCTATTGGATTACTCTTTCAACTGTTCATCGAGATAACGATGCCATTGCGTACGGCAATTTCACCTACAGTGATAATCCTACGGGACCCGTTGTTTTTTTCGGATATAAGTCTGTCACTCTCTGGCTCTTAAGCAGTATCTATGCCAAAAATTACGTCGAAATATTTTCGGATACCAAAGGAAACCCTAAAAATATCAACTGGCCCATAGCAAAATGTCATACGCCCTAGTTCACGCTCAACAAAAATTATATAGAACAGCAGACAGCAGCTTGTAGCTTTTCATGGTTGGTCTCAGAGTTAACGTTGTTCGAAATAATGAGTTCAATAATATCCTTGAATATGTCCGTCGTCTAATGGAACAATTAGTATAAACGTACTCGTATATTTATAAATACGAAAATATCACCGGTTGGTTCCTCCGATAGACTCGCTCATTAGGTACCCAAAACATAATTTTAGGAGTGGTGCAGTTTTAACTAAAAAATAACTAAGTACTTACAATTATGTAAGGGACGTTTGCCAACACGTGTGCTGTACGAAATTGAGCATAAATAACTTGAATGTATTAACGCATTCATTGTCACGTCATTAAATCATCAAGCTAGTCATTTCCTATATACCTACCTGCCTGCAAACAGTGTTCAGTATCACGTTGTGTTAGTGCACAATATTTCACGCTGTCATGTCACTGGCTGATGAACATTTCTAGTACTATATAGGCGTGTAATTGGTCGGAAGGATAGCTATAGCGTAACTAATTTTATGTTTTTACTAGAATGTCATCACAATGCGGCCAGAAAGATGATGCTGTAAGAAATGAGACGATGAGTCACGAGGACATCGCTGATGTCAGGGAAGCACCAAGACATGTAGGTACCTGGCTTGACAAAAAAAAACATTTACTAACGCGTTTAATGCTTAACAATCTAAGGTAACCTGTCTAATAAAATTGTAATGATTATTTCGCAGAGTTTAGGCGTGACGTTCGACTGGTCAGAAGATAAACAAGCGCTGATACTTGGTTCTTACTTCTGGTCTTATCCGATTACCTCGTTACTTGGCGGCATGGCGGCTGAGCGGTGGGGGTCAAGATATGTGGTGCTCATAACTTGCATAGCAAGCGGGGTATTGACTGCCTTAAGCCCTGTTGCAGCAAATTGGGGCTACATCTCCCTGGTCGTCGTCCGATTTTTACTAGGATTCGCAGGAGTAAGTCATAGCAAAATAAAAAATACTAAAACAACTGTAATATATTAATTTCGATTCTGATTTTAAATAAAATTATATTAAATTCAATTTACATGTCAAGTAAATAATGGTCAATTAAAATTAAAATCTAAATAAAATATGTCAAACTATAGCCCCTCGCCCAAACGTGCCCATTAGGCTGGCAGCGTTCCCCCGCTGTATTGCGAGGGAAATCTGTTGCACGAGATACTCCCCAGACCGCGGGCCTTACCCCCTATCACGCAAACGCCGTCCTAGGTCCGCCACAAACGTCATGGCTTCTAAACATCACGGCCCTGCCACCTCCACACCAATCGGCACGAACTCATACGCTGATTCCAAGACAGCGTATTTACGGCTGCCTCCGCACCCCCGCCAGCGACCCGCTGGGTGGCCGGCAGATGGCAAGCCGCGAAAGTGCTCACACACGTGGCGTCCCAGATGAGGCAACGCCCTTTCTGCCATGGAATCAGCGTAAGTCCATCTCGCCGCTTACCGTCAGAGCGCGAAAGGCCGGGAGGTTCAAGCACACAAGGGACCTCTGCCAAAACGAGAGCCCTTCTAAAAATTTAATTTATGACATGATGCCGAGGCCTCCTTCCCGCGCAACGAACGCTATTGTTTTTTGAGATGCCTTTTTAATGCGAAATTGCGAAATTATTTATTTAACGTTTTTTCAGGGTTTCGTATATCCGGCTCTTCATGCTTTAGTAGCGCAATGGGCTCCACCCGCTGAAAAGGGGAAATTTATAAGTGCAATGATGGGTGGAACACTAGGAACTGTCGTAACTTGGTCCCTCATTGGGCCGCTGATAGAGAGATTCGGATGGGAATCCGCATTTTACGTACCAGCTGCAATGACTTTGGTCTGGAGCTTCTTATGGTGGTACCTAGTAGCCGATACTCCGTCGGAGCATCCAAGAATATCCGATTCGGAAAGGAAATATATTTTAGACGCACTGGGAGACAAGGTCATGAAATCTAAGGTGAGACAATATTTGACTGGCGACGTGTTTTCCTGTAGTATATACTTCGCGATGAGGTGCCATTTTTTGAGATGATATCTATTTGATCATATTCGGAGAATATGGTTAGTTCATATTTATTTTACCATATTTGAAATAACTTGCTTGCATGATCAGCAAGTCGCTAATCGGTGACCATAAATCAAATTTGTCAAGTGAGTATCGTGGTCTATGCAGTTAAATGGTTCTGTGGCTGTGTGGGATAAATAATTATCATCATTAGAGGTTATGGTGTATATATTTTTGCATTTTTGTGGGAATTTTAACTTAGCTTTGTAATTAGTCTTAATTGTTTTGTGGATGACAGAATACATATTTTATGTATTTTGTGGTCATATTATGATGTTAATAGACAATGTCATCGGAAATGGTAAACGCACTTAGCCTGGAATCCTTAAAGTATTAAGAATATAGTAGGTCGCGATAATTTTAACAGTATGTAATTTCATGTGTGTGTTTGTTGTAAGTAATCCAAAAAATCGGCCGGTAAGTGGCGCTGCAGCAAGCTACCCCCTTTTTGGGGGAAATACTTCCAGTCAAAATTCCCCGATGACAATATTTTTTATGAAATTGTAGAACCTATATACCAAGTCCCGTCAAGTCAAAAATACGACTTGCACGTGAGTAGTATACATCTAAATATCCGGCAGACGAAAGCAAATTTAGCCAATTGTTGCAATGACTTTCTTCCCTTCGATCGCGCGGTTATTTAAGTCTGCGTGCTTCATCCTCGACCACATCGTCGCTTACCAACAGGCGAGTTGGTGGTCAAACGCACACTTATAAGTGTTAAAAACATTTTTTTTAAATAATAATATGGGAGTATTTCAGCGCAGCGCTCTGGTCTTCATAATATATATAGTCTCGTAATAATAGAACCCCATCATACAGGCGCAAATATAAAAGATTCTTATTGTGGCATTGAACCCTAAAAAATACCTATACTAATGTCCTATGTCAATTTACTATGTCTACTTTGTCATTTAGGATTTGTACAAAATGATGCATAGAAAAGTAGTTTTCTGTTCATTTGCTTGTTACCTCAGAAAGAGAATAAGCTATACTAACCAACACCTGAACATTAAATTAACTATAAAATATTGGTGCATAGGTTGGTGTATTCATATGTATTGTTTCCATCTTTTCAGGGTCTACCTCCATTCAAGAGTATCATAATGTCAGTGCCGTTCTTAGCCATGGTCGTTCTTCACTACGGAAATCTCTGGGGCTTGTATTTCATCATGACAGTTGGACCAAAATTTGTCTCAAGCGTTCTTGGCTTCGAGTTGTCCACTGCTGGAGCAATATCAGCCTTGCCCTACCTCGCCAGATTGTTCCTCGCTGCAATATTTGGATTCATAGGAGACTTCATATTGGCGAGAAAGTTTATGACTACGACAATTATAAGAAAGTTCTTCTGCCTGTTCTCTCATATAATGCCCGGAGTTCTGTTGGTGTTGCTGGTATACGCAGGATGTTCTACGGTTCTGTCAGTTACCCTGATCACTATGTCGATGGGATTCAACGGAGCAGCGACGTTGACGAATCTTCAGAACCATCAAGACCTAGCTCCGAATTACGCAGGCACGCTTTACGGAATTGCCAACTGTGTCGGAAGTACTGCTGGATTCTTCACGCCTATGATCACCGCATACTTCACCAGATCTGGGGTAAGATTATTATAATTATTCTCTTGCTAAATACAGTTGTGTTAGTTATGCACGTGTGTGACATCATTGTTGACAAAGCAAAAACGTGCTGTTGAGCGAGCGATGTGTGTGAGCGTTTACTCAGTTTGTTACTTCTTGACGCTGTCACTTGACACTTGACGGCTCAAGGGATTTGAGTGAAATTTGGTATGCAGATCATTTATAACCTGAAATAAAATTTTGTAGGCTACTTTTAACCCCATTTTTTTTTTTGGATTGGATGTGCGAAGGATTTGTGAAACCACGGGCTGTATAATAAAGCTGCTATTTGTTACACACTAAACTTTTTTTATGTTTACAGAAAGGTTTTGACAATTGGAGGCCAGTGTTCTTCATAGGGGCATCAGTCTACATCGTGTCAGCGATCTTCTTTATATTCTTCGGTACAGGCAACACTCAATCTTGGAACTATTCAGAAAAAGATAGAGTTGATACAGAAAAAACAAATAACGGCGACCTTAAAGACATGAATGGAACACAAGCCAAGATCGGTGCTGTCAAAGGAGTAAAGGAAACCCCATTAAGTGTTACATAGCATTTTAAATGGATATCATTAAACGTGAGGTAGATAATTTTCTAAACATTTGACTTTGTTAAAATAGGCCATGATAGGATATGAATGAGGTACGAATTTCTAATGTTATTAAAATAAAATATGACTCGTGACTGCAATGTTATTAAAAGAAAGATGAATGGTTTTGGACTAACTAGATAGGTAGGTAGTTGTATTGTTGCAATATTTAAAAGTTGACTATGTATATCGTAGAGTTGATTATCAACTATGTGTTATTATTATTTAAGATATCGGTCACTCCATCATCGCCTTGTATCATAAATTATTTAAATGAAGATTATCAGTTAATACCTATATTTAATACTTAAATCATAATCCAAATTTGATTATCAACTATAGAAAATAATGAGGCAGAATCCTTTATTTTCAAAACGACTCTTACATTAAATAATTATACAAAAAATTATAATATGTTGTATTTTCATATACCTACCTACCGATTATAGTTTTATAGATTATAGATATTTTATAGATTATATCAGGATATACAGGTGTTCACAAAATAAAGCATATTCCTGTTGAAGCATATATCCCTGTAACAGTGGTCACATCATGGCCTACATTATGCCAAACCTTTTTAATGAAAATTCCTCAAATTTCTACAAACGATGACTTTGAAATCCTGTTTTTTAAGTATATCTTCTACAACATGGCAAAATTTTATTTTAGTAAAACACACCAATTTCATCGAATCATGGCTTTTAAACCCTGTTTTTAAATGTATATTTGAGTAATCTAAAGCAATCAAATCAAGGAAGCAAGTTTTTTTTTATTGTTTGGAATACCTCACATCATTTCTTTGCAAAAACAAAACGAATTCAAACGGCTGACTTTTATCTTGAAAATTTTATGATAGTAAAAGTTTACTACATATTTCTTTTACATTTTAGTCCTCAGATTATTATTTTTAGTTACTTTTGGACATCCTTCATTTTCTGTTCACCTTGTATGTCTCACATCACATATAACTAATAGATGAATTGATAATTACCGACCACGTATTATATTACAGCATTTAAATAATATATAATTGTTAATTAATAGTGTAGAACGTTCACAAGCAAATTTTTTTCGTCACGCCATGCTGTGATTTTGTATTGCCAAATGTATTTCAGGTTTTAAGTACGAGTAAGTGTCACAATTAGATTTTTCATAGTGCTACTAGATATATTCAAATAAGTAACATTACACATCTGAAGTTATAATATCACTTATTGGAATATAAATTTTGGTCTTCGACTTGCCTGCTGATTAAATATTATTTCGGTTCTTTGTCCCAAATTAAGTTTCTAATTTTTTTAATATAACTGTATAAGTAGTATGTCTTCGAGAATTTGGATTAAAACCAGTCTCGTCCTTGAATTCAAGTATATTATTATGCATGTAGGTATATATGTGTTTGCGCATAAATATTCGGTTCCTATCAAGACGACACTTTATTTATTAGGCATGTCTCCTTTGAAATACAGATCCGTCTACGTTTAATTAATTAATATTGAGTTATTCTATTTTATTATGTTAGTATTTGATTAGCCTAGAAAAATAAAAGTTTTAAAGTGTGATGTTAATATTAGGTATTTCTATTCTATGATTCCAAGTTTTAGACTATGTAGATTAATAATTATATTGTAAAGACTTAAAAAGTTACTAATAAAATGAGAACATTGAGATGTATATTTTTTTTGTCAGATACTTAGCTTACTTTATTTTAAGATTGTTCGCTTTATTTTTTCACTGGTGATGATAATAATATGTTTCAAGGGTTTAATTATCTAGGTTTTGTATTTTATTCCCACTTTAAACAGGCACAGGCTTTTAACAGGCGTATTGGTAACGGAAAATTAATGAACTCGATTGCATCATATTCTTAGTTTATATAACAGAATAGCATCACCCCAATTTATACCAGTTACTCGAATATTACTACTACTGTGAAAGCATTATTTTTCGGAATATTGTTACGATTACAACGCATCTCTGATTTATTAAGTCTTTTTATAACATGATATTCAAACACGAAACGCTTATTTCTACACAGGTTTAATACGAGTTACTAAATAATAGTTTTGCTATTACTGGTTATATAGATTGGATACGAGTAAGTATCTAGACACAAATGATCCCTAGGAATATTTTTGTAATCCAGTCTAACAGGTTTAGTAACGTATCAAGTAAGACTTTACCATTATACGTTTTTGGTCGGTGTCAATTACCTAAATACTTATGTATCTAATAAAAGATCCGCAAAATAATTTGCTGATTTTTCTATATACTCACAACAAAGATATTATTATATTAAGTGCAGATCCAATCCAAGTAAGACATTTTGAAAATTTCAAAGTAGTACATATAAAAGTTAAATAATACCTACCATTCATTTGATCCATTGTTCAATAAAACCTTTATCTCTAGCTATAACATCAATTTGATCATTGACCTTCTATGTGTTCAATTCACCTTGGCCATGATTGCTTGCAGTGTAGGTATCATTTTGCGGTAATTTGTATTTATTTTTGTCATTGGTTATGTACAAAATTAAAGTGCGAGCAGTAGTGAGTTAAATGTTTCCGTATTTAGTATCGGAAATAGGATTGCCATTTTTAAAACTATTATTATGTGTTTTAGATTGGAGTAATGATTTTCCTGGGTTATTTTCTTAGTTATCTAATTCGTTACAATCTCAGTGTTCATGTTGTCGATATGGCTCAGATGTCGAAGAGAGAATATGTTAAACATAATTTAACAATTAGCTTGAGGACAGGCCACCATGCACGCGCTAGGTCTGGAGTAAGTTTTGACGGTTTTATTATCATCGTAATTTTAGATAATTTCAGGAGAAACAATTTATTTAATGAATTTATACTTTCAGCTTGTGGATTTAGTCAATTGGGATGATTTAAAAATGGCAAAGTTGTTTGCTGCATATCATATAGGATATTGTGTGTGCTTTCCTCTGTTTCATAGTTTCGGGGACCGGTAAGAAAGCTTCTTATTTTAAAAAAAATGATTACTCATAACACGTAATATAGTCAGAGCATGATTAGTCTTTTTGAATATTTTCTTTTCATCTCTAAATATATGTTACGAGTACGAGTCCTAATAGATTGGATTACACCTATATCAACACGAATATAATAATTGTACTCTATTTTTAGTGGAATAAATTAATTTAATTTAATTTCTTATATTCGTAGAAATAATTCATCCTCATCATCATTATTAGTTTAAAGTAAGTAATCCATAGCTGGACGTAGACAATCATCTCCCATTGCAAGTCATAGCGCGACCTTCCGCAACTTATACAATTTTTTGGTAGCTAGGTAATATTTATGGACATCAGGATTTTTCAGTCCGCCCGCCTAGCACGCGAGCCTTGATAAACGTCTATCCACTCTTTTTCCCCCGCGCAAACGAGACAGACGTATCCATATTCTAGCTTTATCACTTTCCCGCGCGGGGAAAGACCAATTAATCCTCGGCGCATGCTAGGGGGCCTGGTGTCTCCCCCAGGCCAGGGAGATATAAGAACTTACTTTTATAATAATATTTTGAGTACCCCTGTCAAGCATTACATTGAAGGAAATCATTAAAATAATTCAAATGTCAAGAAAAACGTACCTACTTAACTACCTAAATATTCACTTTTGTCGCGTCATCATCAGCATTTCACCCTTAAGACATCCACTGGTGGACATTGGCCTCCTCCATCAATCTCCGAAAGTACCGGTTGGAAGCACCACCAGTCCACCAGTGGATGTCTTATGGCTATAATGCTGATGCGAGACAAAAGGGAATATTTAGGTATATAGTAAGTAGGTACGTTTTTCTTGACATTTGAATTATTTTTATGGTTTCATTCAATGTAATGATTGTCAGGGGGGGGATTACCGGAGTACTCAAAATATTATTTTAAAAGTAAGTTCTTATATCTCCCCGGCGTGGGGGAGACACCAGGACTGAAAAATCCTGATGTCTCCCCCAGCGGATATCAGGTGAGACACGAGACCGTCACCATTTTATTTATATGCTTACACAGGATTGGTCCTACCTGGGTGGTGGGTATCGCTGGAATGACTTCAGGAATACTGAGCTGTCTCACACCAGCCTCTGCATATGTAAACTTTTGGGCACTTTTCATAGTGCGAATCATAATAGGATTTTGTGCTGTTAGTATTTTATACAGTTGTCTTCTTTCAGTAGATTGTCTAGGCAGGCGCGGATCCAACTGTCAAAAAAGTTGTGGTCACGGCCACTGGTGGTTTTGCCACGGTTTTGTCCACGGGGGGTTTGACTCGGAGTCATCGGCAATTTTGCATATCAGGGAAGAATTGCCTGAAGATTTCTACAGAGGAACTCGCTCGCTCACTGTGTTTTTGTGTGCGTCTCGAATTCAGTTCAAAAAATTATTATATTATGGTTTCGGGTGCAACATAAAAATTTGCATACCTACTTACCTCAATTAGTGGTGAGCATTACGGTATCCGCGCCCGTGTCTAGAGGATTGTCTTGTCTGTCTCTTTAATTACAGTTGCTTAGAATGAGGCCGGGTGTGGTTAAACGCAAACCTATTCTGAATGAAAAAATAAGTTTCTGATAGTCAGAATGAAGTTTGTTTGTTTTTACAGGGTGCTATGCAACCCAGCATGGTTCAAGTACTAAGACATTGGGTGCCTCCTACGGAAAGAAATCATTTTATGTGGGCATATTGTGGTAAGGTCCCACAGAGTAATAGAAGAATAGAAGCAGAGATGTGATCAAAGGATTTTTCCTTAGAAAGACACGTGGCTGTGCGGGGGGTGTAGGTTCGTGGGAGGAGTGGCAAATTGTACTGCCATCTAGCGGTTTTCAGGAAAAGTTTTTGAGAATTGAACTAGTGAACCAACAATTATCTGAATTAGTCTTAATTTCTTAATATCACGCTAGATGTCACGTTTTTAAATTTTATAGAACGGATCACTAAATATAGAAATAAAATTACTTACGAATGAAATTAGATGCCGATCATGTCATCTGAATTATTAGATAGCGTAGGAAGGCCTCCCACTAGGTGGACCGACGACATTGTAAAAGTCGCGGGCAGCCGGTGGATGCAAATGACAGGTTGTCGTACAGTGTGGCGGTCTAAGGGGGAGGCCTTCGTTCAGCAGTTGACGTCTCCGGGCTGATGATGATGACATCATCAATTTGTACAAGCCCCTATAAATAAGTACCTAAATAAGACCAGATTTATTGAACTCTGTTATTTTAATACGTTTTATATTTTAGGAATAACACTGGGCACATGTTGTACCTTTCTGACATGCGCAGCGATCGAATATTATTCTCGGTGGCCAGTAGGGTTTTATATATCAGGCGCTTTGCAAATAAGCTGGTCCATTATATGGGTTTTTGCAGTTACCGATTCTCCTAGACACCATCCATATATTTCGCAGGAAGAAAGGGATTATTTGATTAATTCCATTGGCGCTATATTTACGATCAAGGTAAAGGTGACATAGAAGCGTGAGAGATACTTAAATAATATATAGGTACATCCCAATGCAACCTTATGAATATAATTACTTAAATATAGTTGTGAGTATTTAGGTACCGAAATCAAATCGAATGTTAGGGTTTTTTCTCTTGTGCTCCACGTTTTTTTTAAAATATTCGTGTCGTAGTGTGTGTTGGATTTGATATGAGTCGCTTGCCTTGTCTTATCCTTACATTTCTTCTGCATTTGTTATACATTGTGGTCAATTCTGACGGTTTTAGTTGACAGCTGTTCTAAACTAATTAAAATATTGCTGTCACTTTTTTACTAGGCATGTTGTTACTAGTGTTACTAAGGACAGCAATACTTTAGTTAGTTTAGATATGTCAAATAAAACCTTCAGAATTGACCACAATATTTTCACAACTCAGTAGCAGTACCAATCTTGATGATGTTTAACGAGGTTGATAGTTAATATAAAATTATATCATGAGTCAGGTGGACTTAGAATGCGATGGACATACGCGTTATAGGTAGTGTTGTTTCAGATATAAATCAGTCTAAATAAGTCTATAATAAATCAGAGTTTTTTAAACGCAAGCGTTTGCAACATCATTGCTTAAAATTGTATATGCTGGTCAAACGCAGTATGTCCTGGGTATGTCCGGGTATGTCCTAAAACTGCATCCAAAACCATCGGGGGACGGGCAGCAACGTCCTCTTGGTTAACGGTGGTGAGCGTTCTGCGATCTCTAAGCGGCGTGCCAAGCGTGGGGCAACCCTACTATTAAGGGGTCTTTGTCCAGCATTGGACGTCTTCTGGCTGATAATGATGGCCAAACGCAAACTCAATATCTAACGAATAAAAGAAACAATAGGTACTTGTCTCTCTGAAAATGCGGGAACTGGGAAGCAGCTGTCCCATTAAATTATAGGTACGTTGGTACTTACTGATTTATTCGTACCTGTTCGTTTTACAAGCTCGTTTTATTTTCAGTTAACTAACTCGGAAACACCTTGGAAATTGATATTGGTGTCAGTTCCATTCTGGGCATTATGCATGTTGAATTTTGGATACGCTTGGATGATTATTTCCCTGTGTATCCATGGACCGCTGTATTTCTCTAAAGTCCTCGACTACAGCATTTATGATGTAGGTACTTTACCTATTACCTCTTTTTATTGACTTTTCCATACAAGTGATATCATTAGTGTAATAGTATGAATTATTTTATCATCAGGCATCTGCGTTGACGGCATTACCGTTTTTTCTGCGATTAGTGATGGGAACAATCGTGATACAGCTGTTTCATTGGTATAAGCATAAGCACAGCTCTAAGCTGGGGAGGATAAAGAACATTAGAAAATATTTCATTGTTGTTTGTGAGTATTCTGACTATTTCTGACACATAAACTCTGTTTTTTTTGTGACACTTTAACTCCGTTTTTTCTTGTGACGCATAAACTCTGTTTTTCCTTGTGACTATGGCAGATTTGAACCACTGACAGCTCTTAGTTTTCTGACAAATGGCTATGATTGGTCGTAAATCCGCCATTGCTGTCTAAAACCAACCAACCAAGAACCAGTCATAGAACCAAGTGTTAACATTCATTTATTTAGGCTGTTAGTTTTCCTAAAAATGTAAAATAAAATAATAAATAAATAAATAAAAATTTAGTCAGGCAAGAAAAAACAAACTAAGTACTTATATAGTAGGTACGTAGATGGGTATATGGTACACACAGGTAACATTGAGCTTCGAAGAGTCAGCTTTATATAGACAGTTAAAGCTGCAGAGGATGTAATAAGGTGAGTATAAACGAAAAACCATGAAAACTAATAAATATTATATGAGTTTTATCAATTATTTATTTTGAATTCTCAAAACTAACTTTTATGTCATGAGTTTATGCTTGGAGGAAGGATTTACCCGAGTGAATGATTCAAAAAAATTGGCAATCCCCATAACTCTCATAAAGAGATAAGTAGAATATAGTTGGATTGGAATTTAGTCATTACGTCATTAGTCACAGATTTCATAATCTTGTCTTTGCAGCTTTTTGTTTCTAGAGAGAAAAAACTCTTTATGGTATCCGACACATAAAAAGTAATGTATGATATCAGATTGTAAGAAAAAAGTAATGACTGCTCTTTTTTACGACATTGTCTTTTCCAGACTACTTTAGAAACAGATAGGCTTGGATGAGTCAGCTCTTGTAAATTCGTTTAAATAAGATGCTACTAAAATAACGATACTGACTGGATAAAGTTCCATTCTTAACATTAACATTTTAAAGTTGGTGACTCTACCACGCAGCCGAGTTTATTGCGATCATGATGACTATCAACTCCTATCAACTCCGATTTTAAATAAGGCATAAAAGACATTACCTTACGACATTAAGACATTACATGTTTTTTTTTATTTTATTTTTTTTGTTATATTAAAACGCTGCTTGTACTACTACTGCTTCACATTTTTTTTATTAAATTTAAAAACACAATAATTAGGTATTCATGTTTCTGGGAACTTCTAGTTTTTTTTCGGATAATCCCCTTCCGCCACTTAAATGGGATGCTAAGGGGATTTTTGGGCACAAAGTCTAAGGAGTAATCGCGTAACATACATATAAAAAAAACATACAGTCGAATTGAGAACCTCCTTTTTTAAGTCGGTTGAATAATATTGAAATAATTACACATAATATTTTTTCAAGAAAGAAATAGGAAAAAGAAACTTTTATATTTCTTGGGCATAGCTATCTATTCAGTCCGTTTCTGTGCAAGCATCATCCACTGCTTTCCGACATGCTTGAAATATCATCTTTCCCCGTTTCTCAGATACCATTCAGTAACTGCCTCGGTCCACCTGTTGAAATATCGCCTAGCTAAGTGTCCAGCCCCTCTCCAATTTAGCTTGGCGATCCTGTACCAATGTCTTTGACTTTAGTGCGACGGCGACTTTCCAGGCTTCCTTAGGCAAAGCAAATATATACCCACAGAGAAATGTACAAAACTAACAAACTAAGTTTAGATAACCATAGGTCTATGTAGAATATTGTAAGAAGCATGTAACGTACGATACAATGCTATACACGGATGGCTAGGAGGTACTAAGCCGATATAAGGTCATATTATGTACTCATCATTCCTAACAAATTTTACCATGGTGCCAACGAAGAAATCGCGGAAATAAATTGCTGTTCGATTGAATGTCATTCCTCTCTAGGAGTATCAAATTTTTTCGTGGTACCAGTGTTGGCTCCATAGTATAAATTGTTTACAATTACGAGTACTATGAACTCCTTTCGGCTCAGTACTACCTTTTCCGCTTAGCCCCCCAAATACAACCCAGTTCTCACTGGATACTATTTCTAGCCCACGTAGCACCTGGATTGCTGGTGGCGTCCTGTTGGCTCTTCCCGGGAGTTATCCCAGGGCCTGTACTATTGACTATTGCCGTTACACTCACAGCTGCCGGGATGGACATGACCTTGGATTTGTGCTACGTAAGCTATTCACTAAAAGTTGCATAAATCTATCCCTTGAAAATACAAGTCTAGTACCTAGCTACGAATAGTAACATCCAATGGTCTTGAACCTACCGATTTTTCTGTCCTACCGATGTATCGTAGCGGACCGATATTTGAAAAAAATACATCATGTACACGGATTTTTAGTTGGATAAAGTACAAATCTACCGATTTTAGAGGGCAAAATCTACCGATTTTGTATTTTCTCGTTCGAGGACATTGGAAAACCCATACTTTCATCGTAAAGCAAATTGATGACGATGAGTAGTTGGCTTCAGGCTCTTTAAGCTAAGGTATCCATTTAATTTTAGGAACTGACTCCGACATTCCTGAACTCGGTGTATACGGTAATCAAGATAATGGGTAACACAGCGGGTATTTTGGTTTCTATATGCGTTGGACAGGTCACACAAACTTATAAAGTAAGTATCCGTCTATTCCACCCATGAAAATTATTTAAAAATTTACCAAAATGTTGCTACCTACAACTAAGTACTTACTTATTACAGGAATAAACTAAACCTACTACTTATTCCTAGCTTATGAAAAAGAAACCAAATACAAAATTTAAAAGAGACCCGTTACCCTGTGACTCTGTTTAGTTTAGTGGGTTCGATTCCCACCCAGTACAAAAAATATATGACGAACATAGATGTTCGTCGTAGATGTTTGTTCTGTGCCTGGGTGTTGTATGTATTATATATTATAAATAATTTAATACATTATTTTGTGAATACATTATAATAATACATAATATATTTATTTACAATACATTATAATATTATACTTACTTAGATACTATCTAAGTATAATAATCAGCTATCTGGTTCCCATAATACAAGCTTTGCTTAGTTTGGGGCGGGCTAGATGACGCTGTGTGAAATGTCCACCCTCAGAGTAATAAATGGTTATAAATTTAAGTGTCCACCCAATATTTATTTATTTTAAGTTTAGGCCCATATGGGGCGCTGTCCGTTTTCATTATACCAGAGGTCATATAGCCAGAATTCTATTTAGGTATACCTACCTATGTAGGGTAGGTACTAAGTTTAAAGCAAAGTAAACATTTACTTTACTTTATTTGCGCGATAAAATCCGGAACGAGGATATTCGCCAAAGAACCAATCAAAGTCACCGATATAGCGTCAGAGTTTTCAACATTGCTCAGAGGTTTTCAAGTTGAAGTAGCAATGGGCAGGCCACAT
Organism: Erannis defoliaria; assembly: GCA_905404285.2. Lineage (NCBI taxonomy): Eukaryota > Metazoa > Arthropoda > Insecta > Lepidoptera > Geometridae > Erannis > Erannis defoliaria. The sequence continues at coordinate 8,910,556 of FR990084.1, forward strand.
CGCTCGAAGGACTGATAACCGATGGGAAAGAAAGGTTCTTGAGTGGCGATCAAATACAGGAAGACGCAGCGTAGGAAAGGAGGCCTTCTCTCTCTAGGTGGACCGCGCGACCGGCGCGACGACATCGTGAAAGTCGCGGGCAACTTGCGGTGGCTACAAATGGCAATTTTGAATCGTACGCAAGAGTAGCGCTTGCGAAAGGAGCCGACCTTCGAACGATATTGTTTGGAATAAGGTTCAATATAGTTTAAAAGTCGGCTCCTTTCGCATGGGCTACTTTGCGTACGATTCAAAAATTAGGCCCCAGGTTGTCGTACAGTGGCGGTCTAAGGGGGAGGCTCTCGTTCAGCAGTGGACGTCTCCAGGCTGATGATGATACCTATATTTCTTATTCCATATAACTATCTCTCATAGTATACATTCAGGTGGATATATACTACTATAGATACTAGGTACTTACGTGTATTTGTGCCGGAACTTCTCATACATATTGGGCATTTTTATGTTTATTTTGTATACGTTCGAGTAGTTCGGTTTGGACCCAATGGTAAAAAAAAAAAAGGTTAATGGTAATGGCGCAGCAATCGGTTTCCAGGTTATTTTTCCAGGGCAGCGACGTCTAGGTCCGCTAGTATAGTACAAAATATTGTCTGTTATAGAGTTCACCGCCACAGACAGTATGGAAGCATATCTGGTGCTTCCACGCTACCGTCCTTTTACTTTGTGGGCTAATTTTTTTGATATGGGGTGAGACTCAAGTGCAACCATGGAACAACAGAAGAGTTAGGTGAGATTTAGTGTTATTAATTATTTTATTAAACCTACCTACTGTTACAGACTATATACCTACTGTGATAGTAATTAAACTGTAGCTTTGTTTATTGCTATCGTTGTTTATTTATCGGATAATGATAATTATGGTGGAACCTACTTCTAACAAACGTTTGTGTTCGGAATGTAGCTATAGATTGTATGTTTTAGGCTCCAACGTCGAAAACAGTTCGAATCAAAAGTGTCTAGAATGTCAAATATAACAGAAGTCGAAGAAGATAATGGGACAGTAAAAATTTCGCAAACGCAAGTGATGCAGAAGTCCTAGTTAGCTAATATAGAAATCAAAGTCGGGTTAGACGGTTAGTTCCCTTTACCTACACCATTTATAACTCAAGAACGGTTGGACCGATTGCTAGTATCTTTGATGTGTTGGATTTATTTCAGCCCCGAATAACAGAATACCTATTAAAACATTGGAAAAATTCACGATAAGAAAATTTATAGCCGGTACGAAGTTTGCCGTGTTATAGCTAGTATCAACTAAGTTTCATGTTTCCGAGAGAACAAGTAGGTAAGTGGTACCTATAACCTATTAACTTATTCGCTTAGCTACATTTATAGTATGTATACGATATACTTAGTTATGATACTAGTGCGGTATTGGTTTTTACAAACTCGTGACTATGGTAAGCCCTCGAAGTCGTCGTCTCGGGCTTACATTCGTCTACTCGTTTGTAAAAACCAATTTCGCACGTGTGCCATACAACGTTTTACAACACATTTGCGAGAAAACAGATAACAGAAGTACAACAGATAATGAAACAAACTTTATTCTTTTGTTTTTAGATATCGTCGGTCGGAAAGTCGCAACTAAATACTTGACACTGGCAAATGCACAAAGTGCGATGCCATAATCCTCCTAGGAGGAAAGAACAAAAAAAACTTCGTTCTAAAGTTCGTCTTCGCTATAACGTTTTTATTATGAGTGTCTTTTCGTGTGGTATCCAAAACTCCGGAGAAGCTTTGTAGTAAAGTTGCCACGACTTTACTAGGGCATGACTGGACTTGACTGTGACTTACTAAGCGTGACTTTGACTGTGACTTAGACTGATTCGACTTGAAAATTGTCAATAACTTGATACAAATAAATACTTGACACTAGCAAATGCACAAAGTGCGACGCCATAATCCTCCTAGGAGGATTAATTCGCGGTTAATTCACGCCATTTTATCTTCTAGGAGGAAAGATGAAACGTGCGCGTGGTAAAAATTACTTTAATCTCATTTTCTATGTAGTATTAAAGTGAGACAAATGTATTGAGCAAAAGCGCTTCCAAGGAGGTTCGATCATTCAGCTTATTTATTATCGTAATGTGAAACTCCTTGGTGGAATTCTTTTAATATATTAATCATCGATATGGTCTTTACCTATGAAATTGCCGTTTTGTATGGAATAAGTGAAAGTACTTTTTTTTTTAACTTTTTTATTTGTGTTATTCAAAGTAATCACCCATGCAATCGACGCATCTTTGCCTACAAATTGGCAGTTTATTGATGCCCTTCTTGTAAAAATTAGCTGGACGGGGAGGCAACAAACTCTTCAAAGGCATTTTGTACTGCCTCTAGGGAATTGAATTTTTTACCCACTAAAAAGTTGTCTAAATTTTGGAAAAAGTAATAGTCGGTAGGTGCAAGGTCTGGTGAGTATGGCGGATGAGGGAGAGCTTCCAACCCCAGCTCTTGCAGCTTGGAGACTGTAGCTGCAGCGCGAGGCAGGTCTCGACGCGTACGTTGCGCTGGCGATCGTTAAGTTCGTGGGGCACCCATCTATCAAGTTTTTTTACCTTGCCTATTTGTCGCAAATGAATCAAAATAGTTTTGATGCTAACATCAAAAGCTGCTGCTAGCTCAGCTGTAGATTGAGTTTCGTCAGCTTCCACAATCGCCTTTAATTCATCATTGTTGACCAAAGTCTCCGGACTACCACGAGCTTCATTTTTCAAGTCAACATTTCCAGAACGGAACCGGGAAAACCAATAACGGGTTGTGCGTTCGTTTGTACAGTTCTCTCCATAAACGTTTTTGATGTTACGTGCCGTTTATGTCGCGTTGGTGCCACGACGGAACTCATATTCCATAATTACACGAATTTTTAAAGTATCTATTATGACGAAAAATGTTCAAATGTAACGAAAATACAACGCTAATCAATAAACAAAAGACTGCAGTTTGTAAAAATAATGTCATGTTTTTAAGACAAAATTAATTTGATATCAGAATACAAAGCCCTTCCAAACTTTTTTTCTATTTGAAGTGACCAGTACTGAAGAACGGCAATTTCATAGGTAAAGACCTATTATAACATGAGATACGGTGCGTGAAAAAATTATCGAGAGAAGTAATTATCAAAGACAATTTAACATTATGACAAGATATAAGAAGATCAAAAATATATAAAACTAAAAACATTTTATAAAGTATTTATGTGGCGAATGAGGTCGCCACATCACCAATAAAGTCGCCACAACTTTACTAGGACATGACTGAGACATAACCGTGACGGCCTTTGATTGGCTCACTGTGATTTTATAACTTATTTGACCTGATACTATCCAAAACTAGAAAAATGCATATTATCGGTGTATTCTTGACCCTGTCAGAATGCACATATTGCAATGCCAAAAATAAAGAAAACATGAAAGGCTGTTAAACAAAGTTAGTTTTGGCGGGAACACGGAAAAATCATGTCGCTGTTTTCTATTATTTTCTTAATCAAGTGTTTTTTCGCGAATTAATGATTAAAAATGGTGGTGTTTTCTTCATTGAGTGTTAAATTGCATGCACGAGTGTGGGCAAGTGGTATAATGTGGTGAAACATGTATTTTTGTGTTGTTTTCAAAACTCCGTAAAAGCATAAAGTAAAGTTGTGAAACTCGACTTTCACTAATTTCGTGTGACTGACTGTTATTTCATGACATATTTGCTTTGATTATATACAGAGCTAGATCCTCCATGCATATTTGAGTTGCTAATCTATAACTATAAAAGGCTTTGTCCTGACTGACTGACTGACTGACTGACTGACTGACATATAGACAACGTACAGCCCAAACCGCTAAACGTAGAGACTTGAAATTTGGAGGCTATGTTTTTGGAGAGGTGTAAACGCCCACTAAGAAAGGATTTTTCGAAAATCAACCCCGAAGGGGGTTAAATGGGGTGTTAAAGTTTGTATGAAACTTTTTATTCTCTGGTTCGATTGATACAAAACTTGGTATACATATTCTACTATAAAAATAAGAAGATACGGGTGTCACAGTTTTTTCAAAATCAGCTCCCGTTAGTATAAAAAAAAAAACTAAGTTTTAGTGATAGTACGTTTGTTTCTCCTTAACTTTGTAACGGCTGTACATATTAAAATGAAATTTGGTATAGGGATGGGGATAGATATGGGGATGGGGGTGGGGGTGGGGATGATACTGGGAACGGAGACGGGACGAAGATCGGCATGTTAATATTAAGATTACAATTGGTATCGGGATGGGGATGGGGATGGGTGGGGATGGGGATGGGGATGGGATGGGGGATATGTGGGGATGGGTGGGGATTTGGTGGGGACAGGTGGGGATAGGATGCGGATGTGGATGAGGCTGGGAACGGGGATGGCCGTGTCCATATTAAGATGAAAGTTGAAATCGGGATGGGGGTGGGGATGGGATGGGGTTCGGGATGGGGATGAGAGAGGGAACGGGGATGTGGACGGGGATGGGAGTGTTCATATTAAAATGACATTTGGTATCGGGATGGGGATGGGGAAGGGGGCGCTTATAGGGATGAGGCTGGGAATGGGCGTATTTATTGGTCGGCTGAACAGATGGAGCTGCATTTTTGGATAGGTAGTTATAGCATAACTATAAAAGGCTTTGTCCTGACTGACTGACTGACTGACTGACTGACTGACTGACTGACATATAGACAACGTACAGCCCAAACCGCTAAACGTAGAGACTTGAAATTTGGAGGGTATGTTTTTGGAGAGGTGTAAACGCCCACTAAGAAAGGATTTTTCGAAAATCAACCCCGAAGGGGGTTAAATGGGGTGTTAAAGTTTGTATGAAACTTTTTATTCTCTGGTTCGATTGATACAAAACTTGGTATACATATTCTACTATAAAAATAAGAAGATACGGGTGTCACAGTTTTTTCAAAATCAGCTCCCGTTAGTATAAAAAAAAAACTAAGTTTTAGTGATAGTACGTTTGTTTCTCCTTAACTTTGTAACGGCTGTACATATTAAAATGAAATTTGGTATAGGGATGGGGATAGATGTGGGGATGGGGGTGGGGGTGGGGATGATACTGGGAACGGAGACGGGACGGAGATCGGCATGTTAATATTAAGATTACAATTGGTATCGGGATGGGGATGGGGATGGGTGGGGATGGGGATGGGATGGGGATGGGGTGGGGATGGGTGGGGATTTGGTGGGGACAGGTGGGGATAGGATGCGGATGTGGATGAGGCTGGGAACGGGGATGGCCGTGTCCATATTAAGATGAAAGTTGAAATCGGGATGGGGGTGGGGATGGGATGGGGTTCGGGATGGGGATGAGAGAGGGAACGGGGATGTGGACGGGGATGGGCGTGTTCATATTAAAATGACATTTGGTATCGGGATGGGGATGGGGAAGGGGGCGCTTATAGGGATGAGGCTGGGAATGGGGACGGGGATGGGCGTATTTATTGGTCGGCTGAACAGATGGAGCTGCATTTTTGGATAGGTAGTAATAGCATAAGGTTCGGAAACGGACATAGGCTATTTTTTTGTAGGTCCACGCAGACGACTGTTTGACGGACATAATTATTATAGATACTGTACAGCCTAAGCTGCTAAATTAATTTTTAATATTAAATTAACTTACTTTTAAATGCCTAAACTAAATTTTGAGTGGTGTAAACTTACACTCAGCTCAAGCTGTGGTAGCTTCAGTGAGATCAAGCTCGACTCACATTCTTGGGGTCGCGGGTTCGAACCCGGGCGAGCCCGTTCCAATTAGTTCTTTGAAACTTACGCATGGATAATACCACTGGCTTTTCGGTGAAGGAAAACATCATGAGGAAACCTTCATATTTCAGGAGAAGAAATACGATAGTGTATGTGAATCCGCCAACCTGCACTGGGCCAGCGTAGTGAATATGGCCCAATCAGGGTAGGCCGATATACCATTAGTGTTAAGGGCTGATGCAGAGAAACGCACACTCAGAAACGATTTTGAAAAATTCGCAAGGGGTTCAATGTATCATTAAAATACCATTTTGCCGAAACCATTCATTTAAGGCTGTTAAGTTTTTTGACTTAAGAGATAAGATAAAATAAACATAAACATGTTTCAGAATTTTCAAACAATTTCAAAACTGGAAGGCCACGGGTCAGTTTTTCATTTGAAAAAAAAATGTATATTTATAGATTAGCTAATCGAGTGTACGCATAACGTAAGAAGATAAATGTTTTAAACACATGTACTTGATCCGGTGCACGCACCAAGCACAGCGCTTTCGAAACGTCCATCCCGCGTCGGCTCAGATACGTTAAAACCCGTGTATAATGACGCGCTGTACCTCGAGCGCGCCCCACTCCAACCCACCCCGAGTCTACCTAAGCGATCAGTGCAGCACTGTATTTTATCGAAGTTTCGTAATTCTTGCGATATTTTGGTAATCTTTTTGCGTTCTTTGTTATCATGCTTTTTCTGCTTAAGCTTATTTCATTTCATTGACTCTGTTGATACGGTATGCAATAATGATGATGCTGTAAACTATCCAGTTGAGTTTTTAAATTCATTAAGACCAGCGGGGCTACCATATCATAGGCTTATCCTGAAGAAAGGTACACCCGTCATGCTCCTTCGGAATTTAAGACCACCCAAATTGTGTAATGGAACCAGGTTACAAGTAAAAATGCTGCATCGTAATCTGGTTGAGGCCATCATTTTGACTGGGTGTGCCCATGGCGAAACAGTGTTTGTGCCGCGTATTCCCATGATTCCCAGTGACTTACCTTATGACTTCAAAAGGCTTCAATTTCCCCTAAAAGTTTGTTTTGCCATGACCATCAATAAGGCTCAGGGTCAAACTTTAAAATACGCTGGTATTGATTTAAGGCACTGTTTTTCGCATGGTCAGTTCTATGTGGCTTGCTCGCGAGTTAGCTCCCCTAAAAGCCTGGCTATTTTAGCACCTTCCAACAAAAAAGTCAAAAACGTTGTCTACAAAGAAATATTGTAATCTTTCGGGTCAAAGGCCCCGGCAACTATAGCGTCATTAGCAGACATTTTTAGGGTTCCGTAGTACTACGAGGAATTCTTATAAGTTTGTCATGTCCATCTGTCTGTCTGTTTAAAATTCAACAAGACGGCTTTGTTTTGAAGTAAGTATTGCAAACGCGACATGCCAAATTTGGTCATCCTCAAGCAAACTTAAAGACTTGCAAGCGGCTTGGAAAAAATGCAATAATATACGTATTTTAGTGATTCAATTGAGCTGGGCCCCGATTTAACCGAATTCCAGTATTCAACATTACTACGCGGGCAAAGCCGCGGGCAAAAGCTAGTACTACATAAACTTGAACATTAATACATACTTTACTCTGGCAGAATAAGCAACGTGCGATGTTTATAACTAAGAAAAAAAAACAGACATCAAGGGTTAATTGGATTTTTAAAGTAGGGACGGCTTTTTATACTCCGATCCGTTTTTGTGGATCGTAGTGAATCATAACGACTCGATCCCTCGGATCGCATGCATTTGATCCTATTTTCAATAGATCGATCCAAAAAATCGCAATAAATATGACATTTATTTCAACAAAAAAAAGGTAACCAAAAATAGCAAACGCCAATAATAATTAGGATGTAAAGTACGGACACATCAGTGATGCCAACATGAACCTATAAAAAAGAATCTAGCATCCATGAACCTAGAAAAAAACCTTTTTTTCTAGGTTCATGGACGCCAATTGTTACTTTTAAATTTGAGATGACTATACTAACCAAAAAAAATATTTTATTTGTTATCTACACGGTAGATGATAAATTTTATTATAAAATCGACGAATTTTGTTTAATAATTAACCGTTCAAAAAAATTTATAAAATTTTGGTTAATTCTAGCCCTTTTTTGATTTTCATCTTGCCCTAAATCTTGTTACCCTTTTGCAACACTGCTGAAAATTTGTTTACATATGTAACAAAAACAAACTAAAGTTCAAGATCGTACTTTGACCGCCCAATAACCGCCAATAAAATAATATCTGCATTACATCGTGTGCAAACCACAATATTTGGCCCGCAATTCGATATTTGATGGAGTTGAATCGATCCGCAGTTCGGTTGTCGCATGGTTTCTCTTCTATCCGATCCGAAAATCGATTGGATCATTTGCCCACGACACGAACCCATTGAGCATTTAACTAACGAACCTGTCTTCGAAAAGATCGGATCATCGGCGCATCCTTATGTTGAGTAATTGACTTGACATTTGATTTGACACTTTGAGTCTTTGACAGCAGTTTGGGTTTTTTTACCATACTCTTTGTTTTTTACCGCTGCCTGTCTGACTGACGTTTGTTACATTTTCCATAATTCTTTTGAGTTCTTTGTGGGTTTGTCTTGAAATAAATATTTTGATATAGATTTTAGGTTAAAATAATCTTAATTTATTGTACTTTTACCAATATCTGAAAATGCCCCGTAGCGTTGTAGAATATTGTACGGAGAATGAAAGTTACAGGTGTGGCTATTGTAGAACTCCTGATAGTAACTTTAGCCATGGTGAGTAGTAACGTTTTCCATGATAATTCAGTCTATAATATGTTGCGTTTACTGTAGTTCAACTACCTACATTTCGAATGATATAGAAAGAGGGCAGAATTGGACTAGCAAAAAAATATTCGACACCATCCATATCACCAGTACTTACATTATATAAATTATGTAAGTAAGTACAACAACAGTGCATACAATATTTTTGTTATAAGTATCTATAAAAATCAAGCATAATATCTATAAAGATGGGATTCAAAAAGGTTCATTCGTTTGATTCTTGATACATTTGATGCATACATTGTGCAACCAACACACCCAGTAACTTCTGCTCATGGCACAGCCGATTGCAGAAAGAAAAAGAAAATCAAATAGCACATTACAGTTGTGATATATGATAAATTTACAATGACTTTTAATAAACTGCAATTGCTTTTTTGTAGGTATCTATATAATAGCTTGACTTGAAGTGAAGCACATTTATTGGTATGCCGCCATGCTTGGGATACGAAATTATCAAGTAATTCAATTGAAATCAACTGTATAGGATACTGAACTAATCTGTACAAGAGAAAAGCTGTTTGATTGACCTGACGACTTAAAGAGTGATGAAAACGAACATAGTTTTGCAAATACATTAAAAACCTTGCTAATTTTCATTCAGGAGTGCGGCTTCATTGTCTCAGGACACCTGGGCTGAAAATTTTAGGAATCTGCCATTCTTCTTTGCTGGTATAAAAGCTCAACGGGCAGGGTAATTTACATAAAACATTAAAAAGGATCACCATCAAAAGAAAATATTTAAATTCACAGGAATTTGGGCGCATACATTAACTGTAAACGACTACCAAGATCTGGTAGACCGAGGATGGCGTAGATCAGGAAAATATTGCTACAAACCTACTATGAATGTCACTTGCTGCCCTATGTATACAATAAGGTTTGTTTACAAAATTTGCTCAATTAGTACAGGCTGATTCAAACTTAATGGTGGCTGTAAACTTAGGTGCGAGCCGCTGCACAGTAACAAAAATTAGGCATGCGGTGTGCCTACAATTGCAAAGTTTCGCTTGCAGTGCACTTCACAGCCGCCATTAAGTTTGAATCAGTCTATACACAGGGTTTGTTTACTTTTCAATAGCAAATTTAGTCACACTTACAATTCAACTTTTACTAAGATTTTAATTTCATTCTACTTCTTTGTTATAATGTTCTTATCACACAAGATAAAACATAATCAGTGGCTGAGGCAAAGTTGATCATTGGTTAACCTTGGTAAAATCACTGGTTGAGCGTTGGTCCCCACTACCTGACAATATCATATATTTTTCTTGAAAAAAAGTTAACTTCTTTTTGTATGTAACAACAAATGTATGTAACGACAAACACAACATGCCATTTTTTATTTGATGTTAAGAGATAATGCCATGGAGGATAATTCTGTGGATAATGCCCACCAATGATCACAATTGTGTCTATCCCTATATGCATTAAATATGCCACTGCGGTATGATAAGGACAAGATTTAATCAGAGTTTTGTAGAAAGAGAATTGTTGTGAGATGTGAGGGCGTTGCTGTTCTTATTTAAATTACCTTCTTTATTTAGGTAGCAACACCAAAGTTAGTCAATTCTTGACATAACAGCTGAGTGCATGAGGCAGCTTTATCTCCAACCATGTTATAGCAACAGCTCGACTTCTTTTCACCTCATATACACTTCCACTCACCCGAGGTAAGCCAGCGGCCCAGAGCCACACCCAGGTACTCTGGCTTCGGCTAGGCTCGGGTATACACTGGCAGGAGAAATACACAATACACCCCAAGCGAGACATCATTGCAGGACTTGTATCAATGACTTATTTTTGATCCATTATTTCTTTGAAATTTTGACATTATTGAATTTTTATGGATGTGACTAATGACTTGTATAAAATCTTTGGTTTGATGATTTTATTTGGCCAATTTCTTGTATTTTTATAATTGTTTTTTTGATGTGTATTTAAACTTTTTAAATATGTGCATAATTATGGGTACCTGCACCTGAAATAAATAAATGTTGAAATTTAATTTTGAATATCGTCTCCACATTGAATAAGAATAACAGCTGAGTTTGGCATATGCCAAAAATTGGTTGCTCTTTATAAATAGTAACATTATTACTGCATAATTCAATTCAATTTATTTCGACATAGGCCATACACACGTAACATACAATAATAATAATTAATAAGAAACACATATAATACTTATTTACAAATTAAATTAAAATACAATTATACATTACATTACATTACGTTTGCTTATTAGGCAGTACATGTTAGTCAAACCTATTCGCAAATATGTAAACACTAGCCCAGACTCTAGGCTAGCAAATATGGAAACTCTAGCCCAGACTCTAGGCTATCATATATTAGTGTCGTAATTGTTATAACCCCCTATTACAGGTGCAAAGCGCTAGAATATAAGGCATCCAAGTCTCAAAAGAAAATATTGAAAAGAGTGAATAAGTACTTATCTAGTACTGACCCGTCCAAGCCCCAGGATGAGAGGAAAATGTCAACTTGTAGCAATGACTCCGCAGATATGACAGAAGGCTGTAATGAGGGGGCGGAGCAGTTTGTTGAGTCTAATATGGTGCCCCAAGATATTAACGTCGACGAAGTTTTGTCAGGCGATAGACAGAATATTGACACCAAAGTTGGAGATAAAGGTAAAAATTAAATACTCAGATTTTTTGCTATTTCTTTCTTTCTGCGATCGGCTGAGCCATGAGCAGAAGTGACTGGGTGTGTTGGTCTAAATCAAAGATTAGGAAAGATGCGCCATAGCGTAATAAAACAACGTTTGAAAATGACTCCCGTGCCATCATACGAGTTGCGCCGGAGTGCGAGCTTTTATGAGGGCAAAAGGGATAGCGCGCGTCTCGCTTAGTGAGCGCAGATAGGCGAGACAGTCCCTGGGGCCGCTTTCACGGGGCCATTTGAGGGCGCGATATGACATATCTCCCTGCTTAATTATATACAATTGGTCTAAATACTCAGTTAAACAAGTTTTAAAGCATACATAGTTATTAAATCATATTTAAATTAAGAATTACGTTTATTTAAATTTTATTCATAAATCACGTCAAAAATACACTTTTCGTTCCAAATAATAATAATAATAATCTAAAAAATATCGTCACATTTAATCGACTAACCCTCACTGTTTCTGGCGTAAAGGTGGAAAGGTGTATTTAAATTAGAACCTTTAGGACATACTTATAAGCTTGATGCGGTGTAACTATCAACCTAAACTTAACTTGAAAAGTAGCTGACCAGGCGAAGTTCGTACCGCCCTATATTTTTTTCGTTACGCTAACGTAACGTTATTTTTCGTTACCTTTCGTACGCACAAAAACATAAACATAAACGCTATTCGGTGCGGAGTCAAATTTTAATGATCATAAAAATCGGTCCAGCTGTTCTTGAGTTGTAAACGGTGTGCATAACTAGCCCGGCTTTGTTTTACATATTAGATTAAATTATTATATAAGTATCCATAAAGCGATTCATTAACGATTATACATAATGGCAAGACATTATTCATAATGACCAAGTTTTATTATTTAATTACTCTATCTAGATATTGATCATAGCTTAGCGTGTGCATGGGAATTGGTTAAAGTAATATATAGGTAAGTAACTAATGTCCAGGGGCCGTACCGTGAACTGCTTATAGCGGGAACGAATAGGTTCAGCTGCCGACACTGCGCGACCGCGAACCTTATTGCGAGGCGATAGAATTCACAGTCGCGCAGGGTGAGCGTAGCGTATTCGGTCCCGGAATAAGCGTTCATGATACGGCCCCTGCTCGCTTCTCTTCCTGCAAATACTCCAAATGTTAGTTTCGCAAACAATTTACAAATTGAGCAAATGCATAAATTAATGTACAATTTACCTTAAGCGTAGACAAGTTGGTCACTTCTACATAGAAACGCGGTAGTATTACTACTCCACTATGTAATTTTGACTACAAACTACTACTACTCCACAAGACTAATCTCTTCATTATCTAGGATTGTAAATTATTACGAAAGTAAAAAGTTAATAACCATGAAACTTATGAGCCAGGAAACATCTTGTATTTTAGCTCAATTTTAACGCCACATTGGACGTAAATAAATAATATAAGGAATACGAAAATTCTAAAATAATTTATCAAGCGGCATAGTTTAGTCCATAAACATTTCAAATAACTTAAGTTGGAATAAATTAACTCGGAGTTTATTCAACCACATTACTGCAGCCAAAGGTCGACAAAAAATAATTTGCGCGCTCATTTATCTTTCTTTCTCCTTTTCCCACAGTTTGTTTGATGAAGAGAGCATGCTTTTTAGCCGCGCCCACCGATGAGTTCGAGCCGTCAACTTGTCGATCCTTAATAGTCCTAATGCAAATGAAATTAATTTAGTTTTCAGGCAAACTATCCTTACTAATCATCGAGCTAGAAGCTCGAAGTTACTAATATAATTATAAATAGTTTGTTGGTTTCATCATCCTTCTTTCATGCAGCAATGGAACAATAGAATGACGTAATTTTTGAGCATGAATATGATTAAATGTCAGAGAGCGACATGGCTTCTTGTTAACCCTAAAAAACCCTCCCTTGTATCCCGGAATCCGTTAACCGTTTAACGCAATTAAATGAAATAATTATATTTTTGTTGCATAATTTCGCTGTGTTTTATGCCTCATAAACTAATCCTTGTAATGTAATTTTTCAGCTGAAACAGAAGCAAAAAAAGAATCATCTTCCAAAATCACCCCAAAAACTATTAAAAAAGGTATGTTTATATTGGATAGACTTGATTATGTTTATCACCGCGAAAAATAGCAAAAGTCTCCCTAAGTTAAACCAGCACCCCTATTCAGAATGGCATCGGAAACTTCCAATTCGAATTTCGCTTCCTCCGTCTTCGTCATCCTGAATGTAGATGAGTGGGACAGATAGTGTGAATCCGAACGGGAACCTTTCCGATGGAGTTGTGAATAGGGGTGCAGCATAGAATAGATTCAGGCCAGGTGAACTCTCTTATAAAATGCGTCTAAGCGTAGTTGTGCCTGTAACTACCGCAACGTCACATCGAGTGCAAGCTAAGACGTTGTCTATTGTCTACCTTATTTGTATTTGGCAGTGGATTGATTTTCCACTGTAGTGCATGGCTCGTTGACGTCACTCGGCTCCCGCCGGCTGTGCGCGAGCTCCGAGCACTACAGCGGAGAATCAACACTGCAGGCTAATCGTGTAACTGTTCGGTATTGCGATTCAGATCGCGATTTGTCATAATTGTCACTTGTCACAGTTTTACGGTATCACGGAGGGATTTCTCTCGCTATCGTTAACGAACGAATGAATGCAGATTTCCTAATTAAGTTAAGCAAATCCGTCGGTCTTTTGGCGTTTCGTCCTGCCCTGCACGGTCAAATGAGTTTTACCGGGACAGTGACAAGTGATATTTATGACAAATCGCGATCCGAATCGCGATCCTGAACAGTTACATGATTAGCCTGCATTTCTACACAGCATCAACAGCCAAAAAACGTCCACTGCTGGACGAAGGCCTCCCCCTTAATATGAAGGGGTTGCCATAATCCCCACGCTGCTGGGCAGACGGCTTGGTCATCGCCGAATGCTCACCACCGTTAACCGAGAGGACGCTTTTGGCCGTCCTCCGGTGGTACTGGTTGCTGTTAGCATGTACTCAGGTCCAGGCAGAGAGTTATCCTAAGTTCTAATCAATGATATCACGTTAACAATAGATGCAGGTCCTGACCCCAGCAAAGGTCCGTGCAAGAAAGCCAAGCAACTCCGAAAAGAGAGGAAGCTCGAAAAACTAAAAGAGAAGGGAATCGACGTCACCACACTGGCAAACAACGATAAAAACAAAGAGAAACAACTTGAAGACTTTATTAATGAGCTGCCGGATGAGTTCAAACAAAAGTTAGAGGTGTGTAAGTTAGTTTTTTATCGCCTATTGTTTTCGGTTTTTTGGTCGCTTTGAAGTCATTGCGAAGATTGACTGGCTTTATTTATCATTTTGGCATGTTCATACCGTGACTTCAAAATGTGATTTAGTTTTTCGAAACAATAATATAATGACTGGCTGTCCGACTGGCTCGAGCAGTTTCATCCACTACTCGGCAGAAAAAAAAGGTTTTTCCTGGATAAAAAGGTCATCGACTTTTCGCCAAAGACTCCGTAGTGAATTGGCCCGACTGGCGTGTCTTGGAAGAGGTCTAAGCTGGGCTAATAGGGTAGATGACTGATGTTTATATCGTTGAAACCAATAGCTTTGTTGAAGAATTTAATTAAATATAGTATGTTTATTCAAAAAATATTTAAACCGGTTAGTAATGTTCTGATATATGAGCGTTTAAAGTTTATGTTAGAGACAACTCTGTCCCTCTCCCACAAAACAAAAAATGACGTCACGTCTTACTTGTCAGAATATAATTTATATGGCGTACAGAGAAGTGACGTCACGATTTGATGTTTCTTCTCTCTGTCTAGCATGATATTAAAATGCTTATAAGTTGCTTATTTTTGATCAGATTTTCATTTTCTTTTCATTAATCAGCTATGTTTATGGGACAAATTTTAATAGGACAATAAAAAAACCCAGTCATCTAGCCTATTGTAAATATGGAACTTTAGAGCTGGGGCCTTATTTTTTAATCGTATGCATTCGAGCGGAGCCGTCCTTATAACGATATTATTTGAAATAAGGTTCAATATCGTTCGAAAGTCCGCTCGCATGCGCAACTTTGCTTACGATTCTAAAATAAGATCCCTGGTCATATACACGTTGTTGTTATGCATTCCCGCCAAATTTACAGAGGTAGATATACTCATCGTTATGAACAACTTTTATTATAGGGACAACCATGAAATCGCTAAAACAAAAATCAGCTGTTCCATACAAAAAGTTCATTGACCTTTTATGGAACAACTGAATGTATTTTTTTCAAGTACCTGGGCTTTTCGCTTGGCTTTTGGCCTGCAGTCTTTGCTAGCTGTCTATCATTAATGTTATTTGTGAGTGAACATTCATGTATGTTCCTCACGCTTATAACTCTGGTTTGAGCCAAATTCGGTATGGACAATGGACATAGCTTGTACCCAAGTCAAACAAATATGCTACTTATTATCCTGTAACCAATGATATCATATATTTAATGATGGGAGTTAACAGACCAAAGACCATAGAACCATAAGAAGTTCATAGACCTTGAACAAAGTGTATGGAACATCTGATTATTTTCGCCGATTTCAGGGTTTGCGCCATAGTAAAACTTGTTCATAATGATGAGTACATACATACCCTTCAGTATTGTTAAACCTTTTTGTTACACGTTGTATATAAATAACAATAACTTTTATATTCAATCATACAATTAACCAATTAGAATTCGAAAATTTTGTCGTCAGCTTGCAGACGGAACACAGTGTTCTGGAAACAATATTATTAAGATCTTTTATGTACTTGTGTTCTTGTAAATAAATTATTTGATTTGTAAATACATTGTTTTCTTCCCCAGATAAAGTTGGTTCGCACCAATCCTCCGAGTGCCGAGTACTTAGCAACAGACACAGAAACCCACGAAGTGTACGTGAAGTACCAGACTGTCATCCACAACGACAAGCCCACAAAATGTTCCATGCGCAAGTTCCTGGACTTTTTGGTATCTAGTCCGTTAATGGTAAGTTTTTGATTATTAGTATCTTATAGGCTATTTCTAAGAAATACAAATACATTTATTGGCGCATGAGTTTTTACAAAATGTAATAAATATAGAATGTGTAAAAAAAAACATTTGGGTCTACCAGTAGCGATAAGTGGAAAAAACTGAGTCCATCTAACCCTACATATTTATATTTAACTTTTTGTATGGAACAGCTGTTTTATTTTTCGCGATTTCAGGGTTGGCCCCATAGTAAAAGTTGTCACGAAAAAAAAACAGCTATTCCATACAAAAAGGTTTATCGATCTTGGGCAAAATGTATGGAACAGCAGATATTTTTTCCGCGATTTCAAAGCCTCATAGTAAAAGTTGTTCATAATGATAAGTCCAATGAAATCCTAGAAGGGTAACGGTGTTCAAACTAATAGCCTGTATATATTGTATATAGATATGTTGTATGCCCCCAGGAGGAGCACCCTGCAGACGGCCCAGCATGCGGCTACGGCTCCTTCCACCAGCAATATTGGCTTGGGAGCGCGCTGATCGCGGTCGGCGTCATCGACATCCTTCCCAAATGCGTCTCCTCTGTCTATTTCTTCTACGACCCCAAGTATATGCACATGAGCCTTGGCACTTACGGCGCTCTCAGGTAAGGTGTTTTTTTAATATATAATCTTGTAATGTCGTTTTTGTGTGGCAGAAAAGTTTTTTTATGCAATGGAGTGGATGAGACGAGCGAGACGTTCGCCTGGCTATTTTTTTAAATCTTTTTGTTTTTTTTTTATGTTTATAGGCTTGCGTTTGACTGACATCTCGTCTGACATAGAGCAGTAACAGTATAGCAGTGCTAGAATTGTGAACTTGCTAACAAAATCCCGCGTCGCACTGCACTGCGCTCGTCACCTTGAGATATTAGATGTCAAATCTCTATATACCCAGAAATTTAGCTGTAAAAAAAAATCTGGTAAATTGTGTTTTAATAGTAGAATACTTGCTCCCGTGGTATGTAATTGTGTATGTATACGATTTTACGTGCCGCTGCGGGGAGGAAGTGGTTCCTTTCGCTTCGCGTAGCGGGGCTAAAGTAGCCACTTTAGCCCCGCAGGCAAGTAAATGATATTTATTTATTTATTTGGCACACAAAACAGAATACAATCAATACATTTCAAAGCAAAAATGAGAATAGGTGCTGAGCTAGACTATATTCCTAAGCATGTGTACACAACATGACCAAGATAAAAGCAGCATGTAAACAATGGTTAAGTCAATGTTAAGTGTTCAAAAACGTTGAAAGTTACTAAAAATCAAAGAAAACTACACAAAGCTATATTGTGTTCTAAGATGGTACCTAACCATAACGCATAGTGAAATGGAAATCGGCAGTCTTGCTTAAACTGCCAGAATTCGAATCTCAAACTATGACGTCACATCCATTCTGGTATACTGATAAGGTATCTTTTTAACTTAATTGACTTAATTGAAAATATTACTGTTAATTCTAATTATTCGAAGAACATGGACTGAGCAAAAAAGAGGAAAGTATATTTTACCTCTTTCTCTCTCGTCGGGCTGACGGCGATCCGTCGTGGTCTACGCAAACCCAATCCGTAAATCTGTAAATACTTTAGTGGTGAAATTGCGAAGCCATCGCACCCAATGAAATTGCAAAGCCATCCAATTAATATACAAAATTCATTTCTATTTCCAGAGAGATAGAGTTCACGCGACGCCTGCATGCCGAATGCCCCAATCTCAAATACTACTACATGGGCTTCTACATCCACTCTTGTAAGAAAATGCGGTACAAAGCAAATTTCACACCTTCAGACCTCCTTTGCCCTGAGACCTACAAATGGTTCCCAATAAAGGACTGCATACCGAAACTAGAAGCGGCTCCTTATTCAAGACTAGATGGGGACATCGATGGCGTAGACGAAAATTTTCCCAAAGTAAAGGAGATCGACAACATACCATGTTGGGTGAAAGATGTGTTAATGCCATACGAAATGTATAGACGGAAGGCTAATGTGAAGAATGACGAAGATTTGGTGCAATATTCGAGGTTGGTAGGATCCAAATGCCTTAAAAGTATTATTCTGGTCAGGCCTTGAGTTCTAGCGATAGTTTTTTCTCTCTCCTATGGATAAAATAGATTATATTAGCTGTTGTTGCGACTGTTCTTTTTTCCCTCGTTTCAAATATCGTTATTCGGTTTATTCCACTTTGTTCACCTGGGTGAATTCACCCAGGTGAACAAAGTGGAAATTAAAGTCTCTTTATTTCACCTTGGACTTATTGCACCTGGGTGATATGTTTCGACATTATTGGTGTCCTTTGTTCACCTTGGAATTAAAACACCCAGGTGAACAAGGACGACTTTTTCTTTTAATCTTGTGGAATTTAATCACCCACATACAACATGTATTAAAACTTTCAAATCAAAGCCAACTCAACTAAACACATCGCCCAGGTGATATCAACTAGGTGCAATAAGTCCAAAGTGAAATAAAGAGACATCATTTTCACTTTGTTCGCCTGGGTGAATTCACCCAGGTAAAAACCCAGTGGATTAAACCCTTTATTCTGGCAGATGTTAAAAATCTAGTCAGTATTTTTATCTAATTTTATGAAAGATCTAACCATAGATATACCTATAATTACAGTGCTAGCTAATTTGTGCTTTATTCGAATGAGGAAGTTGACGATTTTTCACTGTAGTGCTTGGCTCGTTGACTTCACGTGGCTCGCGCAGCCGGGGCGGGCCCCGGCTGCGCCCGCGCTTCATCACTACAGTCGAATATCGTTACACTAACAATACAATTTCTGCCCTCTGCCCCGATGTGGGACTTAGGAAAAGAAGAGAGAACAATACAATTAGAGTACAAATTAGCTTGCACTAAATATGATTTGATAGACATGTTTGTAGTTATAGATATGTAATTTTGGTTTAACTATGTTTGGACGTGTTTTGTATAATTAATCTTCTGTACCTACTTGCCTAGTACTATTATGTTTACTGTGATTATACCGGACCCGTACTAAGAATCTTCTTGACTGTGTACATTGTAAAAATTGAAGGGAAAGCTTCTCAACCGACTTCAGAAAAGGAGGTTCTCAATACGTATGTATGTTTTTTTGTGTATTTGTTGCGCGCTGATGATTTTTTTTTTGTTTAGTAGGTCATACTTCCGAGGTAGTCCCATATACATTTTAATGTATCGGTTTTTTAAATCAAAATAACTGGAAATAAGATGTTATCCAGGTAATCAAAATTGAAGTCGGTAAATATTATTTAAAAAAGTACTTGTTCTTTCGGCCTGGTTCACCTATCCCTACCAAGGTATCTCTACTGGTAGGAATAGGTGGAAAAAAAACCACTTAGATCTACCGGTAGCGATAAGTGGAAAAAACTGAGTCCACCTAACCCTACTAAATAAAAATAAATTAAATATATTTTTTGCCATTTTTATTTTTTTAAATATACTTGTGTCAATCATACCTAGTTTTCGCATCCGATGTTACAAGAGTAGGTAGACTTAATACATACATTGTATACTGTTGAATTTATTAATGACTGACGTGGTTTTTAAACATTTTTGCTTTATTTATACTTACGGGATTACTCACGTTTAATTAAGTCGGATACTCGGACTGTAGTTTCGGTTTCGGTGATCTTTTTCAAGGTGTGTTCAACGCGCGTCCGCCTCTGTTTTCACTCCTTGAAAAAGTTCACCGGATGTGGTCGAAACTGGTCGGAGTATCCGGTGTGTATCCCATATATAATGTGTAGCAAAAAGGTTCAACAATACGGAAGGGTATGTATGTATTCATCATCATGAACAACATTTACTAAGGGGCCAACCCTCAAATCGCGAAAAAAAACAGCTGTTCCTTACAAAAAGTTCATTGACCTTGAACAAAATGTATAGAACAGCTCATTTCTTTTTCAAGTTATCAGGGTTGGCCCCATAGTGAAAGTTGTTTATAATGTTGACTACATACATATCCTTCCGTATTGTTGAACCTTTTTGTTACACATTGTATGTAGATAAAACAAAAATACACTATGTAATGCATAATAGCTAATAATCACAATTTACTGTATTAATTAATTTTATTACTTTACCATGCTTATTATTAATTAAGCTTTGTAGCTGGCAGAACGTATCTTAGAGCAGTTGAGTTGTAAATAAACGTTTGATAAGGAATTACATAGTCATATCCACAGAGTAAGTAAGACCGTAAGATGTTTGAATAATGGACGGAGTTAACACTCCGGAACCCCCACAAACCCCGAACCATCACATGGAGTGTATAAATATGGAATACGCTTCCGAGCGTCGCGAGTCGCGATTGCATCGGTTTCAAGTGCAAACGTACTCCATCGTAGACCGTATCTTTGCTGGCGTGATTGTCAAATGCAAGCCCGTTAAACAGTAAAAGCGTGTCATTCTATAGAAAAAAGTGATCACGACTCCGTTCCGTACTCTGTGGTCTTACTCCTAATAATAACATAATTACAAATCGACTGCTCGACGTGAGGTGACATTGATTTATTGATTACGGGTTGGAAAGTGAAATAGGCTTGTTTTCATCAACATCACTTTACGAGTATAACCGCAGAGCGCATTTACTAATCATTATTACTCTCCGTACTTTTACAGTACTTTTTTATTTCTCAAAGGGTCTTTCCACACTGGCTTTTTTATCGGAAATTTTCCGGCGGGGCGAGACCACGGCGTGTACGTACCGAGCACACGGCGGCGTTTCATAAACGCACCGATATCGTCGCGTACTCGCTGCGTGCTCGATGCGTGCAGTGCGCGCCGAGATTTCTTAGCACCGCACTCCCCGCTACCGTTTTGTTGCACAGTGTCCAAACTTCGTAACGCGGCTAATTTCGCGAATCGCGCTACACCTCTTGCGCGCGCTAAACATCACATCGATGTTTAAGGAAAAGTAGGAGTGCCCCACGCGCACTAAACATCGATGTAATGCTTAAGGCATTGTCCCTGATTTGATAATTCATTCTGTGCGCCATCGTCCAATGAAATCCACTAAATTCTGAACGACTTCATTCCGAAACGAATGGGGCTTTTGTTTGGTTAACTGTTTCCGTAGCCAAAACAATAAAATAAAATATCACACGACTCGACCGAAACGAGCGAAATCCGCCATTTTGTTTAGTTTCTCGCGAAGAATGCACTGCCCGACGGGTCGAACGCATCGGTGGGCGTGAGAAATGACCGCGCAAATCCACCGTCGACCTTTGGCTGCAGGCTTTGGATGAAAAAAATACTGAATGAATTTATTCCAACTAAAGTTATTAGAAATGTTGACGGACTAAACTATGCCGCTAATTAAATAATTTTAGAGTTTCCATTCTCCTTGTGTTGTTATTTTACGTCCAAAGTGGCGTTAAAATTAAGCTAAAATACGAGATGTTTCCTGATTTCATGGTAAGTTTTTATTTTCTTATCATTTTACAATCCTAGATAACGACGAAAAATCGATATGATACTTAGTCATGGACCTACAACATTACATAGTGTAGTAATATAACTTCCCCGTTTCTATGGAGAAGTGATCGGCTGGTTTACTCTTAAGTTTAGTTACTAGGAGCACGCGCCTTCGTAATTGGCCGGGTTATATAAAAAAGAAAAACCTTATTTTAAAAATTCTGTTAATTCGGATTTGTCGATGAAGTTGCGACCGACTGGCTCGCTGTGGTAATGCACGTGGCGTGCAGGTGCACGTTGTGAGCGCGCAGTGAGTAGGCGGCGGTACCACAGAAAAGCGAACTTCTTAGGTAGAACGGCTGTCAAAGCAATTGTATGAAAAACCGCTGTCGCCAGTTTCACACAAAATTGCATAGAAACTACGACGAAAAAATGCCAATCATTGGTCGCGCATTTGAAGTAAATCGTTCGAAATGCCATTTTGCAACAGATTAAAATTAATCTAATTACGATGCAATGTAGTTTGGTTCCCTACACGTCTATTTAAATTGTCATTTTTGAGTATTCTCAGTTTATAAACACGTATATTGGAAGAATTGTCATTAAGTCTAAATAGACTTAAGTAGCTTACCCCCGCGGCGTGGCCCGTCACATTTCCGTTCTATTCACTTCCTTCTTCAGTGGGCGGTACCGCCGCGTTTATGAAACGTCTCGGTAACGCCGCGTGCACGCCGCGATCTCGCCCCGCTTAGAAATCGCCTATCAAAACGCCAGTGTAGAAAGGCCTTATGAGTACTCTTGTTATCTCTTTCTTTATTTTCCAAAACAACAATGTTGTAAAGTGTTTCCCACCTATCTAACTGAACATGGTCTTAAATTGTATAATGTACTTATTATTTATTAAGTTGTACTTAGTCATGTTTACGTGGTTAGGTCGTTACTAAATGTTTGTATTGTTTTTGGACTTGAAAATACATAAACAAGCACTATTTTCATCTAGAAGCTATTGTTTTATTTTCCTAAAAATATTTTCTCAGGGCCTAAACTTATTAGTGAGTTATTCCTGTCTGTCCCCACATTCTGTCCCCACGACCGACAAACAGGAATCAAAATTACTGTCTACCGCCGAATTTAAATCAAACGCCTCTTTAAATAACGTTATTATTAAAGGGACATTGTGCGAAAGGGGCATTGTGCGTAAGGGACATTGTGCGAAAGGGACGTTTCGCGTGCAGTAGACATTTTAGGAAAGTGACATTCCGCACGGCATTTTTATATTGCGCTGAAGAAGTTAATTACGTTAACTTTTTAAGTCTTAAAACCTATCTCGAAGCTCTTGGCGGCGATGCATTGGTTCGTCGCATAATTTGTTACTATAAGAAAGTAGGTAAAAGTAGCTTTGCAAAAAAGCCTGGTGCGGACTCGTTTTTTTCAGTCGTCTTTCTCCGACTTACTACAGCTATACTATAGCTATATGATACTGTAGCTATAGCTTACTATTTCCGATAGTGGCGTACCTAATTTCGATACTCGTTTTGCCAAGCGATACAAAATAATAAGCTTCAAATAAGTAATTAAGGTATTATTATTATTGGTTATTATGGTAACCCCTCCCTATTAAGGGGGCGACCAATGCCAAAAGTAAATGTAAATTATCAGCGACAACACCACATATTTTTTTACGAATTACATAGCCAGACTAATGTTTTAACAGAGTAATTTAAATAAGTAACCGTTTTTTTTTATTTCATGCCTATATTTTGAATAAGTAAATAAAATCTCACCTAAATTGCTCAAAGCCATTATCATCATCAATTATATCATGCGATTTTCGATTCTAAACTATGAAATCTGATATTTTTCTAGCATTAGGCGCACTCTTAAGTGGGAGACCCGTCCACCAGTCTTCAGGCTGACGAGAAGCTAGCTTATTTGTATCGATATTTTCTTGTGCGATTTGAAAGGTGTAGGTAGGTATCGGCCTGAATAAGTCTTGTAATCCAATCATGCACTAATAATTAACCTTCACTATCACTTCTACGTACTTATTTAAATATTTGCTGCAATGCTACATGTAATTTATCTACCTCATCATCATCATCATCAGCCGGAAGACGTCCACTGCTGGACGAAAGCCTTCCCCTTATTTGATACACAAAACAGAATACAGTCTTTACATTTGCATTGTATAGGTTACAAATAGTTTGTTCTAGATTGCATTCCTTAATAAATGTGTACACAACATGAACAACATAGAAGCAGTAGGTACCTACATCTATAAGTCAATCAAACATTAAGTAGTATTGTAATTACACAATTAAACTTATGCAGTTATAAAAAAAAACATTTAAAAGATTACGGATTATTAGGGAGGGATTGCCATTTATCTACCCAACCTACTTTAGCTACTTAGTTAATTTTTAGGGTTCTGTCTTTATATACCTACCCAAAGGTTTTTCAACGGGGCTATACGTACGACCGACCGTTGATATGTGTCATACTTGGAACCGTTATGCATAAATACGGGCTTCGTACTTCTCATTAGTACTAATCGGTTAATATTAATTTGACACTATTGCCTTGATTGGATCAGGGCACTGTCACTTACTATAATCCTAAGCACTTATTAGTACGTTTACACGAAAGGTATTAGTAATAAGCATTTGCTACAGAGCCCCGTGTAATCCAGTCATTATAGTTAGCCGCTCTAGCGAGTAGGGAAGATACCTAGCTGAACAAAAGAAAATCTTTAAGTATTTTTTGGTAAATCCTTATGATAATAAATTTTTTTACTGATGGTATAACTACGGATCCACATGCATTTGTAGTGGTAGGACTCTACTGCAGAGTCCGCCTAGGGGAAGTACCACTCATTTGCCAGTTATTCAACCGCCAAGCAGTAATTTTTACTGTGTTCCGGTTTAAAGGGCAATGTTACCAGATAAATTACTGGGTATGAAGAGATTAAACATCTGATATCTCAGGGTGACGAGCGCAGTACAGTGCGGCGCGTTGTAGGTTTTCGCAAGTTCACAATTCTAGCACTGCTACTGTTATGGGCAGGCGTGACGCTTACCACCAGGCGAACGTCTTGCTCGTCTCGTCACTTGCGCTAAAGCCACTACAGTAGGTAGGTACCGTTGTTACCGCGTAGTTACCGCGCTTAGGAGAAAAATACTTTTTAAGAGGAAACTGCCAAAGATAATATATAATAATACTGTAGATTGCTTTATGGCGAATTCAATTAAAAAAAAAATATTCTTTGTATATATTGTGTAATTTTAAGCCAGTAAGTAATCGCAGACTTTTAAGCGTAGCATAATCAGCCTTACTGTTGGACACAGGCGTACCCTCGAAGGGCGACTGGGACATAATATCCCACTGGTTAGTGGTTCGCACAATGATAAATGTATTTTTACGCCGCTCAGGCCATTCTTATCCAGGTTTAATCCACCGTATACAGGGTTAGTTGTACTGATTTAGTATCCTTTTAAGGGCATATTCGGCCTTACTTAAAAAAACTTTTCAACCGTTAGTCACTGCTTAAGATGCTCTGCCATCTTCTCTATGACGTGAAGTTACACGTGCTAGAAAAGGACAGAGAAATTTAAGCAGTGACTAAGAGAATCGAGATTATTTTAGGTAAGGCTGATTATGTACATCAAAACAAACAACTTTTTTATGGGGCCCACATAGAAATCGAAACAAACAGCTGTTCCATACATTTTGCCCAAGGTCGATGAACTTTTTGTATGGAACAGTTGATATTTTTTTCCCGATTTAGATGTTTGCCACATAGTAAAAGTAGTTTGTTTTGATGTACAGAATATGCCCTTAAAATTATGCTAACTGATTACAACTAACCCTGTATACAATATCATGGTTTACGCAGTGCAGTAACTATCCTTTTCTGCGCCCAGTGCGAGCTTTTATAACTGCGCCTTTGAAAAGAATACTTATTCAAAACTTGGTCCTGGTTTGGTCATTTCTGCGCATCTCCAGGGTCTGCGCCCTGTGCCTGAGCACCGCCCTATGTACGGCACTGGGTTTGCGATATCAATTATGAAGGTAACTAACTAATGGAACAAAACCAAATTAATTATACCTCGCGCACTAATCATACTTACTAAAACTAATTAACTCCCGCACCTTGATTTTGCGGTTGACAGGTAATAAATAATACTTTAATCTCATCTTCATTCAACCTTAGATGCAAACGATTTCGCAACAGTAGGTGTGTCTGAATTCCTTACAGTCGGCCGTGTCATTGGCTATAC
Organism: Erannis defoliaria; assembly: GCA_905404285.2. Taxonomy (NCBI): domain Eukaryota; kingdom Metazoa; phylum Arthropoda; class Insecta; order Lepidoptera; family Geometridae; genus Erannis; species Erannis defoliaria. The sequence continues at coordinate 8,936,610 of FR990084.1, forward strand.
TGAGAAATCGGCGTCAAAACAGCAATAGCCTAACGACAGCGGTGCTAGTTACCAGGGGATACCAGGCGAGTGAGCGCCGGAATCGGATGTTTAGAAGTGGCACGAGATGAGGCCTTCTCGATGCGCTCGCGCCGGTGGTGGCGCGTCGCCGTGCGGATCCGACGGAGGCAGCGCGGCTTGACGCAGGCAGTCACGGAAAGACAGGCGCGCGCGCAGAACGCAAGTAGCGCGCTTTCGTGCTAAATACGCGCATCTCGACGCGGACATTTCGTGCCCGTGCTAACGTGTTGCGTGCTAACAAAATGAAGTTGCATATTAAATTTTTCGGTAAGTTTACTCAATAAACTAATACTTAGACAAACATTACTCCAATGATTCTATGAAAACTATAAAAGTACTTAGGTTATTAAAAACTTAAGTCTGTTCAGCAGTTGTAGTTGTCGGCTTGGAAACAATAAACGTTAATTAATACCTGGGATAAGCAATTATGTTTGCATTAGGTAACATAATATCATCTGGTGTTTGTAATAATGCAATTTTTGACGTTTAGTGGATAGAATATTAATTTACTAAATGAAACCTGTGGTTTGTTCAGTTTAGCCTTCTGCGATGTTGACATAAACACTGTTTTAGGCTAGGAAAATTATCGTTATTAAGTGAACGGCAAATAGCAAAGGCCGTCAACAGTTAGCACGAAACAATTTTCTAGCTGCTGTTGACGTCTATACTAAATGTGAATATTACCAAATTGTATATAATAATATCTAAAAGATTTGCATACTTACAAAATACCGGTTGTGTACAAATGTTGTGGCCAGATTCCTTGGACGGCGCATGGCTTCAAAATATTTTTACCTACATTACCGACTTGTTTATGAACAGAATTGTGTATTTATTTAAATAATCAATTTGGTTCATCATTTAATTATTTTCAAAAAGGACGGGCATAGGCAACGGATTTGGGCATCATTATCATCAGCCGGAGACGTCCACTGCTGAACGAAGGCCCTTAGTCCGTCACACTGTACGACAACATGCCATTTGCATCCACATGTTGCCCGCGACTTTTACGATGTCGTCGGTTCACCTAGTGGGAGGTCTCTTATTATTTTCCTCCCCATATTCACCACTTTAAATCATCCCGAGCAAATATTTTCAAAACTTTAGAACAAAAATCTTTCCATACGAAGATTCACCCGCCCTTTTACCCTCCACGTCATCCCTGTCCGAAAAATATAGATTTTTCTACGCTGAGTCTTCCGGTTCGCGGTCGCCACTCAAGAACCTTTCTTCCCCATCGGTTATCAGTTCTTCGAGCGATGTGCGAGCTATGTCGGTGACATTTGGGCAATTTAGGCATAATAATTACCTATATCATTACACAGGGTTAGGTATGCATATTAACGGTATTATTTAGCCGAATGATACAACTTTTACAGTGGGGCCAACACTGAAATCAAAAACAATGAAATCTGCTCTTACATACTTAATACGAGGGCTACACTAAAAGTATCGGGAATGGAATATTTCCACTGTTTCTGTCATATTAAAATCTTTTTAATTGAAAACTCCTTGGTTTTAACAATCGAATACCATTTATTTATTTAAAAAAATATTCTCGGTCTTGTCACAAGTGGTCACAAGGTTTTGTCAAACTTGTTTAGTCGTTGAGAAAATGGATTTGACTCGAGAAAATTCAAGAGCGATGATTTATTATGACTTTCGAAGTGGTTTAACACAAAAACAGTGTGTTGACCGGATGATTTCTGCATTTGGTGATAAAGCCCCATCCAAAACCACAATTTATCGCTGGTTTGCTGAATTTCAACGTGGACGTGTCAAGCTCAGTGATGATCCCCGTCAAGGTCGTCCAAAAACTGCAGTCACCCAAGAAAACGTTGATGCTGTGCGTAAGCTGATTGAGGAAGATCGACATGTGACATACCGCGAAATTCAGGCAACTTTAGACATTGGCATGAGTCAAATACAAATAATCTTGCATGAAAAATTAGGTGTAAAAAAGTTGTTTTCCCGATGGATACCGCATTCGCTCTGTGAAGAGCAAAAAGCGGCTCGCGTTACTTGGTGCGTCAGAACTCTCGAAAGATTCCACGCAGGATCCTCAAATGCTGTATACAACATCGTATCAGGTGACGAATCCTGGATATACGCGTACGAACCCGAAACAAAAAACCAGTCACGAGTTTGGGTGTTCGAAAATGAGTTAAAGCCAATAAAAATTGTTCGTTCACGGAGTGTTGCAAAAAAAATGGTGGCCACGTTTGTCTCCAAAACCGGCCATGTTACGACTATTCCTCTTGAGGGACAAAGAACGGTTAATGCAGAATGATATGCTAGCATTTGTTTGCCACAGGTCGTTTCTGAACTCCGTAAAGAGAACTGCAACCGCCGCATCATCCTCCATCACGACAATGCGAGTTCTCACACCGCGCACAGAGCAAAAGAGTTTTTAGAGCAAGAAAACATAGAATTATTGGACCATCCGCCGTACAGCCTCGACCTAAGCCCTAATGATTTCTATACTTTCCCTAAAATAAAGAATAAATTGCGTGGACAGAGATTTTCATCACCTGAAGAAGCTGTGGACGCCTACAAAACGGCCATTTTGGAGACCCCAACTTCCGAATGGAATGGTTGCTTCAATGATTGGTTCCATCGTATGGAAAAATGTGTCAAATTTCGCGGAGAATACTTCGAAAAGCAATAAATATATTTTTAAATAGTAATGTTGTGTCACTTCCTTGATTCCCGAAATTTTCAGTGCCGCCCTCGTATTATACATTTCTACGACAATGAATGACAGTTTTCTAGGGAAGCAGGTGTTTTTACGCGATTCTTAATTGAGCCCAGATGACCAAATAACCAACTGAACACACGCGTGTCCAGCCCCTCGCGCCCAGTTGGTGAATAACCCGACCGTGCAGTTGCAACAAGTAAGTAGGTCGTCGTCAGCCATAAAACTTCCACTGCTGGACGAAGGCCTCCCCCTTTATAGAGGGGTGTTGCCATAATCCCAACGCTTGGCAGGCGATTTGGGGATCGCAGAATGGTCACCACCGTTAACCAAGAGGACACTGCTGCCCGTCCTCCGGTGGGTCTGGTTGCAGTTTAAGGACATACCCAGGTCCAGTAGGTATCTAGACAATATTGGCATGATAAACACATGCCCGAGTAAGCCCGATACTTAGCTGAATGGGGTAGAACTTGGTGGATTTAGGGGTAGAAAGACTAGGAAGGCTTGCGGATTATGTAGGTGATAAAAAAATACTAATAAGGCATTATACTTATCTTCGTAAAAAAATTTAGTAAAAAAAATATTGCTCGGCATGATTTATAGTGGTGAATTTTGGGAACGGGCCGAATTTCATCCGTACGCGGACGAAGTCGCGGGCGTCCTAGTTTGAGAATAAAGGAGCAAAAGAATGAATTCTTGGAACAAAAGATCTATCGAAATTATTATAGTTCCTTTAGCATGGGTTATGACCAAAGATAATATAATACTATACTAGTAGGTAGTTATGCCTAAGAACCGCGAGATAAATATCAGATTTGGATCGTTGATTTTTTGTGAGAAATTATTCAAACCTGTCTTTAGTCAGATAACTGCAAAAAGTATTTGGTATGGTCCGTTTTCGTAATTGATTTTCGTAGTCAGCTACGAAAGAAGAATTATTTTTCATTGTTTCGTAATCAATTAGTTTTTACAGGTATGTACGTTTTTTCTCTTTTTAACGTTTTTCGTACCTGGGAACCTATTTCCTAAAATTGCGTCCTGAACCACCGGAGGACGGGCAGTAGCGTCCTCTCGGATATATTCTGCGATCCCCAAGCCACCTGCCAAGCGAGGGGATTATGGTAACTCCATAAAAGTTAATTAAAGGGGGTAGTTTAAGGGGAGGCCTTCTTACAGTAGTGGACGCCTTCGGCATGGCTTATGATTAAGTTTTTTCTTAGCGTAATGAGACTAGCAAGACGCTTTCCTGATGGTAATAGATACTTAATGCCTTTATGTCCTGGTCCAGTGCATTCAATCTACAAAATCAAATGATTACACATTAATTCAATATTTGAGAAGACAATATATTTTGTGAAGGCACCTGTAATTTTAAAATATAGCTAGGCGAAACTATAGTAACCCTGTAAAACTCTGTAATGTCATGTCTGTGTGTGTATTATTATCTAGTAACATTTCTCTGATTATTCTGCTTGAAATTCTTTTGGTATCAATGTCAACATACTTCATGCATCATTTGCTTACTTTACTAATTACTAAGTAGTCAAATTTTTTTCTTTACATGACGTTAACACCACTGACTGGGCTTAGGGTGCGACTGCTACATATATTGGTGGACATTTCAAACAGCGCCATCTAGTCCTAAACTAAGCAAAGCTATGGGTACCAAATGGCTGATATAGGTTATGTTTATATATCAGTTACTGTACTTTTTGTAAATACATACTAAACTTGTAATGTTAGTCTAAGTTATAATGCATACTGCACCCAGACACATAAATGTTTGTCTTGGGTGGGAATTGAACCCGTACCCTACAGCTCTTAATGCTGTAAATAATACGTACTACCAACTGATAGCTATAAGGCAGTTAAAAGAGACTGCGAGGTAGCTAAGCGGTGTGCGAGGAAAATTCACCAATCATTTCACGAGACTAGGAAAATATAGCTAAAATATAGAGATTCTAGATAAGTAAGTAGTAGATTTTCTCCTGGCACTGCAGCTACGGGGCATTTCTTTGGTGGAAACGCACCCTTTATGATCAAATATAGGTATTTTTCGAAAACATTTATTACACACTCTATTTTCAAATTTTTTTTTTATACGTTTAGTATTTTTCACATTTTCGGAGCTTTGAACAATGAATCTTCGATGTAAGTAGTTCATAATCTGGACCCTACCATGGGTATATCAAAACACGCACTTGCCAAATATTAAGTAACTATTTTTTTTTGTAAAACAATGAATAAATAAAATGGTTTTCATTATTATCAAGGATTTAGGGCGGCGTAGCCTGTAATATAAATGTTATGCTGTACACTACGAGTAGGTAGGTATATTGTAAGTAAATTAACTTAAATAACTTTATGAATATCGTATATCTAATTCGAGATACCTACTGTAAAGTCGTGTAGATATCTACACGTAATCAATTTTGCCTATGATGATACTTAACCTTAACTCACTGCATGTAGTATTATAGTACTTCTTGGTTGATTTTTCTGCAGTCTGTACGGAAAAGGTCAGTGTGGCAATTTACAATTTATTTACAATAGTTGAAAATAATTGTGGCGAATTAACTACATAAAATAGGAGGACTAGGACGAGTTTACAATTTTTTTATGTGTGACGAATTTAATTTAGGTCGAGCTCACAGTGAACCTTTTAAACTAACTCGGTTGTGGTTAAAATCCCATAAATAATCATAGAAGCGTACAACATACCATCATTAATACATAGAATGACTACCTAAACCTATACAGCCTTACCTAAAATTACCATCATTAATACATAGCATGACTATCTAAACCTATACAGCCTTACCTAAAATTACCATCATTAATACATATCATGACTACCTAAACCTATACAGCCTTACCTAAAATTACCATCATTAATACATAGCATGACTACCTAAACCTATACAGCCTTACCTAAAATTACCATCATTCATACATAGCATGACTACCTAAACCTATACAGCCTTACCTAAAATTACCATCATTCATACATAGCATGACTACCTAAACCTATACAGCCTTACCTAAAATTACCATCATTAATACATAGCATGACTACCTAAACCTATACAGCCTTACCTAAAATAATCAAGTCACTCTGCCTTGTTCTTGCATGTTACACTTCACGTCAGAGAGAAGATGGCAGAGCATCTTAAGCAGTGACTAACGGTTGAAAAGTTTTTTTAAGTAAGGCCCTTAATGTGCAATTAGCAATGTCACCATCATTCCTGCCCTCATCCTATATATGGTAGGTGGGATAGGCACATCAACTCGGGGCTTAATTCGTAGCTAACGCTTCATACGAATGCTTAGTACGAATATCTTTACTGTAAACGTACTAATTAGTGCTTAGTATTCGTAAGTAAGAGACAGTGCAAATTAATAGAACCCGGACCTATTTACTAAGCGACAAGTGTCATATTAATATTAACCGATTAGTACTAATGAGAAGTAAGAGGTCCGTGTAATCTAGCCATGATTCTATCAGTCGTTATATCTACATTCACCCCTTTCAGACGCATTGTAATCTATTGATACAGTGCAGTGCATCCACATTGTCTAAAGATGCCCATGCACTAAACCAGAAATAAAATTAAGGTCCTAGTCTGCCTTACAGTAATTAAGTTGGTACAGCCTAATATCGCAACCAAGAATGTTTGTAACAAGCATTGCAGTGAATATATTGCATGGTCACGTATTTTTACAGTAATTTTTAATAGGTATTCATTTGATATTTGTCAATACATGTATCCGCACCTACAACTTTCTATACTCATGCAGCCAACTAGGTAACCATTTTATTTATATTTATTTATTTGTTAATATGTAGGCAAGGCAATTAACTGTACATTTTAGTTAAAGTACCTATCTACGAACCAACAAAGTTATCAATATTTATAGTGTTTTTAAAGCCTTATTATTTTAATAATTAACATAAATTACTGTTATAAATTATGAGATATGACGACATGTTTTGATTATGTACTTAATGATAGAAGGATTAAGTTTAAACAAAATAAAATAAAAATTATTTACTTCATAACAGTACTCAAATTACTAGATTTTATTTTAGGTAAATATATACGAGTACGATGAGTGTGTCCAAATACATACACAGCCAATATTTTCTTTTAGGTTTTTTTTTGTATTTATGTTTCCTTATTATCTACAAACATTTAGTAGGTACCTATCTTGGAGGAAGGATTTAGACTTGATAAATTTATCTGGTAGTTAGGTATACCTACCTACTATTACAGCATATTTTTGTTTTATTTATACGGGAATACTCACGTTTAATTAAATCGGATACTCCGACTATATATAGTTTCGATCACATCCGGTGACCTTTTTCAAAGAGTGAAAACAGTGCCCGACGCGCGTGCAGCTGCGTCCTGCTTAGCACAAATACAATAACAAACAAAACAACAAATAATAATAAAACAGCAAACAAAAATAACAGCAAATATAATAATATTACAGCATACTACAATCATAGCGGAAAAAGAACAGCCTATAGTGTGCGATGGTCCATATAATAATAATTAATGAAAGGTGGAGGATTTTGCAATGCAAGTTTCTGTGACCAGCATTTTAATTGACGGATGAATACTAGAAGTTTGATAAATCCAATTTACTGACGCAACAATCTACCTATAATGATTATCCGCCCTTGAAAACGCAGCGTAACAAACACCCATATTTCCGCCGTTTCACGATTCGTCCATTTAGTCACGTACGTTGATAACCGGTCATAACACCTCTATTTACTTAGTAACCTACCTAACATACTACCTAATCTATTCGCACTTTCCTACGTGTGCAGACAAGTATTTACTCTCTATTGTAATATTTTTTTATAATTATCCATTTGTCAGAAAATTTGTTGCTGTGCTTTTTATTAAAACTTGGTGACAAATCCGACTCGGATATAGGTTAGGTGAGAAGGCGGGAGCTCCGCTTCGCTTTGCTTTGCTTCGCTTCCGCCTTAGCCTTCAGATCTGAATCAGAGCACCCCGATTTGAGTTGGTTAGGTTCGAAATGGGTGATAGATCCGAATCAGAGCCCTGACTCCACTTAGTCTTGTGGCCCCTACCCCTAGAGTGTATATAAAAAGCGCGGAAGCCAGAAGCTCAAGGGAGGTCCTGAGCGACACGGGTGACCGCAAGTGCTTCTGGCGGGAGCCCACCCGGAGTCAATTTTGAGTTGGTTAGGTCAAAATGAGTGACAGGTCAACTATTATACTAATTACACATATTGGAAAGTCCTTCCCAGAAAACCTCCTTTAAAATACTTGTTGTAAGGTGACATTATATAAAACGTGAATTTGGAAAACAATCAAAATACGAAATGAAAAACCGAAAACGGATATAGCATTTGACGCATTTTATAAGAGAAGTGTTTGCCAAAACTTGTTTGTGTAGTGATTGTTTGTAAAACATAATATTTGTGGAACAAGGTGTTTGTTGAATGAATATAATACGAAACGTTGGTTGTCAAGTAATATTTTGACAAAAGGTTTTCGGTAAAACATTAGCGAACCCATCAGGATCTTTAACATCATGATAATAATTAGTCTGTCATAGTCTCCTGTTAAACATAAGTAAAGTAGGCCTTTCTTAAGCCACGCCAATCAATCACCTCACCAGCTTTTCACTTCAAGCCACTGTCTTACGTATATCGTCACTCCATGTAGTCAGGCCGTCCTACACTACGTTTGACAACTCTAGAACAAGTCCTACTCTATTATCAGTTCTGCGTATCAGATATGGCTGACCCACTCTCACTTCAGTCGCAGGCCACACAGAAATGGCTTCGGGCACGGACCTGGCACGGGTTCCATTCAAATTTCATACTAAACTCATTGAAAATAAAGGCACATGCCGAACGACGTTCATCGGGCGTGCATCTGGCGCGGACGCGCCCGATCAATGTCATTCGCTGTGTGCCTATGTATGAAATTTGAATTGAAAGGCAAGCCGCCTGTGACATGTCCGGAGCCCGACGCTATTTCTGTGTGGCCTGTGCCTTAGCTTGTTAATACGCTGTGGGAGACATTGGTTCTCTGGCGCATAACTTTAACTAAGAAGGCAGATATACCTAATATGAGCATGCCCCAAGTTCCTAGGTACCTATCTATCTAGGTATACCAAGTAAGTTAGATAAGTACTAAGTTTTCCTGTTTGGCAGTAAGTAGGTACGCTAGTGTAATGTAACCCACTTCTCGACGTAGATTCCCCGATGTGATATGAATAGTACTATTGCGACGAACATGTAAACATACAGGAAAACATCGTGTATTTCAAAATCGCGATGCATCTGATTTTTATTCCGACCAGCGACCCTTTTGGTGAACGAACTTGGGGCCGGTTTGAAAAGATTTATTTTGTTCATTTTGCAACTTGAACTCGCAAGTTACGCATAAAATGCATCATTACATTCACAAGCCGTCATGACAAGTAGGCTGCACCGTTATTTGCTGAGCATGTAGGTATACCTAAAGATATATTACGTGAAAAATTGTGAACACGAGCTCCTGTTTCTCATATAGGAAATCTTATTATTTTCAGTATTTAAAGCTGGCTGGTGATGTGCAAAGATACTATACCCTTTTTAAATATGTAGGCACGTTGAGCTTTGTGACAACAAGATAGATTAAAGTCGCATTTAATCTAGGTAATAGATATTAAGCTCTTAAGGCGAGTCATCGAGGCGAAGCAAAGACAAGTAACTTTAAAAAAAAAAAACAAGCGGCTTCAAATTAATATGGGACCACCTCGGGAGTATGCTTTCAAATAAAAAAAGAATTTTCAAAATCGGTCAACTATTGACGGAGACATCGGCGAACATGCATAAAAAATAAAAATAAAACATACGTACATACCGTCTAACATAGAACTTCCTCCTTTTTTGAAGTAGGTTAAAAAAAAAATTTTATATTCGATAAGATGTAATTTACTTGTTCATATAAAATCCTGAAAACCGTGGTGGACCGACGACATTGTAAAAGTTGCGGGCAACCGGTGGATGCAAATGGCAGGTTGTCGTACAGTGTGGCGGTCTAAGGGGGAGGCCTTCGTTCAGCAGTGGACGTCTCCGGGCTGATGATGATGAAATGCATCCATAGTAGTAGGTAAGTTTGATAAATAGACAATATTTTTAATTAGATACGTAGTCAATATTTTTTCGTGTTTACTAATGAATTATTCATGAACTTAACGACTACATGATCTAGATTACAATGTCACTGCTGTCTCTAAAGGAATACCTGCCTAAGAACTTTCCAGCAGAAGGGGCGGTTTTGCAAAGCAACGAGTACTTTCTTAAAATAGAAATGCAGCTTGAAGGACGTAATAAAAAGCCAATTACGAGCAAAGGTCCTTGCCTTTGGAACGGCTCACGTTTACTTGCATCTAATGAGGAGAGCGTTAATAAGTTTTTTGTAATGGTAGGACTCTACTGCACAGACCGCAGGTCACAGGCTGGGGAAGTACCACACCTTTGCCAGTTATTCAACCGCCAAGCAGTAGTGTGCAAGCATTGCTGTGTTTCGGTTTAAAGGGCAATGTAACTTTTTTTTTGTGATTTTTCACCTAATATCTCAGGGTGACGAGTGCAGTGCGGCGCAGGATTGTGTTCGCAAGTTCACAATTCTGGCACTGTACTGTTAATGGCAAGCGTGACGCTTACCGCCAGGCGAACGTCTTGCTCGTCTCGTCACTTGATTGTATAAAAAAAAGGAAACCGAGGATTAGGTAAGTATACTTAGTTAATCAATGTGAAAGTATATAGAGCGAATTTGCAAGTGTTATAAAATGCAATATGATTACGACAACGATTTTTGTCGCCACTGGTTTGCATGAGAATGTGTGAAAATGAGCTGTGGGTATGGAATCAACTTTAAAAGCTTAATTACCTTACCAATTATGACCGAAACGTACCTACTTTAGTGCAGTGAAGAATTGTAGACTTTACAACTCGGACTCAACAACTGACTCTACAGTGTCGAGACAGTTATTCGAAGTACAAGTACCTAGGTACTTAGTATTTAACAATAGTATGTATGGTCCGGATTATAAGGCAATGTTTCTGATGATGCTGACTAGGTATGAAGAGATTGAACATCGTCATAATTATGGCAATACATTGCCGCAAGTTGTATTAAAGTGTGAGGTGTGAGAGGTGTGGAGTTAGCCTGCCTAGATCTGTCAAGTGAACTGCTCATCTTTTCACTAAATTGCATATGCGTAAATGCAAATCATTCCATCCTCTGATCAAATCAATAATTAATCTTAGGATCTAAATTATGATAAAAAAGTGAAAGCGAGAAATTATAGAGCCGTTAAATAGAATTCTTTACGCGCCGAAACTATAAATAGTTCGCAGGGTTAATCAAATGGGAGCATTGCAAGAAAAACCGTAAGAAAAAGCGCCTATTTACTTTGATACTATAAATAAAATTGCGTAAAAAAAGTTGGGCTAACAAATTATTAAAGGTTTATACATGGCTAAGGCGGGGTGGCCGGCGTCGTAATTACCAACAGCCTGGCGCCAGCGGAGACGGCGCGCGGCGCCAGGCCTGCATTCTTGCACTTTCACCGCCGTCTCGCAGAATCTTCCAGATTGCAAGTACCTCTGCCACTGTCATTACACCGTTACGCAAAGATCGAAGCCTTGCTAAAGCATCACCAACTTACCTCTACAGTCTAATGGGGGGGATCTATCATCTCGTTTTCCTTTAAAAAGTAGCAATCATCAGTAGACAATCTTTAGTTCCTACATTTGACCGTCTCTACAGATAACTTTGGTTCAACTGCCAGTTTGCGAGGTTAAGTAGCCCGTTCGATCATGCATTAGGTAGCTGTTAAACGCACATATTATTGACATTCCTGCGGAAATGCGCTGTTTATTTTAGTTTCCATTGCAAATAATGGCTTGTCTCCAGTTGTTGTCGCCATTGAAGTTAATTAATTGAACTCCGGTAAGTGCTCGTGTGTACAATCATATCGTTTTCTGATGGTAAATTGAAGGATAGATTTGCGGAAATGATATTAGATACAACGTAAATAGGAAACTGGTTGATTACGAAGTTGCAAGTACACGAAAGCTACATAATTATACATATATGTGAGATAGGTAAGAAGTAGGTATACCTATTTGAATATGTCGCTTGTACGTATTGTCGTGTAGGATAGCGCATGCAAGTTACTGGGCATGAAGAGATTTCTCATCTAATCTTAGGGTAACGAGCGCAGTGCAGTAGCAGGATTTTGTTCGCAATTTTACAATGCTGGCACTGTTACTGTCATGGACATGCGTGATACTTCCAGGCGAACGGCTCGCTTACCTCGTTACTCTATTGCATAAAAAAAAATTCATAGGATCCTAAAAAAAGTTAGAAATTAATTAATTTGTTTCTTGAAGTAGATGTTATCAAATGATACGGTTGTGTTGGACTTTTCAGTGAAAATATAACATCCACGATTGAAGGCTATGAAGGTCAATTCCAACAATGGCAATCACCGTGCATGGTAGGTACAATGAGTGGCGATTGTCATTGTTGAAAAGAAGCCACGCTGCAGTGTTTATTATCTACAGTGATATTGAAAAAAAAAAGAATTTATGATTAATTGCATATCAGTTAATCATAAATTGGTTTTAGAATGTTATTATGGATCAGGTGCCAAAGTCTAATTTCAAACAAATAACAAGGTAAGGTACCAATAAAAGCGTTTAATATTATTTAATTCCAAAATAAGGGCTTTACTAAAAAAAGCCTCCTAAAGTTAAATTACGCAAGTTAGTATGACGCCAGTAAGTTACTAATGACACACTTCCGTTTTGTATTGTGTACAAGTTAAATGACGTTTACTAACTTAAGCAGCGTTTTTAAGTAGGTACGGCCCTAAGCAATTTGCAAGTCACTGGGCAGCATTAGTAGATAACCAGCATGTTATTGTTTATTTGTATAAAGAAGGCACTGTTTTATATAATTTAATCAAAACCAATAACTATTCGCTCGTTCAAATGCATTATAATTAATTAATACTTTTGCTTTCTCGTGCAGAATCAATAAAGTTAATGAAACTAAGCGAGGAAACAGTAATTTTATTTCGGCGAAATTAAAGGTGACTCTATTATATTCTCAAGAAACTATGACAAAAAAAATTGGGTTTAGCTATAGTTCATTTCGTATAGGCCTTCGTTTAGCCGTGAACGTCTCCGGGCTGATGATGATGATGATGATAGTTCATTTCAGCATAGACCACATAAACCAAGCTACTCTGCTGAAACATGATTCATTGATCATTCAGTAAACTCTATTCCTTTATTGTGTCACGTAGGTACCAGCCATGCATATTGGTTCAAGTACTTACTTAGTCCTAGTATCTGGTAATTCCGCATGATAACAATGTGATGCCATGGTGGCACAAATACTAAGTAAGTACTTTATACAATGGTGTAGCTCTGCCCAGTTTTTGTAGATCTCCCTTTTTTGTAGCTAGTACCATTCCACATTTTTTATATAGTCACCGGTTTCGTTTACTTCGCTTTACTCGTAAGTGTTTACAATGTTATGGGCTGTAAAAATTATAAACTTTACAAAGGGTAATTCAAAATAAAATAAGGCACACTATACCTTGATAATAATTATAAGCAATTTTAAAATAACGATGTTTACTTTAGTAGTTAGTTTGTAGCTATTGTTTTTTTATAGTAGTTACATAACCACCTAAGATGAGGAAGCTCATAAAAATGCTAAATAAATCAAAAATTATTATCTATTTCCTCAAATATTTTTGCCAAATTAAGTCGTCGGTGTCATCACTGCTTACTGACCTCCATTCTTCGAGGCAACGAAGAAAAACAAATCATTGAATCACTAAATAAATTAGATTCTCGTGCTTCTTATTGATTTGAGGCCACGGACATAGAAAAACACGATCTTTTGCAATAAAGAATACGGCCCAGTTCATTGTAAACAAGCAGGCAAGCGCCATATTTTGATGCAGGTAGATTAGTCAGCGCATGCCATTGACCTATAGGCCCTGACTTAGTACGTAAAGTGCAAATAGCTCTCAAGTTGCTCGATTAAGAATAATCTACATCTTAAAGTGAATGGTTAGATACACACGGGGATACCAGTAATGGTCATATAAAGCCGAAGGAAGTTATTGCATTTATCACTGTGAACAACTAATTTAAGAGGCCTTTAGGTCATTTAGTTGGTATTGTGGTCGATTCTGGCGGTTTTAGCTGACAGTTCTAAACTAACTAAAGTATTGCTGTTACTTTTTTACTAGGCATGTTAGCTAAGGACAACAATACTTTAGTTAGTTTAGAACTGTCAACTAAAACCGCTAGAATCGACCACACTGCATCCCTATCACTTTCTAAAAAAAACCCATCGAGTAACAGTGTGACAGGTGTGGGTGTTACTCGTTGGGAACAAAACTTTCATACATAGCAAGAGGTGTTATATTAGCTCGTCTCGTTGAACAGGGTATAGCTTTTTTCCTTCCTTACTCTACCCCCTACATAATCGGAGACCTTATCTGCTCCATATCTATCCTTCTGTGTCATTCTAGCTCTAGCTTATATTCACCACTTTCGTGCTTCATACTAAGTAGTGTCTTTGTTTTATTCATAATTTATTTTATTATTTTCATCAGTTTGATTGCTATTATAACTATTTACTTGCATCTGGCACACGAGGTATAGATAAATCTAAAGAAAAATAGTGTAAAGAAAACAGTACTTAAAGTAAGTAGTAAAAGCTTATTTCAGTAAATTTTTGTCACTACTTATACAGGCTGTTGATCTGCAACCGTGCAATATTATTGGAGCAGGAAACTTGAAAAACTTTGCAAACATAAAGAATAAGAAAGTTAGTGTAGAATGTAATTCTGAAATAGAACTACAAATTACCAGGATAAGCAATACGCGCTATTTGAAGGCATGCATGGTTAATCTTTCTGACAGCTGCAGACTCAGCAGATTATAAAAGCTATAATTATCTAAGTGATTTGTTTGGATACAGTATCCTCATACATTAATTATTCCACACTTGAAAATCCATACTTTGTAAAAGCACATGCTGCAAAGCATGCATGTAGTAATAGGCATGATGACTACAAATGTAGCTTTGAAGCACATGCTGCAAAGCATGCATGTAGTAATAGGCATGATGACTACAAATGTTTTATTACCTCATAAAAAAGCTGACCATCAATAGAGCCTTTCAAAAAAAACAAAATTTAAAATAATTCCATAATTAATAAGTTCTAAGTATTTTAATTTCAAGCTAGACAGAGAGCGCGCTATACTGAGCTATGACGTCAAGCCTCAGGCGCGGCATACAAATGCTATACTAACACGTGCTTTGCGAGAAAGGGATAGAGCGTCCCCTCTCTATCCCCACCTAAAACTTTAAACGCTCATATCTCAGAGATTTATCAGCCAATACAAGTTATTTTTTCATTATGTGTAATGTATTTAGTTATATTCATCACTAAGCCTGTTATTTGTCATAAATTAAACATTAGGCCACACGCCTATTGCAGAAACCTCTTCCTTGATTAATTTCTAATGTTCAATGAATATTCATAGAATAGAAACAAATGAATTTAACTTCTCTAATTCTATGTCATTTACATGTCAGATTTAATATTATTCACGAACTGTTTGATTAATTTCACTTGCATTATTAGAACTATTTCGCCTCCGAACTAGTTCAACCGTTCAATGTCTCGAATATCCGCTTTCGCTTTTGCTCACCTCGATATACTTTAAACTTATACTTATTATATCGATATATGCACAATACTCAGAAAAAAATTAGAATATTACTTATTGATTTATTTATTTAGGAATGACAAACAGCTGTACATTAAATATGCAATAAAAAAGTAAAGGTTAATTAAGCTTAGTAAATGCACAGCCAACCACATCATCCACAGATTACTAAATATATGTAAAAAATTTGATCAAGCTGCTATGAAGACACTGTTTTGAAGCTAAGATTATTATTATACCGACTTGCATAACTTGCTGATAGCTATATAAATACAGATAGTTATCAAGATATAAAAGAAAAAGAAAAATAGTAGTTAGAGGTTTAGAAGAGCTTTTTTTACATTGCTCATAAAACTGGATGCGGGTAAGGCTATAATATCAAGCGTAAGGGTAAGGCTATAATATGTATATTACATTAGAATATTACAGTCCACTGCTGGACTTTGGCCAACCCTCGAAGACGGCTCACGCTGGCCCAGTTACGGCTTGGTGGATTAATTGTTATAGGCAGGTTATAGGCCATTGAATTTCTTCTGCGGACGTATGCAGCTTTCTCGTGATGTTTTCGTTCACCAAAAAGCCAGTGAACAGACCAATAAACTCTAAAGTGTGCATTGGTACGGCCTGAACTTAAACCCACGACTTCACGATTACAAGTCCAGCGGTCTTCCGATTAGGCTAATAGATTATTATATGATCGTATTAAATTTTAAAGTAGTTTTTTTTGTAGATCAATGAAAAATGAAGAACATACAATATTTTCTTTCAAAGATTTTGTCAGAATCATGAACTCACAACGTAAATCACAAGGGTATTCTCGTTTGAGCACCAATTTACGATAAAGTTTCTGAGAAATAGTACGTCATAATTTGATGTTTATAAATATCAGACACGTGAGCCGTTTTACCAAACAAGAATCATTGAGCAGAAGGGAGAAGACATACAACATACACTTAAAAATATATTATTATGACTCCTCATGGGACCTTGATTAAACACCTTGGACTAGATTCGTTTTTATAGATTTGGGGTCTTACACTCATCAGCCAGAAGGCGTCCGCAGCTGGATGAAGGCCTCCCCCTTAATAGGGAGGGGTTGCCATAATCCCCACGCTTGGCAGGCGGCTTGGGGATCGCAGAGAGATTTGGGGTCTTATTTTATTATATTTAGACATAGACATGTCTCGCTAAGTAACATTAATTAGTATATAGTGATTCGCTACTGTGCAGCACAGTAAATTTATAAAGGGATTTGAGTAAGATCTATGATGGTTAGGACAGGCATCTAAATGATCTTCTAGATTTTTATTACAATAAAACCATAATTATACTTAGTTACTTAGTTACTTACTCTAGAAACAAAAAAACGTTAAAATAAATTACTAAAGGCCTTTCAAGCAAGCCAAAAACAGTTTCGATATCTTTTCAGATTGTATATAGAAGACGAGGAGATAGTCCGTTGAACCTGTGCTCCATGTTTGTCAACCTGTCAGCTGATATTGACATTGTAATCGAAAGTTAACCTTCCGCGAACACTCACAAGTTCCTTAAAGGCCATACATTCGCAACTATTTACATTAACTATTTATGTCGGCCGTTCAAGACCTGTTTTCATTCCGCATTCTAGTAACGACACGCCTTCATAGTGGCTTGCAAGAAGTGTTTACGATATTGGTCCCTTAATGAATATTTTTTTGTTAAAAATATTATGATTAGAGTATGTTAGTGAGCTGGCAACGGCTAGAAGCGGTAAGCGGAAGATTGGGCTAAGTGGCATGACTTAGGAGAGGCCTGAGGCCTAATGCTTGAAAGGTCTAGTACTGGACGATGATAGGCTGATTATGATGACATTGGAAATACTAAGTGGAATGATATCACGATCCCCGAATCAATGTATGGTTCAAAAACGTATATATATCTTACAAGAACCTCTTCAAAGGCAAAACGAATTCAAGATGTTTTTGCCATACGATTTAGCACATTATTTATCTACATTTTCCGTCCCAGTCATCTACATTAAGGATGATAGATAGTTTTAGAGTAAAATTAACAGGACAAAGCATTTATACTGTTTTAAATGCTTGATTTCTTTAGAAGCATAGAGTCCACTTCGTCAGTTTTTCACCTACTCAATCTACCTATAGAACTTTGAAGCAGAAACAAGCTGATGTTATTGATGTTAAAAAACGTAGGTACAATTCGATATTATTTTTTACAATTCTTAAAGGTCGTCGATTTACGGTCGTGCAAAGCAGGCCTGAGCTATTACATCATTGCTGCAAAAAGTATGTTTTGAAGAAAGATACGGCAAGCAATGCGATGTCGGCATTCATTCTAATATATTATGGTCTTTACCTATGAAATTGCCGTTTTGTATGGAGTAAGTGAAAGTACTTATTTGTTAAAACGTTTTTATTTCTGTTATTCAAAGTAATCACCCATGCAACCGACGCATCTTTGCCAACGAATTGGCAGTTTATTGATGCCCTTCCTGTAAAAAATAGCTGGACGGGGAGGCAACAAACTCTTCAAAGGCATTTTGTATTGCCTCTCGGGAATTGAATTTTTTACCCACTAAAAAGTTGTCAAAATTTTGGAAAAAGTAATAGTCGGTAAGTGGAAGGTCTGGTGAGTTTGGTGGATGAGGGAGAGCTTCCAACCCCAGCTCTTGCAGCTTGGAGATTGTCTGTAGCTGCAGCACGAGGCAGGTCTCGACGCGTACGTTGCGCTGGCGATCGTTAAGTTCGTGGGGCACCCATCTATCAAGTTTTTTTACCTTGCCTATTTGTCGCAAATGGATCAAAATTGTTTTGATGCTAACATCAAAAGCTGCTGCTAGCTCAGCTGTAGATTGAGTTTCGTCAGCTTCCGCAATCGCCTTTAATTCATCATTGTTGACCAAAGTCTCTGGACGACCACGAGCTTCATTTTTCAAGTCAAAATTTCCAGAACGGTACCGGGAAAACCAATAACGGGTTGTGCGTTCGTTAGTACAGTTCTCTCCGTAAACGTTTTTGATGTTACGTGCCGTTTATGTCGCGTTGGTGCCACGACGGAACTCATATTCCATAATTACACGAATTTTGAAAGTATCCATTATGACGAAAAATGTTCAAATGTAATGAAAATACAACGCTAATCAATAAACAAAAGACTGAGTTTGTAAAAATAATGTCATGTTTTTAAGACAAAATTAATTTGATATCAGAATACAAAGCCATTCCAAACTTTTTTCTATTTGAAATGACCAGTACTAAAGAACGGCAATTTCATAGGTAAAGACCTATTATAATTGTAACTACTAAATATATTTTTTAAATATTTCCTACGGTATTTTAAAAGCCATCTTATAGTTATAATAGGTAGCTACTAGAATATAATGACCACAAGGTTATCAAAAGAGGTTTGATGATCCCACTTTTTGTTACAAGTGAGATCAATACAAAAACAAGTACCTACGCGTGGACATTTTCTTTTTGTATCTATAAGAACGAAATCTACAAATATAAGCGAAAAGGATGACCAACGTTTCGGACGTTGGTCATCCAATTGCCAAATGGGTTGATGATAATATTAATTCAACAGGTATTTGTAGTAGTATTTTATAGATCGATAGATATTGTAGACAAAAAGGTGCTTTTCGAAGAAATTTTTATTTATTTTATTTATTTATTCTCAGTTACATTTAATACAATAAAGATTTCGGTAACTAGCACGTACTAAACCTCGCAGAGGTTTGTCTTAGGGATAAGCCCTCTGCTAGTAAACAAAAAGCATATAATATAAGTAATCACAGTTATAAGCATGATTACAATTAATATTTAAAAAAAAAACGGTAGACATTTTTCACATCTAGCCCCCAAACTAAGCAAAGCTTGTAATATGGAAACCAGATAGCTGATAGAATACTTATATATATATTTTTTGGAAATATATACTTATATTACATACTACACCCAGACACAGAACAAACATTTATGTTCGTCACATAAATGTTTGCGCTGGGTGGGGATCGAACCCACGCCCTCCAGCTCTAAATAAATATGTCACATGTAAGTTTTTCATCTATAAAGCCTAGTAAATGTAAATTTAATCAATCGGTAAAATCTTATTTCACGACACGATTAAGTACCACTTACACAACTTAGACAACTTACACAACTTACTTAGGTGACCGCTTATCAGGAAAGAAGTATCTACCAACAGTGTGATAATATGAGAGGCTGTGAAAGATGATGATGATGAAGCAAGAATTTTGTTTTGAAACTTAAAACATTGTTAAGTGGTAGAGCACCTACTTACCTTGAAACAATTTATGTCGCGCCATCTATATCAAGTATAATTTAATTTAAAAACAAGAAGAAAACATTGAAATGAAAATATGAAATGATGTTTGTAATCAACCAGTTATGTTTATGTTAATATGTGATTAGCGCTCAAACTTTCCAGATTTCATATTTTAATGTAGAGCTTTTGAAAAAGCTTAGGATTTTTATCTGAAGGATGTCCAAGGACTCTAACGAGGCCCTATTACTGAGCCTACGCCTGTTAATCAAACCTTTATTAGTTTCAACTGTTATTTTTTGTTCCTAATCAACGAATTGATTTTTGTCTAATAATGTGCCAGCGGATTTATCTCCCTTCGAGGGCAGCCCGAAGATGTCAATAGGCTAGATTACTGGTGTTTTTTTATTGTCCTTTTAAAATGTGGCTCATAAATATAGCTGATTAATGAAAAGAAAATGAAAATCTGATCAAAAATAAGCAACTTATAAGCATTTTAATATCATGCTAGACAGAGAGGCGAAACAGCAAATCGTGACGTCACTTCTCCGTACGCCATATAAATTCTATTCTGACAAGTAAGCCGTGACGTCATTTTTTGTTTTGTGGGAAAGGGACAGAGTTGGCTCTACCAAAAGCTTTAAACGCTTATATATCAGAACATTATTAACCGATTTAAATTCTTTTTTCAATAAACATACTATATTTACTTAAATTCTTCATCAAAGCTATTGGTTTCAACGATATAAACATCAGTCATCTACCCTATTGTCCAGCAGAGGGTGGACCATTTTCCTAACTAACAGGCAGCACGATATAAAAAAAATATATGAAAGGATAGTCCCATTACCTCGTAGAAATCTTATATCTAAACGTAGAGTCAATAAACCTTTGGCTTAATTATGTCGTACGAAAATCTTCACCTTTGTCACATAACGCTATATAATATAAAATTAAGTAATTAATCAAGTCATTTATCAAGCAACTTAATAGGTGTATATTCGTTTGGGAGCTACAATGCCACAGACATATATTAGACTACCACCTTGATTTACCACGGTTTTTTTCTCGATTTGAACTGATAGTAAACATTATGGTAATTTCTCTGTTATTATTTGTCTAGATGTGGTCCCGACCCGGTTCAACGTGGCCGTGATGATGTTCTTCGCGTGCTGGGTCAACTACATGCTGCGGGTAAACATGAGCGTCAACATCATCGCTATGGTGCCCGATGAGGCTCATTCGATATTGTAAGTTTACTTTGCATTTAATTTGTTTTTGTAGTTAATTTGTTTTGTATACTTGCACACTACTGCTAAGCCACTGCTACTGCTTGCTAAGGTTCTTGAGTGGCGTCCGCGAACCGAAAGACGCAGCGTAGGAAGGCCTCCCACTAGGTGGACCGACGACATTGTAAAAGTCGCAGGCAAATGTGGATGCAAATAGCAGGTTGTCGTACAGTGTGGCGGTCTAAGGGGGAGGCCTTCGTTCAGCAGTGGACGTCTCCGGGCTGATGATGATGATGATGATGGTGACTGCTAAGCGGTTTAATACTAACAGTGTGGGACTTCCCCATGCGGTATTGCAACTGCATTAGATCAGGATTTTCAGGATCTACTACTATAATACTGGTATATAGTTTATACCTAGTAGAGTAGGCCGAGTGTGGCGTGCGACACTCAGGGGCGTCTGCAACAGCTTTTGGCCTGGGACACCCGGAGTCTTTTCCAATGACAGAACCATATTTTTTTCACTATTAGTATGCGGAATTCGCTCCCTGCCCGTGGTCCACCTACATTAGTTCACCTTGCTGTACCAGGGGCATTTTTCCCCCCTTGGTCCACCTCAAGATAACTGAGTGTACCAGCCCGCCTAGCACGCGAGCCGTGATAAATGTCTATCCACTCGTTTTCCCCCTCGAAAACGAGACAGACGTATCCACATTCTAGCTTTATCACGTTCCCGCGCGAGGAAAGACCAATTAGTCTTAGGCGCTTGCTGCGCGGGCAGGGGATTTTATTTCACCTATGTTTGCATACAATGGGAGATTTTCTGACAGCTGACGGAACGTAGTTCTACAGCCAAAGATAGATGGCGCTGACGAGACATGGTTCTCTTGTTTTCACATATGTTTAATGAAAAAGCAAACACTGCTATTACGAATCTGCACTTACTAATTTGTGTTGTGGATGAACTAAAGCATAGGAATAACCATGATGGGCAAGTATTTTGTAAGATAAACGATAACCACAAAAAACATGACAGAACTGATGTAAATTATATAAGCTTTTTAATATTTTCTGACCTTTTGACCTTGCTTTATTCGTTCAAAATCTTTAGACTCACAGACTCGGTAGTGATATTATTCAAAAACCATGTCTACATATTTTTTATTGCCTGTCAAAAAACCTCCTATTCCTAGTCCTACGAAATAAATACATTTCACAGGAAATTAAAGAGTTAAAGAATCTTTGAGATATTATTTTACAAATTTCCATAGGTTCGGAATTGTATATATTTCCTTAATACATTTCACAGGAAATGAAAGAGTTAAATAGAATCTTTGAGATATGATTTAACAAATTTCCTAAATAAGCTCGGAATTGTATATATTTCCTAAATACATTTCACAGGAAATGAAAGAGTTAAAGAATCTTTGAGATATGATTTTACAAATTTCCTAAATAGGCTCGGAATTGTATATATTTCCTATGTGCCTATGTGCAATTCCTAGGTTTCATACATTTCCGCTAACATATATACACATTACACATACAATAATATCACTAGTCACATCACCACGAGTATGGATGAATGCGAAAGTTTGTCGATGTGTGTGTTTGTTTGTTGAACGCTGAAACGGCTGAACTGATTTGCATGAAATTCGGTTGAGGCTATACCTTATACCTTGGAATAAAACATAAGCTACTTTTTATCCAAAGCGTTTGCGCAGCATTATAAATGTCAAAGTTTGTCGGTGTGTGTGTATGTTTGTTACTCTTTCACACTAAAACGGCTGAACTGGTTTAGATGGAATTTGGTATTAACTCTATAATATAGCTTATACTTTGGAATAAAACCTATAGTACTTTTTGTCACAAGAATCGCGGGTGAAACCGCGGGGCTAAGCTAGTGCATAATAAACTAGTTTCTAAAGTTACCAATCAGCTCCAAGAATGGAATTGCTACCTTCACACGATCCACTGCGTCCTTCGTCTGTGCGTAGTACTTGTTGATGTCAACAATTACTTGAGCAGTCGCATTTTAACCTTACTTTCTATTTATTTACTAAAACGATTGATCAAGGCAAGCGACTCACACTCACAGTCACCCCATGTGCGTCAAATATTGCCATAACATTAACGGTCCATTAAATTTGCATTCATTTACGACGGGGAAAAACCTTACAAGAATCTCACCTAACATAAGTATTATCCGATATGGAAATCAAGTTTTTAGAAACCATATTTCGACGTTTTGCTGTAGATTTATGCGGGTATTAATTGGCTAGATATGATAGGATGTTGGCTGAAACGTGACCGACTTCGACGCGGCTTGGTGCGCGTAGCATCTTTTGGTCATGCATGTATTTGCACGTGCCGTCTAGCCAATATTCGATTAGTTCCAGCACTTGTATTATAACTTTACTGTACGTGTCTAACCTACAGTGACGAGCCTGGGAAAGATCATTTTGGGAACGCTCTGGTTAAGGATGCACCGCCCGACGGCTCGAACTCATCGGTGGACGTGGCTAAAAAGCATGCTCTCTTCATCAAACAAACTACTGGACTAATTTATTCTAACTAAAGTTATTTCAAATTTGATGGACTAAACTGTGCCGCTTTATACATTATTTGTATAGTTTTCGTACTCCTTATGTTAATTATTGACGTCCAAAGTGGCGTTAAAATTGAGCTAAAATACAAGATTTTTCGTGGCTCATAACTTTCATGTTTATTAACTTCTTACTTACTTATATCAATATGCAATCCTAGATAATGAAGAGACAAATTGATATAATTGATATAATAATACTTAGTCTTGGACCTACAAAATTACATAGTGGAGTAATATTACTTCCCCGTTTCTATGGAGAAGTGACCGGCTTGTTCACTCTTAAGAAATAGGAACGCTGGCTGAGAAATGCATTACATTTTACACGGTTACGCGTATCGGTTAATAATTTTGAACAGCTTGTACTACGGGACTAAACTCATGAATCTTTGTTAGCCAGCAAGTGTAACTTAATTTTGTAAAGAAATTAGAACCATTTCTTTACAAAATTAAGTTACACTGGCACAAAACGCTCACTTAACTATAAAAAAGGATAAAAAAAGGGCCATGACAATTTTTATGCACTAACGGCCTTACCTAAAATAATCTCGATTCTCTTAGTCACTGCTTAAACTTCTCTGTCCTTTTCTAGCACGTGCAACTTCACGCTAGAAAGAAGATGGCAGAGCATATTAAGCAGTGACTAACGGTTGAAAGGTTTTTTTAGGTAAGGCCGTAAATATCAAGTAGATAACAAAAGGTAGAATTAGAAAAATCCTAACGACATTTATTATACTTTATCAGGACCAGCGACAGTGATAATGGAATGGACCCGTCCAGCTCCCAGCGCTTGCAAATCGTTCAAAATTAACAAGTCAACACAATCAAGCATACCTAGCTAAAAGTATGCATATTACATTTGCTAGAAAATAGAGAAATCGAATCTAATAACTGCATGACAAAAAGAGAACACATGTACATGTATTAGAAGTTTCTATTGTCGTATCGTACCACAATACAAACTCAACTGGCGCTGGCGCTCAACAAGTAGTCTTCAAAATCCGTGCGCTTATTTCCCGTCCATTCGCTGATCGGGGCCATATAAATATCTATTTACCTCTCTACAGGTGCCTCAAAACATGTTTTCTGAATTAGCAACACATTATCATCGGTTATGGATTTATTTGCATCGTACAATGTACTTACATATATTTCACTCTAATTGACTATGAGTACAATCTACCTGCTAAGTATGTTTATTGACATCAATAAATCATGCATGGTTTATTTTATTGGGTAGCAGTCTAGGTACACAAACAGAACAAATCATAAGGCGCAGGCCACACAGAAATGGCGTCGGGCGCGGACACGGCACGGACGGCTTGCCATTCCATTCAAATTTAATACTAAACTCATTCAAACTGGCACACACCGAATGATGTTGATCGGGCGCGTCCGTACCCGATGCAAGCCCGATGAACGTCTTTCGGTGTGTCTTAAATTGATGTGCTTCACGCCAGAATCCTCACCTTTCATGTGAGCGAACAGTGAGGGCTAGAGACGTGGTTTTTTCTACTTATAACTTCGGAATTACGATGCGACTAATTATCTCACATTGGCGACTAATTATGACTAATTAATGACTAAATAAAATTTATATTGTTTGCATTTTCAAAACCGATTTTCAAGAAGTTTTCAGTGGTGAGGATTCTGACGTGAAGCACATCTAAATTGTGCCTTATTGCAATTATTTAATATGAAATCTGATTGGAGTCTTTGTCATGTCTGCGCCCGATGCCGTTTCTGTGTGGCCTGCGACTAAGGCTCATTAATTTATCTTAAAGTTCTCTACATTGATGATTCTCTTATCTTTAAGTAATGCAGCATTCAATCACGTTGAGAGTGAGCTCATTCTTTGTTAAACGACATCGACCGATGACATAGGCCGTTAAGGTATTTGTTCTAGATTTGTAAGTAATAATTCTATATTCCTGGATTTACGATAGACCATCAACTGTACCCTAGGGTCGACCTTGATAACTGTGGCAAGAAAGATACTCAATAATATTAAATACTGCACAATTGAGATCAAATGGGTAATTTAATTAGTTTACTAGTTAGAACACCGACAGTTAGAGTTAGCTAGTTTGGCCCTGGGTATGTCCTTAAACTGCAACCAGACCCACCGGAGGACGGGCAGCAGCGTCCTCTTGGTTAACGGTCGTGGGCATTCTGCGATCCCCTAGCCGCCTGCTGAGCGTGGGGATTATGGCAACACCCCTCTATTGGCTATTGGGACCCCTTTGTCCAGCAGTGGACGTCTTATGGCTGACGACGACGACTAGTTAGAAAGAAGATTTTGTGGCTAAGAATTTTGTTAAAATATTGCATTATTTATGTTAAGCAATAGTCCAAAATCCAGTAGATTTAAAAAAAAACTGAGTCTACCAAAAACTCTTCTTCTTCTCTGTCTTATTCATAATTTTTAGACGATCATGTTTACCTACTTATCAAGATCTTTTTCATTGATTCTGGTAGATTCCAAGCGTTCGATTGAACGTAACAAATAGCGGTCGAAACAACGTATTGTTACTTTTTTCACTTATTTCCTACCATTCACAGTTCTACGTCACACATGGTCCACAATAGAGATCGTATAATGCATGCATGTTTGTCATTCGCAGGGTGAAAAGCGAATGCAAGGCCATCGTGGCCAATGATAGCGCGTTATACAACACTTCGGTCACAAAGCGGGAGCTCCGACAGGTAATCACTAACTACAGTGTAAACTTCCTTACATATTATTTTGAATGCTATTGGAGAGTAACTTACACAGTTTATTAGCTGATGAACAGAACTAGTGTCTTGTATCAAAACTCCTTGTGAGTTTGCGGTCAAACGCAAGCCCACAAAACCAAAAAAAAACTGCCGACTGAGCGTAGTAGTTCTATGTCCTTAAACTGCAACCAGAACCGGAGGACGGGCAGCAGCGTCCTCTTGGTTAACGGTGGTGAGCATTCTGCGATCCCCAAGCCGCCTGCCAAGCGTGGGTATTATGGCATCACCCCTCTATTAAGGGGGAGGTCTTCGTCCAGCATTGGGCGTTTTATGGCTGATGACGAGCGTCGTAGTGGGCTTGAAAACGGATTGTTTCCAGACTTTCATCGCCGTTTATGCAATTCAATTTTGTTTATATAGTATAAATTATACAGTATAGTATAGGTTACCTATACAGTATAGTTATAGTATATAAATATTTATGATAATAAAATTATTTGCCTTTATCCACCGATATTGGTCTCGGTATTTTTGGTGGTAGGATTTTTTGCAGAGGTACTTACTCAAGTAGTAGTGTGTAATTGAGTGAAGGGTTACTTTAGCTAGCCAAACTATAGGTTTAACACACCATCGAATGTCTCACAGTAGATACCTAAGAGCACCAATGTATAGTAATGGCATGGAATTAGATTTGTTACTCTAAGTGTTAAATCGTTTATAGCATACTTTTCGATAGTGATTAATTAATACTGAATGAAAGAGAAAGAAAAAGGAACTAATCAAAGAGCTTGTATATCAAATAAGTAACAACTTATTTGATATCCAAACTCTTTGATTCAACATGACATTTGACATGACATTACACAAACTAATCAAAGAGTTTGGATATCAAATAAGTTAACTTATTTGATATTAGTTTGGATATCAAATAAGTTAACTTATTTGATATCCAAACTCTTTGATTAGTTCCTTTTTCTTTCTCTTTCATTCAGTATTAATTAATCACTATCGAATAGCATGCTATAAACGATTTGTGTCATCACTAACTTTCATAGAGTGTTGAATTATTTTGGAAATAAATGCTGTCAGACACAGTCCACTGTTTACTCAGATGTCTTCCAGTTATAATTAACTTCAAGTTATACGTAGAAAATACAGGTGTGCAAAACTATTACGTTTACACCGCTTCAGACGTTTTAGTTTATACCTCAATGTTTACAATTTTCAGAGAATGACCTCTAAAATGTTATTTGAATGAAAAAACTGGAAATAACTGTATTATAAGACGAAATTATGTATTTCAACGGCTATTGTATTTAAGTATTTGGTTTTTTATAATTACTTGTCTAAAGTTTTTGTGGCATCAATGAATGAGATTTAGGTACACATTTAATTGCTTCTGTGTAACTTTTGATGGGAACGATAAAAAGTTAATCAATTAACACTAACTCCTTCGTGTAAGTAAGCGATAATGCGACCAATAATCTTTAATAAATAAATAAATATTGGGGGACATTTTACACACAGCGCCATCTAGCCCCATACTAAGCAAATCTTGTATTATGGAAACCATATAGCTGATCGAATACTTATATACAATGTTTTTTTGTAAATACATACTACACTCAGGCACAGAACAAACATGTATGTCGTCACATAAATTTTTGTCCTGGGTGGGGATCGAACCCACGCCCTACAGCTCTGAAGGCAGACATGCTACCAACTGAGCTATAAGGCTGTCATTGCAGCCAAACTTTGAGTATAATAAAATGAAGTAGAAAGCATATTGTGTAAGGTCCTAAGGACCTCATTGCACTCATCATTATGAACTAGATACTTAACAATAAGACCAACTCTAAAATCCTGTGACAAAAACGAATAAGCAACCCTAAAATCCCATTAACATAAAAAAGAAAATACTTATAATTGACGCTCAATGAAATGGCACAGCTGATTTATTTTTCGCAATTTCAGGGTTGATCCCATAGTAAAAGTTGTTCACGATGATTGAGTGCAAAGAGCTCCTTTCGGCGGATAAAATCTTAGTGCTAGTATATTATAAAGTAGTATTACCCGCCACCATCCGTTACCGCGTTATTGACCTGGGTATGTCCTAAAACTGCATCCAGAACCACCGGAGGACGGGCAACAGCATCCTCTCGGTTAACGGTGGTGAGCATTCTGCGATCGTCGTCGATCGTCTAAGCCGCCTGCCAATCGTATGGATTATGGTAACCCCTCCCTATTAAGGGGGAAGTCTTCGTCCAGCAGTGGACGTCTCCGGGCTGTAGATGATGATGATTACCCG
Organism: Erannis defoliaria; assembly: GCA_905404285.2. NCBI lineage: Eukaryota > Metazoa > Arthropoda > Insecta > Lepidoptera > Geometridae > Erannis > Erannis defoliaria. The sequence continues at coordinate 8,965,319 of FR990084.1, forward strand.
CTAATCCATACTTTTTTTGCGGAAAATATATTATATTTATTTTTCAGCCAGATGGGGTAACGACGTTCACATGGACTGCGCAGGAGCAAGCGTATGTCCTATCAGGCTACTTCTGGGGCTACGCTATCACATGCTTGGTCGGAGGCACGGCAGCTGAGTTCTGGGGTCCAAGGAAGCTGGTCTTCCTGACGATGTTCGTCAGTGCTGCCTTGACCATCCTGAGCCCGCAAGCCGCCAGGTGGCACTATATGGTGCTTGTGGCGCTGCGATTTGTCATTGGATTGGCCTCCGTAAGATTTTTTATTATGTTGTATTTTAGAAGTAGTCCTACTAATAATTATAAGTGAAATAGTTTGTCGGTGTGTGTGTACGTATTTTTCCTTCACGCTGAAACGGCAGAACGGATTTGGATGAATTTGGTTTATAGATAGCTTATGCCTTGGAATAAACATAGGCCACGTTTTATCCCAACAATCGCGAGTAAAACCGCGGGGCGCAGCTAGATAAAAAAATAGATTTGTATGGGCAGTTTTTTTTTGTAAGTATACCGCCAAAACGGCTCTGGCGTGGCTTATTGGTTATTGTTCTAGGACAAACAACGAGGATTGATAATTTCAAACAAATAAATTAAAAATAATTAAGTTAATTAATAAATTTTGCGCCGCTTATGAGAGAACGCATAAGCGGCGCAAAATTCGTATTCGTAGAATGAACAAATCAATTGACAAATCGTTAATTGCTTAACTTTGGTTTAGTTTTCTTTTAGGAGGACACTTCGATAGTTAACCTGGGGCCGTACTGTGACATGTTAAAACCATTTACTTTAGGTTCACCCGCTGACGCTGCGCGACAGCGTACCGTATTGCAGAGCGATAAAATGCACAGTCGCGCAGCGTCAGCGGCTGAACCTTACAAGACTTGGTTTTTAGATGTCACGGTATTAGCTACGTTTTTAAGCAGTAACAATTTATATTTACTACTAGCTGATACCCACTACTTCGTACGTGTAGAGCTCGGCCATCGGCCGCTACTATGACCCGCTCCAGGAACACAAAATGTCATCCAAATAGGTCCAGCCGTTTTCTCACCGTTTAAACCTTCCCTAGACTACGACAAACATTTCAAAACTAAAATCAGCTAAATCGGCCTAACCGTTTTCGAGTTTTAGCGAGACAAACGAACAGCAATTGATTGATTTATATATAAAGATAGATAGGATATAGAGATATATTGAAAGAGATGAGGTGTCAAGGGATGAATAAGGGACAAACGAAAAACTGCGGTAACGGTCCAATTCGCAAAATGACCACATCGCTGCTAGTCAACATCACAAAAAGTACAAGTACTTATCAGAATTCTTATCAGGATAATTTACGAGATGTTTATTTTGTTGTTGTTTTTTTTAGATTTTTAGCATTTTATTTATTTATTTTATCTATGTGACAAGGCTTTTATACGTAAAAAAAATGTTGATGGGCACAAAAAATTTAATAGAGTATTATAGTACATGCAATGCAATAAATAAAAGATATTTAAATAATATTTAATGTTTGTAACAGTCCTGACTTTTTACGGCGTAGTCATTATACGACTTAAGAATTTTGATACTTGTACTTTTTTGTGATTTTGACTAGCAGCGATGTGGTCATTTTGCGTATTGGACATCTGAGATGTGGTCTAAGTGAGATAAAGTAATTTTGCGATCTAGCCATTCTAATACTAACCCCACCGAATGACGTTCATGGGGCTCGTCCGCGCCCGATGCACGCCCGATGTACGTCGTTCGGTGTGTCCTAAATTATGCCTTATTTTAATGTATTTAGTATAAAATCTCAATGGAACTCATGCCATTTCTGTGTGGCTTGCGAAAATACCTTATTGCGGTTTAGGCCTAACAGGAACTTTTTGGGTGTTCACCATATTTTGTTCACGTTCCCGTATTACTTTAAGGGTAATACATTCATATAATTGTTCACCAATTAGCCCATGCAAACAAGGCTCAATACCGCACGTACTGGAAATATTTATTATTCCTAGATGTTATTACAATACATTGTGGTTAATCAGTAGTAGGTAATGTATTATTATCGTCTGCAATAAAAATGTTATGAAATTACTACGTAAAACTAGGTAAATAACGCTATAAAAAAGCAACACAAAAAACGAGTAATTTAATTTTAATGTTTGAAATCAGAAACAATATGAGGATATTTTTTTAAGTGAAGTATTTTCAACTACTAAGAGGCTTGAAGTTTTTGACGTGAGCAGGGCTAGCATGCGCACCGCGAGAAAATTTTGTCGTGTCTTTATGTCGTGCAAAAACGAGACAAAGTTATACAGATTCGTAGCCTTGTCCTGTTTTGTAGAATCGAGTAAATTTTCTCGCGGTGGCCACTCAGTCCACACAATCTACTTCACAAACCACCACAGAAAAGCGAAGGCCCTCCAAGCGTAGTTGCCGGTTTACGATCGAGCGGCTCGGTCGATCTTGGTGAAATTCGGCACATTATAGCGAACTTTGGAAAAGGACATACCTACACAATATGCAACTTTTTACCATCACTTCATCGTGGGCACAGCTAGCCAATGCAAACCACGTATTACACACTTGTATAAGGTATGACGTTTGTTCAATAACATTATAAAACAAAGAAGCAAGAAGACAATTGCTATTATACAGTACAAGTAATCCGATATGGTCTATATTTGGTTTTGAAAAGTTTTGCGAATAGTATTGTTTGTTGATTGTTTGCAACTACAACCAATATCTTGTAGCGTGTAGCGATTTGTCACAGCTATAATTGCGACACGACACACGACACTGAAAACTTTAAAATTCCTTAACACCATAGAAACAGACGTGGTTTTGACACATTTTTGTTTTATTTATACGGGAATACTCGCGTTTAATTAAATCGGATACTCCGACTATAGTTTCGATCACATCCGGTGACCTTTTTCAATGAGTGAAAACTGAGCTCGACGCGCGTGCTGCTGCGTCCTGCTTAGCACCACAAGCTAATAAGTATTATAAACTATAATATACACACAGATTAAGTTTTATAAACACTTTTTTTGTATAAATCTTACCTTATACCAGCTGTCATGGGCGTCACAATTGGGGGCAGCTGTCCTAGCTGCCCTAGAGATCCAAAAACCGGCTGCAGCCCGCGCGTTTGCCGCTGTCAGTGGTCTCGAATCTACCAATTTTTCGGTTTCCTGAAGATTTTCTACCGATTTTGGGCATGTCATACATGATATACAGAAAGAAAATATATATATGTATATATACCGAATTTTGCAAAAGGGTTTTATTTGGATATAGTACAAATCTACCGAATTGCGAGGGCAAAACTAGTGATTTGTATTTCCTCATTCGTGAACACTTCTCAGTTCTCATTGTCATCCGGTTAAGAATTGCATTGGGTTTCAGCTGGAAAAGGGGGTTGTTCCTGGCTGATCCTTGGTCAACTCATCCTTTTTTTTAAATTATCTCAACTCGTCCGACTGAATTATTTTAATTTATTTTCTTAACTCATCCGGAATGTAATATTGACTCACCCGATGCTCCTTCCAAACAAAAAAAATAAGAAAAGTATGGATAGCAGCAAAATTTAGCATTATTTAACTTCTTAGTTCTTACAAATCTGTACAAGTCAGAAGCAGAAGTTGTAATATTTTACCATTTGATAATATTTATAAACAAAGCCAAACGAGTATAATTGATAAGTATTTTCAAGTACTGTTGGGTAGAAATTTAGGCACCTCAAAAATTTTGTCATAACCTTTTATAGCCTTTTTAGAACCTTAAAAAGCTGGTTATAAAAAAATTACACTGTTGAATACTTCTGTAAATATTTGCTGACGTCTAAATATTAACATACTTCTTTGCAATAGAGAATGGCTAGTTTGTAGAGGTAAGACTGTATTGCAGAGCCCGCCTGGGGAAGTACCACACCTTTGCCAGTTATTCAAGCGCCAAGCAGTATAGTGCAAGCATTACTGTGTTTCGGGTTGAAGGGCAATGTTACCATAAAAATTACTGGGCATGACGAAATGTTACATCTTATATCTCAGCATATCTTATATCGAGCGCAGTGCTGTGTAATGCAGGATTTTGTTCACAAGTTCACATTCCGGTTACTGCTATTGTTATGGACAGGCGTGGTGCTTATCACCAAGCGAACGTCTCGCTCGTCTCGTAATCAATAGCATAAAAAAGGCTGTTGCACTAAAGTTTATAGTATAGGTTTTAAGGTAAAACAACCAATCAGAACTAATTTCCATGTTAAAACTTAGCTTTCCAAGCTTACACTACATATAGCTTACATATTGAAGTAGGATGAGATAAACATACAAAAAGGATGAGTTATAAGTTAGTAACAAAATGTTAATATATCTGTCAGACGTGTTGAGAGTAGAAAGCGGTTGAGTTAAGAAAAAATAATACGAAGGATGAGACGTCATAGGACGAGTGAAGAACAACCCGGAAAAAGTACTAATCTACCGATTTTAGAGGGCAAGTCTACTGATATTGCATTTTCTCTTTCGAAAGCCCGCCATACTGGTCACCTAGTCAACTGGTTACGGGAAAATATAGGAACGAAAACATAAATGTTTGTGCTCAAGGAGACTAATAAAATCATCAAAAATTTATATTTTTTGCAGTTTTCAAACAGAATCTTTTACTTATTAGGTATTGTAGGTGTATCAAAAAGTTTTCATTCCATGGATTCAAATTGGGGAAGCAAATGAACATACTTTTTCATCACACTTGCTCGTAAAGTGGATCTTATTGCATCGGTTTTAGGCTCATAATCCAAGCTATTACACACGCGTGCTTTTTACTTTACATAACGGCACTTGTACTATAATAGGTATAACCCGGTAAAGTCAAGTTTGTACGTGACTGCAATTAGACGTATGTATACGAAGCACTCTTCATATAGCCGGGTAATACTTAAAGTTTTTTTGTAATACCAACAAAGAGTTCTTATGCCGCTGAAGTAAATGTCAACCTGCGCGCGCATTGCTGGTTTGGGCGCCATTTTCCGCAAATGTTTGTTGATGTTTTCGCTGTGTGGTTGATTATTATCAAAAAAAAAATTGATTTTTCCTCGCAAGTGTGACGAAAACAGTCGTATGGAACTTTTGTGCTATTAGTCATTACGCTCTCGGCTTCCTTATCGCGCTCGCCTGCGGCTCGCGCGCATAATACCGCCTCTAGTGTAATGACCAACATAGCACACTCGTATCATAATGTACTATAAATGCATACCTACATAGAATGCCAAAATCACAGCCTTCTCTTGCTTTAGTCGACTGGATCCAGTTGTGTACAAATAAACCTTAGTACTTTGTATATTTATCAATGAACTCGAACTCGAATGAATTTGATTTTAAATGTTTATTTTTATTTTAATAATTTGTTGAGTCAAAAGTTATGTTTATGTACTTTTAATATTCGGTATTCCGCTCTAAGCGTTGCATTACATTCAACTATTGAATATAAAAATAAAACAATGACGTCTTATTATACTCTGAATTGGATGATAATTAACGTGTGAAGAATGTAATTTGTTGTATATGATGTTGCGGATTCGCTAAGCTCCCGGAAGTTAAACCAAGATATAACAAATATGAAGGATCTGAATGATGAGAAACTGATATTTAATAATATTTCAAATAGGATAATTATTTTCTTGAGGAAAACCACAAAAATTATATTAACTACACCTCGCTAGTCGCCATAGATGAAACGAATATGAAATACCTAATTGAACATGTATTTCAAAGTTTAGCAATGTGACGGGACTAATATCTCAGGGTGACGAGTGCTGTGCAGTGCGGCGCAGGATTTTTTCGCTAGTTCACAACTCTGGCCTGCTACTGTTATGGGCAGGCGTGACGCTTCCCACCAGGCAACCGTCTCGCTCGTCTCATTATTCAATTCCATTTTAAAAAGTTGTTATTTATCTTGCCTTATACACTTTATGTCACTGGTGTAAAAGACAAAATAATGAGAATATACTAAAGATACTTTTCCACATAGCTTAGCCAATATCTTTTGGTGACCTTGGTTCTAGATGGTTTTCTGGCTACATCATGCTTCTGCCGTCATCTATCGATTTAAATGGAACTGATTTTTTAGGTGGACCGACGACATTGTAAAAGTCGCGGGCAACCGGTGGATGCAAATGGCAGGTTGTCGTACAGTGTGGCGGTCTAAGGGGGAGGCCTTCGTTCAGCAGTGGACGTCTCCGTGCTGATGATGATGATGATTTATTAAATCGTTTCGCTTTGAAAACCTGTCATTATGATGTAATTCTGTATGTATGTAATCGATATTTCCAGGGATTCTTGTTCCCCGCCCTCCATGCGCTGGTGGCGCACTGGGCGCCTCCGGACGAGAAGGGCAAGTTTGTGAGCGCGCTACTTGGAGGTGCCATCGGCACCGTAGTCACCTGGTCACTCACCGGACCGCTCATCGAGACCATGGGCTGGGACTGGGCGTTTTACGTGCCTGGTAAGAACTTTATCTTTATTTAATGCAATTCATTGACGTGATGAGCGAGTCTTTTGCCTGATGGTAACTATCAAGCCTGCCCATAACAGTAACAGTGCCAGAATTGTGAACTTAAACACAAAATCCTGCGCTGCAATCCACTGCGCTCGTCATACTGAGATATTAGATGTCAAATCTCTTCATGCCCAGTAATTTCTCTGGTGACATTGTCATTCAAACCGAAATACAGTACAGGCGGTTGAATAACTGGCAAAGGTTAAATTGGTTAAGGTAATTCCTCAGGCAGACTCTGCAATATAGCTACCACAACAAAATATTTCAGTAATAGCTACTCAAACAACTTCAGATAATTTAATGTCTAAGGTACTAACACGTTCAAGAGGATAAGTGAAAGAAGATTGGCGGAAAATATTTATTTAGTGAGTATGATTGAGCAAGTCGCTAAAGTATTAGCGCAGACGAATGTATCATTGATGATCAAATTGATAACATTTCAAAGAATCCGCAATTGACGAGCACCTATGAAAGCGTATGAAAGTAACAGAAGTATAAAACGTCATGGGTCGTGGCAAACTGAATAATGTAGTAACCTTAAAGTTTGGAATAGTTTTATTTACATTTAACTATCTATGAAGTCTTCAATATAGATTAAGTTCCACGCTACTTTAAGCAGTTACACTTTTGGTTGTTGTGTTTTGTAGGTACTTCTATTAAGTATATAAGTTTTTTTGTATTTCATAGGCCACATTGAATACTTTGCTCTTATCTTATCCATAATTAATTAAATAATCACTCCTTGACCTTATCTAGTTAAGTTTAATAAAGACAATGGTAACTGATAGGGACAAGCAAGCAATAGAAGAATTAACTTGAATAATAACAATGTTTTATGTACTCTCGAATACAACAACAGATATATTTACAGATCCAAAGTAATTAGGTTCTTAGAAACTAAGTACTAGGACAGTTAATAATTGATATCATCACGTGCTATCTGATAATTTTCATTCATCTATTAATAATAAAATATGTGGTTTTGATGTTAATAGCACATGCAATAAGATCCAACAAAATAGACTTGTCCAATTGTCCATATTGACTTGTCATTCCTTGATGGATATTAATTATATCGCGAAGCTGAATATAGTGAATCTTGTTACATCCCATTAACTTCTCTGAGAGCAGACAATGGTCGTGAATATTTTGTCTGATTATACGTATGAGTTAACAAAGAAGTTAATTATTTTATGGGAACTCTAAGTGATATACTTCCCAAGTAACATACTGCTTCACGAAGTCGTCATGTACTTATTTATATTATAGATCCAAGGCTTAAAATATAGAAGGTTTACTTTAATTTGGATTACCTACCTCTCGTGTACTGAATAATGTAACATCTTATCTCAGGGTAACAATTCTGATTGACACTGAACTGTAATGGGCAAGCATCAAGCGAGCGACATGATAGTCTTGTAACTTAGATGCACATTTTTTTATCGTATACAAAAAACAATGGTATTTGTTTTTTTGATTTGATATGTACCAAACTAAATAGTTACACTTTATAGGATTATAGTACATTATGATACAAGGCGTGCTATGTTGGTCATTACACTAGAGGCGGTATAATGCGCGCGAGCCGCATGCGAGCGCGATAACGAATCCGATAGTGTAATGACTAACATAGCACAAGAGTTTCATACGACTGTTTTCATCACACTTGTGAAGAACAAAACAATATTTTTTTGATAATAATCAACCACACAACGAAAACGTCAACAAACATTTGCGGAAAATGGCGCCCAAACCAGCAATGCGCGCGCAGGTTGAGATTTACTTCAGCGGCATAAGAACTCTTTGTTGGTATCACAAAAAAACTGTAAGTATTACCCGGCTATATTAAGAGTGCTTCGTATACATACGTCTAATTGCAGTCACGTACAAACTTTACTTTACCGAGTTATACCTGTTATAGCACAAGTGCCGTAATGTAAAGTGAAAAGCACGCGAGCGTAATAGCTTGGTTTATGAGCCTAAAACCGATGCAATAAGATCCACTTTATGAGCAAGTGTGATGAAAAATATGTTACAGTAACATACTTATGATAAAAAAGACATTAACTTTTTTAATTTTGTTTTTTTCTAGTGCCAGACACAAAACTAAACAAGTATTGTAAAAGGATACTTAAATAAATACAAAAATGTGAACATACTTTCTTTAAACAATATAAAATGTCTATTTACATTCATATCTAGCACCTAACCAGTACTACCACTTGTAGAACACTCGTAGATTTCTAAGTACATAACTTTGATGTCCTATTGAGACGTGACTAGATTTTACAAACAGAACCCAGATAGAGTCATCAAGAAAGTTTAAATTGCCTAAATAGGTCCTCAACTTTATAAAGTGTATATGTAGTACTTACTTACTTACTTTTACGTTATAATAAAGCATTTTATAGTCTAAGTATACTTTTCCCATGTTTTTGTTCAATATAATATTTAGTAATCCTGGCTCAAATGGAATTGGACTAGCCACATTTGTTGGGTGCCGCACGATCACTGGTCATTGACAGACATTTATAGATAAATCACTACAAATTGGGTCCCAAAGTCAAAATCACCTTCAGGTCGACTTAGACAAAGGCGATGCCGCCCTCATGCTCCACTAGTCAAAATCTAAGTCTGGGCATTCTGGTAAAATGGAAAGAAAGCATATTGGTGAATCATCCAAGCTGCAAATAAAATACGAAACCCTTAAATTGTATTCGATGATATTCGATCCTAGTTTTTTGGGCAGAGGTTGGAAACAAAAATAAAGATCGGGCTTAATGATTGACTGAACCATGGCATGCCGCATTTATGCGCATGCATGCATGTGTATGCTGCATGTGTGTGCATGCATTAGGAGAGGGATACCTACAATCTTACGCAGGGTTATGCGTAAGATATTATTAAGCCAAAAATAAGTAATTGTGACACTCATCATTGTGAAAAACTTTAAATGTGGGGCCAGCCCTGATTTCGCGAAAAAATATCAGCTGTTCCATAGAATAATGTCATTCATCTTCAAGGAAATGTTAGGAACGGCTGTTTTTCTTCATGAATTCAGGTTTGGCTCTATAGCAAAAGCTGTTCACAATTATGAGTACAATGTCCTCCTTTCGGCTTAATAATATCGTTCCGCGTAACCTTGTATATGTCGCAAGTAAATGAGGATACTAGAGATTTCGTGAAACCCCTAGGGATACCACGAAATCACGGTAAATGTTGAAAACTCTTCTATATTATGTCTTATCACTAAAATAACTAGTGATATGACAAAATACTAATATACTTCCAGAGATAGTTAAAAGTCGTTTCACTAAACGACATCTAGTGAAATGAGAAAAGCATTGATCGTTATAATAATAAAAACGCGTTTAATATATTTTGACTCCGGCTGATATGGGACGGCGTGACGATTACCACCAGGCAAACTTCTGCCAACAGCAGCCAATTATTATAGGCTAACTAGCTGCACCCCGCTGTTTCACCCGCGTGGTGATGATTACAATACAATACAACTTTATTGCACACCAGAAATATAGAACAACTTACAACTAATCAAGGTACATTATTTGGCAGTACAAGGGGCGGTCTGATAAAATTAGCCTATAATGTTACTTTTTTATTACATTCTATTGACGAGACGAGCAAGACGTTCGCCTGGTGGTAAGCGTTACGCCTGCCACTAACAGAAGCAGTGCTAGAATTATGAACTTGCGAACACAATCTTGCTGCACTGCACTCGTCACCCTGAGATATTAGATGTTAAATCTCATCATACCCAGTAATTTCTCTGGTAACATTTCCCTTCAAACCGGAACACAGTAATGCTTGCACACTACTGCTTGGCGGTTGAATAACTGACAAAGGTGTGGTACTTCCCCAGTCGGACTCTGCAGTGGAGGCCTACCACTACAGAAAACTACTCCGAGAAATAAGCTATCTCCATTCCAAGTTTTATCCAAATCCGTTCGCTGTTTTGATGTGAAGAGGTAACATACACACACACAATACACACGCATTTATAATATTTGGGTAAAGTGTTATGATGATAACGACGATATGATTCTTTCTGTTCCTATTTAATTAGTGCAGATACCTTCTCTACCGTTTTAAACCAACCACTATGTACATTTCCAGGTATCATAGCCATGGTGTGGTGTGCTCTCTGGTGGTTCCTGGTATATGACTCTCCCGTGCAGCATCCGCGTATATCTGACGAAGAGAAACAGTACATCCTAGAAGCTATCGGTGACAAGGTTCATCAGAGCTCTACGGAAACTAAGGTTTGTTACCAGATGTTACTTAAATAATGACCTGGGTATGTTCTAGAACTGCATCCAGAACCACCGGTGGACGGGCAGCAGCGTCCTCTTTGTTAATGGTGGTGTACATTCTGCGATACCCAACCCGACTGCCAAGCGAGGGGATTATGTCAATCCTGCCTCTATTAAGGAGGAGGCCTCCAGCAGCGGACGTGTTCTGGATCTTGTGTTGGCACAATAATATTTTTTGTTTATTTATGTGAGGTCGCCATTCTATATCGGTCTATCGTGAAAGGATATAATGCAAACTTACTTTGAAGACTACTTATTGACTTGATTACTTACTTCGATGCTTAGCAGTGGGATGTATAGTTTGCATGCAAAGCAAATATTACACAAAATTAATGCACGTCTTAAAAATTCTGATTGGTTTCAACTGAAAAATAGTTTATAGAATTAATTATTTGAAACAATGAAACAGAACAACATATAAAATTACATTTAAAAATATATATATATATATATAACTATAATTAAAAAAAAAAAACATTTTTTAATATATTTTTTCATTTTTTTTAATTTTTTTTTTCTTTTTTTTTTCTTGTTAATTTTTTTTTTTTTAACATTTTTATTTGTTCAATTATTGGGCATAAAGAGTTTGACATCAAATACCTTAGGGGGACAAGCGCAGTGCAGTGCGGCGCAGGATTATGTTCACAATTCTAGCACTGCTATATGGGCAGTATTGGGCAGGCGTCATGTTTACCACGAGGCGAACGCCTAGCTCGTCTCGTAGTCAATTGCATTAAAAAAAATACTACGTTGTGCTATGTATAATAGATTATAGAGGTTACGTTACGCGGTGCGGGGGTACGTTTTGCCTTGGTACTTCATTTTGTGTAGGTATACATTAGGTTTTGATACGGGTACTGCGAGGCGAAACTTTTCTAGGTATTTCCTTTCTAACACACGAGTTCTTGAAATAACTTAGCAAGTAATTTTCACAATAACATCACGTAAAACCTTGGTCAGGTATAAGATATGAATCTAGGTTACCTTACCTGGCTAATGACCGAGGTTTTACTGAAATATCGTGACTGAAGACACAATAAAAATTGTCTTATACTCACTATATAGACAATAATTTCCAGCACAATCACAATTACCAAGCTAACTAAGTACCATCAATGACGCACTCTGTTATTCTTACTTAACAACGTACTTAATTATATGTAAGTATGTATTTTTACTTTTATAACATACGTGTATGTGTGATTCTGATCACTGAAGAGAGAAGTAAACCTTCGCTTTTCTGTGATTCTGATGGTGAAAACGATTAAACCGTGTAGAAAATGTAATTGACTTTTACGTCATACACATCTGGTATTTAGCCAAGGGGCCATCCATAAAGTATGTCACACGAATTTCATGATTTTTAGACCCCTCCCCCCTCCTTGTCACAGGTGGTCACATTTGTGAGATAAGTCAGCAAGATTCAGACGAAGTTCAGTTCGTTTGACCTTTGGGTCAGCGGACGTGGTCTAAAGACAATGAACACGCCTAGCTTATTAAAAAATCTATGCTCAATGGTACTATTTATAATTTAAAAAAAAGTAATACTTAACTCAAGGAAGGCTGCTTATCAATAGATTTGACAGCCTTCCTTGAGTTGTTACCCTTCCTTGTTTTACAATTAATTTAAAATTACAATTTAAAAAACATACAGTCGAATTGAGAACTTCCTCTTTTTTTGAAGTCGGTTAAAAAGATTAGGAGTTATTTTATTTATTACAGTTAATAAATAAAATAACTCCTAATCTTTTTAAATTCCAAAATATCATTAAAGCTAAAGAATATTTAAAGCATTCATTATATTGGGATAAGAATACTTCACTACTGATTTATAAGTTCCTGAAACTTACTAATATATATATATATATATTTTAATATTTTTAATCATGTCACAATGCAGCGGCGTATGCAAATTATAGGTTCGATCACGTTCAATGATCAAGGAGTGAAAACGAACGCGGCTTACATGCAGCCTCGTCTTGCTTTGCACTGACCTCATTCTGGTGTAAATTTTCCAGATCGTTCCACCATTCACAAAGATCTTGACGTCCTTCCCGTTCTTGGCCATGGTGATCCTTCACTACGGCAGTAACTGGGGCCTGTACTTTGTGATGACAGCAGCTCCCAAGTTCGTCTCCAGCGCTTTGGGCTTCAACCTGACTTCGACCGGCACTTTGGCATCTTTACCCTACCTAGCAAGGATGATATTCTCTTTGATATTCGGAGCTATTGGAGACAGGTGAATAACTTTTAGAAACAAAAAAAATGCAGAGTCAGAGGAATAGTTACACGAATTAATTTAGCTAAGTTAAAAGTTAATCCTAACAAAAAAAAAAAAAAAAAAAACAAAAAAAAAAAAAAAACAACAATTTCTTGTCATAAGAAAATTCAATCTTAATGCACGGTCTGTACTCAACTATTTACTACTAATACTAACCTAAGTATATTGCGCAATTTCTCTTATAATTTTTGCTTATATTTAAATTCAAACTAATTTTTCTTTCAGAATCGTGAAACAGAACAAAGTTTCCACTACTTTCATGAGAAAGTTCTTCTGTCTATTCTCCCACGTGGTGCCTGGTCTACTTCTGATAGCCTTAGGCTATACTGGCTGTGCCCCGATCCTCTCAGTCACCTTCATTACCTTCTCCATGGGGTCTAACGGAGCAGCTACATTGACGAATCTCGTGAACCATCAGGACCTCGCGCCAAACTTCGCAGGGACGTTGTATGGTATCGCGAATGGAATTGGTAACACAGCTGGTTTCGTCACGCCGCTGGTTACGGCGCATTTCACTAAGAATGGGGTAAGTTGATAAAATCTCAAAGCTCTCAGAAAAACAGTAGTTCATAGTTTTTTTGGATACCGCTTGGCCGACGCCAAAAGCCAAGCCCACGCTAACTTCTTGCCGAATTATGAACAAAAATTAATAAAACCAAAAACCTGATTTTTCAAAAATTCGAATTGTTTCTCCCAGTTACCTTATTTCAATTATAGAAATGACCCGAGCTGCAAGCTAATGTCTATACGCAATTTGAATGAATCTTCGAAGAAACGATAACTGAATACTTATTTAAGGTTACAAAGTAAGTTATCCAGCGATATAAAATGAATTGCTTTTTTAAATGAAATACAACATCCTCCCCTGTGATCCTCCCTCATGTTGAGCAACGGTGCGGTTTTGGATGGAGTACGCTTATCTAGAAGCAGTGTCGATTCATGCGCCCGGTGCGAGCTTATATTTAAATAACTCCGCCTATGCATGACCCAAAACTTGGTCCTGGTTCGGTCATTTCTGTGCTCCTCCAGGGTCTTCGCCCTGTGCCTGGGAACTACTGGCACAGCCCTATTTACGGCACTGCGTAGAAGGAACCGTGAGGTGCTAAAACGTAGTTACGGTAACTATGTAACTATGGTAAACTACGTTTTAGCATCGAGTACACTTGTGGACTAGGTATTGGATAGGTTTTTGAAAGCCAGTCTGTATCGAATACTACAACATGAAACTCCAATTTCCAGAATGGATTTGCGGAATGGCGACCAGTTTTCATCACCGGAGCGTCTCTGTATATGGCATCAGCTTGCTACTTCATCCTATTCGGCACTGCAGAAACACAATCCTGGAACCAGATAGTAGAAGAAGAAGAAGAGGACAAGACTCCCAGCGTCAACACTTCCGAGTCCACCGTGTCTGTCACTATCCCTCCCAAGACATAGATCTGTTTGCTTTCTTTAGGGATTCAATGCATTTTTAGGGATACACTCGAACCCAGGAGAAGGAAACTGAAGCTTACTTAGCTACAGAAAATATTGAAAGTGAAATTTCATGTGGATGACTTTAGCCAAAGAAAGTGATAAGCTGCGACGAAAATGGAATACTAAGACATAGGCATAGTCTCTCAATGTTTTACTTTAATATTGTAGCCAGTAAGTTTAGTCGACTAGACATAATAACTTCTCGTGGGTTCGACTCAAATAATTAAGTGAAATTAAGTGAATAGTTTTAGCTGATAATTGTACAATTAAGGTTAACAACTTTGTCTAGAACAAGCATCGGAAGATTGCAATCAGATTTTCCTCTAAGTTCTTTATGTTTTTGTCACGCGATGGCATCGACATAGAATAGACTAAGTTCATTAAGAAAACATTTGACTTATATATAATATGATTATATTACATGTTCATATCAAGTTTCACTATGTCAAACATATGACAAAAAAACTATAATACGATATATTATCTATTCATTTGACAGTCCCGATAAATAGTTAACAGATATTTATTTGATTTGGTTATTTATTATTTAAAAAAAATATGATTGAGTGCTAAAGCTACCTTATAAAGTAGATTGATTAAGATAGGGTCCTATATCCAACTCGTGGATTAGGACAGCTGTGGGTGATGTTGGAAACCTATCTTATAATTAAAATGATGAATATAAATGCAATTAAAGTGCGCAGTGTGCAGCCTATCACATTTTGGAGTATTGAAATTAGGAATTTTGGAATTGGAATTTGAATGCTTCTGTACTGTTATACGCTTGTCCATAACAGTACAGAAGCATTATGGCATTGCAGCATTGGGTCATGACCCAAACCCTGTTGTAAACAACAATGGTGAATCTGCAACCAATCTCATTCATTAGGGATACCACTAAGAGCTATCAATATTTCCAATCCAAAAACTGGACACCAAAAAAGCTGACTTTATATTATACTTTTTCATTTTATACTAATAATGTTGTTCAAATAACATAATATCAGATACATTGTACATACGTTGTACTTATTGCAAGAAACGACTGAAACTACGATTAGGTACTGTTTTTTTTTGTTGAAAAAACCTCCACAGCCGCATATCCGGTAAGATACGAGTATAGGTACCTACTACCTAATAATACAGAGAACAATTGCGTCGATTCTGTTGTACTAATCTCAAAGATCACTGAAAAGACAAAAATGATTTGTGTTTTTATTGTGCAAAGAAAGGAGTGGTAATTTTTAGTTTTTAAAATAGTATTACAGTAATGATACGAATATTAGGTATCTCGACACAAAATCAGGTGTTTATAACTAGGTACTTATTTTTTTCGAAGATAAGATTATGTTCTTTTGCCATCATCTGAGCATCACATTATTGTTGTAGGTTACCTGATACCCATAAGATATAAAAGACATAAGACTTAAAAGAATTTAAAACAATTATTTTAAGTCTTATGATACAAAATAAAAGCATGATTAGCATAAATTTAAAATGTATTTCCCAACTTATATTACCCGATGTATACTAAAGCCGATGTGTATTTATAACCGGCTTCAAAAAAAAAGAGTCTATCAATTTGACACGTATGTACTTATGTAATATTATTGAAACTTCAATATGTTCGTCCACTTAAGAAAATCCTAGTAGGCTTCTAAACAAAATGTGTAATGTAGGTATATGTACGTTTGTCCACGATTGTTTCTCCGAAACTATTAATCGGATTGTGACCATTCCATTTTTATCAGGTTACATTTACTTCAGCTTAGGGATCATTGCAAGTTTCATCACAATCGGTTCATTAGTTTTTAAGATATGGACAATACGTGCGAGTGTGACGTCTCTCGAGGTGGTCCCATAATTTCCAACGTTAGAAGCCGGTTATATTAAAAAAAAAGTTGCCGCCTTGTTATATATAATATATATAATTCGTATAATTATAATTTATATATAATTCGATGTCAAGTAATAATTAGGCGTTAATTTAAATATTGAATTGTATATTCTTAAATATTAATGACTGTGATGATGATATTGAGTATAAAGTATTGTGTATAAGAGATTAATTAAATTATTGAATAGTAAATAGTATTTTATTATTTATGAATTCTATTAATTGCCCTACCGTAATGCATGAATAGAAGATACTCGTAATACTGAAAATACATGAAGATCAGCTTTTAAATCAGTGCGTCCGAACATCACATTGCCGAAACATCTAAGCTAACAAAAAAGCTGTGCACAAATCCGATTCGCACAAAGAGCAATGGAACGCGCGTGCTATGTTAGGCATATAGGCTGGTTATAGTCACCCTGACCGCACGCTGACCGTCGGCGCTGACAGCCAAAACGTATGAACATCTAGGTAGCGTTTTAGAAAAACGCGTAGCTATCAGCGCGTGTGGTGGTCAGCGCTGACGGGGAGGCCGTACGCGTCGCGCGACGGTGCTGCGTAGCTGTCGGCGCTGACCGCCGCACGCACCGCCTCTGCCTTCAGTGAGCGTTCTTGTGTCGAGCCCAGCGGACGCCGTCAGTATCTACAGTCATGTCGACTCGCGATGTGGACACAAGTCGAGTGATCGACGAAGTACGCCTTTTTGTGCGCCTCCGCAGTGATCAGCACGATACTGAAACGTCTCGCGCTCATAAACTACGCACTGAGCTGTCAGCGCCGATGGTCAGCGTGGCGCTAAAACCTCGCTAACCGTGGTTTTAGAGTCACGTTAGTCCGAAATACGGTTATTCGACGAAGGACAACAGTTACGGATGTCGAAATCAAAACAACGTCACGTGGCTAGAAGTGAGAACGGCAGGTGGAGTATAGCCCTGACTGAGTTGCTGCCTATAGCAGATAAGCGTTCCGTTGGCAGACAACCAGCCGGATAGGTCAACGACATCAGACCCATCGCAGGACACACACGGATGAGATGGGGCTAATTTAGCCCGAGATACAACGCACAATGAACAATGGCACAAGGGTGAGGTCTATATCCCGCAGTGGGTAGATACAGGCTGATGATGAAGAATTACTACTATCATTGAGGAATTATATTGCTAGTTACTACGAGTATGTATGTATTACTTACTTACATTATATCCAAATCTGCCACGAAAAACAGAAGATTAGAGTGAACACATGAACACACCACAACCTCATCATGGACGTTCACAATTCTGATTTCGATAGCATGCCATCCCGCTTGTACCAACTTACTCGCGCCATGCGTCCTCGCGCTCGCGCACGGTCGCAATCAGAATCACGAACGTCCATGATAAGGGTGCTGCTCAGTGTTCACATCAAGACTGTCTAAATCATCGTTTATTGCCCGTAATCCTACCGTGTAGTTCTACTAGTAAGACCACATGTGGTTTTTTTTTCGGTGGTATTACCTTCCTTTACGTACAGTAAGCAAGTTCCTGTTTGCTGACCGGGCTAGCACTCTAGTGTCAGAATACTAAATTAGTAGTTACCGAATTCGGTTCAAAGAAGAAAAGCAACCGCTGTCACCTGCCGCTGTCGCTGCTGTGTGTGTGTGAGCTATCTGCTCTTTTTGCCGTTAAAAATGAGCAAGAACGTATATAGGTATATAGGCTAGATGACTGTTTTTTTTTATAGTCCTATTAAAATGTGGCCCATAAATATAGCTGATTAATGAAAAGAAAATTAAAATCTGATCAAAAATAAGCAACTTATAAGCATTTTAATATCATGCTAGACAGAGAGGCGATACAGCAAATCGTGACGTCACTTCTCTGTGCGCCATATAAATTCTATTCTGACAAGTAAGGCTTATTGTTTTTTGTTTTGTGGGGAAGGGACAGAGTTGTCTCTAACAAAAACTTTAAACGCTCATATATCAGAACATTATTACTCGTAACCGATTGAAATTATTTTTTCAATAAACTTACTATATTTACTTAAATTCTTCATCAAAGCTATTGGTTTCAACGATATAAACATCAGTCGTCTACCCTATTCATAGCCTCGTCCCATTTTTGCATGAGAAAAATCGGAAAAAAGATTGTGACTTACCCGTAGCACAACTCCGTGGTACTACATAGCTACATGCGGCATACTACATAGCGGTTCCCCAAGGCACTCTATCGTAGACAGAGAAAACAATGGACGCAATCACATTTCCATCTCTTTTACTCCGCAGTGAAAAAGCGATATGGAAAAATAGCATGCGTGAAAGAGAAAAGTTTATGCATTTTCTCTCTTTGTCGTCGTAACTGGTTGACTCCAAGCTTCTTTAGAAAGTGTGGTGTCAAACATTACCCATGAGTGAGAGATTTTTGTGTTTATATCATTTATATTTAAATCTAATTGTTATTCCCGCGAGTTGAAGAGTTTTGGACATCTTTACAATGGTGCAGTGTTGTATTTTGGGTTGTCAGTACAAGGTTTATGTCGAAAATATCGCTATCTCATGACCGGTTACAAAGTACTTGGGTCCATTGGTTTCTCCGTCTACGCACTCTATAGTGCCCTCTACCTGCTGTTCCAAAGGGGAAAAATATCTCAATGCACAATTTTTATGCTTTGGGGAATGGCTAATTTTGTTGCGTTCCGCATATTCAAGTATAATAATATCGTACCGAATGCACCGCTTTTTGCCCGTAGTGCGGTTCTTTACGCCGGTCAATCGGATCATGGAAATAAAAAATCCGCTTTTTTTGGTGTTGACCGGACTACGAAAGATTTTTGTATGCATTGAGTGAGCACCTTCTAAAAAAGTTAAAATAAAATGTCTTTTTACAATATGTAGCAAAAAGGTTCAACAATACGGAAGGGCATTCATCATCTCATCATTATGAACAAGTTTTACTATAGGACCAACCCTAAAATACAGCTGTTCCATACATTTTGTCCAAGGTCAATGAACTTTTTGTATGGAACAGCTGATATTATTTCCGCGATTTCAAGGTTGGCTCCATTGTAAAAGTTGTTCACAATGATGAGCACATACACACCCTTCAGTATTATTGAACCTTTTTGTTACACCTCTATCGCTATTTATCTGATATCCTTACAAAACCAATATATCTATTTGTTGTGGTAGGACTCTACTACAGAGTCCGCCTGAGGAAGTACCACACCTTTGCCAGTTATTCATCGCCAAGCAGTAGTGTGCTAGCATTACTGTGTTCCGGTTTGAAGGGCAATGTTACCAGAGAAATTACTGGGTACGAAGATATTTAACATCTAATATCTCAGAGTGACGAGCGCAGTGCAGTGCGGCGCAGGATTGTGTTCGCAAGTTCACAATTCTGACACTGCTACTGTTAGTGGCAGGCGTGACGCTTACCACCAGGCGAACATCATGATCATCTCGTCACTCGAAAGAATAAAAAAAAAAAAGATAAAACAAAACATAAATCATTGAATGACACACACACACACTCACACAGCACTCACACTCAGTCACTCACTCTTTTCACTCAGTTCTCACAGAGGATCGATATATGCAAATGTATTATGTTTACACAAAACACTTGTGTACTAGTTTTAGTAAAACCTTCGTAGAGTTTATGGTCTTTAATTACAGTCCCCACCCTAGTGCCGATTATAAAAAAAAAAAAAATTAATTGTGCTTACTCAATCCACCATTATAAAATGGCCCGGTTTCATACTAACCAACAATAGAATACAATTTTATTATACAGCGTCCTCTCCGTTAACGGTGGTGAGCATTCTGCGATCCCCAAGCCGCCTGCCAAGCGTGGTGATTATGGCAACACCCCTCTACTATAAAGGGGGAGGCCTTTGTCTAGCAGTGGGCGTTTTATGGCTGACGACGACAACGATACAGCGTGGCGCTACGGTGCCGACATTAAATTTACACACGTGTATGGTTAATGATAAGTAATCATAAAAATAATGTAAAAAAAAACAGATTTTCCATACATTTTGTCCAACGTCGATGATCTTTCTGTATGGAACCTGTTTTTTTTTCGTGTTTTTTGTTATATTATGGTACTGACCATTAACCCTACACGTGTGTTAATTTAATGTCGGCACAGTAGCTCCACGCTGTATATATATAATATATGTCTAGTTTTAGATAATATTCAATATGATATCATAACATACAAAACGAACCATTATCATATACGTATTTGAGTAATTAATTTTTATATATGCTCACTCTCACTCAATTCACATATTGTTGGGAAGTAAAAAAAAAACATATCGTTAGGTTTGCAAACACCCCAGAAAAAAAACTGGATAAGATGAAGGGTACTTTGGGCATGGCTGAGTAAAATAAAATCCACGAAATATAAATTACAATCGTCATTTAATACATTTAGTACATTTAGGTACATTACATTATCATACAGATTTCTATTTACAAACAGGCAAAGATAATTATACTCTTATATAATACCTAAAATATTTCTATGGGAAAATACATGACACATCAAAGTCATTATTAGTTAAATAAAACATAGTCACATCAGTTAAAATACTGGACAAAATAATAATGATTTCACACAAATCTCTCGTATATTTAGTTTAATAATTATCTTCAATAGTTTTCGCTATAAGATACTATCGATACGTATACATAAAGCCCTGTTCACATTTGCAAGCTAAACCATGCGCATGATCAAAGATGGTGCGCGAAAAATTGCACGAGTGGACTGACTAACAGAAATATCATTACGTACGATAAATAATAAACGTCTATCGCTAACAACTCTGTCGCATAAGTATCTAAATACTACTTCAATACAATTGAAATATTTATTGCTCTCGACATAAACTCCTTTAAAATACGATTAAGTCTGAAATTATCCTTACGTCTTTGGAATTACATCACCAAAACAGCTGCAGTTATGGTCACATTTTTTTTTCAGGCGGGATAGATATAATATCATTGAAATGGCATAAATATCAAGTGCAAAAGCTAAAATTATAGCCGTAAGAAAATTTTATGTTCTCAAAATTTTTGTGCATAATTCATACGTATGATTCGGATTCCGTATCAGATTCCGAGCATTCTAAAGCCAGACTGTTCGGCTTGTCCATTCCGTTGACGTCTCTATAGCGCGGGACAGATTTGGAACGCGACGTCTTTTCGTCTTTATTAACGTGTACTGGCTGAAATTTCTTCAACACCCGCTGGTAGACCATCTTCCTTGGCGGCACGGGGGGCGGCATGTGTGGCGGCTTCTTGTTATTATTCTGCTCCTTGTCCTGGTAGTCTGGCTGCACAGTTGTCGGAGTCGCCTTGTATATGTTGTCTGAATACAATTCCGAACTCTTCAGCAGCTTCCAAGACTTATCCGCCCGGTTGCTGTACACGGATGTGTAAATCGGGTCCACGTACTGTTGGGAGTAACAGATTTCAAATGAGTTTTCGCTGGCGGGTGACTCTGTCGATCGACTTTTTAATGAGTTCTGAGGCTGGTACAGAGTGTCGCTACTACTGGAATCGCTGTGCATCATGATGTTTGCCATCGATTTCGACTGATTCAATTTATTATTGTTGTAGTTTCGGAATCGAGATTTCTTGCTGTCTTCAGACTCGTTGGTGTGAATGTTTTCGACGTAGGAATAAGAGTTCTGCAGAGGGTTCATGCGTTTTTCCTGCTCCCTGCTATTCACCGGTGTTATACAACTCTTGGTGCACATGTGTGCGGGGTCATACTGTCTTTTGCAGCATGAGCTCGTATTCATGCCTTCATAATTTCCGTTCCTCATTTTATCTGTAGCGTTGGGATGTCCTTCACTCGCTTCTAAGCTCTTTGTCCTTGCTGCTTGACGAGACCAGTCATTTCTTGTAAAAATGGTGGCTGCCGGTGATCCACTTACATCCTTGCTCTTAGATGGTTCCCCCTGGACTTTCTTCGTTTGGCCGTAGATGTTCTCCGTACAGTTGCTTGTTTTATTGTAGTTGGGACTTTTCTTCTCCCATCCAGTGTATACGCGGGAGTAGTTTGAGTTTGAGTTAGACACGGCTTCTACATGCATCTGGTATTGGTTTTGTCGCTGAATATTCTCTGTGAACATTGCCAGGTCGTGAATGTTACTATAAACGATATTTTCTTGACTAGAAACTAGGTCGCGCTTATTTTCTAAAGATTCTTGTTTCGGTTCTAGTAAATTATCTGAACTTTTTGCTCGGTTAAAATTTTTCTGTGTTACGTTCTTTTCTGTTTCTTGAGTTTCAGAGAACATACTGTACACTTTCGATGTTCGAGCTGCTTTAGAAACTATACTTCGAGGCGGTTTCTGTGGTTCCAAGCCTGTGATGTAAATTGCGGGAGTCTTCCCGTAGATGTCAGCCGTAGAACGCTGCAGTGCCGTTTTAGACACGTAATTCCTTTCATCGATTCCGTTTGAGATTCCAATGTTTATAGAATTGTGAACATATCGCTCGCCGATGTAAGGAGTGTTATACAAATCTTCATTGATATTACTGTACATTTCAGATTTGTTCGAGTATATGTTTTGTCTTTGCGGATTTTGAGGGAGTCCAGTGACGTTATGGTTGTCGCTACTGTACCTAGAAACTTGTTGTATGGTACAAGTTGGTGCAGAAAGACTGTGAAGAATATTTCTTGGAGCTGGACTATTTCCTCCGTTACTGTTTGAATCGTCTTCTGACATTGTCAATCCAGAGTCTCGACTAAGCGATAATTTTTCTTTCCTGGGGGTCGACAGTTCCATAGAATCTAACGATATTCCAACAGAATGCAAGCTGTCACTTTCTTCCGCTCCGGAATCTAGCAGAGCGTTGGAGTTTTCCGGGCTACCGTTTCCCAGAAGTCCGGTTATTTGCGGTCCAAATAAAGCTTCTGCTTTGATTATGAGGAGTTCTACGACCATTGGCACTGCTTTGGGAGCTTTGTCACAGGGAGTATTGGGCCAAAGAAGACTCGGGCCCACGCAAACGCCGAGGTTCATCGGGCACATGAGGTTAATGTTCGACTTCTTCGCGATAGCTTGCAATAGGCATACGAAGTATGTCAGCATGGTGTAGTGAGATTTTGGCAGTTTCAGGAGCAAAGAGCGTACTGCTGTTACTTTCTCGGTTTGAGGTAAACCTGAAATACAAAGTAATACAATAAGTATTCCTTGATAAAACGTGTTTTTAAGGGTTGCATTTGACTGTCATCTCGCCTAATGTTAACCAGATTAATGTCTTATTCACGCATATTGGTGCTAGCCAAGACTACCAATAACAAAAACTGTAGCGTTGGAGCAATGTTTTGTTTTAAAGGCAACTTGCCACCGTAAGATCAGGTTGATAGAGCGACATAATACGACTAAGATTTCCAGAGAAAGAAGCAAAGCCGAGAACCAGTTTAAGTGGATTGCTTTGGAAGATACTCATCGCCATACAGGAAACTAATGTAAGCCAGTGATGATAGATACGTACCGAGTACTTGCAGCCAGGACGGGTAAAGGTCTGCGGAGAGAAGCGGCTGCGGCAACGCACGACAGAACTCCTTTACGAGCGCTGCCAGCAGTAACACAGGCGCGCGGTCCAGCTCAGCACACTCCGCCCACGGGCCCAGCGCGTCCAGCTAACCAAATAAAAGATATAGTATTTAAACACTTAGCGTAAAAGCTCACAATCATTACATGACCTGAATTGGATCCGCTCCCGTATTCTAAACCCAAGCGGAAAGCTTTTAGTTTGAAAACTACCCTCTGTTTCTATCATCCTGAATGTATAAGATGGAGATGGTTCAGGACACGCAGGAGCCGAGTGGAAAACGTGTTTGCAAATGGTTTAATTCATATAACTTAGACTAGGTTATAGTGCTTAGATTGCAAAACATGCAAGCTTCAGTCATGATACACAAGTGTGAGTATTTGCAGTCATGCATCTGATGCGGGCCGACTAATATAAGTAATAGCAGTGTATGAGCTATGGTAAAAAAGAAATGGATGCTTTCATTTATTTCGTACTGTCTGCTTCTGGTACATGTGACTATAAAACCCGTCTAAAATTAAAATATTAAATGTTGTAAAATTTATGGCAAACCTTATCTCTAAGTAGTCTGAGAGCCTTAGCATTAGCGCTGCGACGGAACACGCCGTGTGTGAGAGGCGCCACCGCTCGAAGCCTTCTCAGGGCTTGGAGTAAGGCAGGTGGTGTCGTTCCGTTGCAGAGCCGGATAAGAGGCACGCCGAACAGGCGTCCACCGCGACGTAGTAGGCGAAGACCTCGCCCAGGCGTTGTGTTGCCACTGAAATGGAAGAAATTTTGTGTAAAACTTGTGAAAAGTTATACCTATGACAAAAAAAGTTCTTGGCTTGTGTTATTCAGATTGCTGTTTACTTCACATACCATACCTACCTACTATAGACTTACAATACAATTATAAAAAAATAAACTTCCGCGCAAACTGTGAATGCGGCAAGAGTTAGTTATTCTATTGAAGTCAGTCGTTCCGTAGTAATCGAAATAGATAATAGTAGTAGTAGTAGTGGCAGTCTTACACTTAAATTCGATAAATGATTAAGAGAAATTGACTCTTATTTTATCTAGTTTGAGGATTGAATACTTACTTTTTCAACCCATGACTTTTCTTCCTTAGCTCAAAGACCATTCCGCATGGATTGTTCTTAGCGTTGACATGTTCAAGATCGAACCCGTCTTCATTGGACAACGTCTGCCGTATTCTCGACATCTGAAACAAATATGTGAATGTATTAACTTGTAGTGGAGACCCAGGTAAGGCAAGCGGAGCATTGGTCATCCAGCTACAAGATGGGTCAATGATATCGTCACCACCGTGAGTCGAACAGCTGGATTTGATAAACACAAGATCAATGCAGATCGCACAGGGGGCTATAGCAGTGAGATAAGCAAGTATGCGAAGATGATGATGATGACTTTGACTGGATAAATACTTCGATAAGGTTTTGAAAGCACTTATTATTTACACACTTAGTATTTTGGAGCCTTTGTATATTGTAGGCTTATAAAACTATTTCTGTGATCTCACCTGAACCGCATGGGGTCTCTCGATTCCTCTCAATGGCATCGGCGGCGCATCTCTTCCTGTTCTAACACACAGCGTAAACTCATTCGCTGCACCCCATCTCCCGTCTCCATCGTTCTCCCCCTCGCCCTCGCCATCAGCCTCGGTGTCGGCAGTGCCGTTTTGCAGTACTTGCAATGCTTGCCGAATCACGCAGCGAGCGCTCATCTCGGGACTCACGGATACTGTCTTACACTGGAAAAGAAAAGATGCGGTCAGAAGTCTTAAACTAAAAAACCTTTGTCTGACGAATTTTACATAAACAGGGATGATTCGCCAAAAAAGGACAAGAGCGGATGCCAATGATGGTCAACAACTGTGTTGATAGTGCAGAGGATTTCAAGAACTTTTCTCCATCAACTACTTATTGAGGTAAAAATAAAACTTACAAATTCTATTGAGCTCGTGGCATCTTTGTAAAAAATCTGGATATTGGTAGACTTTGGTTCCGTGGCGAGTTGCGCATTTAAAGCATTTTGGATTTTTCTGTAACAAACAGATTCATTTATTAGTTACTCGAATCTAAAAGCCAGTTGGCCAAATTGGTTCCAAAGGGAAATCCCACAAGGAATCAAAACTTACCTATACCAAGTGTCCCTAGCTGCTTGCGTAGGATATGTGGCGAGGTAGTTCGCGACGCCAGTCGGTGTGGGCCATCCGATCAAGAAGCCTGTGTCATCTCCATCAGGCAATGATAGCCATAACTCTGCCAATCTCACGCTCTCTTTTAACTTAAAGCAATTTGTTCCTCTCGACTTGCCGACTAGAAGCAAGTCGCTAAAGAGGAATAAATGGCGGTCTAACGGTGGGGAGGTGGCGCCCAGAGGGCACAGCTGGGTGGGTGCCTCCATGATGAAGGTTCGCGGTGACAACGATGTGGTGCTCGCGCTGATTGTTCCTCCAATGTCCAGGCTCGGCCGCTTGCGGAGGCTCTTTTGCTTCTGTAAGTGGAAAAATATCTTGGTAAGCAGTTGGACGGAAACCGGAAACTAGGTCAATAAACGTTTGCCTGATAGTATACGTAATATTTGCTCAAAGTAGTGTCTCCGCTCTATAAATTCGGGTATAAGTTCTTCAAAATCCTGTGCGACAATGATCCTTCAGAAACAAAACTAATTCTTTGATTTCTCTGGTGGTTCTTAAATCCTTATTAATGCATTCTACACTTAAACATTATGCATTAATTGAGAGGCTTTATGTCATATACACAAGGCTGCAAAAGATGGACGTCACCAATTGTTAGCGTATCAGTTCTCTATGTCTTATTCATCTCTCTCCCTGACTTAGAGTAAGTCCCTGGCTTAACTTTGACCGTCTCCATATTGAAATCATTCTTTTACTACTATATCTAGACATGTTGTTATTTGACTATATCGACCTATTTCTTATACTGCTCTTTCTAGTGCGTAGTTACCTGTGCATGATGCGAGGCGAGCGCGGAAGGTGCGTCCGCGTCATGAAGTGCGAGGTAGTCGTGCGGGAACAGGTCCTGCACTCGCTCCAGGTCCGAGAGACGTGCCGCACGCCGCCGGCCGCACCCGCCGCCCACCAGGCGCTCATATTGGGCCAAACGCTCGATCTGAAAGAAATAGGGAAAACAATCAGCGTTTAGATAAGAGTACCTACTTACTGGTATCTACAATGAATAGAAAAGATATTGCCTTTCAGTATGGGATATGAATGAGCAACATCATACTGAAAACGACGTTGATGTAAGTTTATAGAGCATCGAATCCTTACAAATAATCTTTCTATCTATATAATAATTATTATTTTAGCCATATTTGTCCCACTGCAGGGCAAAGGCCTCCCTTCCCTCGGCAGGCCCAAAAAGACATGGCGATGCCTACTGCGACGGCTAGACCACTAAAGCACTCAACAGCGAGGAATGGAAAGAGGGAAGGGAAGCCTTTGCCCTTCTATCTATATCTAAATAAATAAAAATGAATTGCTAAATGTGTTGCTAAGCTCAATACTGAGCACGGATGGATAATTAAGCAATTTTTATTTAAGTATTCCTTGAAATTCGAAAAAAGTTTTATGAAGAGAAAAATCGGAAAAACTCGGGTAAAAAATACCCCCGTGCAAAGCCGGAGCGGGTCAGCTAGTACCTTATATTTTTTTTCTGTGCTAATACTATAAATGCAAAAGCGCGTTCGTTGAATCCGCGGAAAAAACGAGCATACATATTACATCCGGGACTACTAACGAAGTAGCGTTAGCTTTTAGCAAGAAAAGGCCGGAAAATGTCACAAAAACTTTTTATTCCTTTACAAATACATTCAAACTTGAAATTTAAATATGAAATATGAAAATATGAAATATTTTTAGTTCCAACTCGCACTGAACTGGCTTTTATAACTGAACTCTGTGAACTCAGTTCGTTTACTAAATACCCGTATTGTAATTGAAAATTCATTCCATAATGCATTTTGAACAGCTTATTATAAAACAATACAAAGCTTTCAAACTTCAGTTTTAAGTATCATTAATTCCGAATGCATCAAAAGCAGGAAATCGTTTTCTTCGAAGCAAGCATGATTGAGTCTATTGAAATGATCTATTGTAAGTTATCGTAATCTAAATTCTCATCGTGTACGTGTGGAGTCTCCAGGGTGAGTTCCCGCCTCGCAGCTCTCTCAACCGTGTCCACGACAATGCTACCTTATTACAAACAGGACAAAGGACCGTGAGAGAATCACCAGTCATTGTCTGCGATACATCACAACACCCAGAACAAAAATGTTTACAAACGCATAGTTACAACTACGTTTAATGACCACATGAGAGGTCACGTGCTCGCGGTTGTTTTGTGTCTACTAAGAACTATTCGCGCTTCGTTAAAGGCCTATTAGGGCGGACTATTTGCCGATGGTTTTGAAATTGTGTGCAGTAAACTGTAAAATGAAATGTGTTTGTGTCCAAGTCAGCGTGTTCATTGGGCCATGAAATTATGCGTTTAACTCGCGACGGTCTTCGTAGAGCAAGAAGTTATCGTAACCCCGGCTAATAGTAGGGTAACCGTCATTAATAACGTACCTAGAAATCACATATAGCTGACGTGTAATTTCCTGTCTTACACATATTGACGAACAAATTTCCTAATGTCTTGTAATCATTTGTGTCATATCCTCTTAGACTACTGAGATTGATCCTGATATTCGCGGTGATGATTTTGATAATGCGTAGAAGATCTGTATATCGACGACCGACTTGTTTCTTAATATATAGCTTGTCTAAAAAGTCTTGGAACGAAAACCTTGTCCCCCGCCGAGGATAACTGAGAATAACTACGGCACTGGGAGAATGCATCCGATCATCTTCCTCAGACGTATTACGTGGTTTCTTAAAATTATTTTGGGTAGTGGCGCTCCTATTGATTTCAACTTGTTTGCACAGACGACTATTGGCTTGTGGCTATTGATGACTGCCATACGTGTCCTTTTCAACCGACTTCAAAAAATGAGGTTCTCAATTAGATTAGATTGTATGTTTTTTTTGTATGTATGTTACGCGATTACTCCGCCAATTATTATGAATTCAGTTTGATGATCCTTTTTGTGTTTGGTGTGTGAAACTTCAGAAGTTTTTAAACAAAAAATACTGGAATAAATCAAAATAACTGGAAAATATGAATCATCCAAGTAATCGAAATTTAAGTGGGTTTTTTTTTATAAAAAAGAAGCGTATTATTGTTTTTCTGAAACACAATGCCACGTTACGCATAGAATATTAAAGGTTTCATTCAAAACACAAAGGTGGTGATTATTAAAAGTCACCTAACATTTAGGATACATTTAGTGATTGTGTATGAATACTGTGGAGTTATTGTACTGTAAATAATTACGTATTAATGTGCGCGCAACCGCGACTCGACGCGTTGTGATTTCCATTTCAATAGGCAGCCTGACACCGACCCGTTACACGATCAAATTGTGGGCACATCATGTGCCAACATGGTGATTAATATGAACTACGAGTAGGTGCCTGTGTGAGGACGGTTTAACAAACTTCGGTACATTTAGATAGATTGACATTGAGATAAACCAAGCGGGTTATTAAGAGGAAAAACAAAGAACTGCCTTTCGTACAAACATTTCACACCTCGTGTTTTTTTACTATAGGTCCTAAACTTATTATACATATTTTATGCTTTTTGTATGTAATGTAGACTGTTAGCATATCCTATACATTTTCTGTGTAAAAATCATTCTCACGTCTACGAGAAGACTCATAAAAAAGGTAAAACGGACACGCTAATGGTCAACTTGTGCTTTATAGTAAAAAAATAACCTTACAAACAAGGAGAAAATAGGGAATTTTGTATGAAGAGCGATTGAATCTATCCTTAGTGTTTAATTATACATCAGAAATGCATAACGCTTATCAAAATAGGTATATTTTATGAAACTGCGAGAGCAAATTTAATAGAATAGCAAAGTGGAGAATTGCGCATCTGTTCTTAAATACGTCTGTTAAATATGTTATTTTATAATTTCATTCTCGATTAAATGTAATCTTCAGAAATGTAAAACAAGTAAAAACACTAAAATTTTCAAGAACAAAGGATTTTATCACATACATGATATTATAGGAGCCAAAACCAGACAGAACTTTAACTGTTTAAGACATTCTTTGTGTTTTATCGGCGTTTTATCTACCTAATAACTCTAAAAGCAGAGATTAAAGCATTAGC
Source organism: Erannis defoliaria (assembly GCA_905404285.2). Taxonomy (NCBI): domain Eukaryota; kingdom Metazoa; phylum Arthropoda; class Insecta; order Lepidoptera; family Geometridae; genus Erannis; species Erannis defoliaria. Next base: position 8,995,693 of record FR990084.1, read on the forward strand.
ACAAAGACGAATGTTTTTGTGAGATAAAAAAGGGCCAGTAAAAGCTTGGAGAAACGCCATAACATTCCGATTGTTATTCTTTACCGTCAAACTGTTTACCTCAGGTTAGCTCAAATCAGGGCTGGTACCAGGAATTCAGAGCACCGGCAAATAGGCGTTTACGTTATCTATGCATGTTACACGGAACTGCACTTTCTAACTCAAACATTTACTCTGGAATAAGTGGGTTCCAGCGTAAGTTTATAGATAACGCCTAAACTGCCCTAATGATAAGCCGGCGCGCGTGTGCTGAGATCCTATTCTGGCGCAAGCTCATTCTGTCACACTCTTTCTTTCTTTAAACATGTCATGAGAGAAACGACCGAAAAAATCTCGACATCGACAGAATTGAGGCCCACACCGTGCGTTATGCCACAGATTGTGCAATAGCTCTACCTGAGCTTTTTACAAATTATCTTTATCAGCATTTTTACATTTCCGCGCCTAGACGTTGCTTTTTAAATAGCTTTAAACGATGCCTTCATTAAGTCATTAAACCAACCATAAACAACATAGAGGCAAACAACATATCTTCGAGTATATTTTACGCTAATGTTCACGCATTAAAATGTGCTTAAGTTAACATTTTATTTATTTAAAGTAAACGTTAACAGCACACTAGCAATTTTTACGTAATCATGCGTTCGCACTTCGCAGAATTGCGTATTAGCTCGAAAATTGTCATCGAAAGCTAATATACGTCATTATGTAATTTTTTGCAATATTATAATGACCATAATGTGAAATAATGATATTACAAGCAACTTATTTAACATATCGAGGATAAAGAGTATGTCGTAAAATAATGATATATTTATTTTATGTTACCTTTTAATTCTGTCAAATACCAATTTTATTTTTATTTTTATAGAATACTTCTATAAGTAATGGAATTGAAAATGAAGCTCGCGGCGGTTGCGGCTTACCCTTTTCCCTGAAAATTACAATTTAAGTATTTGGGTATAGAATTCTTCTAAATCCATGTCCATGTCATTAAAATCAAATTACCAAACGAGGTATATTTTCTTGTAATAAAAATTATTTGTCTCAAACTGTGACCTCACAACCTCTACACGACGCGACGTCTTAACCGATTTTGATTATAATATTTTTACATCGAATCTATGCATGCCAAGTAATCGTCAAACAAATATGCAAACGTTGCTATATTCCGTGAAACTAGTTTTACTTGAACAAAAAAGTATTTCCTTTTTTCTTTTTGGGACCCACACCCGCGAAATGCATATTATTAAATTCTATCCACAACCGTATAAATCAATTCCTTCACGAAATCCCAAGAATTCCGCGACACTTAACAAATGAGCCCTTTTCACTCGCATTAAAGCTTTCGAGGCGCCATAATTACCCAGAAATTATTACTTGACATTGGTTTAAGAGCAAATTTACTGCTTTAAAGGTTATTAACGGTATGCAACATGTTCTTGGTATGCAAGCTGGGCGTGATTCATCAATGGTTGGATTCAATGGAATCGAAAGGGTGTTGGTATCTCTATTGAGTATGTAAGTTTGCGTTGTTAATGACAATGCAATTTATGATTGCTTGTGAAGATTACAGACCTAATAATAAGGTACTTAATAACCAAAGTATGTTTTTAAGCAAAGCCCTCAGCACCCCTATTCGCAACTCCATCGGAAAGGTTTCCGTTCGGTTATCCCACTCATCTACATTCAGGATGACAAAGACGGAGGAAGCGAATTCGAATCGGAAGTTTCCGACGCCATTCTGAATAGGGGTGCAGTAGAGCTCAGAGGTTTAGGTATCGGAACCGAAGCAAGCCCAAAGGTTTGCCTCTTTCTCCCTTACATAACTTATTTACCCATAACATAACTTGTAAAATCACCTACCTATCAAAGTTTTGAACTCTGTTGAAATGGTGTTTTTTTAATTATATTTATAACTCACTAAGCAGGGGTTTAGCATTTATAAATTTTATTTTTGACTCAGTGATCTAGCATCAACCTCAACAGGAAAACTAGGATGTACGTAGTTGTGTAGGTATAGGCGCTATCCTTTTCTCGGAGTAGTAAAGTTGACAAAACTATTATGTTCCAGATAATGCCCAATAATGAAATAAGATTTATTTCCCTAAAAAAATATTTTTACTGTATATTGTCATTTATTAATTTCACAGAATATTGCTATTTGATTTACGATTCCTTCAATTGATTACTACTTTTACTTGCCATTCACTAGCATCTCGCAAAGTAACAGGAAAATGTCTTTCGTATTATACGTCCTTGTGTATAAGATTGCAGTAGGTTGGTACGATGGTAGCTGGTAGGTGAGCGGTAGTACATCAGATATCGTATTCAACAGGCGTTCTACAGTTCCAAGTATCGGCCGTTGGTAACGCTATACCTCAAGCAATACTAATGTCCGTTTAGCATCAAGCTTGCTTGCACAAGATAAACTAAATCAAGATCAGATTACGTTCTTGTTATTCGGTAGTTTATATTTGAGAAGTGCCAATGAACATGTGTACGATTAATGAGATTGCACGTGTTTAGGTTTAGACGTAGGTATACGAAGAATTAACCACTTACGAAGTTAGCATTTTTCGTATAGGTAGTTTTGCATCAAATCTATGTCAGTCGGCGTATTCTGCAACACTGATAAGTAAATGCGTACAAAACGTATCTTTATTTAAATTATTTTTCTTGGATACCGCCGTTTTGGACTTGGGGATAGAATTGGTCTCAAAGTGCTTGCCGATGGACTTGAATGCTATTGAATATAACATTAAAATAAAATAAAAAATATTTCAATAAAGCATTTCGCTTTTAGCACTTAGTTAATTAATCACTAATCACTAAGTTAATCACTAGTGTTTATTAGGCAAAAAAAATATGTTTTTTGAAAATGAGAATCTGGGGAATCATAATCAGTCATAAGATTGCAAGAACATTTTATTAATGGTATATGCATAACTAGTAGCCCCGCAGTTTGTCCCCTTGCGATTGTTGGGATAAACAGTAACCATGCTTTAATCCAAGATATAAGCTACCTCTATATCGAATTTCATTCAAATCAGTTTAGCCGTTTCAGTGTAAAGGGAGTAACAAACATACACATACACAAACATACACACACCCAAATACACACACCTACAATCTTTACAATTTATAATATTATTAGGATTAGTAGGAGTAGGATATATATACATGTATGTAGACAACTTATAATAACTGAGGTAATATCGCCATCATGGTAATGTTTTTTTATCTAAAGTATGTTGAAACTTATTTGGTTACCAGTCTATAGAAACGCACAAAAAAGCCAAACTTTAAACAAAACACAATAAGATAACTTTGAATGGCTTGGGTCGACAAAAGCTTTACTTTCGAGCCACATATTTTGAAGATGAGCCGGAACTATGAGTAAGCAGTATTGCCAGTGAAAATATTTAGCTTATCGCAGTGACATCTCAAGAGGTCGTGTCAAAGAACAGCGGGTTGGCTTCGCCGACTTGAAATGCTTGAAACTGACTCCGCACGATCGCTTTCATTTATACGAGGTTTGATATGAACTACGTAACCAATAATGAGCGATCCAGCTCATTAGAATTATAATAGGTGGTTATAATGATGATGATGTATCGTCTTCATAGCAAGTATTACCACAAATATTTTGTTGAATAGCAGAGGTTTTTTTTAAATATTTTATTAGGCGTTTTTTTATATAAATATTTTTTTATTGTGTTTAGTCTGCGAGTGCTAAAGCTTGACTTATCAGAACGGTAGCGGTGATATTTTGACTCCCTTATATCTCAGTTGGTAGCATGTCTACCTTCAGAGCTGTAGGGCGTGGGTTCGATCCCCACCCAGGGCAAACATTTATGTGACGAACACAGATGTTTGTTCTGTGTCTGGGTGCAGTATGTATTATAATTATGTATTTACAAAAATAATAGTATATAAGTATGAGTTCTATCAACTATCTGGCTTCCATATTACAAGTTTTGCTTAGTTTGGGGCTAGATGACGCTATGTAAAAATTGTTCAATTGTTTTGTTGAAATAAATTTATGTTCCGTATTTTTTATTGATCAAATATACTAAATACTATATTTTTTGCATTATATTCGAGATAGTGATGTTAAGTTTCACATTGCTGTTACCATTTGTTAATGAAAACGTTTCATTTGAACTTGACTTCTATAAAACCATTGTTACCAACACATTAAATCGTCGACTCATTGTTGTTGGTGAAAACAATCCTCATGATTGCCGATAAATGGTATCTCATTTCATTTTAGATGGAATAGCGTTTAGTAAAAGTTATTTTGTTTCAAAGGTCACGGTTAGAAAGAGTCGCATGAATTTCTCTTCATTACAATGCATGTCCGCTTCAATAAAACATTATACAAAATCATAAGTAGATCGTTAAATTCATTCTACATAATTTCATTTCAATCAGAGCCACTTGATTACAATAATAGTATACATAGGCAAACATTATCAAGCGGGTGAACAAAATACTTTTTAATGTCGTGGGCCGAAGACTAGGGACGAATATGGCATATGGCATAAATCATAAAATCATATTACAAGAGCCAAACCAAAACAAGGTATTTTTTTACACTGTAAATGACCTAAACTAAGCTTCATACCTCAATTTGTACGTTTTACACCACAACAGTGGAATTAGAGTTAACTAGAACATTGAATCTAGCTTTGTTTGCGTTAGTGTTGTTAATTGTGTTAATAAGGGTTACTCTGTCTAATTATCGACAGAACAGAGCTTACGGCATATAGGAAAAGTAAACATGAAGAAAAACGATGTCGACCTAAAAAAGACATCAACGCGCGTTAGACATGATTACCTATCCACGTTGCATTGAAAATATTTAAACGTAAACGCTCTAAAAAAAGAAATTAATATTAATATGAATATAGATAACGAACTACATCTAATAATTCTTCTAATTAACATAATTAACTAATCTAAATAACGAATTAACATAATTAATATAACAGATAGAATTTATAGGTTTAAAAAAAAAGTAAACAGCATTGGTTGTGCAGTTGAACTAGATACGACGATATAGCCACTATAGCGAGTCTGACATGGAATAGATTAGCGCAAGAAAGTGGCAGATTCTGTAGAAAAAAAGACGCTTATACTTATGCTTAATAAGTATAGTATATAACGTAAAGTATATCAATGGGATAAGGAATGTTGTATATGATGGACCGCTAATAGGTTTAATATAGCCGCTCAGTCGCAAGAAGAAACACGTTATCGCGCCAACCCGTATGGGGTCAGCGTGCCTAAAACTAATTAAACACACCTAATCATTCTCGAGGCTAGGCTTATGCTAAGCAGTGGGGTGATAAAGACTAGCTAAACAAGCTAGAATAAAAGACTAGCCAGAATAGCTTTATTATATGTTATTTTATTTAGCAGTATTGCCACGCGTGGGTATTATGGCTAACCCAAATATTAAGGTGGAGGCCTTCGTCCAGCAGTGGACGTCTTCTGGCTGATTATGTGTCTGTGGACAAAATCCTGAGCTCACTGCACTGCCCTCGTCACCCTGAAATATTAGATGTCAAATCTCGGCATGCCCAGTAATTTCTTTGGCCAAATAAACAATATTTCTTGCGTTGACTGCATTGTAAAATGCAGCCGATTTATGATTTACGATTTAAGCAGCGTTAAAACGCACTGACACAAAAATAATGTCTGTAATTACGAACTGAATAGTGGGAGCTGTAAATCATATGGAAAGCAGCGAGCGCTGCCAGTGAAGAAGACATCATGCGTGGAATTCCCGATTGGGATTCACGAAGAAGAGCTGCGTTGTTAAGAATAATACATTCTGTACCGAATCACGGCGAAGATCGCGGTCATCAGTCCGCTTACATATGAGCCCTTCATTTTAAAGCAGGACGAGAAAAAAGGCCGTAAATTTTTACAATCTCTCAAATGGCTGCCAAGTTGGATGGCACACAGTGGCGGTGAACAATTAATGGAGGCAATAAAAGAAATTCGCACGTCGAATTGATTTAATGTGCAAGCTTTTTAAGCTTTTTAGGGTGGCCATATGAAAATCCTGAACATTAATTAGAACGTTATCTGTAGAATGAGAATTACTTTGCTGGATATAAAGTGGATTAAGCTTGAAAATACATAGTTTAGTGGGATACAGGCTAGTTAGGAGTTTAGGATATACAGTTTTAGATATAGAGAACTCAGTATTTATTACTTTTTATGAAACTAACTTGTATATAGTCAGTATCGCACGCCCCATCTCTTCTTTGAATTCTTTCCATCCTATCCTAAAGCTACCCGAATGGGAAAGCTTTTTCCCGAAAAAGCTGTTAAAGTATTGTTGTTAGGTACTTCTATTGCATGTCATTTTGGTGAGTAAAGTGTTACTAAGCCGTCTATTGGTTTTTAGTTTTTCTTTCTTTAGTCTATTGGTTAAATTGCCTCTCATAATACAAACTTGATTAAGTTATTGAGTGTTATTTTATTCTATATTTCAATAGCAACTCGGCATGGTAACGAATCTATATTTCACCACATGTTACACTTTATCAACGAAGCATTCAAATAGCTCGCATATTTAGCAACTTCACACATAGGTTAAACGGACATATCTCTTGCTAAACAATTAAATGGCAAGCACGAAGAATACGCATCATTACACATTAACAAAACATACTCTTTTGAGAATATTTTGTTTGAGTGACAGCACGTCAAATTGGGTTACGTAACTATTTAAGTTAACAATAGAGCAGGCGTCAATCATGTGTTGGAGACGTTTTTAAATAAGTTCATGGGAGAAAGTACATTGCCCGGGGCAGGCATGTAACGTGGCAGTGTGCACTCCGGCTTACAATCTCGGCGAGCCATGTATAGGCCGGTTAATTGAGGCAAGATCTGATCGCCCCGCGGTCACTTCCACTGACCTTTGGGTGAACTCTCCAAATAAAATGTGATACACTCCACGCCACGCCACGCCCCAATATGTGTGCAATCCCCTGATTGGATTGATAAGTGACATTTGCGTCGTCAGTTACGCAGTACTACGCAGCGACAGCACAGAAGAAGTTGATTGGCTTGTCGTTTCACAAACAGATATTTCCGAGTGTAACGAAGCTTATAGCCATAAAGTTCCATTGATATACCGTCTGATGCATTTCTTACTTAATAACGATTTGTGATTGTAAAAGTAGAAAAATGTTAGTTTACGTAATAATCGCATTAGACGGTTATCTCAGAAAATCCGATGCAGCGAAGAATTAAATCCGAATACCGTTAAATATTTGATAGGATTTGCGTCGTCTTATGATATACGAGTAGGGTTGGAAGTGGCACTCAGGTATATGTTTAAGACGTTAATTTATCTACCTGCGCCGGGAATTTATTTAAAGAGATGACAAATCGTGACAAAAATCGATGGTAGTTAAAGTTAAAACAATAGAAAGAGTGGGTCGTGGTGGCTATTCGATAACTGGCTGGCTTCTTGTTCCCACTTTCTCGTTGTGTAACCGGCGGCATTGTTTATCAATTTACATCATCGGCTACACATCATCGAGTTGCCGCTCGATTCACGACTTGAATCGATACCTCAATCCGTTGAACTAGTCCATCGAGTGCGAGTTACCCGCGTGACACACTTTTGCGTAACTTCGTCAGTTATTATCTTGATATAAAATCTTAATCTTATATTTTCAATTAAGAGTAGGGCCCCGTAAAACTTAGTAGCAACAACTAATTGTTGTGATGACCAGTTTCTACGGAAGAGAAATTGGTCATTCCTTTCTTATGCGATACACGAAACTATAACAAAACACTAGACATGAGGTCAATTCTATGAAGAGTTTTTGCCCAATAATGATTAATAGCGCAACCTTTTAGTTTATCGAGAAGACGTCTATATTATCATCGTCCCACATCTCGATACGTGTTGCATAACATATTTTATCGAGATAAATACTACATTAGCCGTCAATGCGTGAATGCGGCATTTTGCATAATGTTGTGGAGTGAATAATACACTTAGCATCTTTGATCTGAGAACAATACGCTCTGTCAGTAAAGATCTTCATTCAATTACGTGGAAGTATGTCAGTAGTACATGTTATTGTGTCTATAGTGCATATATTCGTGATGTATTAATTACATTGCTGTCTATAGTCTACATTTCAAATGCTTCTGTACATTACGTAACATGAAGAAGTAATAACATTTGAAATTACACAGGTTCTATCATTAAGTCAAAGTCAGGACACATTCACCTTGGGCTTGCAATATCAGTAATTATTTACAATTATACGATAGAACAATCACGATTGCAAACAACCATTATACACAGTATTTCAATAACGTATCTAATGCATAAATCAATAATTGATACATTGACACATCTATGTTCTGTATGGTTAGTAAACGACGCTCTTTATTGAAAAAAAAATATGCTAAGTATTTTACATGCCCCGATATCCGATCTAGATCCGCCCTTTTTTAAAGCGTTGAGTGATGACGGTTGATATTATGTGCCCCGATATCCATCCTAAATACGCCAAGTTTCGTGGTAGGTTAAACACAAAACTTTAAATTCAGATTTATTAATGGTTCTATCGAATACCTGGTACAATATATTACCTATTATATGTTAGAATTACATACAAAATAGTGCTTAGTTTTATCGGTCTTACTTTAAATGGACCCCTTGACTTACACTCGTAATAAAATGTCATCAGATTATAGTGTACGCAGATGCACAATATTTTTATAGTAAACATGAATAATTATAGCCTTAGATCTTTCATCGCAGATTATAGTGAGCAAAATACTGATTAATGATTGAGTGTACCTATCAAAATACAGAAGCTAGGTTCCTATAGCATATGAATAATTATGTATAAGATTGTAATTTAGTTGTTTTTGTTTTATTTATTATAGGTATAGCGGAGGGCATAGCGAAGTAAACTATTCTGGGTAGTAAAGGCTGCCGAGCTCTCATATCTATAACACTTTCGATAGATATCACAATTTGCGAGCAATGGCTAATGAACCAAACATATCCGATAACGTATAGAGCAGTGTTTTTCAATCTTTTTGATTTCGCGAGCCCTTTACAGGTTGAAAAGTAACAGGGTCGCGACCCCCTTACAATGTACAAAGAAATAATTAAATTAGAACACTATATGAGTGAAATTTAAAATTAATTGTAACATATCTATTATGTATGCGGAACTTATTGCTATTTCTGAAGCCTTATCGTATGCGGGATCAATAAATGAAGATAAGTTTGTCATTTTGACTGACTCAAAAAGTGCCCTTCAACACCTGGCTCGTTGTACTTCGACTTTTCGAGGTTTACCGATAGCCTATACAATAGTAAAGACAATCTTAGAATTATTTTCACAATCTAAGGTTGTGGTTTTACAATGGATCCCGTCACACGTGGGCATAAGTGGCAATGATACAGCCGATAGTTTAGCTAAGGAAGCGTGCAGCGATGGAATTGATTTTTATCTACTCCCCACTCACAATGACTGCCTATACCTAGTTAAAAATAGATGTGGTGATCTCTGGAAAGAGTATTTTGATGAACGGTCCCGAGAAAAAGGAATATGGTTTAAAACAATACAACCACAGCCTTTAAACTCCCCCTGGATAGATAACTGTACGTTAAGTAGGCAGGATCTAGTCTTATTACTGCGACTTCGGTCCGGACACATTCCACTAAATAGGTTTGCCCACCTCATGCGCAAGGTAGACTCGCCGCTATGCAGCGACTGCCTGAGAGTGGAGGATACTTACCATATCCTGATGGAATGCGTTCGGAACGAAGCGCATAGGCACTCCTTGTTCCGCGACAGTTCCATTGGATTATGCAATTCGTATCTGGCCCATCCTACGGCAGACACCACAAAAAAGATAATAGCCATGGTGAAGTACGGCCTAGCAAATAGAACCAACATCGAGTGACATTATAAATAAGATTATGTTATTGTATTGGTTGTCTTCGATCAAGTATTTATATTTGTTTTGGTTTAAGTTGTGCGACATTTTCGCTGCGCGAAAAAGCACATTAATAAAGATTAAAAAAAAAAAAAACACTATATGCGTTAAAGATTTTACATATTTTGATACATTTATTCATTATTAGGAGCTTACACTTTGCAAGAAGCCGCGAGTTTTGAAAGAAAGTACGAGGTAAGTTGGTCAAGATTACCCGTGACTTTGGTTTGGATGCCTTTTTCTTATTGCCCGCGACCCCCCGATCAAGGCTTTGCGACCCCCCTAAGGGTCGCGACCCACAGATTGAAAAACACTGGTATAGAGAATATTTACTTTCCCAGCCCTAATATCAGAGACAATATGCCATCCGGAGGCTTTTCACAAGGCCATTTATTCAGCCTTTTTGTATTCTCGTCTAAACTACGTAAGTATTTTAATTCACTGGCTTGTTCGGAGACCTCTAGCCCCCAAGGCGCAGTGGACCGGTGCGGGCGCATGCCGTGGTTCCCGGAACGTATTTCCACGTACCTACATAAAGCACCCTAGCAATTAGTGGGACGACGGATGCCACAAAAAGTTTGTTTTTACACCTCTACCAAGTTATGGTGGGTATTTCAACTTCAGTAAAAAGAAGACTAAGCAGGAATGTGGATTCAAATTAGAGTTAGCGAATTATATTATTTTGTATGTAGAATTACGTACATTAAAACTTTATGAAAAATATATTATTACGAACAAGGTGAACCCTACCATTTTTTGTCTGATTAATCCTTTAATGCTATATCACCAAATAACAGCGTCGTGATCTGCAAATATTTTGTTAGGGTTCCAACCTTCCAACGACATTGGAAACACCGGAATTATATATGATGGGCCAAGTCCGCATAGCATTCAAAGTCACGTAAACCCTTGCAGAAAATTGGACGCAAGTGGATTTTTTCCTGGAGACAATAACCGGTCACTGCGGTCCGCACTGGAATCCTTTCAGTTAGTCACGTCCACCTGGCAGGAGAGCGTACAACTGTAATTTAAATGCCTCATCTTGGAAATGCACCCAATTTTTCCCGGAACGAACCGCCTTGTTTACCAGTAATTTTCGCGTATTTAATTCTACCTCTTTCTCAGCTCGTGATTACCTACTGTGCGTAAGAGGTCTTTATTACAGCTTTTTTTTGTATAAGAATGCGGTAAATATTTCGTGTTTATTACAAAGGTACCCATGTTTTATGTAGTTGTTTATTGTTGGTAGAAAACAATCAAACATTTGTGGGAACCCGGTGGGCAGACAGAGCTGGTCCCTGCAGGACGCCAAATAACTGCCGACTCCCTACATCGGGGGGTCACTAAACCCGCTCCCGAGTTCCCGACACGTGGTGCACACATTATCTAAAGCACAGATTGCACTGAGAACAACTATTTCCGTAACGCATCCTTTGAGATCGTCGTTCCAACCGGCTATAGAAAGTACTCCTTTGTGCCTCGTCACGCAACCATTACGTTCTACTACAAATTACGTGACTTTGCTTCGGTAATAACTAAGAATCCAGCACTATTTAGAGCACCTTCACAGAATTCCATCCAGTTACGAGTACTACCTTCAGATTTGTGGGAACCAATGGAGATGTACAATGATGCGAGTCCTATTAGCCGTTGATCGCGCCCAAGAAACACTGTTCTGCGAACGCCGAACAATAGTGGTAATTTTGTAATGTCTCTTATTACCATGCATGACGCAACGCGCACTTGTAAACCATGCCTCTCATGTATTCCTATGGTTATTATTCATACTACGCTATTGGCTGCTATATTCTATACGGTGTTTGTAATATATTTGAACATTGTTTTAGCTTTATTTTATTCGCTAATTCTTCTAGTGGTTACCATCTGTCTATGAAAACAGTTTTTTAAACTGACTTAAATAAGTCAGTTTTAATTACAATGCTGTACTTGAAAGGTTAAGGCTGTTACTACAATAACCAGTTGACGATCGTTATATTTCTCGACAGATGCAATGTCCTTGTAAGGCTAACCGCCTTACAGTGCGTCTTCAGTAATTGCAGCAATGCCATCAAATTGGTGTTTTTACGTAACGGGACGCGCGCACGCGCGCCCTCAGTCTGCCGCAGACAATTAGCCTGTGTTTTTTGTTTCACTGGACATGCTGAAACATTTTAAAACTTGTTTCAAGGTTCTCGTCTTTTGTTGTTTTTAAAAAACAACTAATAAATATATGACCAAAAGTAAAGCTGCGCGTCCACTGTATCGGCATTGGAGCTGATTTGTTGCTTTATATTGACTTCTGTGAGACTGCGTGCACTGCATCGGCAAATCCGTGCCAGTTACCGGTATTTCTGCCGCTGACGTCATCCGCAGCGAAAGTCCGATTCGGAAGATACCGGTAGTTCTTACCGATGACGTCATACGCAGCGAACGCGCCATTCACCTGTCGGTAAAGCAGATGCAATATCCGATTGGAGTGGACGCACCACCCTGTCGGCATTTTATAAATGCCGACGCTCCGTTCGTCCCCGTCCGTACGGGCCGATCCTGAGGCAGTGGACGTGCAGCATAAGTATCAAATACTACGAAACATCGTCGTGTCGTAAAAACTGGCTGGCTGTTGGCTAGTTATAGTGACGTTTTATTTGTAATTGGCTCATGTAGGCTTATTTCAAATTGATAGTGTTTTTCATTACTAACCAATGTCAGGGTTGGTTTTGGAACAATAGGCCATAAAATTAAATGTCGAATGGTTCATTCTAGCTTATCTTTCAAATTAATTACGTGGAGGTCATTTAAAGTTAATTGCATTCTATTTAATTTGTGGTTGTGGTGTAAGTATGTTAATCATAAATCATTAAGCAGGCGTAAGAGTATATTGATTTAAAATAATCACTTCGAATAATCTCTACTCCAGTTACCACAGCCATTAAAATTGATCTAAGGATTTTTATGGTGTGGCACATTGGCCACAGGGTTTAACTATAATAAGATTTATGTCAGATGGGATCACAGTAAAAAATTAAGTAGCTTAAAGGTAGTTCTGTTAGATAATCAAAAATAAGTAAAACGAATGAGATTTTTTATGGTAACAAGTAATAAGATAAACGAGACACTCTTGATTGTAATAGATAAGGTCTTAAGTAACAAAACAAACTAGGCTATCACTGCATCTATTCTATAACTATTTATATTTTATACAGGGTTACTGGTAACTCGACGTATTCCAGCCAGGACCAGATAGGGGGGTAACATTCATTAAATTTAAGCCCACCAATGCATGAGCAAAAGTTAATAGTTTTCGAAATATTTAAAATTTAACAATTTATGTCGTAGGGGTTTTTACAGAAAAAAATATTTTGTTGACGTACATCGTGAAAAAAAAATCGCACTTATCACATTTTAAGTATGTTTTGAATATTTTATTGCTTTTTAAATTATTTTCCATTTTTTAAATATTTTACTTTACTGTTTTTTTAGCTCCCCTAACTGATCCCGCCGGGAATGCGTCGAGTTAAAAATTAACCCTGTATAACTATAATAAATAGTAAATAAATAATTTCGAAAAACGACATCAAACAGAATACACTATTTCATTTACATGGATGACATCTTTTTTCAGGTTATTTATCTTTTAAAAACCAAACTACTGAACTGATTTTGATAAAATTTCTGCGGGACCAATCTGAAAGTAAATCCTTCCAAATAAAAATAAATATATCAAAACGGTTTGTAAAAAAGACGTAGTTATGAAGTATCAAACATAAAAAGAACCAAACAAGTACATTTGAATTAAAACCTTCTCCTTTTTTGAAGAAGGTTAATCGAGCATCATGGTGGTACTTTGCCTCCATAAAATGACTATTAATTTGCTCATAAGTGTTGCACATATTAATCACTCGAATATCGGACGATCCCAAATCGAGGAGTGTCATTTGTCTCGTTTAAATTGAATGGAAATCACTGCATATTAAAATATTATGCGCTCATAAATTTTCTGCTCCACATTGCACTGACACGATTTAAATTGTACGAGAGTGAAAAGAGATTATCGTATTGGAAACACTGCGTTAATTAATTAAATATATAAATTCGATTCAATCAATCACGTAATTGGTTTCGAAGTGAATTTTTAAATATAGTTTTGGGTCACTTTTCCATTAATTTGCTCCAGAGTGGATAATTACGAATTATTATTATGAAATACGATTCAATCTATCGCTGTTAAATGCTTTCCATGACTTATGCAAGGTTCAGTAAAGCCCGCCTGGTTGAGGTGCAATGCGCTCAAACAGGCCCAAAATGCCCCCGGCTCTGTTGGACCTATTCATTAGGTAATTATGATCATTTTATCTTAGACTCAGGTAAATGAGGCCGTCGTTAGAGCGTCTCAGTTAACCGCTTTGTAATATTAAGAGTCAGCGGTTCGGAAGTAATTTTCATCGCGTGTTCACATGTTTTATTATTGTTATATCCTCGTTTTGAATACCTACCTGTTTTTTCTAGATAAAACATGTTTTTGGATGAAGTTGAATTTGATGCGTAATTGTTTATTTCCGTGCAGAATATGTTTTGTATATTATAAATGATTGTTAGCAATAATAGAGTATAAAATGATTCTGTCTAATGATAATTTCCGATCATGACCAAGGTTTCATGCGAATTGCAGTATTGTGAACGGTGTATGCTACGATTACAATCGGCTGCCGCATAATCACGACACGTTTTTTTCTTCTATCATACATTACGCGCGCAGTGTTGTTAGTATTGTGTTGAATGTTTTACAAACAGGCATTGTATTTGCACATCGAATATAGTCGTAACAAAGGGGATTATGGTAAAATCTAGCTAAATAACCATATACTAAGCCAGGAAGGACATCGTTTGCATTGAATATTATATTAAATTATTTACTATACCAAATCCACTTTACCTATTGACAAATATGTATTGTGTATGGGCTTTTTTGTGGTAGTATTGCTGATAAATCAGTTAATTGCGTTAAAAATACATAAGTAGGGCGTACGTGATTTTCTCATCAAAGTAAATATCACGAAATGTAAACACAAAAGATATTGTATAATACTGACAAAAAAATTTAAGAAACGTCAAGACCGCGTCTGACTCTATGATAAGAATCTTAAGAGTAATAACAAGATATACCTTTAATACATCTATTCTATTATCTATCATTCAATGGCTGAGATTGTAAAAACACCATGAAGCGTAACACTTAATGCTTACCTAATAAAAACTTACTGGTAAAGGTCGCCATACAAATGCAGGATGTTTTGTAAGCTGTACTTCTGTCCCACTATTGTAGCTATCACGGCAGAAAGAAAATCGATTGTTATAGACACTAGAATAATAGAGTTACTAGAGACACCATTGTTCTGTTAACAATACATAATAAACTGCTTAAAATTTGGTAGGCACTTAATCCTTTTTGCTTCTTAGACTTACACTAATTAGCAAACATTATTAAATCAAATTCAAAATGTAATAAAAAAAAGGGGAAAATTTTATTCAAAAGTGGGATCTTATAGGTTGAAAATATTTGAATACTATTATTATTTTACTATAGAAAATATGCATTTATGATTTTATGTGTGTACGTGTATGTTGTGTTGCAGTTGACCGTCACTTGCTTGGTGTGCTTGCCTAGAAGAAACAGATTCACTAGCGACTGACCCCAAACTTTTCCATCATAGAATTTCAAAAGCCGAATAACTGTTGCCTGGAAGACATGACATTTAGATATAACAATTGTTAAACTATATAGTTCTATGATCACCTTTTCTGTTTTGTCTATTTGTTTTGGTGTGTACAATAAAGAGTTTTTATATATCTGTTAAAAAAAAAAAGGACACTCACATGCATCATTTAAAAGTCCTTATTAATAGTACTGCACCGGCAGTTGTCACACGCACAGGATCGTCACTGGACCGCAGGTCACCGCCATGTTTACGTTTACCGGCTATGCTAGTTAGTATTCGTACTGTTCCATACTCGGAGCGAGTGCAGCGCTGAGTTTGCGGACTCGTGCGTCCTGCAACGATGCGCGATGGGGACTGCGCCAGACGCCAGACGCGCGCGCTCCCGCCAGCGCAACCAACGCCCGCGCACGCGTAGCGTCGTCCGCCCGCCCTATGTGCTACAAGCCGCCTTGCACTTAAATTTACTGTACTGGAGCCGATGCAATCTGTTTCCGTCGCTTATAATCGTGATTTTAACATTATCTTAGTTGGTGGTCTTCTTTGCATGAGGTCGCGGTGGTAGGTATCACCTTAGTATCAGATATTCTACTGCCAGGGGGTAAGGAAGGTAACATAGCTGTATAAATTACAGATTTAATGATTAAGTTAGTTAAGGTGCACCAAGGCAGCCACAGAGTAGCAGAGCTAATGTGCCACCTGAAGTCTTCTTTCACAGGGGACATTTTTAGAACGGTATCGCGCAAATGCACTAATACCCTGGAATTCGTGATGTTACTAAAATCTTGAGTACCGCTGCATGGTCAGTGGTAACTCATACAAACACGAGAGCGTCTTGTTTGTTTCATTAATTTTAACTATAAGAGAGCTTACCCACCAATAAGTGTCTAGTCTAGTAATATAAAAACAATTTATATTATTCATACTAGGTGGACCGACGAAATTGTGAAAGTTGCGGGCAAACGGTGCGGTGGATGCAAATGGCAGCTTGTCTTACAGTGTGGCGGTCTAAGGGAGAAGCCGTCATTCAGCAGTGGACTTCTCTGGGATGATAATGATGATGATAGTTTATTCATTTGGACATTACTAATATCCAAAATAGAAAAATGACAGAAATTGGGGACAAAGCTAGGTACTTTTTTATTTCTTTTTCTCAACAGCTCTAACGTTCTATATAAGTGCTTGCGTTCAATTTAAGCCTTTTTATAGCTTATAAAAAGTTACCAAAAACGATGTAGAAGTATTATCGGAGAGATAAAAATAAAATCATGAAACCATTCTCATTGTAGAAACGACAATCCAACTTTATCGACGACACAAATATAAAATGGGCCATAGGCACTTTTTATCGATGCATCAAAAAGTAAAAGTCAAGTCAATCACGAGTTCTTATGGTGAATAAAACATCACAATTTATGGCACCAATATATTTTCGTAGACATTTCTGATATCTCACCGATGATCGAACAAAACAATCCTAAAAACCGGTCGTTGCGAAAAAAAAAACGCCTTCGGTATCTTGATGTACTGTAGACTGTATACAATAGTTGCAGTGGGTCAAAGTTATTAACGAATGACAGACAGTATACATATAAATCATCTGTGCAGTATCAACTGACGGAGCCGATATTACGTTGGTTGTTATTAAAGAGTTTCGTGATGGTGTCCGTCGAAACAACACGCGAGTGCCTCTAGCAATACCGCTCATAGAAGCGACCTCTTGCAAGTAATAGAGTATGCCACATTGTAATGTACTTGTAACTCTTTTTTTAAAAGCATAAGCCTTTATTAACTACAATAAACAATAAACTAGAAATAACTACTACGTATCTTACTACACAAAAAACAGAAGGATTGTATCCAGACCGATGAAAGTCTAGAGACAATCCAAATGCTCAAATCCTCTACCAGTCGGCAGCGTACCCAGCATTGCCACGTTGAATGGCAATGCTTATGCGTTGGACCAAATAAACGCCAGTATTTTGGTCACGCGTCGCGTCGACCAGGCGCTCAGATACTTTTTTGAAAAGAAGATGACCCCGGTCCCTTAAAAAAAATGTTTTGTTCCTTTTATCAACAAAAAGCGCATATAAAGTTACGCATCAGCAAAAATAAATACAAAGTACCTAGGCTATAACAGTATGTTAATATTATTATTAATTTTAACTTTATTTTTATTATGACATACGCCTGTTACTAGTCAATGCACTGCTGGACACAGTCTTACCCTCTAAGGGCGATTATGACATATCCACCACGCTGGCCCAGTTGCGCATTGGTGAATTCCTACTCCGGACTTATGCAGGTTTCCTTACGATGCTTTCCTTTACTGAAAAGCGAGTGGTATGAAATTCCGTACATAACCTCCAAAGAACTCTTTGGTACGGGCCCGAGATTTGAACCGTGGCCTTACAGTTATAAGCCGAGCGGTCCCCCAATTAGGCTACCACGGTATTTTTACAATATTATTAAATTATTTACCACATGTAAGGATATCGAAGAATTCTTTCTTGTCTTTTTTTATGGATAGGAACAAGTAATGAGGTGAACAATACGCTCTCCTACTCGTAAGATGTAGCATTATTATTGGCTAGCAGCAGTACCTAAAAGTTTGATTCACAACAAAGTATGCATGTTTGCACTAAGACATTCGAAGGCAAGTCTTGAACTCCAACACTAAACACAATATTTAGCAGTACAAGGATGACCTCGTCACTTAAAGCGATTCTTTTCAGGCAACCTTTAGTAGAACAAGGTTTGAAGAACACAAATACGGGATCATAAGGGAAGCAAAAAAACTAATAAATTTGGTTTTCTCAGTCTTAATAATTATGTTACTTCGAATTATTTTCTATATTATCTTTGTATTGTGTAAATATAAATATATTGTTTAAAATTATATTATGAATACTGATGTGGTTTTACACATTTTTGTTTTATGCGGGAATACTCATGTTAGCAGGACGCGGCCGCACGCGCGTCGGGCTCTGTTTTCACTTTTTGGACAAAGTCACCGGATGTGACCGAAACTATAGTCGGAGTATCTGATTTAATTAAACGTGAGTAATACCGTATAAATAAAACTGTATAAAAATGTTTTAAATCACTTGCTCAGTACTTAATATTGTATTGATTTTCTATATCATAATCATATTCATATTCTATTATTATCGTCCTAATATTTTTAACGCTTGAGCTGCAAAATTCAACCAATTAAGCAAATTAAAACCGTACCTGCTGCATTAATTCATAATCATAACAGACGCTTATTAAAATGTATCTAGCCGATAATACGGTGTCGAAACTTCCGACAACTTGCAACATACTCCAAATGGGTATCGATGCCATTCGGTTGTCAACTCAGTTGAATAACTTCTATTGGGTAATATTATTTAATTAAATATACAATACAAACACGCCACACATAGTACAGTGACAGATTTTAATCAAAAAATATTTTAGAGAGGGGCATAAATTAAAAACGTGCCGATGTAACTGTGCCAACGGGTTTTATTTAATAAATGTTGTACATTGTACTGCACAAAGTACTATTAAGTTGTTCGCAGGCGGATTCTGTTATGGTATTGGCCTAAATAACGAACAATGACGTTGAGGAGTTGTGTTTCTGTGGCAGAGTAACCTGAATTCAACGACCCCAACTGTGTCTGATTGGATTAAACCAGTTAAATTATATCATTGGCCTTCCGACGTCGTCCGTAATTCGATTAACTGCCGCACGAGACGGTCCGATGGCCGAGCACGACGCAACGCCCATTTCCTTTTATAGTCCTTTCTCTCAATTTCTACTTTATCTATCACTTTAGCTCGTAGGCGTTTTGATGGGGGTATTTCGAAACCATTAACACGAATTTTATTTTCGTCTCATAGCCATTTTAATATTGTTGTTCTTTTAGTAACTACCAGTTCAAAACATGTCTTTAAATAACAGTCGCATCGATCTGAATGTTGATCGTCCACATACTTTTACTGTCTGCAATTTATATTCTAGTAGCGTCCATATTCACTCAGATATGTACGCGAACATGTGTCGTATCCAAACTGGTCGAGCGCTCGCTGTACTCGTCGAAATACGCTGAATCGGCGATTGGCTATTAATGTAAATTTGCTGTATTAGTATTTTGATACCTCGACTAGCAAAAGACGTGCGTTATGGTAGCTATTATGCTTACGCGTGGTCATCGTAGACATTCTCGCTGTTTTTGGGTCGTGTCGTGATACTTTGTATAAGTCGATTCAGCACGTGTACACTCATATTTGTATGCAAGTATAGAGTTTTATGAAACCCAGTAAAATGAAACAACTTATTTTAGACGACGATCTATGCCGAATGAAACGTGAACAATTTAAAAATGTATGTTGAAAATATTGTACTCAAGGTGAATACAGATATTGTAAAAGGAAGTGAAAAGCAACACCTATAATAGAGCTTCAAGAATTTCTAATTTCAACACTCGACGCGCGTGGATTGTGGTGGAGTATTGTCGCGAAATAGTTGTCACGAAGCTTAGGAAACTTGACAGGTGTCACGAAAAGTGTCGCGAAATTATTACGACAAATAATTTTCGAGAAAATTGATTTGTTCATACAAGGAGAATCTTGCGGTGATCCCTCAATCAATCATCTAGAATACATATTAGTAAAACACGAATAGACATAACATTCTTGGATATAAAAAAAAACCACACACTTCACATTTCTCAAGCATTTCAATAAGGTTTTAGAAAATGGATCGGTTAGTAGAATAATATTTCTACGGTGCAGATATTTATGAGGCATTAACCAATTTTCCATTTTACATGCATTATAGAGCAAGAGCTCCTGCTCATAGCCGAGAGTGCGTGCTGCGCGGACGCACGCGATCTATATTGTATTGTATCTAGCAACATTAGCCTAAAGCTACAGCACAGTGTACCTACACATAACAGTACGTCAACCAATGCGTTCTCCAGTAGCGAATCCACTTGGAACCAAAACACACCTGAATACAGATTGCACTCTCTGGGGCTCAGCGGTAGTGCCTCTACTTTATAAACCAGATATGACGGGTTCGAATCCTAGCCACGTATATCTAAAATTATAAATTTGAATTCAAGACTCGTTTTGCGTGTGTTTTATAGCGTTCCTATCATACACAAAATTCTCTTGGTGATAACCGTTATTTATAGTATCACACAACTTGACTGAATTCGTACTGTACATGTAATTAATAAACTATAGGTAAGTACTAATGATAAATGAGGAAACTATTAAAAAAATAACCAAATGGGATTCAACATGGCACACAGATCTTAAAATGAATAAATCTGGAGAATAGTGTTTCCAGTTTATAATATTAATTCAGTATGAAATGTAGGAAGATTATATACTGCGAAACGCACCAACATTCCAAAAGACCTCAACTCTATTATCCAAAATAATAAGAGGCTTCACTAACTTAACTTGGTTTCGTTACTAACAATATAAAGCCATGATTCATTCCTATTTTAATTCAATCAATTCCTCCTACCTACTTAATCATTTGTTCTCGTGACCTCGTATTAAAGAATTTGCGACTCCTTTGTCTAACATCTCCGTCTAATACAAAACCTACGTTTTGTTTTTCAAAAGGAGAAAGGCCAGTATCAATAATTCAAAATTAAATATGGCGTTACGCGATACGGTAATTCTAAGCCATTACTAAAACACTACTGTCAAACCAACCCTAAAATTGAGAAAAATGATCTGGTCCATAGAAAATGTAATTCAAACTTAACAAAACGTATGAAACAGATTATATAATTTGCGATTAAATTGGCCCCATAAAAAGTTGTTCATAATGAAGAGTATAATGAGCTCCTGTCGGCTTAATACTAGGTAACGTTCTGTGTAGCCTGTATCATCATCATCATCATCATCATCATCATCATCATCATCATCATCAGCAGCTGAACGAAGGCCTTTAGACCGCCACACTGTACGACAACCTGCCATTTGCATCCACCGGTTGCCCGCGACTTTTACAATGTCGTCGGTCCACCTAGTGGGAGGCCTTCCTATGCTGCGTCTCCCGGTTCGCGGTCGCCACTCAAGAACCTTTCTTCCCCGTCGGTAGCCTGTATAATATAATATAGTAGTATAGTATAATAGAAAGTAGGCAGTACGTCCTACAAGAAAGTATATACTTTCTTGTAGGACGTACTGTAGGAGTCTTCGAAATCAATACCTTTTGTAGATTATTTAGCAAACTATTGTTCTTTTGTTTATAAAGTACCGTTCTGTCCCCATACAAAGATTCTTTTGTAGCATCATTTGATCCATAGTTCCCGTAATAATTGAATGTAGGGCAATCTAGACTATAATTCGGATGGTAATTTGGTATTAAACAATGGAGTTTAATTCAAGGATGAAAACTTAATAACATGGTTTGAGGACTGTTTTCGTTCTTTGTTTCGTATTACCATTTGAGATTTACGTTGGGTGACTTTTGATTGTGTCAGGTTTAGGAAGTATTGGTATTATTTTTTTACTTTCATTTTACCGTTTCAGGGTTAAGACATTGGGTCAGTAGGGTCAAGGAGATAATCTTATTATCAAAAATCTTTCTGCTTGCAGTCGGCGCTACCAGCCCCAAAAAAAAGTGCTGGTGGTTATTTGCCATGGCAAATAGCAAATCAGTGAAAACCAGATTATAACGTACTGACAGCACGCTGCCGACTGATAGACGGGTTGAGCATTTGAAAACAGTCTCATAACTAGACTTCTATTAGGTCTACAGGCCAATTGATTTTATGTAATAGATTTAGTAGATAAGGCACCCTCATTTTGCTTTACCTATATATACCTCTATATTATTAATAAAGGCGTATAAGGCCCTTAAAATCTAGAGATCTTAAAACGAAAAATTGATAAATATATTTTCTGAGTAGCGTAGTGCTCTACTTTAAACCTTGTACATATCATTGTCATCAGCCATAAAACGCACACTGCTGGACGAAGGCTCCTTAATCCCTCTATTAAAGAATTAAAAAAAAGAAAAAAAAAACTAGTGCCTCCCCCTTATTAGGAGGGGTTCCCCTAATCCCCACGCTTGGCAGACGGTTTGGGGATCGCAGAATGCTCACCACCGTTAACCAAGAGGACGCTGCTGCCCGTCCTCCAGTGGTTCTGGTTGCAGTTTAAGGACATACCCAGGTCCAGGGACTTGTACATATCAGAGAGAATCAAATAATAGAAACGCAAAACAAAACTTGACATGAAGCGTAGAAACATGAATATAATTTAAAAAATACAATTTATTAAATGATATAATGTTCTCAGTAAATTTTATATCACACTCGCTTTCGAAAAACTTTCTCCCATAATATTACAGCAAGGCAGTAAATATGACGATCATATTACAAAACTTAGATCTTTATAATTACGGACAAGGCTTATCGACTTACCGTCCGCTGCCGACTACCGAGTGTCGTTTGAAGCGATTTTGGTGAATTAATAAAGGAAGTATTGAATACAAATGCGACAATAAAATACGGCGGTAAATACAAAATTCATAGTCAAGAGCTTAAAGCTCAAATCGACGACGTTCACCCTCATCGTTATGCGTCGTGGCTGCGCGAGCGCATTATCCATGCGCGATGGGTTGCCTTGTCCACATTACTATCGATTGTTTACTGATACAAGCAAGCCTACTCTTCAAGGACGATGTTTACACAAATATATTCCCTATTACGTGTAAGGTAAGGATACGGGAGACGTAATTCCGTAAGGATCGTCCGATATGCCCATTTGAGGAGTTTTGTCACGATCTTACGCATTAGCACGCAGAGTCGGAGGAATATCGACTTTGACCGATGGTTATGACGTTAGAATAACTTTGAATAGAGTAATTAGCTTATGAAAACACAAGGCGAATAAGAGGACACTCGAATTATTAAGTTTATTCTATTGTTTGTTTAAGGTATGCGGCTTTTTAACGTTTATTGCATTTTAATTTCTAATATGTGGGAATAATAAGAAGCTTATAGTGACGTTTGGATGAACTATTAAAACTAAATTATTTCTTGGTCTTTTTTTGTGTTTTCAAGATCATTTGGTGTTTTTGAAAAAGCTGTCATCATTACACTAAAAAATGCACTTTAGTATAATAGTAAGTGTAATCAAAGATGACAGCGTTTTTCAAAATATACCTCTATCGACGTGTATACCATCTTTATAAAATACACCAATTTCCCGAGTGGGTGGTTCCCGGTGGTTCCCGCAGACTGTATCACTAGATACAGTCTGCGGGTGTCTACAAGTCATTAGAGGTGTATTTTCAAAAAGCTGTATTTTTTTTTCAAAATACACCAAATTCCCGAGTGTGTGTCCCGATAGATACAATCTAGGTGTCTTCAAGCCTTTCAAGTCTGGGTTTTTTCTGAGTAAGCGTGCTCCATCGCAGACTGCATCTTTGATTAACATCAGGCGTCATGGCGGTCAACTGCAAACCCATTACCCAATAATAAAAAGCAACAAGGTTTGTAGTATGTAAATGTACATTGACACCAACGGCTCTTCATCTTTGTCTATTAGCTGATTGTGCAAAGTATTGATTGAAATGTCAGCGTATTTACGCAACGACGACGAAACTTTAAAGAATGAGTGTGTCAAATCCTACTTATATTATAAACGCGAAAGTTTGTATGTATGGATGTATGGATGTTTGTTACTCTTTCACGCTGAAACGGTTGAACGGATTTAGATGAAATTTGGCATAGAAGTAGCTTATAACTTGGAATAAAACAAAGGCTACTTTTTATTCCAAGAATCGCGGGGGAAACCGCGGGGCGCAGCTAGTGTAATATAATTTCTTTAAGGTGTATAACTCGGCGCTTGTTAAAATCTTTGATCATTCGCATTTTTGCACATTACTACAGTAAACGTTTGTTTTTATGGGATTAAAAGTCTACGTCAATCTTCAACCCAAAATCCCATCGACACGGTTTTCCTTTACAGCTTAAAGAAAAAAAAAAAAAAAACCTAACATACCTATCTGGTTCTCAAAATACAAGCTTTGTTTAATTTGGGGCTAGATGGCGCTGTGTAAAAATTACCACGCATTTTTTTTTTTAGTTTATTAAATTATATTTTACACATTTACATTTGAGTAAACATATCCTTAGGCCTTCGTTCAGCAGTGGACGGGCTGATGATGATACCGAGCGAGAGAAAATTACGCACGACAGTCTAGTTAATTGACATAGTTCGTAGGAAAAATTGATTTAAGTGATATCAATAGTTTTATTCGTACTTTACTTTTTGTCTGATGACGGTGGCGATGTGCCTGAATAAAGACGAACAAAAAATGTACAGACAGTTAAAATTAACAATAAACTAGCCCCCTGCGGCGAAGCAGATGTTGGAAGTACCGCTATAATTTTCTGGCAATACCAAAAGTAGACAAAAACGGCAAAAAATTGTTGCTGATTTTCCTCAACCAGTTCATTACAGTCATTACGAAGAAGTGATTAACACTTAATAAAAAATACGTTTTTTTATCATATTATCCCGCTGTTTCTTTGCGTAGATTAGGTATATAGATATTTGCCACCATATTTCATTAAGTAGATAAGTATAAAAAAAATACTACAATTGAAATTACAAAATGCAACTTCTATAATCAGTGGCTTTTCAATACGCTTTGTTGTAGGTTTATGACATATTTCATCTTTTAAATGCAGTTGAATGCATTTTACGTAGCGTATTATTCATTTTTTAGTTAATTATAATCGTTTCTTATTACGATTATTGACCTTATGTACGCGTGTGACAATTTAGTGTTTGCGTGTGCGACAACTTTAAAGTAGAGAATAATATAATCTTAGATAACTTTTTCCTTATAATGCAAGTGAATCTGTTATGTGAAAAAAACCTTGATGATTCTCATGTCTCCATTTATCTGTCTATCTATCAATATATATAAAAGGCTCTGTCCTGACTGATTGGTGACTGACTGACTGACAGACAACGCACAGCCCAAACCGCTGGTCGTACAAACTTGAAATTCGGAGGGTGTATTTGTCTCAATGCGTAGGGGTGTACTAAGAAAGGATTTTTCGATATTCGACCCCTAAAGGGGAAAAAGGGGGGGAAATGTTTGTATGAAAGTCCTTTGTTTTTGTACTTTTAGTCACGGAAATTTGGATTATGGATAGTTGATTTAAAATAAAAATTCAAAAAGAAAATTGATAGTGACGCTTTAAGGGGGGAAAGGGGGTGGAATGTTGTATGGAAAGTTATTTGTTTTTAAAGTTATAGTGATGAAAATGTATATTTGGGTAGTTCATTCAAAGGGGGAAGTTGGGAGGGGGGGGGGGGGAAGTTGGTAGAGTTGGTAGAGTCGGGAGAGTGGGGGGAGTTGGGTTTGGGTTTTGGGAAGTGAATTTTGGGAGCGGGCCGAATTTCTTCCGTACGCGGACGAATTCGCGGACACCCTCTTGTATATTATATTGCGATCTTTTATTGAATTTTTATTGCATTAGAAGATGTAGTAGCAAAACAAAGATAGTGAAAGACATGTTTAGATGGTTTGCTCACGTTGATGATGGACAGAATAAGGTAGACAAACTATAGTTAAAATTTACTGTGTAAGCCTGCGTTTGATTACCAACTAGTCTGTTGGTAAGCGATGATGTGGTTAATGCACGCAGACTAATAAAATACCTATTCTATCACACTTGTAACCACTTAATATTCAATCATTAAGGATTCAAGATGCTAGTTCATTGAAAACACCAAGTCATCAGCGTCCAGCTTTAGGACCGTTAGCAGAAGGCTTTCTAGATATGGTATGGCGTTATCCTGTCTGCATAGAGGTTTAATTGGCAAGGTATCACCTAATGTGCCTCTTAGCAGTTTAAATAATCATTGTAGTACATAACTAGAAAGTCTTATGTCACGAGTTTTTCTACGTCGGTAAGTAGGCAGTGCTAATCAGCCACTAATATAACTGCTCATTACGTCTGTCAATTACTGTTTATTAGCATCAATTATGTGCTTATGAGTTGATTATGAGTGGTTTTAATCAACCAATAGGTTTTTGACATTTCAAAGTATAAATTAATCATTTATTCTCGGTACATTTGACTAGGAGGTATATTCTATTAGTACTAACGTCTTATAAATATTTTATTGCGTTTCAACGATAAGTTTATTTGGAATTTTTATTTCATTGCGTTTTATTCAGATAATTATTTTTTTAAATTGTGTTTGACCACCATCTCGTCTTATATTAGCGAAGATTATTTTTAGTAGAATGTACTTAACTAAAGTCCGACCACTGGCAGAATGCATTTGACAGCTACAATATCATTCTATAAAGCTGAATGAAAATATAATCGGCTACCACCTGTATGTATAGGTATTATAATCGTAAAACTAGTAACTAGCAAAAGTGTTTTCATTCAGCTTTAGACAATGTTATTGTAGCTGTGTCAAACGCATTCTATCAGTGGCCGGACTATAGGACGTTTTCTGTTTACCAACTATAGTAAGCTCATTGTAGAATTATTTATAATCATCTCCTTTCACAAATGAGCATTCCAATCGAGATGCCTTTCTCGGCATCATGGGATAAGGTAATTTACCGGACGTTAGCTTTGAAACCACAATATTTCTTTCATATCGAACAGATTACTCCGACCAATACTGTAATTTATAATCCGAATATTCTAATGCAATTGCGTCAGTGGTTGGTGGATGGGTTACTCTAGAAATAATTTGGGGGACGAGTCATTTGTGACGTCATTCGTTCCGGCCCATCTCTCCAGAAATATCAGAATGAATGATAGTTTTAATGAGTCTCATTTATCTCGGTGCAGTCAAAGGAATCACTTTCACTCTAACGAGAAAAGTGACATTCGTGAGGCAATGTTCGATATTAATAAGCTAGAGGGCACCTTAAGTTACGCGTTTGATGAGATATAAAAAATCATGTTGGTAATAAAATAGTTTGTCGAGAGATAACAATATAAGTAATTAGGTACACGGAAAGATGAAGCAATGAAATTGAAGCCTCAATGGGTCTCATCAATTTCTCAATGAATAATTACTTGCTACCGACCTAATCTTAAAGCTTAAGAATGATAAAATATAATCATAAAAAAACGTTAGATAATTTACGTAACATTTCGCATCGCAATAATAGCATAGCAAGATGAATATCACCGAAATACTTGGAACTTAATGAAGCTAAAATCGAAAATGATTTATCTACGTTTATAGACTTTATAATTATGTAAGAAGCTCTAAGCGATTCGATAAAAATCGAGCTGTACGCAAGAAAGTAAACGAAGTGAAAAGATAAAAACTAAAGACATCTTTCAAACGAATTGAACCATACTATTTCTTATAAAATAATCTCATTATTTGCACTGGATCGGTTCATTGTAAATTTGACAATTACACTAATGACAGGAGGCTACTATATCTGAAGTTAGATCAATAATACCATAAGTGATTGCTACAGGGTATCATGAATCTCACGACTATTACATAACGAATACTATTTATGATAAAATAATTTCATTATTTGCACTGAATCGGTTCATTGTGAGTTTGACAATAATTCTAATGACAGGAGGCGACTATATCTGAAGCAACACCAATAACACCATAAGTGATTGCTGCAGGGTATCGTGAATCTCACGACTATTATATAACTCCGGTAATAGATAATACATGATACTAATGACAAGTGATATTTAAAATATATTAGGTACTTAGTGTCACGGCTCGTTTGTAGTACCTACTCCATGTGATTGAACGAGGCAAATTAGATAAGCGCATTAGTGATTCGGACTTTCACTTTTAGGGCTTTATTTATTGCCCTACACTGGTATTACTCAACGTATGATTGTTTTGAGAGATATGAATCATAAATGATGAATGCACACCTAAGAAGAAACAATTTGAGTCTTAATACGTTCGTCATTAATGCTTTCGATGTTTTAATGGTGCCTATTTCAAAAACCTTATTAAACAAGAAATTAAACAGAAACGAGAAAAGTAGGCGTAATGTGGTTAAACTGGTGTTACGCAATGTTTGTTTTTGTGCACACTTCATTAGTAGCGGGGACGTTGCTTCAAAGCTCGTTTATGTTTATACAGAAGTGTTACTAAACCTCGGAGAATGCTTGCGTACTGACCACATGTTTCGCGACTGCGCTCATGGCATAGCAAAAACTAGCGCGCCTTTCCAGAAATCTCTTAACTCCATGCAATTATATGAGCTTTTATCGAAGACATTTAATGTTACAATTGATGCTCCACTTACTTTTGCTACAATGTTGCAAATGTTTCATCTTCACAAATGTGTTTTAAAAGCATCGAGTGTGTTTAAAATAGAAACAATTACGTTTTTATTACACCGACGAGTTTTAAATTTTCTCGAGAAGTAGGATACAATTTTAGAGCTATAAAATCGGTCAAAAAGGACATCAATAACAGCATTTATTTTTATAGTCAGTTAATCGTTACGTAATCCGAAACTGACGTAAATTAGAATACTACTTAACCGAAACCCGAATTGTTATCGTGCATTCCTTAAGGAACTTTCTCTGATAAGTGTACTGAGTGGAAAATTATTATACCAGCTGGGCATATAATAACCTTTCTCTTTAATTACGTCCTAGAGTGAGTGTGGAGGAGATAAATAGTGGATCGTTCGCGGCTGTGTAATAGGGTACAACGAGGTGGCTATAGACGTTCCCACAGATGAGTGCACTCACCCTTCTTACGATTACGATACAATTACTTGAGCCGAGATATGGGGAATTGTAGGCGTTAAAGGCTTTAGAGAAACATGTTTTGTAAATGGAAAATGTATTTGATGCTTACTATGTGCTGCGTGCAATTAAAGTTAGAAATGCGCAGTTTTTTTATTTTATACGTTTAAAACTAATTTTGTTTTATGAATACGAATATTTATTATACATGATACCTAAATAGTTCCTCTACTGAAAAACACCGAGAGTTTAAAATAAGTATTAGCTTCCATTTCTATCTGCCGTATACTTCCTTACTTACCACGTTATCCTAATATGTATTAACTTGGTGACGTCACTTACCTGTAAACAAAGAAAACAACCAATTAGTAAAATAGCAACAAAATTATGGTGGCATTTGTCTAAAATTTAGACTCTAAATAATAATATTTCCTAAACTAATCTGTGGAACATAACCTTTAATATCAATAACGTAATTACAGGCATTCAGATCAAATTCTAGGGTTACCACAGGGTTTTAAATAGAGCTGTGTAGATTCGTCATCATTCAATCAATTTGCATCAGGACACGCAACAGGTTGCTAATCATGAGTTGCTTCACATAACACGTGCTTCAAGTAGAGTATTATACGGAAATGGCTTCTTATCATAAATTATACAAAATAGGAAACTGGCACATGAGTCTCCGCGTTCTTTAGGGTTGGGTCTCACTAATATACGCCTGGCACATTCCATTTAGTTAGATCACAAAAAAGCGAAGGCCCTACTTTTACTTCTCTCTTCAGTGAGTTAGATAGTTCAATTATTTTAAAGTCAATTCAAGAAGTTGGAGGTTATAGAGTTTAGCTGACATCGTGTGTGGCATAATAGCGAGTGAACAAATGGAGTAAAAATTGTGAATTCATAAATTGTGTCAATATGAAAGTTCATTTAGATAAAAAAATTTGGATGATCGTGGTTTTTAGTCTACTTTCAAATATCTTACATCTAATATCATTCTTTAAGTAGTGAGAAGAAGCGAGGTCTTTGAATTACTTGTAAAAACTATCATGAGGTGAGTGCTGAGTAATGGCATCAAAGCACTAATCCCTGTGACGAGCATTCATAGAGATAAATAAGTACCTACATGTCATGTCGATATAATAAAACGTGCCGATCGCGCGAAGTCGCGGTATAGTAACGATTTCCGACAAGGCAGCAAAATCGACTACGGAAAAAACACCATAGTAATTAAAAACCGGTAATATAACAATTAAAAATATACAAAATTATATATTATCCATTAAAAGTTTTAATGTATGATGTGTTCCGTGACCTGATCGACTACGCTTGACTAAATAAAACAAAACCTTATTTTTATTTAGTAAAGTTCCTAAAATATTACCAGTACTATAAAATTTCATGTTTCCTAAAACATTTGAACTTTAAGTGAGGTCATCATCATCAAAATCAAAGAAATTATGTTGTTAGCAAATAGGAAAAGAATTGAAACCGCTGGCTGTAACACACTCATAAATAACGAAGATGTTAATAGCAGCTTTCTGGGCAAGTGGGGTATAACCCTACACTTTCGCAAGCAGTGAGTGCAGGGATCGTTTGCACAACGTCCGTCAATCGTCGCGTGTCACACGTTACGCGACACATGTTATTAGCTATTAGTAATTACTTGTGAGAGGAAATCTATTTCTAATTACCCGGTGATTATGAGGGACGATGCGGTAAAGAAACTATCTGAGTAGGTATGGTATTGGTGATTATTACTAGCCAAAAACAGGATATCGTGTTTAAGGTGTGCTCTGATATGTGCATTGTACATGTTTTGTTTGTTAAAATGTCCCTTTGCAAGCACTCAAAGCTTCAATCGATGTAGGTAGTGTCAATAAATTCGTGTAACTTCAACAGGGTGCCGGGTGTGTCAATTATGTAGTTTTCTTTATTTCCATAATAGATTGCAAATAAAAAGAAAAAAATCTACCATCTTTCATTGGGATGCTATTGACATGGAAGAGAGTGTTCATAAATATTATTTTGTCAAATGTACTGTGTGTGTGTTATGGGAACCTATGTCATCATAAGCTCGGAGACCACACCACACTGTACGAGAACCTCTATGTGTGTGTCTAACCTGTGTTAAGGGTATATATAAAAAAAGTTACGACATTCGATTAAATTTGCAATTAAAATAATACGTAGGCTTACTTTTTGTTATTCGACTACACTTGTATGACATAAAATAATCGATTTCTGCGAGACTAACAATTTTACCCACCAAACCGTAACTTGGCCAGCGTTTTTGTTATATTCAGCATTGTATGTTCAGCACTGGACTATAATTAAAATGTCTGACAATAATAATTAACAGGCTGATTATGTACTGACGACTAATTCCAGTGATCCGATGTAAAATAAATGTGTCGAAACCAAATCAGTTTCCTCTAGTATAAACTGTTCTCCTTTTCAATATTTGTTATGACTACTGAAACATTAGTTTAAGTAATATTTAGACCAATGCAATCGCTACAGTCACGAATACGGTATATTTTTGTTTCACGGTTGGCAATCTAGACCACGGCGTGTCAAACGAATTTGATTAATTAGCTTAACGAATAACGAACTACAATGCGAAATGATATCTCGATAGTTTCATAACGACTGTGATGACATAACGATTTATATCGATAGTTCGCGTGAGCTTTTTTTAAGTATTAAGAGTATACGATATATACGAATTTTGTATGCACATTTTGAAGTTCTTTCTAACATTTTGACAAGCCCAGTAGCATAGCCTAGCTTGGGAGAAGACGCACTACCTCGCATTAGGACGGACAGCAGCTTCCTTTCTGTTAACGGTGGTGAGCAGAGCAATCTGCGATCCCCGTCGCAGGCGCCAGCCGCCTGCCAACCGACGGGATTATGAAAACCCCCTTAGCAATATTAGGGAGGTCTTCGTGCAGCAGTGAATGTCTTCTGGCTGATGATGTGTGATGTGATCTTTCTATCTCTGACATAAAGTCCTAAATAGCTCTTTGTTTTATAAATATAAGCGTATGCTCCTAGAAAATGTTATTGCAAAATATGAAAGACGGCCGAGTAAGCAAACTTTAATTTTGTTGCTGCAGTTTAATTAAAGACGAGAAAGTCTGCAAGGAACAAACGACTTAAGATATTAAATAATAATGTACGTCTATGATTTTCAAAACAGCTAGGAGCTATATTTGGTTTCAAATGCAAAATATAATAGAATCGGTTTCAAATAACGAATGGTTGACATTTGCTTACAGTTAACCATACTTATTATGGTTATTACACAGCACAACGACGGTAAAAATATACCGAAAATCTATTGTCTTTCACCTACTCTTTCATTTGCCCAGGGAAGTTCCTAAAAAGATACCACCGGCCCCGGGGGAGAAGCGTGTTTGTGTGGAACTTTCTGCCAGAATGGCGGCCTATCCACTAAAACCCTGGGTGCTACATGTTTGTTTAAGGAGCTCGACGGTAATGTGTGGGAATACTACACTAATCATTTATCCATCAGAGAAATATCTCGTTGCACGGCAGGTCAGTGGACTATACGAGTACTCAAATAACATGTTATATTGGCCTACATAATACGGAGGTTATCTAATTATTAATTAAACTTGCGATTTTTTTATTTAGACGTATCTTGAATGCTTTTTAACTAATAATTGACGTAACATCATGCCGCGGTGCATTATTAATGAATTCATTTTTGACATTGAGATAAAATCTGGTGAGTTTATCGAGGCTGTATAATGACATAGAATACCGAATAGTGTGAGGTAATGAATAGGATAATGAATAGCAATCTTATCTATTCTAAGGCGACAGGTGAGGCCACATAAAAATACCTGTTCAAGTCTACGTGTGTTCATAGGGTTACACGTATGGGTATTACTAAGAAGAAACGAGGTTATTGTACTAATCATTGTTAACAACTTTTGATATACACGAAAAACAAAATTCCATGCATTTAGTCAAGGGTGTATGTATTTTTTTTTGGACCTGGGTATGTCCTTAAACTGCAACCAGACCCACCGGAGGACGGGCAGCAGCGTCCTCTTGGTTAACGGTGGTGAGCATTCTGCGATCCCCAAGCCGCCTGCCAAGCGTGGGGATTATGGCAACACCCCTCTATTGGGAGGCCTTCGTCCAGCAGTGGGCGTCTTATGGCTGACGACGTATGTAATTTTTCAGAAATTAAAAATTCCGGATTTCCCGGAATTACCGGATATAATTTATTTCCTCATACTTAAATGTTTTACAACGATGAGTAGTATGTCTTCCTTTCGGCTAAGTGATACCGACGTGAGTAACCCTGTATAAGTACGCATTTAAGCATATTCATCCTTTTTAATAGCCTACTGCTGGACTTACGTCTACCCTTGAAGGGCGATTGCGCCGTAACCACCACGCTACCCAAGTTGCGGGTTGGTGGATTCACATACGCCATTTTCACTTCCGGACGTACGCAGGTTTCCGCACGGTGTTTTCCTTCACCGATATGTGGTATGAAAATCCGTACATAAACTACAAAGAGCTCATTGGTACGGGTCTGTGTTTGAACCCGCGACCTCACGATTACAAGTCGGGTGGTCTCCCGATTAGGCTATCACGGCCACGGTCAGGGGGGTGTCACTCCGCAGTTTATTTATGTTTTGCCGGCGCTCCGTCCCGGGTGGACAATGCAAGGCAGGATTCAGTCGCCGCTCGCACGCTAGCCTCGTCGCACTTAACTAAGCATACGTGATAGAAAGAGAGCGGTATATCTAGGTGAATATAGCGAGAGGCGCTGTGCGAGTTGAATTGCTACTTTGTTGCCTAGTAGATAGAGTCCTAATTTATTTCAATTCCTTTGCGGAGTTAACTTTCTGTAAGTAGTACTATTATTTATTCTGTGCTCATGACACATTTCGTAAAGGTGACATCATAAAATAAAAAAAATACAATACAAAGTGATGAATAAAAATGCGTTACTTATTAAATACATATAAAAAAATTATTTTTTATTTGCATAGTACTATTGTATGTTCTTTGCTTAATTAAATACTTAATGTAAAATAATTCAATAGTTACAATGTTTCCCGTTATTAAATATTATTCATTCAGTCGCTGAGTTAACGCTTACACAGAAAAGATCCAAAAAAATATGAATACGAAAATATTTGAGTACTTTATTCGTTCGGGCACCATGGGGTTTGACAATTATTAATTTCCTTGCCAACTCTAAAATCACTTTTCAATGAGCCGCTTAATTACGATCGAATTAAAAACTGGACGATGGTTTAAACCTCGTTATTAAAGTCGGTAATCACGTTTAATTTCTTATTGCACTCGTAACTCGGAGGCTATACTGGTACGTACTTACACTGCTCTCACTGAAGCGAAAGTCGACAATTTGTGAAAAATACATAATTAACTCGTAAACTATTGATTGAATTGTGTTCATTAATTTAAATTATATTGGCCATTATCAAATTATTTTCAACTTGGATCCTAGTTCGTTTCTGCCTACAACTTTGTCAGCTATGCGTAGGTTTCATAATTCGGTCCAGAGCACTGAAGAGAGAAGAGTAGGGCTTTTGCTTTTCTGTAGTCCAAAGGCTAACGGCCAATATTCCACCCTCGAGATCGGATCCATCCAAGATAGAGTGCGATCTCCCGATCGATCTCTGTCATAGAATTAGTCAAATTCAAAATAAACTTCTACTGTTTGCATATTGAAACACGTTTTGTTGAAATCAGATTTAAATTCCGATCTGAGATCGCTTATTGGACCGGCCGTTAGTCATTTACCGGGATTAACAGTATCCTATTGTGTTAATCCAGGCAATAAACTATCTGTGTGGCAGATTTTAACCATGCCCGTTCAGTTTTTACGTAACAAACATCCAAACATACAAACGTTTTTTAAAATTCATCATAAATTAAAATTACAGTTCAGTAGGTAACGTATTTTGTCTTAAAACCTATCAAATACCACAGACGATCTACTTGAACCAATATTATAGATAAATGTACCAATAACGATAAATGTATGGCCATAATTAAGAAGAAAAAGAAAGCATAGAAGAGAAACGAACAATTATTTCAACCAAATATTTTCCAATGTTTTTTAATTCGCTTTACTACTAATTTAACAGTGAAACCATAACTTATTGCCCGAACCATGCCCAAACCATGCTCGAACTATCCACCGTAGCGACATCTATCGTCCACGAATGCCAAAGAAAACCCCGACTTACGACCAGCCGTAATCTGTGATGAAGCATTATACTAGTATAGTATTGTATTATCTGTGTTTCAAACCATAACACTGTTATACTACTGAGATAATATGTGTCATATAATGTAAGCCAAATTACTGTTTCAAAGCATAGATTGAAATAAGTAGGTAGAACTTGCAGCGAATTAGCCGAGTTAAACGCACGTCACCGTTTCCAAGAACAGTTATGCTGCAGCTAAATTGCAGTGACTAGTCGACGGAAATTGTCAGTAGTCATTACTGAGATAATAGCGGCTGTATTTATTACAAGATCTACTTTCGATCTTGTACAACGTTGATGGGAGATCTTGGACTATTTGTGAGGCGTAGATAACTTAAATGGCTATTGTTCTACGCATTTACAAATAGGTTTCAAAGAGAAATGTACCGTAATACTGTCAGCATTAAATAGTTGGTGTCAAGGTGTCAGTATAGTTATAAACAGATACCTACGAAAAAATATGAAAATGGAAAACAATCCTGTTTAATTAATGTTTATGAACAGAGAAGAATTATATTTTTTACAAAATTTTGAAAAATTAATCCTGTTTAAATACTTGTTATGAAACAGCGAAGAAAAATATTTTTTCGAAATGATTTTTTTGTTAATAATGTGGATTAATCTGTCTGGTGCCAGCCACATATAAATTGCAGATCACTGTAGGTGCAGCTCTGGCTATCCGCTGTGGAACTAATCACTATTTTACCCTCTGACGTTTCAGCATCACCTGCAAAATTCATTTTCTTTTCGAGGTGATTAGTGCGCAAGCTTGTGTTATCTTATGCAGGCAAGTCTTAGAGGAGTCATAAAATGGGATTGTAAAGTTGAATACTCGAGGTGCAAGGAAACATTTGCCATTTGACGCATGCGCGTAAACCGGACGCATCTAATGCAGTTTCTCTTTGGTAGCCGAGTCGGCGGTCAGTAACACCAGTCTAAAGATAGAGAAATTAGTCGCTCCTTCGAATGAATGCACCTCGCTGCTTCTCCGCTCTTGCCTTATACGTACAGGCGCAAACTCAGATCGATTACCGCTAATTACTGCCCTTTGCTGCTAAATTACACGCCAATACGAGTACCGCATCCCTATTTTATGATATGATAATTTAGAATTGTTGGCACCGACCTTGCTACTGGAAAATGTATAATATGCGACGCCATAGCTCTATCAGAATTTAAAAAAAAACTCTTTTAAATTAGATTGACATATTTTTACCACTCCAAAAACACTACGAGTAAAACATTTCCGAAGCCAATTAAAAATTTGTTTGTTATTTCCAAATTCAATTAAAAATTCTATAATTCTGTAGAATACGACTTATACCATAGGCAAAGTCTTTAAATACGAGGGGTCTTTCAAGCATAAATAATAAATAAATAAAATAATACAATTGCAATTGCTATTTGCAATTATTCCTTAATAAATTCAATAAAATATGCACACTCCCCTACAAAATAAAAAGAATATCCAATATGATTCCTTTATAATAGTAAACTCTAAGATCGAGTATACCGCTTATCACTACATTCTGTTTGTGTTCCGCAAATTACATCGATACCTCATCTCTAACGTCCGACGATCAAAGTAACTCAATCTCACTTTATTTCCGACTACATTATCAAAGTTGTAATAAGCACTTGCTTTGCCGCATACTGAATATGTATATGTACAATGTCGTATAATGACATAAAAAATTGTGTTACTTTATTTCGCTGGTAAACATAAAAAATAAGACCAGCAGTAGTTCCAGAGAACACACCTTTCTATCCATATTTGTAATATGCTCTTTACAAATACGTAACAGCTACAAACTTAAATTAACTTTGTTTAAGACGTAGAGATCCCGTATTTTATCTTTGCGATACAACGTAACTATTCAAGTCACTCGTTTTTAATGTTGAATTTGAATAAAATGTAATATAAGTACATCATCATCATCATCAGCCCGGAGACGTCCACTGCTGAACGAAGGCCTCCCCCTTAGACCGCCACACTGTACTGTAACCTGCCATTTGCATCCACCGGTTGCCCGCGACTTTTTTTTATAAGTACATATTCCTGGATAAATAAGGATGAGATAGATTTCAGTTAGATTGTATGTCATATTTAATTATTTAGTTTAGTAAGTTTTAATCGACTAAAGCACCTCATAGTATCGATGTATCGCAATGAGGCGCGTGTCCAAATGATTTAAAAAAGGTAAATAAAATAGCATAGGTTTGCATTACTAGGTAATTTCTAGCTCGCGGCGTGTGTCAACTGCAATTGCATGGTTTCTATGGGATATCTACAATCAAGCAAGTGCTTTCTGCAGCTATCTATCAAACGACTCTGATGTGAAAGCGGCTCAATTGCACGTTTACACGACAGAAATGTTTCTACACGCTCATTCGACAAATGCAATTGCTAATTGATCACTTTCCTTCGTGTTTATTTCGTAAAAATACATTTATTGGCTTAGCGGCATAAATGTTAGAGACGGCTGTTTCTAGATATTGTTAGTTGCATGCTAACAAATAATCTAGTACTTATGCTGCAAACGACTTAATGCGATAAGCTGTAGAATATAAGGCCTGAAAGAACTGAAGGGGGAAAATGCAGCCGCGTTCACGCAAATTCTTATACATATATCTACTTTTTATAGGCTGCGTGGCCAGCCGTAGTGTCAAAGCAAACGTGCTGCCCGAATGTTTCTGACATGGCTTAACGGTTGTTGCTATAGAATTATACATAGAATTTAACATACAACCGGGACAAATAATTTAACGTGTCACACGACCCACGGCAGCGTTTAGATGTAAAACGCCACACAATGTCACCCATCTGAAGAATGTGTTACAAAAGAGAGACAATGTACCTACAAGGTACACACACCTACATGAACGCGCAACTTTAAATATTTCAATAAAATTTTCGTTATTGGAATTCACTAAAACTTTGAATATCATGAATGAAAATAAGGCAACCAAAGCCAAAAAACTAAACAAAAATGCAAACAACTCTAGCATAGCCTATATATGTGGAAGATGGTTGATAATTTCAAATTTCAAATTCATTTATTTCAGGTACGAGACCCATATAGTGTAGCAAATACAAAAATACAAAATATTTTACAAAAAAACTGGCCTAAAATGTCACAAAATTTAAACTGTCATTATAGCATCAGTTCACGTTATCAGCATGCTAGAAGCTTCAAATACGTTAACATTCCTCTTTCACACGTACAAGACTATCTAGGTACTTAGTTTGTATCTGA
The DNA here is from genome assembly GCA_905404285.2 of Erannis defoliaria. NCBI lineage: Eukaryota > Metazoa > Arthropoda > Insecta > Lepidoptera > Geometridae > Erannis > Erannis defoliaria. The sequence goes on from FR990084.1 coordinate 9,034,755, forward strand.
TGCTTCACACAAGACTAACTGATCAGACACGAGAAATATTATTTTAAGAGCAGTAGTAGCCGCTAGCGGCAGTTTTATTATGAACAAAACTATTAAGAAATTATTGAGACATTCTTGCTCATGTTAGCAATAAGAATCCTAATTAACGTAACCCTAATCTGATTGTCTTCTATCACAGTGTAGCACAAAATAAAAAATAATAGTTGTCTTTGTACACTATCTGTGTTTTATGAGCATACGCGTTCTATTCACCCTATTCATCTTTACTTAAAAACCTCCACTAAGTTAAATGACGTTGATCCCACACCATTTTATTTGAAGTAAAGTGTCGTTTGGTAACTTATGCAGTTTTTCAAGTAGATTTTTAGTGTGGCCCAATATATCACAGCTGCTCATAATGAGGTTCCACATGCAAAACTTTTCGCAAATGGCGCTAGGGGCGGTCCGGATGTGGCAAAATCAAGTTTTCTTATATCTATCGGCTCTCTATGCAATCGCGAATGCAATCCAATGCAATGCGCAATGCTGCTCTATATGCGTTGTCGATAATCTAGTCCAAGGAAAAATAGGGTACTGTTGTTTCAGGAAACTATGCAGCTGTTGACAGCCCGAAAATAGATTTGTAATTGTTTACATTTTATGTTGGACATACCCAGATGTCCTTAAACTGCAACCAGACCCACCGGAGGACGGGCAGCAGCGTCCTCTTGGTTAACGGTGGTGACCATTCTGCGATCCCCAAGCCACCTGCAAAGCGTGGGGATTATGGCAATACCCCTCTTTTAAGGGGGAGGCATTCGTCCAGCAGTGGATGTTTTATGGCTGACGACGACGACATTTTATGTTGCACATAGCTTTAATTAGCAAGGCAAAGAATTACTGTGCAAACCAGTATATTATGCAGATTCTTCCTAGTAATCAGAGTCTAATAAAAGTAAAACTATTAAATTGTAGAAATAAACTACAAAATGTATGAGATTGACAGTTGACTATGGCCGCATCGACGATGCGCTACCTAGCGGAAAAACATCGCAGTGTGGATCCCCATTGCCTACACCCTACACCATCGAAAGATGATTGGATCATAATCCATCACTTTGTGAGCAGCGTCTTCCAACTGACTATCGACTTAGTTCTACGTAACTATTAGAAAATGTATGATACTTATATGAAGGCTACTATAGAGTTAATTTAATTTAGGTATGTATTTAGTATACCATTATACCATTATCTTTATGAAACAAAACTTTCTATAGCGATTAATAATTTTTATTGTCATTTTCAATGTTATTGTAATGTGCTAATAATGCCTTTGACAACCTTGATATTTTTACAAGGATTTCAAGAATATATAAATCCTATGTTTATTCAGATGTGCTCTAGAAAGGTTGAATTTTTCAGAAATAACCTTTCATTGAAAACTGCAGAAACGAAACAAGTATTGTATAGCAATGTAATCAAAATATATCCATGGTCGCGATGACTAAATTCTGAATTGTTTAAACAATCTGGTAGCATAACTGTTTTCAAGGAAATACCAATATATTTACTTCTATCACCATTGTCGCACAATTTATGTGTACGCACTGGTGTGCGTGTGCACTGAGTGAGCACCTTCTGAAAACAGTGTTATTTAGTTATATTTATTCGACAGCCCAAGACGAATGACAGTTTTTTGTTGCTTTATTCAGACTGTATGACATGAAATGTACAAAACAAATGTTTTAGATTCGCGGTAATCTCCAGAATTTCATAGGATACGATTTAAGGTAATAATAATAAAAAACTAATAACACACATTTTTCGGATCCCCGTTTTATGATGTGCCTCAGGAGTATTAATAACACGGGTCTCCGCCATTTCATATAATTTCACTTGAACGAACAACGTTTTGTATAATAATCGCTTTGCATACTTATATTTTACATAATTTTTATGTTTTTTTTTTTTAGATTTAACAACGGTTGTAACGGCAAATGGTATAATGTTCATTCATTTGATTTATTATTCGTTTGGTATGATTTTTGCTTTATCTAATCCTATTTCATATACCCGACTTGAGTTGGCTATGTTCGAAATGGGTGACAGATCCGAATCAGAGCATCCCGACTCCACCTAGGCTTGTGGTCCCTACCACTAGAGTGTATATAAAAAGCGCGGGAGCCAGAAGCTCAAGGGAGGTCCTTCGTAAGGCTCGCTCCCCTCAAGAACGACCGTTAGAGCTTCTGGGAGCCCACCTACAGAACCGAGTCAGGCGACATGCGTCAGAATCAGAACATGTAGAGGCGGACGTATTTCAAACGATTCCGCACACAAAACTTCTAACAAGTGCTATAATTATGTTAACTATCACTAACAGAGTGTGTGACCATAGAAAGAGTGGTAACCATAGAAACAGCTTAATAACTCATTTTTATTGCTGATTCGTATCATCGGACAGAGTTGCAAGCATTTTGTTCAAACGTGTGTAACGAAAGGAAGTAAAAGTGCTTGTATAACTGTTATGCCAACACGAAATTGTAAGAACTTCATAAACCTTAGTTCCCGAGTTGTCTAATAGAAGACACGATTGTTTATAACGAACCGTATATGAAAGTAGATATCTCTTAATTGGTAGAAACTTATGGGCACGTACACAATACTGCGTAACTATTTAACTGTCTTGATATTTATGTTTTCACTTGATACTAAGCGGAAGGATCTTCGTCTTATAAAGTAGATCACGTATAGATGGATAATTTTGTGAACTTGTGTTTTGAACGTGCTATTTTGCAGAAGCTACCGACGACGATTTGATCAGCCATTAGATTCAAGATGGCGCGTGCCATTTGGGAAAAATCACTAGCCTATTATTTACAAATTATTATTATCAGTTTGCAACACCAGCTAGTTGTAACTTTCAACTATAAACAACTAGGTATTCTTACAATTAATTTAATCGGCTAAGAGGACATGAAACGTTTATCAAATAATTGTGTCTGGGTGTTATACTTATATGTATTTACAAAAAAGATATACAAGTATTCTATCAGCTGTCTGGATCCCATAGTACAAGCTTTGCTTAGTTTGGGGCTAGGAGTCTTTGGTCAGCTGGACCCGCTCGCCAGTGGACCCACGGGTCCACTCAACCTGGTCGCATTTTACATTATGAATAGGTCGACTGGAACCACTGCCCAATTTTATTATTAGTACAGTCACGGAGTAAAGCCGAATCTTTTATTTTTATTTTTATGAATTAGGCTCCGTGTGAAATGTCCACCCATTATTTTTATCTATTTATTTAAATTGGATGCTTTGAAACCATGATTTCGAAGTATGAGTATTTCGAGAATAGTTATATTTCCCCATGGAGTACATTGAAACTTAATTTATAAAAAAATCTTTTGTATTTTTTTCCAGTAGTAGTTTATCTTGGGGTATTTCAGAAAACTGTCAATTTAATACCTATTAGTAAAGTCACAGTGAAAACTTACACTACTATACTACCTACCTGTAGGTACTACTTGCACCTACTTTTTACAACGTACGACTACGCATACTGAGTCACAACACGTCTTGTACTACTTACTAATTATTCTGTGACCACGTTAACTCGACGATTACTTATCTATCGGGCTGTACAATCTGTACATTTCATAGTCACTTCAACTAATCTTCAAAGCTTTGTCGGCGCATCGACCTCTAAAGCCTATCGCGAAAAGGAAATTTACAGACGCGGACGTTATAATTTTCGCTTAGTCTTCCCGTTATGTAAACCGCAGCGCCCATGACAATATTCTGCGTGCACCTCAAGAACGCCTCGCAATCACGGATAGCATTAATGAAACAGCGGCTATCGTTGGCGTCGATGTAATGAGAGGCATCGGGATAAGCTTTGAATTGAAAACGTTTGCCGACATGATAAGATCTGAGACTCAATGATATGGAAGCGTAATTAGGTAGGTGGTAAAGAACATTTGAATTTCTAACCTTTCTTTCCTGTGTTTCGAATTCTAGATGCTAGCCCGGGATTTCTTGTGGCATTGGTGATTACCACTAAGAGGCCCTGGTATATATTATAGAATTACAAATGCCTGATATAGAAGAAAATAATGTAGTTCAAATAAATAAAAACGTTCGAGTGTGTTTTGTGTGTGTGTGTGTGTGTGTGTTGTGTGTTGGATGTTTTGTGTTTGTGTATGTGTGTGTGTTATCCATGTTTTTTTTACTGTTTATAATAAGGTCGTGAGTCCTTCTGTGTGGACTTTTGATTGATTTTGGGATTGCCTTATGGATTAAGAAAAATTTACCCGATCAAACCTATTTATTTGATAAAAAAAAGTTAGGTAGGTACTTATAGGCATAAAACGATAGTTCTGCTTAGTCTTATTTTCACCAGTTTTTTTTCAGCAAAAAGTTACGATGTTTTGCACGACTTTCGTCAAATAAGTATAAATAAAGCTTGCTCTTAATTTAATTATAATTAATTTTATTTGCATCTGTTACTAAATTATCCAATAAACTTATCTAATGCGGTTAGATAAACTACCGATGTGTGGTCTAAATCATTGGCGGATGTGTCCAAATTCCAAATATTAGTCCCATTAATTATTCATAACTAATTAACATAGATTAGTGAGGTGTTAATAAGTAGGTGTTTTAACGTCGTCTCCTCTTAACCAAGTTCTGAGATTCTTGCAAGATGTGATGTAGAATATGTTGATGTAAAGCTTAAAATCCCCAAGCCGCCTTCCAAGCGTGGGGATTATGGCAACACCCCTCTATTGGGAGGCCTTCGTCCTGCAGTGGACGTCTTATGGCTGACGTCGACGAAAGCTTAAAATTGCAAGTAAAGTTGTTTTGCAAGATTTATTTGCTGATGCAAGCGTGATGTGATTTGCAAGTTATTGCACCTGCGCTGCGGTGTAAATTGGGTGCATTAGGGCAGGCAGTGCACTGATGGCTGTCATTAGGACGGAATGAGATAGGCCTTCCTAATGTGTACTAGATGCATTGAGTAAACAAAAAACAAAACAAAAGATTATCCTAAAAATAAGTTTCTCTATTTAAGTTGAGTCCTGTGGAAATAGCAATCCCAATTATCCCTAGCCGAATAAGACGAAAATCGTAAAAACCGTTATGATATCGCTAAAATCATTTCTCGGTAGCGATTTTTAACAGACTTCAAAAAAGGAGGTCTTCGACTGTATGTTTTTGTATGTATGTTACGCGATTACTCCGCCATTTATGAACTGATTTTGATGATTTTTTTTTTGATTGGTAGGTAATACGTCAGAGGTGGTCCCATATAAATTTTATCAAAATCGGTTCAGTAGTTTGGTTTTTAAATCAAAATTACTAGAAAATATGAAGATGTCATCCAGGAATTCGAAGTTGAAGTCGGTCGTATTTTTTTTAAAAAGCGTATTATTATTCTTTTGGTGCACCTTGATGCGCAATAAGCCGAATAGAATATATAGAATAGATGAATTCTGATGATATTTCCATACCCACTACCAGTAAAACTTTCAACGAAATGCCTACTACGAGTATAATACTTAAAAAAAATGTTAAAGCTAAACATTTGAAGAATTTAATAAAACGGTGCTTTGTTTGAGTGCCATTCCAAGCACCTTAATATGATGTAACTATGTAACCTACTTTGTGAGTGGATAAAAATCTCAAGCAAGCAGGTAGTACGTACTACTTTTCGTTTTCGGTCATAAAAGTCGAGTAGTGGCACTAAAACGCCGTATAAGGAGATACTGTTATGTCCACATTGGGTGAGCTTATCTCGAAACTCTTCTTGTTTTATTTTGCATAGATAAATTGGACGTTAGTACTTCCTAGTGCTTTTTGTCTCTTGCACAATCTTGATTATTAAGCATACCTTAATAATTACACATACCCGCTACTAAAATAATTGTGTAGAGATTTAAAAGCACAGGGCGGTCAATGCAGTGCAATGCCACGAAGGACTTTGAACTGGAATTAAAATTCTAAATTACTCTTCAATTACTGGTCGCACCAGATTTTTAATGACATTGAGCTAAGCTGTAGCAATTAGCATACAACGTTACATACAGCGACATCTATCAAGGAATTACAGTAACCAAACAACAACGAAAACCAGCGTCGCGCAATTAGTTTCTAATTAGATCCTTTTTTTTATTACTGGTCGAAAGAAGTGATCCTTATTATGAAAAGTACAAACTATGAGAATAATTGAGCTGAGTTTGATACTAAACCGATTTGGCAAACCGATAATACCGGCATCTAAAATCTTGATACTTCGAAGTAATTCCGAGTGCTTAGAGTGCTAACTATATTTAATTTCAAACATTTGGATCTCGTAGTCGGGGTCTACATAAAATCAAGATAATGTGTTACAGGATATATTAATTTCTAAGCTTCTCATGTTGTATTTTTGCCATAAAACGTTCCCAAAAACATCTTGTTTATGCGTTTTCTCCTCCCCATACACCTTAATACTAGTTCTAACGACACTGTCGGACAGTTATCCCTGTGCATATCCTGTGGACGTCTGTTTGCATGTTAGCTCCCAAACTCTCCATACTGTAAAATATAAACAATAACAATGCAATCGTAATGATTCGCAAGATAGTAAACGTAAGTCAAGTTAAACATTGACGATTACGTGAAACCGGAACTGGCAAATTAGTTAAACTGACCAGTTTCCCTAAACTACACCAGTAAAGTAAAAAGGTAAATTAAAAAAAAAGTTATTTTTATTTATATTTTCCCTAAAGTACACGTGAGTTATCATCACTCGACTCGAGCCGTTTTTTAAACTTGTCACATGCAAAAATACTAAATTAGAACAAATTTCGCGTGCATAGAAAGTGTTTCACTATGTAAATGAACAATATCACTACCTAAGTACTATAAAAGAAACTTGAATTGCTGAGCATCTAGCAGGTCCAATACCTGCAAAGATGCGCCTTTCACTATGCAGTGCATCGAAAGTGCATCGCTGACGTAATGGCGACCCTCGACCCCATACCATGCAACTCGAGCTTATTCTCAGATAATAGATTTATTATTACTGTAACCCGTCACTCTCGTTGAGATGGACATGAAAGCAATAGATACAGAAACAGTATAGGCCTCGTCAGCTCAGTGTCCGATTGCTCTTTAGATAAATGTGCGATAATGCATAAACTTCCTCATGACATGAATCTTCAGTAAAGTAATAGTGTGTTATACACATAGATTGTTAGATTAAGATGGCAGTACAAGTTCCTTATAATGTATAACAAATAAAACACGGCATCCTATTATATTTCAAAGCACTCCGGTAGAGGAAAGATAACTCAGCGTTCGCCAGAAGGATAAATCGTTGGTAAAATACGTTCGGTTGAATCGTCGATATTAATGTTAACCGGCCGGCTTTGGTTAATGGTGTTCGGTTAACCAGCTGTCAAGTGGTCACCGTTTCGCTGGACAAATCGCATCGGACCACCTACTGCGAACACTCATAAACATGCAAATTCATAACTCTCAGATACAAGTTCGTGGCGCACGATAGTATACGTTTGTGCGAGCATTGTGACTGAAAAACTCTTTCTATGGTTGACGGGCTAGACAGCTCACCTGATGTTAAGAGATGATTAGTACAACTAGCCTCGAAAGGCAGTTGACTCTCAAGTGAGGCCGTTGGACACCGTACACGAATACTATACTCTGCCATGGTGGCATCGTATCGGCAACCAAACCACGTTGGCATCAGTTATAGAGAATAAAAAATATATCTTGAAAACCATTTTTCGCTTTAAAAACTCCAGCTTTGTTAGGGGATTTTAAAGCCACGTTATAAATAACGTGGCAGCGACATTTTCTGTCATATCTTTGAAAACAGATCCAATGAGAAAATAAAATCTCACTAGATCCATCGTGGATCTGGCTCCTGTATCTACTGAGATTGATCCGAAAATTTTAGATCCTTAAGCTCCTAAATAAATTAAATCTAAATCTAACTTAGTGATTTGGCAACGGGTACCGAACGGAATTAGCATTGCATAATTCACAACGAATCAGAAATAAGTACACTAAATAAAGACACGCAATAGACAAGGTAAAGTATTAAACTCCTAAACTAGCGCAACGTTGACAGTTATATAGAGTTTCTAGGGTAATCAAATGGACACCAAAACATAACGCAACTAATCGCATTTTAATGATCAGATTATTTTTAAAATAAGCAGATAATCTTAAACCGACACATTAAACGTAAGATACCCCGGTGTGATTCTAATACTTATAAATTATTGAGTAATTGCGCTCGGGTGCAATCGTAAAGTTAATAGGTAAAGGTTCGTCGATATGCAAATCTCCGCTTATGGCGTACAATCGTCGTAAATACTTAATGCTGGTAGAATGTTGATTGAGTGTAGTATGAAACTAGTTTTATTATGAAATATCTATAAAATGCTCGTTCTCCTGACGGCCGTCGTCATTGCGTCCATAGATAGAGTTACCTACTAAGATAAATTCAGGTTGTAGAATAATAAAATGATTATGCTCGAGACAGATGCGGCTACATAAAGGAATGCGAATCCCGTTCTTATGGAAAGTTCGCCCATCGAGCAATCTTTGCTATAACCTAGTATAGCAGTATATTATCTTTGCTATAACTTCCTACTCAATCACCAGGATCAACCGGCAAAGCGCGCTGATCGAACTATAAGGGATAAATAATCCGATCCCTCTTCCTGTTAGCAACGTTACACGAGTACGATGCTCTTAAGCCTGAGATGCCTGCCTGAGACGCTGTTCAGTAGTAAATTATACGAGCGCTTGGAAATTCCAGCAATTAACCCATACTGTACACTCAGGATCGCCATCAATCGTCACACATAGCAGTAACGCGTCTAAGAATCTCTAATTGCGTACTACAATTACTATAAAAGGGAAAAATAAATACAAAATCAGATAAGCAAGATAAGCTGTTTTTCAAAACACTTTCACTACGTAATTGGTGGCGGTAAAAGCTAAATACAAGGCGACAAATTTCGAAATGCTACGTGATGGTGGACGTAAAAATGTTATACGTGCCGTAGAAAGTTAGCCGCTGATGGTAAAAAAGTCGCATAGTTAAGGGAAGTGAAGCAAAAGTGGTCGATAGGAAACAAAACAGTTTTCACAGCGGCCGGGTGTTTATCGACGCCATTTGACTTTTTCTCGGTGCGGAGCCCTATTCTTAGTGCAGCGCGTGAGTTTAAGAGTAGACAAGTTGGTCACTTCTCCATAGAAACGCGGTAGTATTACTACTCCACTATTTAATTTTGTAGGTCCAGGACTAAGTCTTATATCGATTAATCTCTTCATTATCTAGGATTGTAGAGTAATACGAAAGTAAAAAGTTAATAAACATGAAAGTTATGAGCCAGGAAACATCTTGTATTTTAGCTCAATTTTAACGCCACATTGGACGTAAATAAATAACATAAGGAATACGAAAACTCTAAAATAATTTATCAAGCAGCATAGTTTAGTCCATAAACATTTCAAATAACTTAAGATGGAATAAATTTACTCAGAGTTTATTCAACCACATTACTGCAGCCAAAGGTCGACAAAAAAAAATTTGCGCGCTCATTTAGCTTTCTTTCTCCCTTTCCCACAGTTTGTTTGATGAAGAGAGCATGCTTTTTAGCCGCGCCCACCGATGAGTTCGAGCCGTCAACTTGTCGATCCTTAACAGACAATGTTCACTGTTGTGTATTGTATCAAATGACGATAATTACTATTTATATGCAACTAAGTAACATTCAGTTCTCTTTTGACTTATAACACCTTGTTGGTCACCCACAAGGCTAGAGAAATGACGAAGTTGAAAACGGCCATCTATGATATTTTACCGATTAAAATAAAAAGTATTTAATAAGTATCACTGTTTCTTGTCGAATAATCACACAATATAATTAAGTCGTGAAAATAGATCACTCGAATAGAAAGGTTGCAGAGCAAAACAGCATGGAGTGAAACAAATGAAATGTCGATTTAATTCAAATTGCAAGGACGAAATGTAACTATTCCAACAAGTAAAACAGGGACATACTCAGAGTAATCAGAATTTCTTGGAGAATTATAATAGTCTTGCAAAGAATCGCATAATCTAAATGTAGGTTCCCAAGTTGTACTCGTTTGTTCACCTCTTGAACTCAAATTCCTTTTGAAAGCGAGACAAAAAGCAACAAACAATATGAACAAAATTGTCTCTTTGCGAATATAAAAGAAGTAACATAAGGAAGATCTGTTTGCCAAAAAATATACGAGCATTATAACACAATAAACAATTTACAATCTGATTGACCTGAATGTAGAGTCGACGAAAAGCGCGACAATTGTATTGTGCGAAGAGATATTTGGAAATACAAGAGTGCAATAATAATAAAAAGCGCAAATTTTTTCAGTAGTGTCGTGGACATGTTATTTAGTAAGTTTTCAAGTGCCCAACTTGCTATACGCATTGTTAATAAGCGTGGAGTAGCTTCGGAATAGTTTACCCGTCTTTTGTTTTTATCCACCGAGTTACACATTTGAAAGACAGGAAAAAGTAAATGACTGTTTTTTAAATTATTATCATTAAAATATATATGATTTAAAAAAAACCTATTAATGAGACCTTAGTGGCCTTGAGGCCATATAGATCTATATAAATAGAAGCATCGCTTACAAGATTACTGAGTTGAGATAGTATCGTCGTATTAACGTTTACGTGGCGTGAAAAATAAATAAAAACATAATCGTATTTTTGTCATTGTAGCTCGTCGCTGAATTTTGTTAATCAAGAATGTACAATTTGTGGCGCAAACTTTGTTGCACCGCTTAATAAACACTCGCGCCTTTCTTGTCTCTTAAGGAGCCAAAAAGCCACGTCACATCATTCTGTTAAGAGTTGCAGCTACTCGTATAATAACGGTATGTTTGCGAAGTAGCACATAATGGGATGAAACTATCAAGGCACTGAATGTAGTACGGAAGAACCGCTGCAAGTAACGTGGTACGTGGGAACCAATCGGCTTACTGATGTGCAATCACCGATTGGTGACGCTAGAGTATTTACTGTTCATCTGCGGTGTTGTTTGTAAGCACACGGTTCTAGATCCATTGCAAATCAGGTTTTAACCTTGTGCCGATTTTTCGAAGTTCGATATTTAGATTCTTGGGAAGACTTTAAATTAAGTAAAAAAATTGAATGAATTACCATTATTTTTTTAATTCATTATATATTTTTATTACTAACTTGCTACGCCGCGCGGTTTCTCCCGCGATTATTTGAATAAAAAGTAGCCTATGTTTTATTCCAATGTATAAGCGACCTCTGTACCAAATTTCATCCAAATCCGTTCAGCCGTTTCAGTGTGAAGGAGTAACAAACATACACACACACACACCTACAAACTTTCGCATTTAGGTATAATAATCATTAAAATAATTATGGACACTGAAATTTGCTTTGCTGAGTTTAGCTTGATCTGTTTATTTTTATTTGACTATGTTATATTATTTAATGATTACTTATATTATTATTAGAATAAACGATCAATAATTAGTAGGATTAGCAGGATAAAGTCTACCTTAACCACCAGAGATTTAATTACTTATTTATTTATCGTCTGATAGAAATTTAGAGGAGTCAGCTCTGGCTGGGTACTTAATCACTGGGAGGAAAGCAGCGTTGAAGTTGAAGTTCGAAAATAGTGGAAATTACTCGTGAATACTAATTTAAAAGTAGTGTATAACTGCGACAAATTTTAAAAATGCCATAGTCAAAGCGCGTGAGCACTTTGTAGGCATGTAAAAGAAACAAAAATCGAAACCGTTTTGTGCCAGTGCATAGATATTATAATGAGAGAGAGTGAACTAAAATAGGTAGCCAGATGTAAACATTTCACATACGGCCTAAGAGCGATATGCTAACTACACACAAATTAAGCCGCACAAAGAAACTACTTAGTCACAATGTATTGACACGCAAATTAGCGCACCGATAGAAAGTGTGCAGCATCACCGTTACATAATGGCTTAGTAAATATTATTTTTACAACAGTGAAGATTAATGGCGTGACGTAACGCGTAGGGTGCCCACTACTATAAATTGCCGCCTAAAATTTGCGGCTGTGGGTGGACAGACGGTGAAAATAGTAAAGTGTCTTAATATAGACGCGAATCCCACGCCCTACCAGAAATATGACCGACTAATGACTGAACTGAACTCACATTTGGGCAGGTGAGAAATAAGTACTAGAAGATTGTTGTTTTCTAGCCAGGAGCTAACGAACACCTAAAGAATGTAACACTTCAGAGCATAGTTCTGATATTTCACAGGGTTTTTCATCAAAACAACTGGACTAATCTTGATATTATTCTAAAAAGTAAGGAGTAAACTGAAGTCACAAAAAAGGCGCGTCATTGATGAGGAGGGTGCGCGGGAGTCAACAGCATCCTGCTAATTATTGCTGAAGACCTGCGTGCGCCTGTGCTGAGGCATTTCGTCGGAGTGATGGTCAGATAAGATCTTTATGTTATTCTGGCTTCGTCCTGGCGGAGTGCCTCTGCACAGGGATATATCTTTTATTTTCTATTTAATTTATCAGTATACTAAGAAAATAGTTTTGTAAGATTTTTTAAACCTTTGGTACAAGCCCTGGATCCCAGTTATCTAAATAAATAAAACTTGAATTTATTTTGACGTCGCAAAGACCTAGAAATTAGAAACTACGAATAAAACTGCGGAGCGCAGATGCAAAATAAAATTGCCTGTTGCTTGTCTCCTCACTCAGCAAGTAATTTTCATATATTGTTTTTATGAACATGTCCGAAATATATTGCTAGACCTGTTTGTTCCTCTTGCCACATGAGAGTACGCTACAGTAAACATAAGTACACACAATACGTAGGCTTTGTTACAGCGTACCTACTCTCGGATACAATAAGTTGACTTCCGACCATGTCGCAATCGCACGCTGCGGACACAGACCAAATAGTGACAGAGAGATAACTCTTCCTGAAATTCAACTCTTAAAACACCAACGATGAGAACGCACTTGCCATTGCTGATTTTGGCTTTATAACAAATACGTGCACAGCTTAGCATTGATTGTACGGTGCCGAAGCGTGGCCGTTATGATTTCATTTCGCCACAAGATTTAAGTCACTCGGCGAGTCATGGAAATATTCCGGCGTTTTCAGAGAAATTGTGTACGAAACGAAGTAATTCGCAAGAAACCCAAAATCACCAACGTTGCTCAAAGTGAATAGTGAAACTCAATTAAAGTTGAATATGTTAACATTTTGACTATACAAATCACATTCTGAACAAACAACATAAACAACTAAAAACAACATACAGACAATTTTCTACAATTCTAATGATTCACTCACATGGGTAACTTAAGTTGCTTAATCTCAGTCTTAATACGTCACTTTACGTAATACAATTTACTGCGATGTCAACATGTAGCATTATTGTTGTTAACTATACCACATACAATAGCAATGAGCAATACGCATCAATATAAAAAAATCTACTGTTTTGTGAAATATTACTAAATGATCCTACGTATTATTTATATATTTTATTATCAGAAAACAGTAGCAATATATAATGCATGTAACTGAAAAGAATAATAGGAAGCATTTAGCTAGAACATCTCATCTATATCTGGACAATTGTTGAAAACACCAATTGACGACCTGGACAATTGCGGACCTGGGTACGTCCTAAAACTGCATCCAGAACCACCGGAGTGCAGGCAGCAGCGTCCTATCAGTTAACGGTGGTAAGCATTCTGTGATCCCCAAGCCGCCTGCCAAGCGTGGGGATTATGGCAACCCCTCCTAATAAGGGGGAGGCACTAGTTTTTTTTTTCCAAATCTACACATTCGACAGCACTGATTTTTTTAAATGTTAATCTAGATCATATTCCCTATTTGGCTATTGTTTTGAAAACCCGTTTGCGAATAATTTTCACGATAGAAAAAATCGTAAAATAACATCTAAAAATGATTTTCTATGTGTAATTTTGTGTGAAGGCACATGAATAAAATGAGTAAATATTACGAGTTGACTTTAATCTATCTGTCTATTGAACTAGTATTTTTTTCTGACGTAATAACTTTATTGCTATTAGTTATTTTCCAAAAAAACTGTATCAAACGTGGCGCAAGCGCGCCGGCATCTCTTGTTTACCTATGTACCACAGACGCTCGGAGGATCAGCTATTGGCAGCCTCTTAAGTTGTACATCTGCCTTTTTCCTATTTATTGCACTCGTAGTATGCACGTGTCGCGCCCACATGCACGGCGCGGTACTAGCGCGGCCGGCTCCACACGTGATAATTGATGACTCGCTGACGGGTGCACTGCAGGTGACAGTATTGCATATGGACTCTGTAACACCAACTATGGTCTTCACCTGGACATAAGGGGAACAAACTATTTTTCTAATTGCAATCATCATCATCATCAGCCCGGAGACGTCCACTGCTGAACGAAGGCCTCCCCCTTAGACCGCCACACTGAACGACAACCTGCCATTTGCATCCACCAGTTGCCCGCGACTTTTACAATGTCGTCGGTCCATCTAGTGGGAGGCCTTCCTACATTGCGTCTTCCGGTTCGCGGTCGCCACTCAAGAACCTTTCTTCCCCATCGGTTGTCAGTTCTTCGAGCGATGTGGCCTGCCCATTGCCACTTCAACTTGCAAACCTTGCGAGCTATGTCTAAATGCAATGCTCTTATTTAGATATATATAATACGTCCTTTGCAGTCTATCATATCAGCTACGAGATGTGATCAGATCATCTACAAGGCCATCCTCATAGGAGATCATAGGTATTAAAAAGACCACACAAATTACGCAACTACGGCGACTACGGAACGAGTAAGGCAGATATACCACCCTAGCACGGGTAAAAAATTTGCTGTGATGATGATAATAGACTTGACACGCACACGCAACAAGTGTGGGTCTTAACTTCACGCGCACCAGTTAACAGTTTGCAGTGAAGACGTCAATTTGGTGATACTGGACAGGTGGCTGCGTCGCTGATATTTTTATTCTAGTATTATATAGTTTTTATTTAACAAGAGCAATTTGGTTAAAAATGTAGTTCGATCTACGTCTATCGTTTAGGTTCGGTCTTATTCTATGAGATTTTGTTGCAAAAATGCTTTATAAGCAACCAAACTGGTGGTATCCCATTGGGAGAAGACGACGCGCTTCGGAATCTTGAGGTCGTGAGTTCAAACCCGAGCCCACTCATATGAATTCTTTGGAATAAGTACGAAAGGATTTTAGAAAATCATTGGCTTTTCGGTGAAGAAAAACATCGCGAGGAAACCTGCATATTTGCAAAGAAGAAAAACGGCGTATCACCCAACCGCTTTTCGAGGTCAGGTCTAAGACCAGCAATGATATATTAAAGGCTGATGCAGTAAGCACGTGCCCAGATAGCATCATTGTTGCAAGCTTTTATGTTCAATCAACATTGTTCATGCCAGCAAGAACGGGTCAACGATTAAAATGTCAAGCAATTAAGCCCACTTTTGCGTATTCAGGTTTAAACTTTACGTGACGAACAAAGTAAGACGTGTTACGTAACTAAAAGAAAAGCCGTCTTTCCCAACTTACGCAAGTGAAAAATTGTGCAACCACATATCATATAAATAATAAAAAAAAAAAAAATATAATTTTTTTTATATAAATAATGTATGAGCTTCCCAGTTTTATCATACAGGAAAGTCCAATACCGAGAACTAAAATTTAATAAAGCTGAAGTCGTTTTAATAAAATATGTGACGTATAAATGACGGTTAGCCTGAGTCATATGTAGAAACCGAGTATAATAACCGCATGCAAATGAAACCTGTATGGGCTTCAAGAAGCGGCTAACTCTGCCAAGTGTATAGAGTACATTAATAAAATGTCAACAGATACCATCTAATCATGCTTAACAAAGATTTAAAGCTGTTTCTTAACTTTTAGGATTCCGTATCAAAATTATCTGTGGTTGTTTCGCCGTGTTCGTCGATCCAAATACAAATATATTTCATGGTAATTTTTGTATTTTTATAGTTTATAGACTGTAATGTAAAAACTATATCTCTGAAACGTAAAGACTTTAAACTAAATGCCTTTGTAATCGTGTTGATTATTGAAAAAGCTAAATCAGTTGATATTTTTAATTTTTATCAGTTGAAATTTAAGCAAATACGATATTTGAAAGGCCGGATAAAAAATGCGCGGCATTGTTGGAAAAAATAATTTAAATAAATAAGTATTAAAAAGATCCTTAAACAGTTTCTGAAGCTCATCACTCGTTTTTAACATATTTTTATCCAAAGCGGTAATTTTTCGCTACTCGCATTTAGTCCGTTTTTTTGGAATAAGTTCTAGAACCTCTGAAATATTTTTTTAATTAGAATTACCATTAGTTTTCTGGAATAACTTACAACTTAGCTAACAACGGTAGTCTGACCCCACAAAAGCTTAACAACGTTAGCTCAACAGAAACTAACTTTGTTCACTAACAACTTGGTTTTTTTTATTAAATAATTGTCATTTGTTTCCAACATAGCTACGGAACCCTTAACCATTTTACGACAGGCACTTTGCAGATTTTTTACAGTAATAATTACCGTTTAGAATAGACATGTTGTGTAACTGTATTCTGAAAATATTACCATCTAACTCAGTACATTGCTAACACCTTATACAGGGAGTTGAGGAGCCATAATCGCTTTTTCTATACAACTGCAACTTTGCTTTATAATTTGCTTTATTATTAAGTTCCTCATTTTAATCTTTACAGAATGTTGCCTATTTTGCGATATTTAATTAAAATACCAGCAACTATGGTAAGAATTAAGTATCATTAACTATAATAAGTCAAATTAGCAAGTTGTTGCTACATTTGCAGATATTTGCTGTGCTTGATATTAACATATACATGACATTTGACACATAACATATATTGACTGACATGCTTTTGACTACGACTCACTTGATATGTGTGGTTGCAGATGATAATCATACTTTTTTTATTGACGGAAAAGCTTACTACCAGTCGTCAACGTGCCCAGCATGTTTGCGGCATTGCCACGTGGAAAGGCAATGCGGTGGATCAAATAAACCCCAGCGTTTTGACCACGCGTTGCGTCGCCTTGACGCTCGGATAACATGTTGGGAACCAGGTGAACTCCTACGGACCTAATGTCTCAACACTAAATTGCTCAGATATGTAACCGTTGGCGAGATTAGGGAATTTGCGCAGTTTGTGCTTCTCCGCCGAATTTACCGCCTACCAGCCCTAATTTGTGTCTCAGGAACATTAAATATGGCGGTGCTAAAATATCAATGCAAGTTGTGTAAACATACTTACTTAGTCTGGTAGTAGAATTGACTTTTAAATGAGGCTGCCGCCAGAATACGCCACGTATTTTGCGATAGACTTTGACCTTAAGGGTGGTAGCTAGCAAGACGAGTACTAAAAATAGAACATGCTCTCAAGGAATATATCGTGTTTCCACACAAATTATCCTTTATCTGCAGCTCAATGTCTAGTAAAATATATCTATTGTTTCCGTATACGTATACTATTAGTATGATTTGACGCACGTGTAAGCTCTATTACTTCCAAAACCTACCGTAAATAAAATACTATACAATTACAATTGCATTAGACCACCTGTCACTGTAACGTAAGGTGTGTCATAATACCCATAATGACCGTATTCCATTTCAGCCGTGCAGCAAGATCGATCCATTGTTGCATCACTAAGTGCCAGCTCTGTATCACATCCATTACTCCCAGTCATTATTTCATTAGACCCTTTCCTTTCCCATGCATTCCATTATTCTATCACTATATGATAGAGAAAGTCGCAAACCAAACAATATCTATCATTTAAATATATTGGCAAAATCATTGCTAGCTTTAATTGCGTCGTAACTGGCGAAAGTGAAATACTAGAAACTTGGGCCATAAATTATATATTGCTGTATGTTTGTTTAATTATTGCTGGACTATAAAACATTTACTACTACCAAAAATAATGTAATACTACTGACTACAATCCTGCCGCTTATCTAAGCCTAGCTGCACATGGGACACGCGCATCATTCACTAAACGCCAACACCGCTCGGTGCTAACACCAGTATCATAATTTAAATGGACTCTCTAGTTTCATAGTTTAGTAGTAGTGGCTGTCACGGTTCCGCTTCTCAGAAGCTGCTTCTTGCCTTTTTTATACAATCAAGTGACGAGGCGAGCCAGACGTTCGCTTGGTGGCAAGCGTCACGCCTGCCACTAACAGTAGCAGTGCCACAATTGTGAACTTGGGAACACAATTCTGCACCGCACTGCACTGCACTCGTCACCCTGAGATATTAGATGTTAAATCTCTTAATACCCAGTAATTTCTCTGGTAACTCTATTGCTTGGCGGTTTAACTGACAAAAGTGTGGTACTTCCCCAGGTGTACTCTGCAGTACAGTCCTACCACTACAGCTCCAAGCGGGGGCGTTTTGTGACTAGAGCAGCATTTTCTAGCTGTGGTGTGTCCCGTGTGCTAGTAAACCATGTCGATTCCTGAGCTTAGCCATCTCAGTCTAGTGATATAGACGTTTAGTTAGCTATCAAGGGAGTTTAACTTTGTAACGGTATTTAGGTACAAACTTGTTATTAAATACATCTAATACTTTTGATTATAAGTGTCAGCGCAGTATAACTAACTGTAAAATTTGTTGTGGTACTAACCGCTAGCATATACTGGCAATAAACATAACATTTTAATGAGACTTCCAGCTCTTATGTTATGATTAATATCTCTATTACTCGTACTAACCCACGAGTAGGGTTTTTTAACATTCCTAAAAGTACACAACGATACTGGCTTCACAATATTTTAGTTCTTTTCTTGAGAATGCGCAACAATATAGTAGTAGTAGTCAAATAAATGTTCATAGTTTCCAGATAGACATAAGTTAGGTATTTTTTAAGTAATAGTAAATACATAATAGATTTCGTAAAGATTGACGTGTACTTCCTCAGTCACACACACAGAAAAGCGAAGGCCCTAATCTTGTCACACACACCTTTAGTAAAGACGTTCGATGTTGGCACCGTTACTGATTTTTCTAAAAGTGTCATTCTCGGAGGAAGGATTTCCCTCTTGGTCATTTAATAATCTTAATAACATAGGTAGGACTAAAAATATTCAAGGTAGTTTTCGAGAGGCCTATGTCCAGTAGTGGACTAATTTTAATAACGTTTAAAAAAAAATTACAACCAACTTCAACTTCGAATACCTGTATGACATCTTAATATTTGCTAGTTATTTTGATTTAAAAACAAAAACTACTAAACCGATTACGATAAAATTTAT
The DNA here is from genome assembly GCA_905404285.2 of Erannis defoliaria. Taxonomy (NCBI): domain Eukaryota; kingdom Metazoa; phylum Arthropoda; class Insecta; order Lepidoptera; family Geometridae; genus Erannis; species Erannis defoliaria. The sequence goes on from FR990084.1 coordinate 9,054,151, forward strand.
ATGGGACTACCTGTGAAGTATTACCTACCAAAAAAATATACATCAAAATGTGTTCATAATTGGCACAGTATTCGCGTAACATAAATAAATAATTAAAATTTAAAAAAAGACATACATTCGAATTGAACCTTCTTTTTTGAAGTCTGATTATAAAGTTATTCATAGTGTCACTGATTGTTTTAGTAGACGTGTTTTGATTTTAATCATTCGATTTCTATCTTCTTCGGTGTCTTAAATGATTTAAGAGCATTAAAATTAAATTATATCAATGATTTCTGTAGGTTTCTTCTTTACACATTTGTAAACAAATACCGTATAATTAAAAGTCCATTTTGTGAAATTGGAGAGAATCGATGTCGTCAGAGTACGTGACGGAAAGTGATGTTGCAGGGAAGATGTAACACTTGCATTCGATCCGTTCACTTTGACACATAACGTGCTTTTACTGCGAAGCTACTTTCCTAATCTGTGCTTTTACTTACAACATTCACGTACATTCGCGAAACCACAAGTCACAAGAAGAAATTACCTATTTGCTTACTTTGGTTACGTATTAATGCTAAGTAATTTATATATTAGAAAAAGCTTAAAGCTAATAAGAAAATTACCGTGTGTGTAGTTCGTAATAATTATTGATAAGTCTATTTTCTTTGGCAATTCATGAGACGATTCAGAGTGCGCGTTGATGTCTTTTGTTGGCGCGATAGAAAATTATTATAAGACTTATTTTTCACAAGAATATGTATAATTTACACTGTCACGCCTGCTCTTTTTTTAAAAGAGTGTAATATTTTAAGGGTTCATGTATACTGTATGTATGTGTGTTTCTTTATTCCACCATAACTTCGAATTGCCGTCACAGAAGAAATAATAGTACTGATAAGTGTGACATACCACAAGTATAAGTGTATCGTATGTGTGTAGTGTGTCATCTTGCGACAATGAACTACATAAAAATATTATAGCAGTGTTCTCATGGAAGTGATGTAATGTCTTATATGAGAATAAATATCTTTAAACCTAAACCTATACCATTAGACTCCTTTTTTTTTGGAAGGACCGTTGTGTTTTTATTTTTTTATCTAGTGTCCCGTCCCAGTATTTCGCGGGTGCAATTTTTTTCTTACAGATCTTGACCTAACACCACAACACAACACAATTAGTTAAGCAATTAGTTTCTGAAAAAAGGAAATGACAGAGACGCGTCTACAGTAGACCTAGACTTTATAAAAAACAAATGATTGCTCTGAGGCATTATCCAGGAAGAAAATAAGGGAATACGTTTGTATGGAGAATCGCTCACCCTTAAGCTGGTACGATTGTCAACCTTGTGTGTCAATTATGATGAACCGTTCACGGCGTCGTGTGTAAATTACGCTCAGCATATGATTAAGCTAAGCAATAAGCGTGCAAGCACTGTACGTATGTACTGCGCGTGAGTGCGGAGTGTAATAACCCCGAGCTGGTACGGGAATAAAGAAATTCGTACGTTTCATTGAACATTCTGACAATGAAGTGCTGTTGTGCCCGTTACAACAGTTTTTGTGCGATCAAAATAGGTTTTAGTGGCTCAAGCCGCTGCTTTTTTTGAATTAGTAGTCAAAGCATTCTTCTCTGGATTTAAAACATACGGTAAAATCCTGAAGCCTGCAAGCATTGATTACAGCTTGTAACGTGTGCTGTTTCAATCAGACCACGTTTTCACATTACTAAAAAATCAATGGCACAAGTTAAATTACAACAAGAATAATAATCAAGAGAGACACAAGAAGAAGAAGAATGAATAAGAGTAGTATCTAGGTGTCTTTAAATCGCAAGTGAATTGATTTCTTCTATGCCAGCGTGTTCTAGACTTCTCTATCGTAGAACAATTTTGATTTCAATTTCAAGTTTCTTAATTACACAGTAAAAATAATTTAAGATATTTATAGTCTGAATAAAATCCTAGAAAACAAATAATACAACGACACAAAATAAAACGTTTTTAAAGCTAGAAACTTGCACAAAAACTTATTGCCGGTTCAATTACTATGTTAACAGCACTTTATTATTAATCGGATGTACCATGATAATTTAGATTGCATCTTTGCTAAACGTCGTGCGGGTTAGTAGGTCTTTATATAAAAATATTTACATTAAATTTACATAGAGCTCATCTAATAAAAGTAAGTAGTTTGTAGAGGCTGGCCAGCTAATGTAATGTCAGATCGGAGCTAATAAGCCCTCCAAAACCCAGTAAACCACTAAAATAAGCTAAACCCAGGTTAAAAGAAGCGAACAACATACGACTTAGTTAATTAACAATAAGTATATCTACTTTTTTGAATTGCTCATCGTACGTGCAAATAGCGGGGCTCTGCGGGGGTCTCAACGAGTCTTCTGAGGCCGGCGGGAGGGGGGGAGGGGGGTAGGGCTCCGGTCTCGGAGTGCGAATTCCTCCGCTGCCAAGGAGGACGGGTGTCGCACCGCCAAGACACGTCGCGCTGCATTATTTAAATACCCCATGTACAAATGTATACCTTAGATTTTTTTTCTAGTTCTTAGTATAGACATAGAATCATACTAAGCTACTCGGATGTTGTTTTGATAAACGTATAAAGGTTGTTTAGGCAGATGTACTAACACTTAAGCATGTTGACCCATCAAAATGAACAACTTTTAGAGCGCATGTTTGATTGATTTTGTGAAAAAGTTGACTCCATGCAAAATTAACACGTTACTGGTTATTTCATATAGGACTCAGTTTTCTCTGGAATACATCTAAGTCGTATTCTAAAAATGATTCCTATTGATGGGCGGTTCATGACCCTTAAGTATTACTATACCTGTATGAAACATACGTAATAACATACATAAAGTATCAACAAGGCTACGTTTTTTAAAGCTGTAATGGATGACGTTCCAAATGTAAATTCTTATTTTATTTTGCGTTATGCAATATAACAACAATAATAACATTACAAAAAAAGTTTTTTTATAATTCTTAATTAAATTGGACTCCTTATTATGGTGTTTGTTCAGTTCTATCATAACTTAAACTACATCTACAAGACAATAAATTTGCATCACTTAAAATCTTAATCAATTCAATGAGCAATTATAAAAAGCTTGTGCCTGGCAATTAATCTTTACGTTTCAGGGAATTTTCACTCGAAAAGGGCATGTTTGACGTTTACCAGATATTTATGAGCCTACCACGCCTCCCAGACGACAAGGGAATCGTAAATCTAATCAACTTTATATCGCCGTATCGTAATAACTTAAATACACACAAACAAACCTGCATCGTAGCGAACAAAATTAAGTATGAAAAAAAAAACAAAATGCGCGGGCGATGGAGGCGATTCTTCGAAGGCGGTGTTTTGTCCAGTTCTGACAAATGACTACTCTTGCGTTGCGGTTGCCAGACTCCTACGTCTAGCTAGCTACATAAGTTTTGTAACATAGCTATACATCTAGGGATTTATTAAAATTGCCGCTCAGACTTAAATGACGTCAGATAATATTGCACCCTATTCCTGCCTTACTTAAAGTTGTTCAAGTTAACAAACATCACATAACTTCTGAAAATACAAAATATAAGTGCACAGTACTAACTAAGCAGTGTTTTAAGTAAGAACCCTAATTATGTATTCTATAATGGTGATGTGAACTTACTGCGCTTTACGTTTTTTTTCGCTATTGACTCATAACAATAAACATCCAACCAAACAAATTGAATCGATGCAAGTCACCTATGTGATAGCGCTATCTTTTAACATTGTTCTGTGAAGCTGCTGCAAAAATTATTAAAAAAATATACGCTTATAGTATTATAAATATAGCAGCATATAAAATGTTAAGGATAAAAACCGGAAAATTACTCCTAGAAGGCGTAGATAATTAGTACCTATTATGTAGTAATCGTGCTCATAACGGCATTTATACGCGTATAAGCAGGATAGGATATAGCAGGACATATATACAAGTTATAAAATCTCCATAGCCAAGTACAATATTTTTTGTTCAGCTATCGATCAAGAACAACACCACAGAACATAGATTGTGGATAAAACAAGTTTTGAATAGGTCGTGATTGCGATGGCAAAAAATATTTATATTGTTTCCAAAATGCCACTAGACGACGCGAATTGATTTTTTGTAAGTGACTAATTCGTCAGTCTTGGAAAAGTGGGTCGTGATATTAATTTCAGTAATTGTTCACTTTCTATCGATTGATAGGAAATAATTGTGTTTGTGAAGTACAAAGATAAAAGCAATTTTTGAACGGTTAGTGGTTAGCGAATTCCAAGCATGCGAGCGATTCTGCTTCTAGACAGGCAATCAATGTGTCTATCGACTTACAATCGATTAATTGATCTGCTGGACCGTTGACGGGGACGAGCATTTACTGTCCCGTTACCGCTTACCATCGAGTGAAGAAGGCACGAATCGCTACCGAGAATCTGACATCGACGATTCAATAAGTTGCCAACTGCAAACTGAATTCATGGACCGAGGATTTCGTACACATTATAATGTTTTCACCAATTCTGTCACGAAATCTTAGTGCAAGTTAACTCATACTCGGGGAGTTTATATATTACTGGTTGTCATATTTCTGTTTGCACACAAGTTTGACGCTTCTTTATAATAACGTTTGTACGATAGAAAAACAAAACGATACATATTTTATAAGTAGTCAAAACGATTAATTTTATCTAGATATTTCAACACCAATTACGTTTAGGAAGGTGGAGGTTAGAAAAAGTAGAACTGATAGATGGCGTATGCTCAGCAATAGACTACGGTTGGACATTTGGGTGAGGAACCCTAGAAAATTCGTAAGCGTAAAAGATAGCAACAATTAATCAAGCAAAAGGTTCTCAAAATGACTGTAAGTTTTTTTTCGAGTTTGTTTTGTATGTATTTTACGCGATTACTCCGCCAATTATGAATTGTTTTTGATGATTCTCTTTTTATTTGGTAGGTTAGAGGTGGTCCCATATACATTTTTAAAATTTCTATTCATTAAAATTTATCGAAATCGGTTTAGTAGTTTGGTTTTTAAATCAAAATTACTAGAAAATATGAAAACGTCATCTAGGTAGGTATTCGAAGTTGAAATAAATTGTTTTTTTTTAAAGCGTATTAATTCCCTAAGATTACGCACGCACTGAGCGACTCGCTATTTATCGTACATTACGGCCATTTAGACAAACATTAACAGAGAAATATAGCAATGATCTAACATTTTTCAAACACAACATACTTGACCATTAATGTCTATTAATCTACATAATTTAAAGTTCGCTTGTTTACACCTCGCTGTTCCATCTACTGGTTTATGTTACGACTGTGCGTAGCGAACATAAATTAAATTGCGAAACAAAAAATGAACACGAAAGTGATCGTTAGCTATAAGTTATCTTACAAAGGACCGTTGATATCCATTAGACGGCGCATAGATACTCATCAAAACTCAAGCAAAACAATCGAGATCATCCACTGCGGCGTCTCAGGCTATTTATGTTGTAATTATCATTCGATCTGAGAGCGCAATTGAAAATACGAGGCTTTTTTCATGGCACAGATGTTCCCCTTCGGTACGACAGACAAAAGGCGTTAACGCGATGTAGAGACCGACTCACAAAAGCAAGTAACAGATGTGCAGAGCAATGCCGGTGTTTGTCTGTAAATCAGACTGGCAAACAGCACCCCGTGCACAACCTTCCACCATAGCTTAACTTACAGTTACTACGACTGTGTGGGTGTGTGAGTGCACCTGCCAAGGCTGCGCCAGCGCACCGTAGAGCACTGCCATTTCACGCGATAGAGCCTAATGGCATGCAACATTCACTGTCACCTGACCATGAATTTAACATGGTAACATCAAAGCATGGTTGGCACATTATCTATAATGGTTAAAATAATAGTAAGTTTCAACACTCCATATTTCATAGCTCTAGATCTGACTGTAAAAAATGGCCGTTACAAGGATTTGAGATTCGCGAACTTCAATGCCATCCTTTGGCATTTATAATAAAATTTGTCTGAGAATACTGCAAATACAATGACAGATTATCAAGCATCTACTCAGGGCCGTTGGAGGTGTGCGTGCCGCTATCTTCTGTAGGCGATTTTGGAGTAAACTGTCTGGCAATATTAACGCGTACCTGCCCCTACCTGGCATCTCACATTCTTGCTCTATCTGCGCCTATTGGAGCTGCGCGAGTGGCGTAACGGTGCCTGCGTGCTTGCAACTCTAGCTTGAACTTTACCTACTCGCAGACCTGTCCTCGATGGCAAACCGTTCCCAATCTTTGACACATCTTACCATTGATTGACAATGTAATTATAAATGCTGAGTTCTTGTTCTGTTCAAGTCCGCGAGACCTTCGAGCCGCAAGTTTTGAATCTATTAATGTTTTTATAGTTACAGATAAACAGTGATTAAATACCTGTTCGAAAGGAAACTATGATTCATAATAATGGACGCCTAACTAGTCGGTTATTATCCAGTCAAGAATGTAGTATCGAAATGCGGCAATGCCACTAAATAATGAAACATAACCTTACGTTAAGATAAAAAGACATTGAAAATATAGCGAGCTCATAAAACCCCATCTTGAGTCCAACACAAACAGAAGATATTTTAGAATATCATAAAATTTAAGAATAGCCGTGCGTGTGCGCTTGTACATTCAGCATACATTCGTGAATAGCTTCAGACATCGATTGTTAAATATTGAAGCGCCTAGTTTTTTGTGATTGAGCTGTATTGTTTTTTGCTACACACATGTCAAACAAGTTTTGTTTCTGTGAAGTATTTAGGTGTGTATTATTATTTTTGAATCTTGTTCTCATTTCTAAAATTTCTGTGCCGTGAACTAGCGACCTCGAAAACTTTAAGTAATGCTGATTAACATTGCAAAACAAACCAGGTCTTGATTTATATTTATAACTAGCTTTTGCCCGCGGCTTTGCCCGCGTAGTAATGTTGAATACTGGAATTCGGTTAAATCGGGGCCCAACTCAATTGAATCACTAAAATACGTATATTATTGCATTTTTTCCAAGCCGCTTGCAAGTCTTTAAGTTTGCTTGAGGATGATCAAATTTAATATAAAAAATTATTTAGCAGCTTAGGCTGTACAGTATCTATAATAATTATGTCCGTCAAACAGTCGTCTGCGTGGACCTACAAAAAAATAGCCTATGTCCGTTTCCGAACCTTATGCTATAACTACCTATCCAAAAATGCAGCTCCATCTGTTCAGCCGACCAATAAATACGCCCATCCCCGTCCCCATTCCCAGCCTCATCCCTATAAGCGGCCCCTTCCCCATCCCCATCCCTATACCAAATGTAATTTTAATATGAACACGCCCATCCCCGTCCCCATCCCCGTTCCCTCCCTCATCCCCATCCCGAACCCCATCCTCACCCCATCCCATCCCCACCCCCATCCCGATTTCAACTTTCATCTTAATATGGACACGCCCATCCCCGTTCCCAGCCTCATCCACATCCACATCCCATCCCCACCTGTCCCCACCAAATCCCCACCCCATCCCCACCCCATCCCCATCCCGATACCAATTGTAATCTTAATATGAACATGCCTATCTCAGTCCCGTCTCCGTTCCCAGTATCATCGCCACCCCCACCCCCACCCCCATCCCCACATCTATCCCCATACCTATACCAAATTTCATTTGAATATGTACAGCCGTTCAAAGTTAAGGAGAAACAAACGTACTATCACTAAAACTTCGTTTTTTTTTTATACTAACGGGAGCTGATTTTGAAAAAACTGTGACACCCGTATCTTTTTATTTTTATAGTAGAATATGTATACCAAGTTTTGTATCAATCGAACCAGAGAATAAAAAGTTTCATACAAACTTTAACACCCCATTTAACCCCCTTCGGGGTTGATTTTCGAAAAATCCTTTCTTAGTGGGCGTTTACACCTCTCCAAAAACATACCCTCCAAATTTCAAGTCTCTACGTTTAGCGGTTTGGGCTGTACGTTGTCTATATGTCAGTCAGTCAGTCAGTCAGTCAGTCAGGACAAAGCCTTTTATAGTTATAGATTAAAAAATAATTTAGCAGCTTAGGCTGTACAGTATTTATAATAATTATGTCCGTCAAACAGTCGTCTGCGTGGACCTACAAAAAAATAGCCTATGTCCGTTTCCGAACCTTATGCTATAACTACCTATCCAAAAATGCAGCTCCATCTGTTCAGCCGACCAATAAATACGCCCATCCCCGTCCCCATTCCCAGCCTCATCCCTATAAGCGGCCCCTTCCCCATCCCCATCCCGATACCAAATGTAATTTTAATATGAACACGCCCATCCCCGTCACCATCCCCGTCACCATCCCCGTCACCATCCCCGTTCCCTCCCTCATCCCCATCCCGAACCCCATCCTCACCACATCCCATCCCCACCCCCATCCCGATTTCAACTTTCATCTTAATATGGACACGCCCATCCCCGTTCCCAGCCTCATCCACATCCACATCCCATCCCCACCAAATCCCCACCCCATCCTTATCTCCACCCCACCCCCACCCCATCCCCATCCCCATCCCCATCCCCATCCCGATACCAATTGTAATCTTAATATTAACATGCCTATCTCCGTCCCGTCTCCGTTCCCAGTATCATCGCCACCCCCACCCCCACCCCCATCCCCACATCTATCCCCATCCCTATACCAAATTTCATTTGAATATGTACAGCCGTTACAAAGTTAAGGAGAAACAAACGTACTATCACTAAAACTTCGTTTTTTTTTATACTAACGGGAGCTGATTTTGAAAAAACTGTGACACCCGTATCTTCTTATTTTTATAGTAGAATATGTATACCAAGTTTTGTATCAATCGAACCAGAGAATAAAAAGTTTCATACAAACTTTAACACCCCATTTAACCCCCTTCGGGGTTGATTTTCGAAAAATCCTTTCTTAGTGGGCGTTTACACCTCTCCAAAAACATACCCTCCAAATTTCAAGTCTCTACGTTTAGCGGTTTGGGCTGTACGTTGTCTATATGTCAGTCAGTCAGTCAGTCAGTCAGTCAGTCAGGACAAAGCCTTTTATAGTTATAGAAGAAGATACTGTGATCTTCTACAGTATTAATCCCTACTAAAAATCAACACGACTAAAGCGTTAAGCGTGATCCTAGTTTGGGTTATTCCCTATAATAATATGATCACCGCGCCGGCTCGCTTCACTCGCCATCCCACCCTTCGCTCCACTCAGCCTCGTATGGTTCGCTCTCCTCAGGGGCGAACGCTAGAGCTTCTGGTGGGAGCCTACCCGGAGTCTGGTCAGAGACTCCGGGTTCCAGTGACAGAATCAACATGCGTCAGTACGTTTAGCTTGTTTTTTTTTACTAAAACCCACTTCCCCTCCCCATCTGTATTTTGTCAATTTATAAATATTTTGATACGTACCTACCCATTAATTAGAATTAACAAATATCAATGTTAATAAATATTAGGTCAAGCATAATTTTTTGAAATTATTGTTCGGTCAAACAATATTATTAAAAGTGAACAATTATTTGGAATGAATTTAATGAATTTATTTATTTGAATGTTTATTCCTATAGTATATTATAATAGTAAATAAATAGGTTGCAAGAATAATTATGTGAACTAATCCAACTGTTGTATACTGTATCTCTAGTGTATTTCCGTTGTACTATCTTATCGAGTACTAATAGGGATAGGGGGCTAATAATCCATAGTTTCCATAAAAAATTAACGTGATAGTAATGTTTCAGATTTTAAACAATTATATGTTTTCAGCTTAAATAAATAATTGGTTTCAGATTAAATTGATTACTTGTTTCAGGCTTAATACTTTTTATTACAGAATAAATTAACACATGAATTAATAACTTTTTATTAATACAGTATACAACAGTTGGATTACAATGAACTTCCGCAAAGTAACGCCTGATTCAATAACACATGCGAACTAATTTTATATGACATGAAATAATATACTTAATGTGATATTATAGGAAAAGTTATTATAAGAAACAAAGGAGAACCATCTGTGGAGCGTAGCTTGGTTTAAATATAACCGAATGAATAGTAAATAACCTCAAGTATTGACGTAGGCAGCTCACTTACTTGTCGATTCATGGCACATGCCAATCAATGATTTCATGGATATGTTTTTGCAGACCTTTCAACAACGTGAGCAGCCAATCAAGGGTACGATTAAAGTAATGTTCGGCTTTATCTTTTAATAAGATACATGTAGGTACGCATGTAAAATGATAACTGTTATGTAAGATACCTTTATAGAATGTCGAAGGCATGTGCACCTTGAATCTCGTGTTGCATTATGATTCGTGTCAGAGATCCGGCGAGTCACGGCATCTTGCCGTCAAATGTCGATTCCCTTGCATTGTTTGTATTGTCTTATCGGGCCCGATGTGATGTCATAGTTCATAGGACCGCCCTCGACGTCGCTCAGCATTTCGCAACTTGATGGATGTTTCGGGACGGGCAAGGTACAAAAAGGTGGGTGCGTCCGACACAGCGTTGCAGGTAATTTCGTGGCCATTTACAAAATGGTCAAGTCATATTGTTGGGTGTTAGTTGTGCAACGTAGGTCAAAGGTTCAGCGGTCGGAAGCGCGGGGGGACAGGGGAGCCTCAACAGGTGTACGAGGCCGGCGCGCGCGCATGGGAGCGACGCGAAGGCCGCCACAGCTCGTGGCGTTCTCTAATGTCGCAAGTTTAGTGATCTTACGATTACTGATTACGGTTTCCATAGTTTTTTGCGGTTTCAATCTAGGCTGGTTTTGCTCGGACATGGCATTACTTTATTAGTCAGAGTTATGAAATAATATTTCAACATGTTGAGTTACATCGATGGCAACCCATCTAAAACATCAGCAAATTTTGGGACTCACCTCTTTAAGACCATCGAGTCGACCGAGAGATTTGGACTGGCGCAGCGGCAGGAACGCTTTGAGCGCATCCATGCGCGAGGAGCGCTCGGGCTCCGCATTGGTGGCGACGGTGAGGTCCGCGCAGGAGAGGCGTGCCTTGCGGCGCTTGTCTAGCAGGTGCTTAGCGCGCGAGCGGCGCGGCACCGGCGCTTCTTCCTCCGGCTCGCTGCACACCTCGCGCGCTGCGTGCACCGTATGCCGCCGCCGTGACACCGGCGGCGACGTCAGCCGTGACACCAGCGACTCGAACATTATCGCGGCTACAAGCCGGCGCCGCTCACCCCGCCCTCATACAGACCCATTCTCGACCGTCCCGCAACATCGAACCCCTACAAGCAAACATTATTCTGTGACGGTGATGTCACCTGCAGCCTGGGTAACTCCGTGGCCTCCGTGGTTTCGTACATGCGATCACAGGCGGTATGCGCTCAGGTGTAGGCAATTTGGATCGTTGACCGATCCGCATCGCTATTGTCACTACGATGCCACTCTCGAAATAGCTTTTGTTTGTGATTCATTCACGCAGCGTGCGTACCGTGACGAACGGAAATGGCAAAACGCGTTCACATTTGCATGGGGCCATAACCAAAAGTAAAACATTTTAAACGAGCTCGAATTTAAATTCGTACGATGCATATGTGAACAATAGGCGTTGATCTGTTGAAAGACGTCTAGCTCTGGTGCAAAGTTTCACACGGTTTGTGTATAACTTAGGTTCATTAACCCAGTTACCGAGTTAATATTATAATTAAGAGAAGTTCGGTCTAATCTCACTCAAAGAGTGTTCGCGATCGAAGATATCGAAAGTTTTGTGTCCACAACATTGTTGTGGCACCGTGCCATCACAGCGGCGTCTGTTGGACAGAAGCTCGCAAGGCCAATAACTGAAAACGAAAATAGAAACCAATCCGAAGATACCTGTCACGTGTCGTGCATCATGTTCGTAAAAATCGTTTAGAGCGCTGTTAAAATATGAGAGCATTTTATTATAAAATATTTAGTCCAAACTTTCATTTCTCACGATTATACACCGTTAATTATATTATTAATATTAAACAATGTGATTATTAAATCAACAATTTCATATTGGAGACGTATACTATTCTTATCTTTTATATCTGAGCTACAGTGTTCGCATAGATTCAATGACCCACCCAATTTCACAACTCTTCATTCTGTGTCAATTCACTATGCTTGTTGCGTTAATGCTACCTAAGTATTCACATTTTCCTACGCAACGCCGACACCACTAATGAGACTATGTGGTCCATTTTCCAAAGGTAAAACTGAAAGGGATTTGTAAAAGTAAAAATAAACAATCGCAAAAATACTCTTTGGACGCGCCTTCAATCAACAAAGCCGTAAACGTAATGTGTTCATATTTTCACTTTTACACCTGAGTCAAGAAAATTGTTTACTCACCTCTTTTATGACAAGCGTGTATTCTACACGAGTGAGAAAAGAGCGTAATGATTATCTTCAAAATAATTTGGACTCTGGTTATGTTCAAAAAATATTTATATTTATGGACGGACTTGAAAACATAAGCCGAAGAGCCCACAATACGTGAAAGCAAACATAATTTTAAGATTGTCGCCGAAACATATATAGAACTTTTATTCAGGCACTAAAAGAAAAATTTAAGGCATTAAGACCTACTAAATACTAGGTACGAGTACTAGGTGGACCGACGACATTGTGGATGTCGTTACTACCAGTGGATGCAAATGGCAGATTGGCGTCAGTGTGGTGGTCCAAGGGAGAGGCCTTTATTCTGCAATTGACATTTTCTGGTTGATGATGAGAAGAAAAATGTGATAGAAAACTTAGTAACAAAATTTCGGAATAATTCATTAAAGAACATTTTTAAGCTGGTACGTTTATAGGATTACTAGAGGTCGCCCCGCGCACTTTGGCCGCGTACGAAACCGGAGGCTCGTAACCAGTTACGGCAGAAGAAAAATTCTTCGTTATACGATACTGGTTACTAGGAAAAATGATTTTTTCTTTACACGATCCCGACTATTTATTTCGTAACTAGTTTCAGTGACGACGTCCGCCTACGGAAGAAATTCGCCCGCTCCCAAATATCTTCCATACCGCTGGGCACTTATGTTTTTCCTCCATTTACACCCCTTTTGATCAACCCTGGCAAAAGTTATCATTGTTAGTGTTTCGAAAAGCCTATCCAAATTTGTATGCATTTATTTAGAAGCCACTGCACACAGTGGACTTTGGAATACATATAAAACACGTACAAATTAATAAATAAACAAAGTAGGCATTTATTAATGTGACTGCTACTGCTCTAAATTTAATTTAATGATGTAAATGAGTCTATGATACTTGATGAATAAATGATTATTATTACTTAATCCTAAGCTGACTCGATCAAAAACTTTAAACTAAAAACTTAAAAATATTTTATAATGGAGTTTTTGTCAGGATGCATAATTTAAATTATGACGTAGTAAGTGATGCGGCGCCGCAAGGCTGTCAGAGTCGGTGGTTCCGACTGGTAGCAGTTTGTGGAGCATGGCTCAGCTAATAATACGGTTAGTCCTAAGCTGGCGACGTCGACGCAAACCGGTACGCGGACCGGTCCGGTGGCTGAGTGGCTGCCCCGCGCGCATCCTACCCCTTGCTTCTGAAATACACGCATACACTTCACCGTATCAAGAGAGTAGTTAGAGAGCCATCGCGGCTAAGCTTCACAGAGCTCTCATTTCACAGCCTCGCGGACAGGACTCGGATCGGGTGTGCCGGGATACGAACAAACCGGCAACATTATACGGCCAGCGGTCTGCGTAACCGCAGTTTAGACGAAACGTTAATATCTGAGAGAAACAAAACCGACATCGCGTTGTTCCACTGCGACGTCGTCTTGTGGCGCAATATTAAAAGATTCAAAACAACATATCGATAGTTTTCACGAGAAAATCGTGAAGATAACTAATGCAACGTGAAAACAATTGGCGAAAGCGCGGTATAACGTTGAGTTAGCCAATCGCGAGCGCAGTGACAAAGACGTAGATTAGAAAGTGTGTTGTGTATCAGGGGCCGTGATACGGGCCGCGCACACGCTCTGATTGCCGCCCTATCTTCAAATCTGTCGCACAGCCGCCGCAGTCTCGCTGCTCACATAATCATGTAGTTCAATGTACTTCCATAATCAACTGCCATATTGTATCATACCATGACATTGCATTTTTAACTTCGTTTAATTTTTCTATTAATCCTCATAACTCTTCAGAGAGAGTTCAAATTGTAGTCGATACATAAATATGGTGATATTAGTGATACTTACTTACTTTAAGATTTAGTAGATCTATATCATAAAGTAAGTATCATGATTTAGTAGATCTATTTAGCGCTCGTGGCGTAGCTTGTCTAGGTGATTCTAAACGATCACCGATGTTAATCAACGGACGGTCCGGTCAGTCTTCGGATGGGTGATCGTGAGTGGCATTTATTTCTGAGCGCTACCGTGGGTCGGATGACACGTTAAATTGTTGGTCCCGGTTCTTTGTTCTAGATTCTATAACAACAACCGTAAGCCATGTCAGAGGCATTCGGGCGGCACACTAACTCTGACACTAGGGCTGGCCACTCAGCCTATACGAACTTACTTACTTACTTAGTAGATCTATATCAGAGATGATCTATTTGATTGGCATGTGACCGAGGCAGATGGAATAGCATATGAGAGAATATTATTCAGCGGTAGGATGATATCGCATAAACCTTTGCCAAGCAAGGATCAACTAGGATAGAGTAGATAAAGCTATGGACGTAAAAAAGCTCCCATATTTTATTGCCTCATACTTCTATCAAATCATGATAGACCAAGCATCCTATTCGAGATAAAACTTATTTTTTTCTCTCAAAATATGGTGAAGTACAAGAAGCAGTAAAACCACGTGAAAAAAGAGATATTGGTTATCTCCAATACGAAACAATTTCATTATGATCGATGGGGTATACCGAATTCATTTATTATACTGACTCATTTTTTGTGGCCAGACAGAACTGTCAAGGATTGACTTTGTTTCTTGTTTTGTGAGCCTTGAAGGACTGGAATTTATACCCATAACCAAAAAGGCCGAGGTAAACGAACTATGAGCAACACTTCAGGTTGAAAAACCTCGGCTGTTACGTAACTAGATAAAGCTTTGTTGCACAATAGAGATCTATTTTCAGGTGCGGGTTACGGAAATGTGTCTCGGCTTAGGAGGTCAGGCGGTGACCTTGGCTGCAAGTGGGTCGCTCGTGAGATGGCCTATCGGGTGGCAGACGTCACGCTCTGGCCCACCACGATCGCGCCGCCGCCTCCTGACCCGCCACGCGACGCAATCTCGGTCCAGTTCCACTAACCGGAAAAGCTTCTGAAAAAACCGATCTCAACAGACGATAAGGCGACACGTCAGACACGAGACCAACTAAGTTTCGGACGGCCTAACAAGTTACTACAACTTGCGGTTACACCAGTCAGTTTATAAATGTTTTGTGGAATATTCAACTAATCGCACTTGAAGTGCTGCGCGCTCTTTCCGTAGTCGGTAGCAGTTATATCGCAGTACCCGGCGCAATTGTGCAGTATTGCAGGCAAACGACCGACCGCGGAATAGTTTTTCTTAATGACGAGACGTGAGTGAAAGCAGCTGGAGACCTTCTTAATTTATTCAAGGCTTTTTATTCAAACATTATAGTGTCCCACAACTTGTGTACACCACGCCCACTCTCGCACTCGCAGCGCTATATTGGTATTTCTTTGAAGATTTAGAGTTATACTCAATTTATTTTATTGTGAACTATTTAATGCTAAGCTTCCAAAGCAGTCAATTTTATTATGGTTTATGTGTTTATCCAATCTATTTTTATCGGCATTTGACATAGTGTTCCAGCGGTTTTAGAAAATGTTACTAGAAATATTTTTACACGTCAACTAGAGACGCATGTTTATGTTTCTGCTCTTCCGTAGCGTAAACAACTCATTAGTTGTTTAAGGAGTGTCAAAACTTAGAAGCGTCGTATTGTTAAGGTAACACAGAATGAGACGAGCAAACGCTCTCCTATACATATAACGCCTTCTCATGACCAGAACAGGTCCCCAGAATTTTGACATACAAGAAAGCCCATTCAGGTCCACAATAACATATTAAATGGCTTTATTACTTAGAAACTTCGACATTGAGTCCTCATAGGATAACTTTGTGAGCCATAGTAGTACCTATCAAACTGTAGCACAGTTATGTGTACACAGTACCTACCGCTTGGCAGCTGAATATCCAACACTAAGATGGTGCCAGCCTAGGCGACCTCCCTGCATGGACCTCCCACCCACCAAAATGAACTAATAACCACTAAGATGGAACAGCACAGTGCAGAGGCATCTCCAAGTGTCTATGAAGGGCGAAGGCCCGTTACTTGGTGCTCGTAACTCGTATACCTATATTAGCTGCAGCGTGACAGAGTTATTTAAATGTTTCTAACTGTTGCCTCGACCGATGGGAGCGCTATAACCCGGTCGTTTGCTCTCCGGCTCCATTTGACCACCACATCACTTAGTTTGAATTATAGTCGAGATGATTAAACTTGTAGGTTACATTTCTTTCATCAATTTGTTATCTGTGTATAAAGCATTCGTTATACTTCTATAACGGTTTCTAAGATTCTCGGGCGGTCGAACCAATTACGAGTCAATAAAACGTGTTAAATAGAAACCTTGACTTCTGTAAATGCAGCGTTAATTGCTAGGTCAAGGAAGAGCTTACTAATAAAATTGAAATGTTATGTACTATTTCTTTGCCGTATTTAAGTTTAGTTAAGAATACGAGTATACAATTTACCTACTTTCTTTGGGTCAGCAGGTTTGATGCTTTGAGGTACATTTGTAACGGTAGGACAACATAATTACATCAGGTCGATGGATCTTCAACATGTTTCTCTGATCATGTGAAGTCTAGTTTTTGAGTTAAGAGTCTTTGGATCCTTCAACAATAAGTATTTAAATTTTAGCAGATTTTTATTTTTTATTTTGGTATTACATTTGGATAGATGATTTTTAGGATTCCGTACATATTTTTTGTCCAACGGGACCCTATTTAGTACGTAACTTGCGCCGTCTATCTGCACCACCTATTATAATATAATTTTATTATGTACCTGATTTTCTTTGTTTTACACTTGAAAGGCATCAATTTAAATAAATGAATACCAAAAACATTATACAAATTGTGTAGTAGTACGGAAATCTAGGTGCCGAGACCAACTCGCACTTGACTGGGTATTTAAACAAAATTATCGAAGTTAGTGGCGTAAGAGATTTGTTTGTTACTTCCGTAAAAGTATAAATGATCTGAGAGTTTAGAATATCATTAATCAACAGTTTAATTTTGTAAGAAGCGTGACAGTAAAACATTTTAACCAACGTCACTATATTTCACGTGCCGTGGTAGTTAATTATGCCGTTCCTCTTCTCAGAAAGAAATAACATTTTTATTCCTTTTTGGATAGTAATAAAAATTCTTCCCTACAGTTTTAACTGGATTCTAATGCAGTGAGCTTTGTCATGAGTCGTTAATACGACGAAAGTGGACGGAAACACACTAAACAAAGTGGCTAAACGTTTTAAAAAGTGGATAACCACACAAGACGTGTTGAATGTGTTCGTTTACACTCGCTAGTCCATAAGCAATAAGCAGGCAGGTAGTTAGAAAACGGACGTGTTTCGTAAACGACACAATCAGTAACAATATTTGCTATTAGATAAAACAAGAGACACGTGAAATTTGGTAATTACCGAGACCAATTTTATTATATCTTATCTTGCATCCATTAGCTCCACCCACATACAAGTGTTAACGGCTACGTTCAAGATTTAGGCCAATTTTTAAAGCAGTTAAAACTACATTATGTTTTAAATATATGTCACTCGTTTCCTTGTATTGCCACGGAGCCAAATTTTAGACTTGACGAAATTCAAATTTGTTACTCACTGTTATTTTAGTAAAAAACTGTTTGGTACAATTGCGTCACGAGAAATAAAAAGTCAGTCTTGTTTTTGCTGAAAAATTTAGATCGCTTACTAAAACGACCGCTAGTTAACTGCGTTTCTTCAAAAGATCTGCAAAAAGCTAAGAAATTAGGAATATTACGTTTTCAACAGCTAAGTGGTCCTAATAAGAAACCGTCCCGCAATAATTGGCTATAATCCAAACATTTATTTGTTGATTTAACTATGGATACAGACATTGAACCACAAAACCCGACAAATATTTAATTAATATTAATCTTTCGCAATCAATAATCATATGATCAAAATAGTTAATCACATCTCAGTTTTCCCTGATTACATGAATTTGGAAAACATTGTCTCTCTGTTACCTTTTCATGACTAAATGACAAAACATAGGTTCTAATAAATCTTGATCAAATTTGATGTAACGACAGAAAGCGTTACGAACTTACAAAGATCGATGGATTTCCGCTCAGTCCCGAAACATACGAAATTTTGAAATTGCGGAATTAAGAGCGGTTTGCGTATCGTCGCGTCGTCAGCCATAAAACGTCCACTGCTGGACGAAGGCCCTTAATAGAGGGGTGTTGCCATAATCCCCACGCTTGGCAGGCGGCTTGGGGATCGCAGAATGCTCACCACCGTTAACCAAGAGTAACCAAGAGTAGTTTGCTTTTATAAAGCTTTAATTAAATTAACTGCTTCAATGACAATTTACAAATCGTTAATCAGTCAATACGTCAACGTAAATTGATGGCTGAAACTGTGCATGAGCAAATAAATTGTACAGCCTCTGTGTTAATTAGAGAAAACCCAGTGGGTCAATGGCAACGACAGCCAAAGCGCAAAAACCTAAGCTCATTCAGACTTGACTGAGATCAATGGCGCAAAAACGCTGATGGTCTGATTAATTTCTAGCCCCATGATCAGGCGCTTCGGCTGAGGACTATTGTTCCACTGAATAAAGAGATTTCTCCACAGCCTGCCCCGTCAATGTAACTGCTCATTTGAATTAGCAGAGAAAGTTCAAATCATAAATAGATCGCGAATTCATTACGTTCCCGAACGCAATGATGCGATTTTAATTGGTAGATTGTATTTAATGACTGTTTTGATGTAGCGTCGTTTGTGTAGATATTTCATTATTTTGCAATTTGTTAGCTTGTCTATAGAAGATAATTTTGTCGTAAAGACATGAGGAAACTGAGTCGCATTGAAATCAGTGTGTCATACGTGATTTGCCTCGGGGTGCCTAAAAATACTAGCGAATTGAAGCATTGAGAACTTTTTGTACAGCGTTGAAATCATACTTTGGCAGACAATCTTGACTGCAGCAAATCATGATAGGCGTATTATAGATAGGATGGAATAGTATGAAATGGCATTAGGTTGCAGTGTTCACATGTGAATGCACACGAAGAGAGAACCTAGATATCATAGTACGACACGTGCTGTTGGGAAGCCTTGTACACTAAGCCTGTTAGCTAGACCAGATATGCCTAAGTAGCCTAGTCTTAGGTGTCATTCATGGCAACAGTGGATGCAACTCTAATATGCAAATAGTAATGACCTCCATAGTAAAAAAATATCAGCCATTAAAGTTAGGTTAAATAGTATAGTATTGTGTACGAGTTTCAATGGGAGGAAGTTAGACAACAACGCAAATGACTCAGAAAACACCTTTTAAAATTATATAACATCTCGGAGTAAGCACAAAATAATGATCAACATTGTTGGTGACAAAATAGAAGAAAGACATCGCACTGTTGGCGCACAAAATCGGTTTAGTAAAAGAGAAACGGAAAGTCTTGAGACGGGCGAATATTGAAGTAATGAGGCGTTATAATCAGATCTTCCGCCATCGGAGGTTGGGAATAGAAAGCTCTAGTTGTCAAACGAGCCCTACAAGCCGTCGCCTTTGCGGATGTTTACGCCAAGGATAGAAATGAGAACCAACAACTTGTTTCAAAGAAGGCACTATTAACACTAACGATCATCTCTCATCCTCGATACATCCCATAGACCGCAAAGGAAGACGTAATTAACCAGCCGAGAAACTAGTTGATACCCGACACCGTCATTATGTCTAATGCACTTAACAATGTGTTCTGCTGAGATTCAAAGATAATTCCGATTATTAAGGACGAACATTAGTAAGATTCCGACCGATGCATTGTGTTTGGCTATTATGTACCTACTTTTGTGAAAACGTAGAATTATTAGTTAGTGTTTGCTAAATAACCTTTTGCCATTACGTTGTTACCGGTTTGGGGTACAGGTCTCGGAGTCTGTGTGATGTAGAATATTTCCGTTGAGATCTTTTTTGTTAGGATGGTTAGCGAATGGCAGACTCAAACCTGTCCAATGAGCCTCACTAAGTCACTAAATTCTGTCATGACGATATTTTTCTAGGAACAATGTTATTTCTCAGCCTTTAGCCTTACTCAACTTTTATTAAACCAATAAATAAGGATTTTCAAGGCTGAATATCATCACATTTTAACGGGAAATTAATCTGAATAGACTAACATGTAGTGTAGCTTATTAGACAGATTTGATAACTAAACCATAAGAATTGTTTCGAAATTGGTACTTCGGATATATTCTGATCATGCTTTAGGATGTAGAATAATTAAAAGAGTAGATGTCTCATTTCTAGTAAGTACATAACAAACAACAACGCTAAAACATAAAAGTCATCTCTGATATGAGTGTGATTTAAAAATAATCAATTATTGCTCATTTAAGATATTAATAAAAGGGTAGATAAGATTTGTAAATAAAACTTAAAAGGCAACAATTTCATCTTACAATGCGTTTGGTTTTACGTCAGATTTTAAAACACCTGAGTGCCTACTTCTGTGATCGCATGTTCATTAAATTATAAGTAATTTTATATGTCTGCTGCTAGGTACAGGGATATAAATACAGCAGCACTTCTAAAATATGATTAAATTATAATACAAATCAGCTAACGGAACATTTGAAATAGATGGAATCGAGGCCACAGAGTCACCATCTGCTGATCCAACACTCAATAACACAATCACATATCATCAGATTAATTACCATAAATCATCGAACATCACAAATTCCGTCGCATGAGAATCGAGCACTGGCTTCATCAAGGGCCACTTTCCATGTAGGTAGATGGAACAGTCACTCACACACAGCCGCTACCAGAGAGCGTCGCACGCGATCCAAAAGAAAAAATAACACGGTTCTTTCACTGAGTCAAATAAAATTTTGTGTTCTCCTCGAAGACACAAGACACATCACACAATTAACCAGTCAGTATTTAAGGATCGCTGGAAAGCAGCGCTAGTTATTTTCGACGTAGAAGTTTGTTGACAGCGTGTGCGGACAGAGACGTGATCGCCGCGCTCGCGCATACTCCGGTGTGAAGTCGGCCACGGGCCAGCGCGCCAGGCACCGGTAGGCGGCGCTGCGGTGCACGGAGTTGCGGAGCCTGACGCGACGTCTCCGCAGGAATGCGCGGCGCGCGGCTCGAGCCCGGAGGCTGCGCCGCCGTCCGATAGTCCTCAACTCCAACACCAAATATAATTAAATCGCAACACCCCATCGCCATCTCAACTCTATAATGCACGCTTACGATCAGGTTCTATCCTACGTCGGTATTAACTCAACGGGAAAGTACAGTTAGGTGCAGACGAGGGAATGCGTGCGAGGTCACGGAGCTAGTCGTGAATGACAAGCCTTCCGATGAGGAGTAAGATTTTGCTCGATTAACCTAGTTAGTCTTTTTTTAAATTAATTACTTCTTTCGACGAGTTGATGAGCAGATGTGGCTGATTTACAAAACTTTATATTCCTAATCGACTCTCACTTTTCCAAAGATCCAATTAATATAACTTTCCTACTAAATTACTAATAGGAAGTAAAATTGAGAGCACAGTTTAGAAGCGTGAATGCAAATGCATCGGATCTTTTATCAAACAATAGGTCGAACCCTTGGGACTAACTGAATGTAAAATCGTACCGAAGAAGTTGTGAAGCCCGCTGAATGCGGATCCACAAGTTTTGCGGGTCATTGACGCATCCACCGCCTACGCCCCGAAAGCTGGTCAAAAAACGGCCTCCAAAGGCAAATTTAAAATCAAAGTTTTGCTAAACGTTTTCGTGGATAACCTTCGAGACTTAACCGAAACAAAGACAAACAAACAATAAGGTTAAGAGCTCAGTTTTGTCCAAACATAGCCCAAAATGTTTGCGGACACGTGTGCTGGTCGTCCTTCATTTTTGTGTGTGCTCATAATGTTTGATTTGCTTTGAAGACTCCGCTTTGTGTGCATAAAAACATGTGCTTGTTTGAAGGGTTTTTTTTATAATGGTATAAGGAATTCATAAATCTTCCACGTCGAATATCTGGTTTGACATTCCTCGAAGTGGTCGATTAGGACAAAGTTTTTGCGATCTCTCAAGTCATCTTCATTATGAGGCTGTTATGACATTTAAACATCTGCTAGACAGACCCATAGACATACATAGTAGAAATCATTGGACATACCATTACAATTTCCTACCATTTACCATTTTATAGAATTGTAAATAAATAAATAAAAATAATAAATAAATAAAATATGAAGATAATAATGTGATGGTCGAAAATGAAGACGTAGAAGATAGCTTTTTTCACTCTGACCTTGAAAAGGTCTAGAGTACATCTTTCAGAAAACAAGGAAGCCAGCAGCATGTTCTATTACTTGGGTACGTACGGATTACAAGTCGAAAATAGAGAACAGAGCCGAAATGTTTGGTACTAATTCAAGGAAAATCCACTATGTAAGGTTTGTAGTGGGCCGTCTCTTCTAGTCTTAAAGGTCCAACCGTAGGTACTCCGGACAGACTGGTCATCATTAAATTATCGTCATCTGCCTTCAGGCGTACATTAAGCTAGGAGTTTAGGTGAAGTATTCGAGTAGCTCAACACAATGCAGCGGATGTTAGCGGACGATAGAAATGAGCTCGATCGGAATAAGAGCGTTGCCACTGTGCACGCATTATTTTCTCCTCATAGACATTATTTCGTTTACATAAACATCATAACCACACGACAAGCACGCTCATGTTTCTGCTTACGCAATAGTTACTATGCTGAGCTGTCTTAATGGTCTAGTTTTGTATTAGGTAGGCATAACTAGTTTTGTTAGTGTGACTAGTGTGTATTTTTAAAGTTATTCGTAGATTCAATTATGGCTGCGGAGTGTACGGTTACAACGGCATATACTTATATACTTTACATCGGGTACTACTACAAAATCTTGCTGTTTTACTCGAGTTTTTCCCGATTCAATTATCTCACACTTTCCTATACACAATGTCTACCTCGTGGTACAGATGATGTAAAATTTTGTCAAAGTTGGTTATGCATACTTTTTTTTTAAACAAACATAATCACTTTCGCATTTTTTACTCGTACAATGCTAATGAAGGTAATACAAATTATAAAAGCATTGATGAAATTTAATCCGTTTCAAATTGTCTTGTAACACTAAATTTGATATCTTATTATGTAATACAAAATATATTCGAGGGCATCGTGCAATGATTTCCATATACAATATAACTATTATCTATACTCATAATTAAATAAATACAGTCTAGGTCACTAATAAAATGCACGTAATGAACCTTCCTCAAGTCTTCGTAAGTAATTCCTAAGATATAAAGACTAAATGCATGGATGCAGCATTAGTCAGATCTCAATTCTGAGTCAGATATGAGTCACTAACCGGCAAAGAAAGCCTCGCTAAGGTTGAGCAGACACTGGTGCGCTACAAACGCCCCAAGAATCCCATTGTAACCACGCCGCGCAATTTATTGCCTTATCTCTTACCATGCTATGTTGAAATAGAGATATTACAATCTTTTTTATAGCTGACGCCAATACCGGTAGTTTAAAAAGCTTTTATTGGAACTATTAAGCTTTTGTCAAAGAAAACCAGTAGTACCGTAGTCTGTAGCGTATTACCTAATCGAAACTATAAAGCATCTATGAGTGCAGGTGTGAAAACGACAAGTATTTGTGAAAAATCGCGTGTGAAGTAGAGGCAGTTTTCAACGTCGGTGGTGCGGTCGCTGTCAGTGAAATTGCGCGTGTAGAAAGCAGAACTGGGAGGGACGAGGTGGTTGCACAGTACACACGCACTGCAACAGTGCCCGTTCAGACGTGTATATACACAACTAGTTATTCCAAACTGCTAACCAACCAGAAGTCAAGCGTAACTTGAGACGACGAGGAAGTAACAATCTTGTTAGCTCTATAGTTCCCTGTCAATAGGCTCCTTCTTGCCCATTGTCATACAACCGTATTTTTACTGCCTCATAAATTAAACTTTTCAAAAATAAAGTCAATCTTTATTCATATATTTATTAAGGTACGTTCACATAAATCAGAATACATTCTTAACAGAAACAAAATGAATTTTTAACAGTTACGAACTAAACTATATCCCCAAAACATCACATCATGGCCGATAGAAGTTTGATATAGAAGAAATTATAATTTAAGTAGGTTATTAAATAGTTAACATTCTATTGTTAGTGACTAAAAATACAAAAGTTTTATTTATCTAGCAACTTTAATACTGACATAAACTTATGTATCATTACGGGTTGTGAATATTATCTTCTTTACAATTCTTTTAAATGTAGGTAGGTTTTGAACGCAAATATCAACGAGGCAAAATATTCTTTAACGATCAACAATAAACCATAACACTTCTGAACAGTCTTCGAACAGTCAACGAATCTGTTTCGTGCATAACGGCACAAAACAGTAGGTATTTTTTAGGTATAGCATAGCGGGGCTTAGTGCATATCGGAACTAACCCAAAAATCGGTTTATTAATAAAGAAATTACTTAACATAAATTTTATGATAGAATAAGAGCGCACGATAACTAGATGTGACATCAAATTTTACTATCAAATATATAATATTAAAAAAAATTCGTCGTAAATTTTAAGTCATTCAAATTCTATAGTAGATTGAGGCAAAGGGATAGAGCATCCCCTTTTAATCCCCGAAAAAATAAAAAACGCTTCTCTATAAAAAAATCTTCAGTGAGTCGGTATATAACGTTATTGCGTTATCTAATATTTTTAGCTTATAGTATGTTATCTATCAGTAATCTACCCTATACCAACGTAAAGAAAAAGAAAGGTAGTAAATACAAATTATTATTATGATTTGTTTTCTTCGATTCGTCTCGCTCCATATTTTAATCGGAGGTCGGTCATTGAGGTCACATTTTGGAAAGCAGCGATATTTTCTGCTTTATCCTGAGCGACATAACAGTTAACACTACAAAATATGGTTTCAAAATTGAGTTCAAAACTCTGACGGTATACTGCACTCATCACCTGACACATACATTATTTATTTTAGTTATTGGGCATTACATGCCCAATAACTCACTAGAAATATTTTCATTTCAGTCCGGAAAACATTCAACATTGTCGATTACGGAAGCACAGCCAGGCGGACATACTTTAGTCTATAACAACCGTTTCGACTAACGCCACATGCACTCAACAATAATTACACATAGCAATTTTTTTTATTCTTAATAGACTGGCGTTTGACTGCTAACTCGTTTGATGTTAAACAAAGATGCAGTCCACGATGGAGCACGCTTGCCGAGAAGAAACCGATTCACTCGCGACTTGAAGACACCCAGAATAATAATAATAACATAATATATATTATTATAATTTTGTATAATATAATAAGCATGAAATGAGTACTGCCTCAGTTTCATAAAACTTTGTATGAATTTTGTACAACAGGCGCGTGTACCTGTAAAATTTGCATAACAAGTAATATACGAAGATTCCTACAGACGCCTCCCAGCTTAAAAGTTTAATAAGTAGCTATGACTTTGCTGCGGATATATGCTGATAAAGGATTCCTGTCTCTCAGATTTATGGCTTCTCGTGTCACAATAAAAAATCTAATTGAACTCGTCCAGATAGTTCTCAAATGCAGATTTATGTTGGAAAGTGTTTATGGACTCTTAATACGGGGTGTTAGTTTGAACACCGTTATCCTTCTAGGATATCATTGTACTCATCAACTTTTACTATGGGGCCAATCCTGAAATCGCGATAAAAAAACAGTTGTTCCATACAAAAAGGTTCATCGATCTTGGACAAAATGTATGCAACAGCACGTATTTTTTTCGCGATTTCAAGGTTGGTCCCATTGTAAAATTTGTTCATAATGATGAGTACAATGAAATCCTAGAAGGATAACGGTGTTCAAACTAACAGCCTGTAGAACAATATAGAGTTCCAAATCCAAACTAACTTACTAACTAGTTCCCTCCCTATTAAGGGGGAGGCTTCGTCCAGCAGTGGACGTCTTCCGGCTGTTGATGATAGAGTTCCAAATCACAAGAATAGTTTAGTGCAATACTGGTATAGGTTACTATTTAAACGCTGAATAGGGAACAAGTATTGGCGCCAATGAGAAAATTAAAGTACCCGAGTTAAAATTATACGCTGTAAAAAAATATACAACCGACTTCAACTTCGAATACCTGGATGACATCTTCATATTTTCAAGTAATTTTAATTTAAAAACCAAACTACTGAACTGATTTCGAAAAAAATTATATAGGACCACCTCTGAATCACTACTAAACAAAAAAAAAATCATCGAAATCAGTTCATAATTGACGGAGTAATCGCGTAACATACATACAAAAAAAACCTCCTTTTTTTGAAGTCGGTTGAAAAGCCTGGAGACCGATTTTCAATTTCATAGGTACGCGTGACAAGTATGTAGGTCCTTGAATACGCGTGAGTTTTCACACGAAAATATAACCGTCTTTCAAACGATAACTCTTCCGAAAACTTACTTGAAAGTTTAAAGAATGAATGTATTTTAGGACTTAAAGAATTAAGTCCTTGTTCTGCCTGGTACACCTATCCCTGCCAAGCTATCCCTACCGGTAATTCTGGCTATTTTGTGAATATTTTTAGGTCTCAAATAATAGAGCGGTGTTTTCTATGAAAGTTTTTTAAATAATAATATTATAGATAAAAATAGACATCAGATCGCAATAATTTGCTGTGTAAATGTGCTCATGACAAAACCACTAAGAAGCAAACTGGACGGGCCAGCCATCAGATGTTCCCAGAGCTCTTCTTACGATAATCATTATCTATTGTGGAACCTTTTACAGGATTAAGGAACTGCAGCACGATTACCGTTCCTAACGATCGATAAATATGGCATTTAAATCGGTAAAACTCGATATTTTCTTAAATTCGTCAAAGAAATCAGCTAACCGACACGTCAAATTAGCGACATAATTATATACTCGCGCTGCAGCCTCCAAGTTTACTTATATGCCTACTGTTGTTTAATGATTGCAATAAATATATCGAGTACCTTGGATTTAAAAACAACTATTAACTTCTACCAACATTTTCTAAGAAATCACCTAAACAATGCTAACAATTTATAAGCAAAACGGATGCGTATATCCGTCTCATAGACTTCCTTTCCTTTTCTTTCTCCTTGTTTTTTTTCTTTTGGAGAGCGTGCTTCATCCTCTTATACAAGCTGTTTTGCGTTCCCGCCCAATGTACAGAGGTTGCTAAGATAAATATACTCATCGTTATAAACAACTTTTACTATGGGGCCAACCCCGAAATAGCGAAAAAAAAAAACAGCTGTTCCATACAAAAAGTTCATTGACTTTGGAAAAAGTATGGAACAGCTGACTTTTATTTCGCGACTAGAGGTCACCCGCGTACGGAAGAAATTCGGACCGCCTCCAAAATTCTCCACTTTAAATCAATCATTCCGAGCAAACTCTGCCGACTCCCCCCCCCCCCCCCTCTCTCGAGTCTCTCTCCCGTCTCTGTCAAAAAATATTTAAAACTGTATTATTTATTTTAAATGAACTATCCAAATCCAAATTTTCGTGACTAAAAGTCCAAAAACAAAGGACTTTCATACAAACTTCTCCCCCCTTTTTCCCTTGGGGGTCGAATTTCGAAAAATCCTTTCTTAGTACACCCCTCCGCATCGAGACGAATACACCCTCCAAATTTCAAGTCTGTACGACTAGCGGTTTGGGCTGTGCGTTGTCTGCCAGTCAGTCAGTCAGTCAGTCAGTCAGGACAGAGCCTTTTATTATATTAGATTTCATGGTTGCCCCCTTAGTAAAAATTGTTCATAACAATGAGTATATCTATCTCTGTAAATTTGGCAATGCAAATAACAGCTTGTAGTGCTGATCCCCATCCTTGTTTAGCATCACGCAGGATATCGTCAAAGGCAAAACCTAGAATGAAATGCACATCTTTAAAAAGCCTTACAGCCTCTTTTAACTAGAGATACAACAACCGGTTATACATTAATTCATGATTCAAGAAGTTTCAATGTCATCGACAATGAATAAACTTATTACAATCGCGCTCAACATTTGACGTGCTTCTTTCTTAACGAAATTAATCTAGGTGCGGCCTATTACGAAAAGCTTTCGTGACGAAATGTTTATTGTGAAATGTGACTTGTTTCTATCAGGTTGTTGAAGATTAACATATTTTTAGTCCGAGCACGTTTGCGGCGCAAAACTTGCCGCATAAGGAGACGGGTGTCATGTTAGGTAAGACGTACAGGTTGATATCGATGACTTTTGATAGCCTAATCCGCAGAAAACGGGATGTTGTAGGTGGTACTTGAACTTGGTGTTTTTCATACTACGTCGCATTTAAATTTTCCTTAGTCTTACTAGTCATTATCATAATCTCTATAAAACGCAAGCTTCGTAAAAATAAGACCAAATTTCCTAAAGCAGTCTGAGTTCATTGGCTGGGTGAACAGGGATAAGAAAATTATCATGCAAACAAATTAAGTAAATATATGTGAAAGCTATTTAACGACTATTAACACTAAGGTTCAAATATTTCGTTATAATCATAAAACTGGGGCCGTACTATGAACGCTTATTCCGGGACCGAATACGCTCAGCCGCCGACCCTGCGCGACTGTGAATTTTATCGCCTAGCAATAAGGTTCGCGGTCGCGCAGTGTCGGCAGCTGAACCTATTCGGGCCCGCTATAAGTGGTTCATGGTACGGCCCCAGTAAAGAAATAGTGATTAACCGTTATCTTAAACAGTTATTAACACTATGGTTGAAGTGGCAATGGGCAGGCCACATCGCTCGAAGAACTGACAACCGATGGGGAAGAAAGGTTCTTGAGTGGCGACCGCGAACCGGAAGACGCAGCGTAGGAAGGTTCCCACTAGGTGGACCGACGACATTGTAAAGGTCGCGGGCAACCGGTGGATGCAAGTGGCAGGTTGTCGTACAGTGTGGCGGTCTAAGGGCTCCCCCTTAGACCGCCACACTGTACACTGTACTGCCTTCGTTCAGCAGTGGACGTCTCCGGGCTGATGATGATGAACTCTATAGTAACATATATAGATATAACAAAGTTTTTTTTTCATTTGACAAAATTCGGACTGAATCCCATGCGTCAGGAAATAGGAAATCGCCTATCCAGCTCTATAGAATAAGAGCTTGGCTGACTTCACTATGAACATTTATTTGCTATTAACATTTATAGACGTCCAATTTTCAACCTGCAAGAAAGATTACATTTTGAGATATAGATGCATTTTAATCCAATTTATTTTTATTTTATCTCAGTTGCATTATGGCGTTGTAAAATAAACTTTGGCGCACTGTGTTACGAATCAATATGCAATTTGCCTTGATGTCAATTTTAGTATGTGTGGTATGTCCGCTCCGGATGTAGTGAGAGGGCGGCTAATTTAATCTAAAACAGCAGAGCTGAATTATTTCAACGTTTAAGAAGTTAACTACTAATCTAGCATTGATTAACCGATTGTTATACTTATAGTCAATGTTAAACATGACGTGAGAAATCCCGTAAAAATAAAACAAAAATGTGTCAAAACTACGTCACTTTTCATAGTACAAAAACTCATGATCTAATAAAACTATTATTATATTAGGCCAAGTATCTTATTATACCATGCAATAATACGCTTTTAAAAAAAATACAAAAATACAACCGACTTCAACATCGAATACCTGGATGACATCTTCATATTTTCTAGTAATTTTGATTTAAAAACCAAACTACTGAACCGATTTCGGTAAAATGTATATGGGACCACCTCTGAAGTATTACATACCAAAAAAAAAGATTCATCAAAATCAGTTCATATTTGGCGGAGTAATCGCGTAACAAACATACAAAAAAAAATACAGTCGAATTTAGAACCTCCTTTTTGAAGTCGGTTGAAAAGAAGAATAAGTAGTAAACAAGCAACTGAATGATGCAGTTTCTGTTTTTCTGAAAGAAGAAATGAAACAGCAGCTTTTTTCGCGATTTCAGGTATCCAAAAATACCAAAAAAAAATACATCATCATCATAATTGTCGGAGTAATCGCGTAACATACATACAAAAACATACAGTCGAATTGAGAACCTCCTTTTTTGAAGTCGGTAGAAAATCAGAGGAAAAATTGTGTATTAGTATTATTAACTTTGAAGCTGCTGTGTTTTTGTTTCTATACAAAAAGCCTAATAATTTTAGCAGAAACATTATATTAAAAAACTAGTTACGTATACGCACAGAATAAATAATAATAGCTATAGGTATGAAAGCATCATGTCCTCTATAACACTAGTTGGTTTTTTTGGTCACTACTGAGGTAATCAACTCGTTCTAAAAGGTGTTCTTCATACGTTCAACACTTATGGCTAGACGATCAACTTTGATATTTTCTAGTTTTGTATTTAGATTCTGACGTGTTGCCTTTTAAGGGTATAATTTAAGTTTGGATAGGATAGGGTAATAACGCGTAATTTTAATGGGTTAAGCCAAAGCCAAACCCACTATGTTTTATGACAAACATAGTGGGTTTGGCTTTGGCTGCTATCATTTAATGTCATTACGTAAAATATCGTTTATGAAGTTTAGGCCTTTAGTCAAAGATTATGTCCAATGCCAAAAAACTCAAGATATCTTAAAGAGGAGAAAACTTAAAGTCGTTTTTGTAGTGGTAGGACTCTACTGTAGAGTCCGCCTGGGATAGTACCACACCTTTGCTAGTTATTCAATCGCCAATCAGTAGTGTGCATTTGTGCAAGCATTACTGTGTTCCGGTTTGAAGGGCAATGTTACCAGATAAATTACTGGTTAGAAGAGATTTAACATCTAATATCTCAGGGTGACGTGCGCAGTGCAGTGCGGCGCAGGATTGTGTTCACAAGTTCACAATTCTGGCACTGCTACTGTTAGTGGTAGGCGTTACGCTTACTTGCAGACGAACATCTTGCTTGTCTCGTCACTAGAATGTATTAAAAAAACTTAGAGAGATCGTGATTTACCTTCATGAAGGCTTTACCTTCAGTCATTGCATTTTGAATGTCATTTTGATGTGTTTTTTTGTCTTCTTTTTCGTCATGGTCACCATTGGCTTTCTCCATTTGTGAATAATGCGTGTGTGTATGCAGATCAAAATCTTTACATGTAGATTGATCTTCAGCTCTCTATATCCCATTTTTCTCACCGCTTTTTCACTCCACCTGGGTGCACTCTGCCTGGCCGCAAGGCGTCCATTTATTTTCAGTCATTGTAATAATTGTTTACTGTTCCCCAGTTTTAATCTAGAATACCTTGCTAAAATTAACGTCCAAATTTTGAACACAAAGTCATTTTTTAATTTATACAACTCTTTCATTGCCAATAAATATATGATCGTGCTAGTTATATTTATTAGTTCAAATCAAAGATTAGAATTCTTGCTTGTTACGCATATACATAAAAGGATCCAATTAGGCCCTTATCAGCCCCATCACATCCCTAACTAGTCGCTTATCGTATCCGGGTTTTACAAAAAGTAATATCATCCATCTGAAACTAGAGCCAAGTCTGCAGAGTTAAGTATAGAGCGCGAGGAATGCCGGCATATCTAAGCATAAGCATCTAGATTCTAGGGCTCGCACGGACCATTTAGCATTCCGAGTGCAGCCCGCGCATTGCTCGCACTATGCAACTGAAATATCTGCATATGGGAGCCACCAGCATATTTCTTAAATAAAACTATAACCTCCTGTAGAACATTTTAGTTCCGCCTTTCGGTCACCTTTTCAGATAAGTTGATCTTAGTGCAAGTTCTCAGTTCTCACCTTTAGAATATACGAATGCTCAATTTGTAATTCTGAAGCCGACAATAGGTAGCTTTTGAGATTCTTTATCTGGTAATTTGTGAAACACAGAGGCAGTTTTAAGCAAAACTCTTCTGGATTAAACTATAATTGAATGTATAAGTGTCGTTTAGAATTGCAATTAACGCTTCGCATTTACATAAATTAATCTAATACTTACAAAGCTTAGGAATGTACGATTGTACATATAGTTTAATTTTCAGATCATTTTTGCTGAAAAATATTTTAAAAGGCATAAGATGCTACTAGAGTCATCTATAAGTTAATTCCGGAAATACAAATATAATCACATTGTATTCATAAAGACTACTTACTAGAAAAGTTGGGCCAATGATATAAAACAGACAAAGACATAATTGGTACGCTTAGTATCTATATAGAGTCTCCCACTTGACATTTTTCGGGCATGGAATCCTAAAAAAGGAAGGAAACTGGATAATTGCCCCAGGATCGTAAATTACTCAAATGTGACCGATGACACTTTTCCAATAAACATCATTTCACACAGCTGAAAATTATGTTTATTGGAAAAGTTATTATAAGAGAGCTTTTAACATTTCTAAAAGAGCTTTTAACTTATTGTAGGACGTCCAGAGACGTGATGCAGAACGATATACGTAGGGCAGCTGGGCATTGACGGAAAGCGGAAAACCGACGACCGAGCTTAGTGACGTGCCTTGGGCGAAACCTATGTAATCTGTAACAAAAAGGTTCAACAATACTGAAGGGTATGTAGTATGTATGTACTCATCATAATGAACATCTATAAATTTTACTATAAGGCCAACCCTGAAATAGCGTTAAACAAAACAGCTGTTCTATACATTTTGTCCAAGGTCAACGAACGTTTTATATGGAACATCTGATATTTTTTTAACGATTTCAAGATTGGGCCCATAGTAAAAGTTGTTCATAATGATGAGTACATACATAAGTAATTACTAAGTATGTTTAATTAATTACATAAGTATGTACTCATCATGATGCTGAACCTTTTTGTTACTTTTCGTCCTGCAGTGAGCTATGATAGGCTGATTATTATGACGATGAAAAAGATAGTTTTTCTTTTAAGGTGTACTATAAATATGAATGATTTAGTACTTACCTACGAGTATAAGCTAGAATATTAATTTTAGAATGCGTAATTAATTTACAATTACACGTTCCAGATGCCCTTATAGTAACAGTACACAGATGACGTAGGTTGGTGCATGCTGGACGTTCAAGTTACATAAAACAGCTCCACCCGTAGAGGATAAGGAAGTTTATCCGGAGCGTAGTTTGATTTATCTGCGCCTGTTCTACTCTAAGCTAATTATAACTTTATCGTAGTTATTTCCTCCGGTTGTATTTTAACTTGCAGCAATTACATTTTATTGAGTATCCAATACGTGAGTTAAACCTGCGCTGAAGTATTAAA
Source organism: Erannis defoliaria (assembly GCA_905404285.2). Taxonomy (NCBI): domain Eukaryota; kingdom Metazoa; phylum Arthropoda; class Insecta; order Lepidoptera; family Geometridae; genus Erannis; species Erannis defoliaria. The sequence goes on from FR990084.1 coordinate 9,087,804, forward strand.
AAAAAAAATACGAGAAAAAAATATAATATTTTTGTTTTGTTTTTTTTATATCGTTTTTTTATACAGTCACGTCTTGATAATTAAAAGTATAATGCACTTCTCCACTACATTATACTTCATTATTATAGACAAAGAGCCTGAATTTTGACATCTAATGAAAAAAGTATTATAAAAAAAAAAAAAATTCGCTTAGTTATTTAAATTGATAAGCACGGGTTCCGCGCAGCGGTATACAAATTGAGCTACTGGACCAACCCTGAAAATGCCGAAAAAAGACTGTTCCACATACTTTGTTAAGGGTTAAAGGCATTTTTATATTTCTTTTGTGAATTCGGAAACCCACATTCGTAACTAAAAGTTTCATAACTAGCTACGAAACCAGAAATTTTCTTCGCTGTTTCAAACCTAGTTATAAAACAAGACTCTTTTTTCCGTTTTCATAATTACGAATCCATTTTCATAACCCTGATCGACTACGAACAAAGAATTTTATTAACTGTCCTATAACCAGTTATTAATCAATTATTTTTTAAATGTTGTTATGTAATCTGAATGAAAAATAATTTGCCTTCATCGACATTCAGAACTAGAAATTTATACCCAGCTAAGTACCAGTCAGTTTAGTACCATCGAGCTGAGTCCGATAATGGAGGCAGGAGGTAGATAGTGGAAACATTTAATGTCTAGGTACTAGTAAGCCCTTTGAATTTGGACTTTTTTTAGTAAGAAAACCAACGCACTACTTAAGAACTCGACACAGGCCAATTTATTGCGTTAGAGATAACCATCAACTCTGTGATTTAGGTAAAAATAAGGTTGTCATACGTCATAGTATTTACAATATTTTGTTATTCCAAGTCGTAAATGCTAAATACATATAAATAATCCAAAAAGTCGTAACACCGGTAAAATGAAGTCCTAAGCTCGAATTGAAAATCTAGCACTTTATTGTATGCCAACGATGTCAAATCTATATAGGCAGGTGTAATTTTATGCTTTGGTGTTTATTTACGACGATGGTGGAGATAAAGTATCGATTTCAATAGGATTAAGATATGGTATAAATATACTTTAGTGTAGGGCGCAAGTGCAATTTGTATGGAATGTGTGGGCGAGACTTTAAGTTCTATTTACAACGTCTAAGCATTGATGATAAGTTTTATTTACCGAGTCATTTTCGATAGTATATTTTTGTAGTGGTAGGACTCTATTGCATAATCCGCCTGGGATGTTTTGCCAGTCACACGTTTGCCTGCTATCATACCGCCAACCGCCAAGCAGAAGTGTGCGCAAGCATTACTGTGTATCGGTTTGAAGGGCAATGATACCAGAAAAATTACTGGGTATGAAGAGATTTTACATCTAACATCTCAGGGTGACGAGCGCAGTGCAGTGCGGTGCAGGATTTTGTTCGCAAGTTCACCTGCTAGCTGTTATAGGTGTGATGCTTACCACCAGACGAACGTCTCGCTCGTCCAGTCCAGTAACACAATTGCATAAAAAAATAATTGATAGATAGGTAGATAGATAAACTCTTTATTGTACACACCAAAATAATAAATAACCGTGGAAATGACCACAACAGATAAATGAACTTAGAACTATATAACTTATTGGATTGATTTCAAATAAAGATGAAAAATTATTTTACAATATAAATTATATTTTAATTGTGCGTATTTAAACTGTTTGTATACATAGTTTTTCCCGTAGATTAGCTATACTTAGGTAATCTCTGAAATCATTAGATAATCGGTGAGTAATCAGAGCAATCACCTCTAAAAAAATATCACCAGTATATGACACTTTTTGCTGTACGACATGGCAATCGAACAAGCAAATCAAATACCTATAATATTAACGTGTTCTTATGCTCTATTATATCCGGTGGCAAAACGTGTAATTTAATTTTATATTAAGTATACAATATGTATTTTTCCATGCCGTTTCTATTGCTAGCCAATGAATACCTTAACGCTGTATGATTTGTGCAATGTATGTTGGTAATACTGCAGCTAAAATGCAGTGCTTTATAGTAAGTAGATAGTAAATGCAGTCATGCGTAGTTATTTGCAGTTTCGTTAGGTCTTTGGTTGTTAAGGTCATAGTTCAAAGTCAATCCCCCAATTCACAAACAGTAACTATTTACCCAATTCTAACGATTGGTAGGATTACGCATTTAGATTGTCGCTATAGACTATAGACAATAGGCTTGATGAATAGTTTTTTTTTATTGTCCTATTAAAATGTGGCCCATAAATATAGCTGATTAATGAAAAGATAATGAAAATCTGTTCAATAATAAGCAACTTATAAGCATTTTAATATCACGCTAGACAGAGAGGCGAAACAGCAAATCGTGACGTCACTTCTCTGTACGCCATATAAATTATATTCTGACAAGTAAGGCGTGACGTAATTTTTTGTTCTGTGGGAAAGGGACAGAGTTGTCTCTATCAAAAACTTTAAGCGCTCATATATCAGAACATTATTAACCGATTTAAATTATTTATATTTACTTAATTTCTTCATCAAAGCTATTGGTTTCAACGGAATAAACATCAGTCATCTACCCTATTCACCCTTCTATAGACAATCCAATCGTTTTTGTACCAAAATCAATTTACTTTGATTTTGTTATCAAATCACATTGTATTAATAAGATACCCGGATATATTATTATAGATAGATAGATAGATAGAAACATATACATATTATGTATTCCCTGTACATATATGAAAGTGCAAATGACGTCTAACCCTAAGGTCAAAGTTTTATAACTACCTCGGAATGTGCGAGTGGTAGATAGAATTGGAATTACGAATACATTTTACATAGATAAACTTGAACTAAAAAATAATAAAAGTCACGCGTAGAGTCGTTTGGTCCATGCTAGTCGATAGGTGGTTTAGAAAATCACTGTTGGATTTGTGTAGTAAAAGTTGGCTTGTTTTAACCAAACTATGCAAATAATGTGAAACCTTATTTGTAAATGTTCGATGACCCCGCTAGATAAAATTAGACGCAAAATACAAGTAGTAACTTACCTTTATGCGTACGCATTGTACCATAAAAAATGCAATAATGTTGATTGAGAACAAGCAAGAACTGGTTCCTTGCAAGAGTTGCCCGAGCCCGGCTCGGTGGTGTAGCGGCGCTGATTGAAACCCGAAACTGCCGCCGCAGCGTGTCCAGGGAAACAATGGTGCAATAGCCGAGAGAGAGCTACACGTGCACTCTTCCGGCCCATTAGCATTGAATGGGCGGCGCGTGCGCATGTCCCGCGGATCATTGTCGCGCCCGCGATTAAACACACTCTTCATCTAAATCAATCTCCGGCGACGCTCTCCGCCGCATTGTTCTCGTTTCTAGCGCCGATTAAAGCTAATGACCACATTTGACACGTCCATTACGCTCGACTCTATCCATCGCTCCGGACTCGTTAAGGTCAAGTGCAATGAGGAAACATTTGTATTGATCACTTTTGTAATAAATCTCGGTTGACGAAGTGATTCATACATATTTTATAAGTATAAGATATAGGTACTAATTGTGCCCCGCGGTTTCACCCGCATGATGATGAAAAACGGTGATGATGATGATGATATAAAGTAGCCTTTATATTATTTTGGGAAATAATCTATTTTCTTTCCGTGTTTCATCGAAATCCGTTAAGCCGTTTTGGCGTGATGAGATAACAAAAATACACACACATATGCCGAAAAACTTAAACATGTATAAAATTTGTGTGACAGACAGTACTTCTAGTTGTAATTCTAGGTAGGTACTCACCGGTAACTCGAGGTAGTCTGCGATCGTGTGCTTGGCAGCTCCGCGGCGGATGTCAGCGAGGGCGCTGAAGTGCTCGTCACGTCTTGCTTTACGCCGCAACAGCGCCTTCGCGTAAGGGTATGCGGCGAGAAACTCATTGTAAGCATCTAGCAACTCCCCGGAAAACAGTTGCTTTAGCAGGATTGCACTCTCACTTGCGTCTCCCTTTGACACTTCTACCGAAAGCGGCGGCGGTGGAAGCAATCTGCACTTCAACGACTCTGGAATGCTCTTTGAAACGAATGTGCTGATCCCACTGGTTGATTCGCATGATGTGAACGCGTCAGTAGAATCGCTCGAACCGCATTTCGAAAACGGAAACGCGGATGACGCTCCACTTTTCTCACTACAAGCAGAACTCTGACGAGTGGTGCTGGTCTTTTCATAGTAATCTGGAAATTGGGGCTCAGACTGGCTCTCGGTTGACGGAGTGGATTCTTCAACCGCTGGGCTAGCATATTGTGCATTTTTGATGCAGTCATATAGGTCTTCGATTGACTCATACGGCGTCATACTTCTACAAGATTCATTATCCTCATCATTTAGCCTCTCATAGAGATCTTCATTTCTTCGCTGAGCCACTGGAGTCAGAGCGGAATCAGATCTACTTCTTTTCACGCCCCGGACTTGATCGTAGCCAAAATCGTTCGGATTGAGAAAGTCCCATTTCACGTTCGCCCAAACGTTTTCTTCTACATCTGCTGAGATTCTGTGGTCGGCGCAACACTGTCCGCCGTTCCTTATAGTTACCGTTGTAACATTATCGTTTGTCTCGACTAGGTCGCACTCCGCCACGGGCTCGGTGCAATCTGTAGCGACATCTACGATAACTTTACGAAGTGAGGGGCTAATAGAAGGCATGTTATCTTCAGATTTAATGTTTTCTGGTGCAGTTTCATTTAACTCCGATCCTGTGACTATAGATGAAGCATCCACGTCCTGTTGTGAGAGCACGCCTTCCTGAATTAGTTCGGTGAGTAAGCTTTTTGGCTCGTCTTCCGTTAAAGATTTTTCTAAAGAGTTATTTTGTACGTCTTCGTCATTTTTCACTTCGGTCATTAACAAGCCCGAGTCTATATATTTCCTCATACGCTCTATGAGAGCTCCGCTGGCTTCGGAGACAGACTCTAAATAGTAAAATAGCAAGTGATACTCTTCCTTGGTAATGACAGCTGCTCGTAGGAGTGGCTTGCCGTAAAGTTCCACTGCTGAGAATAGCGTCGAAGCTGCAATGAGAAAAAATATATATTAATTCATCATTCTAGGAAAGTTAATAGTTCGTGTTATGAATGGGTTAATAGTAAAGTTCTGTTGCTCAAATAGGTGGGCGTTAGAAAGGTCAAATTACGCGTCGATTAATTCACCTTGCATTAAAGTTCATCTGTAGACCGACAATGACCTTTTGAGCGAAGGTTCAAGGGAAGATCATTTGTATGTAAAGTATGCTCTAATCATATAGTCATAAATGACACAAGCTTAAATTAACAAGTACATTTTTAAACTCTAAATTCTCACGCTTCAGTCACACAATTAATAAAAGCTATGTGAATTTGCTTAGTTCTGAAAGCTCATCACCAAACGTGTCAGAAGCACATTTCCTTTGTTTTCATGGCACATTATTACATTTTATTATCCAATAAAATATTATAGTCACGGCACCTAATGCATACAGCCGAGTGAACCAGGTTCTAAGAAAGATTACCGGACAACGGCATGCATGGGCTTGTTGCAAACGGCTTTCTTTTCTACAGACATCGCCTATAGTGCCTTCTGAATACTGAATGAAGTAGTGCTGCTTAAGTATTGATGAGATGACTGTAGTGTCATTGACTACAAAATTTCCCTTCGTGAAGAAAAGTCACAATTTGCTTTTATGGCCTTCAACAGGATTTGACCAAATATATTTGCATATTTTTCATCTTTTAACCAATTAGAGAACTTACGTCTGTTTAAAACTTCACACGTTCAATAGACCACGATCAAGTTTAAAGGCGCGTTCGTGACTACATTTTTGTTCTTTCATTTGGCTATTTGTTCATATTCGCACGGATATGGATAGTGCAGTTTGTAGATAGGTACAGCAACTGGTTTGACTTGGGTAGGCCTTAATGGGCTGGATTGGATATGAAGGTAGATAAAGTTAGTAGCGAAACGTTAACTTTTTGCCGGTGGGGAATTTTAACATTTTTTGGACAAAACATCGTTACTATGAGGCAATGTTTATAATATACTAGCTGAACCAGGCGGTTTCACCCGCGCAATGATGATAAAAAGTAGCCTACATTTTATTCCGCAAAGTAAGCTATCTCTGATCCGAGTTCTATCCAAACCCGTTCAGCCGTTTTGACGTGAAAGGTAACAAACATACCCACCGACAAGTATTCGCATTTATGTATTTTATTTTTTATTAGTGTGATAATTGGATTGAAGAAAGATAAAAATTTACATACTATACACCAGAACACAAAAGCATTGACAAACAAGTCAAAAGAAGTAATAGGAAGGACATAAAAAAATTCAACAATAGACAAGTACAAGAAGCGTTAGAAATAAACAAATCACTTAAAATAGCAAAACAAGGAATTGAGCAAGGAAGATCAGAAATTACGTGCCTTAAAAATAGAAATGGAACTAAACAAAGTGACAGAGGTAAAATTCTTGAAATATGCACTGACATTTACAGATCTCTATATTCTAGCCCATCACACTCTCAAAAGAACACAAATAAATATGCATGCTCTGAAACTATCGCACCAATTACAGGATATGAAGTCCACCGCGTGCTCACCGGTATGAAATATCACAGAAGTCCTGGCAATGACGGCATCACTGCTGAAGCGTAAAAAATTGGCGAACTTGTACTCGTACCACACATCACAAACTTTTTCAATTCCATCCTTCACACAGGCACATTTCCACCGAACTTTTGTCATTCAGACAATCCTTTTGAATAAAAAAGGATACAATTCTGCAAACAAGCTGGATTTCGACGCGGGCTTTCAACCACAGATCAAATCCACGCCAAAAAAAATTAAGGATTAATCCCAAGAATTTAGACTCCCACTGTACATGGCGTTTGTCGATTACTCCAAAGCTTTCGATAGCGTAACCCATCCATCACTCTTCCAAGCTCTTAGAAATCAACACATCGACGATACATATATCAAACTCCTCCAAAATATCTACTTCAACAGCACTGCATCAATAAAAATCCACACGACTGGGCCATCCTTTCGCTTCGGCGGAGGTGTCAAGCAAGGTGACCCCCTCTTTCAGAAACTCTTCAATGACATCTTAGAAGAAGTATTCAAAAAGCTGGCAGCTGGATGGGAGAAGAGGGGCATTGTCGTCGGTGAGAGGAGGCTAACCAACCTTCGTTTCGCCGACGACATAGTTCTATTCTCATCTACAGCCACTGAGTTACAGCAAATGCTCAAGGATCTGAGCCACGCAAGCCGCGAGGTCGGACTCAGCATGAACATGACAAAGACCAAGGTTATAATCAACATCACCAAGCGAAAAATATGCATCGAGGATGTGGAGATTGAATATGTCCAAGAGTACGTGTATCTTGGCCAAATAGTCTCCTTCCAGGCGAGACAAGAGAAAGCAGTTACTCGACGTACCGAATATGCCTGGAAGTGTTACTGGGCCATGAAGGACTTAATGAAAGGCAACTTGCCTATGCGCCTGAAACGTAAACTCATGGACATGTGCATTCTCCTCATCCTACCATACGGCGTTCCGACATGGTCATTGACAATCGAGCAAAGGTCCACTCTCGCGGTTTGCCAACGAGCCAAAGAGCGCAGCATACTGGGTGTAAAGTTGCGAGATCGCGTTAGGACTTACTTAGGACGTACTTTGCTCCAAAACACAGATCATTGACGTAACTCAAAAGGCTGCCATGCTAAAGTGGGATTGGGCTGGACACGTATGCCGAATGCCAGAAGAGCTATGAGCGAAATGCACCACTGACTGGGTCCCGGCGGTTAAACGGCCGCAAGGCTGGCCTAGAAGGAGGTGGAAAGATGAACTCGATGCCCATAAAAAGGAGTGGCCCACCATAGCATTAAATAGAGAAAAATGGAAAGAGGGAAGAGAGGCCTTTGCCCAGCAATGGGACAAGACAGGCTAGTATAATAATAATAATATAATAATAGTGTGATAATAAAAATGTGCAAAAGCGAGACGTCTCACATCTGTAAAAGAAACTCACCATAAATCTTTTCCCAGGCGAGAAAAATATTCAAATCTCGTCCATCCCACGGAGTTGGTTGATATTCCGCCACAAGAACTTCTCCTTCCAACACTGTTGCTGAGGCTCTCGGTTCAACAGGCGCTTTAGAGCCTCCGAGAAACAGCAAGGCAGCTGGCGAGGTTAATGGCGCGATCGCAAGCGGCAGCGGGAGCAGGCTGCCGAGCGAGACTGATAGCGGGGCAGACACAGGGCCTGACGGTAGACCAGCTACCACAGCTCCTACTTCGTTGAATAGCTCGCAGACGATTTCAGCAACCGTACTGTTTCCCCATACTGTCACCTGTAAAGATGAGAATTATTTTAGATAATTAGATAACGGGTTACTCTTACAATCACCTTTCTTAGCAAATATCATAGACACAAGTATATTTTTTTTAAAACCTACTTTAATTACGATTATCTGGATGACATCTTTTATTTATAAACCAAACTACCTACTACTACTAACTTCGAACCGATTTCGATAAAAAAAAGTATATGGAACCACTTCTGAAGTACGATATTTCAAACAAAAAAGAATCATCAAAATCAATTTATAATTGGCGGAGTAATAGCGGAACAAACATTAAAAAAAACGTAAGTACAGTCGAATTGAGGCGGTATTCCCGTTATCACCAATTCACCCCGCATTTTTTGAAGTCGGTAGCAAATAGTTTTTTTATTGTTATCTTATTGTATCAATATAGTAATGGGAGCAGATCCAGAACTTTCAATAACAAAACAAATGCCAGAGCATCGCTTCATTGGTACTCGTTACTTACAATCATTCGATGGGGAACAAGTTTTGTTAGTTTTCTGTGGTTTCACTAGCTACAGTACCTTTCACCCGGAACACGTAAACAGGTACCAACAATAAGCGTGCTCCATCTTCGATCACTTCCCAAAAAACAAAATTGTGGTCAAAAGTGTGTACCTAGTTTACCTACTGTAACACAGTAACTATTATATACTACAGCAATTTTTTTTATGGAATCGAATGACGAGATGAGCAAAACGTTCGCATGGTGGTAAGCGTCATGCCTGCGCATAACAGTAGCAGTGATAAAATTGTGAACTTGCGAACAACATCCTGCGCCACATTGCACTGCGCTCGTCACCCTGAGATATAAGATCTTTCACATCTATAAATGCCCAGTAATTTATCTGGTAACAATGCCTTTCAAACCGAAACACAGTAATGCTTGCACACTACTGCTTGGCGGTTGAATAACTAACAAAGGTGTGGTCCTTCCCCAGGCGGACTCTGCAATAGAGATCTACCACTATAAAAACTAAAAATAAATAAATAGTGTCCATGGCTTTGATCCAATTTTCTTACTTAATTGAAATACCTATGATCGGTATCGGTATATATTTAATTGATTGAGTTATCTATTTAGGAATTAGTTAGAAAATAAAATAAGCTAACTAATCACAGCACTATTCCAAGCCTTTGCATGTTCTTCTATTCTAACCTTAGATCCCACAGATTACATAATAATGTTGGACCTGGGTATGTCCTTAAACTGCAAGCAGACCCACCGGAGGACAGGCAGCAGCGTCCTTTTGGTTAGCGGTGGTGAGCTTTCTGCGATCCCCAAACCACCGCAAAGCGTGGGGATTATGGCAACACCCCTCTATTGGGACGTCCAGCAGTGGACGTCTTATGGCTAATGATGACAAAATAATGTACTAGTAGAACGGTTGTGGGCTAGAAGAAGATGACAGAGTTAAAATATTACTCTTTCCTGAAGACATTTTCTAAAGAATCAAGATCAATAACATGCTGACTGTTTTATTTTACTCGTATACAGTGGGAGCCTATACCCAGCTTATAGCTGTTGTAGATTATAATATTCAATACTTTATTTCAACATTATGTTGGTAAAGTAATGAAATAAATGTAATAACTAGATAACATGAAAAAAAGACAGTTGCAATAAAACGTTTGGATTTTGGTTTAAACTTTGATTATATAAGAGAGAGCTAGATCCTCCAAGGAGAACTAGATCCTCCAAGGGTTAAAACGTTTTACCGTGGTTCCAATCTATGTTTTTTTATGAAATTAGCTGATACAGGTCAGACGTTTGTACCTACACAAAAAGTTAAAACGTAATGTAGTGCCCGTAGTTCCAACCTTACTTGAAACAGACAGCCCCGGATCTACGTTTTTAGAATCGGGTCAGAATTTTTTATGAAGTCGTTTTCTTTTCCAAATAAATGTTTACATCAAAAAAACGATTTGTTTTTTTTTAAGTTTGCCCCCAGACAGCCAGGCAGCCAAGTTTGAACAGACATGTAGATTTGAGTGTAGTAATAGTAACACATAGTACACGAGTAACATTACAGAGTGATTCAACACAACAGCTTATTCCAAGAACGGGCAAATCTACGTAAGCTTTGTCTGTGTAACTATCTAACACCATCTACTACCGTTAGATTGTAGGTAATGCCATAGTTCAACTAGTAGTTACTGTCAGGGCATGCTCGTCAAGACAGTTTATGATTATGATGCTGTGGAAGTATAGTGTTGAGCTTACGGTAGAGATATGTTTATAACCATGTGTTTGCTACCGTCTAATATTTTTATTGTATTTTTAGCTTAGAGGATTATTTCTAGATCTGAAAAATGTTTGTGCCTAACTGTGTTCAGAACTTTAGTCGACCGCCTTATAGGTTATAGCCCTATGACTGTCTTGAGAGCTGCAAGGTGTGTGGTTCGATTCCCAACCAGGACAAATATTTATGTGACGTACATCGACGTTTGTTCTGTGTCTGGGTGTAAGTATAGTTTTATCTTATCTTTGATACCAAAATTTATTGTTCTGTTAATTTCTAGTGTTTTTCCGCTGTAATATCGTTTCAGCTTAATCAACATTATTTTGTTTCAGTGTAACATTACATTGAAACAGTATAAAATAATTATTTGTTTTCAGAATTTATTAATAATTACTTTCAGGTATAATTGACTTTTAGTTTCAGGTTTAATTACTATTTTGTTTCAGGTTAGGTTCAATTTCAATTTACGTTGATAATTACAGTAGATTTTAGTTTGTCCCTTCATCTAGGCTAGGAGTACCTACTCGAAACGATATTACAGCGGAAAAAGACTAGAAATTAACAGAAAAAACTATTTTGGTACCAATGGACTTCCGCAAAGTAACGCCTGAATCAATCACATATGTTATCTTTGGTGAGGGTGTACAAAAAAGGTAGGTATATAAGTATTTTATCAGTTATCTGGTTCCCAAAGAACAAGCTTTGCTTAGCATATTAGTGTGTTACCCAATAGCGTTCTGTGAAATGTTCACCAATATTTATTATATTTTAAATACAATTTGATTAGATGGAAATAAAATTGTGTGACGAACTTGGACACGGTTGGCATGCGACCAAAGCAGATGGTAGCTAGAGAGAGGCCTATATTCAGAAGGTATAAGGTATATAGTCTGTGGATGGTGAAGATGTTGATGACTCTGAACAGGACTATAATTTACGGACCTCACACAAGGGTACCTCATACGTATTCGCAGTTAAATAAGCCTGCTAAAATGTTACCCTTATCCTGCCCATCGGCATCGGCCTAATGTGTTTTGGTAAATTGTTTTGATGATTAATTTCACAAAATTACAGGTTTAGGCATAATGTAACAAAGTTGTGTGTATCGGACGATGAAACACAAGAACGTCCAATGTTATGAAAATGTTTATTATAGATACCTACCTACTTATATTTATCAGGTGCCTTGCCTTATTTAGATGGGGTACTTTTTATGCTACCTGTATAAACTAACTTAAAAACTAATAAACTTAAACTTAAAGAATGAAATTGTATACCTATTACAATAAGGGTCAACTCACACGTACCACCACCACACCACAACGCAGCGGCAAAATGTGGTGACGCTGTGGCTACGTGTGAATAGTGTCGCTGCAGCTTTTTGCAGTTGCGTTGTGGTACCGACAAAATGTCGATATGGTTGCGTTGTCGCTAGCAGTTTCGATGTGGTTGCGATGTGGTTGCGTCGTGTGCAGACCTAGTTCGCATAGAGAAGAGTAATATAACAGTTCGACTCCGGCTTTCATAGAGCGCGCACTGTCGTTGCGTCGACGCAAAGTTGTATCTGCGATGTGGCCGGTGGCTATTTCACTGTGTAGCTGGTGGTTGCGTTGTGGTTGCGATGTGGTCGATATCAACCACGAGGTCGATAACTTTTTTTTTTTTAATTTTTTTATTTTATTTATTTATTGTAATCGACAGCGTTATAACAATACATGCTAGATAATACAGTAGTATAAAGTTAAGGCCAATGATGATTACATTTATATAGATAATAATGAGTAGTTTTACACAATTTTACGTTTATGGATAATAATAACATGTAGTAACATTTATATACTTAGTAATAGCCTACTGGCATACAAAAATCGTAGATACGAGATAAATAATTAAATAAGGAACTTGTGCGGGCTTGTGTGTATGTGCGTGTATGTGTATGTGTGTGTGTGTGAGTGTATGTGTGTGTGTGTGTGTGTGTGTGTGTGTGTGTGTGGTGTGTGCGTGTGTATGTGTGTGTGATGCGCCGAATTACTTACCGAGCCTGTGGAGCTTTTTAATTTCTACTTTTAGGTTATTTTTAGATAAATGGAAAATGTCTAGCTTAGAGTAATGAGTGTTATATGTTTGAGCGGCACGACAAAGAACAGAGTTTCGAGCATAGTTAGTATGTAAAATGGGGACGTGAAACAGTGGCGTAATGTATCGAGAACGACGGGTTGGTACTCTTATTGATATGTTAGATAGAAGTTCACTACAATCAATTTTCGCAGATAATAAATCGTGAAGAAGTACAATATCATACTGCTCACGCCGTTGCTGAAGCGTGCCTATACTGTAATAGTTACAGGCTTCCGCGTATGAGTCGAAACTTCTGAAGTCTATGAAGCATAAAAATTTTAAAAATTTGTTTTGTATGAATTCCAACTTCTGGATATGGACATTATAACAGGGTGACCAGATGCTACACGCGTATTCTAAAATGCTTCTCACGTATGTGAAGTATAAGACTTTGATGCAGTCGATGCTTTTAAAAGTGCCACATACGCGCTTAATGAATCCGACGGCAAAATGTGGTACGTGTAAATTCTACTATTAATTTTCAATACAAAATACGCGCCCGACCACGTTTTGTGGTTGTGGTTATGGTGTGGTTGTGGTACGCGTGGATTGATCCTAACGTTTATGGATACAAGACAAGAAATAGAATCAATATCACTAAAAACAAAAGAATCTATTCTAAACAGTGATTCAACTCAACCAAACCCAACCCAACCGGAGCTAAATGCTCCAAGATTCTAAAAGTGTACTAAGCTAGATAATCACCTACTACTACCAGAAGTAGCTACCGGAATAGATCGCTTTGCCAATAAGACCGCGACTCGTAACACTAGATGACAAGCTCATTTTAAGTATTTCTGTGTAATTTCGTGTCAAATTAAAGAGACATACCTACTGAAATTATTACGTTTAATAATGTTTACTAGACACTTATGTACCTTACGTATAAGTTTTTCCACCTTAACACTGCTTAAGTTAACAAGACATTAACTTCTACGCATACTAAACAGATGTGCGCAATACGTGTGTTTTTTGGTTAGTGGTAGGACTCCACTGCAGAGTCCCACTGGGGAAGTACCACACCTTTGTCAGTTATTCAACCGCCAAGCAGTAGTGTGCAAGCATTACTGTGTTCCGGTTTGAAGGGTAATGTTACCATAGAAATTACTGGGTATGATGAGATTTAACATCTAATATCTCAGGGTGACGAGCGCAGTGCAGTGCGGCGCAGGATTGTGTTCGCAAGTTCACAATTATAGCAGTGCTACTGTTAGTGTCAGGCGTGACGCATACTACCGGGCGAACGTCTTGTTCGTCTCGTCACTTGAATGTATAAAAAAAACTAACTTACGTCATTTAACTTTGAGCGGAGTTTTTAAGAAAGGCCCTTTGTATATAAATATTTTACCTATAAAATATCCTATGTAGTAGGTACTTATAATATTATTATAAAAATATTTAACCAAAGCCTTGGAAGCCTTGAATTTTAACACTATTTGACCAAGGGCCTTATTTTTGAGCCGTACGCAAGCGTAGCGCATGCCAAAGGAGCTGACCATCGAACGGTACTGTTTGGAATAAGGTTCAATATCGTTTGAAAGTCGGCTCCTTTCGCATGCGCAACTTTGCACACGGTTCAAAAATAAGGCCCCAGGAGCTCTATTTTTAAATCGTTGTACGGAACGATATTGAACCTTATTTCAAACAATATCGTTCGAAGATAGGCTCCGCTTGCATGCGTAACTTTGCGTATGATTCAAAAAGGGCCCCTGGGGCCTTATTTCTGAGTAGTACGCAAAGTTCCGCATGCAAGCGGAGCAGACTTTCTAACGATATTGAACCTTATTCAAAAATAAGGAGTTTTCGGGTGAGTAAAAGAACGTGATCGAATCGAGCTTTTTATCTCCTTTGTATCATTGTAAACCTGGACATGACTTTACTCTCTGGGTAGATACTGCCGAGCCCGTATGATGTCACCTTTGAGTTCTGACTACTGAGTATCCTTGAAATTAATACTGATCTTTCTAACTATATTTTTATACCTAAACCGCAATATTTGTTGTGTCCTAGCCTATTTTAAATCTATGGTTGTCACAGCTTCGATGAACATTTTTTTTTATCGTAGACGCACGGAGTTTATTATTCTATAGACATGCTAAAAAAGTCAGCCTTTGAGTCAAATGTATGCACATTCATTGTGAATGCAGTCTTAATCTCCGCAGTCGAAATTTGCCTGTCAACCGACGAAAATGACGACATTCTTCAGTAGATACCTACAGAAGAATGTCGTCATTTTCGTCTACACAAATAAAGTGGATTAGGGATATGCATAACTGATCGTTTGTTTTACATGTAAAGCTAAATTTAGTTTGTGCATGTAGTGGTTCCACTATGAGTGAATCGTACCGAGTCATTGAGCATCTCTATATAAGAATAAGAATTTTGAAAAATTTGGGTACAAGTTTTTTTAGCTCCGAAGCAAAAAGATTTTGAATGTTTTGGGCAATCCTGTGTCAAATTGTGTACAGGATTTTTTTGAAGTGTCACACCCACAATAAAAAAAAATTGCATTTAGCAGACAATTTTGTTGGTAAGTAATGAGTGTGTATTGTATACTTACTTCTTTACTATTATACCAGAGGTTTCGGCTTTGCATGAAATCGTGAGCAAATCTTATTACATACTTATGTAGATGCATATATGACTGGTCATCATACTAGGCTATCATGTAAATGCTGGAGAGACCTTGACAGCAGGGTTCACGGGTACCGGACCCGTGTGACGTCACCGCGGAGCTATGCGCACGCGCGCCCGCTCCCGCTTACTCCACGAGCTTGGCTAGGGTTGGCAGTTCTATAAAAATGTTTGCCTTAGTTTTTTTACGGCCATTTTTTATTCTTGACAGGTTGTTTGACCAAAGCTCTCGTAGTGTTAAGTGACGGTCGAAGATGGTAAACACCTAGCCAGAAATAGGAACTGGGTCTCAAGTGAGGCTACCGGAAGGCCATAAAATTTTAAGTGCTTTGCGGCAGATTTTAAAACAGAGGATGCTAGATACCCAGTAGGTACTAGAAAGTATCCTGCCAACATGGTAAAATTGACTATAGCCTAGAAATTCAAATCACAAACAGCTTTTTTTTCCTTGTAGCTAGAGCGTGTACAACTATTGTAGATAATTGCAAACAACCAATCGCAATCGACATTGAAAAATATATATATATTGAAAACTTCGTTTTCGTATAATTAAGTTTGACGGATAAAAAAGCCACAAGCAGAAATTTAGGTAATTTAAAAATTACCATTTATTAAAATAATATTAATTCGAAATACAGGCTGTTATTGAATTCATGAGCATTATCTTAGGGGGTCAATAAACTCGTCATATGGACTAATCGTACTATGAAACTAACACTGAAAACGAGAAAAAAGTCCGCTATCTCCCACAAAAAATTCAGGACGACGAAATGTATGGAGCAGCTGATTTTTGTTTTATGATTTCCGCTGTAAAAGTTGTTCATTATGACAAGTTCAATGAACCCCTACGATATTGTTCATGAATTCTATAACAACCTGTATACTCCGGACGGGAGAACTTGGCTTTTGTAAATTTTTATCTGTTTTTTTTCAGATCATGTTTGTCGTATTTGGCCGATAATTGTAGTCCAACCTTCAACACGGGTTCAATTAAGTATTATTATGTTTATTTTCTTAGTATAGCAAATAACAATGAGTCATGACACGAGATGACTATGTTGTCTTTGGCCTGGTAAAGACAGGTTTTATTACAAGATACCATTCACGGTATCGATTGAATATCATAGAAACCTACATGAAGCATTGAGGACACCAAACTAGAAATAATAAAATGCTGTTCAATTCAAAACGCCTAAAAATATTGGCCATAAGTATACCAATATTCACCACCGATTCCCTAAAATTAGGGATACCTTAGAGGGGTTTAGGATATATGTAACGAGTTTGATTTTTCAAAACCAAATTATTATTAAGTATAATAAATAATAAATAAATAATATAAATAGTATATTTTTGTTTTATTGATACGAGAATACTCACGTTTAATTTAATCGGATACTCCGACGAAAATGTGTCAAAACCACGTCAGCTTTCTAATCAACTTATTATATTTAGGGGTTCCCTTAAACTCCGCTAAGTGATCCGTAAATATAAGGAATTGAATGATGACGGGCATTAATGAGAGTACCTTTAAAACACTGTTTCAAATTATCACGGCTGTTCATTACAGTCCCGTAAGTAAGCATAAAACTGTGAGTAGGTTAATCCAATAGTTCGTAGTATCGGCCTTACTTAAAAAACCTTTCAACCGTTGATGCTCTGCCATCTTCTCTCTGACGTGAAGTGTAACATGCAAGAACAAGACAGAGAAGTTTAAGCAGTGACTAAGAGAATCGAGATTATTTTAGGCAAGGCTGATATAATTATAATAACTAATATCTCATATTTTTAAGATTTTTCTCGATTCAGGGGAGGACATTATTTACGGCTAATAAATGTAGGTACAGCCAATAATAGGTAGTAGGTACGTGTACTTGAAATTTTTCTTTGAATTGCAAGTATGATAGTCCGTGGGTTCAAGTTTTTTTGGTATGTCAGTTTGAGAAATGTACAAACAAGGATAGGTTGTACAAAATAGTGACTCGATTCAGGGTGAGCGTGACTTTGAATCGCTGGCGCTGGCATTATTGGAAATAATGCAGGTAATTTAAAGTTGACAGCCCTACCCGTCACAGCCAATACGAGACCCAGGATAATTCGTCTGATACATCTTCAACGAGGAAAAAAAAATAAACGAGATCCAGCGGGCGAGCCGTCGATTTTACACGGCCAGCGTTCGGCCCCTCAATACCAGAAAGATGGATGCACGTTGATTACAGAGTTTTTATACGATGTTTTTGTTTTCTTGTCATCAACTGCATATACGGGGACTTGAAGCCGTAAAGTTGGTAAATTATGGAACAGGGTAGGTTGGAGGTAGGAGATTCAACATCACCATAATTTTATTACAATTACCAAGGTATTTTGAAAAAATACGGCAGAATGATTAGAAAGTAGATATAAGTTCCAAATTCGGTAGGAATAATTTTATTTTATTTTATTTAAGTTCTAATGAAAATTACTATTGACAGAACAATTTTGGAAAAACTTTAAACAGTTTATTATGATTATTCACGGGATATTTACCGTTGATATGGTGAAAAATGGAACAAACGTCGTTTTTGTACTACTGTGTAAAAAACTTTGGATACAAGGAAATGAGGTCGCTCTGAGCTGCGCAGCACAGCGCTCTAAAACAAGAAAATTTATAGTTGGAGAGAGCTGACTCTTCCAAGCTAGTTTGAAAACTCGATTGGCTTGTAGCGCCCTCTGTGAAAAGTCTCATAAACTATAATGCTTTAAGCTCCGCAGTGGCGCCATCTCTGTTAATACTCTTAAACTATTTTAAAAGTGTGTTAGCAACGTTAGCAACTTCTTCATTTTCATTATAGTTACATGATATTGACACAGATGGCGCTTTCCCATAAGTAAAACTAGTAAAGTAATATTATCTATCGAAGAGAGTAAAATC
The DNA here is from genome assembly GCA_905404285.2 of Erannis defoliaria. NCBI lineage: Eukaryota > Metazoa > Arthropoda > Insecta > Lepidoptera > Geometridae > Erannis > Erannis defoliaria. The sequence continues at coordinate 9,106,097 of FR990084.1, forward strand.
TTTAAAAATAATAATGTCATACTTTTTTAAATATGCAATCATATCAATCAAAAATAACAAGAGGAATATTGTAGTGAATGAAGTATAGTGAAACTGTACTCAGAATTTTATTTGTAAGTAGGTATTCAAACCTACATAAAACAGTAGGTACTTAAGTATATAAGTATCCCGTCCTAGTACCTAAAGATTACATGTAAAACCAAACTTATATAAATAATTGTTAAATTGAACTAAACATTTTCGCAGACTTCGTTTCACTAACAACAAAGTAAACGACCGGAAAAACTACTGACCGATTTTCTTCCGCGGAATTATGTCAGTGAAACATTATACTTTTTCTTTCCGGTTCCACCGTTCCCTTGAACGTAGGGGCCGGTCACGGTGTCAGTCTCTCTGTCACGAGTCATTAGGTTCGTTGCCCTTCGACAATTGCAAGAGTTTGATGACAAGACAAAAGCATATCAATACAAGAGGATGTTATGAGAAAAACGTCCAGTTATGAACACCTGCATCGGATGCTTAGCTTAGGTTCTATAATAATATATAGGTACTTTCAAGCAGAGCATTGTAGGTATTTTATTGTCTATAGACTACATCATACATTCTACGAAATGGGATAGGTACCTACAAGCTAGCTAAACATCACCATAGATTAAGTTGTTAATATACCTTAATCTATGACATCACAGACCTTTGTATAGACACTGCAGATGACTGTAGTGTATTATTAATTATCTATTCGCTTATCTAATAGCACGTGGTATTAGTTTATTATCGTAATCAATTTCTATTCCCAACGAATACCACATTTTAAATATTTAATTGAAGTACAAAATCTTATTCACAACGAATACCAAAACTTGCCAAAACCACAGAATAAATATTAGTACTATATACCAAAACGTAACTTTTGGTACAGTCACAGACACAATTTATTTTGCTTTCAAATAATTTAATATTATGATCTTAATACAATCCTAAACCCTTACAAATGCACTTCATTCCGTCAATTGTTCTTAACTTTTATGTCATGAGCATAGAATGAAATGCCGACCATCCTTAGTGTGAGTGGCGACCATTAGGAGATGCTTATAAGAATAGGCTAGATGACTGGCTTTTTTATTGTCCTATCAAAACGTGGCCCATAAATATAGCTGATTAATGAAAAGAAAATTAAAATCTGATCAAAATTAAGCAACTTATAAGCATTTTAATATAATTTTAGACAGAGAGGCGAAACAGCAAATCGTAACGTCACATCCTACCGTCGTCGTCGTGTCCTACGATGTCCTACGATATACGATATATCTCTGTACGCCATATAAATTCTATTCTGACAAGTAAGGCGTGACGTCATTTATTGTTTTGTGGGAAAGGGACAGAGTTATATCTAACAAAAACTTTAAACGTACATATATCAGAACATTATTAACCGATTTTTTTTTTTTTTTTTTAATAAACATACTATATTTACTTAAATTCTTCATCAAAGCTATTGGTTTCAACGATTTAAACATCAGTCATATACCCTATTATGAAGGAGTTAGTTCTAGTTTAGAAGTCTAGATCTAGGAAGTCCGAATCATGATCCATTGCACCGGTGACCCGGGCCGTAAGCCTCCACATCTCCCATCAAGTTCAAAAATATTTATATTATGCATGTAATTAAATAAAAATGGGTTAAAAAAACGCTAATCGAATCTTGACACCAAGAGTAGAGCCTTCACTTTTCTATGCTTGACACGCACGAATCTGCGTAACTGCCATATTTGTTCTAATAAATGTGGCCCTATCTCATTTAGCTTTAGAATAATGAATGATTAACCGCAGTAAAAAATGTGCTTGAAACATGGATGTGCGCGGCCTTAATAATAATATTCATAAATTATTAATTTCATGATTATTATGTACAATAGGTACCTACTTGACGTGTAATTTTTATAATTATTAATAAAAAATGACTATGTCTATGTCTATGTTTAACAATTTCAGACATTCGTTGAAAATAGAAACTTTGTTTCACTCGTTTTTGGTACCTGAAATTTTATGCTATTGTACTGAAGATTTCGGAATTATGCACGCGACTAAGGAAACAAAGTGAGTCTAGAAAGCTAGCCTGTCAGTTACACAGAATTAGTTCTTAACATTTAACTTAGTAGTGGTTAGTAAATCCGTGTTATTCAAAGTGTCACTGAGGTTTTTGAGGCAAGATAAGAATAATTTACGAAAAGTAGGTTTCGCTGTTCGCCATTAGTTACCGAGCTGTCACATCACAACTCATTGGCCGGAAGACGTCCACTGCTGAACAAATGCCTCCCCCTTAATAGGGAGGGATTGCCATAATCCTTAACGCTTGGCAGGCGGCTTGGGGATCGCAGAACCCTCGCCACCGTTAACTGGGAGGAAGCTGCTGCCCGTCCTCCGGTAGTTCTGGCTTCTGGATGCAGTTTTAGGACATATCCAGGTCCACATACACGGTGCTATTTAATCGGCTATATAGGGAGCGGTTGTGAGGATGTTGTATACAATATAACAAAATAACATAATGTGGTCGATTCTGGCGGTTTTAGTTGACAGTTCTAAACTAACTAAAGTATTGCTGTCACTTTTTGACTAGGCATGTTAGCTAAGGACAGCAATACTTTAGTTAGTTTAGAACTGTCAACTAAAACCGCCAGAATCGTCCACACTGTAGAACGATTTTTGAAAATTCAAGATAAAAAATCAGCTGTTCCATACACTTTATCACAAGATCCATGAACATTTTGTATGGAACAAATATTTATTTTTGTGAATTTTCAAAAGTCGTAGAACAAAAGTTGTTTGTTATCTTGTATACAACATGCTCGCGACCGTTCCCTAGCCGATTAAATAGCACCGTGTATAGAACATTTATAAAATAATTGGTGCCAGATTCTTTGAATCTTTAGGTAAATAAATAGTTACTTAGGTACCTACCTGATTATCTGATATGTGAGCGAAAGCTTAAGAATGGATGTGATTATTAGTATTTATACAGTGGGATTCAAAAAAAATTGTTGTTCTAGTTTACTCGTTTAATTAAAAATATATTTAATTTTTTACTACGTATCTTTGACTAGAAGTGTAGTGTTTTTAAAGTATCAGCTTAATCAGCTTAGACCTTTTAAGTCTTCAAGCATCATTATGAAAATTGGTATTGTGATACGTAATCTTTGATAAATAATATGTCTAGATAGAGTCTCGTACTTACTGTTTATGAACGAAAAATAACAGGCCAACATTATTATACTAGTGTGCGTGACAGCATATGTCTTACACTCGTTGCTCCATTGTCGTTGTTATTGTTCGCAACCCAACAAACATTATTTCTAAGGTTGTCCAAATTGTACATTATACAACTTCACGCATGACCATTGGTGCTTGTGTTCGTAGGGGTTGGTCTCTTTCACTTTTTCTTTGTACCTTATACGTCATCCATCTTGTACTACAAATTAATTACATAAATACAGTTGCTCAGTGTTTAACAAGTGCATTATTACTTTAAATATCCCGCCTACTCCACCGCAGATAAAATACAGTCCGCTAAGCTCCCAACTGAGAACCCAACAGTTATAGTGTGCGTGCATAAGAGGCTAACAGTTAACCGCTATTTTTTTCGACGCGTTTAGGATCCATCAGTCTATCTAGACATATAATTTATCAAAGTACGTAATGTATATGTGGTACAAATTGCACACAGGTTTATCTCTGGCGTGTAATGTGCAGGCCGTCAGGCAACATGCAGGCAGGCAATGTAGAATCACGAGTAATGGACGTTATCTTAATTCATGCATAACTTTGTGATTTGCAACCAGTTTCCAGCCTTGTTTATGGGTGTACCTATAGGTAACAAAGGAATGTTAAAGCAGGCAGTATATCATTTAGGGTCTTACTAATTTAAAAACGTAATTTAACTTCTGCGTAACGTTACGTAGGAACGTTTTGCTTTAGAAAAGAGTATACTTACATATAAGTAAGCAGGTACCTAACTAGATACCTACTTATAGTGTTTTATTGCATTAAGGAAAAGTAAAATAAATTATGTGTACACATAATGGCACATTATGTGTATCTGTCGCAGCAAACAAATGTTTTAATCGAATGAAAATGACACACGCCGCAGGTGTCCAAAATTTTAACTAAAGATTGCCAAAGCGGCGGATCATGACCCGCTCAATTACATTATAGCTAGCCGTGTTGTAGAACGCGAAGCACGCATACAATGCGGCGGACTTACATACAGCCGTAATACAATTTGGCTAAACGTTAATACGCCGCTTTATAAAACGGCGCTGTTTTTTTAAATGGCTAGCCGTTATGTAATACGGCGTATTCTGTTATTTGGCTGCGACACAACCGGCAACCGGTGGATGCAAATGGCAGGTTGTCGTACAGTGTGCGGTGGTCTAAGGGGGAGGCCTTCGTTCAGCAGTGGACGTCTCCGGGCTGATGATGATGGTGATGATGAACCAGCGGGGTGGATATGGCCCAATCGCCCTTCGAAGGTAGGCCGAAATCCTGCACTGTACGAGTAAAAAGGCTGATTATGCTTTAAGCTTATGCTATACGGAAAAGTAGACAGTTACGTCGCCAGCACCAACCAGTCACGCTATGTTAGTGTCTCCATCACAGAAAAGCGAAGGCCATTGCTTCTCTCTTCAGTGGTCTCCATAATCAACAATAGGCTAGATGACTGGTTTTTTTTCCTATTAAAATGTGGCCCATAAATATAGCTGATTAATGAAAAGAAAATGAAAATCTGATCAAAAATAAGCAACTTATAAGCATTTTAATATCATGCTAGACAGAGAGGCGACACAGCAAATTGTGACGTCACTTCTCTGTACGCCATATAAATTATATTTTGACAAGTAAGGCGTGACGTAATTTTTTGTTTTGTGGGAAAGAGACAGAGTTGTCTCTAACAAAAACTTTAAACGCTCATATCTCATATCTCAAATCTCATCATCATCATATATCAAAACATTAATAACCGAATTAATTTTTTTTTTCAATATACTATATTTACATAAATTCTTCATCAAAGCTATTGGTTTCAACGATATAAACATCAGTCATCGACTCTATTCTTGATAAGCGCCAGTGCCGTAACTAGGGCGGTACCAGCGATGCTCAGACACATGGCGCAGACCCTGGAGGGGCACAGAAATTACCAGTAAAAGTTAAGGGTCATGCATGGGCGCAGTTATATTTATACAATGTGTAACAACAAGGTTCAACAATACTTATGGATATGTATGTACACATCATTATAAACAACTTTTAATATGGGGCGGGGCCAACCTCGAAATCGCCAAAAAAAACTGCTGTTCCATACAAAAAGTTCATTGACCTTGGACTAAATGTATGGAACAGCTGTTTTTCTTCGCAGTTTTAGTTTTGGCCCCATAGTAAAAGTTGTTCATAATGATGAGTACGTACGTACCGTTCAGTATTGGTGATCCTTTTTGTTACACATTGTATATAAAAACAACACACACAACGGGCAATGGAGAGAGCTATGCTCGGAGTTACATTGTGCGATAAAATCCGGAACTAGGATATTCGCCAAAGAACCAAAGTCACCGACATAGCTCGCAGGGTTTGCAGGTTGAAGTGGCAATGGGCAGGCCACATCACTCGAAGAACTGACAACCGATGGGGAAGAAAAGTTCTTGAGTGGCGACCGCGAACCGGAAGACGCTGCGTAGGAAGGCCTCCCACTAGGTGGACCGACGATATTGTAAAAGTCGCGGGCAACCGGTTGATGCAAATGACAGGTTGTCGTACAGTGTGGCAGTCTAAGGGGGAAGCCTTCGTTCAGCAGTGGTCTGAGGATGATGATGAATATAAAAATATAAAGCTGTCACCGTTCGCATGAAATGCTAGTTACGTCACTGATAAACGCCCAAGCATTGTAGCTCAGACGCACCTGATTATTTGCTGAAACGGCACGGCTGGCCTTCTGGGACCCCAGTAGTGCAATCTCTACAGTTTTAGTCATTCTATCGGATTGTATCATTTACATTAAATAGTTAACGTGTCTAAAAACAAAATCCCCGCTTTTCCTAACCTAGTCCAAGTAACTGCCCAATAAGGAGAGCTTTTTGTCTATTTTGCCACGTTCTTCGATAAATTGTTTGAGAAAAGGCAGCGACGGTGATAATGAAATGGACGGGCCCAGCGCTTGCCAATCAGTCATCACAATCAAGCATACCTAGGTAAAAGAATGCATATTACATATGCCAGAAAATAGAGATAGCGAATCTAATTACTGCATGACAAAAAGAGAACACCATGTACATGTGTTAGAAGTTTGTATTGTCGTATCATACGACTCGCATGTCGCAAAGACAGAGTATGACTGACGCGAGTGGACAGCTGGCGCTCAACCTATAGTCTTCAAAATCCGTGCGCTTATTTCCTGTCCATTCGTTTTATTATTGTTGCTGAGAAAAGGCACAATCAACCTTCATACTTCATCTTTCACGCTAACAACCTGCCCCCAGAGCGCCTAACATGCGCACCGCGAGAAAATTTTCTCGATTCTACAAAACAGGACAAGGCTACGAATCTGTATAAGTTTGTCTTGTTTTCGCACGACATAAAAACACGACAAAATTGTCTCGCGGTGCGCATGTTAGCCCTGCAGGGCGCACTGCACAGTAGTATTATCTTCTTCTTCTAATATATAAAAGCTCACTCATTCATTCACTCACTCAAATCATTCACACATCTCAAAAACCACTTGATCTTTGAAGCTGAAATTTATTTACGACAGGGCCGAATTAGGAGGGTGAAATGGGGGATGAAACTTTATATGGAAATTCCTTTGTTTTAAAGATACCTAGTTAGTTAGTGGCGAAAATAGGTAAAATACAAAAAAAAATTTTTCAAAACAAAATCATTTTTTTTGCCAGGGTTGGTATAAAGAAAAATGGGGAGGACAAAAATAAGTGGATAAGCCAGCGGTATGGGAAGATATTTTGAAGCGGAGCGGAATTCTTCCGTAAGCGGACGGGGTCGTGGGCACGCCTCTTTATTACATATTCCTATTTTATAAACCTTTCAGATGAACCTCTCTAAATTATAGTAAAACTGTATCAAAATCCGTTGTGTAGTTTAGAAGAACTAAGCGTATATAAACAGCAACACTCAGTAACATTAGTAACTTTAGTTAATATTGTTAAGCGATTAGGTATTCGCCTCTTTAAAGAACCTTTATTTTAACCATTTAAACCACAATCCATTAATTTTAATCAAAACAATCTAAAAACAGTTTTTTAAACGTTAGCTAAATAGTTAACAGCGAATGAACAAGTTTCGAGTGACCTTGAACATGTCCAACATTTGAAGCAGTTGTTAATGTGAGTGGAAACTCTCGGTACTATTATTTATTCTGTGTCTCTTTCCTAACTACTGTCGCGCCAACTGACACACTTTCCATCGACGATGTTATATTTATATTTATTTATCAACATGAAAACGAAATACGCGTATGGCGTCGCACATTTGATTTTCTTCAGATAAGTAGGTATCCTTCAACAAAAAAAATTTCCGCGAAATATTACAACCAATAGTACCCGTAGATGAGTATGAATTTTCTCTCCTATGAAGGTATTCATATTGACTCTTTATATAATTTGTATACCTACCGAGTTTAGGCTATATTTAGTAGTGAAATGCCAATTCATACATTTGCCATCTTCATAAAAACAAACAGTAGATTTTCGTCCTATATTATTTGTTTTTTACAACTTGTTCTACAATACTGAAGGATGAATAGTTTGTAATTATGTATGAACAAATTTTATAATGGGGCCAACCCTGAAAAAGAGAAAAAATATCAGCTGTTCCATACGTTTTGTCCAAGGCAATGAAGTTGTATGGAACAGCTGTTTGCTTAGTTTGGGGCTAGATGGCGCTGTGTGAAAAATGTCCACTGATATTTATTTATATATTTATTATTATAATATAGCTTGTAACGGTAATGAATTACTAATCGATTGTAATTAATACTTAGCTAAATAAAATGTAGAGAATGTGGTTACACGCTCGATGTGCGCCTCTGCGCCTGCGCTCGCATTTCATTCTGTATCTATATATTTTTGTAAACATTTAATAATATGCAGCATGTTTTTACTTTCGTTTTAACTCGATTAACTTTCTCACTTTAATCGTACCGATTTAACAGAATTTGATCTTTGATTAAAATGACTAGCGTTAACACCACACCTTACATTCTCTTTGGTTAACACCGTCGAGTCATTTGTATTTTTTTTTATTTGTTCTGGTGTTTAGTTAGTTCTATACGGCCTTACCTAAAATAATCTCGATTCTCTTAGTCACTGCTTAAACTTCTCTGTCCTTTTCTAGCACGTGCAACTTCACGTCAGAGAGAAGATGGCAGAGCATCTTAAGCAGTGACGACTAACGGTTGAAAAGTTTTTTGAAGTAAGGCCGATAATGTTTAAATGTTACTGAATACTTATAATTATTATTCGCTTTGACTTTATATATAGGTAAATAAAATGTGTTAATGAAATGTAATATTTACATTACTGTGTGCTTTGACTTTATACGTAGGTCATTTAAATACTTATTTGATTTGACTTTATATATAGGTGTAAAGTCTTATTATGATGTTATAGTACTATTATTATCTTTAAAATAACGCAGTTGATTTACATTATTGAATTAGGAAATGCCTGTAATAATGAATGTAATTTGGATTAAATAAATAATGAAATGTGTAAGTTAATTCATTCGACGGTCAAGCACCTATAGTCCTATACAGTATAACTACACATCCATTAAAGCATAATATTCTTGTCAGGTATTAAAATTGGAGGGGTGTAGTACCCCTTTTGATTTTAGGGGGGGGGGGGGGGTACTTGGACTGAAAGACTGTGTTAACGCACAAGTAAAACTTTAACAATAAAATTTTCAAGTAAATAATAAAACTGGTTGTCAAGGATCGTTACTTGGTTGGCGATTAGAAAATCGCTTCCGACCTTTGTCATCTGCGGGTCACTTTCTATCACCGCTGTTGAAAGTTGAGCGACGGATGTGTTTCGCTCTCATTGCTATTCGACTCTAATCTCTAACTTCTTGTTATTTCTCTTTTAAAACAATCAAGTGAATTGACGACAAGGGCCTAAACCTTTAAATTTTCCTATAAATACTTAGCCCAATGTAATGTTTTGTAATTTAATCTTATTGTTATTTGTTCTAAGTATTGCGTGTGTACCCGGAGCACTCGCGCTCAGTAAAAAGCTTCTCTTGCGGCGTCGTGCCGTTGTGTGTGGGTCGCCCTCTTCCCTCAAATATGGTTGAGGAGAGCGATGGCTGGCACATGCGTCAACTCGTGAACGGATGCGGATGTGGACGCTGTGTTACTCAGGGTATACGCCGACCTAGTAATAAGTTTGTATTAAATTTCCTCGGTATATTCCTTTTGTAATGTCGTTAATTGATTACCTAAGTTAAGTAATAATAACAAAAAAAAGTTTTTGACAAAAGGCACGGACCCGCACGGCTGGGGTCCGTGGAGCCAAGGAAAATAATGTTTACTGTTTGTCCCTGGACTCTGAAAAAATATTTTCATAAACAAATCTGATCTTCCTTGGTTTAATCTAGGCGCCAAAATAAAATTAAATTCCAGCCCAGTGCAAGTAAAGCTCGCACACTGAGGGTTCCGTACCACACCACCTCAAGAAGGCTTATTGTAAACTCGTCCCAAAGATACTCAAGAACTATAACTAAGTATCGTGTCTTAAAAAGAAAAACTTAGCATAAAACTTGCTTAACTCTAATTCAGAGGTATAATCAAGTTTGACGCTTCTATATTTACTTAACTATAACCATTTTTACGATAGAGCAAAAAAACTCTGAAAAATTAAAAGGGGATCCCCATTATTTTAATAAGCACTTATTATTATTCTCAAGGAGTTCTGCCATAGCAACGCATATTCTGTCATGAATCAACCGGCAACATAGGATTTTTTCAGAAGTGGCGGGCAATATACTCGTAACTCGGTTATGCGCATAGCTATATTGATGTGCATAACCGAGTTATTATCGGTCCTGTTGAAAGCTATTTGAGTATGCAACCCTAAAACAAATGAACAAATAGATACATATCTGTTCATTTGTTACAGAATGTAATTAATACAGCTTTTTATCGTCCTGTATGTAGAGCAAGAAGTAAGGCGACTCCATCTAGGTTGACTCAGTTCAGTGGAAGGCAGTGGAACAGAACGGCTTCATGCACGGTTGCCCCATCAATATTATTACAATATCGATACAACACACGTTTTGTTCTCAATATAATGATGATTAACGGTGGAATAATCTAATTATCTACCTATACATTATAAACTATATACAATGTGTAACAAAAAGGTTCAACAATACTGAAGAATATGTATGTAATCATCATCATGAACAACTTTTACTATGGGGCCAAACATGAAATAGCGAAAAAAAACAGCTGTTTCATACATTTTGTCCAAGGTCAATGAACTTGTTGTATGGAACAGCTGTTTTTTTTCATGATTTCAAGGTTGGACCTGTAGTAAAAGTTGTTCATAATGATGAGTACATACATACCCTTCAGTATTGTTGAGCGTTTTTGTTACACACTGTATAATCGTTGTAATAGGAGGTTTTATTAAAACTATGAGAATACTACTACATGTTTGCTATCCGGTGATTATTATCCGTTTGGTAATGGATGATTTACATCATCATCATCATCATTTTATAGTTTATTCAGCCCTCAGCAGCATAAGCTGTAGTGGTAGGACTATTGCACAGTCCGCCTCGGGGAAGTACCACACTTTTGTCAGTTATTCAACCTTGGCGGTTGCATTACTGTGTTTCAGTTTAAAGATAATGTTACCAGATAAATTACTGGGCCTAAAGAGATTTCACATCTAATATCTCAGGGTGACGAGCGCAGTGCAGTGCGGCGCAGGATTGTATTCGCTAGTTCACAATTCTGGCAACTTTTTTAAAAAACTTTGCGTATCGTATAATATAGTTTACGGTCTAAATACAGGGTTACGCGGTACGATAGTACTAAGCTGAAAGGAAGTCTTTGCATTAATTATTGTGAACAACTTTTAATATGGAGCTAACTGAATTGCGAAAAAAATTATTCCTTGGAAAAATGTGATTCATCCTCAACGAAATAATATGAATTGTCAGATTTTAATTTATATAGGTATACATACATCCCCATAGTAAAAACATTAATGCATGTACCTTGACATATCACCATAACAATACATAATAAATAATTTAATAGTGTATATTTTATTATCTACTATATTCCTAACGCGTTGTCCATATCAAGCTCGCAAAACCAACGCATTCGCAGATGACAAAGATCTATAAATCAATCACTTCAATTTGCACTTGCCAATTTGATAAGCTATTCTCGATCATAATAAAACATCAGACATTGGACACTTGTATTGTATTTTTTCACTAAACTTGAAATTACTTTCCGCCTCTATATTTGGCGATGAGCTTAAATATTATAGGCGAGTGATGTTTTTTTTTATTATTACTGGAAGTTCAAAAATCATTATTATTATTATATAAGTTTTTATACGAAACAAGGGAGAACCGTTCATGAAGACCCTTTCTAAAAATAAAATCAAAGTCTCGTATTATTATATAGGTATATAAAGTCCGGTGACGCTGTAGAGGCAATCTGAGGCCAAAAGCAGAAGTCATTTAAAAAAAACTCGTATATTATAAGATAAAATTAATGTTATAAAACCTCTTACAGTTGTAGTTTCATAGCAGCAATTGTTAACATTTGGCGTCGTAAAATTTGTTAAGAATTAGTATCTTCAATATTATTTAGTAAATAGTTCTGATGTAAGTAAGTAGTTTAATTTAAGGAATTCAACTTTTTAACAAAGAAAAAATCTAAAAGTAAATTTATAATATATCGTCATTCAGTCTGTACCATTTCTAACAAGACATTCGCTAAATAAGTATTAGATAGTAAAAAAATATATATTCAATTGAGAACTCAAAACAACAATGATAAATAATCTTGCTGTAGTATAGCGAAAGAGTGCTGAATCCTTCAAGTTAGCGAGCTACCTATAATATCGGTGCTCGAATTACTAAACAGTTAACAAGCCATGAAGTTTGTCAACCGCATCTTTACACGATTATGCACCGTATCTATCGTTTAGATTTAGACTTTAGAAGATGGTGAACGCCATTAAAAAAACACTTGTTTGGATATAGTTCTAGACTCAAGCAGGCCGTTCGCTTACCACATATATTATTTTGAAGACGACACACGATGCCGCAGAATGACGATGACGCAGAATTTAAGGCACAAAAACATCAATCATTCGGTTAGTTATCTAACCGTTGTAGAAGTAGAATATATGCATAAAGTTACACGAGTATAAAATAATATATGAGGTGCATAAAGTTCCATAACTTGCTAGGTAGGTACTTATTATAATTATTTCTTCAGCCAAGCCCCTTTGAATAAGAAATGTAGGCTCATCAAAGTGAAAAAGGCGAACCTTTACCTTTTGAATGCGTAATTTGCTAATGGTGTTTGGGATAATACGAAAATAAACCTTCAAAAGTAACCTTTTCAGGAATACTTATGCGAGATCCTTATTTAAAATGATTATACTTTCTAAATACATTTTCTACTTTTGCCCTTTTCTGTGTGAACTTTTAAGTCGATTTGTTTTTATTTTGTCCATTTAGCCTCGCTCTCAATAACCTTCGGACTTGCTCCAAGCTAATAAGAAGTTAGCTGCCATTTTTGACTCAGGTTAATATTTTCAAGGTCAAAACAATTATTAATGCTTTTGCATATTTCGTTATATTGTGTGGACGCATTTTAGCGACGAGGTAGCAGCTGCTTGGAACGAAAACGAGACAAAAGTGTTGAAAATGAAATTCGGATGACCCCTTAAATAACTCTTCTACCACACCACACTAGACGTAGAACTATTATTTCTTCTGTGACTAGACACACTATCGGCATGGAATTAATAATAGTAGTACGTACTATCAGGTTATAAGTTGAATTTAGCCTCGCTTTTTCTACTGTAGAGATTGAGGCAAACTTCACTAGATGATCAAAATAAGAAAGACTTTGAGACTATGATAGACTTTTTGTGATTGTTATTTTTTATAAATCATCTTAAAGTAAAGTATAAAGACACTATACGTTGCGTGTTGCATGAAAATATACCTACACTTAATATTAAAATGTAAGTGCCTATTACAATAGTTGAGAGTTTAGCTTTAGACTAACCTTTCGAACAGTTTAATAAAATTAAATTACCACGAGATTAAGACCTTGACTGCTTTTGAACATTTAGGCTAATGTTCAAAATTAAGTCTTGTAGTTTTATTTGACTATGAAATAAGGGAAAATTACATATTTTTTTGGACAGTTATATATATTTAGGTCCCGTCTGAAATTTTGCAATATTTTTAAACGTAGCTTAACTAAGTAAATAAGCCAATCAGTAAACATTAAAGGAAATTTCATAGACTAAAGTTTATTATTGATCAATTTCACCGGTCATTTTGATTCCATTTTTCCGAACGCTACTATTAAAGCGCTTTACAAAATATAAAACGTTGATAATTATGTAGTCTTTGCGTGATATTTAAAAAAATCCAGTAACGCCACTTGGCGTTTTTCATCTTAGATTTATTCATCTGAGTACTGACATAAAAGTTATATACCTATGTATGTTTGTATCTAGTAGGTACATAGATATAGAAACAGGTCAAATCATTACTATAAATAAGAAGTGTAGTTTGAATATGTACCTAGTTAAACTGTAGTTTTACCTACTCTATTGCATTTAATTTCGAACGATTTTTGTACATAAGTATTCATGCATCTTTAGTCTTTGCAGTCAAACACCTTTTTTGGTCTTTGTATCTATTCTAGCTGTCTACCTATTCTTTGACGCGAATATCTTTTTTGCATTTTGGGTCTACTCGCCAGCTCCATTTGCCTGGTGTGTTGTGCTTTTTCATTCTACCAGTATTAAAATATTGTTCCTCAAGGGATTTATAAATGTTGTTGGTTGTTTGTGCGAACTGAGAACCAGTTTACCGGTTTCTGCGAATGTCGTTTCCAGATAATAATACCCAATACTATTCTGCTGGCTTGAGCGTTTTCGAATAGATCAGATACCTTAAAAAGGCCAATGGCTTTTAGAATTAGAAGTCTTTGGTCTATAATATATGGAATATTTTCAATGCTCTAAGATTACCTAAGAACAGGTCACTTGACATTTTGTTTATCAAAAACTGGACTAGCAAGGCTTCTAGTGTTTGTTGTTTTTGTGACATGGCAGCATGACTAAGTTTTTTTACTATATCTGAGTATTGTGATTTTGACTGTTAATTATCCCGCAGGACCCGTAAATTTTTCCCATAGAAAATAAGTCAAGGTCTAACTTCCTAAATAACAGCCTTACTTAAACACGCCGCTTAATGTTAAATGGTGTTAGTTAGTATTTTAATAGCTCAGAAGTTTAGTGACGTTTGTTAACGGCCTGTTCAAAAACATCACATGTAGTCATAGGAGTTTTTTGACGGTTTCTATGAATTTGTGTTTTCCAAAAAATATATTTGTATCTATAAGATGTGAGAAATGGTGTGACGCTTTTGTAATCTTTATAAAAAAAATTAGATACGACGAAAAAAAAATTACAAAACACCTCTATTTTTACACATTACAACAGTTTTAATCATTACATTTTGACAAATTTTGTACGAAAATTTACTCACTTGTAAATAATATAGTTTGTCACGATTTGTAGCTCTTAGTTTTGAAAAAATATTTATATTATGCTTGTAATACATAAAAAATGGGTAAAAAACGAAAATCGAATCTTGACACGCAGGAATCTGCGACTCTGCCATATTTTTGCTCCGCTAAATATGGGCCCTATCTCATTCAGCTTTAGAATAATGATTGATCGCAGTAAAAAATGTGCTTGAAGCATGGGTGAGGGCGGCCTTAAATCTGTTTAATAGTTACGGAATTGACTGACACCTTTAAAAAAAAGTTTGTTGAGTACACAAGTACAAGTATACGCTAACATTAACTACACACAACATTATCATCGATACAAATTATAATAAAAAAATTGTCACAATTTTCACCTAAAAATGTTGTTAAAAATTTTCAGCTAAATCTTGTAAACGTTATATTACCATATTATCCCATCTGTAGACATTCTAGAATCCAAGTACGTAGGTACACTAGAAATATTCGATGCTTTTATAAGGTTATGTTTGATAAAGATATTTTGAAATAGAATTGAATTGTTGAACATTAGTTTGATTGCTTTGTAAACTATGATCATTCATTATAATTTATTATTTTCATGAGTGAAAACTAAACGTAATGTTATCCTCAGGCTATCTCTTTCTTCACTTCCAGGGATTGCAAAATCGATTAACGCTATAAGGAATTAGCTACTATGCTACTAAGTACAAAACCAGCCTAATTTTAAATTGATAGTGCGTGAATAGAATATGAATAAGAATATGATGAGTTTTTTTGTGCAATGGGGTCGACTAGACGAGCGAGACGTTTTCCTTGTAGTAAGCATCACGCTTCGCCCCACGTCTGCCCAATAACAGAAGCAGTGGTAAAATTGTAAACAAAAAAAACAAAATCAATTCTTAGTTACGATTAGCTACCTAATTATTCAGTGAGACAAATTAGATAACTTAATTAAAAAGTATACAATAAAAAATGGCGACTATAACGTGGCTAAGTTTATTGCGTCCAAAATGACTACCAATCAATGATATTATGTACAGTACAGGATTAGTTCTAATCAGTTAGCACCCTTTTAAGGGCATATTCTGTACATCAAAACAAACAACTTTTACTATGGGGCCACAATGAAATTGCGAAAAAAATATCAGTTGTTCCATACAAAAAGTTCATCGACCTTGGGCAAAACGTATGGAACAGCTTGTGTTTTTATGCGATTTCAATTTTGGCCCAATGGTAAAAGTTATTTGTTTTGATGTAAAGAATATGTCCTTAAAAGGATGCTTAGAAGAACTAACCCTAACTTACTGATTAGAACTAACCCTGTATATATAAGGAGGCTACCAACTCAATAGTCTGTCGGTCCATCCTCTGCTGGGCCTCTCCCTCAATAGTGAGGGGTTGCCATTAATGCCCACGCTTGGCAGGCGGCTTGGGGATCGCAGAATGCTCACCGTCATTAACCAAGAGGAGGCTGCTGCCAGTACTCCGGTGGTTCTGGTTGCAGTGTAAGGAACTGTAAAAACTTATCCACAGTATATATTTTTTTGGTAGATGACTGAATGAAATGACTGCTGATGCAAATGTTGGGGCTAAACATACTTTAACTGTACTAGAATCTAGGGTTAACCGGTCTTTCACCAGAAAACTGCAAACCATACAGTAAAATAACAGCAGTTAAAATAACAGTAGACCAGACAGTCCACTAAAAATACTTTGATTCACGTCACAAAACGTTTCAGGACAAGGTGGCGTTAATAAAAAATTCAAACCGTAATCTCATCTCACCTTGAGTCACTCCGGCTAACTTGAATTACAACTTGTCGCAGTTACTGCCAACACGGCTCGTAAATATTCCACATGAGATGTTGGCTTTACTTCGATTATTCCCGTTGTCCACATCTGGTGGACAGTGACACATTTTTGAAAAAGTTATGCTCCTGTCCACGATGGTGAAAAAGTTATGTCAAAAATGTGACAGTGTTGATCACGCCAGTAGAACAGTGGTCTCCGATTTTTTACAATGTTCTCGTTGTCCATCGTGGTAGACAATGAAAACTTTTAATAAGTTGTGCCGTACCTACTTCCTTAGCACCGGACCGTGATACTGCTTGTCATTCAATAGAGAAAGTCTTTGCAAATCTTGAAGTTGTTAAAGAGTAGGCATAGGCTTGATAGTACCAAGACAGCCACTCAGTTTGATTTAAAGCTCTTTTTTTGGAAAAGTTTTTACGAGAGTAGCGAGACATATACCAGAATAGTTAACAAAATCCTGCGCCTCACTTCACTGAGCTCGTCACCCTGAGATATTAGATGTCAAATCTCTTCATGCCCAGTATTTTTTTTTTGGTAACATTACCCTTCAAAACGAAACACAGTAATGCTTGGTGATTGAATAACTGGCAAAGTCCACTACATCAACAGCCAGAAGACTTCCACTGCTGGATGAAGGCCTCCTCCACCTATTAAAGGCCACTAGCTAAAGTTTAATTTGCTATTGATTTTGTTCAGTAATCTATCATAAATAGCATTTTAATAGTCACTGCTAGACTAGGCCCACACTCGAAGGGCGATGGGGCCATATCGACAACGTTGGCTCATTTGCGGGTTGGTGGATTCATATACGACATTGATTTATTTTCCGAACGTATACAACTGTATAATTTTGGGTCGTCGTCAGCCATAAAACGTCCACTGCTGGATGAAGGCCCTTTATAGAGGGGTGTTGCCATAATCCCCACGCTTGGCAGGCGGCTTGGGGATCGCAGAATGCTCACCACCGTTAACCAAGAGGACGCTGCTGCCCGTTATACCCATTAAAGCAGTAACATATAGGTGATTTATGTATTATATGGGCATGGGCGTCGCCAGGGGAGTGCAGGGAGAGGCAGTTGCAAGAGAGTCCTAAGTCCCTTGACTTGCTTGACCGATAATTCCCGCGTGAACTTGGGTGAATTCACTAATTCCAATCCAAAATTAGTATTTCGCGCTGCTATTAGTCTATTCGTTCTTTCGTCAATGCAGACTTTTCCCATCCTCCATATATAATTTTCCCATAAATGTTCACGATGATTGTAAATTTACTGTCATATTACCTATACTCTAAACTAACTTACAAGAAAGATTATTTTAGCTCTACCAGTCTGCCTCCAACTGCTCTACCTTGAATCACTTTGCATATTGTATTGAAATCTAAACTATCATAAAAACTTGCCTAAAACGGCACTGTCTACTTACGTTCTCTTTGTGAAGGCGACAATGTCTGGTATACAAATAAATGGTTTTCTGATTGTCCGTGACTACCTTTTATGTACCCGAGCAAACTGACGAAAATGCTTATTCAGTTTATGGAAACGCCAAGGAAAGAAGGCTTCTACTAATTTGATCCTTCTTATTACATTAACTCTGACACTAGGGCTGGCCACTCAGCCTATACGAACTTGCTTGCTATCCGTCTTATTTGTTTGAGCGTATCATACTTTTGACACAGCTCCTGGGTACTTAATCAAGGTACTCTTTGCGATCTTCACACTATATTGTTGTATTTACTAAGGAGATTGAGTTATATTTTTTATCCTACTCTTCGTGATCTAATCCGCTATATTAGGGACTGACTTTTTACGGCATAATAATTACTTATCATCGTTTTGAAAACTATAATAAGCGTTTAAAAAAACGTCTTCTATTTCGACTACCTGGGGCCGTACCGTGAACGGCTTATAGCGGCACCGAATAGGTTCAGCTGCCGACTCTTCGCGACCGCGAACTTTATTGCGAGGCAATAAAATTCTCAGCCACGCAGCGTCGGCAGCTGAGCGTATTCGGTCCCGAAATAAGCGCTCATGGTACGGCCCCAGGATGACATCTTCATATTACCAGATTTTTTGATTTATCCAGATATTTTGATTTAAAAACCAAACTACCGAAACGATTTGGTTAAATTTTATATGGAACCATCTCTGAAGTACCTATCGCTTACCAAACAAAATAAGAATCATCAAAATCAATTCACAATCGGCGGAATAATCGCATAACATACATACAAAAAACATACAGTCGAATTGAGAACCTCCTTTTTGGAAGTCGGTTGAAAACCCGCTTATTTGTCACATAGCCATCACCGATATCACCGATTCGGAGTCAGTTGAATCAAAATGAATGAGCCCAAATTCAAAGAACATACTAATAGCCGCTGAGGAGTTCTAAATTATCCACCTCTCGGTTCCATCATCAGGTCAGCTTGATAATTTTTTTTTTAATATTCTAAGTAACTATATGCACAGAATAAATAATAGTACTACGTACAGAAAGTTAACTCCGCAAAGGAATTGAAATAAATAATGACTCTAACTACTAGGCAATAAAGTAGGAACTCAACTCGCACAGCGCTGGATACCGCTCGCTATATTCACCTAGATTTACCGCTCTTTTTCTATAACGTATGCTTAGTTACGTGCGACGAGGCTAGCGTGCGGGCGGCGACTGACTTCTGCCTTGCATTGTCCACCCGGACGGAGCACCGGCCGAACATACCTAAACTGGGGACTGACCCCCCCTGCTATATGTAGCTGCGAAATTTCAAATAGACACAACTATTGAAAGTAAGGTAAAAAAGAGAATTAATAGACATGCATCATCCACGTTGTTAGTAAATTTCACACAGAAGCACTTTTCACAAACTTTCAAATATAGTGTGATTCTAGTTACCAGAAAATGAACGTCGCATTCCGCAGTTCGACCATGCAAAATCTTAACAACACATATTTTCAATAAAAACAATACCATGAAGCGCTCGAGCTATCACATGCAACAGTTAGCATTTATACCATTATTACGGTAATCCAGCATATTGCGTGTTAAAAATCAAGCGAAACATCCACATGTATCACGAATGAAAATAATTCGCTAAATATTTCTTGGATTCATATGGCATGTGGTTCCGCGTACATTGTTAGATAATAGTCGATGATATTTACTACGAAATGAATATGCTTGTCATCTGACACGCATTCAATTACACTGGATTGAAAGATAAAGCCTATGACCATCCTGGCTACCCAAATGAGTCTGTATGCAAGCATGACTCA
Organism: Erannis defoliaria; assembly: GCA_905404285.2. Lineage (NCBI taxonomy): Eukaryota > Metazoa > Arthropoda > Insecta > Lepidoptera > Geometridae > Erannis > Erannis defoliaria. Next base: position 9,126,017 of record FR990084.1, read on the forward strand.
TGCAAAAGACCTTTGACAATCTCTATATATAATATACCTTTGCTTTATATTGCTTTGTTGTTGTCATATGTAGTTCCGGTCAATACGATGAATCAATAGTTGCTTGATGTGCTATGGGAGGTTTTAAATGTCGTGTTCGATGGTATTACGATAGCTAGTATGCAAAGCATGAATGAAACGTTTACGCCCCCCGATATAATATCTACGAAGAAATTATCCATTCATTTGTTGTTATGTCACAATTTCATACCAGCTCCGCTTTCAGACACGCTTTCCAATGTCCTTTCTTACGTAACAGAGCGCTGTGGTCTGATACTGATACTATGTGTAGAGAACTAACAAAACAGCACTCAAATGGATCCAAAGATGGACAGAACACGAAAATGATCCCAGAGTGTCTAGTGCCAGTTTTTCCAAGAGCGTTTACGTATTCGTTCACGTTAACGTAAACTACAATTTGTATGAAATAAGAGCAGCGCCACCTAGTGTCAAACATGTTTGACACTAGGTGGCGGTGGTGATATGTTTGACACTAGGTGGCGCTGCTCTTATTTCATACAAATTGTAGTTTACGTTATCGTGAACGAATACGTAAACGCTCTTGGAAAAACTGGCACTAGACACTCTGATCTCAGAGGACATTTTCTGCTGCAACACCAGTTACCGCTAAAACTTCAAAATGTTTGTACTTATGTATCCAATAATGACATTGTATTTTGTGTTATTTTCTTGAAGTTTATTGACTCGAAAAAGTGACGCATATTTTAATTACGAACAAAATCAAGTCCTTCGAATTTCGAATTTCCATAATTTCACTATTCAGTTTAAGAGAGCTTTCTACTTGCGTGAATTTAAATGAAATAAATTGATTTGCATTATAGATTTTAAAAAATATACGATATTTTGACAAACTTGAGACGCACAACACGACGATGAATGAAAGAATTTAATTACTTACTTAATAATTTATAAACGCAAACCAAAAAAAACGGAGCAAGTGCTAAAATTTTGCAAATTTTTTTCAGCACCAGAACATTTTTCTGAATTTGTAAAATATAGTACGCACGGTACTTAAGTATCTAAGCTTTATGCATATTTGTTTCTCATATATGAGAATTAGTTAAATGTAAATATTTTTTGACGAATATATAGGGACTACTGTTGACAAAACCTGGGTATGTCCTAAAACTGCATCCAGAACCACCGGAAGACGGGCAGCGGCGTCCTCTCAGTTGACGGTGGTAACCATTCTGCGATCCCCAAGCCGCCTGCCAAGCGTGGGGATTATGGCAACACCTCCCTTTAAGGGAGAGCCTTCGTCCAGCAGTTGACGTCTTCCGGCTATTGATGTGATGTGATGTTGACAAAACAAAGCAAGCAAAGCTGTTAACAAAGTACTAGACTAAAGATCGTTTGCATTTTGTCCTACTGTGGCAGTGTTTTTCCGTTTTGTGCCACCGTAGGCAGAATTATAGTATATTATATCAAGCTCACGTTTGGATTTAGAGAGAATGAACTCCTTCAAGGTGTCCGCGTCATTTGTTATCACTATTTACTCGACTGCTCAAAATGAGAGTACTGTATTTGATGCTATTTTTCGTAAATATTATTATACAGGTTTTAATTAACCTGCCATCTATTCCTAGAAGGGTCCTAACATTATACTGAACAACTTTTGTTCTAGCAATTCTTTTTATTTTGTTTTTGTATATAAATATACGACAAAGTTATTATTTTAAAAAAAATCCTAAATTAAAAGTTGTTATGTATGATGTTAGAAAGCCACTAGCGAGAGGTAGCTGGTTAATTAACATTAGCCCTGTATAAATAGTAGAACTGGTATAAACCAAAAAAAAATTACATTGACTCTACCAAATAAAATAAAAGCACTAAGTTTAGTATCTATAGTAGAATCATACATGAGTTAGGAATAAACTCAGGTATTTTATAATTCCATACCTAAATTATGTCTGTCTTGAATTATAATATCTACCTTTGTTCGAAAGAGGAAGAGTCAAACTTCCTAGAAAGATAATGGAACAGTACGACTATGTAAATTGCCTTCTTGAAGCAGCATATCCTCAAAACAACACTGTGCGCTACAACGGTACCTAACATGCAGTACACATACGTGGAAGACCTACCTAGCTAGCTTAGCTACTCATGGCTGATTCGCAAAACAGATTTACATTTTGTCCTACATAGCTCTAACAACTACATTTTGACATGAATGCCTATGACAAACAGTAAAACGAGCCCAACTTAAGCGAAAATAGAGCGTTTTTAGACAGCGATACTTACAAAGTTTATTTACAGTGATAATATTAAACGATAATGGTTATGATAATATCATGAATTTTTGGGGTGGGGTTGTAAGTACATTCCATATGTTACTAATCAGTATTTTGCTTATACCTTGATATCTAGTCAAAGATATTTTGTAAGCCTTCTCTTTCCATTTTTAGGAGTCCATTTTCCATGTCAGCCTAAAAGTGATATATTATGTAATACTGCACCCATCTCCATCACACTGTCACTTATGTTTAACAAATACAAATTTATTTATTTTGACACATAAATATTTCAAAAATATATATATAATGACCCTTAATAGGCTCTTAAAACAAATCAAGGACTGTTCGGATGAGTTATGGTCAGATATCTGGGCTTATCATAATACATATTTGTTCTGCAGGAATTTCTATGTGCCCTGCCCAAGAGCCCACCTCTTAGACCATGATTAACGGCACACTCAAATAAATGATACTGTTTACATAACACATTAAATCCATACGTTTTTTCAAACTCCATTCAGCAATTCCAAATGTAGTCTCTTACATAAATACTACATCATAACTATTCTAGCCAACTGCTAGTTGGCAGCATTCCCAAAAATGACGAAAATTTTTAAAGACTTTGGTACTAAAACTAACTCTAGACAATAATGAGACACAGCATGTCAACTAGGACACGGTAAATAAATATCGAGCTATATCAGTTTGCGAAGACTGTTGTTCGTAATATTTGACGAATTCCCCGCACGTGTAAAAGAAAGTCATAGTGTAGGAACATTCTACGTACCTACTTACTTATAACTACGTAGGTAGGTACGTACCGTACATAAGTAAGTGTAACTCTTTATGGGCGTCTAGCCCTAATAAGTATGTATAATATACGGCTGTCTACTGATAGCACTATTCAAAAGGCAACGCTGACAAGGCATTGTGTAACACGCATAATTAATTTGTTTACCAAACGTGCCACGCATTGAATCTCCATTTCAGTAGAGAAGTAGGTAAATTTCCATTACACTGTATGAATGAAAGGTTGTCTAAAGAAGTTTTGTTTATTGGCAACAAACAAAGACACCTGACATTTAACACTAAAGACTCATAACCTGGGAGCCAATATCGCAAAATATCGAAGTATCGGCCTTACAAACTTCTGTAGTCACGTATTAAAACTCTACTGTTCATCATAAGGTAGTCTATACTCCACTTGTTACGTTCTAGTCGCAAATCTTCATTAGAACATTTTGAGTCTGATAAGAATTAATGTCTACTGAAATAAAACAGGTTGCTAAACTGGCCAATTAAAACATTCTTCCGCGAAAACTTCAATCGTTGCGTCGGTAGGCTTTATCTATAAAAAATTACAATTCACACAATACAAACATAATTTTCTTATGTTTAGGTAGTAAACTTGTAGTGAATTTTGAATTTAATAACAAAGTTAGAAGGCTAAATAAAAATCATGCGTAAAGACCTATCACGTAACATAAATAATAAATCCTTGATAACTTCGTAAGTACAACATAAAGATGCACACCATATTTATTTGTGTGTGTGTGTGTGTGTGTGTGTGTATCTGTGTGGCAAATTCAAGCAACCTTACGCTAAAGGACAATGCCCACGCTCGTACTAAGCACAGAGTATCTGAATATTGTAAAGAGACAACTACGAAGTGAAGCAAAAAGCGGACATGCATCAGAGAGCTATTATAATAATAGTGTAGTATTAGATAATCTGTGGTAGAGCTAAGACATATCTAAACATAGCAGAAATGACCCAGTACGGGCATCTACTGGAAAAAACTGAATGCTATATCTCTCGAGCAGGTAAACTTAGTATGAAACTAGACAAAGAATAGGGATTTTGTGGAGATCAATTTAGTATTAAGCAATGAGGGCTACCGTTTTTATGCTCACTGGTTGGCGCCACTGGCGAGTAAGGTCCTAAAGTAAAAGTTATTATAGCTGTTACCGACGTTTATAAATATGTTTGTAAATAATAAATATTAAACACACAGGAACTAGGGACATTTCTCAAACTAACCTCTGAATTAGCTGTTCTTTCAGCCCGCTTAATTTAGCCCCTCTTTTCTTATCACCTTTTTTAAATCACTGATATTCATTTACACCCGAGCCTCAAGTGTTGCAAAATATACATAAAGACCTGTGATAAAGACTCGTTGCAAAATATTATTATTAAATGTGCATAACGCCGGTAAACAGTGACAGCATGAGATTTCGGAGGTCGGAGACCTCACTCTACACTAGCGCGTCTAGCGGCAATTTTTAAGCGCGATAGCATTGAGAAAGAGCTGATGATGATATTAATTTCATATCAGTAGGTTTGAGGCCTATTTGGGAGCATTTCCTTGAATTATGTGTAAAAAGAGAAAAACGAGGCAACACCTACGATAACAAGGTGGCCACGTATAGCTGTACCAGAAAGAGTAGAAATTAAATTAAATTTAACTAAAAGTTTTCAATACAAAATATTATTCAGTGTTGCCAAATTATACGTCATTTTGAAGAGTTTGCATATAAAGTAGCGCCCCCATTTTTTTTCAACTATTTCTGGTACACCTATATATGCCAACCTTCAATTTTAAAATTGAAATAATGGCTTAGAGAAAAAATCTATAGAGTTGTATCTCTGGCATTTTATACTTGGTGTCAAAACAGTCCGTGCTACTTTCAGTGGTTCACTTACAAGGCAGGACATTTGCATGTATCCATGTAGGTGACCGAAACGTAGGTGTGAATGTGAGAGACAAACGAATTCATCTTACTTGAGTGGCATTCAGATTCAAATATGGTTGTGTGGTTGTTTTTCTACAAATTGTGAGTTTCGGAAACGTTTAGTAACTCTAACGGAGGCTTTGTTATAAGATTTCGTATTATTTTACGACTGCATCTACCTACTTTCTAAAATCTATCCATTTTACTAATACTTACTGACATAAACTAAGAACTAAGAAGTAGGGCTTTTGCTTTTCTTTGACTTACGAGTAGACTGAATCGATTAAGACAAAGATTTGATACAACCGTGGTTCACTATTGTAGACATGACACTTAATATTAATCTTGTAGCTAATTAATTGTTGTCTTTTGTTGTGTTTTTTTTTATCAGGTGTAACAGCGACAAAGATAAGATGAATGGACGGGAAATAAGCGCATGGATTTTGAAGACTATATATTGAGCGCCGGCTCTGCTCTCGCATCAGTCATACTTTTTCTTTGCGACATGCGAGCCGACGATACGACAATACAAACTTCTAATACATGTATATGTGCTCTCTTTTTGTCATGCAGTAATTAGATTCGCTATCTCTATTTTCTAGCAAATGTAATATGCATGCATACTTTTAGCTAGGTACGCTTGATTGTGTTGTCTTGTTAGTTTTGATAGATTTGTAAGCGCTGGGCCCGTCCATTCCATTATCACCGTCACTGGGTCGTAATATATTTTCCAATACATGGAGCATTCCCATACATGAAGTATTGAACAATTCGTGGTTATCGATACTATAAAATGACACAGGTCTACTGATCCCGCTCCAAACTTAGCCTTCAAGATGAGTCGATTAATACAATGATATTAATTTGTAACGCTTTTAAATTAGAAAATAGCGTTTTATCAAAAGCATTTAAAAAAAATATTACAAAACACGAGATTTCACGACTATATAGTATATAGTGTACGAAGCAACCAAACACTAGTAATTTCGGATTCTAATCACAGTAGTTTTATTACGGTGGACTCACCGGACTGTTACGTTGAACAAAAAGTAGATATTCGTGTTATTTAATTCAATTATGTATTAATGCATAACCAATGAAATAACCGAAGCAGATTGGAATGACGACCTGCAAAACGCAATTACACGAACTTTTACGTGCTTAATAGGCCGTAAGAAATATGATTTAGTCATACGTCTCCCAATGAAAAGCTCGGGGTGATATACAAAATAAATAGTAAAAAAAAGAAGAAGAAGAATATTGTATAAGTATAAGTATATATGTAATTATAATATTGTACGTGTATAAGGAAAGTTATATATGTTTTGTCAAAATGAGGTGTCTATAGTGTTTTATAGTTCAAAGACGGTCGTTGAATATTTGACTAATCATAAATACAGAACTGGCGACTACCTATAAGGTGAGGGTGAATTAAAATCTGCCTTTCAATCTCATGTGGGACTCATTGAATGGGTTAATATCCAGTTCTGATTCCTGTTCATGTACCTATGTTTACGATCTTCGACCACAACGTCAACTTATTATCTAGTGAGTTGAGTGATGTGTGGTCAAACAGCTAGGTAGTCAACTTTTTTTTTGTGAATATCATCCCCAAATTGAGCGTTGTCAAGTTTTAATTTTTTTGCTGCTCTACCTTCCGTCTTGGTTTATCGTTACATTGACGAATATTAATTCCCTTCTATTTTTTGTTTATGCTTGAACAGCTCACAACCTTTTATATCAATGTAATTTTAAACTTTTGCTTTTGTAGCTCTCAGACCAAATAAAAACCATTATAGCTTTCATAATTTAACATAACATTCAAAAGTGATATACTCAAATAGAAATACTCAAACTGCTATATAGACGTGTATCTAAATAGCTTTGTCTGAAACTCTTTGAGTAGTAATAAAGGATGCAACACAATACTTCAGTTGTTCAAAAATCAGTAGAGCCTTGCAGAGTAACCGGTATTGACCCCGATTGTGAAATGTAGAACGCGACTGGCCATACACAAAGTTAGCACTTGAATACGCACGCTTACAATGAATGTCAGTAATTCCTTCAAAAACATTGAAAAAGTCAAGGTCAATTCATATTTTTCACGCGGACTCTACATGCTAAGCTTACGAACATTGCGTGTGAATTTAATGGGCTCTTATTAATTTTTATTGTTATTAATTTTATCATCTTACAATTTTTAGTTAAGAAATTAATCACTTAAAGAGGAAGGAGGATAGTGAAGCCTTTGCTTAGCAGTGGGACGGAATAGGCTGATAATAATAATAATAATAATTAGTTATTCAGTTTTATATAATTTGTATTTTTATAGTTCCATATTAATTAAGAAAAAACTTTAAAAAATTAGATATTCAATAAATATGTGCATAATAATAATTAGTCACTTAACAAGAAAAAATACCAGATTTCTTATTTAGAGTTTATGGTTTTGGATAATTACATGTAAATCAAAAATAGATATGTTTTTAAAGCTTAAACAGGAAGAAAAATTATGTTCTCCGGCAGGACTCGAACCTGCATACGAGCAGTCTCTATGGGTTTCCGTCCCAACTGCTTTGCCAATTAAGCTACAGAAGTCTCTGCCTTAGATGCCAAATTTCCGAATCTGTTATAAATAAGTGTGGAATCACTTCATACAAAAATATTCAAAAATAGATATACCAACGACCGAAACAGTTTACGAAAATCATGTAAGTAGGTGATGAAACTCAGAGGGTCGTAAGCATGGTTTGGTAGCAGAGCATTAAACATTTTGGATACGAAAGGACATGTGTTTCTTAAAGGTCGTATATACTCGTTTAACACTATTGGTCAGCCATGAAAATTTCATTATTCTAGTGTTTAGTATTTAAGAGCCCTTGAGAAGGTATTTGAGCCATGGATTCTACTAATAGCTAGCTCCACCAAGATTGGAGCCTACTAATTTACCCTTGTTTCATTAAGTAATGTAGATCGTAGTAAGTACCTGAAACAAAAACAAAATTGTTAGATATATTATTTATTACCATTTGATCTTTTGGAATTGTATACATATTGTTAACAATCCCTGCGATTAGCAGGGAGTTTTGGGGATCGCAGAATGCTAACCACCGTAAGCCGAGCGGACGCTGCACCTGTTCTCTGGTGGTTCTGGTTGCAGTTTTAGGACAAATCCAGGTCCACATAAATTATTAATGTAAACAAAAACAAAACAAAACCACTCGAAGCATTAAATCAACAGTTGGTAAGGTACTCGTTACACAAATAAAAGCACACAGAGTTGTAATCAATGAGTAATAATACCTATTTTATATACTTATACATATTTATCTACGATTACGAAGGAATCTGACAGTGTCTGCTTTCACTAGGTCATCTCGTTACGAGAAAATGATGTAGGTACATCTGTGTTGCATTACCTCAGCCGTTTCTAATGTAAATATTGTGAAGATATAAAATGATTGGAAAATTTGTTTTTCAATTTTTTTGGCATTATCACCATAATCAACCTTCTACGGTAAGTCGATGGCGATTGGCGATACGATATAAAGTCGCCAGGCGATAAAAGGCCTGCCTCAAATTATTCTATTCCGTTTTTTGCTACCAGCCTCTATTCGTCACCGTCTCGTCAGCTCGTAGAGATCAGTGTATATTTTAGGGCCCGTGATCAACATTCGCATACCAGTTTCCATTCGGGATGCACCTTCTACTATTAACAGGTATCTCCAACTTATAATTTTATTAGGATGAATTTGTAATAAAGACCACAGATCTATTGGGTATGATATGAATACATGTCGTAGCTAAAAGACCTAAAGTCAAGATACCCAAGTAATATGAATAGATATGTAACACGTTTACTTAATCGCGAAACTGGTTTCAACGTACAAATGTAATGCGCAGTGCCTATCACAGCTCCTAACAATACCTAATCCATACAACGAGTGTTACTTATACAGGTAATATTTCAACGAGTCATTTTTTCCATAGCACGTAACAAAAAGAACATTCCAGCATTGTAAATTACGGTGAATCCAAGCCTGAAATCCCACATGCCATGATAACATCAGCACAAAAGATCAACGGCACGCTATGATCACCGCAAAATTACACACAATAGTCCGATGGTCATTATCTCTATGCGACTGACCGCGACCTTGCTGGGTAAATGCGTAATCAGAATATAAGGTAAAGAAAATTCGTTGTTCGTGATATTTTAGAGAGCTAAAAAACTCGTCGCGGAAGTCTGCGCTTCCCCAAAAAGTATACCAATATAAGGGTATGATATAATGCCCCGTCCACCCACCGCCTTTACCCACTAGTGGGTGCACGGGTAATTCGCATTTCCCCTTCAGCCCACTGCATTAGAGTTGGAAAAAAAGAGTTGGAAACGAATAAAAAATTATCGACATTTATGAAGAAAACATAGATTATAATTTTAATACATTTATTAGGTTTTAAGTACCTAACCCAAGTTCGCCTTAACCCGTAAGTAGACCGCATCGTTGCTTAACATCAAGCAGGATGTGGTCAAACGCAAACCTATTCAGAAAAAAACTGAGCAAGTGGTCAATTGAGATTCAAATGCTCATAAGCAACTGTAAGTAGGTTGCCAAGTCTTTTTACTATTACGTAACTAAATAAATATCTATTTGAATGCTGAGTACGTGATGGTGATAGGCGAGTGAGTACGAATAAATTTAAATGGAGCAGAGATTTATAAATAATGCGCAAATAAGCATGATGCAGTATCTGTGCAGTGCTCTCAAGCATTGTGTGATCCAAACATAGACAAGCTAGGTTCCTTTGGTAGAAGATAGAATTTCCAAATAACAATGCTCGGCATAAACAAAAATGTCTCCATGTTTATAACGTGTATATGGATTTACTATACTTATTTACTATTGTTACGTGTATAGACGTCTATTATGCCAGACATAGGAGATATATATGTAGAAGTAAAGTACATAAACAATAGTTTCGTGCCAAACTCTAGCATGAATAAAAATAGATCCATTGGAGTTTGTTATTGAATGGTCCGACATTACTCGTCTTGAGTTTTTTCCATCTTTTGAAGCTGGCTGAAAGTATTATACTCATGTGTAGTAGTACTAACTTAAACCATGCTAACATAACGTAAGTAACCTACCAAACTTTATGTTCTTTTTCTGCGCCAGTTTCTTCTAATTCCTACTTCACAATCCTCAATTTTAATTTCCGGGTCTGCCTGTTTCTTTCTCACATGCGTTTTTATATGTTATTTAGAATTGATCTACGTTTGCCCGCTCACTTACCTGATCAAAAACGACGTCTAGGAATGCCACCCTTTGCTGCCACTTCATTACACAGCGACTCTATATATGGGCTAGTATAATATCCTAAAAAGCGCGAGTACAGTATGACATCTGTCTGCATTTTATGGTTGTGTACATAACTTTATGTTAGAATAAGATAGGTAATTCCCTATTTCCTTAGAAAAATATTGACTATCACTATAATTATTATTACTATCGCCATAAGTATTATTACTATCACTATAACTCTTATTGTTATCACTATAACTCTTATTGTTATCACTATCACTAATATTACTATCACTGTAACTATTATTGTTATCACTATTATTACTATCATTATAACTATTATTGTTATCACTATCATTATTATTACTATCACTATAACTATTATTATTTTCAGACAGATAAGTACAACTGCTGGACAAAGGCCTTCCTTCCTCCAGACTGGCTGAATCTAGTACCTAAGTAGTTTTGACTAATCTAAGCCACATACGGTAACAACTGCTGTGTAGTTGTCTTCTATGTACACCGATATTACATTCGTATAGTTGTACATTACTATCGTAGTTCCGTACCTATGTATTTAGTATTCGTTCTTTGTCGTGTTTTAGTAAAATTATCACAAAGGTAGGTACGAACGAGTTTAACACCAAATTGTGAAATCCAGAACGTTCCACTCAATGAGACGCTAATCAAATTATTTATAGACGCCATTATAATCAGTAAATCAATTAATAACAACCAAAACCGATGTGAAAGCGATATTCAAATATGTTTTCCTAAATGGGCTAATACTTTCTCCCAAGCCTTTACGGGTCACGGGTGTACCAAAATAGACTCGCTTTCAATACTGTATTTTTAATTAGCTGCATGTTTCTGGTTCACGCTTATTGGTTCAAAGATTAATGAGAACGCAGTAGCCCGACTAGTTTAGTTCTAAAAATAAACAGTCAAAAGAGATGTGATGTGACTTAAGTTTTCACACATCGTTTAGCAATCTATGGTCAATTTATTGAAAGACATGGATTTACCCAAGTCTTGATGTAGAGTTTTGCACGATGATTTCATTCTACACGTCTATATGTGCGATGCGTGCACATACCTTGCAAAAAATAATTGAACCTATGAAATAATTGACCGAGCGAAGCGAACGAAGTCTTTGAAATAATTATCAAAATTTGCTTTCGTCTGTCCTTTCCTTAGGGATGTTGATACTGGCTTGTAGGTTGCATTTTTGAATGAATCTCAGACTTAGCTCCTTATATACCGGGTGTTAGTTTGAACACCGTTATCCTTCTAGGATTTCATTGTACTCATCATTATGAACAACTTTTACTATAGGGCCAACCCTGAATTCACGAAAAAACAACAGCTGTTCCATACATTTTGTCCAAGATCGATGAACCTTTTTGTATGGAACAGCTGTATTTTTTTCTTTCGCAGTTTTAATGGTTCGCAGAACTAATAGGTAATATAAACTACGCAGTTATTACGTATGTGTTGCAAAATGGGTCGACGACTTCGTCACACCGCGGGTCCAGCTTGTGCTACAAGTGGATTTGCAGTAGCACAGGCTTGAGGCTGACGGCATAGCAAAAGCTATGCCCTACAGCTAGATAAATAAAGAAGAAGATGATAATGATGATGATTTCTAAAAGTATGCATTATCAAAATTTCAGTGTGTGACCAGCTTCACAACAATGTTAACAGAAACTCGTCGACTATCATAATAAATATAGATCGATAACGTTATCTAGGTAGGTCAACGTTATTTAATTCAATATTTGGGATTTTGGCACAGGAAATAAGCTACTCACATTCTACGTAATGTAAAATATTTTTTTTAACTACGAGGCGAGCGAGACGTTAGCCTGGTGGTAAGCGTCACGCCTGCGCATATCAGTAGCAGTGCTAGAATTGTGAACTTGCGAACAAAATCCTGCTGATATTTAGTGAATGTTGTGGCTACGTCCTCTTAGATTTATAGCTCTGTTACAGTTACATTTTCGGATAATATTACCTTTTTATACAATTTGTAACAAAAAGGTTCAACAATACGGAAGGGTATGTATGCACTCATCATTATGCACAACTTTCACTATGAGGCTAACCCTGAAGTCGTGAAAAAAAACAGCTGTTCCATACATTTTGTCTAAGGTCAATGAACTTTTCGTATGGAACAGCTGATATTTTTTTCGCGTATTCAGGTTTCGTCCTATAGTAAAAGTTATTCATAATGATGTGTACATGCATACCCTTCAGTATTGTTGAACCTTTTTGTTACATGTTGTATACAGTCCGGTAACGTGTGTGTGTCCTTGTGTTGATAACAATTAATCGATTATAAGTAATAGCGTAAACTTCACCATTTGAATTTTGTAATTATGAATTATGTACCAAGCACCTTACAATACATATTACAATACAACGAACTTTATATTAACTAACAACGACTTTAAATTTGTATTGTATAAGTATGTAAATTCATCTGTTCCGTGCGTTTCGCTAAGAGTAAATTAATAAAAAGTAAGTAAGTTCGTATAGGCTGAGTGGCCAGCCCTAGTGTCAGAGTTAATGTGCCACCCGAAGGCCTCTGACATTAAATAGACAGTAAATTAATATTTTATATGGGGTTCGTGTTTTTATTTTATTTCAAAATCCATGGAACAAAAGTTGTTTGTTATACTCAGAGACTGATCCTAAGAGATTGTTAACCAGTTACCAATGACACTTTATACATACTTACTACTAATTATATTTTTGATTAGTGTCTTCGTTAACATCAAGCCCACGAAAACTGATTAGAAATCAATACATGCAACATCCATCATGGAAAGTTTCATTACCATACCTTGCCACATAAAGCAAGCTTGTAGGCAGCATTGTTCACATACGAACGAGCAAGTAACGTACCGTGTCATTGTTGATACAATTACCAAATTAACCTTACAGTGTACAACCTTGTCGTAACCAAAAAAGCATTACTACTTTTAGTATTCATTCGAAATGTGTCTCTTTTTATTGGGAAAAGGTACGTGAATAGGTAACTCTTAAGCATTTTTGTAGCAAAGACACTTTGGCAAAAACTAAACAATGCATTTGCCAACTGGTAGCAAGATGTCATTTCGTACTCGAATGTACTAGTAGATTGTGAGAAGAATTTGGACAATAGAGATTAGAATGTGACAACGTGGAAAAAACCTCTGCGAAATGAAATTCCTACACATATTACTTGGTGATATGTCTCCTACGCTAGAGTTGGCGTGGTAAATATTACCGCAGAAAACTAAGCATCACAATAATGGAAAATATATAATGGAATGTTTTCTATCTCCTGAAGTCTCTTGTATATAATCATGCTTATGCTTAGGGCATGTTAACATAAATGTACACTCGTTTCAGAAGAATTGTTGTCGTATAAATAGGATGTAGTGGTATAGGACTCTATTGTAGAGTCCGCCTGGGGAAGTACCACACCTTCGTCAGTTATTCAACTGGCAAGTAGTAGTGTGCAAGCATTTGTTTCTTACTTGTGTTTGTGAAATTACTGAGTCTGAAGAGATTTAACAGCTAATATATCGTCGCTTTGGAGGAGAAGAGAGTCAACCCACACATTACAAGTTTCGGGATATAGAGCAATTAGGTAAAGCGGTTATAAAGAAAAATACAATAACTTTTAAACCGTAAGTTACATTTTAATAAGATTAATGTCGCATTAGCAAAATATGTGTCTTGTTTATTAGTTAAAATAAAAAATAATGTAATTTAACTGGTGTTAGTGTTAATCATTGTTTTGCTCTTAGCTCTCTTCACCACCAAAACGACGATATCAAGGTGACGAGTGCATTGCAGTGCGGTGCAGGATTTTGTTCGAAAGTTAACAACTTGGCACTGCTAACTGCTTAATTCGCAGGTATAATGCTTACCACCAGGCGAACGTCTAGCTCGTCTCCTATTGGATAAAAAAAACACATACCTACTTCACAGATTACGGAACTATAAGACTGAGCGATTACAGGTAGACTTCATTCTTCTTAATTGATCTTCCCACAGTGGATGAAAGTGTAAGTTTGTCATGAATGGGAACCGTCAGACGATGACGCCTTTGTTACGCTATGTTAATTAGGCTACGCGCACTGAGACAATGCGTTATTAAATATAACATAATCATTAGAGTACACTAGCGTTTCATATAACACGGCTAATGGACTGCTGAATCTCTCATGGCATCAGAACTCAAGACCGCAAAATACATATCTTAAAATAACCTAAAAGAAGGAAGTAAGTTGATTCACATAATCTTCTTCTTCATCATCAGCCTGTTAGACGTCCACTACTGGACGAAAGCCTCTCCCATAATAGGGAGGGGTTGCCATAATCCCCAGGCTTGGCAGGCGGCTTGGGGATCGCAGACTGTTACCACCGTTAACTAAGCGGACGCTGCTGCCCGTCTTCCGGTGGTTCTGGATGCAGTTTTATGACATACCCAGGTCCAACATATTCCCATAATATGCGCTCCAAATACGGGTAAAATTTGTTAACTTCGGTGAGTTTCACATTCATGATTTAAATTAATTGTAAATGCCATATTAAAATTATATCACGTAAAGCACATTGATTTAATAATTAATAATTATACACATTGAAGACCGGTTTTTTTTCAAAATGATTTCAATTTTTCTTATTATAATCACTGATAAATAAATATAAATATATTGGGCGGACATTGGGCGGACATTTATTACACACAGCGCCATCTAGCCCCATACTAAGCAATGCTTGTATTATGGAAACCAGATAGCTGATAGAATACTTATATACATATTTTTTTTCGTAAATACATACTTATGATACATAACTACACCCAGACACAGAACAAACATCGATGTACGTCACAAACATTTTTGTCCTGGGTGGGGATCGAACCCACGCCCTGCAGCTCTGAAGGCAGACATGCTACCAACTGAGCTATCAGGCTGATGAAATGAATTTTAAGGAAGATTATCTGAGACAACGTTTTAAAATTTTAGGTACTTCTTGCCATATTCTTTTGTAAACAGTTTAAAGACTGATATGTTTGGTCCAACAATGCAGTGTTCACATAGACATACATAGTATATACTATATATATATACATATATACAAATCATTGAGTGTTCACTAGTATGTAAGGGAGAAACTGGCGTAAGAGGGAAGAAGGCTATTGCCCTACGCGTTACTATTACAGATGTTATATTGAATTAATTTATAACGATACTGTAAGAACTTAAGCGATTCATACCGCGATGTGCACCGTATGTGGTGTGAATTAGACAACATATTGATAAATTACGGCCCGAGATTAAGTGAACGTTTCATAAAACTCCAGGATATTCAACAAAGCCGTGGCGTGGGTTTCAGCTGGTTGCATGATAGGTAGAGATAAAGGTCTTACAATTAAATGTGACCTCGAATTACGTCAACTGCAGCCCGTCTAGGCAATGACTATTAATTATAGTAATCTATTGTTAGTGATTTACCTGTTTCGGTTGATTCGATTTGTATTTCCATAGTATGAAAATTTGCAATAACTAACCTTGCGTTAACTGTAAGGCTTGGGTCTCTTTATTAGCTCTCTCTTTCTGCGAGGAACGTGAGATAAGCGTATGGTCAAAATTCAAAGTGTGAGATGTGGCAAAACGTTGCAGTGTTCAAACATTTCATGTATTGTAAGTCATCGCATGAAGTTTACATGAAGTATATAAAACGCTTACATATTTAACATGTAGAAGCATTCTCGTATAATTAATATCTAAGAATATCACCAATCACAATATAACATCTAATATTTACATCTGTACACAAGTACAATACGTCATTTTGTAAATAAAAAAAACATTAAAAGAATAGATAATGTCGTCATTTAATGGAATTCTAAAGATTTGTCAATTCTTCGTTCATGCAGACATACTTTTTTTAAAACAAAAAACTGTTGTCAAAACATCATTGCATCATCAACGTAAACACGTAGATAGCATTATGTTAGCTAGCATTGTGTTGTATAACTAATTTTTTTGCTGTAAATATTCTTAATTAATTCGGTACAGGGCCGTGGTCCAACTACTTGGACTACGGGCCTTCACTAGTGGTAGTGGTCCAACTATTTTCAATGTTTTCTAAAGCTCAAAGTAGAAGATGCAGTATCAGTCAGTATCAGTCTATGCAGACTAGCTAAACTCTGTAAGTAATCATTTATTAGCAGTGGGCAGTGATTTACGTACTACTTCTACAGATAGATTTTGAGACAGCCGAACATTTTCGGATTAAACATAGGTAGATACATGTGTTTGTCAGGATTATAAGGTCTATTCACGACAGATTTTTATTCAAATTAATTCAGCTGTTAATGTTTTTTTTTATGAAATTAAATGAGGCCTAAACACACTCACTCCTATGGATCTCACATCTATAGATATAAATATAGATGTGAGATCCATTTTAAGTATAATTTAATTATTATTTAATTATAATTTTAAGCTATAGTTTGTGTACCTTTATCCCAATCTTGGCGATTGCTAAACCTTACCATGATTTAAATTACGACCCCTCAATACGATACAAATACGTAAAGATACAGACGCTAAGTTACACGATTAATTTAAGTATATTAAATCATAATCCACCAATACGCTAGTTTACACTTGTAAAATATGTAGATCCATGAAAACGCAAGGCTACACTGTGATATATCACGGTCCATCAAATCACTAGGCTACACTGTGATATCACGATCTATCAAAACGCTTACACACAGTGATATATCGCGAACCACCAAAACGCTACATCAGCGTCGGTGATAAAATAACGTCGCTGGTATTTGTATAATTAGTAATAGTAACAGATTAGATAAGATCACCATAAATACTGAAACGTTTAGCAGTCGCCAGTTTTTAAACCAAGTACCTCTCTACGTGTACACAAATAATTTAAAACTTTCCGGTTACATTGAGGCGACGAGCCCATATCCGTTGTTTCAAGATAAACAAAGCGAATTGCGGATATCGCCGATGAGCACGTGCCTTTGACTATGTTATACATAAATACGAATATGAGTAGGATAAAATACCTATAATTACCATACCTAGTATAGTACCTATTATATTATCTTTGCTTTAAGTATTATACAATTATTTCAAAGTGAATATGTAAAGATTTTGGTATAATTATTTCCCTTGTATTAAAAAAAACATGTGACACAGAAAAGACCAGGGATATTACAGTTGCGTGATAGAAAATTTCAAGGCTTATCCCTGATAAGCCACGTTTGCGCTAAAAAAAAAAAGGAAAGGAAAAATTTGGTTATAGTGTACTCATCATTATGAACAACTTTTAGTATGGGGCCAACTTGTAATCGCGAAAAAAAAACAGCTATTCCATACATTTTGTCCAAGGTCAGTAAAGTTTTACTACAAGGTCAGAAAAGCTGATATTTTTCACGATTTCAAAGTTGGCCCCTTATTTACCCTTATTAATTCCTGAAGGTAAAAAAAGTTCACTCAGTATACCACAGCAGTATACCTACAGTACCTACATGTAGGCACAGATTATACACTATACTATGCGACGTAGCACGGTCGTAGCGTAGCTCGATTAATAGTATTCTTTTGAAATTACTAAAATTTAAGCAATGGATGATCCAGTCGGACTCTAATAAGTGGTTGTGAGTGCCATTTACCTACAATTGAGCGTTACCGAGGTTTTGATGACATATCTTTGTTATTTGTCTGTCAAGCCATGTCACTATAATTCGAAAACAAGCACTCAAAGGCTTTCCATTGGACGGCTACCCACACTACCCAGTCCACACGAACTATCTACCATGTCATAAACAATTCTCAAGGTTAAATGCATAGGTAGGTACTTCTTATTGTAAGTAATCCCTCTATTGCTGTAGATAGTGCTTAGGCTTGTTAGAATAGGAATTCTATAGACTACTTGACGTCTTACGATAACTGAGTTAGCGTCTCTTGGATAGTAAACAATCGAGAAAAAAAATTTGGCTTGGCACTAGAACTTTGAATTGAAAAAAAAAATTGGTTATTATCTGTTCGTGTAAAAATAAAGGTCAAGTGCATATCGCGACGTGAATTAGGCAGAGCGGCTTTTACACTTTTGCCATCCAGCTATCCTACCTAAGAGGGAAAAGTGTATTTTTTACTATTTCCGTCCAGCAAGGATAAGTTAGACATACAGAATAAAGATGGGCAGAGAGACAAGCGGGCAAGGCAATTCTTTAAGTGATCCTAATTTGCAACGAGAGCAGTTTTTGTACCTACTCGTGAGTACTGAATAATATATTATAAAACGCGCACAAAACAGTTCATTTTTATTTACCTCGACTTAGTCCTGCGATAAACATAATTGTAACGAACGTCTTGCTCGTCTCGTCACTTAATTGTATAAAAAATATTTTTATATTAATAAGTTCAAATCGTGAAAGTTCGAAAGTTTCGCTGAATATAACATTGTTTAAAAACCACTAGATACCTACTATAATTATAGTACCTACCTACTATTATAATTTTTGACTACTACGGAAAATGCGAAAAATCAGCAAAACGTTGAATTAAAACTGCAGTAAGTACAAAGTTTAAAAACTATAAGTGATAGCATAATTTATAATTTGATTTATCACGATGTATAATTATATATTTCGTTTCTTATTTTATCTTGTTTATTTCTTATTTGCTTAAGTTACATTATGCTTTCGGTTTTAATAACGGAAGTACCTACGCAATCTTTTGCCTTCATAATAAAACGGTAGGCAGTTAACGATACAACCACAGACATAAAGAGAGCATTTTTAATGCGATTAACATTTTATTAGGGTTTTATATAAATACATTTCACTTCGACATCATTAAGGTAACTCCACTCAGAATCACGCAATCTGTTCTGGGAAAAAAACTACGATCATAAGTATTGTCTGTGGTTTCATTTCACTTTCTTATGTATCTCTATTCTGGCGCGTTCGACACCACCTCACTTACATCTTGTATATTTTTTTTACTGTTGTGGTGTCTCTAAATGTACTTAGGTACACTAATCAACATAATTATTAAGCTACTGTACTATCCAAAATAAATGGGTTAATATAGACCATCGAAAGTTTAAGTGGCTACAGATTACGTTACATACGCAGCGTCAATGGTTAGGAGGTTTAATCTGTGGGACTACTACCTACAATAATGCTGACGTATTTTGATCATCGAAACCAATCCAACTGCAGAAAGGCGTGAGACAGGGAGACGTTATTTCTCCGAAACTGTTCACGAACGCATTGGAGGACGTTTTCAAGCTCTTGGACTGGAACGGTTTCGGCATCAACATTAATGGCGGATAAAAAAGTAAGTTCGTATAGGCTTGGCCAGCCGTAATGTAGAGTTAATGTGCCGCCCGAATGCCTCTGACATGGCTGACGGTTGTTGTTATAGAAACTAG
The DNA here is from genome assembly GCA_905404285.2 of Erannis defoliaria. Taxonomy (NCBI): domain Eukaryota; kingdom Metazoa; phylum Arthropoda; class Insecta; order Lepidoptera; family Geometridae; genus Erannis; species Erannis defoliaria. Next base: position 9,145,820 of record FR990084.1, read on the forward strand.
TACAAAGAACCGGGACCAACAATTTAACGTGTCATCCGACCCACGGTAGCGCTCAGAAATAAATGCCACTCACGGTCACCCATCCGAAAACTGACCGGTCCGTCCGTTGCTTAACATCGGTGATCGTTTAGAATCACCTAGACAAGCTATGCCACGAGCGCTACACATGGCGAATACATCACTCACCTTCGCTTTGCCGATGATATAGTCATCATGGCAGAGTCGCTGAAGGACCTCAATACTATGCTCAGCGGCCTCAGTAACGTTTCTCAACAGGTGGGTCTTAAAATGAACATGGACAAGGCAAAGATCATGTCCAATGTCCATGTTGTGCCCGTACCGGTTGTCGTTGATAACGATACTCGCGAAGTTGTTGACCACTACAACTACCTTGGCGTTCTAAGGGGGAGGCCTTCGACCATGATGAATGATGATAATGATGAATGATTTTGATCATGCGTCGCGTAGAGCTTTCAGATATTTGGTAAAACCCGAGTTCCTGGTTGCCACGGACCACATCTCTCAACACGAAATGACTCAAATATGTACCACTGCCGAAGTGAGCATATCAAAAAGTATGATATCGAGTTCGTGAGAAACGATGATCGCATTAATGTCAAGCGCGCCAGAATAGCCCAGTTCTTAGCTAATGATAATGACTTTGATATTTCTTCATAACGCACCAAACCAAAATAGACTATTAATGAAAATCGTGGAATAATAGCGCAACGGCATACATTACCTTCCCTCACACATCTCTCTAGTAAAATTATTGTACTTACACAAAAAAATATGTTGGTACTTCATTTGTACACAAATTTTAATGAAATATGTGGGAAAGCGAGATTATTAACCGACTTAAGATAGATTCTTATTTATGTCTTGAATTGTTGAGCCTATTACTCTAAAACAAATATTTTCTCTTTTTATATTTTTTTGTTTTTTTTTTATACAGTCTATTGACGAGACGAGCAAGACTTTCACCAGATGGTAACCGTCACGTCTGCCACTAACAGTAGCCGTGCTAGAATTGTGAACTTGCGAACACAATCCTGCGCCGCACTGCACTGCGCATCCTCGCCCTAAGATATTAGATGTTAAATCTCTCCATACCCAGTAATTTCTCTGGTAACATTGCCCTTCAAACCGGAACACAGTAATGCTTGCACACTACTGCTTGGCGGTTGAATAACTGGCAAAGGTATGGTACTCGTCATCATAATCAGCCTTTCATAGTCTACTCCTGCAGGGATAGGATGCGCAACGCCAGAAAATTTTATCGATTCTTAAAAACAGGACAAGGCTGCGACTCTGTATAAGTCTGTCTCGTTTTCGCACAACATAAAGGCACGACAACATTTTCTCGCGGTGCGCATGCTAGCCCTGCTGGATGCACGCCTCTTCTAGCACGTCATTCATTCCGGCTATTGACTGGCCACTTCCAACCAGTGCCAGCTATTATATGGACATCATCATTCTATTTAGTTTCAGGGCGTCCTACGCTACGTTTGCTAGAGTGGAAGCCACAACCTTACATAAATAAACATGATAAAAAATCAAATGTTTACGACGGACATTAATATCTAAACAATGAATTACAAAAAAGTGACAATAACTAAATTATAGCAAATCAACTTTTTAGTTTTAGATTATAATTATATGATTTGTTTTAGTAATTAGCCTAAATTAAAGTAAGTGCCTTATTGCGCTTTAAAAATTATCACTAAATATCATCTTTATGTAATTATAATATTTTCATCGTATTTAATCCTTATTTAAATGCCTTAAATTCTATTTTGACAAAACATTAACAACCTTAATACTGATCAACATAAAACCTAAAATACCTTGCGTTCAGACGTATAACCTATCATTATTTTGATTACAATGTGTAATTAGTAAGAGTCGTGCATTTGATCTCTCTGGGAAAGTCACGTTTGCTACTACCGTCTCGCGTCATTTTTCACTCGCTTATGATTAGACTCCTGACTAACGACTCTACTCACTTTACATTCCTCGTTCACACAGCTCTTTCTGCACTACCTACAACTTTTTTTTTTATCCATTCAAGTGACGAGACGAGCAAGGCGTTCGTCTGGTGGTAAGCGTCACACCTGCCACTAACAGTAGCCGTGCTAGAACTGTGAGCTTGCGAACACAATCCTGCGCCGCACTGCACTGCGCTCGTCACCCTGAGATATTAGATGTTAAATCTCTTCATACCCAGTAATTTCTCTAGTAACATTGCCCTTCAAACTGGAACACACTAATGCTTGCACACTACTGCTTGGCGGTTGAATAACTGGCAAAGGTATGGTACTTCCCCAGGCGGACTCTGCAGTAGAGTCCTACCACTACAATTATTACACCACAATACAATTTATTTAACCTGTGGGTCAGTTTCAGGGTTAATGTAATTCTAAAATAGTAACTACTTATGTTATAACTAGCGGTACTTCGTCCGCGTGCGGAAGAAATTCGGCCCGCTCCCAAAATTCACCACTTTAAATCATCCCGAACATTTTTTTTTACCCTCCCCCAAGGGGAGCGAGCTTCGTCCAGCAGTGGAGGCCTTCTAGCTGATGATGCAGGTATTAGATTAAGGTACCTACTTAACTTAATAGCAACTTTCCTAGGTGTAGTGTTTGTAAATACGTACACTAATTATTGGTCATCTATGCTACTTATATTCGTACACAATGCATAAAACTATACAAGTTTCTTTACAATTTATACGGAACAAAATCGTATGAGCAATACGTAAATAACTTTGTATTTTCAATACAAGCTATGATTCACGAGAGTTGTTCAAGAAAATAATAAGTAAGTAATTAAACCAGTTTTTTTTCTGGCATGAGTAGCTTGCGTTACTTCACCTCTATGCCTTTCCCATTTCAAAACACCTACATTTTTCCAGGGACATAGTGCAGTTTTCAGGAGCGCGTCAACTAGTGGCTGCCCTCGCACTAGCGCGAATCCACGCATGGAACATCACTACAAGAAGATGCGAGCAAGATGGCGGATTCAAAGTGTTAAGCGAATATTATTATCTTAGAAAGTATTAGTGAAATTAAAACAAATTGAGTCTCCGGTTTACGAAATGCCTTTAACGAGCAATGGAATTATTTATTACTAAAATTCCAGTGGTTTTCAAATGGAAAAAAAAAAATTTTATGTAAAAAAAACTGTATATAGCTCAAAGTATTATTTAGTCATTATTTTATTCGATACACGATTTGAATTTTTTCAATCAAGAGAAAAAAAACTTCGAGGAAACCACTTGTTTAATTTCTTTTAATCATGCTATATTATACCTACTTTTTACATGTTTTAAGTTTAAAAATATTTAGTAACGTATTAGTTATGTAGGTATCGATTTATTAAAATCATTTATAAAATATCACAAAAACATAAATGGTGTTTTTTTTTTTAAATTACTTAAACACAGTGAGCAGGCTAAAACGTGCGCTCGCACCTACACGACTACACGTATTCAAAGCGGGTGCTTTTCTGTGAACGTATCGCACCTTAACTACATACTACTACTAATCTCGGCTTAATTACTAATTAACGATGGGTTGACCACCAGCTAACGAAATAGAGACACATGTCACCGCGGATTCAATCTAAACAAATAAATAACTGCTATCACCACTGCAGCTGGCAATCGTGCCAATTGATTGATATAGGATGTGCATTAATAGCATCCCTGGCCGAATTCACGAAACCTTGTCTCTTAAAACTGTTGACGTATTCGTGAGCCAATGTTGACCCTGTAGAAACTTATATTTCAAGACAAGAGATTACCTACGTGATAAAGATATTAATTTAGGGGGCCAACTAATGAATGTTGAATTCATTGTGTGAATATTGGTTGCCCCGTGGGGCACGCGATTATTGGGATAAAAAGTCTATGTTTTATTCCTAGGTATAACTGCCTCTACCTTAAACGCGACATGGCCTGCTTCAATATTGAGGTAGACGGCTCGGAGCAAATAGCAGAGGACCGCGTTCGCTGGAGAAAAGTTATTGCGGAAGGTACGTAGATCTGTTCACGATGCTGCCTTTTATGATGCCTCATAAGCCTGGGACGAGACACCTTAGCGCTGACAGCCATCAGCCACCCTCTTCGCAATACATATGGCAAAAATGTGAATGCATCTGTCGCTCTAGAATAGGCTTATATATGCACGAGCGCAGATGTACTTTGGACGGTACACAAATCATCTCCTGTAGATGGAAACGGGCCAATGATGATGAAGGTACCTCTGTACCAAATTTCATCCAAATTCTTATAGCCATTTCAGCGTGAAGGAGCAACAAACAGACACACACACCGACAAACTTTCGCATTTAAAATTATAGAGAGATGAGCGGCATTAACACGTGACCGCGAACCGGAAGACGCAGCGTAGGAAGGCCTCCCACTAGGTGGACCGACGACATTGTAAAAGTCGCGGGCAACCGGTGGATGCAAATGGCAGGTTGTCGTAGAGTGTGGCGGTCTAAGGGGGAGGCCTTCGTTCAGCAGTGGACGTCTCCGGGATGATGATGAATGAATGAGCGGCATTAACTTCGTCAGACGGGCAATTTTTTGTTTGAATATTATTTTGTACTAGCTTTTGCCCGCGGCTTTGCCCGCGTAGTAATGTTGAATACTGGAATTCGGTTAAATCGGGGCCCAACTCAATTAAATCACTAAAATACGTATATTATTGCATTTTTTCCAAGCCGCTTGCAAGTCTTTAAGTTTGCTTGAGGATGATCAAATTTAATATAAAAAATTATTTAGCAGCTTAGGCTGTACAGTATCTATAATAATTATGTCCGTCAAACAGTCGTCTGCGTGGACCTACAAAAAAATAGCCTATGTCCGTTTCCGAACCTTATGCTATAACTACCTATCCAAAAATGCAGCTCCATCTGTTCAGCCGACCAATAAATACGCCCATCCCCGTCCCCATTCCCAGCCTCATCCCTATAAGCGGCCCCTTCCCCATCCCCATCCCTATACCAAATGTAATTTTAATATGAACACGCCCATCCCCGTCCCCATCCCCGTTCCCTCCCTCATCCCCATCCCGAACCCCATCCTCACCCCATCCCATCCCCACCCCCATCCCGATTTCAACTTTCATCTTAATATGGACACGCCCATCCCCGTTCCCAGCCTCATCCACATCCATATCCCATCCCCACCTGTCCCCACCAAATCCCCACCCCATCCCCATCCCGATACCAATTGTAATCTTAATATGAACATGCCTATCTCAGTCCCGTCTCCGTTCCCAGTATCATCGCCACCCCCACCCCCACCCCCATCCCCACATCTATCCCCATACCTATACCAAATTTCATTTGAATATGTACAGCCGTTCAAAGTTAAGGAGAAACAAACGTACTATCACTAAAACTTCGTTTTTTTTTTATACTAACGGGAGCTGATTTTGAAAAAACTGTGACACCCGTATCTTTTTATTTTTATAGTAGAATATGTATACCAAGTTTTGTATCAATCGAACCAGAGAATAAAAAGTTTCATACAAACTTTAACACCCCATTTAACCCCCTTCGGGGTTGATTTTCGAAAAATCCTTTCTTAGTGGGCGTTTACACCTCTCCAAAAACATACCCTCCAAATTTCAAGTCTCTACGTTTAGCGGTTTGGGCTGTACGTTGTCTATATGTCAGTCAGTCAGTCAGTCAGTCAGTCAGGACAAAGCCTTTTATAGTTATAGATTAAAAAATAATTTAGCAGCTTAGGCTGTACAGTATCTATAATAATTATGTCCGTCAAACAGTCGTCTGCGTGGACCTACAAAAAAATAGCCTATGTCCGTTTCCGAACCTTATGCTATAACTACCTATCCAAAAATGCAGCTCCATCTGTTCAGCCGACCAATAAATACGCCCATCCCCGTCCCCATTCCCAGCCTCATCCCTATAAGCGGCCCCTTCCCCATCCCCATCCCGATACCAAATGTAATTTTAATATGAACACGCCCATCCCCGTCACCATCCCCGTCACCATCCCCGTTCCCTCCCTCATCCCCATCCCGAACCCCATCCTCACCACATCCCATCCCCACCCCCATCCCGATTTCAACTTTCATCTTAATATGGACACGCCCATCCCCGTTCCCAGCCTCATCCACATCCACATCCCATCCCCACCAAATCCCCACCCCATCCTTATCCCCACCCCACCCCCACCCCATCCCCATCCCCATCCCCATCCCGATACCAATTGTAATCTTAATATTAACATGCCTATCTCCGTCCCGTCTCCGTTCCCAGTATCATCGCCACCCCCACCCCCACCCCCATCCCCACATCTATCCCCATCCCTATACCAAATTTCATTTGAATATGTACAGCCGTTACAAAGTTAAGGAGAAACAAACGTACTATCACTAAAACTTCGTTTTTTTTTTATACTAACGGGAGCTGATTTTGAAAAAACTGTGACACCCGTATCTTCTTATTTTTATAGTAGAATATGTATACCAAGTTTTGTATCAATCGAACCAGAGAATAAAAAGTTTCATACAAACTTTAACACCCCATTTAACCCCCTTCGGGGTTGATTTTCGAAAAATCCTTTCTTAGTGGGCGTTTACACCTCTCCAAAAACATACCCTCCAAATTTCAAGTCTCTACGTTTAGCGGTTTGGGCTGTACGTTGTCTATATGTCAGTCAGTCAGTCAGTCAGTCAGTCAGTCAGGACAAAGCCTTTTATAGTTATAGATAGATGGAAATTGGTAGAAACCCGAGTTAATAGATAGATGTTTTTAGACTTAATGAAAGTGTATTGAGATGAAATTAGTGTTGGTGGGCTGACCAGAGAAGTCTGTTAATTAATGGCTTTATAATCGTTGTTCAAATTCAAAACAAGTACCTATTCGTGATCCAAACAACTTTTTAATTATATATAAAAGTGGGCAAAACATTCATAAATTTTTTCCACAAAATTTTAATCACATAGGGACAAAAATTGGCTAGGCATGATACCTACTTTTCAAACTAAAAAGTTGATAAGTATTGTAAATATGAATACCAATACTTATGTAATTAAACAACAAAAACGACTCAACATTTTAATCATGAAACAGCAATAATAAAAAGAATGTTGAACTCGGATAAAAACAGCAATATTTTAACACCAATTGCGCAACCAAACGATGCAGCCGAAATTAACACATCTTTCAACTGGCATTTTTCAAATGTGTCTCGACACCCCGAAACGATTCGTAACAAACTCAGCGACGTCCAAACATTTCGCGTAAATATTTGCATGAATCGTAATTTATTATCCGGGACTATTGCGAGACTGACCCAAAACTGCCGGAGTTTTCAGCAGAACGAAAGTAACGAAGCGCGTGTCAACTTTCTCCGAGGAATTCTATTTCAGTGTTGTGGCATAATTTTTAATCACTCGGTGGCGCGCGGCTTGCAGCTGGAAAAATCCATTGTCTGAGATTTTACTACGTGTAACGTCATTCAACATTTATTATGCAGAAAGTACGAACAAACAGGCCCGTATTTAGTGATGGTATATAGTGATGGTAAAATATTATATGGGTGCCCCTTGATACGCAGAAACTTTTTATTCTTAAAATTGTTTGGAAATTTTTCGGCATATATTTGTTTTGCATAATGTTATCGTAGCAGAAAGGTTTCTTCGCAGTATATGTTTTAGGCATACTTATTGTTTGGCCTTAAATTATTTACCATGTTATTAGTTTGGCATTGATTTACTAGGCATAATATTGCTTATATGTTAGTTTTTTCATCCCAATTTGAGTTGGTTAGGTTTGAAATGAGTGACAGATCCGAATCAGAGCACCCCGACTCCACCTAGGCTTGTGGTCTCTAACCCCTAGAGTTTATATAAAAAACACGCGAGCCAGAAGCTCAAGGGAGCCCACCCAGAGTCAAATTTGAGTTGGTTAGGTTAGGTTTGCCTTAGCCGTCTCGTTAGGTTTTGTTTTTCGTTTTTTATTATTAGGGATATTTGTAATTATGAATTATGCTAGTTTGATTTAGGCGATATATTTTTATTCTTTTTGATGATTATGGTGATAATTGCTATGCGTATAAACTTTATGCGCAAGGATTTATGCGGCTTGCTTTTTTCTGCGTAAAGTTGTAATGCTAATCGTCATTGTGACATTTGTTTTTCTGCTTTGGTATATGGACCCATATCATATAGTGATCCCTTAGATCCCTATCATGAACTTCAGAGGGACACCACCTTGTACCCAAGAAGTGTTCTTGAGTGGAATATTTTAAGATTGCCAGTAAAGTTTCAACACAATACTAATAGTATTGGCATGTGAAAGTTTGGGATACACTTATCGGGAATACTCAGTCGAAAGGAGGTTATTGTGCGTCGTCACAACGTGTGAACAACGTTTTCCGTGCGGCCAACCTTAACGGAATGTAACGGAATGTATGTCTGTGCCCTAAATTTCGTCGACGTATACAATGTGTAACAAAAAGGTTGAACAATACTGAAGTGTATGTCTACTCATCATTATGAACAACTTTCACTATGGGGCCAACCTTGAGACCCCGAAAAAAAACAATTGTCCCTTACAAAAACTTGTTTGACCTAGGACAAAAAGTAATGGATTTTACTAAGAGCAGTGGATTTTTTTTGCGATTCAATGTTGGCTCTATAGTAAAAAAAACATAATGATGAGTACAAACACATTATAGACGAATTAATTTTTTTTAAGGAACAGCAGACCTTTTTGCGCATTCATTGTAAATGTTATGCAGAATGATGAATACAATTATGCCTTTGGGCTTAGTAATGCATATACGCGTAACCCTGTTTAAATAATTTTACAAAGTTATTTCTTCTTAAAAGTAAACTTAAGTTCGGCATTAGTAGGGACTCTACGTCTGGTTAATCTATTCAATAAACTCTATTGGATACGAGGCCTGCAATCAAGGTTAACACATAGTTACTATTTGGTTACTAAACGGATTTTGAAAGCGTGAAATGGTAGTTTTATGTACCTGGTTCTCGCTTGTGTTTATGTTTTAAATATTTTCGATAATCTTCCGTAGATCGTCTACCTACTTTCACACGCTCAACAAGTCGTATATGACACACGGTTGAAAGTTCCTCGAATAATTTGCTTCAATCAAAATAATATGCAATTCTTATTCTATAAGTTAAGACACTCGCACTCATCACAAAATAGCTATAAGTAAATATAAAAATACGCGGAACAGTAGAACTTAACCGAAAGGTGGTTATTGAAATCACAGATTCGGTTTTTTGTTGTTCTTATCAATGTTTATTTTTTTCAATTTCAGGGTTAGTCCCGCAGTTAAAGGTTTTCAACGGGTTGTTCGCAATCACGAGCTCCTTTCGGCAATGCCATAATAAAACATCTAAAGATCTAACAAAAATGTACCTGAAAACCAGTGAATTGACAACAACCGGGTAACACCTATTTAACGCTTTAACGAACATTAAAAGGTCCCCATCCATGCATCGGTTGCTTATCGCTTCAATAATACTTTGTCGCCTTACTTGAGCTTAAAAACCGGCTAAGTTTATCTTAACCTGAAGCAAAAACCATCAGTTTAATGCTAACAATTAGGTATCGAGTTTTTTGTAAGGCTGACAAACACGTTAGCAGTCCTCCTGATGGTAAGAAGGCACCGCCGCCTAATGGACAGTTACAGAAACATTGATGTTGCTTAATTGACGTTGCTTACTCTTCAGGACCAAAATCGTTTTTTTATTTGTACCATGCTAATTAATTGAAAGTGGTCTGGCTATAATAAGTGTAACTAAATGTAACTTTGAAGGGATTATAATTTTGTAAGCCTATTAAATCTATTGCTTTTCTATTTATTTTTTTGTATCGGTTAGGTACGGTTTCTGGAATAATATAGATATTATAATTAACTTAGAGGCCTTTGGAAGGTCACTTAAACTTTGACACTGCTGGTTTTGGGCTGGCCACACAGCAAACACAAGCTTGCTTTTCGTAGATTATAAAATTACTGGTTAATGAAGACATTCAAGTTATTCTAAATTGAGAATTGATAGCAATGGGTAAAAGATCGTTTTGGTTACTGACTTCAAATAGTAGAAGCTACCAATCGTACCTAGGTATGTCTACTGAATGTTTAATTTCATGCTTCTATAATTTAATTTTTGCTGCTTTTTTAACATCATCTATAGCTAATTACTTGAATGCCATCAGTCAGGTGGTTCACCTTCCTTATATTTTGGCATCTTTAGCAAATTTACAAGTATTTTTACACAATAACAAAACAAGTACAGTCATGAAAGAAAATGTTGAGGTGTTTATAAAAAAGAATTATACAACAAACAAAAAGGTTCAACAATACTGAAGTATATGTTACTCATCATTATGACCAACTTTACCTTTGGAGCCAAACTTGAAATGGCGAACAAAATAAACAGCATACTTAACCTTCAGCATAGAGAGGTAGGAACTACCTCTATGCCCTTCAGTATTGTTGAACCTTTTTGTTACACATTGTATATGAGAATAAAATAACATTTAATTTTAGCCATAATAAGCATAATGCTTTTATTGACAACATTACAAAATTAAGCTTATTTCTTAGATGTTTGAAAATCGGATTGGATAAGAAAATCCAATAAACCTAACCTTATATCATAAAACCACCAATTCACCATTTTCACATTTACCAATTCAAAGTAGGTAGGTACCTACTAAAAAATTAGTAATTAATTCTTAATTAATTAGTAATTCATCAATTTTGATCAAAGAAACAGTATCAACAATCACCATGCTGACAGCCGTAATTTTACGTCATCACATGAACTAAATCTTTGCTTGCGTAAACAGAAACGCCACCACAGAATCATTACCTACGATATCACCCACAGAAAAGCGAAGGCCCTACTCTCAGTGATATCACCATTCCACTCGTTAGATCGACGGTACTTTTCACACAAATCCATACATATTTTATACGTTCCGTTTAACACAGTTTTTGCGGTATATTCTACATCCCGCTCACGTTTACGCGACAAAGGCACAATGCCCACTCTGTATGGTTCATTGGTCACAGCAAGGACTCTTGTCTCCGATGATAACACGCTCAAAATATGCGAAAAGAAGTATCAATATACGTCAATAAGAATATTGTTTTCAGATTTCAACATTCAGTTTTTCTGTAGTTTGTTTATTTTTAGACAAAGTATTTGTATCTATGCGATCGGTTTATTTTATACTAGTGGTCCCGCGACTTCGTCCGCGTACGGTAATAAAACGCCCCGCTCGTATTTTACATACACACATATTCACCACTTTAAATCATCCAGACATGGATGACTTAAGGGGGGTAAAAGGGCCGGTGAACATTCTTGGTGAAAGTCCCCTTCTGGACTTATTTCTACCGAAGGGCGATTGGGTCACATCTACAAAGCTGGCATAGGCCAAGGTTGGTGGATTCATATACGCCTTTAATTATTTTTTTCCGGACGTATGCAGGATGACTCACTGAGTTTTCCTTCACCGAAAAGCCCACTGAACAATATTAAAACTACAAAGACCTCGATGTTTTTAAAGCTTAAACAGGAAGAAAAATTATGACCTCCGGCAGGACTCGAACCTGCATACGAGCAGTCTCTATGGGTTTCCGTCCCAACTGTTTTGCCAATTAAGCTACAGAAGTCTCTGCCTCAGTCTGTTTCAACAAATTTTAACAAAGACCTCATTGGCAAAGGTCCTAAAATTTTAACCCATTTCGGTTTAGAGCTCATGTTTCCGAGTCTACCCATTGGGCTACCATGGCCACCGTTACTTAATATTACTTTGCCCGAAACACCCTGCATTGATAAGCATGCAACCAACTAAATGTTGCATTTAATTTTACCATAATATACAATTCCTTTGCCCTTCTCCAATATCCACTACTCATGGATCATGATCTTCTTTTCATCTTCGTGATCTACCTATACCACTTAACCTATTTTTAGCCCAATAACGTGTTCTATATTTAGAATACCACTACCAGCGTTGCTTTATTCGATTAACCTATTTTGTTAAGCTTCTCTCCTACCTAATGGCTTTGGCAATGCTAATGCACCTCCACATAGATGAAAATCTTGCTCGATGTTATGGAATATCTTCATAATTAACATAAAATCACAGTCCACTGCAGGGCATGGGCTTCTCCCACTCAGATTGATCTTCGGCTTTATCGTTCCAACTAGTGCCAGCTGCCCTGCGTATATCGTCACTCCATTGAGCCTTAGGGTGTCATGTCCTACACTATGTTTGCCAATTCGTGGTCTCCACTCTAGAAGACCCCGGGGACTATCGGTTCATATTGCGAATGTGTAGCTACCATCATTTATCTATTCCACGAGTACGCTGCTATTGTTATAAAAATGTACATCCTTTTATCATAAAAATTATACAAGGTTAGCTCTAATTAGTTAGCATCCTTTTAAGAGCATATGCTGTACATCAAAACAAACAACTTTTACTATGGGGCCAATATTGAACTCGCAAAAAACAAAACAGCTGTTCTGTACATTTTGTCCAAGGTCGATGAATTTTGATGTATGGAACATCTGATAATTTTGTCGCCATTTCAATGTTGGCATCATAATAAAAGTTGTTTGTTTTGATATACAAAATATGCCCTTAAAAGGATGCTAACTGATTAGAACTAACCCTGTATGTACAAAATACAAGTAAGAGCACCTATGAGTAAGAGTTACTCATAGATGCAACATACAAGTAAGAGTATTCAGCGCTCCGTGGTTGCACCCGTTATTTGAAACCGTTTATTTTTAATGGAAACAAAATATTTCATGTGTTAATCCAGGTAATAAGTTATCTCCTTCCAGATTTTCGCTCAAATCTGTTGAGTCGTTACAATTTGAAGAAGTAACAAACATACACTCACACACTCACAAAGTGTGTGTTTAATATTATTGTTGCTGTAGCCTAGTAGGTATGTGAAAGTTTTATCACTTGGCCACATGCTTATAAGAAATATCATGAACTTTAAAAAAATCATTGAAATTTATCGAATTTTCATCATGTGCCTATTTACAAAAATGTATTTTCAATTTGATGTGAAGAGGAGAAGGTTATGTAATAAAATAAGCAAAAGTTGATTAACGTAACATATCATATCATCAATAAAATCAATGATAGCATTGCTCTACAAATTATTTAAATATAAGATATACATGGAAGACCATTTTATGCAGGAGATTTCCATAAGTAGCCCAAGGTGCAGCTTGTATCACGACTATAAGATTCACTTTCGCTGACTTCTGATATCTAACGAGGTCTGTAAAAACGCGGTTTTGCACATCCTTTCACCATATTTGCATAACGGAACTTATGTGAATTGCACTTAAGGCGATGTCAGCGCTACTCTGCTCTAGACGTCAGATGACAGGTTTAGTCTAAATCCATATCGTTTTCATCGAATTCGTATTGCAATAGAGAAAAATCAACGAAGTAATTTTTTTTTTCTATTGCGAAATATACAATCTGTAACAGCAAGGTTCAACAATACTGAATGGTATATAATTATGTACTCATCATTATGAACAACTTTTACTATGGGGCCAACACTGAAATCGCGAAAAAAAACAGCTGTTCCATACATAGTGTCCAAGGATAATGAACTTTTTGTATGGAACAGCTGTTTTTCTATTTCGCGATTTCAAGCTTGGCTCCATTGTAAAAGTTATTCATAATTATGAGCATATCATATACATACCCTTCAGTATTGTTGAGCGTTTTTGTTATATGTTGTGTATTCCTTGATTGTAGCTGGAAATAAACGAGTACAGTTCTTACACTCTTCACTTTCACTCTGCAGTAAAGAGTGTAAGAACTGTACTTTAAAACAGTGTCTTGCAAATAAGAAACTGTTATTATTTATAAATCGCGGTGATAAGCCTTTTGTATTGCCGAATAATGTATAGGTCGCGTCATGTAAAAAGAACGCTGGAAGAAAGTAGAGGGGGTGTCTTTGCGCACAAAAGTACTAGGCCTATTGTTTTAAATAAGTATTAATTAGCCTTTTGCTCGCAGCTTCGTATATTGGTTATTACTCATACCGCGCCTCATACCACCAAAAAGACCGATAAATCGCCTACTGCGCAGCTTAACCGCCAGCGTTCTTTTTACATGACGCGACCTATACCCTGATTAGATGTAAGTTCTTAATTTATTAGAATATATTATATAAGAAAGTCCACCGTATTATGCCAGCCCCTTAATAACGCGCCTGATTTGAAATGGTACTTTTTGGAAGATTAGCATTTTCGTAGCCGTATTCCGAAAGTAGAAATCAAACTCTCAGGTCATCGATAGGTTTAAATAATGGGCATCTTCTCTTCAAGTCCCCATTCTAACTATATTTATAAGTACCTACGGATTGGACGTAACATTTATGTGTCACATTTTTTTTTTTTAAATAATATTATTTAAATATTAATATTTAACCAATATTTATTTATTTAGTTAATGAACGTAGATCAGTCGTGGAATAGTTAGTATTTTGTAGTTTCCTATCTTTTAAATTTCTAACTCAGTGTATAAAGATTCCGAAGCTGTTCAACTGCTATTAATAAGGCCTAAGTATGTTATGATAATGAAGGATATCAAATACAATTTCTATGTTATTCATACAAGGGATTTAGGCGGAGATACTTAAGATTATGGTTTGGATCTACTGATCACAGCTATATATATAATATGTAAGAGCATAAATTCACTACAATCCAGAAAAAATATTCTGCTCTAACTCTACTCACATGATGTTATTTTATATGGCGACTTTCTTTTCTAGAAAATATAAAAAGCAGATAAGCGTGTATTTGGACGTTTTTTTAGTAAAATAGTAATTTTACTAAAATAGTAATTTTACTAAAATAGTAATTTTACTAAAATAGTAATTTTACTAAAATAGTAATTTTACTAAAATAGTAATTTTACTAAAATAGTAATTTTACTAAAATAGTAATTTTACTAAAATAGTAATTTTACTAAAATAGTAATTTTACTAAAATAGTAATTTTACTAAAATAGTAATTTTACTAAAATAGTAATTTTACTAAAATAGTAATTTTACTAAAATAGTAATTTTACTAAAATAGTAATTTTACTAAAATAGTAATTTTACTAAAATAGTAATTTTACTAAAATAGTAATTTTACTAAAATAGTAATTATACTCAAATAGTCATTTTATTATAATATGATTTTTTAGTAAAATATACATCTTTAATAAAATAGTATTTTTACCAAACTAGTAATTTTATTAAAATAGTAATTTTACTAAAATCGTTGTATTACTAAAGTAGTCATTTTACTAAAATCGTTATTTTACTGAAATAGTAATTTTACTTTTTTTTACTAATTTAGTAATTTATACTATACTAGTAATATTGGTAAAAATCGACATACACGCTTATCCGCACACAAATTGCAACTGTGGTAAACGGCTTCATACAAAAATTATAAAAAAAATATGAAAAAAAAAGAATTTAGAAAAACACTGAGTTATACATACAGTTGACTCGAGGGCCGAGGCTTTTTTCTCTATACAATATTATATCTGCGGTAACATTCGGTTTGTGCACACGCCAGAAATACAGACCGGTTCTGCAACATATCTTTTGCCTTGTCTTGCCTCTCTCGCCTTGACTCTACAGTGATAGCTCTAGGTCCAATACGTATTATAGCTCTAGTTTTTTCTATGAGATTCACCTATTTAGTACATACTTTTTTTAATCTTTTTTATTTTATTTTATTGGGACTTTGGCCAATATTAGCGTGTCAGTCCCATTATAACTAAGATACATCCATATTACACTAATACATTATCTTTTTTAATAACATTTTATAAAATAGCATTGCCTTGTCCGATACACAGGCCAGAATACTCTTATTCGTACTTTTAACGACAAAGTACAAACCGAAGGATTGAAGTGAGTGAAGGGGTGAGTGGGGGAAGTGAATCGGTTTCTTCTAGGCAAGCGTGCTCCATCGTAGACTGCATCATCGTTTATCATCAGACGAGATGGCAGTGAAACAAAAGCATGAAAATAATACCCTTTAAAAAAATACAACCGACTTCAACTTCGAATACCTGGATGACATTTTCATATTTTCTAGTAATATTGATTTAAAAACCAAACTACTGAACCGATTTCGATAAAATGTATATGGGACCACCTCTGAAGTATTACCTACCAAACAAAAAAAAAACACTAAAATCAGTTCATAATTAGCGGAGTAATCGCGTAACAAACATACAAAAAAAAACATACAGTAGAATTGAGAACCTCTTTTGAAGTCGGTTGAAAAAATTGACTGAGAATCTCAATCTATCACATCAACGAGTGAACAATTCGCTTAATAATTCTTATGTTGAATACTCGACGGTGTTGTTTGTAAATAAATCGGCTAATAGGTGTTGGACAGGCGCCATTTCATTGATCAATAATGTGTGGCATTGTACTATTATATTCGTAACGTCTGAGCATCAGCCGTGAGTTAGATCATAAATGAGTAATAACGTAGTGACGAGACGCGATTAGCGTACGATTTACCGACTACGCAAAAAGGAAGGTTTTAATAGCTTCTATAATATGTTTTTACGTGTGTGTTATTAAGGGCCTTCGTCCAGTGGACGTTTCAGGCTGATGAGATGAGATTGAGATGACGTCTATTTTACCACAGGGGGCGGGCAGCAGCGCCGATTCTGCGGTCCCCATGCCGCGCAAATTATGGTAATCCCCCTATTAAGGAGGAGGCTTTCGTCCTCCTCGCTGTGGATGTATTCTGGCTGATGATGTGTAAGTATTTTATGTGTGTAGGTAAGTATATAAAGCTATATAATTATTTACGACATTCGGGAGACCGTTTCATCACTTAATCACAGTAAATATCCCGTAATAGTACATTATGATACATGTGTCGACAAAAGCGAAAATCCATTCATTTACTCGCTGACTACACAGATAAATAAAATGTTCACTGCAGTCATTCTGTGGAACCAGTAATAGAAGGTAATAGAAGCAGAGATGTGATCAAAGGATTTTTCCTTAGAAAGACGCGTGACTGTGCGGGGAGGTGTACGTTCGCGGGAGGAGTGGCAAATTGTACTGCCATCTAGCGGTTTTCAGGAAAAGTTTTTGAGAATCGAACTAAGTGAACTAGCGCTTAGCTGAATTAACACTTAATTTCTTAATACTCTCGGCTTCATATTGCGCTTGCCTCCGGCTCGCTCGCATAATACTGCCTCTAGTGGAATGACCAACACACTTATCATAATGCATACTCATAATAATACACTGTGTAACAAAAAAGTTTAACAATACTGAAGGGTATGTATGTACTCGTCATTATGAACAACTTTTACTATGGGGCCCTTAAATCGCGCACTAAAAATCTGCTGTTCCATACAAAAGGTTCATCGACCTTGGACAAAATGTATGGAACAGCTGTTTTTTTTTTCGCGATTTCAAGGTTGGGCCCATAGGAAAACTTGTTCATAATTATGAGTAGGTACATACATACCCTTCAGTATTGTTGAACGTTTTTGGTACACATTGTATTGTATGTTTTGTTTTATTTATACGGGAATACTCATGTTTAATTTAGTCGGATACTCCAACTATAGTTTCGATCACATACGGTAACCTTTTTCATAGAGTGAAAACAAACGAGCCCATGCCGCGTGCGGCCGCATCTGCTGCTTTCGCGCTTTTTTTATTGTATGTATAAATACATAATTGTCACAAGCTTACCTGCAACGTTTTTGCATCACTGGCTTGACCAGGACATCGAGTTATGCAATACCGCTACTGCATAGATGACCAACGTCTCTAGAATTCTCAAATAGGGAGTTTTAGCGTCCAGTTCACTTTACGAGGAAAAGTGACCACTTCAAGTCCTTTTAAAGCAATGAAACGGCTATAGCCCGTCTTGCTCGGCTACAAGCTGGTTTTAAGTTTTAAACTTTTATACTAGACCTCTTGCGGTTCCGGTTTGAAAGTAAATGATAAATCTCTCGAGAGTTACCTACATTCCTACTTATATTTAGATTTGTCATCAATTGATTTAAACTCTATTAAGATTTACGAACAGATTAATTGGCTATCAAATAAGTATGTTAACCTGAGACTCACTATTGAAGATGAAATTATCTGTCGAATGTCTCAAAAAAGTTTGCAGGGATGTTGTAAGTTCTAGCCACCGCTACATGGTCATGGCTCATGGGTAGGCCTTATTGCCAACCATCATTACAACTTGGTCGTCTAATTTCCATTAAAAACCCTCTTTGCCTCGACTTTATACGAAGCCGAATAAATTGATAATTCACGTATAGCACATCAAAATATGAGCAATATGGGCAATGGAGAGAGCTATGCTCGGAGTTACTTTGCGCGATAGAATCCGGAACGAGGATATTCGCCAAAGAAC
This sequence comes from Erannis defoliaria, assembly GCA_905404285.2. Taxonomy (NCBI): domain Eukaryota; kingdom Metazoa; phylum Arthropoda; class Insecta; order Lepidoptera; family Geometridae; genus Erannis; species Erannis defoliaria. The sequence continues at coordinate 9,164,311 of FR990084.1, forward strand.
CAAAGTTACCGACATAGCTCGCAAGGTTTGCAAGTTGAAGTGGCTGTGGGCAGGCCACATCGCTCGAAGAACTGACAACCGATGGGGAAGAAAGGTTCTTGAGTGGCGACCGCGAATCGGAAGACGCAGCGTAGGAAGGGCTCCCAGTAGATGGACCGACGACATTGTAAAAGTCGCGGGCAACCGGTGGATGCAAATGGCAGGTTGTCGTACAGTGTGGCGGTCTAAGGGGGAGGCCTTCGTTCAGCAAAGCTAGTCTAACAGTTCGATCATAGAACCAGAGAATATCGCAATTTGTAAACAATAAGAAACAATACCAAACAAATGGACACTGAAAATGTATGAACGCAGGTCGTCAGTTGAGTTTGTATAGCGGCTTAAATTAATAATAAATACAATAAATATGTGTATTTATCAGTTACATTTATGCCAGCTTTAAGGACTTCATAAATTAACATTTATGAATTCCTCAAAGTGTTCAGGGTCAAAAAATTCATAAATCAAAATTTTGTTTTTTATTGTATCGTTTTAGCAATAATTACCTGTCTCAGGTGCGTGTCCCTTCCAACAAAGTGTTTTTTTATACTGAGCACCTATTATTGAGTGCCAAGTGCCGAGACGAGCAAGATTTGAGTTATACGTAACGTATTTATTTTCTATAAAACGCATATAACACAGAATAACATGGCAGATATCCAACGCCAATATCCATCTGTTTACTAATATTGCACTGGAGTATCAAACAACTTGGGTGATACGAATCATTCGTATTTTGCCGAAATATTGTACACATTGGTTGGAAAGAATTTCAAAACGGCAGCTGGGCTTGTTAAAATAAACGTCGCGGCTAATAGTTACGAAATGTGTTTGGAAAATAAACAATTTTTGTTCTTGTGGAGCATGTTCAACAATCTTGTGATTATGTTCTTGTTGAATTAAGTCATTAAACGTGTAAATGTGGTTGGAACGGAAAAAATATAGTTCTACGAATATAGGGTTACGCGGCAAGGTAGTACGAAGGTGGAAGTAGATCATTGTAATCATTGTGTTTTATTTAGTATGGGATACCTGAAATCACGAAAAAAGCGGCTGTTTCATTTCTTCTTTCAGAAAAACCGAAACAGCATCATTCAGTTGCTTGTTTACAACTTCTTCTTTCCAACTGACTTCAAAAAGGAGGTTCTCAATAAGACTATGTTTTTTTTTTGTATGTATGTTACGCGATTACTCCACTTATGAACGGATTTTGATTATTATTTTTTGTTTGGTAGGTTATACCTTCAGAGGTGATCTCATATACATTTTATTGAAATCGGTTCAGGAGTTTGGTTTTAAATCAAAATTACTAGAAAATATGAAGATGTCATCCAGCAGGGCTAACATGCGCACCGCGAGAAAATTTTGTCGTGTCTTTATGTCGTGCGAAAACGAGACAAACTTATACAGATTCGTAGCGTGTTAGGCCTGCAGGTATACGAAGTTGAAGTCGGTTTTATTTAAAAAAAATAAGTACATATTATTAGTATGTAATCTTTTCCTGCGCGTTTAATTTTTCAAGTTTTAACTGCTTGTGTTCAATTGCGTACTTTGTTACAATACTAGTGTTTGATTGACTTAATTTAATAATTATACTGCTTCTGTGTTGTTCATGTTGTTTACACATTTATTAAGGAATACAATCTAGATCAAATTAATTGTAACTAAAGAGTGTATACTTTCTGTTTTGTGTATCAAATAAAATACATAAATAAATTGAACGAGATGTTCATACATTTTGCCGAGAGAGAATAGCGCATTGTTATATGGAACAGCTGAATTTTATTCCGTGATTCCAGGATTGGCCCCAAGTAAAGTTTACACCCCATTACCTAGAGTACCATTACCTCATTTCAGCTTGGCACTACCGTTCTGTGGAACGTATTAAGATCGTTTATAATCTAAACTAAAATTGCGCGCCAGTTCATTGCATTTAGACTCATATACATAATGTCGAGTAATCAATAGATAATAATATAATAGCTATGTTCAGAGAACTGAAAAACTGTGGTCTGTGAAAGTCACGTATTTCGTTCTTGATATAACGTTAAATATTCTACGTAAAAATTATACTTGCGACACAATAATGACAAATTATATTCGTTGGTATACTCGTATATACGTAAATTTTACAGTGGGGTAAGTAGCTTGGGTAAATAGTTGTTTTTTTTTAAATGTAATAAAAGGTTCTATTACCTATTAGCCGAACGTGTAATGCTTTAATTGAAACTCTCTAATCACTGCAGCTATCTAGGTGCGTGATTAAATAATTCTAACGTTGATTAATTAGCTTACATGCGGAAACTGATTATATAGAGCTGTTGCAACTTGCTGCGGTGCCAAATTATGAGTAAATCGATCACGTTCAGGAACCGTTGCTAGACTTGCCGATACCTGTAGTCATTGCAGTTATCAATAAAAGTATGTAGGTATTTACATGCGAGAAGAGGTTTATTTTTAATTAATATTTTACTATATGAATCAAAGTTTTGAATTACTGACTGACAAGACACAGCCTAAACCGCTGATCGTAGAGACATTAAATTTGGAGAGCCTATTTGTCTTGATGTATGATGCATATAGAAAGTTCTTTGTTTTTGAAGTTGTGATAATGAAAATGGGCGATTTTCTGACAGCCAATAAAAAAAATTATAGTTTATAAAAATCCGATCGATAGCAATGAAGAGACATGAAGAGTCATACTACTAGTTTGTAATAGTAGGACTCTACTGCTCTCTACTCTACCTACGTTAATGATGTTACAAAATAAATTATTTTCTTTTCATTCTTTCTTTCTTTCAGAGTCCGCCTGGGGATGTACCACACCTTTGCCAGTTATTCAACCACCAAGCAGTAGTGTGCAAGCATTATTGTATTCCGGTTTGAAGGGAAATGTTACCTGAGAAATTACCGGGTATGAAGAGATTTAACATCTAATATATCAGGGTGCCGAGAGCAGTGCAGTGCGGCGCAGGATTGTGTTTGCAAGTTCACAATTCTGGCGCTGCTACTAATTAGTGGCAGGCGTGACGCTTACCACCAGCCAAACGACTTGGTCGTCTCGTGACTTGATTTAAAAAAAAACATTTCTAATCAATTAATTGTATTTGAAGCGCAGGTTGTAAAGTTGCGTGAAGAAGGCAAATAGTAATTGTAGCTTCTATCATATCAGTTACGATCGACGACCGACTTGGCATGTCTAATTAAGTAGTTTGACCACTAACTAGCAGGTTCGCGATGTCCGCACGAGTCATGATACCAGTGTTGCTAGAATTAGATATTGAAAAAACTCTTAATTTCCTTATTGTAATGTAAAATGGTAATAATACTGTTAAGAAACATGAACTCAAGATCTAGTTTCTAATTTGTGATTTTATCAAAACATTTATTTATCCGGTCAGAGAGTCAGCCGATAGGTTGACTAACATTTTCATGTTTTTTTTTAAATATTAAGATTACATGTATCAAAAAATAATATAAAACATTTTAACAACATGGACAAATTGTGTAAATTATGTTTCCCGTATTTTATTTGGTAACGTCTTTCATCAGATACCTACGATATTGGGCCATATTTTGTTATTTTTAATTTTAAAAGCCGTCACAGACACCGAAGATGCTATAATATTTCATGTTATCTTAGAACATTATTTCAATATCGCTACACATTTTAAAAAAACGAACAACTGACGAAAATAATATACCGGCTGTTAGTTTGAACACCGTTATCCTTCACGATTTCATTGAACTCATCATTATGAAAAACTATTACTATGGGGCCAACCCTGAAATAGCAACAGACAACCTGCTACTCCATACATTTTGTTCAAGTTCAATAAAAACATTGTATGGAACAACTTCTTTTCGCTATTTCACGGTTGGCCTTATAGTAAAAGTTGTTCATAATGATGAGTACAATGATATCCTAGAAGGATAACGGTGTTCAAACTAACAGCCGGTATATTTCAAAATTGTACGGCGAGTATTATTTTATCTTAACATTAAATATTATAGCATCTTCATCGTCTGTGACGGCTTTAAGCGTTCAAATTTTGTATCAAAATCTCTCTACGATTCTACTCTACCTTTAACCAGTGATTTGATCTCTCTTACATTAAAGTCACGGAAATAATAATTTTGTAGAAACATTGAGTAGTCCTCTATCTTGATCATTTAAATATCCTCTATAAAATTTTATTTGTCAGAATCTACACAGAGTACAAAAAATCCCAAATTTTTGGGAAAACTAGTAGTGTGACAACACCATGTCAACCCCAACCCAACTCAGTTGCGACATAACTTTCTCCGCAATTTGCCATTTGCCAGCGGCCATCAATCATCCTCTACTTATGTCACTGATGTATTCAATTATGTGTGTTTTAAACAAATAGCTATACAACTAGCAATAATAGCGTAGTTTCAACTGTCCGTTAAAATTATTGGTGTCCATTTCTCTATTGTGTAACGCCTCTGACGTTTAGCTACTGCAGTGGTATCACGGTATGAGCTGTTTTAGATCCAGAACGTATATAATATGTCTAAATTAGAAGGACGCCTTTTGCGTACCTGTCAGTTGTAATATAGGTAAAACCGCTAATCGAATGGTAAAGTGCTTGCATAGTTTTATTCGCAACACGCATTCTTTGTAAGTACCTTTAACTAGACAAAAAAGGATTAAAATTAATAGGGACGACGCAACTATCGCTAGCAAATAGGGATAAGAAAATGATTGGATGGATTCATCCACCTTAGTCATCCACTGACGTGACTATCTACAGTAAATTGCCAGAAGAAAAAACTTATTTGCACATCTATTTATTATGGTATTCTGGTTGAGTGTGGGTCGTCCAGCAGCCAGAACGGTTGGGATTTTATCACCATGGCAAAATTTTATGAAGCCTACTTACTTGCCTAACAAAATAAACCATAGACCCACTTTGATCATATATGTACTTTGTACTTATACATAATTATAAGTTAATCACTGCTTACATGTACGAGTATGGTATTTTAATGACATTTAAAATGAACCACAAACATGTACAATGTACATACTGAGTATTATTTATAGTCCGGTATGGAGTGATAATTAATTTAAATGAAAAAAATAACAAACCTAAATTTTTTTGTTATTCCTAATTTCAAATCAATGACTCTGCCATCCCTCTTATTCAAGTTCGACCTAAACGAAATTTTCTTCAAATATAATTGAAACCTTAAACCCTGTGAAACAAGGTCGTTTTTAAATTCAAAATAGACGGTAAAGTTTGTCGTTTTAGAAATTAGCCGTTCGTTTTTATCGTCGGTAGCCTGACAACCTAAAATGAAAAAAAAACTCAGTTACACAATCAATAAACATTCATGCTTGCCGATGCGGCAACACAAAAAACAAACAAGAACGCAAAAATAAATCAAATGCAGTCTTTGTGTGTCATTCCGGATTCGCATTTCCGCTAGTATATTAGAGCTTGCAGACAGTGGGCGTTTTCCCTTATTGACCTCAATGAGAAAAACACTGCACTGACCTGTGCTGATTAGTTGAGATCTTAACAACATGTCATTCTTCATAATCATCGGGTAACCTAACTAGAATATTTTTCCCAAAGATCAATAAAACTATAGATTTAATATATCGCCGATGAAGGCAATGGCGTGGAGCTGGGTATGTCCTAAAACTGCACCCAGAAACACCGGAGGACGGGCAGCAGCGTGGTTCTGCGATTCCCAAGCCGCCTGCCCAGTAAAGGCGGCCTGTAGTCAATGATTTGTATGTCTGTCTATGTATATCTATTATTGTGGATGACTTCTGACTGTTGATCTATAGGCAATGATGCCTACAAAGGCGGTCACACTATTTCACTTTCAGTCTGTCGTTTATTTGCGAAATAATTCGTAACTGTGTAACAATACCTATCATGGTTACGTTTCTTAAATTACGTTTTTAGTTTATTTTTGTAGTTTTAGTTTTTGGCGCATTTTAAATAAAAATACAAGGTACTCAAATACAAATACTTCCATCACTTTGTGATTCAAATGGCAGTTAACTAACCACACAGTACTACACACACTACTGTAGTACTGCAGTTGTTAACTTATCACATTGACTCATAAATTATAACTCAAAACAATTGATTATAATGATGTTGCGCGAATTTATTATGTATGAAGAGACCTATACGCTATTTTTGATAGCAGTTGGAAGTGTAAAAAGCCATAATCGGTGTGTGGTTCGAAAATTAATTAAGAACACTTTCTACTCTACCTTATTTTAGAATTTTATAACGAAAACTGACGTGGTTTTGACACATTTTGTTTTTATTTTCCCGCATAAATAAAACAAAAACAAAAAACTTCCTGCCTTCCTGAGAGATTTTCTGACAAGCTATCAAAAAAAAAGATGCTCATTGTAGATGGCTCTGACTTTGCGCAGACCAGACGCGGTTGTCGTTGTCAAGTTTTTTATTTTATTTCATGTGTCACATAACAAAAAAAATATGCTGTTTTTAACTGGCACGCACCTGGCACGTATAGTCTGCGCTATCTATCGAGTTGAAGAAAACTATTTTATTTTTATCGTGTTTGGAATCGCTCCTAAAACATAATCATAAAAAGTGTAATCTTAAAAAAGCAGTCATCCAGCTAAGCTATGTAAACCTTCGGGTGACATTCAAATCAGACATTAAGGCCGTAGGTACACTAAGACTACACCAGCGGCTTATGCTTTACTTTCTACAGTAGTTACCTTTTTGTTTTATTTATACGGGAATACTCACGCTTAATTAAATCGGATACTCCGACTATACTTAGTTACCTTTTGTTTCGTTCAAGCTACGACAAATAAAGAGTCAAAACGTTATACTTTCATAGAGATATTTGGAGGTACGGCGAGCGACATAGTAATTAGGTACTTTGTATCACGGATAGATAACGGATTTTGAAGAATTACTTATTGCTATACTAGAGGTCGCCCGCGACTTCGTCCGGGTACGGAAGTAATTTTCCCCGCTTCCAAATACTCGTATCTTTCATACCTCTTGGTTAAAATTACTATTTATTTATAAATTTTCACGACTAGAAGTTCAAAAACAAAGGGGTTTCATACCAAAGTTATTACCCATTTTTACCCCCTTAATGGTTTAATTTCGAAAAGTCCTTTCTTAGTACACCCCTACGCATCAAGACTAAAACACCTTCCAAAATTTCATGTTTGTACGACCAGCGGTTTAAGCTGTGCGTTGTCTGTCAGTCGGTTAGTCAGGACAGAAATTCTTATAGAATTAGATAAAATTAGTGAATTGATGATAGCTAGAAGCGCAGGAGGTTAGTTAAGAGAGTTGCTCGGTACATACCGTTATGTCACACGCATTGTCTCAAGGATCTAAGCATATAAAGTTGGAACAAAGACCGTCCTTTCCATTGTCTGTTATTTTAAAGCGACAAAAACAGTTAATAAGCCATTCACTGCCCACATACGCTTGCTTATCCACTGTATAGGAGTGAATTACTTGGAGGTGAAGATTCGCATCATTTGCAATTTAATATGATCAAAGGAGAGTGGTTTTATTTTCGGTAACCACAGGAAAGTGACGCTCGAAATGTCAAAATGAGTTGGAACAATAAAGACATCATTGGTAATTTGCTAATTTCTAGACAAAACCCGACAAATTTCGTGATTAACTAACTGTGATTTTATGACATATATTTGACTTGATACTGCATAAACTAGATAATGTTTAATACTTGACACTGGCTGAATGCACAAAGTGCGAAGACAAAACATAATAAAAAAACCTCAATTTTCATAATTCATGTCATGACGTACGACCGCATGGTGTAAAAAAACAGACGTGAGTAAAAATACCGACGGTTGGTGGTATGATTGCTTAAAGAATTTAGGCATGGGTTCGAGTCCCGTCGTCATCAGCCATAAAACGTCCACTGCTGGACGAAGGCCTCCCCCTTAATAGAGGGGTGTTGCCATAATCCTCATGCTTGGCAGGCGGCTTGGGGATCGCAGAATGGTTCGAGTCCCACCCAAGACAAAAAATTGTATGATGAACTTAGGTGCTTGTTCTGTGTCTGGGTGTTCTATACAACATGTAACAAAAAGGTTCAACAATACTAGAGGGTATGTAATTATGTATGTACTCAACATTATGAACAACTTTTACTATGGGGCCAATCTAAAAAAAAACAGTTTCATACATTTTGTCCAAGGTCAACTTATTGTATGGAATAGCTGTATTTTCTTTCGCGATTTTAAGGTTGGCCCCATATAAAAAGTTGGTCATAATTATAACTAAATATATATCGTTCAGTATTGTTATTATCCATAAAAATAATTGTTGAATTTTTTTTACACATTGTATATTATAAGTATGTATTTAGAAAAAAAAGTATTTAAATATAGTTACAGGTATCTGGGTTAAAATGTCGGTCCTTAGTTTGGGGCTAGATGGCGCTGTATGAAATGTCCACCAGTATTAATTTATATTTCTCTTATATTCGTATTTTATAATAAATATCAAAGAGTGAACGTAAATAACTCAATGGAAATGCAAGCGGTAGTTTATAAAACAGCCGGTTAATTAATTGTGGCTTATTTAACATTTGATTACCGGAACCAAAGTCCTTCACTTTCGGAAGCGGGAAACTAAAAAGTTAATTAGTTAGTTAACCGTGATCTTAAAAACATAAAATTCACGTAGTACGTACATAATTATTATGACTGCAAAGCAATTTCGTTACTTGAAACAAGAAAGCTGTGCGCCGTTTCATTTTACGTATTTCAATTTAGGTCACGTTAAAAATTTATGCATTAGTGTTTATCGGTATACCGAGACACATTACGTACGCCCTAAATAAGTATAATTATATTTGTAAACATTTAACATCCTGTGAAACATGAACGGAAAAAACATTTTGTTTTAAAACCACTTAAAAAAAGCGACATAGAAATAGAGTTGAAACAAGTGCGTTAGATCAAGTTTTCTTTTTACTTCATATTTTCCACGACTTTTGGACTATAAGTATATTTCATGATGATATGCGTAATTGTATAAAGAGCTATCGCGTATTCGATCAAGTGCTAATAGATCGCCATTACAGCCAGACTCTAGGCTTTAGTTGGCAGATCGAAACTTACTAAAAAGTCAAAGCATAGCTGTTGTTTCATTGCATAATACTGCAACATTTAGCTTCAAATTTGGCTGTATTGTATTCTTAATCGATAAACGACCGTTTTGTCAAAGTAGTATGCACTTATATAAAAGCAAACCTAGTTTTTAGCTACTTGATCAATAGATAATCTACAATCTGCTGCAATTCCCCAGCTCAGTTAAAATGGTAAACAATGGCAAACGGATCCAAACGCGGCGGCAGTCGCACTTCGTTGCTATCAATGGAGAAATCTGTATGTGGGCGAGTGTGGCGAAATAACGCACCAGCAGTGCAGTGAGTCAGAAATGACATATTCGAATGCATAACGCCGGACTCCTTCAAGCTTTCGTACTATTATTGAGTCTACAGTTCGGATCGCCAAATCGTAAACACGACTTTGTATGTCTCATTTTCAATACCTTCATTGCTAGAAATAGATCTGTAATCTGCATAATAAATATTCCGTTTGTAGTGGAAGGATTCTATGCAGAGTCCGCCTGGGGAATTACCACACCGTTGCCATTTATTCAACCGCTAAGCAGTAGTGTGCAAGCATTATTGTGTTTCAGTTTGAAGGGCAATGTCACCAGAGAAATTACTGGGTATGTTGAGATATAACATCTAATATCTCAGGGTGACGAGTGCAGTACAGTGCTGCGCAGTATTATACTCGCAAGTTCACAATTCTGGCACTGCTACTGTTAGTGGCAGGCGTGACGCTTACCACCGGGCGAACGTCTTGCTCGTCTCGTCATTAGCTTGAATTTAAAAAAACTGCAACATGATTTTACGGAAGTCTATGTTTACTTTACGGATAGCATAACGCAATGCGCGCGTTGATGTCTATTCTTTGTGTCGACTTTAATTCGCAAAAGACAGAAAAAAACCTCAATATCTAGAATATTTTTTTGCCTACCTATTTTGGAGTAATGAGCTGTATTATATGAACAAATCGCATAATTATCGTCAAAATCAGATAAGAAAAGTTACAGAACGATAATGTGTAGGACAACGTAAACGTTAGATAATAAGCATTGTGGTTGTTACTATTGATGTCTGCAATGTAATTTATCTTCATTTAAAGAAATAAAGGTTTCACCATCGTATTACAAACTTGGGTTTACAACAGATTGTTGTAGCTTTATACATTTAGGTTTATTGACTCATTAACGCCTGATTGGCTTTCTTAAGTGATAGTTTATTAGTGGATTTATAGCTCCATTACCTGTCTTTGAGTTTTGTCCGGAAGAATTATTGACAGCTCAAAGGACCTATTCTTCTTGTCCCTGCTGCCAGCTCGCATAAGCTTAGTGGAAGAGCGAGTAATGCTCTGTGCCTTTTCTGGAAGCTTGAGTGCCACAATGGACATGCTCCGGCTAAGCCGGCGACCCAGCTTCTTCGTACGAAGCGACATAGAGCCTCCAAGTCCTCTCTTCGCCCGGGTCTCCACCGCTGGCGCCTCTTCCGCACCACCCTCTACACTCCCTCCAGCCATCGCACTATCCTTACAACACTACGTCAACATTCACACCATCACCACAAACACCAGACACTTTCATCCGAAAGTCTTCTGTCACTGAGTCACGAAACGAATGCACTTCTCAACCTAAGATCGGCATCACGACCGCGCGATCGGAAATCAGGCGCAGCCTCCAAGATCATATGGCTGAGCCGGTTTGGGAGCACCGGCCGACGCGAAATGGGCCGCTCGAGCGCAGTTTGATAGCGATCGGTTTGAATAGGTTCGATTGTTGTTGATGGGTTAAATGGAGCGCGTTATCGTCGTGTTGTGAGAGCGACGGTGTACGGCGCGACGTGCGCGCGGGTGCTCGCGAGCGGAGAGACTAGCTACTAGCGCCGCCGTAAGCCTCGCAGCCGCGTCCGAGACGCCGCCGCGCCGCCCCCGCCGCTACACAGCTTCAATCAAATCACTTATCAAAGCGCATTGTACTAAACATTGATACAAAACAAATGCACCGACAATAGACGAACGCTCCCACGAGATGTTTGACTCCTAAGCGGAACGATGCCCACGATCTTTGGAATTTTTACTTTTAGTGCCTTTGAGCCTTCTTTCAGAGAAGTAACGGGACTGTGTTACAGTTGCATTAATATTGCAAAGGAATAATATCGGACCGAGCACTGTAAAGACAGGTCTATCGGGTATCAATCAATATTTCAGGAAGGAGCGTTAGTAATATTTCGTCTAGACTCGGGCCAATGTAGAGCTATGTAGAATTACTTACAGCGCAGTATTGGTTACGGGTCAACTGGCATTTCAAGGTAATCGTGTTCTGTACCAACTCTTTGTAATTTAGATCTTGTCTGACGCAGAGATAATTAAAGTTGTATCAGTACCTATATCACATAGTACCTACCGAAGTCTTGGCTCTACTTTTATTGCAATATTATCGAGTCCAGACTCCAGAACTGCAGTCAAAAATCTATAGCTACTTGGTCTCCACAAGCATTCTGGTTTCCTAAGGAATATAATCTAGATCAATTCAAGGTCAGCGTGAATAATTATGTTTGTGGTCGAAGAAAAGCAGTATCTTCGGCCACAAACATATATTATCCTCTCTGACTGAGATAAATCTAAATATCCATTGCTTACCAACAGGCATGATGGCTTGATAACATTTCTCTGGGCATGATGGTGATGAAATACTGTGTAATATAAATATCAAATAAATATAGAGAAGTTCATTGACACTTGATAAAATTTATGGAATTTGTCAAGAGAACTTTTTTTGTGTTAGACTTAGCCAAAGAGGACTTAGCTTATAAGGCAAGCTTATAACGGAAAACATGTGTCATATGACATTCTCATTGATTTACTATAAATAGTATTAATGTGTAAGTCATTACCTACTAAAATGTCAGGTGTCAACATCACCAATGGCAACATGGCTCACCCAACTTCTAAACACCGATTAAAATAAATAACCTGCGTTTGTAATAAATATTATTTTGTAATAGTTTACAAATGTTGAGAAAATCAATTTAATTCATATATCAAATAAAATTAGAAATAGATTACGCTTGGACATTTAATATGCAACAGTAAGTACTGATCCATTAAAGTAAGATATTGACGAATTAGGCACAAGGTTATTTACTTTTAATTTAAATTACAATTTGTCGCTTTTTCTATGTTAAACTGTTACAAGTATTAAATTTGTTGTTAAATCTATATATACTTACTTATTTTAAAATCTATTTAGAATTCGTACAGCCAAGGAGTGGAACATGCTGCCGGCTTCCTTGTTTCCTGAGAGATATAATTTAGACCTCTTCAAGGTCAGAGTGAATAGGTATCTTCTAAGTTTGCGTGCTTCATCCTCGACCACATCGTCGCTTACCAACAGGCGAGTTGGTGGTCAAACGCACACTTATAAGAGTTAAAAAAAAAAAAAAAAAAACCTTTAACCTTGCAGGATAAAACTACAATTTAAAAAGCAAGGTGTTATAGATATTATTTTATAACTATAAAGACACTTCTTTTTTATAGAACAGGGTCTATAAAAGGTGTTTAAGGGTTTATTGTTTTTATTTTAGTATTCTTGATGGATAAAGTTTTTTTTAAAAATATATTTTATGATTATGTTGATTATAATTCGCTATAAATATTGTTGTTTAGTTGCTTTAGAATTGCATTGTAGGGGAGAGCTAGAAGCAACGGTTATTTTAAGTAGATACTTACTTTTTAGGTATATTGTCAGCTGTGAATTTAACTGAGTTTTATATTTTTTAATTAAGATTTATATGGACCCAAACTGGAATAACTTAATTCCTACTTATTTTTTTATGATTAAGAAAATGAGTGTTGCTTTGTTCACAGTAGGTACCGTCTTTACCATAAGTGCACACGGGCCCGTGCCCAGGCCCCCCATCCTCAGGGAACCACGAAGGAACAAATAATGTCAAAATAATGTCGATATTTATAAACCAAATTTAGACAAACTAAAGTCAAACATTGCTCATTTTTCTTTTAGAAGTTAAAAAGTCCATTAAATTTGACTTATTTGGCATAAAGTCCGGTTCTTAGCATGAAGTACAAATCATACACATAATAGAGCAGAGCTATATTGGCAAAAAATAATTATAAGGCGATCTAGGTAAAGACAAATGTTTAACAATCAGTGGACCGTGAACCATTACTGTATGGAGCCCTTTAATTTTATTTTACTATCATTTCACAGTCCATTTGTGTTGCGGTTCTTGTTAACCACAAAATATCATCTGACCTTATTATTTCTGCTTACTCTACTTAGCTCTACTTAGTAAATATTTAAGTACACATTTACTGAGAATTTGTTTGTTACCGAGAGATTTATAATAAAATTGTTTTAAAAAATGCGTGGACAATAAAGATAGTTACTTATCCTTAGTAGTTATGATCATATCCAAATTTATGCATACCTAATAAATAATATCCATAATGAATAGTTTCAAGACAGCATTCGGGAGGAGTGTCAATTTATTTATCCATGTACTTATCTGCGAATCACTAGGCTAAAAGCAAAAATCCGTTCCCATTCCGCGATTCAGTTTTCGTTTATAAAACAAGAATTAGCATCATCTGCTCCACCGCGTCCAATGTAAAACCCCGCCAAAACGCGACGGTGCAGCAGTTCACATATAGTTCAACCACGTTCGCTGACGTTCGGGCCAAAGAAAACTTTTGCGTTTCGAGCCTTAACTACACTGAGCTAATATCTATAGTCACAGACGTGCAAAAAAATATGTCCGCACCAAAACACGGCGCACGCTATGCAGTGCGCCGACTTTTTGAACGACGTGAACTACGATAAGATGCAAGCGCTCAAGCATACATTGAACACTATACAAGCGATATAACGTCTAAATTCTAACAATTGTGAACTATATAATGCACGTATAGCTATGTACAACGCTTTCGGACGTTTTTTTTACTGTTTTCACTTAGAGATTGTGACTCTTTAGGTATTATCTCAATGCAACTTAGCTACGCAGAATAAAACTGTTTTTTGACGCCACTTTTCAACCGACTTCAAAATTGGTTGGTTTTTTAATCATATTTACTAGAAAATATGAAAATGTCATCCAGGTTAGTAGTGGTAGGACTCTACTGCAGAGTTCGCATGGGGAAGTACCACACCTTTGCCAGTTATTCAACCGCCAAGCAGTAGTGTGCAAGCATTACTGTGTTCCGGTTGGAAGGACAATGTTACCAGAGAAATTACTGGGTATTAAGAGATTTAAAATCTAATATCTCAGGGTGACGAGCGCAGTGCAATGCGGCGCCGGATTGTGTTCGCAAGTTCACAATTCTGGCACTGCTACTGTTAGTGGCAGGCGTGACGCTTACCACCAGGCGAAGTCGGTTGTTTTTATTTTTAAAAGCGTAACGCCAATAAACTTGATATCCTTTATTTGTTTAATCCACGAATTCAGTTAATAATATTGCGCGCCAATCTAATCTTGTCACTGAGTTAGGTCCTAAGTTGTTAACAATCATGCCCTTCCCTAGCTCATCTGTTCGTTTCTATTTTTCTGCCCGTTACCTTATCGTTTTTGTAGCGCGTATACCTACAAGGAAGTATATGAAAACGAACTCACATACAAAACAATAACTCTTTATAGCCTTTGCATTAGGAAAGTGGGTGTATGTGCGGGCGTTACATAAAGAGCGTTCTATTATGTGCAAGACTGCTTCAATCATTAATGTACTTAATGCGGATAATGCCGGATTTATATTGCTTATAGAATATTTGCGTGTCAGTAAGACACGCAAATATTTACACGGCAAATTGGTATACCTAGGTCGTATATAATCTTTTTTGATCGCTATATTACTTTACACGCAAAAGTTAGTGCGGTAGTTAGCAGCAAGTTAGTACGCTAATTCCTATTTTACATAATGGTTCAATGGATTTTAATAAGGAAGCTGGATGTAAACACGATCATTAGAAATTAGCTAACAATTTGATAACTTTCTCAATATGTAAATCATACAATGTTGGTCTATGGC
The DNA here is from genome assembly GCA_905404285.2 of Erannis defoliaria. Taxonomy (NCBI): domain Eukaryota; kingdom Metazoa; phylum Arthropoda; class Insecta; order Lepidoptera; family Geometridae; genus Erannis; species Erannis defoliaria. The sequence goes on from FR990084.1 coordinate 9,179,519, forward strand.
TTTAAAATTTTGCGAGAGGAAAAATCAGTACCTTGGAAAATGTTCATTTATTCTTGCAAAAATATAAAGAAAAGCCATTTTTTTCTCGTTAAAATTCATAGAACAATAATATTTTTGCGTTATGCTTTACAGAAGGTAATTCTAAGAGGTTCCTGAAATTAAATAAATGTCGTCGTCAGCCATAAGACGTCCACTGCTGGACGAAGACCTACCCCTTAATAGAGGGGTGTTGCCATAATCCCCACGCCAACTTCATGAATGCATTCATGCAGCAATTGGCGTGCATTGCATGAATGTATTCCACTAAAGGGGGAGGCCTTTGTTCAGCAGTGGACGTCTCCGGGCTGATGATGATGATGATGATTCCACTAAAAATAGATTACAAATAGTATTTATTTAACCATTTTGCCAATAAATGGCATGTGGAAATGTCAAAGCTAAAGCCAAGAATTAGCATAAATTACAGTGTGCTTGTTTATGAAATCGACCAAGCAATAGAAACACTTTTCTGTCAACCACGTCTTCTATTTTTTTGCAAAACTGACCATTAGTAATTTCCTATTCGTTTATTATATTTGTATAATAAATGGTTAATCCAATATTCCTGGATTAATTAACCTGGATTAATCCAGGGTAATTAATCCAGCCTGCTGCTATAGCCTGCTTTTGTATCAGTAACTAAAGTATATAAACGGTTCCTTTAAGACGCGGGTGAAACAGCTAAGCTCTTCTAGTGCTATTACAAATTCAAACATAACCAAGTTTTGGAAAAGGATGAGATCATTTGTACCATCCAGCTCATTTGTTATTCGAATACCACGCCGCAAAATGTAGATTTAAATCCTAACAATGAGCTTAACCTTCCAGTAAAGGAAAACATGGTGAGGAAACTATAGCGACTATGGTAGGGCACTTTCTAGATAGATCCTAGATAGATACTCTACTAGCTATTTACTTTTTCCTCATCTTTTGTAGAGAACCTGAGTCGGGTTAGTATTATGTACCGGTAAAAAAACATATATCCATTATCTACAGTATGCTCGAGCACCAGTTTGACTACCTTATAGCTCAGTTGGTATACTATGTCTGTCTTGGGTTCGATTCCTACCCAGGACAAACAATTATGTGACGAACATTGATGTTTGTTCTGTTGTTCAGGGTCTGTATTAGTACAAGTACAAGCTTTGCTTAGTTTGGGGCTTTATGTGAAATGTCTACCAAACACCGTCAGCCAGAGACGTCCACTGCTGGACGAATGCCTACTCATTAATAATGGTTTGTCATAATCATAACGGTTGAAAAGCGGCTTGGGGATCGCAGATTGCCACCGTTATCCGCGCGAGGACGCTGCTGCCCGTCCTCCGGTTGTTTTGGATACTGTTGTAAGATATACCCATACCACCCAGGTCCCACCATATTTATTAATTTATTTTTATGCATGGATACGATTTGACTAGAAGATCTGCACATATTGTGTTAGTATATATACACGTCTGCCGAATGCCAGAAGAGCTATGGGCGAAATCTACCACTGACTGGGTCCCGGCGGTTAAACGGCCACAAGGCCGGCCTAGAAGGAGGTGGAAAGACGAACTCGATGCCCATAAAAAGAAGTGGCCCACCATAGCACTAAATAGAGAAAAATGGAAAGAGGGAAGAGAGGCCTTTGCCCAGCAATGGGGCAAGACAGGCTAGTATAATAATATATAAATAAAATATATCTTTGTATTGCAGAAAAGCTGAAACAGCATGGAGGAAAGATTCAGATTGGAAAGCGCGGTACTTTAAGTTATACTCATCACGCCACAGTTCAAAGCAAGTATCTACCATTGCCATTCCATACAGATGTAGAAATGCAATATTATTGCGTTGGAAAGTATTCTTAATGAACTCTTACAACGTAGTAACTGCAATTTATTCTGCGTCCTTATCAAATGCAAATTGCGTCGTTTAACCTCTGAGTGAACTAAGGTTAGGTATATTATCATTTTAGTGCGTTGTTCCTTTCATTTATAGTGTTTTCTTATTTTAGACAGGCGTCTAGAAATGTTTATAATACGGCACAAAACTAGATGTGCGCCGTGATATCAGTCATGGGGTATTTACAACCTCTACTAAATTAATTCAACTATTCACCTCTGTTTTGCGAATACAACATTCAGCTACGGTATCAAAAGCTAAATATAAACACGACAGCTCCGTTTGTAATTATTCTGATGAATTTGTCGCGTCGCGAAGTCGTGATAGGCTCCAAGGTCTACGAGGAATCAAATTGCACCTACTCGTTCTTATTTACCAGTAGACAATGTGAGTCATCTCGTCATGACTCAATGACTCAGACTTCAAAAAAGTATGTGCAAAGGAAATCACTGAAGGCATAATGAACTGGTCGTAAAGGTTCATCCATACTACGCTATAATATATCTGTCGCAGCCAAATTGCAGAACACGCCGTATTACATAACGGCTAGCCATTTTAAAAAACAGCGCCGTTTTATAAAGCGGTGTATTAACTTTCAGCCAAATTGTATTACGGCTGAAAGTAAGGCCGCCGTATTGTATGCATGCTTCGCGTTCTACAGCACGGCTAGCCATAATGTAATTGAGCGGGTCATGATCCGGCGCTTTGCCAATCTTTAGTTCAAATTTTGGACATTCGCGGCGCTTTGGCGCTTTGATAACCAAAATGGTTATCGCCCGTTAACATCACGTCAGTGTGGCGATCTAAGGGAGAGGCCTTCGGTCAGCAGTAGACGTCTCCAGGCTGATGATGATGATGATGAACATCACGTCGTAAGCAGGAAAAACTGCAAGCACCAATAAAATATTTATTTTTACAGTTTATTTTTAAGCACTGATACCATACAAAAGGCGAATGACTTCTCCAGAATATTAGGGTAGACTTAAGACGGTACCCAAGCCGCCTGCCAAGCATGGGGATATGGCGCCCCTCCCTATTAAGGGGCAGTGCACTGCGCTCGTCACCCTGAGATATTAGATGTTAAATCTCTTCATAGCCATTAATTTCTCTGGTAAGTAAGTATAGGCTGAGTGGCCAGCCCTAGTGTCAGAGTTAATGTGCCGCCCGAAAGCCTCTGACATGGCTGACGGTTGTTGTCATAGAAAATAGAACAAACAAATTTATCTGGTAACATTGCCCTTCAAACCGAAACACAGTAATGCCTTAGCACTACTGTTTGACGGGCTTTCTTCTAACTGATTATGTGAAAGGCGGTACCCGACCACCTAATTATATAGGCCCGCCCATGTATTCATGGATTTACCGTTTTCTTCGATTTTCCAGAGCGGTCCCTGTCGGTATCTAGTCATAAAAAAATTGGTTTACGTACTAAAAAAACTAGCACGGCTCGCATATTACTATACTTACAATTTTATTAATATTTTTGCATTAGCGTACTCTGAAAGTTCTGCATTGCCTTTAAAATTATTGGTTCTGCGGAGCTTACTGGATTTATTTCTCCTTGAAAGACAAAAACTTGCTGTAAAATTACGGGAGCCGAGCAAAAATCTTTTAATGCCATTTTAGGTAGGTACAATAGATAAGAAAGAAATCGGACTGCACAAAACTGACACCTACATAAAGTTTGATTCACATCACACCGGGTTCCGTCCCAAACTTTACGTTGAAATATAATAAGATGTAATTAGTTATTGTGTTAGTGCCATGAGCACGTGGGCCGCAGCAACGTTGTAAAATAAATAAATAAAAACAAAATATGGAAAGCTTAAAGAAATTAGTTATTTATAAATAATATAATAATCAATGATTTCTAATCACGTCGGACGTGCGTCGCAGACTGTGTCGGCATCGGTGTCAATGTGTTTCTTTGACAAGGACAAATGGGCGACATTTCAAATTGGTGTCCAACCCGTCCCATGATAATAATAGTAATTTATCTCAAGATGAGATTCACCTGCGATAGCAATCTGTCGCCAGCAACTGGTGTAAACGAATGAGTAAAGCCACATTCATTCGAATTTACTCTTTAAAAATTTAATTCTGCAGCTAGAATTGTATTGTGGGACCCGACACGTTATTATATTTTATGAATCACATTTCCTGCTCAAATTCGAACTGGACCTAGCGGAATGTGAATCAAACTTAAAAGTTAATTTAAACCCAGCTTTTTGTTCGAGCAAAAATTATGATCTATTTACCAGTACTTTATTTTCTCTTCACAGTAAGTTATGATGTTATTTAGTTACAACCTATTGTTATGTTTTATAGAGCTAACATAAATATTTACATTACTTTTTACAAAGCAATGTCGTAATGATGCTTATAGCTACATTGATGCTACAGGATAATATAATCCAAGGCCTTATTTCTGATTGTATCTAGATCTAGTTAACTCTTTCGCTGATCAATTTTCTTGACTTTAATATAATTTAATATAATATAAAATTTTATACTAATTGCTGCCAATTCTTCTATTTAAAAAAATATAGATTTATATTATAACGTAATAGTTCTATATTGTTGTACCTAAAGCCCACTCCTTCCTGAGAAACAGATAGATTTTTATGAGCAACTATCTCCGCAAAAGTCCCTTGTCTTAACTTTATAACCAATATAAAAAAAATCACAGTGACTCTCTCACGTATTTCACAGTTTATAAATGCTCTATATGTATATTGCCTTGCCAAAACCACCTAGCTAGTCTCTGTTTATGAGCTTGACTATAATTAAATAGCATAATCATCACGATTTTCATAACCACGCAGGTAAAAACTCATGGCACAGCTGCTAGTTTTTTACTAAATTGATTTGTCTCTTGAACACGTTTGTTTTCAGGCCTCCAGAGGAAGATATCCGGCGCATTTCCTTTATGATCAACGAGCCCACTCCGTACCAGTCCCTGGTGTTGAGAAGTCAGCGAGGCAGTATATCATCAGGCGGGCCCACGCCAGACTATTCCAACACCATACTCTCCAGTCGCAGCGATCCTTATTCAAGCAGAGGAACTGTCCAGTAAGTCTAATAATGGGGAAAGACGTCAGGAAGCTATTTTGAGGGGGTAATTGCTCTTTAACTTCGATCAACCTGATTAACCTCTTTTGTTTTATTACACGACTACGCAAACGAGGAGAATTATTAATTTTTATATTTTTTCAAGACAAGGCCGTACTCAAAAACGTTGCTCAAGTTAAATAACTTCATTTAATTTTTGCGCAATGCACCCAGGACAAAAATGTTTGTGACGTACATCGATGTTTGTTCTGTGACTGGGTGTAGTATGTATTATAAGTATGTATTTATGAAAAAAATGGTATATAAGTATAAGTATTTTATCAGCTATCTGGTTTACATAATACAAGCTTTGCTTAGTATGGGGCTAGATGGTGATGTGTGTAATAAATGGGGGACATTTATTTTTTTTGTTTTTTCTTTTAATTTAATTTAATTCAATATTTATTTATTTTATTTTTATTTAGTGCAAGGATTAAGTACATAATTAGCCAGAAGGCGTCCACTGCTGGACGAAGACCCCACTTAATATGGGAGGTTGCCATAACCCCACGCTTGGCAGGCATCTTGGAGATCGCAGATCCTCTGTTGGTTCTGGGTGCAGTTTTAGGATAAATACCCAGGTCCATCAAGAAACTAACTAATGCCATTTAACTTTGCACGGTATTTTTAAGTAAGTGTCATAGTATCCACCGACGCTACTTAGCATTGCGCGTGTTCAGGGTATAGAGATTGCTCTTAATCCACAGGTCTGACGATTTAGGAGGTCACGACACAATGTTGCTGGACATGGTGCGTGCGCAGAGCAAGGAGAGAGACGAAGCTCAGGACAAGAGCCTGGAACTGCCGACCAGAGACGAAGATTATGATGAGTAAGATTCATCATCATGTCCTAAAACTGCCTGCATCCAGAAGTACCGGAGGGCGGCTAGCAGCGTCCTCTTGGTTTAAGCTGGTGAACATTCTGCGATCCCCAAGCCGCCTGCTAGCGTGGAGATTATGGCAACGCCTCTCTGTTAAAGAAGAGGCCTTCGTCCCGTAGTGGACGTTTTATAGTTGATGACTGCTTCAGAGGTGGTCCCATATAAATTTTTACGAAATCGGTGCAGTAGTAAGGTTTTTAAATCAAAATTACTAGAAAATATGAATATGTCATCCAGGTATTTGAATATGAAGTCGGTTTTTTTTAAAGCGTATAATTTAAATTACCTATAGAATAGTACTGGTTAGGACGCCAATAAAATATCTCATAAAGATGTGAAATTCCAACCCCACTGAAAACTCCGTCCGTAAGTAATTGAGGAACATAAGTAACACCCCACAGGTATCACACCATACGATAGCATCCCATTTCAATGTTGGTATGAGTTCTGATCAAATTGTCTTTTGCTCAATCTTTCCTAGGTACGCTATAAATCTAAATTCACTTCGCGGGTTGAACATGCAGTTATTTACATCAACAGCACGAAATAATTACTTCACACCATACCTAGCGTGGATCTGGGTATGTCTTTAAACTGCAACCAAAACCACCGGAGGACGGGCAGCAGCGTCCTCTTGGTTAACGGTGGTGAGCATTCTGCGATCCCCAAGCCGCCTGTCAAGCGTGGTGATTATGGCAACACCCCTCTATTAAGAAGGATGCCTTCGTCTAACAGTGGATGTTTTATGGCTGACGACGACGATATCTAGCGTAATTAAGTTCATTCAATATACCATAGTCATCCTTCCAAACGTTTCAAAAGTTAAACAACACAAAGACACATTAGTAAAAACCTCTTGTTTTCCCACTTTCACTCTCGATACAATCACATCTACTAACCGTTAAATTAACGTCTACTTTCTCACTGTTTTCTTGAAACTTATAATAAGTATCAATTATTACAAACGCAGCAGAAATTATTGTTTCCAACTTCGTTGCAATGTCGCATTATTGCGTTAAATACGGTAATAAATGATATTATTGACTGTAGAGACAGGAAACATTCGTCGAATTATCGCTTATATTCTTTCTACGTCATTTGTAAATGTGTATTTAAATTTATATTGTAAGTAATATCTACACACCCTTGGTTAGGTCATAAGACATTTCTTATGTGCCTGTTTGGTATAATAAAAACTTTTTTTATAAGTTTTTTATTGATGGTCATTTCACTCCGCACCATCCAACTCCAAACTACGCAAAGCCTGTACAATGGGAACAGGATAACTGATACAATACGTATACAAGTACTCAATCAATTCGTTCTCACTCAATATATAATACTCAATCAGTTCAATGTTCGATTGTATTTTTTTTATTTCCTCTGATTTCTCCTTCAGTTGTAGGTAGACTGTTTTTTTTTTAATTTGGTCTCGTAATAGTTTGAAGTTGTTTTTTTAATATCCTTATTTTGTAAATACATACAACACCCAGACACAGAACAAACACCTATGTTCGTCAAAGATATGTTTGTTCTGGCTGGGATTCGAACCCACGCTCTATAGCTCTAGGTAACAACTGAGATACTTATAATTATTATAGATCTCAGACCAAGAAAAAAGAAAGACGGGGCCATAGCCAATAAAAAAAACCATTTGTGCGTCTAAGTTCTGCCATCTGAAAGAAAAATACCCTCTAATTTGGGTAAATAACCTTATAAAGGGGTGAAATTGACAATACATTGTATCATCAAACTTGGCGTGATATAGCATAAGCATAATCAGCCTTTTTAATAGTCCGATGCTGGACTTAGGTATATCATCGAAGACACTTCACACTACATCCTTATTGACCATATCCATATCCATCGCTCAGTTGCTGCTTGAAAGATTTACTTAATCGATAAAATTTCATCTCCGGACGACTGCAAGGCCTTAAGATGTTTTCTTTAGCCGAATTCAGTTTTCTGTAGCACTCGTGGCGTAGCTTGTCAAGGTGATTCTAAACGATCACCGATGTTAAGCAACGGACGGTACGGTCAGTCTTCGGATGGAAGATCACCAGTGGAATTTATTTCTGAGCGCTACCGTGGGTCGGATGACACGTTAAATTGTTGGTCCCGGTTGTTTGTTCTAGTTTCTATAACAACAGCCGTCAGCCATTTCACAGGCCTTCGGGCGGCACATTAACTCACTAGTGCTGGCCACTCAGCCTATACGAACTTGCTTGCTTGTTTAGCCGAAAAGCCAGTGGTATAAAAGTTCTATTATCTAGAGTCCATCCTTCGAACGAAGTTGTGTCTTGTGTTTGTTAGCACAAAATACACTACTAGATTGTATAGAATAGGTATACTAAACTAGATCTTATTACTAGCTGATTAAGATTTCAATCTTTAAGAACCGCTGCAACCCCAAATTAAAAATCATCCCTGGAAAAGAAAACAATTTTCAGAAATCAAATTTTCTAAGCTGCTTACATTTCTACCATTGAAATCACGGCTAAAATGTTTGGCCAGGATTCGATAATTACCCAACACATATCTTGGATAGGTGTCAAGTCGAGCAAAACGAGCGAAAATTTCCAACAAAAGGCAAAAATTGCTTTCAACTGTCCGGATGTATAGATAGACGTTGGCACCCGCGTTCATGCATAATATGGTATTTTTCAACTGACCTTGACGAAATTTGGTCTACAGTTCGTTTTATGTCTTCGGCGAATGATTTTTCCCCCAAAAAAGGGGTTGGAAAGTTTGTTGCGGCGCTATTTACCTGCCGATTGGCTCCACATAATATTATTATGGAAGTTTGTGCTCACGAAGCCTACTGTTCATGGAACTACTAGTAAATTGTCGTATTATTTACATAACTACATGTTTCTTTTCGCTCAGCCAGTCAAGCGAGGCCTGCGTACACGGTCTCAGCGTGCGGTATACGGAGCGCAGCGTATCGCGGTCGAGATTTTCCAGGATATCCACCAAGAGGGATATGGACATACCTTCGATACTAGCTTTTACTACAAACACCACTGCTCCGGTAATTTTATATCGCTAATTCCTTTAAACCTACTAAAGCTAAACCCGCTAGGAAAAAGAAAGCAATCCTTCACGAAAGCATGCAGCCTTCGTATCTTTAGCTGTTTGGATGAACAGTGACAACAACAGACTGGATCAACTCGTTTGTAACACAAATTTATGAATAAACGAATATATGAGTCCATCATGAACTCATGAATTTGTGTTACAAACGAGTTGTTCAGTTCAATCCGACAGCTTCCTAACGTTTTCAAAACGAGTTGTTCAGTTCAATCCGACAGCTTCCTAACGTTTTCAAGATTTATTCAAGATCCATTGCTTTTGGGAAGGCATGATTTCTTTTTCTTTGGTTAAAAATTATAGGAACTTACTTCGTGCTGGCAAACATATTATATAAGTAAACTAGTTTTTAAGGCACTTTGGCTTCAATTTTTTCTCACACAGTCCTTCAATGCGTACTTCGGTGACTAACGAGCTGCCCGTGAGTAACCGTCTTACGACGATACCGTCTTATGTGTGGAGAACATAAGAAACCATACAGCAAGGCGGTAGGGTACTCAGCTGGCAAGCCTCACCTTCCACCGCCTTCACCTCACTTGAGAACCAGTTCTCATTCTAGCCTAGCTGAATTTATCATCTTTGCCAAGACCCCCAGCTAATACCAGACAAAAATGTCTAGCCTGTCATAACCCTTCAGCTGTCGAGCGAGTGGGGTAAAAAGGTTCGCAAGTGGCAACCGATCCGATTCTGGCCGATGCGTTTTTGTTTATACTACACTCGTATTTCATCACAATACTCATTCATTCGATCGCTACTACTATTTTCACATGTAGAACGGTCTAAAGTAATAAATAAATTAAAAAATCTAATGTTTTGGTAATTTTCAGACTCAGCTCGAAATTCCAGGCTTCCAGAAACTGGCCACGCCTCAAGTAGAAGATATACCCCGCTGGTCTATTCGCCGGTCAGTTTGCCCGGTCTGCTCTCAGAAATGGAGAGACAGAAGTGCGATCAATAACGTCAAATACTCCGGTAAATATTTTTAACAAGATTTTCTTATCACACTAATACTATAAAATTTTAAGTTTGTTCTTTATGCTATGAAGTCACGATACGAGTGAGTTCACTGGTAAGCACCACGCCTGCCAATAGCAGTAGCAAAGTGCCAGAATTGTGAACTTGCGAACAAAATCCTGCACCGCTCGTAGTGAGCTCGTCACCCTGAGATATTAGATGTTAATCTCTTCATACTCAGTAATTTCTCTGGTAGCATTGCCCTTCAAACCGAAACACAATATTGATTGCACACTACTGCTTGGCGGTTGAATAACTGGCAAAGGTATGGTACTTCCCCAGACGGACTCTACCATAAAGTCCTAACACATTGTCGGTATAAATATGTGTATGTTTGTTACCTCTTCACGCCAAAACGGCTGAACGGATTTGGATTTAACTTGGAATGGAGATAGATAACTTGGAGCTATTATATTTCCCTGAATAACTGCTACCGGCTACTTTTTAACATCATCATAATGATGATGATATAAAGTAGCTGGTCACCCGTGTGAAACCGCGGGCCGCAGCTAGTATGTACAAAAATACATTTTCAGGTTTAAAAAAAAACTCTACGGCAGAATTACCCACTGTGATAGCCCCGGCACGATTGCGGGCTTCGATCACCATGACCTAGTGAGTGCTCCAAGTGTAGATTAAATAGATATTATACATTAGTATAGGTAATTTTTAGAGTTACTACGACTACGAGATATATAATTAATTAATTTTTCTGTATGTACCTGCTATACCTACCTACCTACGTGTTATACTTACTTTGTACCTAAATTAGGTACCTAGTTTTTATGTTTAAATATGTTTTTAATGTTTTAGCTTAGTTTAGTGTATGTTTCTAGGTATGAAGCGCGGAAAAATAAGAGTAGAAAAGAAATCAATAGGGCGGCCACTATCAAATACCTACTTCCAAATACTATCAACCCTGTAGTAGTACCTAACTCGAAGGAAGACATTTGAAAGGATTCGTGATTATCCACACTACAGCCAAAAACTAAAAAAGTACCTATGGCTCTAACATTGAGCTAATATCTGAAGAGTCACTATTTATAAGTGAAAACAGTCAAAAAACGTCCGACTGCCGTTGTACATACCTATACGGGCATTATATACTTAGTTCACAATTGTTCGAATTTAGACGTTATGTCGCTATGTAGTGTTCAATGTATGTTTGAGCGCTTGTGTCTTATCGTAGTTCAAGCCGGTGAAAAAGTCGGCGCACTTCATAGCATGCACAGAGTTTTGGCTCGGGCATTTTTTTTGCACGATTATGACTATAGATATCAGCTCAATGGCCTCTAATAAGTTTTTTACTAAGCCTAGTAGGTAAGCATAATAATTATCAATAACCCTTTAGTTGAGTTACTCTCTTTTCAGTGTTCCTCGGCCAACCCTAGCCGTCGTCGATGAAGACGTGCCAGGGTATCGACTGCTTCGCAACACCAGCGCCACCTGGCAACTGACGCGCGCGCGCAAGTTCCGCACGCCGAAATTGCAGATGCCGTCTGCGGAGGCTACCGCGCCGCCCAGCGCCGCTGCGCCCATGGCCGTCAAAGATTTGGACATACGCGTCAGCAAATTCCTTACAGATGAGAAATAAAATGATGATGACAATAGACAGCTCTTGTATTGTTGTTTAACGTTATTTCTTGAGCCTAAACCTAATAATAATTATTCTGGCTGATGATGATTAATTATAATTTTATGAATAGTTATCTTGAATTTGAACGATACCTATTTGCTTCGCTTAATGTTGACTACAGCGATACCTTGATAACTGGATAATATTTTATACAACATCAATGTAATTTTTTAGGTTTCCATACCTTGGAGGCTTCGGCTCCGAGTACTTAACCACTGCCACAACTGTTCCGTTCTTGCGAAGAAGGGGTTTTAACGGGACCTGCAAATACACAACGTGTGATACCATTTATCTTTCAATATGAAAAAAACTAAAAGTCATCTCAAGGCAGTAGATGTCACTGTCTACTGTGACTCACTGTCAGTCATTTAGTTTCTCTCTCTTTGGTTTCAAATTCAAATTATTTTGATAACAAATCGAAAAAATAAAAATTTTAGTTTTTTCAGTAACCTCTTCATTAAAATTCTGTAATAAGTACCTGCCAGTGATAAGCACGATGTCTCTTCTGCCGTTCACAAAAATACTAACGACTTCAATATGCCGCTCAAAGAATTTACAAAGCTTAACAACTTTTCGGAACTTGATGTCAAAACAACTTGTTTATGCTCAATTTGGCGATCCACTTCATGTTGTGAAGTACAAAGAATGCGCAGTACCTAAATTGGATCCCCAGCAAGTGCTGGTCCGCATGCTGGCGGCGCCAGTAAATCCTGCTGACATAAACACTATTCAAGGTAAAAACATACTGTAACCCTCGTCTTTCTTTTGCAGAACAAAGATTCGCAACTTTCTTATTAAAAAAAATATATGTGCTGTTTTATTTGCTGAAAAAAACATTCAAGATATTCAAGGTATTTTTTTGTTTTTATTCAATCTTTTGTTTTGTGTATTGGTATGAATAGCGGTAAATACATCATTTATATCTCCATCTATGTACAATGCGTTATATTGTTTCAGGTAAATATCCAGTGAAAATATCATTACCAATGATACCGGGAAATGAAGGAGTAGGCATTGTTGAAAGCATAGGAAATGAAGTAGAATGTGTATCTGAAGGCTTAAAAGTTATAGTGACCAAGCCTGCTTTAGGTACTTGGAGAAACTATGCTGTTTTTCACAAGGATGCCTTAAAAGTTGTACCTAAAGAAATTGGGTTAGTTGAAGCAGCAACAATCACTGTTAACCCATGCACTGCTTATAGAATGCTCACTGATTTCAAGCCAGTTAGAGAGAAGGGGCTTGTTGTTATACAAAATGGGGCAAACAGTGCCTGTGGACAGAATGTAATACAATTTTGCAAAGCATGGGGTATAAAGAACATTGGCATCATTCGAGACAGACCTAATGACCTTGACACACTAAAAGACTACTTAAAATCACTTGGTGCAACTTATGTTCTGACAGAGCAAGAGTTACGTCAGACTGAAATCTTTAAAAGTAAAGAAATAGAGAAGCCATCGTTAGCCTTAAACTGTGTCGGAGGAAAGAGTTCTCTAGAGATGTTGAGGCAATTACAGCATTCTGGAGTAATGGTAACTTATGGAGGAATGTCTAGAGAGCCAGTAACAATACCCACAGCATCTTTTATTTTCAAAAACTTGCAGTTCCATGGGTTTTGGATGACTCGGTGGAATGAAACTGCAGACCCTGCTGCGAAAGATAAAATGCTCAATGAAATCATCAAGTTAATGTGTGAGGGAAAATTAAAAGCCCCTTTACATAAAATGGTCAAGTTCTGCCATTATGAGGAAGCTCTGGGAAATGCTCTTGCACCAAAGGGATTTCTGGGTGTTAAATACATTTTGGACTTTAATGAGTAAAATAGATAGGTAGTTAAGTTGAGATGTTAATATTTTATTTTAGTCATAATGCAATAAATGTTATAAAAATATATATTTTTTGTTTTCTATTTCTCTTTGAATGTGAGATCTTATATTTTTATTTTTATTTACTCCTCAAATCTTAAAAATCAATTAATATTTTTTTTACCTATTGTCTAAAAACCTACTTCAGGTTTGTCTAGACAACAAGTTCAAGTTAGATTTTGTAACTTCAACTTATTCTTCTTACCAACAAATCCAATAGTGTTCAATATAGGCTTTTTAATGGTGTTGTTTTTTTTCAGGAAGAAATATATGTTTGCCTTGTTTACCCACAATACCAGGAGACGAAGGTGTGGGAGAAATAGTAGAAATTGGTTCTCTAGTCGCCAGAGTGAAACAGGGAGACAGGGTGGTCCTGACCTCCCGGCTACTCGGTACCTGGCGGTACTATGGCATCTTTCACGAGAGGGATGTACACATTGTGTCCCCTAATCTCTCACTACCAGAAGCAGCAATGCTAACAATAGCTCCTTGCATGGCATACAGAATGCTCAGGGATTACAGAGATCTTCCACCTGGTTCAGCAATTATACAGAATGCTGCCAACAGCCCATGTGGACAGGCTGTAATACAACTTTGTAAGGCATGGGGGATAAAAACATTCAACATAGTTGCAAACCACTGTGGTTATGAAACTGTGAAAGAACATCTCCTGAGTATAGGAGCCACTACTGTGCACACATTAGAAGAAGCCGAACAGATGTGTTGCTTTAATACATCTCTTGCAAGGCCTTTGTTAGCATTGAATTGTTTAGGAGGTAGATATGAAGATATCATGCTCAAGCTGCTGGAATGTAATGGTACAATAGTTTACTATGGATGTGCCTATGATCTGCCATTGGTGAAACAATTTCTGAGATGTGATGCTTCATTCTATAAATTTCATTTAACTAATTGGAATGCTCAAGCAAGTTCTGTAGACAAAGATGTGATGTTGAATGACCTAGTTCAGCTTATGGTTGTTGGATGTTTAAAGGCACCTACGTACCAGCCTATAGAACTGAAAGATTATGTGCACGCATTTAGGAACACTGTCCATTGTGAAGCTTTCTCTATAATAAGTTTTATATTTGATTTTTCTTTGCCATAAATTGCTATAAAGCTTTAGGTCATTTCCCATGCTTTGGTGGCCTAGTGGTACAAACCCATTCCTCCTTTTATATACTAGGCCAAAATGTCACATGACTTAAAAATAGCAAATGAGATAAATTATTGTGAACGCACCTCTGCGTAAAAAATCTGAATGCGTTTAATATAAAATGTCAACGTCATGACCTAATATGTCAAAAACAGCTGATGGAATGTTTTGTTTTCAATTTGAACAATTTGAAGGACCTTCATGTCATTTTTTTAAGAAATTCGATTTACGCAGCTTTCCAGGAAAAATAATTATTTGCTAAACTACGAAAGCATTTAACTATTGAAATAAAATAAATAACGGAACGCCTATGCGATACATAGGTAAGAAAGAATTATATTTTGAGCTGCATAACTTTGAAAGTTGTCTTCTCTAAGTCTCATTTAATTATATTTCAGGAAAATGGAGAAAAATTCGTATGAAACTTACGAATTTCTAGCTACAACCAACCCTGATACAGACTCGAACCAATTCTTTGTATTGCAAGACGATGGAACTATACTCAGTAAGTATATTTATGTATTTTCTGTCTTCGTTAATTAGGTACCTATAAAAAACTTTATAACATTTCGAAATCCAATTATACTTTATACCTACTTATCGAACGTATTAAGTATACATAGTATTTAAAAATAAAATGGCATAGGTACTATCTACTCTTCTGCTTAGTTAGAACTTAATGTGCAAAACAGTAAAACCAATCATTTTATGTAGCCTGGTGTAAAAATGTATATATAAATTAGTATTTACTAACTGGCCAACATGAAAGAAAAACTTTAAAATCCATTCATTTGTTTTTCTAAAAATCGTGGATGGACTTGGAAAGAACACAGAACCTTAAAATTTTGAACTCTGTTAAAGTATAGTTTTACCTACCTATTCAGGACTAAATAGGTAACAGGATAATAGTAGATTACTCTTTTTACTTGCTCCCGTGGTGTGTATACGATTTCGCTTTGCATTTTTTGTGTGTAAAATAATTATTTACCATCAAATAATTATAAGAAAACAGGACCATAAATAAACAGTGGTATGCGCTTCCCGAGTGGGTGTTTCCCGATAGATATACTCGGGTACATTCAAGTCACTAGTGAATCGATATAATCAGTTTCTTCTGGGCAAGCATGCTCCATCGTAGACCACGTCTACTCTTAACAAACGGTGTGATGGTGGTGAAACGCAAGCCCCTAAAACCATAAAAACGAATATCTCCAAAATAAGATAATAAGTAATTTATTTGTGTTTAATTGCAGCAGTAAATAAAGAAATACAGTATATCACTGAGGTAGCAAATGACAAAGATGTTCCAGCGAGTTTGAATCCCACTGTAGAATGTGCACCAGTGTTTGAAGTTCCTATGCAACAGTACTATGTGGAATTTGAAGGGGATGCTCCAGAAATGATATGTCTCAATGGTAGGTGCCGAATACTCTAATGTTAATAGGAAAGTTTTACTTAAGACGGCCTACACATGAATATAATGCAACGATACTCATTGTTGATTTTCATATACAGTTCTTTGACAAAATTTGAACAGTCATAAGAGGCAGACACAGGTATCTTGAACAAACATGCAATTAGAAATTATTTGGTAGTTCAAAAATGTGTTACTTTTTTGCAGAAGCTCAAAATGTTTGACTGTAGCGAATCAAATGTCTCTTAATTTAAATGGGCAAGTCGGCGTTAGTATGTATATTTGTTTTACAATGGTTTTAATTCTGTTGCATCTCACTCTAAACTAATATGACAGACAAATTGTCTTCAAACCTAATTGTGTTCTTTGAAACAAGGTGTTATTCAAATTAAAAAAGAAAGTAACGTTTTGTTGTATTGAAAATCAGCGATTCATATTTTGTTGATAGTCTGAGAAGCCTAAAACGAACTTTACTGCCACAGAATGAGAGACTCCCTTCGTTTAAATGTCATTCCAAAGTGAACTATTTTAATTGTAGATTAAAATGACGTAATTTTAGCCCGTTTTAAACACTTTTTGTGATGGCAGTTTGATAAATATGGGCTCTCGACGCGTAACAATAAAGTTGATTTAACGTGAGAGGTTTTATTAATTTATCAAGTTAAAAGAGTGGTGCTAAAGAATAAACTTAAAAATAAAATATAAATAATTAAATTTTGAAGATATTAAGTCGGATTAAAATTTAGTGGCATGCACCAGAATCAGCACCAATAACTTGCGAACCATTGATCTGATCTTCAAAAAAAAAAATAAGCAAGTTCATGCAAGTATATCAAGTTCCAATATGAGCCAGTTCTAAGATAAGTTGAAGGAGGCCTATGACACCATGCACCGTACTAAGAGATATTTTATGAAGTGCGAAAATCGTCTATTGTGCCGAATATTTGGCTATTATAGTAAAAGTCAAATTGGTCAAGGGGCTTGGAAGATATGGAGGTTGCGAGGCCTCAATCGCTGAAAACTACTAGTTATTGATTTTGTTGAGATGTTGTGATTTTACTACATGTTCCATACCTAAATTCTTTGCTTACATGCAAAAAAATATATTTCAGAGCAATTCGCATTACAAAATGAAGAAAGCAACGTCTTTACAAATAGTTATCTAATCCAGCCAGAAAACTCTTCAATCAACGAACAGGTAATCCTATAACGCCTTGCATTTTATAATAAACTCCTACATCATATTGGTTAAATTCAGTTTAGAATGATACAGCTGGATGTTTTAATATATCGTCCACCGAGTCTCGGGGCGTCCTACACTATTACGTAAATTAGCGAACTTTAAAATTGTATAATGTACTGTGTGTAAATGTTTCTGTAAATATTTTTTCAGATGGAGACAGAAACTTTTATAGACCCTCAAACACTTGATACACAGCAACTCCAACAACTTAACGTTGAAGTATTCAATGGCGCTAAACAAACAACTGACCTAACAGAGGTAAAAACAACGTTTTTTTCAAGTCTTATTTAAAAATCTATATTAGAGTATTTGATAAATAATAATTTATCAAAGATTAGAGTCTAATATAGATTTTTAAATGTCTTTGTTTCTTCCCTGAAACTTACACAAATAATACAAATGACTCAAATAGAAAAAAAAAATAACAGGACAAGACACATGGTTTTAGCTGCGATTCTAGTAAGTATGCGCATTTTTTCTAGAAAAATATTTTACGTGTCTGCGGGGCTAAAGTGGGAACCACTTCCTCCCCGCTGCAGCACGTAAAATCGTATACACACCACGGCAGCAAGTAAATAATCCTCAGATCTCATATTGTTCACCCAAGGCTTCGCCCCGGGAGACATAATATAGGTGTAACTACATGAGATATGAGACATTCTATACTTTTGCTCCCTAGGTGAGTAATTATGTACGATGTATGATGCACATCACATTTTTTGTAAATAAGCTTGCATTTGACCGCTAACTCGCCTGATGTCAAGCGAAGATGCGATCCATTATAGAGTACACATTGCCTTGGATAAATCGATTCACTTGCGGCTTGGAGACACCCATATTGTACTAATCGGGAAAGACCCACTGCTAAGCGGATCGCACAATGAAAGTGGAATAAACAGCTTCATTCGGGTTATCGAACTATCAACCATGAAATGATGACGACGAGGCCGAGCCGAGGCCGCCTGACAGTAAATGGTCAGGAAGAACCAGATGAGGAAAATCAAAAACTATAAAAATGTTATTCCTAGTTTCTTATGTTTGAATTTAGTCTATGATTAACATTTCACAAGCTTTCAACTTGTAATCTGATGAGGGATGTATTGTGAGTATGCTTTCTTTTAGATAACTTTAACTGATGAACAGTACCAAATTCTGGAGCAAAAAGGCTGGTTACTACTGGAATCTAATGACAAAATATTCGTTTTAAATACTCTGGGACTTCACGACATCACATCTAACGATAGTAAGTTATATTTTTACAATATGAAATAATTTGGGCCTTACTTAAAAAAACACTGCTTATTATTTACTAAATTCGTTTAACTTTAAGTGCCGTTTTTAAATAAGGCCCTTAATTTGCGACCAAAACGTCACACGCATAAACAAAAGCAATTAAAGATTTATACTTATCACCAGCGACGGTAATAATGGAATGGACGGGCCCAGCGCTTGCAAATCGATCAAAATTAACAAGAGAACACAATCAAGCATACCTAGCCAAAAGTATGCATATTACATTTGCCGGAAAATAGAGATAGCGAATGTAATTACTGCATGACAAAAAGAGAACACATGTACATGTATTAGAAGTTTGTATTGTCGTGTCGTACGGCTCGCATGTCGCAAAGGCGCGAGTGAAGCGAGTGGAGAGCCGGCGCTCAACGTATAGTTGAGCGCCGGTCTTCAAAATCCGTGCGCTTATTTCCCGTCCATTCATTTTATCATTGTCGATGCTTATCGCTAGTTTTTACACGCTTTTATGATTATTAGCTGTGAAAACGCAGATTCCAGCTCGTAAATACCTAGTAAATAATAATAACGCCATGCCACACAGATTCATTTACAGAGAATCCTACAGGAGTATTTTTTCTTTATAAAAAGTAGCCAATGTCACTGCCCCACCCGTAATCTGTAACCATATCTAAATACACCCTAATAAGGGCCTTCGTTCAGCAGTGGACGTCTTCCGGCCGATAATGTTTGTATGTAATATCCAAATACACGACGAATCGTGGTTCCCATGATGCCTAAAAGAAGAAGAAATTAACACATATTTTGTCAATTCACATAATAAATCAATATTGGCGGACATTTCACACAGCGCCATCTAGTCCCAAACTAAGCAAAGCTTGTGCTATCGAAACTAGATAGCAGCAGATATTAGCAAGGATGAAGATAATTTATTATGTCTATAAGTACGTACTTTATACTTAA
Source organism: Erannis defoliaria (assembly GCA_905404285.2). Lineage (NCBI taxonomy): Eukaryota > Metazoa > Arthropoda > Insecta > Lepidoptera > Geometridae > Erannis > Erannis defoliaria. The sequence goes on from FR990084.1 coordinate 9,199,063, forward strand.
GTACTTTAATAGGGAATATGCATGTTTTTTTTATTGACTCACAAAAAAGGTAACTCGCAACAAAACAAAACGTCGAATGTAATTTTTTTATGTGTACACAAATAACGAAGTTATAAAAATTTTAGTTTCATGTTAGGTTAGACAGGGAGAGCACTATACTAGGTATATGACGTCAAAGTTCACGATTCCAAACAAATTCTATGCAAGCACGTGTTTTGCTAGAGAGGGACAGATGACTGCCTCCCGGAAACATTGAACACTTATATTTCAGAACTTTACCAGCCGATTTCAGTTATTTCGACGTAACGCATCAGATTCAGTTAAACCTCTCCATTTATCCTATTATTTTTAATAATTGAAATTCATTCATATTCCCTATTGCACAGAAAAAGAAGGTGAGGTAATTTCTGAACACTGAATAAAGCTTGTCCTACATTTAGTTTAACTTCAATTTCAGAACTTATCCAAAAACTGAAAAACGTACTTCAAGAAAGTAATAACAGTGACACTGGTGCCAGCATTGGGTGCGTATTAGTAGAGTATAATGGCTTGGCAAGAAAGTCTTGATTATAGACTTATTTCTCCTGGCAATACGGTGGATAAATCACGTCATTGGTAGAATTGGACCTGGGTATGTCCTAAAACTGCAAACAGAACATGGAGAATAGAGAGTTGCGATGAGGAGCTTACGGCCGTAATTTATGGACGGAGTGTGTGACGTCACACTTTATTAGATCAACCTGCGAGGGACCGCTTCACGTAGCAGTCATTCAGGCTTTCAAAACAGATGTACGACTTTTAGTGTTTTATGCAGTGAAAGTGAAAAGAAAATGAGTGGCTGCGTTTTTTCTTGCACTTATTATCGAGGCAAACATTCCGATGACACGATTAGCGTCTCATTCATACGTAATTTTATTTGTGTTTTATGTGGTTTATTTATGAAATATGTAACGTTTCTTGATGTTTTTAACTAGCTCCAGAGATGGCGCCACTAGTATTAAATTTAGCGTTTACAAGAGTTCTCCATTTTGTCGATAAAGCACTTCTCAAAAAACTTATCCTGAATTCTGCTAGATGGCAGCACCATGTGCGGAATTTACCACTCCTCCCACCAACCCCACACCTCACTCTATGGAAAAATCCTTTGATCACATCTCTGCTTCTATTACTCTGTGATCCAGAACCACCGCAGGGCGGGCGGCAGCGTCCCCTCGTTTAAATGTGAACGTCATCTGACTGATCATCATCAACCAAAGACGTTCACTGCTGGACGAATGCTTCCCTCTTAATAGGGAAGGGTTGCCATAATCCCCACGCTTGGCAGGCGGCTTGGGGATCGCAGATTGCTTACCACCGTTATCCGAGAGGACGCTGCTGCCCGTCCTTCGGTGGTTCTGGGTGCAGTTTTAGGACACCCAGGTCCATCTGACTGATGATATGGGTGAATTAATTCAATCTTTCTCAGACTACGTACTACTACGGGGGTTTTGCTAGTTATGCTAGTATGCATTCTTTAGAGTTATTTGCGATAGAGTTGCTTCGTAATTTTTAACTATTTTTCGCCAAGTTATTTAACTATAATTAATACTATATTTTAAGCTTGGTAGCTTCGAAATATGAACCGATTTGAATATGTAATTTTTACCCGGTTCAGTTCTAAGGTGTTAAAGATGGTAAGTGTGTGAGGGACGTGAGTGTAAAGATGATGAATGATAGAGTAAAATGGATAAAATATGCATAAAAGAACTAGGTCTGGACAGGAAGGTGATGGTGATTAAAATTATTGTATGTAATGAAAATATGTCTGTGTTTAAAAATTACGACCTTTTTTAGAATCGACCACTATTGAGAATAGTTCTCTCTTCTACGCCACTCATCCCGGCTCTTTATGTATATCTAGCAAATATATATGCTAGGCACTCTGGTTCGACCCGCGACTTTTTCAAATGGGCGCGAGATTTAATTTGCTTTCAATTTTTTTTTCAGACAATTAAAAATAGAAAGTGTGTCTAGTATCTTGCCAAACGAAAATACCGATGCATCCACGCAGGCGCAAGCCAATATGGTGGAATACTTCATAGCCAACAGTGTTCCCGTACGACAGGAGGCAGTTGAAAATGTGAAGTACATCATCAGCAATGAAGTAAAAGACGAGACAAGTAAACTTGCTTATGTTACTCAATTAACTAATAATATGTTATGTGGTTTATCACGGACTTCAATGTTATTTTCTTGTGAAATATGGACTTTAAGGGCCTAAACACATGAAGCGGCGCGGCCGCGCGGTCCGGCCGCTAAAAACAGCGGCTGCGGCGCCGCCTCTTTGCGCATTATATGAAACAGACCGCGGCGCCGAAAATTTCCAAAGCGCGACCGGCTGCTTCAAATGCAGGGACAGTCTGTACTGAACACGTACGAACTCCGTCAAACACGCTCGAGCGACCAGCCGCTGTCTCTATAACTGGTCCCGTATGGTTTTGTGTAAACTCATATTGCAGCGGCCGCGCCGCTGCATACCTATGTTTAGGCCATTGAGCTAATATCTAAAGAGTCACAATCTCTAAGTAAAAACAGTAAAAAAACTTCTGATTACCGTTGTACATGTGGGTATGCATTATATAGTTCACAATTGTTCGAATTTAGACGTTATGTCGCTTGTATAGTGTTAAATGTATGCTTGAGTGCTTGTGTCTTATCGTAGTTCAAGTAGTTGAAAACTTGAAGAGTTTTGGCGCGGTCATTTTTTTTGCACGTTTGTGACTCTATAGATATTAGCTCAATGGTTTAGGCCCTAAGAGTTTGTGCAGAAAGACTAGAGTATAATGATTTATTGACCTTATAACTTTCTGGTTACACTGGGCAAGAAATTTACAAAAGGGTGCGAATACAGTTATGATTGATTATTGTTTTTGTTTAGGTTGCAACACAATTAGTAAAGCAATGTTAATAGTTGAGTTTGTCATTTTCCAGAAAGAAGCGTTTAGCGTTGTCATACACCATACTTATTTACTGTGAGCGAAAAAATAGGGTGCATTTGGTGTATGTGTGATACCGAAAAGATACACGGAAGTAATAGGCTAGATGACTGGTTTTTTTTTATTGTCCTATTAAAATGTGGCCCACAAATATAGCTGATTAATGAAAAGAAAATGAAAATCTGATCAAAAATAAGCAACTTATAAGCATTTTAATATCATGCTAGACAGAGAGGCGAAACAGCAAATCGTGACGTCACTTCTCAGTACGCCATATAAATTCTATTCTGACAAGTAAGCCGTGACGTCATTTTTTGTTTTGTGGGAAAGGGACAGAGTTGTCTCTAACAAAAACTTTAAACGCTCATATATCAGAACATTATTAACCGATTTACATTATTTTATCAATAAACATACTGTATTTACTTAAATTCTTCATCAAATCTATTGGTTTCAATGATATCAACATCAGTCATCTACCCTATTGTGTCTGGCTGTTCAGAATAAATAAGCTGGACAAAACTAAAATATTAAAAAATAAGCCATCCTGCAAATTATTTGCCCTGTGTTGTGGTCGTGACTTGATTATTAATGGTCATCAGATCAGACTAATATTATAAATGCGAAAAAGAGTCAGTATGTGTGTGTGTATGTTTTTTTACCACACACAACAGATTTGGATGAAACTCAGAATGTAGATAACATATTATCCGGAATAACATAGGTATAGACGTATAGGCAACTTTTTATCATCGTCATCGTTTTTCCTCATCAAGCGGGTGAAACCGCGTGCCGCAGCTAGTGATAATATATGTTGTTGAAGACCTAACGAATGCTACCGTGGGTCGGTTGACACGTTAAATTGTTGGTCCCGGTTGTTTGTTCTAGTTTCTATAACAACCTAATCAGCCATGTCAGAGGCCTTCGGGCGGCACATTAAGTCTGACACTAGGGCTGGCCACTCAGCCTATACGAACTTACTTACTTTTTAAGACCTAATTTGTTTTTTGCTTAAATGATTGTAGATGAAGGAACTAAACTGATTCCAAGCCCCTGTGGAACTAACCCCGGCACCGTCACAGAAGCGCCCGTCACTTACAAGCTTTGGAATAATGCTATTGCGGAGAGTGAAGCTGAGAATAAATGCGATTCTATCAAAATAAAGACGAAATATGTATTTAAAGGTATGCATAGTATGACCGATGGGGAAGAAAGGTTCTTGCGTGGTGACCGCGAACCTGAAAACGCAGCGTTCCTTTAGCTAGGTGGACCGACGACATTGTAAAAGTCGCGGGCAATCGCAAATGGCAGGTTGTCGTACAGTATGGCGGTCTACGGGCTTATGATGAATATGTATGAATTACAACAAGAAAAACCTGCAAAAATTTAATTTTCACTACAGTGAAATAAAAGCGTAAACTCATTTTTTTATACAATCAAATGAAGATATGAATAGAGAGGAGAACCTAACAAATGAATAGAGCAAGACGTTCGCCTGGTGGTTAGCGTCACGCCTGCCACTAACAGTAGCAGTGCCAGAATAGTGAACTTGCGAACACACGCGCTCGTCACCCTGAGATATTAGATGTTAAATCTCTTCATACAGTAATTTCTCTGGTAACATTGCCCTTCAAACTGGAACACAGTAATGCTTGCACACTACTGCTTGGCGGTATTTCATTCCTAGCACTTGAAAATTAACAAACGCCAATAGGCATGATTACTACAATTTTTGTATTATCTCATAAAAAAGCTAATCCTCAATAGAGCCTATCAACGAAAACAAAAATTAAAATATTTCAAAAATAAATAGTTCTAAGTATTTTAATTTCAATCTAGACAGAGAGCGCGCTATACTGAGCTATGACGTCAAGCCTCAGGCGCGGCATACAAATGCTATACTAACACGTGCTTTGCGAGAAAGGGATAGAGCATCCCCTCTCTATCCCCACCTAAAACTTTAAACGCTCATATCTCAGAGATTTATCAGCCAATACATTTTATTTTTTCAGTATGTGTAATGTATTTAGTTATATTCATCATAATGCCTGTTATTTGTCATAAACTAAACATTAGGCCACACGCCTATTGCGCTTCTGTGAGCGATACTTACCGATTGTTCTCCACACATTATCGGCCTTACCTAAAATAATCGCGATTCTCTTAGTCACTGCTTAAACTTCTCTGTCCTTTTCTAGCACGTGCTACTTCACGTCAAAGAGAAAATAGCAGAGAATCTTAAGCAGTGACTAACGGTTGAAAAGTTTTTTTAAGTATGGCCGTATATTTGTGCGCGTAGCCATGGTAATGCAAATCAAACTTAATCTACCAAAAAATAAGGTTCGCTGTTAATCGTGATACTTATAGATTGGCAAAGAAGTCTTGCGACGGAAACTTTTCTCTCTCCTAGCATAATACTGTGGATAATCACGTCAGTGGGTGAATTCATGCAACCATCTTTCTCAGACATACCTACTACAAGGATGCTATTATTTAGAACAATTTGCGATAGTGGCGCCACTATTCATTTCTACACTTTGTTGCCAAGCTATATAAGTATTAATGTACGAACTTACGATCACTTTATCCTATCCTACTAATATTATAAATGCGAAAGTTTGTCGGTGTATGTGTGTATGTTTGTTACTCTTTCACTCTGAAACTGCTGAACGGTTTCGGATGAAATTTGGTACAGAGGTAGCTTATAAAACAAAACATACCCTTGGAATAAAACATAGGCTACTTTTTATACCAAAAAACGCGGGTGAAACTGCGGAGCGCAGCTAGTATAACATATTATTAATTCATATTTCAGATATTCCAGAGAAAATATTTTTGGGCAATACAGTCAATGGAAAGAAACTATACGCCAAAGTTAAAAAGAAGAGTAATGAAATACATGTCAAAAATATTAAAGAAAAAACAAATTGTAAGTACCTACTTATTATAATTTAATATCGTGTTCGTGTTTGAAAGGGCGTAAAGACTCCTTTATTTTTGTTCTTGATGATTAAAACCGCAAGTTTCTGGTAGTCAGTAAATACAATCAGCAGAGATGATAGCTCAGTGGTTGCCAGGATCGACTCGGACGCCCGAGAGCGTGGATTCAACTCCTATTCGTTATTTTGAACAGTCGGATAAGCGAAACATCGACAACATCGTATCCATACTAAGCTGGGATATCCTAATCGGGAGACCACTCGACTTAGTATCCCCGAGTTCGCGGGTTCAAACCAACTGGGCCAGCGTGGTGGGTATGGCCCGATTCCCCTCCAGGGAAGACAGACCAATTATGAAGGTAATTTCTAGTAGACCTACTCGAATGGATAGCTACCACGATAAGATGAAAAACAATAGGCAAGATGACCACATTTTTTTATTACTACATAAAATAGCTGATCATCAATAGAGCCTATCAACGAAAACAAAATTTAAAATAATTCATAAATAAATAAGTTCTAAGTATTTTAATTTCAAGCTAGATAGAGAGCGCGCTATATTGAGCTATGACGTCAAGCCTCTGGCGCGGCATACAAATGCTATACTAACACGTGCTTTGTGAGAAAGGGATAGAGCATCCCCTCTCTATCCCCACCTAAAACTTTAAACGCTCATATCTCAGAGATTTATCAGCCAATACATTTTATTTTTTCAGTATGTGTAATGTATTTAGTTATATTCATCATAATGCCTGTTATTTGTCATAAATTCAACATTAGGCCACACGTCTATTGCCAAACGTCTAAGATCGTGTTGCGGAAGCCTTCTAATTCCCAAAAATTCCTATCTTTGACTGTTAGGTTGGCACTTAACTCCCGGTGAGCTGTGGTCAAAAACAGCCAGTCAATCATAAATCTAGAGGTATTCTGTTTTGTTCCCAGGCAGTACACTGGATGGAACCACCTTTACCAATCTAATCCAGGAGTCGTTCCGTCACTTGACTAAGACAAGCTCCAAGCACTTGGCGTACGCGCAATCTGTGGTCTCTCAGATCCTGCGTCTACCCAACATGAAGCGTAATATCGTGGGGAAAAACGTGGTCGTCACAAAGGTATTTTTTTTTCTTATGTATCGACATCGCACTTTGATCATTCTGCCAGTGGCATTGTTTAATGGTATGACGAGGCGAGTGAGATGTTCGCCTGGTGGTAAGCATCACGCCTGCCCATAATAGTAACAGTGCCATAATTGCGAACAAAGTCCTGTCCCGCACTGCACTGCGCTGGTCACCCTGAAATAACCAATCTGAATAATAATCTCTTTATGCCCAATAATTTGTTCTGGTAACATTGGCCTTCAAACCGTAACACAGTAATGCTTGCACACTATTCCTTGACGGTTGAATAACTAGTAAAGGTGTCGTTCTACACCAGACAGTCTGCAATAGAGTCCACTACAGTAAAAGTGTGTTTTAGTAATTTACAAATTGAAGTTGCATTAGGTGAAAGTTGCGTGGGGATTATGGCAACAGCCCTCTATTGGGAGGCCTTCGTCCAGCAGTGGACGTCTTTGAAAGTTATGGACAAAAGCAATGGAGAGAGCTAGGCTCGGAGTTATTTTGCGCGATAAAATCCGGAACGAGGATATTCGCCAAAGAACCAAAGTCACCGACATAGCTCGCAGGGTTTAAAAGTTGAAGTGGCAACCGGAAGACGCAGCGTAGGCGCGGCCTCCAACTAAGTGGACGACATTGTAAAATTCGCGGCCAACCGGCAAATGCAAATGGCAGGTTATCGTACAGTGTGGCGGTCTAAGGGGGAGGCCTTCGTTCAGCAGTGGACGTCTCCGGGCTGGTGATGAACTGAAAGTTTCATTCATCATTATAGTGAAAATCACAAACAAATCCAAGAACAGGTCATTGAATCCAAGTCATGCCTCGGGAAAGCGATTTCTATTTGCCTTTAACTATATATTTTATTGTTTAAAACGCCTTTTTTCAGTCGATAATTTCTCGCACCAAAATCAGTACGCACGTGGGCCAGCCGACGATGGTGACCGGCATTGTGCAGGAGCTGGACGGGGAGCCCACCTTCATTCACTCTCCGCTAATGCTGCAAGAACTAATGCACGAAGCTGGTAACATTTTTTAACCCGACTATGTAAGCTGTGCTGTGGTAGCATAATGGGAGACCGCTAGGCCCGGAATCGTGCGATCGTGGGTTAAAATCCACAATACTTGCAAGAGAGAATCCAGGGGGGGTTGTCTAAAGACGACAAAAATGAGGGCTTTAAAAACATTTTAGCTCTTTGCTATAAAAATATGCTTCGTTATTGATATTGCAATCCCTGTTTTTAATAGGTAGTTTTTGGTGTCTCAAAAGGCTGACTAAGCTATGCGAAAAAGAGGTAGGTAACTATAATTTTAGCAGTCTATGTATGTAGGTATAGCTCGGCATAAAAGAGTAGTACTTACCTAATATAATAGAGGCGCCACTATCTCATAATTATTATTGTTCTAAATACGCTACCGTGTAGTTTTTAGTACATCTGACGAAGAATACTAACTTCTAACAAAGATTACTTTTACTTTCAAATAAATTTAAACTTTAAAGATAGTGTAATAATGTCAAGAATAGCAAAGAAAGTGTCCAAGAGGGTTAATTTCTACGATATGTTTTCATTATGAAAACTGACGTGGTTTTGACACATTTTTGTTTTATTTATACGGGAATACTCACGTTTAATTAAATCGGATACTCCGACTATAGTTTCGATCACATCCGGTGACCTTTTTCAAAGAGTGAAAACAGAGCCCGACGCGCGTGTAGCTGCGTCCTGCTTAGCACTACTATGATATGTTTTCAGTTACAGAAGAGAAGTCAAAGACACCGACGGACCCCTCAAGCTGTGCAGATGAGAAAACTGCAAGAAGTTTGGTACAGTTAATACACGTACATATAACGGTATTGAGGTACAGCGACAAAGCGCCGGAAACTACCATCAACCTGAGTGAACGAAGTTAGTACACAGCACTACACAACGAAAATTTGTATGCTAAAAAAATTGAGGAATTTATTGGGGCACCACTATCGCAAATAGTTCTCATCATCGTCATCAGCCCAGTGACTTCCATTGCTGAACGAAGGTCCTCAGGCAGGGTGTGGCGGTCTAAGGGGAGGCCTTCGTTCGTCAGTGGACGTCCCGGTGTGATTATTGAAGAGGCAGCGATGAAAAACACACGAAAATATACCCCACCCGAAAATATAACAAAAGTCATATAAAATAGTTTACATTCGCTTGCCAGCTTTACCGTTTACAGGAACTTCAGAGGGGCTTATAGGGAAAGCAACTATTAGCAAATAAATTGACTTCATCATCATCATCATAATCTGCGTTTTTAATAGTCCACATTGTGCGAAAGGGGCATTTTCCGAAAGGTACATTGTGCGAAAGGGACGTTTTGCGTGCAGTTGAGATTTTGGGAAAGGGACATTCTGCGACGGAGCCTCCACTGTTGGAGGTGAGGTCAAATAAAAGTGAGGTCGCGGGTTCAAAAACAGGCTCGACCCAAATTGACTTAGCCATTTGTTATTTGCAGAATTGCCTCTGGATGTACTAAACGACGCTAAGAAGAAATACCCCAATCCGGCGTACGCCTGCGGCATTTGCGGCACTGTATTCCAGTCAGAAATGGCGTTAAAGGAACATCAAGATGTACGAGTAGCTCATATTTTAAATTTCGCCTATTGATGTTTATTTTGCTCTATTCCTTTATTGAAATCTGGGGGGCTAAAATGGTCGTTTAGCAATTCTGCATTATGATCCTATGATGATTAATTTCGCAAATCGTGAAAATTCATACTATGATTTTGCAAATGATTCTATTAAAGAATTCATTAGTTTGACAGTTTTCTATAGAAATTCGTAAAAAGGTCGATGAAAGATGAATTGCATAAAGTCAACTAGCGGATTCGTTAGATGTTACTCGAGACCAACTGTTTTACAATTCATACTGCTAAGAATTCATAAGATGAACTTGAGTGATGAGCTTTTAGTGGAATTGCTTAATGCGGCCATATTAGACCCCCTGGGGCCTTATTTTTGAACCGTGCGCAATTACGCATGCGAAAGGAGCCGACTTTCAAATTATATATTATATAATATTGAACCTTATTCCAAACAGTATCGTTCGAAGGTCAGCTCCTTTCGCATGCGCTACGCTTGCGTACGATTCTAAAATAAGGCCCCTGGTGGTCTGTCGTTTAGTCGTGAAAACTTTACAGACAGTGGGCGTAAAAGTAAATGTGCTGTCAATATACCTTCTAGATGTGATTAATTCAGGCGTTACTTTGCGGAAGTCCATTGTTACCAAAATTTGTTTTAATTTCTAGTGTTTTTCCGCTGTAATATCGTTTCGAGTACTTATAGGATGAAGGGACACACTAAAATCTACTGTAACTATCAACTATAATTGAAATTGAACCTAACCTGAAACAAAAAATTAATTAAACCCTTAATCCTTTAGAAGTACTCGGTTGTCGACACGTGTTTCACCTCTGCACGAGGCATCCTCAGGACGTGTTGACTCCTCAAGCGCTTGGCTGGGAAAGCCGATCGTTATTCGATTATTGCTTGTTCGATATTACAGCGGAAAAACACTAGAAATTAAAACAAATTTTGGTAATATACCTTCTCTTATAAATAAGACTATTTTTCTAGGATGACTGCATCGAGGTCGAAGACGAATTGACAATAGACACAGATGACTTCAATTGCAATATTGCAACGTTATATACAGTTATAGAAAACGGGAAAGAGAAGATATACTCGTGTAGAATATGCGAGGTAAGTTGCTACTCATGGGACTTATCGAAAAAGGATAGTGCTATACACTTCTGCAAGCAGATGAATAGAGATGCGAGTTAACGCGCCCTCTAAACGTGATTAAAAAATACCTACAATAAACCTATGAAACTGATAAAAGTTTGAGAATTAATCCGCTTTTTGTCCGTGGTCTGGTAACTGTACTACAACTGAATCGCTAACCACGGGCAAAAAGCGAATTAATCACTTGAATATTCCCTAGGGTTTCGGGAACCAAGCAAATCCATGTGCAAGGCTTTTCAGTGATTTTTCTGTTATTCTTTATTATTAAAAAAACATTTTTTTTCTATTCTTTTTTTTAATAATTTATCTCTTACTCGTTATCTGAGGATCGCTGTTTAATATACAGAGCGTTTAGTAGCAGAGTGTAAAAGACGTAAGCCATTTTGATCATTTCTGATATGTACAAAGAAGTTGATTATTTTTATTTCATCTTTTTGAGGGAACCCCAAATGATGGAAGAAACATAAAACTGATCTGGCCGATCACTCAAGACCGGCCAGACCGACCGACTCGACTCGTTGTACCCGTCTCTTTACATAAAATGTATGAGCTGTATGCGGGTTACCTATGTTACAATGATATACTTTATGGTTTCAGGCGAAATTTACAAGACTCTTCAACTGCAAAAAACACATAAAAGCTCACAAGGCTGGCTTAGAAAAGAAACTCAAAGTATACAAATGCAAAATGTGCCCGAACACATACTTCTATTCCTCTAGTTTGTCTAAACATATTGTAAAAACGCATATACAAATGAAATTGAATTAAAAATTTTGTAGTATTAAAATGCTTTATTCTGTGAATCATCTAGTTGTCTTGTCCTGTTGTAGTAGTGTATTTTTTGTAATGACTCGATTACATGGGGCTTCGTAGCTAATGCTTAGTACTAAAACTTTTCGTGTGAACGTACAAATTGGTGCTTAGTATTCGTAAGTGACCGTGCAAGTGAATAGAACCCGATCCTATTTACTAAGCAACAAGTGTCAAATTAATATTAATTTACAAGTACTAATGAGACGTATGAAGCCCGTATAATCTATGCATAAGCATGATAGGACTGATTTGGCAGTGTTGGCAAAAATCTCTTTTTAATTCAAGAATAATAAATCTAGTTGCCAATGCATTAGAAGATGCTACTAAATAGGTAGTATGAATAATAATCACTTATACTACATAATATATTTACATACTGATAAAATAACGTATTTACAGGGTTGCTGTTCTAGTAACTCTTTATAAACAAGTAACATTTTAAAAAAAAAACATCCGAGTTCATATTAATATGGGGCCACCTCGGGAGTATACACTTTCAAATAAAAAAATAATTTTCAAAATCAGTCCACATTTGACGAAGGAATCGGTGAACATACATTAAAAAAAAACATACCGTCGAACATAGAACCTTCTCCTTTTTTGAAGTCGGTTAATAAAAATGATACCTCATCCACATAAAAGGCCTGTTAAATAAAGTACATAATCTACTGTTCTGTCTAAATTTTAATTAAAATTTAAAATATATCATCTGAGAAAAAGCTATCTAAACCATCAATTAAATCTTCAGCACCATGACTCTCTTCTAGAGTTATTCCTGTAACAAAAGCAAAGATTTTATTATCTAACAAGTATATGCCTATAAGTAGTACATTATTTATCAGAAAACTATTAGATTCATTAGGTTTTTTTTTCTAAAGTAACGTTGACTATTATAAACATTACACTAATTTTATAAATACAATTTCTGAATGAGTACTTCTTAACATTGTCACAGTTCAACATATTTGAGTGGGAATGGATATAGCTTAAATCTTGAATTAATACATGGGCTAATTTTTATCTACGCGCATATACCGAAAAAGTAACGGAGCTGTTGAAATCTTGGGTGTGCTGCTAGTGGATTAGTCGCAATTTACTAAAAGCACAAATTAATCATAGATTCTTACCTAAACTATCTGAATTCTTCTCAGCCTTTATCACAGTGAATTCATCTTCATACACAATACTGTACCCATCAGGCAGTGTTCTGTTTTCATCTTCCCTCAGTACTGTTGAACTGTAAATAGCTAGTATATTACTCAAGGTAATATTCAGATAGTGCTTCTTAAAAGCGCCACCTGTCGTAAGCACAGTTGGTTTCCGAAGAATCACAGCAGTCAAGTCGGAGACAATGTACTGTGAGAATGTGGACCATGCATCTCGGTGTAAGGTGCACTTAATTGAACCTGCAACCAGAGGTATAAGCTAATAATTTTATATTATTTATATATAATTATTATTATTATAATATTATATTATATATAATTTTTAATTCAATATTTAATTCAATGATGTATATAATTAAATAACACTATGAAATTATTAATAAATAAGAGATTATCCAGTAACTAGCAATAAAGACTTGCATAATAATAAACTATATTAATATATTTATTTTAATAATTTTATAATTTTTATTGTTATCATCAATTGTGACCATTCATAAGTGTACTGTTAAATGTACCCAATTGAAATAAATAAATTGAATTGAAATTTTTCAATACATTAAAAATAAGGAAACGTCTCTTAGATTACAAAAATGTAAACAAAAAGTTTAATCATTCCAGTTTGAAAGATATTATAGCTAGTGAAATTACAGGGTTAATGAGACTTACCACAGAATGTCTCAAAAATGCAGTAGTTTCCTGGGCTTTATTTTGTTACTTCTTGGTAAGTACAATGTTAATGGGCAGGCACTATCTCTTACCATAAGGAGAGTGTCATTGTTTAGGTTGGGTTCCCAATGAGTCACCAAAACCAGTCACAGTGTGACTCGTTGGGAAAAACTTGTTACCATAAAAAAATACTACTGCATTTAACTTGGATAACAATAGAAGTGAATCAATGTCTATACCAGTATTTATTACTGTTTCTTACCAGTAGAATCCTTAAGTATGATCAATGGATCTATGGCAGATCTATCGACAGCTTCAACAAATGCAGTGACATTTTGTGCCTTCCTCCGCCTTAGGTTACCAGAAAGAGCTTGCTGTTTGATTGCCTTTATGCTATCTATGTCCAGCTTCCAGGATTGTATGTCACACAGTAGTCTGTTCCATAGTGGTGACTCAAAAAGGTCTCTTCTTAGGTTGTGCTGAGAATAATCTATGTCCTTGAACAGAATGTGAACAGCTTAATATTAGAGCTCACTTTAAAGGGAACTAAGAAAGAGCTACTACAGCAGTAAATAAAAGAGATGCAAACGCTAAGCTTATGTTTCTTTGTGAACTGCTAAACAGTGGAATCAGTTTCTGGAGTGCATGTTTCCCCATAGATACAATCTGTGTGCTCCATCGTAACCACATCTACACTTAACTCCAGGCACGTTGGCAGTCACACGAAAGCCAATTATTATAGAAAAAAAATTGAGGTTCAAAACAGAGCAATTTTTATTTTCTACTAATAAATATAAACAGTTTCACAACAACTTATTTTAATAAACTTATCAGCTAAAATAATAAATATTTTTTTATGAATATTACCTGAGACAGCAATTCTATCTGGCAGATACTTTCATCGTTGGGTACCTCGAGGGCACCAGTTAGTAAACCAGCTGGACCAGGAAACTTCCTTTTGCTTTGGTGATCAAAGTATGAATTAATAATCTTTCTTTTATTGTGCTTAGGCAATACAAAAGTATCTAAATTTAAATCCTTATCCTTGTGTGAATGAACCTTTTCAATAATACTGTAACCATTTCTTATGTCTTTATCTACAACTATCAGCATTTTATCATGAGTATTAGAAGGTAACACGTTATCTTCATATAAACTTTTGTCACAAGTAGGTTGTTGTTCATCATCTGGATTTGATTTCGTTTTCAAACTGTCGGCAAATTCGCATATCTCTAGGTTTTCTTTTTCCTTTAACTTCACTGTGGCCACTTCTGGGAAATCAAACTGTGAAAGTACCTGCAGCAATGAAATAAGTTATTTTAGGAAAAATAATAAGTCCGATATTTGCTGACCAAAAGAAATACAAATAAAACATACTTGATCGAAATCGTCTGACTCAAACATTGTCTTAAAATCTTTTATGTAGGTGTGTGTGTACCACCTAACTTCCCATCAATATTTTTTTAATATAATTGCGAGTAAATATTTTAATTCACAGTTATTGCTTTATTTATTTTATCGTTCGCCTGTCTCATTAACTTACACTCACACATCTAATTAATGAAATTTAAACAAGAACACGAGAAAACTGAAATTATCAATGGAAAATAAAGCCAAAGTTAAAATTAAAACCATAGATGGATCAAATTATCAAAACAACACGGGAGGCAATAATGTACGACACAGATAATGTATTGCATGATATTGTACGGCATAATAACGCACAGCATGATAATTGGTGTACATGTACATCGAATATCATATTGTGCCGTGCAATATCATGCTGTACATTATTGGCTCGGCTCAATAATGCACACCCCGATTTTGAACGAAACGAACGTAGTCACTGCTAAAACTTCTCTGTCCTTTTCTAGCACGTGCAACTTCACGTCAGAGAGAAGATGGCAGAGCATCTTAAGCAGTGACTAACGGTTGATAAGTTTTTTTAAGTAAGGCCGTTAATGTACAAGTACAGCAATCCCTTATTTGTATAGCAGTTAGGTTCAGGTTATTTTATGTCAATTTGAGAAATGTACTCGGATTATTGGCTGTATAATATTATAGGGCTGCACTTTATAGACACGAGCCGATAATGGACGGCCAGTATTGTACGACATGGATTGTACAGCATGATATTCGATTTACATGTACACTATAGAGGTAGGAACTACAGAGGGAGTGCGCCGAGCACGAGACTGAATACGGTCGTCTAGCGACCTAGCTACCTCTTACGCTGTAGGAATACGCGCGTCTATGTTGTTTTTAATAGTTCTTGGCCATGGATACTAGTCCTTCAGCCGAATACATTTTTCTTCATCGATCCTTCTTTCTGCAGTTAAATGAGTCGTAGTCACAGTCCAAGTCACACACAGTAAGTCACAGTCAAGTCCAATCATGCCCTAGTAAAGTCGTGGCAACTTTACTACAAGCTTCTTCGGAGTTTTGGAAAAAACACGAAAAGACACGTTTCACTAAATTATATCCCTTGCCCGCACTCTTGCTCGTAAATCAGCACTTAATGAATAAAACGCCACCATTTTTATGCATTAACACTCGAAAAAACACAAATTTTGGAAAATAATACAATGCAGCGACATGATTTTCTCGCGTTCCCGCCAAAACTCCCCACGCGCGTCTATTGAGTGTAATGTTGCCAGCATAGTAAAAAGTCCCACTATTTCCACAATGAGGCGTTTGTTTTAAAAAAAAGAATAGTTCGTGATGTTTTACTAGATGGCGTAAGAAGCTTAAAAGTGTTTTCTGTCAAACCTCTATTTAACTGGCGTGGCAATGCCGCCAACATGCTGGGTACGCTGCCGACTGGTAGCATTGAGCATTTAACCTGGTAGTGGCATAGAGAAGAGTAATATACTGGGTAATGGGTTTGAGCATTTGGATTGTCTCTAGACTTTCATCGGTCTGGGAGGCTATTCTCAAGAGGTGAGATGCCATCTCATCTCGAAAAAAATCTCTATTTTCGACTTTTCTTATTTTCTACTCTATGGTTCGACATATTTACGATTGCTGGCGCACGAGATACATCGAGTTGTCGGTGGTTATGAGATGAGATGCAATCTCATCTCGTAAAAACTCTATATTTTCGAGTTTTCTCATTCTCAACTCTATGGTTCGACATATTTACGATTCCTAGCGCACGAGATACAACGAGTGGTCGGTGGCAGTCGAGAAGCCAATGAGATGCGTGTCGCGGCTTTCAAGCTTCGATTTGTTGCCGTTTATTGCTATTTTTATTGACATTCGGCTAGAGTCCGCTTCTAAGCGAGTGATTAGTCTACTTTTTTAAGTCGCCGTTGGATATACTCGTTTTTTGGATCCATTAAAATTACAAAGAAACATTTTTTTTGCCATATATATATTTTTTCTTTCTTTCTTTTTTAATCTGTGGGGGACTGTGGGTAATAAAAAGCGGGAGTTTTGGCGGGAACACGGAAAAATCATGTCGTTGCATTCTATTATTTTCTTAAACTTGTGTATTTTCGCGAATTAATGATTTAAAATGGTGGTGTTTTATTCATTGAGTGTTGAATTACATGCACGAGTGTGGGCAAGTGATATAATGTGGTGAAACATGTCTTTTTGTGTTGTTTTCAAAACTCCGTAGAAGCTCATAGTAAAGTCGCCACAACTTTACTAGGGCATGACTTGGACTCGACTATGACTAATTTCGTGTAACTGACTGTGATATCATGACATATTTGACTTGCTTTTCATATAAATACTTGAAAAAAACATAAACTTGACACTGGCAGAATGCACAACGTGCGATGCCAAGAACTAAGAAAAAAAAAAGAAAAAAAAGCGGGCGGCCGCCCGCTTTTTTGCCGCTACAATGTGACGCAGTGTCTCCATATACACGGTAATTACCGTAGATGCACCGTAATCTGACATAATCTACGGTCGACGGTAAACGTGCATTACCGTGTCGTAATTCTACCGTAATAAGGTGATGAATAACTTTTCGCATTTTTGATATTTTTTTGATTACGTGTAACGAAACGTAACTTTTTAAAACACAAAATTTTAGATGGCAACACTCAGCACCTAGTTCAGGGGAAAAACCCTACTGTTTACTTTTTATGTAGGCTACTTTTACTCACACATCGACCGTCACACCTTCGCAGTTTATTCTATTTTCGTCCTTATTTACCGCTATGGAAAAGAAAGAATAAAACAACATTTTCAGTTTGGTCAGTTTTGATTGTAATTTAATTATTGCTTTTAAATTCCCTTTAAATTTGTTTTTTATCTACTTATTTACCAATTTTACCATACACTTAAACATTACACGGTAATTACGGTAAATTTTTAACTGACACACCGTAAAGCACCGTATTTTCACCCTGGCAACACGGTAATCCTTAATTTTCATATGGAGACACTGATGTGACGTCACAAGATGGCCATCTTGTGACGTCACATTGTACAAAATTACAAAATCAATTACAAAATAAATAAAACGTCGTGTGATAAAACTTTCGCGGTTTGCTGAGAAAAATCACATAATTTCTATAGTGCCTGCTTTCACGAAATGAAGTCAGGCTATACAAAAGCTGATAGTGCAAGTCTGCCAAAAGTAGACTCATTGAAGGGTGCAATTCCATATAATCTTGCCTTTTGCTCTGCCGAGTTTCGGAATGCAAAAACTTCCGTGTAAGTACAAAATAACCGAAATAATCTAAGTATTATTGTGTAATTTATTTGTAAAAGTCGATATGTATAATTCTTCCTTCAAATAGTCAACATTTTATGAAATGATTTTAACTAGGTTATATTTATAATTTCAGATCTTCGCGACAGTCGTACGGTGATGACGCTAAAGAGGAAGGCAAATTTGTGTGAAATAAAACGTAAAATTTGTCCAGAACATAAGGTCCGTCAACAGTCATACTCAGTCTTCGATGAAAAGGAAGGAATAGTACAAAGTGTCCAGTTTGCTGACTGCCCTGCCTCCAAAGGTGTTGCAAACATGCAGTGGCTTTCTTAATGTGGACTCACAGAAGAAGTGAGGAACCATCTTGCAATGCCACCGAATGTTACTGTCTCAAGTGGCAGCACTCTAAAGTACATGAAAATCAAAGAAATGCGTAACAATAGAGGTTCTTTAAGTACCCAACACGATGACAATGTCTTGTGCGACTTTTTACAAGAAAGTAAAACAAGAAAATTGCTGAATTGTCAAATTTTAAAACATCAACCTGATTATGAAGATGATGTATTTCAGTTGCTCTCATTGCACTATTTGAGTTACAAATTTAATTCTGAAAATGACTGATCAGTTTATAAACAAAATTCATCCAGTGTTTACTGAAAAGAATGTTGGTGATGCAGAAAGGCTAACATGTGAACAGCATGGAGGAGCTTCGCTATGCAAGAATAACAAATACAAATAAAGCTAGTCACATCGAAAGCTTTCCATGTGACTCGCTGTAAAACATCAGATGGCTCATTAATCGGAACATTAATGGGTGGAAAAGTGCCTGACATTGAGTGGAGTTGCTATGAAAAGGGGCCGAAAATTAGAAGACCTTGTAAAAGAACAATAGGCATGATGACAGTACTTAATAATCAAAGGAACAATGGTTTTAGAGAAAAATATATGTTAAAAGGACTCATAAAAATGACCCATTTTTATTAAAAACATTGAGATCGATAAGATTTTCAATAAAATAAAAGTACAAAATACTGCAATCGGCCATATTAACTCAAACGCCAATCAGAGCGAATGACGTCACACCATAGTAACCCTCACTGTGTTGTATGAACTTTTGGTTGTAATTACGCGTTTTGATTGATTTCTGTATCGTAAAATTACCTAATTGAGTTGTTGTTTATTCGTAGGCTTGTGGTAAAATCAGAAAATCCAAGAATCGACGATGGAACAAGGTTTTATTAAGGCAAATACCTCTAATTTGCCCAGAATTGATTTGTTGATGTTGGGATAGTTTCTTGCACCCAATAAAGACTTTATCTCATCTGAATTTCGCAGTGTGAAAACTTCCTTGTAAGTACACTTTTATTCATATTTAGTGCATATAATTAAACTAACACAAGCTTTTTTAACACTGGATGTCGTAGGCTGATTTTGAGGTTAGCTAACTCACATCAACAAAAGGCTTCATGTTTCCTACTGTACTATTTTTATTGCTAAGTACCTACTAACCTCATCAAAAGCCAGAAGACGTCCACTGCTGGACGAAGGCATCCCTCTTAATAGCGATTAGTTGCCATAATCCCCACGCTTGGCAGGCGGCCTGGGGATCGTAGAATGCTCCTAACCTACTAACCTACATTTCAGAAAATATTACGTATAGTTCCAGAAACAGTAATGTGCACCCTCAAATTCAACATCTGTCAGTTGTTAATTTTATCAAATAAACACCACCTCACTTATCACTTTCTGTATTTGTACATATTAATATAATCAATCTTATTTCTTTCAGGTCCTCACGACCATCATATGGGGATGATACTATCAGTTATGTGCCACTTATTGGAAGGAAGGAAAAATTTGCACTGTGAAATGCAAAGTTTGCCCCGAACACAATGTCCATGCGAAGCTGTATGCGTCACATTAACAGTTGATGAAGACGCAGAAAAGGTAACATCTGTCAATGCCGTGACTGTGTTGCTGCTCAAGGTGGCTGTAGGCATGCCATACGCCTTATGTGGGTCCATCGCAGGAGCGAAGAACCATCTTGTACTGAAATACCTACAATGTTACTGGCTGAAATCTATACTATCCAGAGTTGGCACTATCCTGAAATTTATAACAGCAAAAGACTTGTCCCACAGTACTGGGAAAAAAGCAGAAAGAGAAAAGTTAGTGACTGGGCTAGTGAAGTATCAACCAGGTTATATTTGTTATGACTTACTTAGTGCATCAATGCACCAACTTGTACTGAAGTATAAAGAAAAATGCTGAGACATATTTTTGGATAAAATAAATTTGACGGATGAAATTATAAATAAAATTGAAATTGGTACCCGATACCAGTACCAAAATAGCTTTTGGTAAAAGTTGAGATATGGCCGGATTACATATCTAGGGCTTATGAAGTCAGTCGGTGCCAGAAAGGTGACGGAACGCTGATATCGCTCATCATGGGAGGGAAAATCCCAGACACACTTGCCATGAAACATGGTAGAAGTTTAGAGAATGAAGTGCGGGAAACAGTAGCTATGAAACTGGGGAAGAAAACAAAGAGTTATGGACTAATAATATCCAAAAACTATCCAACGATAGCCGGTTCACCCGATGGCATGTGTCAAGATAATTAAATGCTCCATGAGCGATAAAATGTATCTCAATTATGTAAAAAATGGGAAACCCAAAATTAACAAATGCTACGCCCAGATGCAAATGTATATAAGTGGACTTAAAAAGTGGGTTTTTTTGAGTGGTGAACCCTAATTACTTTACAAATAAACATGTTGAAATTTTATGTGTAACATTCGATGAAGAATTTGTGAAAGATTTGTGATAAGAAGTGTTATTGCATTCTGGAAATCCTATGACTATCCATTTTGTTATATAAAAGTACAGAGTAATAAATTAAAATACAGATATTTCTTGTTTATATTTATTTAATAAGCGAATCTTGTAACTGTAGTAGCATTAAGATTTCGTACCGGGCACATTCCTTGCAATAAATTTTCATATTTAATGGGAAAAACAACTTCACCAATCTGTCCCATCTGTAACAAATTAGATGACATATACTACATTATAATGGAGTGTGCTCGGAACGAATCCATTAGAAGTGTAGTTTAGAACCAACGGGCGACAGGTCAAAAAGTAGGCTACTGTAACAGTGTTTCAGATTCATCATTTTCATTCATTTCATCGAGCCTCTTTCAGATTCGGCCAGAATGCTTTACAGGCTAGCAAATAGAAATTAAGTTTAAAAAACATAAATAAATAATGTTTTATTACCAGGGCGGCATGGCCGCATTAGCGACAAAGCCCTTTATTTGAGAAATTAAAAAATTAAAAAAAAAAGAATCTTGTAAGTTAATTAAGTACCACACACTATTATTATTACATCATAAAGAACTTTGACCAAACTGACGTTAAGACAAGCTTGGGACAAGTTTGTGTTTTATCATATGAATCTCCCCAAGTGCAAATTCTCAAGATGGCTATTTGTTTAGTTTCCTTAGCTTCAGAAGACAGAATGCAGGTGCGGCTTCAACGGTGATGTTTTCTGATTTACCATTCCAACTAGGTAGGTACTGTTGGGTTAGCTTTGCTTCTGAATGTTGTATTATATGTACTTGAATTCATTTATCTATCAGTTTAGTTGTTACTTGTTGAGCTCCTTCAAGCTTTTGCTGAACTGAAAATAGAGATATAAATGCTTTACTATACACACCAGAAATAAAAAAAACAAATAGAAACATGAACCTTAGGGACTAGTGCCACAAGTGGTGGCCTTATCGCTAACAGCGATCTCTCCCAGGCAACCATGGTATAAAAATAAATTACAACTAAAGACAGACGGGAGATGCTCAACACCTTATTAATAAATATAAATTAAATAAATAAATAATACTGCAAAACACTAGATACAATATAAAATGTCTTAATAATATTTCTTTAAATGGTGATGGAAAAGATAAAATCCACAATACATATAAAATACCTACCTATAACATTTAAAATGCAGCATTTTTTTACTTGTTGATTTACATTGACGGTATACCTACATGTGAGTACGGTCTGATGTTAGGTATATAGCTTTTGTTTATAGTAACTTATATCTGAAATGAATACCTACTTGTGTCATAATTGGACCTGGGTATGCCCTAAAACTGCATCCAGAACCACCGGTGGACGGGCAGCAGCGTCCTCTCAGTTAACGGTGGTAACCATTCTGCGATAGAGATTCCCAAGCCGCCTGCCAAGCGTGGGGATTATGGCAACACCTCCCTTTAAGGGAGAGGCCTTCGTCCAGCAGTGGACGTCTTCCGGCTGTTGATGTGTGTCATTATTTTTTTAATTATAAAATATATTTTTTTACTTCCTTGCTGCAATATGTTAAACCATTAAATTAGATACTATATTATCTTTAAAAATATGTACCCACCTGAACTTCCAGGTGCAATTTCTCCAACAACAATGTTCTGTCACTATACTATTTTCTTCTAATTGCTTTTCACATACTACAAAAGCCATCATTATCTTTCGTTTCATAAGTTAGGTGAGGTCGTTCTATAGTGTCAGATGTTCTTGTTTTTCTGTCTGGTTGGCATGTATAAATACATCGTTTCATACGCACTTGTGATACCGACCACATCTGCATATCATTTGGCAGCTGAAATGAGAATAAGTACTCCATTGTAATTGATAACAATAATGCTAACTATAACCAAAACAAACATAACCTCAATAAATTGCAACAACAATCACATAAGCATTTCATATCAAACAAAGATTTTGTATTACACACCTTTTAATCTATACTGATATAGTAAATACATAATCAAAGTGGTCTTCACAAGAATAAATAGACGATTTCGTAGCTACATCTCCTGGGTCTCGCCGTGCGAGCTCTAGCCATTTATTTCTCACATTTTCTGGTTTGGAACGTACAAAAATAGTTTGTTGCAAGTTTCTATTGATGTGTTTTTGCACACACACCACTTGTAAACTTTGGAATTCACCTCCAACACACGAAATAAGTAATAGTTTATGACTTTCTTCGTTGAGCATATGCCGCAATGCGATGGTAACTAAGTCGTGACGTCACAAGCTGACGCCATGACACTTACGGTCGTTTTCGCGCGCATTTCAATTTAGATTAATTAAAATGCAATAATTTCCGTTAAAACGTAATATAATGCTGAAATATAGTTTTTTTCGGCAATACTAGACGTATATCTACATTATAGAAGGGTATTTCAAAATCTGTCATCATGCCTATTAGGCATGATGACAGTACTTAATAATCAAAGGAACAATGGTTTTAGAGAAAAATATATGTTAAAAGGACTCATAAAAATGACCCATTTTTATTAAAAACATTGAGATCGATAAGATTTTCAATAAAATAAAAGTACAAAATACTGCAATCGGCCATATTAACTCAAACGCCAATCAGAGCGAATGACGTCACACCATAGTAACCCTCACTGTGTTGTATGAACTTTTGGTTGTAATTACGCGTTTTGATTGATTTCTGTATCGTAAAATTACCTAATTGAGTTGTTGTTTATTCGTAGGCTTGTGGTAAAATCAGAAAATCCAAGAATCGACGATGGAACAAGGTTTTATTAAGGCAAATACCTCTAATTTGCCCAGAATTGATTTGTTGATGTTGGGATAGTTTCTTGCACCCAATAAAGACTTTATCTCATCTGAATTTCGCAGTGTGAAAACTTCCTTGTAAGTACACTTTTATTCATATTTAGTGCATATAATTAAACTAACACAAGCTTTTTTAACACTGGATGTCGTAGGCTGATTTTGAGGTTAGCTAACTCACATCAACAAAAGGCTTCATGTTTCCTACTGTACTATTTTTATTGCTAAGTACCTACTAACCTCATCAAAAGCCAGAAGACGTCCACTGCTGGACGAAGGCATCCCTCTTAATAGCGATTAGTTGCCATAATCCCCACGCTTGGCAGGCGGCCTGGGGATCGTAGAATGCTCCTAACCTACTAACCTACATTTCAGAAAATATTACGTATAGTTCCAGAAACAGTAATGTGCACCCTCAAATTCAACATCTGTCAGTTGTTAATTTTATCAAATAAACACCACCTCACTTATCACTTTCTGTATTTGTACATATTAATATAATCAATCTTATTTCTTTCAGGTCCTCACGACCATCATATGGGGATGATACTATCAGTTATGTGCCACTTATTGGAAGGAAGGAAAAATTTGCACTGTGAAATGCAAAGTTTGCCCCGAACACAATGTCCATGCGAAGCTGTATGCGTCACATTAACAGTTGATGAAGACGCAGAAAAGGTAACATCTGTCAATGCCGTGACTGTGTTGCTGCTCAAGGTGGCTGTAGGCATGCCATACGCCTTATGTGGGTCCATCGCAGGAGCGAAGAACCATCTTGTACTGAAATACCTACAATGTTACTGGCTGAAATCTATACTATCCAGAGTTGGCACTATCCTGAAATTTATAACAGCAAAAGACTTGTCCCACAGTACTGGGAAAAAAGCAGAAAGAGAAAAGTTAGTGACTGGGCTAGTGAAGTATCAACCAGGTTATATTTGTTATGACTTACTTAGTGCATCAATGCACCAACTTGTACTGAAGTATAAAGAAAAATGCTGAGACATATTTTTGGATAAAATAAATTTGACGGATGAAATTATAAATAAAATTGAAATTGGTACCCGATACCAGTACCAAAATAGCTTTTGGTAAAAGTTGAGATATGGCCGGATTACATATCTAGGGCTTATGAAGTCAGTCGGTGCCAGAAAGGTGACGGAACGCTGATATCGCTCATCATGGGAGGGAAAATCCCAGACACACTTGCCATGAAACATGGTAGAAGTTTAGAGAATGAAGTGCGGGAAACAGTAGCTATGAAACTGGGGAAGAAAACAAAGAGTTATGGACTAATAATATCCAAAAACTATCCAACGATAGCCGGTTCACCCGATGGCATGTGTCAAGATAATTAAATGCTCCATGAGCGATAAAATGTATCTCAATTATGTAAAAAATGGGAAACCCAAAATTAACAAATGCTACGCCCAGATGCAAATGTATATAAGTGGACTTAAAAAGTGGGTTTTTTTGAGTGGTGAACCCTAATTACTTTACAAATAAACATGTTGAAATTTTATGTGTAACATTCGATGAAGAATTTGTGAAAGATTTGTGATAAGAAGTGTTATTGCATTCTGGAAATCCTATGACTATCCATTTTGTTATATAAAAGTACAGAGTAATAAATTAAAATACAGATATTTCTTGTTTATATTTATTTAATAAGCGAATCTTGTAACTGTAGTAGCATTAAGATTTCGTACCGGGCACATTCCTTGCAATAAATTTTCATATTTAATGGGAAAAACAACTTCACCAATCTGTCCCATCTGTAACAAATTAGATGACATATACTACATTATAATGGAGTGTGCTCGGAACGAATCCATTAGAAGTGTAGTTTAGAACCAACGGGCGACAGGTCAAAAAGTAGGCTACTGTAACAGTGTTTCAGATTCATCATTTTCATTCATTTCATCGAGCCTCTTTCAGATTCGGCCAGAATGCTTTACAGGCTAGCAAATAGAAATTAAGTTTAAAAAACATAAATAAATAATGTTTTATTACCAGGGCGGCATGGCCGCATTAGCGACAAAGCCCTTTATTTGAGAAATTAAAAAATTAAAAAAAAAAGAATCTTGTAAGTTAATTAAGTACCACACACTATTATTATTACATCATAAAGAACTTTGACCAAACTGACGTTAAGACAAGCTTGGGACAAGTTTGTGTTTTATCATATGAATCTCCCCAAGTGCAAATTCTCAAGATGGCTATTTGTTTAGTTTCCTTAGCTTCAGAAGACAGAATGCAGGTGCGGCTTCAACGGTGATGTTTTCTGATTTACCATTCCAACTAGGTAGGTACTGTTGGGTTAGCTTTGCTTCTGAATGTTGTATTATATGTACTTGAATTCATTTATCTATCAGTTTAGTTGTTACTTGTTGAGCTCCTTCAAGCTTTTGCTGAACTGAAAATAGAGATATAAATGCTTTACTATACACACCAGAAATAAAAAAAACAAATAGAAACATGAACCTTAGGGACTAGTGCCACAAGTGGTGGCCTTATCGCTAACAGCGATCTCTCCCAGGCAACCATGGTATAAAAATAAATTACAACTAAAGACAGACGGGAGATGCTCAACACCTTATTAATAAATATAAATTAAATAAATAAATAATACTGCAAAACACTAGATACAATATAAAATGTCTTAATAATATTTCTTTAAATGGTGATGGAAAAGATAAAATCCACAATACATATAAAATACCTACCTATAACATTTAAAATGCAGCATTTTTTTACTTGTTGATTTACATTGACGGTATACCTACATGTGAGTACGGTCTGATGTTAGGTATATAGCTTTTGTTTATAGTAACTTATATCTGAAATGAATACCTACTTGTGTCATAATTGGACCTGGGTATGCCCTAAAACTGCATCCAGAACCACCGGTGGACGGGCAGCAGCGTCCTCTCAGTTAACGGTGGTAACCATTCTGCGATAGAGATTCCCAAGCCGCCTGCCAAGCGTGGGGATTATGGCAACACCTCCCTTTAAGGGAGAGGCCTTCGTCCAGCAGTGGACGTCTTCCGGCTGTTGATGTGTGTCATTATTTTTTTAATTATAAAATATATTTTTTTACTTCCTTGCTGCAATATGTTAAACCATTAAATTAGATACTATATTATCTTTAAAAATATGTACCCACCTGAACTTCCAGGTGCAATTTCTCCAACAACAATGTTCTGTCACTATACTATTTTCTTCTAATTGCTTTTCACATACTACAAAAGCCATCATTATCTTTCGTTTCATAAGTTAGGTGAGGTCGTTCTATAGTGTCAGATGTTCTTGTTTTTCTGTCTGGTTGGCATGTATAAATACATCGTTTCATACGCACTTGTGATACCGACCACATCTGCATATCATTTGGCAGCTGAAATGAGAATAAGTACTCCATTGTAATTGATAACAATAATGCTAACTATAACCAAAACAAACATAACCTCAATAAATTGCAACAACAATCACATAAGCATTTCATATCAAACAAAGATTTTGTATTACACACCTTTTAATCTATACTGATATAGTAAATACATAATCAAAGTGGTCTTCACAAGAATAAATAGACGATTTCGTAGCTACATCTCCTGGGTCTCGCCGTGCGAGCTCTAGCCATTTATTTCTCACATTTTCTGGTTTGGAACGTACAAAAATAGTTTGTTGCAAGTTTCTATTGATGTGTTTTTGCACACACACCACTTGTAAACTTTGGAATTCACCTCCAACACACGAAATAAGTAATAGTTTATGACTTTCTTCGTTGAGCATATGCCGCAATGCGATGGTAACTAAGTCGTGACGTCACAAGCTGACGCCATGACACTTACGGTCGTTTTCGCGCGCATTTCAATTTAGATTAATTAAAATGCAATAATTTCCGTTAAAACGTAATATAATGCTGAAATATAGTTTTTTTCGGCAATACTAGACGTATATCTACATTATAGAAGGGTATTTCAAAATCTGTCATCATGCCTATTAAAACTACAACTTGGTGAAATTTCTCAGTGTGGCCTGTTTATATAATAAAAGTATCCTATGATAGCAGCATCACCTGATGGGGCTTTAAATAGTGATACTGTTATAGAAACAAAATGTCCAGTGAATAAAAAACTTAAGAAAAATATGTTTCGGACAGCAAAGCCACCGCTAAGTACTTCACACAAGTGCAACTGCAGATGCGCTTAACTAAATTAAACCCATAGAATATGATTCTAACTATGTAAAAGATTTACTATGTAAAAGATTTACTCTGTAAATTAGAATTTCTTTGGAAGGAAAATGTTTATCTATTAGTACCAAATAAAAGAATTAAACCTAAGCAAATCAAGTATTTTTAATTATAGCATCCTGTAGGTTTATCAGTGCACATGCAATAATAACACATTCATTCAAGTATTTTATCACTTTCTAATTGACTACAGAATGATAACATAGAGAATTCTCGCAAACGTCATATAACTCTCAATATGAATCCTTAAACTCACTTGTGCACTATTTTGTTTTGTTTTGATTACATCCTGTTTTGTCAATTTAGAGTTAGATGCGACACTTCGGGGTGTCACTAAATTAATTTATCTTTGCAGTAAGAGTTCTATATTTAAATCCTCTACCTGCAAGTATAGACACCATCCATCCATCCATTATCAGCCAGAAGACGTCCACTACTGGACAAAGGCCTCTCCCTTAATAGGGAGGGTTGCCATAATTCCCACACTTCGCAGGCGGCTTGGGGATCGCAGTGTTTCCACCGTCAACTGAGGATGCTGCTGCCCATCCTCCGGTGGTTCTGGATGCAGTTTTAGGACATCCCCTTGTCCCGATCAGATCAGGGCCAGGTCAGGTGTGTAGTATAGACATACCTGGTTTTAAACAATCGAAACAGCTGCAGTTCTGTACTAACAAGACATCAGTGGTTCCGCTGTATCCAGGTGAAATATAATTGATAATAGCATCTGGGGTGCTACTGATTACGTATTTGGCAGTATTAGTTTTTTAATATTCTAACCATGTTAAAGCCTGCTCTACAGATTTTGATGGTTTTTGTATTTCTATTTCGAGACAATCAATGATAAGTACAATAGATATAATGGTACTTATGTCTAAATGCAATAGGTAAGTTTCGTTTTAGTGATCTTTTATTTTATTTTATTATAAATTAATACAATACACTTGCAATAAGAGCTACAGATTTCATGAATATTTTACTGGCATAAGACAGCAACAAGCCAAATTGATCTCTGAGCTCAGAAAATGGTGTATTTAGTCTTATT
This sequence comes from Erannis defoliaria, assembly GCA_905404285.2. Lineage (NCBI taxonomy): Eukaryota > Metazoa > Arthropoda > Insecta > Lepidoptera > Geometridae > Erannis > Erannis defoliaria. The sequence goes on from FR990084.1 coordinate 9,228,134, forward strand.
TTTTTTAAACGTAATAATATGTGTTCATCGGGTAGCTTTGTATGGTTTTAAGGGTATATAACGTCAATTAAAAAATAACAATCCAACGGAATATCTATATAATATCTTGGATTATTCTTGATTAATCATACAGTATTTTCAATTGACATTCGGCATAGATATTCAGCTTTAATTTTCCTTTTTATTTCACATAATTCAGATTGATCGCTGCTAGTTGGTGTCGTTGTAACTAAGGACTGAACTGATGGGGAAGTGTCAGTATTTAACTGTGATTGTTTTGATTGTGATGAACTGTTCGAAGATGACTTGATTGTGATGACTTGATCGTGATGAACTGTTTGAAGATGACACTTCCAGCTTTTCATTAAAGAGTAATTTTCTCCTGATTTTTGTATTTCCAGCTGATTCATCTCCAGACTTTATTTTAAAAGGTGATGTTGCAGTAGTTGTAATATAAGTCTTTATAGAAGAAGTATTATTATCCTTAGCTTGACTAGAAGTTTCTACATATTTCCTCCTAATCTTGAATTAATTTATTAGTTGCGTAGGGCATTAATACTTGTGTCACCTGATCTTGAAAATTAGTGCAGTCTTCCTTATAAGTAGCGGACAAAAATCTGAAAAAAACAATACATATAACAGGTAGGATAGCAAAGATATTCTACTACCTACTTAAGAACTTTACTACAGATGAAACTTATAAACAGATAAACTTAACAAACCTATTTTTAAACCATTGAGCTGATGACTTTTTTACTCACCGCTTGTCATGCCTGATGTTGCTGGCAGTTCAGTTTCCTTAGCAAGTATTTCTTGTATTACGTCCATACGTCGTCTTTTGCTTTCGGCTGATCGAGGCTCTGGCGACGCGGTACGTTTTATTGTGTCTGGTCAACATTGAAATTTCGATGGCAAACAATAAACAGTCAGGCTTCATTCTTATTTTGGCGACTGAACCCATCACACGGTATTGGATGTAATTTTCCATATCATTAGGCAACTGTAAAGTGACACAAATATATGAATAAGTATAGGTACTTTTGTCATGTTTTAGATTTTACCTATGTACAAAATGTAGGTTACGTTTAATTTATTTTTGGTTAGATCAGAAGTAAGTTGATTTCTTTTAAATACTTATATCAAAGTGTTCTTCACAAAATAATATCGCACATTTATCAGACCGGGTCGCGGCGTGCTAATTGTAACCACTGCTTTAGACGTTCAGGACATATAATAGGAAAGTGTATAAACATTTTGTCGGGATATTTAACTGTTGTACTTCTGCACATAGGCACGGCACACGTCCCTGTAGCTTGTCATTTTCACAATTCCAGTAAATAAGCCGCAATCCGCTCAAAATAATTTTAAGTAATGCGTCGATAACTTTGTTATGTTTATTAAAATGTGACGTTGATTTGTTTATTTTAAAATTATTTTCCGTAAACTGTCAAATGTCAAATAGTTTTTTTTCACCCGGGCCGGGGGACCATTGACGTTCCTTTTTCCACAAATACTCTGAACTACTGAAGAACGACACTTTATTTATTGATTCCTAGTTATTTACATTTTTCCACTAAAAGACAGTATAATAATAAGTATAAACTAGTTAATTACATTGAACAGTACGATATCTAATGAATCAAGGCTTATAATCAGAAGAATGGGATTTAATTTATACTATATCGATTTCACCGATTTTCCGTAATTAAAGTTGAAAGAAATGGAACGTAATATAACTGAGATGTGTCCATCTCATCCATGAGAATACCAAAAGGTATGTTTTTGTGAGATTTTCATGCGAGATTGAAATCTCGAAATCGACATAAATATCTCATTTTTGAGAATAGGCTCCCTGGATACAATCCTTTTGTTTTTTGTTGTATAGTAGGATAAGTAGTCTTTGTAGTTTGTCCGGAATACGTTGACAAGCCTAAAATGTCAATAGTTTATGGACTATTGGCTGAACTAATTTGACCTAATAGCATAGAAAACTTTAAAAATATTAAAAGTAAGTAAGTTCGTATAGGCTGAATGGCCAGCCCTAGTGTCAGAGTTAATGTGCCGCCCGAAGGCCTCTGACATTGGCTGGCGGTTGTTGTTATAAAAACTAGAACAAACAACAGGGACCAACAATTTAACGTGTCATCCGACCCACGGTAGCGCTCAGAAATAAATGCCACTCACGGTCACCTATCCGAAGACTGACCGGACTGTCCGTTGCTTAACATCGGTGATAGTTTAGAATCACCTAGACAAGCTACGCCACGAGCGCTACAAAATAATGAAATGCTTGACACTGGCAGAATGTACGAAGAGCAATGTCAGAAATGAAGAAAAAACACTCTATTGGCCATAGAGCAGCCTCTTTCGTTTTGTTTTTCTTAATTTTTGTTTCATTTTGTCTTTGTCTATGATTGACAAATGGATGGGTGACATGACATCTTTCAATAAAACATTTTGAAAAATATTTTCAATAGAAACTTAATTTGCCGTTTTATTTTGTGTTACTATGTATTAATAAATAAGAATATTTATGTGAGCTTGTACATAGCCTTAATTTTAGTTGGTGATTGTTTATAAATAGTTGATACAAAAAATTAGGACAAAAATGGATCTCGAAGACAATGCCATGGGTCTCACATATGAACAAACTGATAAAATACTTCAGTTTCAAGATTTAACGGGTATAGAGGATATGTCAGTATGCAGAGACGTACTGCAGAGACATCAGTGGGATTTGGAGGTAAAGCTCATACAGTGTTTGACCTTAATAAGACCGATTTTATTTGTTGCTAATAAGCTTCGCTAAAGCGCAGCGAACCATTTCGACCTCTTGGGTGTAATGTTGTGGATTTTACACACTTGAATATCTTCGAGTGTTAATATGCTTTACTTGTTATACCTAAGGTGGCCATACAAGAGCAGCTGAATATTCGAGAAGGGCGGCCGTCGGTGTTCGCGACAGAGGCCCGCGCGCCGCCCGTCGTCCACGACCACATAGCACAACAAGTATTCACAGATGAACCCCCGGAGGGACCAGTGGGAGTGCGAGGGCTCCTGCGCTATGTAGTCAATTTAGTAGTATCTGTATGCTACAACACTCTTAGTTCTATGCTGAATTTACTCCTTAGTTTTGTTCGCCAAGATGACAGAAGATGTAAGTATCGTTTGAGTGTTTTTGTGGTAGGACTCTACTGCAGAGTCTGCTTGGGGAAGTACCACACCTTTGCCAGTTATTCAACCGCCAAGCAGTAGTGTGCAAGCATTACTGTGCTCTGGTTTGAAGGGCAATGTTACCAGAGAAATTACTGGGTATGCAGAGATATAATATCTCAGTGTGATGAGCGCAGTTCAGTGAGGCCACTGAAAAGAGAAGTGAATAGAATGGAAATGTGACAGGCTGTGCTAGCCGGTAGTAAGTATAAATGTGCTTAATGACAATTCTAGCAATATACATGTTTTTAAACTTAGAATACTCAAAAAGACAATTTAAATAGACCTGTAGGAAACCAAACCACATGGCATCGTAATTAGATAAATTTTAATCAGTAGCAATATGGCGTTTCGAACATTTTACCTCAAATGCGCAACCAATGATTGGCATTTTTTCGTAGTAGTTTCTATACAATTCTTTGAGAAACTGGCGGCAGTGGTTTTCCATACAATTGCTTTACAACATTGTTTTGACAGCCGTTCTACCTAAGAAGTAGGGCTTTCGCTTTTCTGCGTGTGTGCGGTGCAGGATTGTATTCGCAAGTTCAAAATTCTAGCACTGCTTCTGTTAGTGGCAGGTATGGCTCTTACCACCAGGCGCACGTCTTGCTAGTCTCGTCACTACAAAGAATTAAAACAAAAAAAAAAAAAAAAGTAGTTTCATACTGTATTGGGATGACGACTTTCAAGATGGTAGTCTACGGAACAACTAATCATCTAATCAAAACATTGTAGAAAATTATAAAACAAAAAAACCTGATTGGATGACTATGGTACCAAAATAAGATTGCCCTATAATATGGTATACCAAGGCTTTCTTTTGATACTAGAGGGGTAGTATATCTGTATTATAATTATATAGGTAAAATCAAGGAGGCAATCCAAAAATTTTCTATGAGAAAACTTTACAAACAGTATGCGAACTCAACTGACACATCATATTTTTATTGCAAAAGAGTTATGAGCATGACGTATGCCTGATAGTTTGTGCTGTGCTTGCCTATACCAATACCAATGCCACGAGTTTTAAGGTTGATGGTTCAAAAGACCACTTGTTTGTACCTCTGAAATAAAAGCTGATTATCTCTTATCGTGCGTGACAACAAACCAAAATTCTGATAGTAGTAATACAAAACATCATCATCTGCTAGAAGATGTCCACTGCTGAATGAAGACCTCCCTCCTAATAGGGGGATGTTGCCATAATCCCCATGCTTGGCAGGCGGCTACAGGATTGAAACACTGATTTAATATCAGTATCAACTGTGTTTTATTATGAAAACTGACGTGGTTTTGACACATTTTTGTTTTATTTATATGGGAATACTCACAAACTGTGTTTATTTCTTTTGATTAGATTTGCATTATGAAAACAACAAATCTATTTAATTTCAGTGGTCACGGATCCGCTTGGAGATGTTATGACCTTCATCAATAGCTATACTGCGAAATACAACTCGCATCCAGTGTTCTACCAGGGCACATATGCGCAAGCCCTCAACGATGCTAAGAATGAGTTGCGGTTCCTAATTGTTTATCTACACTCTGAATCTGCCACTGAAACACAGAACTTTTGCAGGTTAGTCATACCTTTTAAATGATTTTTTTGTCTTTTCTCTGAAGAGTTCCAGCTTCCAACTATACAACAATCAATACTTTAGTTGATTAGCATATACAGATTGTGAATTGTGATGGGTAAGACAGAGACTTTCGTAGCTTAATTGAAAGAAAAGAAGTTGGGACGGAAACCCAGGGGTCGCTTGTATGCAGGTTCAAGTCTTGCCGGAGGACATAATTTTTCATACTGTCTTATGCATTATAACAAAAATAAGTGAAGAAACACTTTATATAAATATTCTATACTACAATATTCTTCAGATTTTTGTAAACAACAAAAAGACATAATACATAATTAATAATTTACATAATTTGCCCATAGTCATGAGCGTAAATTAGCACTTTGAATAAAATGCCACTATTTTTATACCGTTACACTCCAACACTGTATGGCTTTATAAAATAAAGTAAAAAAGTAAACAAGCACACTCAAATTCTATAATCTATCCTATTATCCTTTTGATGAAAGAGCAGAGAAGAAGTGTGCATCATAAGGTCTTAGATCAATGCAGAAATAAATATATACTAATTTAGTAGCCAAGCTGTTTTCGAAGCAAGCAATTAACATAGTTTCTCCTTCTACAGGACCACATTAGCAGACCCAGAAGTAATACAGTTCATAAACACACACGGGCTTTTCTGGGGCTGTTCTGTGGACAGCGCAGAGGGATGGCGGGTAGCGCAGTCTGTAGGCGGTCGGCGCTACCCGCTGCTCTGCGTGGTGTGCGTGAGGGAGCACCGGATGACGGTGGTGGCCCGAAGCGAGGGCTCGTGTTCGCCCGCGCAGCTGCTGCAGCGCTTAACGCGCGTCGTCACAGATAACGAGGCGCATTTAGCCGCTGCAAGAGCTGACAGGTAATGCAACTAAAAACGAATTTGTTGAAAGCCCTGGATGTATTTGCATTTTTATAATATTGCCATTTTCCATAGCCCATAGTAATATTTTTTTTAAACTATCAAGTGACGAGACTAGCGAGACGGTCGCCTGGTGGTATGCATCACGCCTCACGCCTGCCAGTACAGCATGTATAACATAGCAATAGCAGTGCCAGAATTGTGAACTTGCTAATATAATCCTGCGCCGCACTGTACTGCATCGTCACACTGAGATATTAGATGTTAAATCTCTTCATACCCATTAATTTCTCTGGTAATATTGCCCTTCAAACCGGAACACAGTAATGCTTGCGCTCCACTGCTTGGCGGTTGAATAACTGGCAAAGGTGTGGTACTTCCCCAGGCTGACTGCAGTAGAGTCCTACCGCTACTAAAATGATATAAGAATAAGAAGAGTTTATAGATCCCAAAGTTTCCATGGAATTAGATAATTTGTACTGTACAGCAGAGGTACCTATACGCGAATGAGATCGGCGACTTCGACTCGTTCGCATGACGCGGAGAGACGTTCGCGTTGCGCGGAGTGACGTTCGCGTGGCGCGGAGTGACGTTCGCGTGGCGCGGAGAGACGTTCGCGTGGCGCGGATCGGTTGCGTAAAGATGTGGCAAGACGTCTACAGGACGCAATAATAGTCTGTATTTTATAGGTAGGAAGTTCGTAGAGGCCGAGTATCGTTAAATGTAAGAAGTAATATACCTATACCTACTGCACGAAGGCCTCAGAATTGGTTCGACGGTCGCCGTTTTACTATAGTCTCAGTAATGATAGCCGTTGTATGTGACAGGGTGGAACGCGAAGTAAACCAGCGACTACGCGAGGCTCAGGACGAGGCTTACGCGGAGTCTCTGGCCGCGGACCAGGAGAAGGAGCGGCGCCGCGCTGCCGACCGCGCCGCGCAGCAGCAGCGCGACAACGCGGTCCTGGAGGCCAGGCAGCAGGAGGAACAGAAGAAACTCGCGGTGAGCCATACACTACCCTCTTACACTAATTTGCTGGTGCTATGTTCATGGAAAGCTCCAGAAGCTGAATGTAAACGAAAGTCCTGCTTTTGCGCAAGTTCGTATCGAACGGTCTGTGAATTTTCAACCAACTCCAAAAAAAGTGGTTCTCAATTCGACTGTATCTTTTTTTTTTGTATGCTTGTATTCTTTTTTTGTATCATACTTCAGAAGTGGTCCCATACAAATTTTATCCAAATCTGTTCGGTAGTTTGGTTTTTCAATCAGAATAACTGGATTAAAGACGTCATCCGGGTAATCGAAAATTTTATTGAAGTCGGTTGTTTTTTTTTTCAATTTTTATTATTATTTAATAGGGTAGATGATTGATGTTTAATTTACTAAAATAACATGCTTCTAATTCTAAGTGGGGGTGATACGTCCTGCGTTGACGTGCCAGTCGCGAATGTCGCGATGTATTGCCCATTCTCTCTACTAGCTTAAATAAACCAGCCAAGCTCCGCAAAATACTGGAGCACGGCCCAGCGGTGCATCTTAAAAGGCCAAGTACGATACTCGACCTGTTTTTCTCACGATGACAATGCTTTCCTTACTCCCTTCCATTTTTCTGTGTTCTATTTCCCAACTTACGGCGAAAACGTCTATTTATTTGCAACATTTTTCGAACGCTTGTGTGCGTGTCAAAGATTTATGACTTCACGCACACATTTATAGTTTTTCGACTTCACCAGTGAACGGAATTTTGAATGAAACTATCATTCTAAGTGTTATTACTTTAAGTTCGTAGATCCATTTATCGATTTAGGTTTTAGATCCATTTAGGTTATTCATTAATTACGCCACACTCTGTGTTAAAGCCGTCACAGACGACGAAGATGCTATAATATTTCATGTTAAGATAAAATATCGCTCGTCAAACAACTTTGAAATATATGTATATTATCGTCATTTGTTTTGTATGAGTATTGATATTGACATATGTTTTCACACCACCTGCTCGACAATGTCCAATGACATATCATGCAACCTCAACGTAAAGTAAAGCATTATCTCTTATGGGATATAAAGGAATAAAGTGATTTGAATTTGGAACGTCAAATTCGTGTGGAAACTCGTGGAAAACGAAGTAAAAAAATGCCCATAATATGGCATTGTAAAGAGGTTTGTTCGAAAATCGAACTGGCCACCATAAGCAGAACTCAAAATAAAACAAAGCTTTAACAAAGAATATGAAACAAAAGACGAAAAGGAAGAGAAAGGTGTTTGGTCCTGTGATTATCAGTGAATATAGAGCCCTGGCTTTTTATTTTCTCGCAGAAGGTGTGTAAAGTAGAGTATGCTCCTCTGGAATTAAGCCTCGCTTCACTCACGACTCTATATAACTCTAGACTCCCTCGTTACGCTCAGGGTTCTATCAGGGCCCGCGACGTAAAACACTGCTTTATTCCCTTAGTGCATAATCTAGCATAATATAACTTGAAATATTATAGCATCTTCATCGTGTGTCGGCCTATATAGTATGACGTATGTGTTGCGTGGTGTCAGGTGGTAAAGGCGCGCGAGGAGATGGCGGCGCGGCTGGCGCCGGAGCCGGCGCCGGGCTCGTCGAGCGCCGTGGCGCTGCTCATCCGGCTGCCGGGCGGCGAGCGCCTCACGCGCCGGTTCACGCTCTCCTGCACCACACAGGTCTACACATTTCTCTACCTCACTTTTCAGCTTACTGTTTTTGAATTTATTAGGCACTTTACACATTTCTTGATGCCGTGGTAGCCTAATCGGGAGATCGCTTGACTTGTCACCGTAAGGCCCGTACCAATGACCTCTTTGGAATTTATGTACGGGTACTCATAGGTACCACTGGCTTTTCGGTGAAGGAAAACATCGCGAGGAAAGGTTTTGGCGGGAACACGGCAAAATCATATCGTTGCACCCTATTATTATCTGAAACTGTGTTTTTTCGCGATTTAATGATTAGAAATGGTGGTGTTTTATTAATTGGGTGTTGGATTACATGCACGAGTCTAGGCAAGTGATAATGTGGTGAAACATGTCTTTTCGTGTTGTTCTCAAAACTCCGTAGAAGCTCATAGTAAAGGCGCCACAACTTTACTAGGGCATGACTTGGACTCGACTATGACTGGTTTCGTGTGACTAACTGTGATTTCATGACATATTTGACTTGATTTTAATATAAAAACTTGAAAATTCATTAACTTAAAAATGCAAAAAAAAAATACATCACGTGATTAATGGACGGCCCCTTGTCCGAGATGACGCTGCACATAATTATAGCTGCTGTTTATTTATTTATTTTATTGGTACACAAAACAGAATACAGTCAATAATAAATTTAGAAAATTTACACATTATACAATTTCGATCCAAACTATATTCCTAAAAATGTATAACAGCTTATTACTTGACAACATGCAGTTTATAGTTTCACTCCATACAAATAATAAATTCGGTTTTGCAGGACCTATACGACTTCGTGTTCAGCCACCCGCAGTCGCCTGAAGAATTTGAGATTACGACCAACTTCCCGAAGCGACAGATCAAACGCGGCCCGCTCAGTATATCGGCGGTCGGCCTCAAAGACAGAGACGTGCTATTCGTTAACGACCTCAACGCCTAACTCCGCTCTGATATGAATTCCTAGACCAGACTACAATATGACGTGTGATGACGTCACAACGTCGACAACTTATAGTAAGACCATCACGTTCCACTGGACATATGCCTCCAAGACCAGGGGCCTTAATTTTTAATAGTATGCAAAGTTGCGCATGCGAGCGGAGCCGTCTTTCGAATGATATTGAACGTTATTCCAATCAATATTGTTTGGAGGTCAGCTCCGCTCGCATTCGCAAATTTCGTACTACCAGGGGCCTTATTTTTGAATCGACTACCAGGCTGGTAGTCGACCCAATCTTCGGAATTAATTATGAAAAAACATGTCCTATGGATAATATGTCTGTATATGTCAACAACTTGATGAATTGGTTGAAAAATGGAGGCAGTGTCGAGGTCGATGCGTACAAATGGCGCGGAAAAGTTGAATATTTCTGCTACCATATTTAAACCCAATCGGAAAAGTTTTCACTCTAAAACTATAGTATCTGTCTCCGTCATTTTTAAAGCAAAATATAGAGATGTGAGAGTAGTTTCGAATCGAATCCGATTCGATAGAGTTTAGAATACGGGAGCTGATTAACCGCAGTTTCAGAATTAATTCTCTTTCTCACTAATAATGACTTTGTCTCTTATGTCCGGCACCTCGACGCCGTCCCGCCTCGACTTTTCCATCCTGTGATAGCTGTACCTTAAATGATGTATACCTTCCATTGCCTTTTTTACACTGGTTTTACATCCTCTCACGACAGCCCAAGACTGTAAAGTTCGGACAAAACATTTTCCAAATATGTTAAAAAAAGGAGTTCCCATCAACTCGATAGATGGCGCCAAGTTATACCCGCCAAAAAAGCATAATATTTTTGATTTGTGGCACATAAAATAAAATAAAAAAACTTGAGAATGGCAAACATGTCTGGTCAGCGCCATCTATAATGAAGTGTGCTAAAAAATCATCTATTTATCATGACATCTTAAAAAAAAACTGTACTGCCTTCCCAAAAAAACGAACTATTAAAAGTAAACAATTTTCACATTTGAAAATGGCACCATGCAACCGCCATGACGCGTTTTTTTTTAATATTCTGTTTTACTCGGGAACTTGGAATGATGTAAGGATTCGAACGATATCCCAAAATTCAAATCTGTTCAGGCATTTAAAAGTTAATATGAAATAAATAAACTCACACATATGACACCTGAAAACATTACATTTCTTTTTTGGGCAGTCGTTTAAAATGCACGTGCCACTGGAATGTACAGGGGCGCGCAACCTTTTGTATTGGTCATGGAGTACTGCAGTTGAAGGACGTAGTTGAATGTATTATACATATTTATCGGATGGCAAAACGAATGTATCTACAGGAAGGTTGGTGGTCAACGACTATTTGTGGATAGAAATCTATTTTGTGGACTGGATAATAGAAAGTGACATGGTGACTTATTTGTTCGTCTCTGGTCTAGATAAGGCGTTCTCTCATTTGTCGGTGCGACAAATATTTAATTTATACAGAATGTAATATTTAAAGGATGTAAATAATGATATCCATCAAAGTGAACAACTTATATACATTTTTACAGTACAAGTTGTCTGAATTAGAAAAAAAAAGTGTCGTCTTACTAAATTGATCATGTTACACTTGACAGGTCATGTCGTATGGGGAGCTGTTTTTTATTTGGTTTCTGTTCTAGAATTGAGCTACATTAATGGGTAAAAATATTTAAGTATATCTACACCTGTCCTGTACATGAAATACCACGTACAGATGAATCTGATGATGATTTCTTTCGAATTTCATACCGCTCTTATAGCACATATTGAAATATAAGTGCTTAATACGTACCGGCAAATGAGGCAACAGCCTGATTCTGGTGCGATTATGGATTTGTGAATGCAATATTTGGGTTGATGTTCCTACAAACGTCAGTTTTGTACGATGTTACACGTAATTGCTTGTAAAATAGACACAGACAGACAGCCTGTATTTATGGAATTGTTGATGCACAATAAATATCTTATACCAGGACTTTAGCTTGTTTTCTCTAAGGTGCGTCTCCCACGGGAAAACTAAAAAAAATGCATTTTGTATTTTTTTTTGTGGGAGTATCTTAATTAGTGAGAAACTATTCCCGTATAAAAAAAAAACAAAATGTAAAAAAAACTAGTTTCAAATATGAACACAGAATCGCTAAGTATATTATAGTAGTACATTAACTCTGACACTAGGGCTGGCCACTCAGCCTATACCAACTTACTTACTTTTATACGTTGCAAAATGTTGCTTTACTAAAGTTCTTAATTTTTATATTTGTAGCAAGTTTTTTTTCCATGGGGGCGCGCTTGATTTACAGTTGATAATAAAAAATATATTTATCAAAATTATAATGAAGTAAATAGTTACAATAGCAATAGATTTTTGCTGTTATCAGATATGTAAATAAGCATAATATATGCTTAGCGTGTAAATAAGCAAAAAAACGTGTCTTGTAGCAAGCTCCGTGTACTTAATATTAAATGTAGTTTGTAACTAAAAAAAATCACAACATTTTCAAATGGAATAATTAAAAAATATTACATTCTCGTTTATGCTCGTTATATTTTTTAGTGTTAAGTCACTTTTCAAGTTGTCAAATTTTCTTCTGTAATCTTATAATACCTAATTTTAGTTATTATTTGTGATAAAGAAAGTTCTCTTTGTAGTTTTACTTAGTCTATTTTTCGTTATGTTACTTACATAATATACATCGTGTAACAAATATGTGTACGAAGGGTACGTAATGTACTCATTAAATACAACTTTTAGTACGGAACCATGAAATCGAGAAAAAAAATAGCTGTTTCATACATTTTGTCCAAGGTCAATGAAGTTTTTGTATGGAACAGCAGATTTTTTTTCACACCTTTTTGTTACACTTTGTACACGATTTCATTTCAAACCACTTCAATAACTGCATTCCCTCAAATGTTTCCTTGTACTATAAAAATATAGCATGTGTGTGTGTAGCAAAAATGATGTTATTGTGAGTTTTGACTGCGCCATCTATATGCTGGACTCATCCTTACAAACGACGCTTAAAGTTAAATGACGTTTGTTAGTACTCGGGGGCTAAAATGGTCGCGTTTAGCTATTCTGCATATGATCCTATGATGATTCATTTCGCAAATTGTAAACCGGTCACTTAAGCGCCAATTCATACTATGATTTTGCAAATTATTCTATTACCGAATTCATTAGATTGACAGTTTTCTATATAAAGTCGTAAAATGGTCGATGAAAGATGAATTGCATAAAGTCAACTAGCAGATTCGTTAGAAGTTACTCGAGACCAACTTTTAACAATTCATTCTGCTAAGAATTCAGTAGATGAACTGCTTTTAGGGGAATTGCTTAATGCGGCCATTTTAGATCCCCTGCACTCTTAATTGTTTTGTTGCGCACTTAATTTTTATAACTTACGTTGTTTTTTTAAGTTCGGTCCTAAAAGTGCATATTCGACTTCTGCAAATTTCTTTGCTAGCTTAAACAGAGAGGATGCTAGGCAAACATCTTAATCTGTGTAAAATCATAACATCTAAAATCAGTTCAGTTTTTATTACACGATTGCGTTCTGGAGTAAGTTTTTCTTTTTTGTAAATCTAATGTATAAATTTGTCCCAAAAACTTCAATTTGTTTTCATGGAGAAGAGTAAAAACTAAATGATTAATTCGTAAGTTGTGATCGTTACTGTGTAAGTTACTTAGGTTTAGAAACAAGGTAAAACTTCATAATTTGTTCTGTGTTACGTTGAATCGCTTCAAATTTTATGTTAAAATTATTTTCCGCTGTTTGTGAAGTACTTGTTTTGTATAGTGGTGTAATTTATTGAGAGAACGTTCCATAGAAGGAAGTAAAATCGAGGTTATTTCAAGTACAATCAAGTCGTGTCTGGTGGGACGGTTTCGGTTCGGATAGTGCATTAGGGAATATGCATGGGTTTTTTTATTGACTCTTTAAAAAGTTGACTCGCAACAAAATGAATAACCAAAAATTTTTTTTTTAATATGTGCACAAAGTTATAAACATTTTAGTTTCTTGTTAGACAGGGAGGGCACTCTCGTGGCTAATGATGTCAAAGTACACAATTCCAAACAAATTCTATACTAGCAAGTGTTTTGCTAGATGACCAACCCAAATACAACCAAACCTACCTACAGGCTGATTCAAACTTAATGGAGCTGTGAACTTAGGCGCGAGACGCTGCGCAGTAGCAAAACTTAGGCGTGCGGTGTGCGTACAATCGCAAAGACTCGCTTGCAGCGCACTTCACAGCTGCCATTAAGTTTGAATCAGTCTGTACCTACCTTGAGAATCTTGGGATTACCTCCCAAATAATTTGAACGCTTATATTTCAGAACTTTACCAGCCGATATTAATATTTTTCTCGAAAAATTCGATTTTTCAGATTCAGAAACTCATCACTTATCATATATTTTTAATAATTGAAAGACATGCATATTCCCTTTTAGGGTCAACCCACACGTATCACAACCACACCACATCGCAGCGGCAAAATGTGGTGACGCTGTGGCTACGTGTGAATAGTGTCGCTGCAGCTTTTTGCAGTTGCGTTGTGGTACCGACAAAAGGTGCGTTCGGATAGCCCCTTGGTAGCAAAAATAACTGTTACAAACGCCAAAAATGATCACATGTAGCGTTCGTTTTGGGAATGTATGTGCAATAGTTGCATTATTATCTGTTTTCGCTCACCGTTCGGATAGGTCAAAAACAGCTAAAAATGTCATCATAATCAGGCACCCACCTCGCGACATGGGATCGTTGTGATCGTTTTTTGACATTAAGATTTTGACGTTTGGTTTCTTGGTGTTATACTCGGTTTTTATGGATTGAATCCACGAACGAACAAAACAACTCAATTGCGTGCTGTAAAGTGCTGTCCCTGTGACATTTGTTTGACATCACCGCTAGACCCTAGTGACTGTACCGTTCGTTTTGGGTAGGTGACAAAAGTGGCAAACATGGCAAAATTCTCAAAACGAACGCTTTACGTCGACGCTAATTTTGACAATGCTAATAATGCCACCATACGCTATCCGAACGCACCTTAAATGACGATGTGGTTGCGTTGTCGTTAGCAGTTGCGATGTGCTTGCGTCGTGTGCAGACACAGTTCGACTCCGGCTTTCATAGAGCGCGCACTGTCGTTGCGTCGACGCAACGTTGTATCTGCGATGTGGCCGGCGGCTATTTCACTGTGTAGCTGGTGATTGCGATGTGGTCGGTATCAACCACGCGGTCGATAACGACGGCAAAATGCGCTACGTGCAAGTTCTACTATTCATTTTCAATACAAAACATGCGCCCGACCACGTGTTGTGGTTGTGGTACTTGTGGGTTGACCCTTTTTCAGGGCTCTCATTCACGGAAGTCATTATAAGCGGATATTGACATTTTGTTAAACCTACCTACACCTGTCTAAATTCTTTGTTAAACCGTCGATACGAAAAATGTGAATACGTATTAATGCGAGCTCTGTATTATAATTACGTTTTGTTTTATAATAGCAATGTCTTATGAATATGTGTGTTTTATTTTTTACCTCTAGATAGACTTCATGGATATTCTAGCTAGAGTGAAAGGCATAAGCGTAGACAACTAGCTGTGCCCCGCGGATTCACACGCGATTCCTGAAATAAAAAGTTAGTCCAAGGTATAAGTTACCTCTATACCGAATTTCATCCAAATTCGTTCAACCGTTTTAGTGAAGGAGTAACAAACTTATACAAACACCGACAAAATTTCGTATTTATAATATTATTTTGGTGTGATAATTAGCTAGCTATTACTGCATTCGCAAATCGGCGCGTTCGCTTCTCAGCTACGGCGCGGTCATACTATATCGACGAGCTATTTGAATAAGAATATACGGGGATTTAGTTAGAAACACCGCTATCCTTCTAGGATTTCATTGTACTCATCATTATGAACAACTTTTACTATGGGGCCAACCCTGAAATCACGAAATAAAAACAGTTGTTCCATACAAAAAGGTTCATCTATCTTGGACAAAATGTATGGAACAACATATTTTTTTCGCGATTTCATGGTTGGCCCCATAGTAAAAGTTGTTCATAATGATGAGTACAATGAAATCCTAGAAGGATAACGGTGTTCAAACTAACAACCCGTATATTCTTATTTAGATAGCTCGTCGATATAAGGTACTTTATACAAATAAGGCCTATGCTCTAAAAAGGCCTAATGTCCCTAAAACCCGGATAATTACGTATGGCAACAATTATACCTATCGTATGTGCGCGCATTTACCTGGTTAACTGGTTGTGAGAGTGAGAGCATCCCGTTCCCGCTCGCTGTGCTAGTCTCGACACTTTCTTTGTAGGAGGCGTGAGTTTCGTGATGCAAGTTAAATTTTTCGTCATTTAAAAGTGAGTAAACTGTCATATTTTCTTTACTTTAATTTTATTAAGTAACACGCACTGAATCTTAAGTTTTTAATCAGTAGTATGGAGGCTTTGAATTTAATAATTTTAAATCTTTGAATTACTTATGAATTTATAACTTTATAAGATAAGGGACGACTAATAAGGCCTATGCCTTGTTTATAATCGGTAGGCCTTATTTGTGATCATAGGCCTTATTATGCAACTCGCATCTAATTTTGAATTTTTAAACAATTTTGAGATAGCTAGTACAAGAAGGCATCAAATGAAAGAGTTCTAGGTACGTACTAAATAAATAAAGTACATGGTAAATATTCAGATACTAAAGTTAATTGTGCCAAAGACATAAAAAAACTTTTAAGAACTGTTTTTTTTATGCGGCCTTATTAGAGCACGGTGTTTTAATAAGGCCTATAAAAAATTTTTTTAGGTATTTTAATATTTTTTTCCAAGAAATATGTTAATAGATATAAATATAATGTGATAAACCTACTTGTATTTACATATGTTTTTGTTTTTTCTTAATATGAGCCGATAAGTCTGATTACTCAATAAGGTTTAAAAACATTGCACCGATTAACAAATCATTAGCCTATTAAAAATATAGAACTGTAAGCTATCTGTTAAAAGTATATATTTTTTAAAAACATAATTTGTTAAGATGTTATTTGGAATTGAAGTTCATAGGCCTTATTAAATGTAGGTGATTTTTTAAGGCCAAAAGCAGACTTTTGTTAAAAGGTGTTTTTTTCTTACTTTTTCTAAGAATGTGTTAGCATGTTTTCCTAATTTTCTACAGAAAATAAAGTGGAAAATTATACCCATCGAATCTTTCTTTTTAAACGTTGATATTTATTTAGATATAAAGGTCTCAAGTTATGTAGGCCTTATTTGTATACAGTACCTTAGTATAACCGCGCCGTAGCAGGGAATGTGAGAGACATTATATTGTTCGGAGGCGGGCGTTGTTACCCGCGACACAGTTATTTTTAATATCTGCGGGTAATATCGTTCTACCAGTGTTTATAAATGTACATTGTTTTATGTGTTCCTAATAAAGATCAATTTCAATTAAAAAATGTTACGCTGCCGTAACGTTGGTCCGAGGGCGTTGTGATTTGTGCTCAAGATCACGCGCCGTTTCGGTGCTATACTTAGTAGTCTCACCATATTACATCACACTAATATTATAAATGCGATAGTTTGTCGGTATGTGCGTGTGTATGTTTTACCCCTTCACGCCAAAACGGCTGATCGGATTTGGATGAATTTCGGAATCATCATTATCATCAGCCCGGAGACGTCCACTGCTGAACGAAGGCCTCCCCCTTATACCGCCACACTGTACGACAACCTGCCATTTGCATCTACCGATTGCCCGCGACTTTTACAATGTCGTCGGTCCACCTAGTGGGAGGCCGCGCCTACGCTGCGTCTTCCGGTTCGCGGTCGCCACTCGAGAACTTGTCTTCCCCAGTTGTCAGTTCTTCGAGCGATGTGGCCTGCCCATTGCCACTTCAACTTGCAAACCTTTTGATTTATGTCGGCAATTTTGGCGAATATCTCGTTCCGGATTCTATCGCGCAAGTAACTCCGAGCATAGCTCTCTCCATTGCCCGTTGCGTGACTCTGAGTTTCTCCAAAAGGCCAGCAGTTAAAGACCACGTTTCAGTTCCATATGTCATCACTGGCAACACACACTGGTCGTAGACCCTTGTTTTCAGACACAGGGATTTTGTACGAGAAGATATTACGCAGTTTCCTGAACGCTGCCCATCCAAGTTGGATTCTTCGTCTTTGTCGAAGTTGAACCTACCTAACTGAACAATCTGTCCAAGGTAGTTGTAGTGGTCAACAACTTCTACAGTATCGTTCCCAACGACACAACATCGGTACGGGCACAACATGGACATTGGACATTGAATTTCGGAATGGAGATAGAATATACCTAGGGTACGTAGTGCTATTATTTATTCTGTGCCTATGGTAGATGTCGGTAATTCTTATGAAATTGAAGGATCTTTACAGCATTTATGTAACAAATAACCGATATATCGCTTGCGATTTTCTAGTTTTCCGGTTAAATTAACTTATTCTTATCCCCTATTTTAGAGCTGCTTATTAATTTGTCATATGGTGTGATACGAGTAAGTACATTTAATTTAATTTCGGACAAAACTTTTATTTATTTATTTAATGGGGCGACGAGAGGAGTGAGGCGCGTGACGTCTAGTATAACACCTGCCCGTGCTTATACATAACCGTAACAGTGCCAGAATTATGAACTTGCGAACAAAACACTACGCTCATCACCCTGAAAATTACGATGTCAAATTTCTATATGCCCAGTAGGTAATCGCAGTAGTGTGTCGCTTACTTCTTGCCATAAAGCTTCGTGTAAGGATAAGCAGGAGTCAAGTATTTATAAGATAATAAACTATACTAGATGTATACTATATGTCAAAGTAAACAACATAACATTTTAGTCATCATTTTAATATAAATCCATAAAATTAACAACACACCAAAAACAAATATAAACCAATTTACCTGGAATGTAGGCACTTTAAATGTTTACAATGTGTATATCTATAAACCAATAGGAAACAATGTGTATAGAAGAATAAACATCGGAAAGGAAAACAGATGCTGCAGGTTGATGCTGGTTATATAACTTCTTCAGTTAAAAATACAATAAGGTTAAGTTAAGACCTTTATTCTTATTTAAAAAACCGATAGTCTTGGTTTAAAATGTATTCTTATTCTTAAGTTAAGAAAATGATTAATCTCGAATCAAGAGTGCAGTGTTCCTTTTTAAAGAAAACGGTTTTACAGTTAATCTATGCAATTAATAAAATTCATGTCTTGACTCAAAAATAATCAAACTGTTTTAAGTCAAGAAAAAAATATTCTTTAAAGACAAAACTATCTTGAACTAAAAAAAGTCAAACTTTTCAGTCAAAATTACAAAACTTTTTGCAACGAAAATAAAAATGTCTCAAATTAAGTTTTTTATTCTTCAGCCAAGGATTAAACAAGGTTTCTTGGATCGAGATAATTTACTAGTAATGAGAAAATATACACTTGTTTTAAAACATTTTTTCTGAGAGAATTGATATTCTTGGCGTAAAATATCCTTTTTTCCGTGTAGACAGTCATTGCCAATGATTCTCCTAGCACGTTTCTCGATTGACTCCAACGTCTCAAGCTGGTACTTAGCCGATCCATCCCAAAGGTGCGAGCAATATTCCATTTACGACCGAACTTGTGCTTGGTATAATGAAAGCAACTGTTCCGGCGTGAAATACCGACGCACCATCGAGAGGACACCCAGCTTTTTGGCAGCCAGTTGAGCCTTTGACTCAATATAAGAGCCAAAGTTGAGGGTTGGAGTCAGAGAAACGCCCAAGAGATCAAGATGGTCGGTTATTAGCACGGTTACACTTCGAAAAGTAGGAGCCAGATCGAATGGCCTCCTTTTTGCGGAGAACAGGCATGCCTGGGTCTTATCTGCATTGAACTTGACCAGGTTAGCATCTCCCCAGTCCGAGACTGCCTTAAGGGACAAGTTCAAGCGCTCGACCACGGCGACTCTCTTAGAGACTGATTTCTAGATTTCTGGTCCACTGGCTCGTGCATTGGATATGTAGCTATCTACAACAGTGCTGTCGTCTGCATACCCAAAGGTACCGGGCTGTAGATCGTTAATGTGCAGCAGGAAGAGCGTCGCACAGTGCACCGATCCGTGAGGAACACCGGCATTTATAGCCTTTTCATCGGATGAGCAGCCATCAACGACCACTCGAATCGATCGATCTAGTTACATTGATATGTCTTGCACAAGGGCAAGCATATTTGCATATTTCTGGGGAGACGTGGGCCATAGCCAAGTTTCCATAGTATAGTACTATGTTGTCTTTGGGATCATATAAAATTCCCAGTTTTTTGTTGTATTTAAACCGTTCGGGTACGTGCCCTTGTGCCCCACCCCTGGATCCGCCCTTGGTCTTGCAGATGCACATTGCTCCACCACGGTAATAGAACTCGTAGAATTTGTGTTGTGAAGGTATTGGTTTGATTTGTGGAATAGCTATGTTTGAATCTATGAACATGTACATGTAGAAAATTACGTACAAGCTGCGTTACGCGGTTTCTCGCGCTAACCCCAAAAAGATTAAGATTTTAAAAAGACAATTGTACTAGTACTTAGGGTTATTTACTACTGGTCCGATAGTTAAGATTTAACAGGTATGTCCGCTCACGACGACAATATAGGGAATATGCATGGGTTTCAATTATTAAAAATAACAGGATAAATGGAGAGTTTAACTGAATCGGTTGGTAAAGCTCTGAAATATAAGCGTTCAAAGTATTTTGGGGGGACGACACATCGGTCCCTTTCTAGCAAAACACGTGCATAGTATACAATTTGTTTGGAATCGTGAACTTTTGACGTCTGAAACCTAGTATAGTGACCTGTCTAACATGAAACTAAAATGTTTATAACTTCGTTATTTGTGCACATATTAAAATGTTACTTTCTATGATTTGTTTTGTTGCCAGTCAGCTTTTTTGTGTGTCAATAACAAAACACATGCATATTGCCTATTCATCTGATGAGTAATAACCATTTCGCTGACCTGATGTAAACCAAGAAGGTGAATAGAACTGAGGCTCTAGCATGAACAAACCACCTCTACCTAAACAACGACGTAAACACGTACGGTACGTGGTCAACGTAAAGAAAGTAGTCACTGCAGCATATGAGAAGAGACTTTCCAGTTTTCATTTCAGTATCATTAACGAACAACGCAATTTTCGAAAAATTCCTTGCCTCTAGAAATGGTAATCAGTCGAGATTGACGAAATCAGGACAAAACCATGTTTTTATTCCAAAAAATATCATGCAATGACCCTCTAGCAACTAGAGGATTAAAGATGCATGATAATTTTGCGAGCTACAGTAACTCTACGAAGAAAATCGACATTTCTTTTAATATTTTGCTGAGTTAAACGAAACAGGACCAAACAAACCAAAAGCGCGCTTTTGCTTTATTATGATAATAAGCCCTTTTTTTATATATTGCCAGTAAATACGTAGGCCTTTTGTTAGGTTTGAAGAATACAAAACGGAATATTCTGAATTTATGAAAATTGTCTTTCGGTACATTGAGCTAAAACTAAACATTTAAGTGTAAACAAACTTATAGATATTATAGTTAAAGAACTTAAAAATAATTATCACACTTTTAAGAGATGTAAATACCTATTATAGAAATTTGATTTCTAGTTTTCTGGTGCTTTAAAATGTGGCTACAATTATATGGATGTAAGTAGTTCATTATTTACAATGCCTTATGTAATATAGAAGTAATTGATTGTTTTAAGACTTTCAAAGTCTAAAGAAATTAAACATTTAAAAAAACATGTGCTTATGCTACAACTAATATAAATAATTCTTAAATAGGTTTATTTAATCTAGCTTCACATCTATCTACACTAAATGGAGTTCAGAGAAATGAGAACTTTGCGCAACCTAGCGTAAAGACTTGCGGCAAGTGCGTTACTTGCCGCAAGACGCCAATGGAACGTCAAAACTTTTATAAATTAATTTCTCGATTAGAGTGTTTTTCATATACATAACTTTGTATAGACTGATTCAAACTTAATGTCGGCTGTGAAGTGCGCTGTAAACGAGACTTTGCGATTGTACGCACACCGCACCCCTAATTTTTGCTGCGCAGCGTCTCGCGCCTATGTTCACAGCCGCCATTAAGTTTGAATCAGCCTGTAGAGCTAAACTTTGTTCTAAATACGAATTTTTAAATCGCCAGTACAGGCATTAACTAGGTAGTATCGTAACTCCACGTGACCTGCGTACAAAACACTCTCTCATTGAGACAAGAAGACTCCGGCAATATGTCTGCACCGTAGTCGGAAAGAGGATGCGCCAGAGTCATTTATTTATTTTGTTTCGTGTAAAAGCTGTGATAGCCTAATCGGGAGACCGATGAGGTCGCGGGTTCAAACCCAAGCCTGTTCCAATGAGTTCTTTAGAGTTTATGTACATATTTTCATACTACTGGCTTTTCGTTGAAGGAAAACCCAAGAATTCAATGGCGTATGTGAATCCACCAACCAGCCAAGCTGGGCCAGCGTGGTGGATATGGCCCAATCGCCCTACGAGGATATACCTAAGTCCAGCAATGGACTAATAAAAAGGCTGATTATGTGTAAAGGCAAGTGTTGTGCTTAGTGTGTGTGAGTGTGTTTGTGTTTAGTCAAGGTCACGTGCAATTTCAGTATTACCTAGTTACAATTTTTAAATAAGCCGTAACGTATAAAAAAACACGATAATCCACAACTGCACGGAATAAAGCACAATTTGACTGATACATCTAGATCTAGTTACATACATATTTTATAATTTATTTTCTGTACATTTCTATTATCTATCTCACTCCTCACTTTTATAATTACGACGAACGGTGGCATGCAAATTACCAACGATCTTTCAAACTATAGATCACTAAAAACTAAATCGCGGTCTTTTTTTAAATTATCATTAAGTATTCAGAAAAATCACCCATGATGTTTTATGTTAATATAATTTTTTTACCGACTTCAAAATAGGTGGAGGTTCTATATTCGACGATATGTATGTTTTTTTAAGTATGTTCACCTATTTCTCCGTCAATTTTGGACCGATCTTGAATTTTTTATTTATTTGAATGGGCTATACCAGGGGGGTGTCACTCCGCAGTTTAGGTATGTTCGGCCCGCGCTCCGTCCGGGAGGACAATGCAAGGCTGAGGTCAGTGGCCGCCCGTACGCTAGCCTCGTCGCACGTAACTAAGCATACGTGATAGAAAGAGAGCGGTATATCTAGGTGAATATAGCGAGCGGTATCCAGCGCTGTGCGAGTTGAATTGCTACTTTATAGCCTAATAGATAGAGTCCTTATTTATTTCAGTTATTTTGCGGAGTTAACTTTCTGTACGTAGTACTATTATTTATTCTGTGGCTATACTCCCGAGGTGGTCCCCATATTAATTTGAAGTCGAATGCACAACAGACCATGTCTGAGTGTAATCGTGTCTATCTGAATATACATCTCGGAAGAGTTTAGTTGAGTCGACGTTTAATCGATAGTTTAAAAAATTGTTACAATTTAATTCTTATGAATTATAATTATACTCTCGCTTTTCATGCTCTCTCACTTACACATTGTATAAGCTTTACTAACAGTTTTGATATTAATCAATTAAATTTTTTAATGTGTTTAGAACACTTTAAATGTGAGTTAGTATATTACATGTCGGTCCCAATAGGCTAGATGACTGTTTTTTTTAATTGTCCTATTAAAATGTGGCCCATAAATATA
Source organism: Erannis defoliaria (assembly GCA_905404285.2). Lineage (NCBI taxonomy): Eukaryota > Metazoa > Arthropoda > Insecta > Lepidoptera > Geometridae > Erannis > Erannis defoliaria. The sequence goes on from FR990084.1 coordinate 9,251,297, forward strand.
GCTGATTAATGGAAAGAAAATGAAAATCTGATCAAAAATAAGCAACTCATAACCATTTTAATATCATGCTAGACAGAGAGGCGAAACAGCAAATCGTGACGTCACTTCTCTGTACGCCATATAAATTATATTACGACAAGTAAGGCATGACGTCATTTTTTGTTTTGTGGGAATTTCTCTAACAAAAACTTTAAACGCTCATATATCAGAACATTAACCGATTTAAATTATTTTTTCAATAAACATACTATATTTACTTAAATTCTTCATAAAAGCTATTGGTTTCAACTATATAAACATCAGTCATCTACCCTATTGTTTGTCCTACAGGCGATTTAATTACCTTTGACGACAAGGCTAAATAATGTAAGTATAAAACTTTCGGCCCTTTTTATATAGTTTTTATATCTCTAAGAGAGAAGAACGAGAGAGTTTGAAAAGCGATCCCTTCCTCGACTCTGTCTTGATTGAGACTACCATATCTAAGTAGTACCTATCTGTCTTATTTTGTCTAGTTTGGTTTATCACAACCAACATGGTGTTTATAAAGTGGCATAAATAGTACGTATTAATTGCCTACTTCAAACATAATTAGAGCGGCAAATTAGTGACTAATCATAAAGTTGCTAGAACATGTAGTGTAGCTATCACTTGATAGTGGTCTATCGATTTGTAAAGATTTCATTTACCTCAAAGAATAATATTCTTAAGCCGGTAATAGTTTATACCAATAAGAACTAGTTTTTTTTATCTAATTTGAACATTTTTGTTACCTTTTGACCGCCACGGCATAATTGCATAGCCGTGCCCTGTAGATACGCCAAGGTACCAACAAATGTTTTTTTTTAAATTTATCTATTATCGATCGACTATTAAGCATTTTTTAGAAGACTTTGGTAGATTAAAGAGAGTCTAAATAATAATAATTTTATTTAATGTATAATTTATAAACTATTTTGATTTAGAGATAAGTATTATTTGACGAAATTTATTCCGGACATGCTCTGCTGATGATTATTATTATTTTGACTCGCGACATTTGTACCGATACTATTATTATTTTATTTGATTATTAATGTATTTTTTTTCTTGAATTAGGGATGGATAATGTTTTAATGTGAATCTTATTATGGACTAAGTCTGTAAATAAATTATTTGAATTAGAATTAAGCATTTTTTACGTTTAAACTGGCATTTTTTTTGTCGTATATAGATAATTATGTTTATCACCGGGACTTAATCGCGCACAAATAAATTTATTTTTATTTACCTCGACGTTTCGACCATGTTCCAATGGCCGTGGTCACGTTGTTGGCGCACAGGGCACGCTAGCGCTTGTCACGTATAGATGAATGTGGCGGTCAAAAGGTTATTGCTTTGTGTGCCTAGGTTGCCTGATTTGAAGAACAAGGAGGCACTAAGCCTTTTTAAATTTGTCGTACAAAATTCGACCGCGATGGCCATTGCTCTTCCCAGATGCTCCCCGCGCAAGCCGCGCATCGCGCATTGGGGCGAACTACAATTTAAATACTAGTGTCTATGGTCAACTTCACCATCGCAATCGCGACAATTTTGATGAGTTGACACAAGCCAGTTTTGTAAATGTTTCACGTACCGAAGTAAAATAAATGAATAGTGCTCGAAATTTCAAGATCTTCACATCGCACTATCGAATTTTATCATGCTAAACAGCGACAATGATAAGATGAATGGACGGGAAATAAGCGCACGGATTTTGAAGACTATTATATTGAGCGCCGGTTCTCCACTAGCTTCAGTCATACTCAGCCTTTGCGATATGCGAGCCGTACGATACGACAATACAAACTTCTAATACATGTACACGTGTTCTTTTTTTGTCATGCAGTAATTAGATTCGCTATGTCTATTTTCCCGCAAATGTAATATGCATACTTTTAGCTAGGTAAGCTTAATTGAGTTGTTTTGTTAATTTTGATCGATTTGCAAGCGCTGGGCCCGTCCATTCCATTATCATCGTCGCTGATGCTAAACACCAAAACCTCTAGCTCGCTAAAAAGGAACTACAAATTTTAGCTGAATCGCTTCATCAACCTTTTTTTGTTAAGACCACTGTTAGAGGTCAGTTGTATCCACCAATATCATCGCAATGAGTAGAGTTACCCCGTAAATGCATGTAAACACTTATCCTTCATGCCATGTTTTTGCAGTAACTCGAGGCATGTATGTGTGAACTCTATGGGTCCGCAGAGACAGGCGAAGTGTGTGCACTGAACGCCACATTTCAATGGGTCCCTTCCAAGCACTTCTGTTAGCAAGCTACTGTCCACTCGCCCTTTGTGGCCTTGCCAGGATGAACTCGCGTCCGAGAGAACATTTGTGATTTTCAATCTGGAAAATGTAGGACATATTATACTATGCGCAGGTGACCTATTGGTACAAATTGCCCAATCTCCTTGTATGCTCTAGGCCAAACTGTCACATGTCTTTAACAAAAGTTTAATTCAGATACAAATATACGGTTTATACCTAAAAGCCGATCCGAGAAGTTTACTTTCTTTACACGTATATATGACGCTAGTTTGATATTATAAGAACGAAATTATTTTTTAACACATAATTAAATGAAAATGCTCAAAAAAGAACAGACGCTTCAGTCAAAAGAAAACCAAAGAAAATAATAATTACCTCTCGTCTTCATTAGCCATAACTTCGAAATTACTCTTGAATAAGATGTCCTCTTCCGTTTTATTGAAAAACATTAAATGCACCCGTTCACTGTAATCAGAAAAGGATTGATGTCAGTGATTTACTGAGATATTATCAGGGACCGCGGAAGTACTCCATGGCGAGGTTGGGGGGCAAACAGAGAAACCGTCTTTAACAGGTGTTAAAATTGGAGGGGGTGCCCCCCTGTTTGATTTTAGGGGGGAGGGGATTTAGCCCCCTCTGCCCCCCACTTTCGCGGCCGCTGGATATTATAACGACTTAGCCTATTATGTTATATCCACACCATTTAATATCTAGGTATATATATCAAAATGCGAAGCGAAGCGTAAGAAGTCTTTGCAACTGGAATAGTACATTATGATACGAGTGTGCTATGTTGGTCATTACACTAGAGGCGGTATTATGCGCGCGAGCCGCAGGCGAGCGCGATAAGGAAGCCGAGAGCGTAATGACTAATAGCACAAGAGTTCCATACGACTGTTTTCGTCACACTTGCGAGGAAAAAACAATATTTTTTTGATAATAATCAACCACACAGCGAAAACGTCAACAAACATTTGCGGAAAATGGAGCCCAAATCAGTAATGCGCGCGCAGGTTGACATTTACTTCAGCGGCATAAGAACTCTTTGTTGGTATTACAAAAAAACTGTAAGTATTACCCGGGTATATTAAGAGTGCTTCGTATACGTACGTCTAATTGCAGTCACGTACAAACTTGACTTTACCGGGTTATACCTATTATAGTACAAGTGCCGTAATGTAAAGTAAAAAGCACGCGTGTGTAATAGCTTGGATTATGAGCCTAAAAGCGATGTAATAAGATCTACTTTACGAGCAAGTGTGATGAAAAGTGTTTTTTCAACTAATCTTGACGAAGCATGGTTTACAAGTTACAATTTCATAGAATTTATCGCGAGGTCAATTTTTTTTTCGGAATTTGTGAGAATCTATCAACTACTACAACTGGGGGCACGACAAAGTCCAATTTTTTTTTTACAAATCATTCACAAATGCGTAAATAAGTAGGAAACAAAGATAGGTACACAATTTTTCATTAAATACGTGTATGCAAACTGGTGCACCGGAGAGTTTCAGGTGCGCCGAGCGAGCGAGCGGTGCGAGGTGCGGTGCGTGGTCGAGCGGCTGGTGCAAAATCCTCTGTTTCATTGACTACAACTATGAGTGTATTTAGCATGCAACTTACCACCTGGGGTTGGACCTGGAGAGCATGAACTTGATGAGAGCGAGCATTGGCGTGATGCCAGTGCCGGCTGCTAGGAGGTACAGTGTCTTCACTGATTTTAACTGGAATTAAATTAGAGAGAATACTTAGCAAATTTTGTATTACTTTTTGTATGGAATTGGAGGTTGCAATATTGATTGGAGTCAATGCCATAGTGGAGTGATGCAAGATGACGCGACACAAACTTTCAGTATTGATTTAAAGATTAAACTTGATTGTGATTTAAATTGTATTTATATTTAAAAATAAGAATTTAAATTAAATTCAAAATAATTTAAATTAGTTAATTTTATTTTTAATTCTGTGGCTCGAGCACGAAAACTTGTGAAAAAGTATTCGTATCGTAATCGAGAAAAACATATATGGGACTTGTACAGTAGTGACAGTGCCAGCCTAATAGCTCAGAACTTTCTCGCTATTATTACTGCTTGCCTTTCCAAAATGTTTACTTACATAGCTGGACGATTAAAATACCGATGTGTTCTCAGTTCTCAGTTCTCATTACAAAACAGGTGGTTTACCATCTCCAACCACACCATCACTTAAACGTCCGGTGAGCTATATGATCAAAAAACCTAGCCTGTCATTTTGTGTAATTTGTAATTTTTGAACTGTAATGTGCTGATATTTGTTACTGAACCTATGGTTCTACAGATATGGCACTGTAAAATTGAATTTAAAACATACCTTCTGCAGCTGAAAGTTTCCGTAAGGTCCAGATACGCTGACCGTGTCCCCAGGGCGGAGCGCCGCCAGGTGCGGCGAGAGTGCCCCGCGCTCGTACCGTTTCACGACCAGCAGCAGCGCGGGGCCCTCGCCGCCGGCCGTGGGGCCCCAACCTTCGCCCACTGGCGTGTAAGACCGCACGCATTCCGACCCTGGAAATTATATATTTTAGATAAGGTTAATTGCGAACAGCGCATTTTTCTATATAACTAATAATATTATAGTTTCTACATAAAATTTAACCAGGATAAGCCTTATAATAGTAGATAGCCAACAAGAGGCTAAAATAACCCACTATATTCTAGGGAGTAAAAGAAACGAGTTATAATGGGGTTTTAGCGCCTTGTGTTACACTCTACTTTTCACTACGATTGCGAGAAAATAAAGTAATCAAAATGCCGTCGAAGTCACAAAGAATTTATGCTTTGTGACTTTTGTATTGTGTCCAACTATAAATGAAAACCGTGAAAACAACATGTAAATATAGTCTTACATAAAGGAGGCCCCATTCGGCTTAGTCCATTCCGCTTAACCCTGTATAGGGACTGTTTTACGGTCGATGGTTGTGTACCGTGTGTGACGACACGTGACGAGCATTTGATAGAGCATTGTAGTCGTGCGTTGCATAAATATGACATTTAATCAACACCACCCTGAAGCGGAATCAGGCAGTTAGCTTGCTATTCAGCTAGGGACGTATTCCGATTACATTTCTTATTTGTTTGAAGCCTACGTGGGCTTTAGTTAAAAGGTTAAAGATGAGAAATAAAAGTAAATAGGTATAGCGAGGTAGAAGTGTAGGTAAGTAGTATAGTATAGGGGTCAATCTAGCTAACGGATTAGCTTCTAACAGTAGAATTGGTGGTCAAATGCGGGCTTCTTCGCCATAAAAAATAAACTAGTCAACAACTGTTTGGATGACCATAGCATAATTGGCAAAGCAATGCGGCTTCAACATATTGGTTTTTTTCCTTACTGACGATGGCGTAAACCTGAATCCCATTAAAACGTACTTGTGAAAGAAAGCCAAGTTCTACTAACAAAACTTGGAAGATAATAAGGTTTTTGGACGATTGCTTCGCAAATTAAAAAAAAGTGCTCTACCTGGTTACTAAGTTCTTGTTCGTCGCTCGGTACTCCACCGCACGTAAACATGCCGCGCGCGTGATCACGCCCACTATAGGCACGCACATCTTACACCCGCTTTACTCTTACCTTCCACTCTCCTGTGCACTTTAACATGCTGTCCGATAGGCACGACAACGGGCCTGGCGTGCGCCGCCACGGGTATCACGGTGGTGTCGTGGCTCACTCGGCCCACATCTTTCACTCGGCACTCTACTGCACGCAAACATGCCACGCGCGTGATCACGCCCACTATAGGCACGCACATCTGCCACCCGCTTGACTCTTACCTTCCACTCTCCCATGCACTCTGACATGGTGTCCAATCGGCACGACGACGGGACCGGCGCGCGCCGCCACGGATATTACGGTGGTGTCGTGGCTCACTCGGTCCACGTCCATCACTCGGCACTCTACCGCGCGCGGACACGGGACACGCGTGGCTTGGCCCACGATGGCCTCGCCGCACGCCTTCCACACGTTCGGCTCTTCTTTGAAAGCTGTGATCTGAAAATAGAATCATTAACGTTACAAGTACAAGTTTAATTTTAGTCAACTGCCGGGGGAATTCACTCTCTAGCGCAATGTTTCCTCCTAAAGTCCGTTGTTTCTAAAGTGTCCAATTATGTAAACATCAATGGCGGATTTGAACCAATTACAACTCTGTTTCATAATTAATCGCTGTTATTGGTTGTAAATCAGCCATTGTTGTTTACATTTAGTAGTGAGTTGTTATCAAATGTTAATTTTAAAATACCTACCCGATCTGTTCGTAATGTTCAGTTATTCAGCATTCCTCCTGCCTACTGTAATGAAGTGCAGTTTTACAATAAAAGAAAGTATAGGTTATAAGAATTTTAATCTCTCTCTTGTTGTAAAATAGATGTCCTACCTAGTGTTTTAAAGAATTTGCCTATACTGATAATTTCCTATATGGAAGTGGTAACCTTACGGATCCCTAATATTGAAAGTCAAAAGAAGAATATTTTATTAGAGAAATCTAGCCACCATGAAGACTTCCGCAGTAGAGATTGCTTGAAGCTTCCAGAAGCCGACACGTTCACTGGAGAGCTTCTGTACCAGATGCAGACACAACCATGGGACACCAGATTTGCTTGTAATTCTCGCAACCAGAAGTAGGCACGACATAGGACACCAGGGTTGCTCGGAGTTTCAGCTCCCCGAAGCAGGAATACGGGTCTTGGGGCAGAGTATAACAAACATGTAGACATAGTAAAGAATAAAAATAATCATAATTCTGATTGGATAAAGAAAACCCTTGTAAGTATTTTTTTTTTGGAATTTAGAGACAAGAAAGAGAGTAAAATTTGTGGATTTTTGTTGGGCGCCAAAAACTGTAATGAAGTGCAGTTTTAAAATAAAAGAAAGTATAGGTTATAAGAATTTTAATCTCTCTCTTGTTGTAAAATAGATGTCCTACCTAGTGTTTTAAAGAATTTGCCTATACTGATAATTTCCTATATGGAAGTGGTAACCTTACGGATCCCTAATATTGAAAGTCAAAAGAAGAATATTTTATTAGAGAAATCTAGCCACCATGAAGACTTCCGCAGTAGAGATTGCTTGAAGCTTCCAGAAGCCGACACGTTCACTGGAGAGCTTCTGTACCAGATGCAGACACAACCATGGGACACCAGATTTGCTTGTAATTCTCGCAACCAGAAGTAGGCACGACATAGGACACCAGGGTTGCTCGGAGTTTCAGCTCCCCGAAGCAGGAATACGGGTCTTGGGGCAGAGTTCCCCAAGAACTGGAGCTGGCAACCGTCTAGGGAATCTGAAATAATTTGTGGTGAGAAAAGAAAAGGAACAATGAAAGGCCTAAGGTTTGCCCAGTAAGAGATCAAATCGGACCAACTCGTCCAAAATTAAGTCTGGGTTAAATTTAGTCACGATAACCCCCAGGGCATAAGTATACTTGATCTCAGTACTAGTTGTAGAATCAGAATCCAAAAACAGAATCCCGCACCAGGGATGGAAGTCTCCCTTATATACGGATTTTGAAAGTATTCTAGAGCCATTTCTAAAATTCTCTGCAGCCTGAAATTTTGTTCACAGAGCGGAGAGGTCCTATTAATAATATAAAAGACCTTACCCAAAAATACTCCATGTAGTCGAGATTTCCAGGCAAACCTCTTTTCACGAAACTACATGGAGACTACAGACGGTCAAATTTGACAACTGTCAAGATTGACAGCGCTTTGTTTACCTAATTTTAAACCAATATTCAAGTAAAACCAATAAGTTATTTCACAATCTAACTACACCAGATGAACCACAAAAATTCGCTCTCCAATCGATGTAAGTTTCATGCAGATCGAAGAGGTACCAGGAAAATTTATTATTTCCAAAATTAATCCGAAAACGTCGATCCCGGCACCAGAAGAGCATGAAAGATTCAGCATGCGGACCCAAAGAACGCCCGTATGCCGACAAACCAGGAAAACATTGGTTCCTAGCAGGAGAAATCGTGTGAACACGAAAGAAGGAAAATTATAACAACTTGCCCTAAACATACAAGGTAAAAGAAGGCACCTAACTTTCTACAAGGGCCTAATCTAAGACGAACATCATGCCTCAAAAACGAGATGTGAGAAACATTATCCAAATAAAGAAAAGTAATACATAAAAGTGTGTTATTCAAGCATGTTCAGCTATTAGGAAGCTAAACACAGGAATTACCTATAAAATAGTAAGTCAATAGGTACCCGTAGGGAAGCATATCCCTACACTACAACAATGTGTCACTCAATAGTCCTTTGGCTAGAATGTGCCGTACATATAATGATTTAAAGAATCCCAGAGACATGTTTACATCTGGCTTTTACTCATTTAAACTTAATGTCAGCAAGTTGGTTATATAAAAATCTACATTTGTATCCTTAGTCATAGTCAACTACCGTTAATACCAATGTTTTTTTTTTCTTGTATAAGTTGTGTATGGTTTTAATTGGACTTTAGGTTCACAGTGCTCTATTTACTATGTTATTTTCTTGATATAAGATAGCCTTCAGTCTGTAACTGTACCTTATTAAATAAATAAATAAATAAATAAGTCTCATACATAGAGAGTTTTTTTAAAATTAAATTAAGTATGTCTAAATAGTTCAAATAAGTATGTCAATAGAAAATTACAAATCTTACAAATTTCAATAATGTAAAATAATACCTAATTTATCATAACCTATATCGTGGTTTGTTACCGCCATGCTCGGTATGGACTTTGGTCCAGTGCTGGACCAAATATAGGACAAAGTCCATCCTCTACGCAAAGAGTTGCAAGTAAATACCCCCAAGTAATATTTGAAGCTCGTTGCAGTTTAAGGACATACCCAGGGTATGTCCCTGGCGGAGGAACGGTTTGGTTAACGGTGGTAAGCATTCTGCGATCTCCAAGCCGCCTGCCAAGCGTGGGGATTATGGCAACACCCCTCTATTGGGAGGCCTTCGTCCAGCAGTGGACGTCTTATGGCTGACGACGAATATTTAAAGATTTCTGGCAGTTTTAGATAATTATTATATTAATTTCTATATCCAGTTTAGAGATTACGAATTCATTTCAGTACGTAGCTTCGTGGCGTACTTATTTTTTTACTTGATCTTACTTACTTTGATTAAGTATTCCCATAAGACCACCAAAGTTAGGCTACCTACGGACAATCCGGTAAATTTTTGGATGGGTGACCGTGAGTGGAATTTACAACTGAGTGCTACCGTGGGCCTGATAACACGTTGTCCTGTCGATCCAGTTGTTTACTCTATATTTCTATTACATCCGTCAAGATATGACACAGGCCTTCATGTGACACATGGCTGGCAACAGCCTGCTCAAACTAAACTTTTTTTTTGTATTTAGGAATACTTTGCGCGTTCATTGTTTTAAAGAACATATGTGTATAATTACTGAGCTAAGTAAGAAGTCGGCACGTAGGATATTATTTGACCGTATCGAGGGTCTCCGAATTAGTTGCAAGTCGGAGTTTGTATGTAAATTTGTTCGATTGCAACTAGCGAATCATTGATTCGATATTTATGAAATTCTTAAATCTGAATAATAATATATAATTAATAAATCGAATTCTGATATTAATAATTCGTGCAAATACAATTATCAAGTTCAAATATGAGCCAAATTGATCAAGGGGCTAGGAATATATATAGGGGTTGCGAGGTCTCGGTTCGCTGTGGACTACTTGTGTACATAGTAACTGGTCGTCTAGCTAGTTTAATTGAATAATGCTCTAAAACAAATTAAACCATTTTAGAAACAAATAGCCTATCACAAGGGCAGGGTACGGTAAGGTTGTCTGGTTTATCGTTGCGTTTTACTAATTGGCTGTCGTTATTGGATCTGCCTCGTTAACCAAAAAATCTAATCCTTCTTTTTTAATTAACTAACTACAAGATCAACAGTCAAATCTCTGTCCACAAATAAACGGTTATCTAGATATAAAATGGTAATTTTCATCACACTTACTCTTAAAGTGGATCTTATTGCATCGGTTTTAGGCTCATAATCCAAGCTATTACACACGCGTGCTTTTTACTTTACATTACGGCACTTGTACTATAATAGGTATAACCCGGTAAAGTCAAGTTTGTACGTGACTGCAATTAGACGTATGTATACGAAGGACTCTTAATATAGCCGGGTAATGCTTACAGTTTTTTTGTAATACCAACAAAGAGTTCTTATGCCGCTGAAGTAAATGTCAACCTGCGCGCGCATTGCTGGTTTGGGCGCCATTTTCCGCAAATGTTTGTTGATGTTTTCGCTGTGTGGTTGATAATTATCAAAAAAAAATGTTTTTTCCTCGCAAGTGTGACGAAAACAGACGTATGGAACTCTTGTGCTATTAGTCATTACGCTCTCGGCTTCCTTATCGCGCTCGCCTGCGGCTCGCGCGCATAATACCGCCTCTAGTGTAATGACCAACATAGCACACTCGTATCATAATGTACTATTACGTTCACAGCAGCGTCAATAAAAGTAAAACTTGGTGTAATGTGTAGTATACAATTTTAAGTTTACTTTAAAGAGAGAGAGAGAGAGAAATAGAGGGAGAGAGAGAAAGAGAAAGCGAGAATCGCGGCCGTCTGTTGAGTTATTGATTATTTTACTATTTCCATACCTACATTTGGTCGAGAGTGAATTTTTCCATGAAACAGCTGATTTCTATTCGCGAATTCAGGTTTCTCCCCATAGTAAAATGTGTCAATGATGAGTAGTACATAGACTCCTTTCACCTTAGTTACACCGTTCTGCGTAACTCTATATATTGTGTCGCAGTACGGAATCTTAGATGCGCAAAACCCGAGTCGCATATGACCAATAGGCTAGGCGACTGGTTTTTTTATTGTCCTATTAAAATGTGGCCCATAAATATAGCTGATTAATGAAATGAAAATGAAAATCTGATCAAAAATAAGCAACTTATAAGCATTTTAATATCATGCTAGACAGAGAGGCGAAACAGCAAATCGTGACGTCACTTCTCTGTACGCCATATAAATTATATTCTGACAAGTAAGGCGTGGCGTCATTTTTTGTTTTGTGGGAAAGGGACAGAGTTGTCTCTAACAAAAACTTTAAACGCTCATATATCAGAACATTATTAACCGATTTAAATTATTTTTTCCGTAAACATATTATATTTACTTAAATTCTTCATCAAAGCTATTGGTTTCAACGATATAAACATCAGTCATCTACCCTATTGTGTGTGAATTTCAACCCAGTCAAAGCGTTCAATCACAATGCCCTTTAAAATGAAATCATAAAGCACCCGTCAAATTACAAGTTCCATGAGGTGGAATCTCAGATGAACTCTGGAGAATGGAATTACGAGTAAGTCCCGACCGTAATAAAGTGCAGGCGAGGGATAGACAAGAGATCGTTAGGTCAACCACCTTCAAGTTAGGTACTTCTAGACTACTCGCCTAGTAAAGCGTCGCTTTAAACTCTCCTAATCTTAGAAGAAATATTTATATTTTCTAACATTCTGGCGTCTCAAGGCTACGCGGGATCGTAGTACGTAGCCCAAAAGAGCTCATAATCAGAGTATCTAATAATCCACTGCTGGACTTAAGACTGACCTCGAAGGGCGCTAATATCCACCACGCTGGTCCAGTTGCGGCTTGGTTTTCTCAGAACGTATGCAGGTTTCTTCCAGTGGCGGATTTACCAGCAGGCTGAGTAGGCTGGAGCCTAGGGCGGCATATTTTAGGGGCGGCAAATTGGGGGCAAATATTTATACTAAAAATACTATTCCTTTTGCTGTCTTAACTAAATCGAATCGTTGGGTTGTAAAAATAATGTAGGAACTGATCAATCCCCTAGTTCACAATCATGCTAATTACGGGAAAGGGATGGTATAATTCAGACAATAGTGCACAAATCATAAGTTACAATTTCACTGACATTAAATATTATTGTGAACGCGGGATATATATGTCGCTACGGACTACGGGCGGCAAATTTTTAAAGCCTACTAGCGACAAATGTGTAAATCCGCCACTGGTTTCTTCACAAGTTTCCTTCACCGAAAAGCCAATGGTATTAAAATCCGTACACTGCAAAGAGCTCTTTGGCACGGGGCTAGGTTTAAAGCCGCGCCCTCAGGATATCAAGTCGAGCGGTCTCCCGATTAGGATACTACAGCCACAAGTCAACCACTAAGGCCAACCTATGAAATTGTGAAAAAAAACAGCTGCCCCAAAGACAAATACAAGCTGTTGTTTTGCATCCCGACCAAATTTACAGAGGTAGATATACTCATCGTTATGAACAACTTTTACTATAGACAAACACTGAAATAGCGAAAAAAAACAGCAGTTCCATACTAAAAGTTCATTGCCTTGGACAAAATGTATGGAACAGCTAAATATTTTTTCGCGATTTCAGGGTTTGATTTTAGTAAATGTTGTTCATAACTATAAGTACATAAATAGTACATACCCTTCAGTACTGTTGAAACTTTTTGTTACACATAGTATAACCATCTTCTTGCTACACATTTTTTATGTATGGAACAGCTAAATATTTTTTCGCGATTTGAGGGTTTGATTTTAGTAAATGTTGTTCATAAATATAAGTACATACATAGTACATACCCTTTAGTACTGTTGAAACTTTTTGTTACACATTGTATAACCATTTTCTTGCTACACATTTTTTACACCAAACTAGTTAAGTCTTTGTACATGTGTGGGTCGGACCCCTCTATAAATTTGGCGGGGATGCAAAACAACAGCTTGTATAATTCAAACTCAACGACATGGCCGCAAGGAACAGCTGTTTTTTCGCGATTTTAACGTTAGTCCCTTATTAAAAGTATAATGATTCCAATAACCTTCTTTCGGCTTAGTACTTTCGCACCGCTTAAACCCGTATAGAAACGTGCCAAAGGAAACATTTCGATCGCGCCTCTATCCTCACCTCTATTTTCCCGCTCTCCGCGAAAACCCTCAACTGTAGTGGCTCACGTAACTTCGCCTCGGGGACTATTTTGAGGGTTCTCAGCCAGTCGTTCGTCGCCACTTCTATTAGGAGGAAGCCGTCAGCTATTCTCGCGCACCCGCCGGGGTTGGCGAGCGGGCCCGTGTATACATAAATCGTCAGCTTAGTGGACGTTTGGATCCAATCATATCGTAGCGGCTGCGGCGTGTCGGATCTTGTGTCAGCCTTTTTTGCGGGACTCGCGGCGGCTCTCCGACTTATCGAAACGGGCAAATCACTGGACTGTATTAAACTCTGCATGATTTTACTCGGCGGGCTTCCTTTGACGGTCTCCTCGCTTTTAGTCGCCATTTTCTTTCTGACCGGAGTTATACAGTTGGCTAGGTTTTCCATTGATTTCCGGACTAGTTCTTGCGCTTTGGATGGTTCTTTTAGACGATCCGATTTTGAGGATATGCTCGTGTTGTCGAAGAATTCTTCTGCGTCAGGCAGGTCGTGCCGTAGAGGGCCGACGAGGCATTTTGCTAGAAGCGAGTCGTAGTTGACCCAAGGATGTACTTTGTCAAAGAGCTGTGTGGCATCCATGCCTGCTCCTCGCATTAGCTCTTCCGAACCTGTAACGTATGACACAATTTCATATCTACCGGTACTAGGCGTCATAAATTTTGGATTTACGGACAAACGAACATACATGCTTACCTCCAGGGTGGTAAGGTAGATAATGTGTTATATTGTAGACTCGCCCACGTATCGCTAACCAAGCATCATCTGAAAGGTGAATAGCATTGGTTAAACTGAAGAACGCATGCTGCAAGATATACAATATATTTTCAGCGGAACATCTTTGTATTTGTAGTGTAACTAAGTACCTGCTCCTTTTCTTTCTTGCGTCGATTCCCTAATACTGGAATTTTCGAGGTTCTGTTTTCAATCTTACTACGTTTACATCAAACAACATCCTTACGAAGCCAATAGCTTACAATGTGATTTGAATAAATTTTATAATAGGATATTTAATAAATCGTGGCTCTCTGCTTTCAGCAAATGAAACCATTTTTGAACTTTTTTAAGGCAAAAAAATATATATCGTCGATTTTTAAATGATCTCAAAGTATGTTATAGCTTTTTTAGTGGTTATCATATCGCGCGAGCACCTGCTAGCACGCGATGTGTGATGGAGGACACATGCCATAAAAAGCCAAAAAAGTCGACTTACTTCTTGATTATAGAATATATGTAGACTGCAGGTACCCATCAGCCAGAAAACGTCCAATGCTGGACGAAGGCTTAATAGGGAGGTGTTGCCATAATACGCTTGGCAGGCGGCTTGGCGATCGTAGATTATTCACCACCGTTGACGGAAAGGACGCTGCTACCCGTCCTCCGGTGGTCCTGGTTGCAGTTTTAGAACATACCCAGGTCCAACCTGAGATATTAGATGTTAAATCTCTTCATACTCAGTAATTTCTCTGATAACATTCAGTCAACCCTTCAAACCGGAACATAGTAATGCTTGCACACTACTCTTGGCAGTTGAATAACTGGCAAAGGTGTTATTATATTACTTGTAACCTACTTACGTATTACGTATATACCTTGCGTAATAGATTACTAACTTTCTTTATTGTGAGTGGCCAGTTCTTTAGGTGAGACGGCGCGCATCCTCCCGCCTACTCCGGTTAGGTCCTTCCCAGAATTCCCGAGCCGGATCCAGTCCATCAAACTGTGGCCTGGCTGCAGCGCGCATTTGTTACGGGGGTTGCCTGGAAACAAACATATGGCGAGTTTAATTTTTTTTAACACATTGAAGTACGCCTTTCGGCTCTTACTCGCCAGTACAAAGCTACAATGCAATCCACGGTGACGTAAAGACTATATACCGACTTAGAGGAAACTGCTTTTCTCTGTGGTAAAGGACTAATACAACTTTATTGCACTACCAAGTGAAAAGGTATTAAAATAATAGTTAACCCAGAGTATGCTAACTCATCAGATTTTTTTCTTGTACTGTCCGCAAACTTTGAATAAAATAATACATGTTAAAATACATTAAAGACTCGTTAGCGTAAGGGTCATCCCACACGTACCACAACCACACCACATCGCAGCGGCAAAATGTGGTGACGCAGTGGCTACGTGTGAATAGTGTCGCTGCAGCTTTTTGCAGTTGCGTTGTGGTACCGACAAAATTACGATGTGGTTGCGTTGTCGCTAGCAGTTGCGATGTGGTTGCATCGTGTGCAGACACAGTTCAACTCCGGGTTTCATAGAGCGCACACTGTCGTTGCGTCGACGCAGCGTTGTATCTGCGATGTGGCCGGCGGCTATTTCACTGTGTAGCTGGTGGTTGCGATGTGGTCGGTTTCAACCACGCGGTCGGTAACGACGGCAAAATGTGGTACGTGTAAATTCTACAAAGTATTCATTTTCAATACAAAATATGCGCCCGACCACGTGTTGTGGTTGTGGTTACGGTGTGGTTGTGTGGGTTGACCCTAAGATTTATTTTCGTAGCAATCTTCCCAGGTGAAAATATTGCTGGTTAGAATTAATCAGCTGGTCAGTCTGAAAGGAGGAGCAACCTGGTCATTATATTTATTAATTCTTTAAGAAACGCTGGCTCGAAACATAAACAAAATTGATCTAAATCGGTTTTCCGAACAATCGGAGTAATTTACCGAGTGCTAAAAGATAGTAATCGATAAACAACTTTACGGTTAATATTTATGAGTTTACGTTTGTACGTGGAATAATTTTTCTACGTGAATTATTCAACGATCCGCGCTTGCAATCTTACTTTATTGGAATTTGAATTTCGTTCTGTCGAACAAAGAAGACATTTTCGTGACTAAAATGACTGGATTACACGGGGCTTCATAGCGAATGATTCGTATAATACTTTTTGTGTGAACGAATTAGTGCTTAGAACCCGATCCTATTTACTAAGCGACAAGTGTAATTATTAATGTTAACCGATTAGTACTAATAAGAAGTATGAAGCTCGTGTAATCTATGCAGTATGCTTAACACAAAAATATCGAAAAATCATAATTATAGTAATGCCTAAGAAAAGAAATTGAAATTAACTTATTTGTCGCTGTGGTATTCTTTTCTGGAATATGCACTGTTATTTAATATTTTGCGAAGAGGATACTTTACTATCAGTGGGTATTTTCCAAAAGAGACATTCTGCGACAAAGCCAACCGGGCATTCAGGAAGGTTGGAGATGGCTCGGCTTTCTCATGCACACTTCCTGATAAAACCAAGCTGTCGGTTATTTTTTATGTTGGGGGCGTTTCACCCAGGGGCGTAGCTAAAGCTATATAGCTTTCCTTAAGGCACTTCGTGCCTACCGGATGTCATAGTATGACAGTATTTTTTTACCGACTTCAAAAAAGGAGGAGGTTCTCAATTCGACTGTTTTTTTTTGTATGTATGTTACGCGATTACTCCGTCTTTTATGTACCGACTTTGATGATTATTTTTTCGTTTGGTATGCCATACTTCAGAGGTGGTCTCATATACATTTTATCGAAATTGAATCAGCACTTTTTGAAACATATACAAAAACTAAAAATATATACATTGCGGGCCCGGCCGTGGTGGACTTCTCGTTTAGTTCTGGTGCTTCGGTACGTACTTATTATTTATTTTAATTTTGACCTATGTAATGAATTATAATCGATGTGATGCAGGAATGTAAATTTAACATTAAAGAAATAATATATACATAGATGACGTTATGAATGTTGCTCGCCCCTATCTGCAGGCGCTTGACACAATTTGTTCATACCCACAACTAAACTCTTGGGACCGTTGCATAAACAAAACACAAATACATCCTACAAAAAAAGTAAAGTTTTTTTTTTGGATTAAATACGAAAACTGACTTCAAGACTGTACGTACTACATTACGTAAAAACATAAAATAAAAAGTTAAAGAATATAGTTTAAACAACAACACAATTCACAATTTATAATCAGGTATATTTGGACTCGGTGCCAGCTAATCATTTTATTTGTTTTCAATTGAGAATACGAAAAGCTGAACATCAAAGTTTGTGGACATTATCAATTATTTCAATAAAAGGAAAATTTAAAATTTTGGATTGTTTCGGAGACGCATTTTGTGAAATTTTAGACTTTTTATACGTAATGTAGGTTATGTTATAATATTTAGTAAACATAAAGCATTTTTTTTTCGTTCTTGGTCAACCCGTAACTTTTCTGTGCTATAAGATATACTTCAAAATAAATTGGACGTAAATAAATGTTTTCAATAAAAGATTATAGCGCCAAAGCGATTTTTGCGATCTTAGCAATGCCTCATTAAACGAACACCCAGCCAGTAGTAGGTAGGAACTTAAATAATACCACCAACCTCTGTTCATTTCGCAGGTGGGCTATAGTGAAGCTTCTTTGATCTAATAATAAAGTTCAAAACAGTTTTCGCCACCCTAAATTAGACCCAGACAATTTCGCCAGGAAGTTTTATAAGGCGTCGGATGTATTTATAGCTTTTTCTTAAACGTAATTAAAATTTAAAAGGAGTTTCCTGTACCGTAAATTTTTATTAGCGAATTTCAGCAGAAATTGACGCAGAACGTAGGAAGAATAATAGCCGTACTTACCTACCTTGCGGCAGGTAAAACCTCCTTTTTAGGTAAGTAACCACTTCCAATCCTGTCCGGAATCCGGCCTGCGATTTTCCATAAAAACGTTTTCTCCTATTTTCGTCCAGCATAATGCCTCTAGAGTAATATTTATTTATTTATTAAAAGTAAGTAAGTTCGTATAGGTTGAGTGGCCAGCCCTAGTGTCAAAGTTAATGTGCTGCCCGAAGGCCTCTGACATGGCTGACGGTTGTTGTTATAGAAACTAGAACAAACAACCGGGACCAACAATTTAACGTGTCATCCGACCCACGGTAGCGCTCAGAAATAAATGCCACTCACGGTCACCCATCCGAAGACTGACCGGACCGTCCGTTGCTTAACATCGGTGATCGTTTAGAATCACCTAGACAAGCTACGCCACGAGCGCTACAACTCTACGCTACGCTATTTATTCAAGGTCTACTAATTAACATGTCTCTGTCATTTCCTTTTTTTTCAGCAACGAATTGCTAAAGAAAATGCTCAAGATACTTATTCGTTTTTCCTTCTTTACAATTAATAGTTATGTTTTTAAAGCTTAAACAGGAAGAAAAATTATGACCTCCGGCAGGACTCGAACCTGCATACGAGCAGTCGCTATGGGCTATGAGCTTTAAAAACATAGAAATACCATAAGTGTGGAATCACTTCATACAAAAATATTCAAAATTAATAGTTAATCAATCAATGAATCTCCGAATTTTCCAACTTTCACTCACCACTCACCGTCTTACTGTATATCGTCACTCCTACGAGTCCCAGAACGCCCTACACTACCTACGTTTGCCGATTCGTGATTTCTATTCTACCACACGTTTTTGTAGTGGTAGGACTTTACTGCAGAATCCACCTGGGAATACCACAGCTTTACCAGTTATTCAACCGCCAAACAGTAGTGTGCATGCATTACTATGTACCGGTTTGAAGGCCAATGTTACCAGACAAATTACTGGGTATGAAGAGATTTAACATCTAATATCTCAGAGTGACGAGCACAGTACAGTGTGGCGCAGGA
This sequence comes from Erannis defoliaria, assembly GCA_905404285.2. Taxonomy (NCBI): domain Eukaryota; kingdom Metazoa; phylum Arthropoda; class Insecta; order Lepidoptera; family Geometridae; genus Erannis; species Erannis defoliaria. The sequence goes on from FR990084.1 coordinate 9,270,253, forward strand.
TTGTATTCGCAATTTCACAATTCTAGCACTGCTACTGTTATGGACAGGCGTGAAGCTTTACCACCAGGCGAACTTATCGCTCGTCTCGTCACTCGATAGCATAAAATAAACGTATTAGGTTCTTCCGTCTGCGACAGATATTTTGACAGACTCGTTGCCTCTTTAGCTTGCTTTTGTCTTTTATTTCGAGGAAATTCAAACCTACTTCTGCCGTAATGATCAGATCAGTCTTTAGATAATGCCAGTAGGCCTTAAGAGTAGACAAGTTGGTCACTTCTCCATAGAAACGCGGTAGTATTACTACTCCACTATGTAATTTTGTAGGTCCAAGACTAAGTATTATATCGATTAATCTCTTCATTATCTAGGATTGTAAATTATTACGAAAGTAAAAAGTTAATAAACATGAAAGTTATGAGCCAGGAATCATCTTGTATTTTAGCTCAATTTTAACGCCACATTGGACGTAAATAAATAACATAAGGAATACGAAAACTCTAAAATAATTTATCAAGCGGCATAGTTTAGTCCATAAACATTTCAAATAACTTAAGTTGGAATAAATTAACTCAGAGTTTATTCAACCACATTACTGCAGCCAAAGGTCGACAAAAAAAAATTGCGCGCTCATTTATCTTTCTTTCTCCCTTTCCCACAGTTTGTTTGATGAAGAGAGCATACTTTTTAGCCGCGCCCACCGATGTGTTCGAGCCGTCAACTTGTCGATCCTTAAAGTGTCACATCACACCTCACGCATCTACGTCCCTGACTTAAGATTAGGTACTTAATTAAATGTAGTTATATTTGTTTATATTTGTACTGATAACCGATGGGGAAGACAGGTTCTTGAGTGGCGGCCTCGAACCGGAAGACGCAGCGTAGGTGCGGCCTCCCATTAGGTGGACCGACGACATTGTAAAAGTCGCGGGCAACCGGTGGATGCAAATGGCAGGTTGTCGTACAGTGTAGTGGTCTAAGGGGGAGGACTTCGTTCAGCAGTGGATATCTCTGGGCTGATGATGATGATGTTTGTTCTAGTTATAATTGTGGATGTGAATAATTTGTTTCCGGATCACACGGCCGGTCAACGCTTCCAGAATAACAATACAAACGTCGGGGATGAAGCCGAGGACAGATCGATAAATCACGGATTGCTAAAGTTCCGCTTCCGACCTTGAAACTTTCGCTTTTCCTTTTCAGATGTCAATTTACCTTTCTACCAGGAATATTGTTTGGAATTCAAAACTAAGCTGGAATGTACAGGATGATTGTACGATGGGGCATATCCTTCTATACAGAGATATCGGTAACCTGCACATAACCTCTTAAAGACGTCGATGGGACATCAAGACAAACAACTTTTGTTCTACGAGTTTTGCTAATTCAATGATTTTTATTTCCATACAAAAATAAAAATAAAATGAATCTACAGGTCTAAATCATTTTAGTTCTACGCAAGCTATAGGCAGTCACAGTTCAAGCACCGTGCCACACCGTAGCACAGTAAACTTAATAGTACCACGTATTAGTAAACTTAATAGTAAAACAAACAAAAATAATTTTCATGAAATGTATTATTATGTTTTCGCCAAAAGTCGTAGAACAACAGTTGTTTATCTTGATGTACTAAAGTCACCCTTAAGAGGTTGTGCGCAAGTTACCTATATCCCTGTATAGAGGCTATGGACTACAATTTAAGAAATACTAAAACGTTTTATTATCCAATTGCTTTGGCAACCCCTATTAAGGAGGAGGCCTTCGTCCAGCAGTGGACGTCTTTGGCTATTGATATGATCCAATTAATTATCTCTTATTTCAAATTTTACTATGAAAGCTGACGTAGTTTTCTCTCTGTTTTGTGTTTGTGTGTCCGTGTTGTTCTGTTCTGTATGTTTGTGGTGTTTTGTGATTTTCTGTGGTTCTGCTTTCCAGTAAAAACATTTATAGTTTTAAAAAAAACTTTTTTACCCTCAAATAGCGATTACTAAAATGCGCCTTTAAAATTACTTATTTCTGACTTTTGTTATAAGTAAGAGTTTTGAGTATCCCAAAAAAGTCCGTAAAGGGAAGTAAAGGAACAATCATCTTGTATTATTACGAATTTAAATTCCATGGAAAAAAAAATGATATCTATTTGCAGTGGAAAAGATGGTATAGGAAAATGTCACGCCAGGCATTTCTGAAAAACTGTATGTTGATCTTGGCTTGTATACCTGGTATACCTACTACACACTACCTGTAGTCTTGGTATTAAAATGTATAGCTCCATATTTTATTTGCAAGCTCAAAATTACATTGTTTGCCTCACGCTTCTGTTCATTCAAGAAGCCAATTCAACCCTCCAAGGGCATAACGGCGATAAAAAGATTTTCCTGACGAGAAAACACTGGTGAAAATAAAAAGATACAAATTTCGCTTTACATTGTATATTTACTCCATTAGCTTAGCAAGTAAAACAAGAAAAAGTCCTGACACATCCGCTCTCCCCTTGCGGCCGAATTCCGATCCCTTTTCCCCAATTTGCCGAATCGTTTACCTGTAAAATGGTATTATTTCCTTCCTGATCTAGGGAAATTTTATTAACCTATCAAAACAGAACGTGCTCCTATCAAAGTCGTTAAAATATCGCCTGCAATCAAAGTAACAACAACATTGTTAAAAAATAAAGAACAAGAATTAAGTTTAAAGAATGCTTCATATTTTGCAGAAGGCTAGACGCTTCGCTTTTATGGATCGTGTAGTTAATTAATCCAAGTACAACGTTAGAATAAGAGCTACTTAAAACAATAATGAATTGAGTGCAGCGATGCAAACTGCCCTATAGAATCAGCTGAGTAGGTAAGTTTAATTACTGGTAGAGACTGCAAGCTAACTAAGACAACGTAGACAGTTATGGATAGCTCTTGTTTGACGCAGAGTGCTCCACTAAAAGATTAAGAAAGATTATGATAGATAAGTTCCTGCCTTCAAGGAAAAGTGGTAAGTAGGTACTTAGCTGAGATCTAAAAAATGGAAACCTTGACATTTGTAAGCCAGGTAAAGCAAAGTAAGAGGATTCCAAGGGATTAGTGAGTTGAGCTTTCGTAGTGCATAGTTGTGGAGACTGATGAAAGCGTTTAGTCTCAGGATTATAGAATTTTAGTAGAAAATTAGAAAATAAAAATCTATGAGAAAAATTTACCAAGCTATACGAGCAGCTGTATTACATGCATCTCTAAATTACATTTTTATCATGACTATAACTATACGAGAGAAAAGCTAATAGTTTATTATTTGACACATCACTATAACCGGATAAAGTCTTTTTTAAATCTTTTATTTAGAGATTGAGAAATACCTGTATGTTAGGATCTTAATCAGTGATCAAATACCCAGCCAGAGCTAAATCCTCCAAAATATTAACGAATAGTACACAATACTTGCTACATAAACACTCTTTGCTACAGATTACTCTTTCCTTCTACGTCGAAACTAAAAACTAGTTAAGATTAGCAGATTTACCTCACTGCAATAGATATCCAATAGCGTTTATCTTCAAATTAAATTTCGTGTTCATTCACCAAACACATGCTCCCGGCCGAATAGGTTTAGAACCTTAAAGGTTTTCCTTACGGCAGCTCGAATGAACACGGGAACTACCGAGTACCCGTTCTTTTACGGGTTTTCTGCGCAAAGTGCCAATCTAACTTTTTGTTCCTCTAACGTAAGCGAGAAGTACCTCTATCAGATAACAATGTAAGACGGGTCACACACGATGAAGATGCTATAATATTTCATGTTATCTTTGAACATAATTTCAATATACAAAATAGCTACATACAAAACAAATAACGAACAAATGACGAAGATAATATATATTTCGAAATTGTATGGCGAGTGAATATTATAGCATCTTCGTCGTCTGTGACGGCTTTAAAGTACTAATAATGTTGCGTGCGCTAGAAAGCTGGCGCGATAACGTGTAGTATATAAGCAGTGCTGGAATTGTAAAGCGAAAATTTTAAGATTGTATTCTTGAATAACACATTTTTATGAGCTCCTTAGTAAAACAAAGAGTCCTTAAAGTTGTGGCATCTCAGAGTCGTACCTAGTGGTAATAACTTTATTTGGAGCGATTACATACTAAAATATAAAATATAAATGGGGACGTTTATTACACACAGCGCCATCTAGCCCCATACTAAGCAAAGCTTGTATCATGGAAACCAGATAGCTGATAGAATACGTATATACATATTTTTTTCGTAAATACATACTTATAATACATACTACACCCAGACACAGAACAAACATCGATGTACGTCATATAATTTTTTGTCCTGGGTGGGGATCGAACCCACGCCCTACAGCTCTGAAGGCAGACATGCTACCAACTGAGCTATCAGGCTGTCATATTGTTTAATCAAGTCGTTTAAGAGCAGTAGTTTGACTCGGACGCGTCCGTGTATTCAATGCTTACTGACACTGACAGCGATGATGTGATGAAGGGTGGAGCACGCTCACCTAAGAAGTACATAACGACGTTTTTCTTAAACAACCCTAGATTTTCCTTAGAAGGGAAGACAGACGCTGGGAAGGAGTTCCATACCTCTGCAGTTCTTAGTTCGGTCTATAAAAGAGAGAGAGAGAGAGAGAGTAAGTAATGAATAACTTGAATAGATTTCATGGTATATCTCATTCAGCTTTAGAATAATGATTGATCGCAGTAAAAATATGCTTGAAACATACATGAGCGCAGCCTTAAGTTGTGGTTATGTTGGCAAGTGTTGGCCTTGTTTAATGATAAGTCCATTAAACAAGGCCAAAAGCCAATTAGCGGAGCAAAATATATATAGTAGTATATAGTAGATTCGTGCGTGTCCTGATTCGATATTTGCGGTTTCAGACCCATTTTTAATTTATTACAAACATACCTAATATAAATATTTTTTCAATACTAAGAAGTTCGAGACAAACTATATTATTTACAAGTGAGTAAATTTTCGTGCTAAATTTGTAAAAAAATGACTTACTTATCTAAAATGTTTAGAAAGATTACAAAAACGTTAGTTCACTTCTCATATCTTATAGAATACAATTTTTTTTTTTGGGAAAACACTAACTCATAAAAACCGTCAAAAACTGCTATGACTGCACGTGGTTTCTAAAACAGGGCCCATAAAGGTAGATAGCCGATGTTAGACAGCAGGGAATTGCCCCATTAACTCGGCCGTGTCTCGAAATTACGTGTAAATCAATATTGACTCGATTAATCCGACACAGCGGCACGTGTTGACTCGAAATCGGGTGCCTTTAAGTCCTTAACCGCCTCACAGCGACCCCCACCAATTTGCGTTACCCTCTTAATTACAATAACCTACTTGTTAGGAAGTAATCACGTCGACATTAATGGTTTCCGATAAATGTTAGGTAAAATGTCAAAGCAAAAGTTCTAGAGACCCGTCAATGTACCTATAGTTCGCTACGTAACTCTTGGTCGAGAAATTCACACTCGGATCTTTAAATTTAAATGAAACGGTTAGGAACTTGATTAGTTTAAGTTTTTACAGTACTATTTTATTTTACACCGCGGGGGTTAGTTGGAATAGGTAAGCAAGAAGTACAAAATGAAGACAACAAAATATACGACGTAAAACTTTTTAGAGCGAAAAATGTATTAGACAGATACTTATGTATGTAAATAATATAAAGAAAAACTTTCAACGTAAAAGAGCGAAACATTAGTGAGATACCTAGGTGTTCTTTAGGTAAATAGTTTATTGGCTACCTAGCTTGTACTTTAGCATGAGCTACAATTTGTTATAGGTAGAGGTTACTAAACAGGGTATACGTTCCTGCCCGACAAAACCCTCCAGGTTAGACTCTAACAGCTCTGTTTTTTGAGTACTTATACCCCATATAGGTCTCATCTTGCTACCCGATGAGGTAGGGTTACCGACGTCGGTTATCTGAATTTCACTGTAATATGTGTAAGAATAATCTTCTGAATACAACTCTCAAGCCGCGTAGGACAAAGATACACATTAAATTGTTTAAATACTTCATCAGAGTTTAATTAAAATAGTTAAATTGGGTTCAGCATAAACAAATAACAACAAAGTTTGCGAGGACAGTTACAGTGGTTATATCTGTTTTGATTCTTGATCTTTGTAAAGTTTGCCAACAGAAAGTGATTTCATATTCACATAAGCAAATGTTTCTATGAAACGATTCACGTAAAATTTAAAAATTTAAAAGAATTAGCGTTGAAGGTTAAATTTGTCTTTCATTTGGTATTTACTCGAACTCGTAACGAATGTATATATTTACGTATAAAAGTAGTGTTACTAAAGTAGCTTTGGAAGAAATTCTGACAGAATACGTATAGTACGTGAGCTTACAACGTTATATTGGTATAGAAGATCCTAGACAAATTGACTTACATGCTTTCAGAAAATATCGTTTTTATTAGAAAAATGGACGTCCGACTGTTTGCACTAAGTTAGTAAATACTAGAGTAGACTACAAATATTATGACAGTATATTCTGTGTGTACAAGAAGATTCGAAGGATGTTTAAAGATCCAGTTGATAAACTTCGGCTACTAGGCTAGTCAATATTCAAAGCGAATGTCAAAGTTAGGGTTGCCAGCTCAAAGCTAACAGAGATGGCTGGGGAACACAAACAAACTTTGTCTAGGTAAGGGAAATGTTTACCAACTTGGCCATTACATTTGGATTTTTGATGAAATTGCATTATGTATTCATGTAGATTAGAGAGACACCTGAACTAAGTGCGAAGGCTGGCTATTCACGAAGGGTAATTTGGTTTGGTGCTGTTTACAAAACACCCATTTAAGGGAGGAAAATTCTCCTTTGATTACTTAATCTCATGTTCTCGAAACATTAATTTTCTCGCGACGACAATGTTGCAAAAATATTACGATTGGGATAAATTCTCCTGGTGTTTTTACAGCATTAAACAGGCAGGGTCAGTCTGTGGTGTTTTATAATTAATGAAGGGCTTTCGTATACCTACGCTTACAAAAAAGGCAAAAGTACACGTCGTAAAAGATGCAAGAAGAAGACTTTAATAAGCTAATTTTAAAAAAAACACGATTTTACAGCAAATATACGCAATTTCGATTACTTGGATGAGACATCATTTTCCAGTTATTTTGAATTAAAAACCAAACTACTGAACCGATTTTGTTGAAAATTCTATGGGATGGGAGATAATTATATGAAAGTATAGAATTTAAAAAACCAGTTCATAAATGAGTGAGGTAACAAACATTAAAAAAACAGACTACCAAATTGAGAACCTCCTCCTTTTTTGAAGTCGGTTAATAAGGGATGGCAGAATAGACGTATTGTTAGAGGTTGTTTCTATTGAATATAGACATTTTGCCCAAGGTCACTGAACTTTTTGTATGGAGCAGCTGATATATTTTTCGAGATTTCAATGCTGGCCCCATAGTAAAAGTTGTTTGTTTCGATGTACAGAATATGCCCTTAAAAAGATGCTAACTGATTAGAACTAACCCTGTATAGGTCTCTCACATCGTTGTATTTACTAAAGTGTTTTTAAAGTGGCTGTCAAGCCGAGCTTTACGAAACACAGATATGAATGAATGTTTAGAAAATAATCTCTACAAAGCACTGCTATCTGCAGCGCACCCACATGGAATGTGTGTAGATAAATTTATATGCATACAAAGTGGAAAGGCTTCTGTGGAGTTTTTGTAGCTCTTTGTGCCTTTTCAGCCTGATGTGTGAACGGTTTTTCCATTTCCCAGGCTAATAAAAGAAAGATCTTTTATTGTGAAAAGAAAAAGGCCCGTAAGTATATAAGAGAAACTGTGAGATAAGAGCTCTTTATTAGTGTCCCACGGGGCGCCGCGCCGTAATGCGAAATGTTTGTACCTATCGGGTATAATTCATATTATCATACTTGCAATCATTTTATTTTACCATACATAAAAATGGGATAAAAACTTTAGGTTAGTACCAACTTAACAGTCTACTTAATTATTTATTTCGTAAACTTTGGATACTAAGTACGTGCTCGATGTCAATTTGCTTTAAGTTACAAATATTCTATGAGTAATTAATTCATTAATTTATAATTAACTAGATGTCGCCCGCGACTTCGTCCGCGTACGGAAGAAATTCGGCCCGCTCCCAAAATTTACCACTTTAAATCTTCCTGAGCAATTTTTTACGCCCCCCCAAAGAACTTTCATACAAACGTTAACCCCTCCCTCCCTTAGAGGTCGAATTTCGAAAATTTATTTTCTTAGTACACTGAATACACCCTCTAAATTTCTGTCGTGAATTCGGTTCTTTTATACAACAGTTCGAAGGTCAACTTCCACAATATCTATAACAGACAGTTTGTTCCCAACAAAACATAGGTAACTAACCTTAAACATGTTTGCTAAATCTGTACAAAAGCAACACACTGTTTGAGCATTAATTTAACAATAACACACGGGTTGAACATTACCTCAAATTCTAAAGCAAATATTGCCGTATTTGCAAGTTAAATAAAGGGGTAACTGTACACCCAAAGCTAAAATATGAAAGGAAAAGCCTTCAGTGGTTTATTAAGCGAACACTCGAAAGTTGTCGACGGAACCACAGCACTAATGAGGAGGATATCCCAGCCCCGTCAGTTGGAAAACTGCTCAAGTTGCTTTTTCTCGAGAACCTGCACGAACGGACAAAGTAAAGTTCACCGATATAGATTTACTCGAGCAAGGTTTCAGTAACAGGAACGGAAAGGAAAATGAAGCACCTCCGAAATTCTATTTGAATAAACAATAAAGACAATGGAATTTCACTCACAGGATGAGAGCACTGCGAGATGAGCCAACGTATTCAATAAAGGAGCCTATTTTTACCTTTGGCAGACCTATCGACCTACGTATGTGAATAAAAGATGAACTTGCAAATGGAAGCCGACTCTTATCTATATGTGTAGTACCTATCTTACATTCGAGGTTTAGCCTGTTAGGACAAGGTTACACGAAACTGTAGTATTAGATACCCAAAAAGGAGTGCATTTAACTATTAGACCGACTTTGAAATCGCGATTTAAACAGCTTTTCCTTAACCAATGTCGAATGCAATTTACACATACATACCATACTTGGCTTTGTTTCTTTTGCTTGATGGTTTACAATGTATTTGATTATAGTACGAATCGTTCAATGAAACAAATGTATACCGCGCGCGGTAAGAATAGTGTAATAGAGAAAAAAACTATAGGCAGTGTTTTTTCTTTTTATGCATCGCACTTTGTGCATTCTGCCAGTGTCAAATATATGCAATTTTCTAGTTTTTGGTAGTATTAGGTCAAATAAGTCATAAAAACACAAAGTCAGTTACACAAATTCAGTCACGGTCAAGTCCAAGTCATGTGCTAGTAAAGTCATGGCGAGTTTACTAAGCTTTACTGTGCTACGGAGCTAAACATGGGCCATTTACACCGCGGTATGCACCTCACAGGGTATGAAACGCCCCAGTAGGTACCCAAGAAAGCACTAACATTAATTGGAAAAACTTTCACAATTTTTTTCTGAATAATATTATACTCTGATTCGTTTTCAGTTTCTACAATGATAAAACGTGAAATTCAAAGCAATGTTTATGGATTTGATCAGATAGTGTATGTAGGTAATTAAGTTCCGCCGGGTTTCGCCGATTGCGAGCCGCCCAGCCCGGCGAAACGAGCTGTGTTCAATTTAGGCTCCTCCAAAACGGAAACTGTCGAGCGAAGCCCTTTTTGCTCATACCTTGATTACGCGGTACGAGTAAAATACCGAGACAGTAAAACGTCAGCCGAGTGAGTGATGTGGGCGAGTAGCGAGTAGTGTTTACACGTGTAATTTAACTATGCAGCGAATCAGTAGCCAGTTGTTTTGACGTGGCACTACACATAAGCGGGGCAATGGACCCTAAAAAATTATAAGGGCCTCTTTCACCATCTTCAAGTAAAGTGTTGATTAGTTACTTTCCGATTAGTGCTAATTGCCGAGTAGATGTCCTAAGTAACTTGTTCCAGTTTCACAAACAAAAACTAACCTTCAAGTAGCAACTCGCTGATTAAGCAGAATGAATGTACGGAAACGTTCATTGTTCACTCAGTTTCGCTTCCTTTACTGTCACAAGTGTCAAACGTCAACATTTTATAATCAAAAATAACCTCGTGTGTGTGGATTTTTGTGTCGTGGTATTAAAATTTGAATCAGATAACGTTTGTACTTACTTACATTATGTACTTTTAGGTAAAATTTTATATACATCACATGGGATGGACCAAAACATATTAAAAAAGTCAGCTTTTTGATTATTATTTTTTATCAGCTTGATTGTCTTTTTTAGACGCGAGGTAACGCCTCGCGAAAAAGTATTTTTCATCAAGATCATCAAAATAATCAACACGTTAATAACACGAATTCTCGGAACTCTTCGTGAGGTATGAGAAAATTGTTACAAATCTTCTATTTGATCTTCATTTAATTCAATGATATCCATTTTTAACGTATATTTGAGAATTTCTTGAACACAACCGCAGGTGCAGCAGGTACCTACAATGACAATAGACATAACTGTATAATTTGTCTTACTCGTCGGTTAAGCCCGCTAACGGGCAGATGAAGTAACGAGTAACTTAAAGGCCAGTTTATGTAGCGATTAGCTCTACTCGGACATTATGAAACTGGCACAGCATGTTACTTACCACGTTAACCGGGGAGTAGCTTACTCGGGACTTTACTTAGGGATGATGAAAGAGGCCCTAAGACTCACAGCTCATTAAAAGGCTTATTATAACTTTGCAGCAACCAGCGAGCTCGCGATCTTCACATCTTCCAAACTCCTTGACCAATTCGGCTCAACTTGATCATTGTATTTGCACGGACAACTTGCTGGACATAACCGGTCCTGGATATGTCAGAAAACTGCATCCAGAACCACCGGAGGATGGGCTGCAGCGTCCTCTTGGTTAGCATTCTGCGATCCCCAAGCCGCCTGCCAAGCGTGGGGATTACGAGTATACTTGGCCGAGTATTAGGCACCCGAGACCCGGTTTGTTTACAGATACAGAGTACTTTTTTTGTAGTGGTATACCAATAGAGTTCTATAGAACTCTATTGCAGAGTCCACTTGGGGAAGTCCACACCTTTGTCAGTTATTCAATCGCCAAGCAGTAGAGTGCAAGCTTTAATGTGTTGCGGTTTGAAAGGCAATGTCACCAGAGAACTTACTGGGCTTAAAGAGATTTTGCCCCATCTAATATCTCAGTTCGGACCTGGGTATGTCCTAAAACTGCAACCAGAGCCACCGGAGGACGAGCAGCAGCGTCCTCTTAGTTAACGGTGGTAACACTGCGATCCCCAAGCCGCCTGCCAAGCGTGGGGATTATGGGAACCCCTCCCTATTAAGGGGGAGGCCTTCGTCCAGCAGAGGACGTCTTCTGGCTGATGAGTAATATCTCAGGGAACGGGCGCAGTGCAGTGAGGCGCAGGATTGTATTCGCTCGTTCACAATTCTTGCACTGCTACTGTTATGGGCAGGCGTGACGCTTACCATCAGGCGACCGTCTCGGTCGTCTCGCAACCCATCCAAAAATAAAATTCTACCGAAAGCACTGTCTCGCCTCTTTACTCGGTACGAGATATTACTGATAGTACCCTGAGATATTACTCATCAGCCAGAAGACGTCATTGTCTTTTTTTTGTTGCCGCTCTATGTACAAGGGTTATAGGGCTCTCGTAGCGCTATCTCCTTCGAACCGCGTTCCATCTGAAGTACGCAATCCAGGTAACGGTAAGTAGACCGTTTCTTGGTTTCCAGCATTGTATTTCATTGATTCCATTAATTAGAAATGAAACTGATAGCTCAGTATATCTCTCGCCGGGCATTAGTATACTGGCACATTTATAAACGCCAATTATAACGTAAATATCGATGGAAATAGAAATAATATCGTACCAAAGAAGAGTGGGCGGGTCTTAAGGAGTAAATATTTTGATTAGAGCCTAAAATATAAAGTGTTCTCAGAAATTCGAATGAGTACAAACTTTCTATTTTAGTATAATTATTTGTGACTGGTTTTCAGTCGCGAAACGTTGCCCGCATTTACTCGTAGTACGAGTATAAAAGATTTTGTTCTGATATTTCTCGACCCTTTGCGATAACAGGCTGAAACGAAATAGCCAGGAAGTTAAAAGACAGGAAGTTATTCGTCGAGTTTGTAAGAAAACCTAACCTTATCTCTGGAATTATATATGCATTTACAACTTGGAGGATTTAGCACCCCTTACAAGCATTATTTTATACCTATTTGACAAGACAAGAAATTACTAGAAAGGGTTTCGACCTTTTTAAAAGAGAACCATTTAATTAAAGAACCAGTAATGCTTGCACACTACTGCTTGGCGTTTGAATAACTGGCAAAGGTGTGGTACTTCACCAGGCGAACTCTGCAGTAGAGTCCTACCACTACAAAACCAACTGCCAACAGAGCGGCGACAGCTTTCTCCACGTCAAACTAAGTTATGTAGTAACCAAACAAAGGCTCTGCCAAAGGGTTCTATTGCAGTTAGCAATTAACTAAACTAACATAAGCTAAGCCACGGTATCCCAAATACACAGTTCATGGCGCACGTTAGGTATAATTACGATGCCACAGATCTATCTGAATATGTATTTTGTCAATTCTGGCACTGCTACTGTTATGGGTAGGCGTGATGCTTACCACCAGACAAACGTCTCGCTCGTCTCATCACTCCATCTATCTATATATATAAAAGGCTCTGTCCCGACTGATTGACTGACTGACTGACAGACAACGCACAGCCCAAATCGCTGGTCGTACAGACTTGAAATTTGGAGGGTGTATTCGTCTCGATACATAGGGGTGTACTAAAAAAGGATTTTTTGAAAATTCGACCCCTAAGGGGGGAAACGCCCCCCCCTTTTTCCCCCTTAGGGGTCGCATGTCAACCCCTAAGGTTGTAAGGGTAAAGAAAACGTTTGTATGAAAGTCCTTTGTTTTTGTACTTTTAGTTGGGGGGTTGGAGATATTTTGGGGGGGGTGAGGGGGGCAATTTTCTTCCGTACGCGGACGAAGTCGCTGGCGACCTCTAGTTACATAATAAATATATATATTCGTATGAAAATACATAATTCGTTTTTGACTAGCAATTTATTGATTATGTTATGTTTTTCGCATTATTTTTTCGGTAAACAGTCCATTTGGCTAGACTTTCCGTTGGCGAATCAAATCCCTACATTAACAAAACATAGAACCTCCTCCTTTTTTGAAGTCGGTTAAAAAGTAAACAACCCGGCTCACTTTGACAAAATAGACAGTACGGATAAGTAGATATAATTATGTCAAACCTACCCTACCTATCCATAAATTAGCGAGTTCCCGCCCTAGCATGTTGTTAAGTATTAATTAGCACTTTGGTTGGATGCGGCAGCTATTTAATGCACAGTTCAATAATTCATTATGAAGTACCTGAGTACGCAATTAACGCGACCCAAGGTTTGCGATGATATATTATTACAATGGTATGCTTTGGATATGTTTACTTGATATGTTAAGATTAGGTAAATGATCCTGTGTATCTCGTATAGAGCACATCGCAGTGCCTGAGGACAAGGGTCTTCGACCAGTGTTTGTTGCCACTTGCCAGTGATGACATTATGTAACTGAAACGTGGACTTTAACTGCTGGCCTTTTGGAGAAGGCGACTGGTCTGTGGCTGGCTTGGGAGCGTAGCGAGGGCTTATTATAGAGTCCTGAGTGAAGCGAGGGGTTCAAGCTGCCCAAGACGAAGACAGGCTTTATTCCAGAGGACTATACTCTATTCTACTTTTCACACCTTCTGCGAGACAATAAAAAGCCAGGGCTCCATAAATTAAAATTCAGTGACAATCACAGGACCAAACACCGTCTTTTGTTTCACATTCTTTGTAAACGCACCTTTTTTTTTGAGTTCTGTTTATGGTGGCCAGTTCGATTTTCGGACAAACCTCTTTACAATGCCATAATTATGGGTATTTTTTTATTTTGTTTTATTTGACGTTCCAAATTCAAATCACTTTATTCCTATAGGGAGTTTCATACAACTTTTTATCCCTTAAGAGATAATGCTTTACTTTACGTCGAGGTTGCATGATACGTAATTGGATATTGTCGAGCAGGTGGTGTGAAATTGTAGATTGTTTACTAAACGAGGAAACAACTATTTTTCAGAAAGAGTGTTTCTTTGAACCCAGAGCGTAGCGAAGGATTCTAAAGTAGAATCCTGAGCGCAGCGAGGGATCCAAAATATTAGAGCTTAAAAATAGTGTAGATCCCGAGGTGGACACTCTGCTTTTTATCACCCTCTATGAGAAAATAAGTAAGTAAGTGCAGATTTTGTATAAGAATAGTACCTACGTTTATTTCATTCTCACTTCTCACTTTTTATTGAGGAAGCTACACTGAGATAAAATAAAACTCGAATATGAGTAAACAATTATGAACGAAGGCGGAATGCATATCGCGCATTTTTGGTTTTTTTCACAAACTTAATTTTTTAATGTTTTCGTGCAGCTTCCTTTTTCAAACAGCCTGTTACTTGTTCATACAATGTCCGTGGTTGATCTCTTTGGTGATTGGAACTTTTACAAACAATATCCACATTCCAAATTCAAATCACCGCCCGGAGGGAGGAAAAGTTATTTTCCTCCCTAGGGCGGAAAAGTGCTAATTTCTGCCCTGTTTGCGAGGAACAAAGTAGGTATTTTAGAATAGATGTGATAAAAATAATATTATTTACTACCTGTTATACCTTTTTTATAATATATCCTTGGCCGATTATAGAGACAATAACACCTGATATTACCTTACAATAGAAATAGTATTTCCATCTGTATCGATAGAAAGATCGTTCTTAATCAGTAAACATCGGTAACAAATCGACTCGATGTTGAGACAACTCAACTAGTAGGTATATATCGATTGTATCTAGTATTGTACCTATCCATGTTCATCTGCTTTACACAACTAACGAGCTTATCTATCGGGACTGGCTCTTAGTTCCATTATCTGACATACCCTTGGGATCGGAAATTGCTTTTCTACCTCTACATGTCAGAATTAGTTTATGGATCAAAGTAAATAAATGCTTAGGAAATGTCCTAAACGATCATGGCTGATGATTAATCAATTACATTTAGCACTTGTAGCGATTAACGGCCTTACCTAAAATAATCTCGATTCTCTTAGTCAATACTTAAACTTCTCTGTCCTGTCTGCAACTTCACGTCAGAGAGAAGATTTTTTTTTGAAGAAGAGAAAGTTTTTTTAAGTAAGGCCGTTTGTGTTCGTAAAAATTAACCGATGTCAAAAGGCTAGATGACTGGTTTTTTTTAAATTCTCCTATTAAAATTTGGCCCATAAATATAGCTGAACAATGAAAAGAAAATGAAAATCTGATCAAAAATAAGCAACTTATAAGGATTTTAATATCACGCTAGACAGAGAGGCGAAACAGCAAATCGTCACGTCACTTCTCTGTACGCCATATAAATTATATTCTGACAAGTAAGGCGTGACGTCATTTTTTGTTTTGTGGGAAAGGGACAGAGTTGTCTCTAGCAAAAACTTTAAACGCTCATATATCAGAATATTATTAACCGATTTAAATTATTTTTTCTATAAACATATTATATTTACTTAAATTCTTCATCAAAGCTATTGGTTTCAACGTTATAAACATCAGTCATCTACCCTATTGGGCTACGGGCGGTCAGGTCAGTTTTTGGATGGGTGATCGTGAGTAGCATTTACTCCTGAGTCTGTTGCGTGAGTGACAGTGAGTAGCTTTTAAAAACTGAGCCCTAACATTGGGTCGGATGACACTTGACAGGTACGACAAATTGTCGGACCAGCGCCCGTTTTCTAAATTTAATCGAATCTGGGGGTCTAGACAAGAACCACTTTCTGTTAGCGTTAACGCCTGCGGAAAGATAAAATTGTATGAAAATTACATAAGCAGTCACGTGACATTTCTCAAGCTAATGTCATTTTCGTACAATTTTATCTTTTCGCAGGCGTTAACGCTAACAGAAAGTGGTGCTTGTCTAGACCCTCTGATTCAATTCGAAAACTCTCACAACTCCATCTTCTGCATTAAGAAGGACCGAAACAGATGTAGTTTCCGAAAGGATAATACGATAGCTGGTCGTACATCTAATAACGGCAACCTTCAACCAATGTCAGAAGCTTTCAGCTTTCAGCAGGGTTATTCACCAATTCGACACGAGGGGCTGGACACGCGTGTGTCCAGTAGGTGAAACTCAAAACAGTATCGCTTGTTATTTCGTCGTCTGGACACTCTGCCTATACCCACTTGCTTACTAAGTACTTATACTCAATACTCAATCATTTATTGCAACATATGTGGCTACATGCAGGTCTTAAGTAACATGTGTATATTACAGTAATACATATGACCCTTGTCAGGGTATGGCAACATTTGGTGCAGAACGCTCTATTTTACTAGTTGGTATTAGAATTTTGTCGTTGAAAAACAAAACCGTTATCAGATAGCTCAGCTAGATATAGCCGTTGTACATTGCCATTTTTTTTTTTTTTACTTAGTCATAATGTCACGTGTAATAGTAGATTGTTTAGGGAGGAAACAACAATTTTTAAGGCTCCGAGTGTTTCTTTGAATTCGAGATTCTACTCTAGAATCCTTCGCTATGCTCTGGATTCAAAGAAACACTCTCGCCTTAAAAATAGTTGTTTCCTCCCTTGGTAAACAATCTACTATTACATCCCAATTTTCTTTGCAGACCAAAATTTGTTTCACAATAAGGGAAGCTCAAGTTTTATTATGTTTGAATTGCTACTTCTAGTAAACCCGATTCGGGCCTACATAATAAAATAGTTTTAATGGGTTTCGCAACTATTAACGGAATAGTAATTCCACCTGTGTATTGGGGAAATGCCCGTTAACTGGGAGAGTTGGTCCGTGAAGGGGTTCGAGAATTCAAACCTCAAAGCTCAGCCAACCAGTTGGCTTCGAAATTGGCTTCTCTATTAGATTTCTACTGCCAGAAAACCCATTTTGCTATTTGTGGTCATTTGCCGATGTAGTTGAGACTCTTGAGACGAGCTAAAAGATTTAACACAACTGCAGCCAATTTGTAAGAACGTTTTGTTAAATTTGAATTTTATGGACGACTGTTTGTGATATAAATATAACGCTTGACAAGTTCTGATATTTCAGACTAGCGACGTAGCGACCCGCCATCAAAACCCGTTGCGTAGTTACAAAGACCTAAGCTCACAAACAGATACATGCATAATGCGATTTTTATACTTTTTAGCGACGGGTCTCAATCTCCTATACACAAATTAACAGCCTCAGCATCTCAAACTCCAAGGAAACAAGAAGATTGCATTACCTGATACTTAAATACAGAAAATGAAAAGCAACAACTCGTTGGTAACTTTCAACGGAGACTAACAAAAACAATTTTGAGAAAAGCGTTTCACGAAATCAGAGATCGAATGTTTCTAATTAGTTAATTAAGATATTTGAAGACGACTTGAAAACAGCCATCGGCTAAGTTCACACTGCAATACACCGCGCGTTTTTCAGTATTCGATAAAATTAAGATAAAAATATAATTTTCTAAGTATATAAGCTGTTTTGCATCCCCGCCGAATTAACTGAGATAGATATACTCATCGTTATGAACAACTGTTACTATGGAGACAACCCTGAAATCGCGAATAAAACAGTTGTTCCATACAAAAAGTTCACAGACCTTGGACAAAATGTATGGAATAGCTGTGGCCCCACAGTAAACGTAAATTCGGCGGGAATGCAGCAGCAACAGCTTGTATTATTATCTTCATCATTTGTATTATGAAAACTGACGTGGTTTTGACACATTTGAGCATTTAGCATATTATTATTTTTGGGGTTTTTTCATAAATTATTTTTTTCAGTGTCAGTATTACCGAATAAATAAATCAAAAATTTATCATTTGTGCTGTCAATGGAATGTTTGAGCGATATTTAAATATCTTCTAAGATAACATTAAATATTATAGCATCTTCATCGTATGTGACGGCCTTTAGGGTTCCTTGACACAGCAGATAAATCAAATTACAATTGCTACCCTAAGCTTCGGATATCTCCTGAGATTGCTCTACGACTATGCAGAGAACTAAAACCGTCTGAATCAGAGGTTTAAAACAGAGACGCTGTTATTTATATTGTTCTCCTTTGTCCGGTGAGAATCGCAATAGTAACATGTAATCCTCAGTCTAATACCTACTATAATTTATTCTATGGTTCCTATTACAGTAAAAGTCGTGTTATTTCAGTTGGGAGAAGATGCAACTCACATTCGTATGGTTCGTTTAGGGTCCGTCCAATATGCGTCTCATAGAGATTATGTTTTATTTTTCAAATGTTATTATAAAGTTTTTTTACTGGCAAGCCGGTAAAGTTTTTTAAAGTGAACTCATTGTTATGAAACGTGTCCGGACAAGAAGAAATTCGATGGTGTGATGTATAAGTATACAATGTGTAACAAAAAGGTTCAACAATACTGAAGGGTGTGTATGTACTCAGCAGCATCAGTACTCAGCTGTTCCATGCAAAAAGTACATGTCTTTTCAAGGTCAACCTTGGCCAAAATGTATGGAACAGCTGATATTTTTTTCCCGATTTCAGTGTTGGCCCCCTTAGTAAAAGTTGTTCATGATGATGAGTACACACATACCCTTCAGTATTGTTGAACTTTTTTGTTACACAATGTATGGTAGAAAATGTGTGTAGCTGGAAGAGAAAAGAAGAAGATCGGGGTTGAGTGGCGTTAATTAGGAGAGGCTTATGTCCAGTAGTAAAGTGGGCTAATGATGCCGTCCCGTACTGGGCCAGCATGGTGTAATGTCTCGAGTTAGGCCTATACAGGGTTACTGGTAATTCGACGTATTTCTGGCAGGACCAGATAGGGGAGCTAACATACATCAAATTTAAACCCACCAAAGTATGGGCGAAAGTTAATAGTTTTCGAGGTATTTAAAATTAAATAATTTTTGTTGTAGGGGATTTTACAGAAAAAATAATTAGATAGATAGAAACTCTAGTAAGTAAGTAAGTATTTTAGCATTTAATTTTTTTTCACAAAAATAATAATAAATATGTCTCGCTTATCACTTTCTAAATATATTTGAATATTTTATTGCTTTTGAAAAAAAACCCATATTATATTTATTTTTTTACTGGTTCGTTAGCAGATAGGGGTCTGCTCCCGCCGGGAATACGTCGAGTTACCCTGTATGCCTGACAAAGTGATGTTAAAAGATGAAGCACAATATTCAAATTACTGTTTTTATTTTTACAGAATTTTAAGAATATCTACTAAGTTGGGATTACCAGTTCTGTTATGCAGAGAATAAAAGAAAATATTACTATGCTAAAAATAAAGTAGTTAATAAATATTTTTTTACATTTTAAATGTAATACTTATTTATATTCAAATCGAAAAGCTAATTGCTAAGTACATAGTAAACAATAGACGAAAAGCTCCGAATGAATACAATGAATACAAATGAAAATGTTTTATATTTAAATGTTATTTTATTTTTATTACTGACTATTAAATACAACAATAAATAAAATGGTTCTGTTTATAGAATAAACAGGTTTGAGGCAGATACCAGGGCCGGAGCCAAGTGATAGACGTTACAAATTACTCACACTGTCAGGCCGAAAAGCGGATCCGAGATATCTCAATTGACAACAAAAAAGTCGATTAAAGATACCCTCGTAAGTTCTCTATTGGAATTGACGCGAGAGTTGGGATCTAAAACGTCCATCAAGTTGAAATATGGGCGAGTTTAAACTTAGATTTATCGTAATATAGTAAATCAGCGAATATCTATAAAGTTTATGTATTGTCGTCGTCAGCCAGGCCTCCCAATACAGGGGTGTTGCCATAAACCCCACGCTTGGCAGGCGGCTTGGGGATCGCAGAGTGTTACCACCGTTAACCAAGAGGACGCTGCTGCCCGTCCTCAGGTGGTTCTGGATGCAGTTTTACGTCATACCCAGGTCAGTTTGTGTGTAAGTATCGTCAATTTATCGAAAACATCAATAGTAGGAGATATAGGCTCCTAGGGACTCGCGCTTGAAATGGTGTGTGTGGATGTTCGGAATGGAAGGAGAGAACCATTGAACTCAAAAAAACGGAAGAAGCGGCACCCGTGCCCCGAACACGGCAATGTCAAATCAGGCGACGTCTCCTGATTGAGTCTCAGTCGCAACAGGAGCAAGAAGTCTTGCGCTCTTGTGATAGTGGTATTTAAAGCAGTCTCACGAACGTCTACTTCCTGCTTATCTTCCTGTCTGTGCCAGTTCATTAATACGTGTTATACGATGATCTGTGTGCACGTTATTTGAGTGTGTAAATGTTCTCCACATTATATTATCGTAATATTAAAGCGTACCCAATCTCCCCTTTTTTATTAAAATCAGCCGAAGAAAGTATAGATTATGGTTATACTGGTGGAAAGAAGTAGAGAAGTAGCTTGCGGACCGTGACAATATTATCATCTCTATTCTTACTGTCATGAGAAAACAGGACAAGACTACGACTTTGTAAGTCTATCTCGTTTTCACACATTTTTGCCGCGCGGCGCATGCTAGGCCTACAGGACCACAGAAAAGCGAAAGCCCTGCTTCTCTCTTCAGTGTGCAGGACTCACGAACAAGAGACTGCGAAGAATTAGCGTACCTATACCTAAAATGTATGTTGTACTGTCAGCTCACACTCACAAGTGAGTGTGAGGCTAAGAGATTGTGGATGATGAAGATGAAGCTCCCTTTCAAAGTGTGAGTGTGAGGCTAAGAGGTGATGAAGTTGAAGCTCCCTTTTAAAGTGTGAGGCTAAGAGGTGATGGATGATGAAGATGACGCTCCCTTTCAAAGTGTGAAGCTAAGAGGTGATGAAGATGAAGCTCCCTTTCAAAGTGTGAGTGTGAAGTTAAGAGGTGATGAAGATGAAGCTCCCTTTCAAAGAGTGAGCGTGAGGCTAAGAGGTGATGAAGAAGAAGGTCCCTTTCGTCAGCCTGTAATATCCCACTACTGGTTATAGTTACACGTGACTCAGGCCCGTGCAGACCGGTACCCCATTTAATATCTTCCCAAGTCATTTTTTATTTTTTTTTACTTATTTATGTTTATTTCTTTATTTAGCTTTCCTATCGGTTCATTCGCACAAGTTCCATTGAAAAGTTAGGTGCCCTATTTAATATCTTCCCTAGACTTATTTTTTTATTTAGCTTTCCTTTCCTATCGAGGGGGAATTTTCGACGAATAATGTTTTCGCATTAAGATTTAATTTTAAATATCTATTAAAATAAGACTCCTATATATATATAAATAAGATCAGTACTTGACCGTGACTATTTTTAATCATTTATTTATATTGTGTGTATTGAGTATATTTATTTCTGATTAAATTAAATAAAAATCCTATATATATATTCGCACTAGTTCCATTGAAAAGTTTAGTGGCCTATTGAATATCTTCCCAGGTCAGATGCAGCTTTCTCAGCGGTTCATTCGCACTAGTTCCATAATGGAACGTTTTTTTTCGCGATAGTGCCTTGGGTCTAGAATTACGATATTGGACACTTAGTACCGGAATTATAATATCGGAACTCGCGATCCGAGATTCCGAGATTCATGCCCTATCTAGACTATGGAACTATCGCAAATAAGTAAATGAATTCGCATAGTTCCATAGCAAAGTACATTATCGTTATTTTCTCTCACCGACAAGAGTACCTATATCTGTATGCATATTCGGGATACAATCTATAATGTCGGCTTTCAAGAACTTAGTGTGATCAATTTGTGTATATTGTTCTCAACACCGTGTTCATAAAGAAACAATCACACTAATTTTATTATGAATGCGAAAGTTTGTCGGTGCGTGTGTGTATATGCGACTGAACGGATTTGGATGAAATTCGGTATAGAGGTAGCTTATATTTTGAATATTTTTGTATGAAGTGATTCCACACTTATGGTATTTCTATGTTTTTAAAATACAAAAAACATAGCGACTGCTCGTATGCAGGTTTGAGTCCTGCCGGAGGTCATAATTTTTCTTCCTGTTTAAGCTTTAAAAACATAGGTAGCTTATACCTTGGAATTTCAAGTTTACTTACGAAGTATTCTTTAATTCTTAAATTTCAAGTAAAGTAATAGGCTGGTACTGGTTGGTTAGTCACCGCATCCTGTGTTTAGTGTTACATTCTCTTTGCCAGTGCTTACTCTATAGCGCTCGAGATTATGTCAGAGTGGATCAAATGTCACTGTCAGACACCTGTTTTCCGTCAGTCTTTTGCCACGATATATAAAATAAAATCGCCGTCGTTTACTTGTTTATATATTATTACCTTGTATTGTTTTTGTTTGTTTCTGGTTATATTTGTTTGTTTAAGCGTACCCTGCCGTGTGGTATGCGTGGGGGACGTCACCAACGGTTCCAACGGAAGACCAGCGCTGGCTGTTCGCAGCCAGCATTATGCTGAGTTGGAACCGGTTTGTGGCGAAAAACTATTTTGTACTGTTTAAATTTGTTATGAGCTTCTATTTTCTTGTCTTGTGTACAAATTATGTTTTTTTTCTACAAATAAAATATTGTCTATTGTCTATTGAATAACACAGGCTACTTTTTATTCTAGGAATCGCGGGTGAAACCGTAGGGCGCAGCTAGTTGATAAAATAAACGTTAATCATCCAAAGAACTTGGATCTAAGCAAACTTAGTTGTTATGGTTACTAAAACAACGATAAAATGGCGATAAATTTTCTTAAATTCAATTTGATTAAAATCAAACAATACTGCTTTAAAACAAACTGCAAAGTTCTTAAAAGTACAATGGGAGAACGCCCGAGGGTGTTCCACCCGATCCTCTTCAAATAAGTTTCTCTTACAAAAGATATGAAAGATACTTTCCGAACCATTGAACTTGAACGGAAGAATCGGGAAGCAGAAAAATGTATGTTTTACTATAAAAGCTGATACAAAAGAAACCTTAGTATCTTTGCTAGAAAACTACTGTATGTCAACCTTTGATTAAGTAGAGAAAGCTAGATCCTCTAAAATGCCGACTAATTAATTGCACTTCAAACTCGTAAACTAAGTACTCAAAAACTTGTACTAACGAGTACAACACACAACATAATTTAGTTAGTAGTCACTTCTTCACGCTGCAACGGCTCTACACATTTGAGTGTAACTCGGAATGGAGATAGCTTAGACCCTAGATTGAAACGTAAGCTTTTTGTCATGGAAAATAAACGGTTCCCGTGGGAAAGCGGGTAAAACCATGGGGCATTATAAAGTTGTTTTTTTTTTTAACGTTTAAGGTAATAAGTAAAAAACATTTTTTTTTAAATGGTGCATTGGCGCGGGGTCAAAAAAAGATTTTGTTAACGGGTCTGACAGACCCACCAGATATGCCGTGTGATTTTTGCCTACCACAAATCGCAAGGGTTGATTAAAAACGTCGCTTGAACAATTAATATTTGTAACGTGTTCAAACTTTGATTATCTAACCAGCCAGAAGGTTATCTTAACTTAACCAACGTTTTAAAGTAAGACCCTTCTTTCCATTTGAAACTTGTGTGAGAACCTCTACCTCTGAGAATAGTTTTAATGTCTGTACTCGTAATAGGTTGAAAACCATAATTCCCGTGTATAATAATACCATAAGTTACGGCGTTCATTATCCAGTTTCTAAGTAAAGTTTGTTTGCTCGGTGTATCGATATTGAATGGCTGAAGTTTCTCAAACATGAAGTTATAACGAGCATTTTCATACTTAATTATTACGTACTTATCTACGTAAGTAGGTATACAATGTGTAACAAAAAGGTTCAATAATACTGAAGGGTATGTATATGTACTCATCATTAATAATAAATCATTTATTGACACACAGAAATGGCACACAATATTTAATTAGGTGCATACGTGTTACCTGGTTGACCTGGGTATGTCCTTAAACTGCAACCAAACCCACCGGAGGACGGGCAGCAGCGTCCTCTTGGTTAACGGTGGTGACCATTCTGCGATCCCCAAGCCGCCTGCCAAGCGTGGGGATTATGGATTATGGCAACACCCCACTATAAAGGGGGAGGCCTTCGTCCAGCAGTGGACGTTTTATGGCTGACGACGACGATACGTGTTATAATTAATAGTAGGTACATATACATAATAAACACGTGAAGGTACATAAAAAATTTGTAACGCCGAAATAATTATGAGGGTAGTGTTAGCATCCGAACAAGAAAACATATCCTTCAGTATTGTTGAACCTTTTTGAAACACATTGTATAAAATTATATACTTTATACGAACCAATTGATGCTGTAGGAACGTTGCCCGCATTTTTGCGGCACTTGATTGATTGGACAACGATAAATGAACGATGAATTTTTTTAAATGTTGTATATAATTTTTTATCATTTTTAATATTTTGTGAGTGGTCTCATTTTCAACCGACTTCAAATAAGGAGGTTCTCAATTGTTTTTTTTGTATTCATGTTACGCGATAACTCCGCCAATTATGTGAACTGATTTTGATGATCCTTTTTTTGTTTGGTAGGTAATACTTCGGAAGTGATCCAATATACATTTTATCGAAATAGGTTCAGTAGTTTGGTTCTTAAATCAAAATTAAGTTAAAATATGAAGATTTCATCCAGGTATTCGAAGTTGAAGTCGGTAGTATTTTTTTTTTAAAAGCCTATTCTTCTCAGGCACATTAGTGGCAATTGTACATGATTGAGAATCTTAACTCGCTCGGTATCTGTCCCGTCGTCCCGGTATAGGTTTTCCAGAAATCACATAGGTACCTACTTCTTCTACCTAGCCTAGAGATCAACATTCAATTTATGATGCTGGATTATTTGCTCCGCAAACGACAATAATTTTAAAGTAAAGTTTAACAATGTTACGTTTTGGTTTTGAAAACGTTTTACTACCAAGTACATAAAACTTAGGTGCTACATACGTATAAATATTGATCGTGTCGCAGTCAAAACAAATCAAAACGATCGTTTAATGTGTATTTATTGGCAATAAAAGTTAGTCAGAAGAAAGAAGAAGAAGAAGAATCAGAAAGCCGTATAAGTAACTCATTTTAGAGTTATGATATCGAGAAAATGCGATTTAAGTAAAATGTTTTTACACGACTGCCCAAAAAAAGGAGTGTTATGTTTCATGTATGTATCTGAGTTTCTTTATTCCACCGAAACTTCTGAATGCCTGATCAGTGCCCTTATCATGGACGTTCGTGATTCTGATTGCGAGCGTGCGCGAGCAGGAGGGCGCATGGCGTATGGTGTTTGGTACGAGCAGGATGGCATGCTATCGCAATCGGAATCGCGAACGTCCATGATAAGGGTGCAGATTTGGATGTATGTATATGTATCGTTAGAATCCTTACACCATCCTGAGTGATATATTTTTGTATCTGACGAATGTGTTTTTTTGTTGTAAAAATAGCATTATGGCGGAAGTATTTCAATTTTTAATTAGTTGTCTTGTTATACTTCTACTAGCTGCGTCTGCGTTTCAAGCGTTTTCCCTCAAGGTTTCCGTACCTCGGAAAACTAAAAAGAAAACATTGATAAGTCTTTGCTATAAATACTTTCTCCTTACTTAAATATCATTGAAATCAGTCCAGCAGCGAAAAGATAACAAAAAGTCGACTGGCTGATTTTCATTCTTCGAGCAATGTGCAAACCCCGATGGCTATGTCATTGAAAACCCTTATAATGAACTCACCCATATAATTTGATTTAAATAATCACAATATTTGATTTTATCCTAACAGAAATTGATTTAATCTTAATTGCATTTATTTTCACGTTTACCTAATGTAGGAAAAAGCTAAATGCGAAAAGCCAAGTAAGTAACTACCAATTTAAAAAAGAATCAAATGTATATTTGCCCGTTACATATTTGCCCCCTTTACGGCTACCACAGCCGAGTATTATTACGTAAAACACCCCCCAGAGATCGCCAGTTATCGTATAAAATTGTGATTTAGGGGCAACTCGAGCCTGATCAAATTAACTTAAGATGAGTTTTGGTGAGACCCGAACCTGGTTATTAAATTGAACCTCACCAGGTCAAAATACGTACTTAATGGCTTCGTTTTCATCCTCGAGGGCATTTTTAATACGTGTAATTTATAATAATAATAATGTTTTTATTGTAGAATCAGTGTTAAGAACTATGCTAGGATGACAATGTTCACCGCTTAATACATAGGTTTATGCAAAATTTGAATAATAGTCTGATGTAGTATTAACTACACTCAGTCTTAACATAGTTTGTCTGAGATGTACCATTGGGCCTCAAACTAGGCTAGGCCTGTATCTTGGTGGCCCAGTTCTCCGGTTATATAATTGATTACATATACTGTCTCTCTCTTTCTAAGTTACTTTTTTCCTAAGAATGGCTCTCTCTCTGCCGTGATTCCTGTTTTTAGGCATTTTTTTAGTTTTATGACGGTTACACCGTCTTATACCGTCGGACGAGTTGGTGGCCAAACGTAAATCGATTTCTATAAAAAGACCTGCGAGTAAGTTCCACTATATCAGAATAGTAGATTATGCACTAAGGGAATAAAGCAGTGTCTTACGTCGCGGGCGGTATATTGAACCCTGAGCGTAACGAGGAGGAGTCTAGGGTTAACTCCCGAGCGTAGCGAATGAGCAACTCCATTGCTCCACTCAGGATTCTATGATATAGAGTATCTATATATTT
Organism: Erannis defoliaria; assembly: GCA_905404285.2. Taxonomy (NCBI): domain Eukaryota; kingdom Metazoa; phylum Arthropoda; class Insecta; order Lepidoptera; family Geometridae; genus Erannis; species Erannis defoliaria. Next base: position 9,297,119 of record FR990084.1, read on the forward strand.
TATAGAGTCCTGAGTGGAGCGACGGGTTGCTGCCCAAGACGAAGACAGGCTTTATTCCAGAGGAGCATACTCTACTTTTCACACCTTCTGCGAGACAATAAAAATGCCAGGGATCCATAAACTAAACTTCACTGACAATCAGAGGACCAAAAGAGAACCGACAAAAAGAGAACCGTCTTTTGTTTCACATTATTTGTAAGCGCGCCTATTATTTTTGACTTCTGCTTATGGTGGCCAGTTCCATTTTCGAACTAACCTCTTTACAATGCCATATGAGCATTTTTTTACTTCCAAGAGTTCTCCACGAGTTTCTACACGAATTTGACGTTCCAAATTCAAATCACTTTACTTATTCCTTATGAAGTTTCATACAACTTCATATGCCTTAAGAGATATTGCTTTACTTTACGTTGAAGATGCATGATATATAATTGGACATTGTCGAGCAGGTGGTGTGAAAAAGTATTTATTGTTCACACCAGAAATGATAAACAATAGACAGATAAGACTATTAAGTTTACTACAACGTTAGTTTTATAGAAAGCAGGTATTAACAAAAAAGATATATATATATATTTGCGGCCTTATAGCTAACAGCAATCTCGTCTTCCGTCTAAAAGGTTGTGCGAGTAGGCATTTACCTATTTGTTACTTGTTCATGCTGCGACGGCTAACAGATTTGTATGAAATTACGAATGGACATAGCTAATGCATAGCTACCACATTAACGCATAGACTTATTTTTATCCCGGAGAAATATATAGTTCCCGGGTTAATAGCGGGTAAATCCGCCCGCTGCTAGCATTTCCTAAGATTATATTTTTTACTAGCTTTTGCCCGCGGCTTTGCCCGCGTAGTAATGTTGAATACTGGAATTCGGTTAAATCGGGGCCCAACTCAATTGAATCACTAAAATACGTATATTATTGCATTTTTTCCAAGCCGCATGCAAGTCTTTAAGTTTGCTTGAGGATGACCAAATTTGGCATGTCGCGTTTGCAATACTTACTTCAAAACAAAGCCGTCTTGTTGAATTTTAAACAGACAGACAGATGGACATGACAAACTTATAAGAATTCCTCGTAGTACTACGGAACCCTAAAAATGTCTGCTAATGACGCTATAGTTGCCGGGGCCTTTGACCCGAAGATTACAATATTTCTTTGTAGACAACGTTTTTGACTTTTTTGTTGGAAGGTGCTAAAATAGCCAGGCTTTTAGGGGAGCTAACTCGCGAGCAAGCCACATAGAACTGACCATGCGAAAAACAGTCCTGCCTTAAATCAATACCAGCGTATTTTAAAGTTTGACCCTGAGCCTTATTGATGGTCATGGCAAAACAAACTTTTAGGGGAAATTGAAGCCTTTTGAAGTCATAAGGTAAGTCACTGGGAATCATGGGAATACGCGGCACAAACACTGTTTCGCCATGGGCACACCCAGTCAAAATGATGGCCTCAACCAGATTACGATGCAGCATTTTTACTTGTAACCTGGTTCCATTACACAATTTGGGTGGTCTTAAATTCCGAAGGAGCATGACGGGTGTACCTTTCTTCAGGATAAGCCTATGATATGGTAGCCCCGCTGGTCTTAATGAATTTAAAAACTCAACTGTATAGTTTACAGCATCATCATTATTGCATACCGTATCAACAGAGTCAATGAAATGAAATAGCAACTTAAGCAGAAAAAGTATGATAACAAAGAACGCAAAAAGATTACCAAAATATCGCAAGAATTACGAAACTTCGACGAATTACGGCACTGTACGATACAGTGCTGCACTGATCGCTTAGGTAGACTCGGTGTGGGTTGGAGTGGGGCGCGCTCGAGGTACAGCGCATCATTATACTCGGGTTTTAACGTATCTGAGCCGACGCGGGATGGACGTTTCGAAAGCGCTGTGCTTGGTGCGTGCACCGGATCAAGTACATGTGTTTAAAACATTTATCTTCTTACGCATAAACACTCGATTAGCTAATCTATAAATATAACATTTTTTTTCAAATGAAAAACTGACCCGTGGCCTTCCAGTTTTGAAATTGTTTGAAAATTCTGAAACATGTATATGTTTATTTTATCTTATCTCTTAAGTCAAAAAACTTAACAGCCTTAAATGAATGGTTTCGGCAAAATGGTATTTTAATGATACATTGAACCCCTTGCAAATTTTTCAAAATCGTTGCTGAGTGTGCGTTTCTCTGCATCAGCCCTTAACACCAATTGTCGGCCTACCCTGATTGGGCCATATTCACTACGCTGGCCCAGTGCAGGTTGGCGGATTCACATACACTATCGTATTTCTTCTCCGGAAATATGTAGGTTTCCTCATGATGTTTTCCTTCACCAAAAAGCCAGTGGTATTATCCATTCGTAAGTTTCAAAGAACTAATTGGAACGGGCTCGCCCGGGTTCGAACCCGCGACCCCAAGAATGTGAGTCGAGCTTGATCTCACTGAAGCTACCACAGTTGAGCTGAGTGTAAGTTTACACCACTCAAAATTTAGTTAAGGCATTTAAAAGTAAGTTAATTTAATATAAAAAAATTATTTAGCATTTATAAATTATGTCCGTCAAACAGTCGTCTGCGTGGACCTACAAAAAAATTGCCCATGTTTCCGTTTCCGAACCTTATGCTATAACTACCTATCCAAAAATGCAGCTCCATCTGTTCAGCCGACCAATAAATACGCCCATCCCCGTCCCCATTCCCAGCCTCATCCCTATAAGCGCCCCCTTCTTCCCCATCCTTATCCCGATACCAAATGTCATTTTAATATGAACACGCCCATCCCCGTCCACATCCCCGTTCCCTCCCTCATCCCCATCCCGAACCCCATCCCATCCCCACCCCATCCCGATTTCAACTTTCATCTTAATATGGACACGCCCATCCCCGTTCCCAGCCTCATCCACATCCACATCCCATCCCCACCTATCCCCACCAAATCCCCACCCCATCCCCACCCCATCCCCATCCCGATACCAATTGTATCTTAATATTAACATGCCTATCTCCGTCCCGTCTCCGTTCCCAGTATCATCGCCACCTAAACCCCCACCCCCATCCCCACATCTATCCCCATCCCTATACCAAATTTCATTTTAATATGTACAGCCGTTACAAAGTTAAGGAAAAACAAACGTACTATCACTAACACCTAGTTTTTTTTAAAAATACTAACGGGAGCTAATTTTGAAAAAACTGTGACACCCGTATCTTCTTATTTTTATAGTAGAATATGTATACCAAGTTTTGTATCAATCGAACCAGAGAATAAAAAGTTTCATACAAACTTTAACACCCCATTTAACCCCCTTCGGGGTTGATTTTCGAAAAATCCTTTCTTAGTGGGCGTTTACACCTCTCCAAAAACATACCCTCCAAATTTCAAGTCTCTACGTTTAGCGGTTTGGGCTGTACGTTGTCTATATGTCAGTCAGTCAGTCAGTCAGTCAGTCAGTCAGTCAGTCAGTCAGTCAGTCAGTCAGTCAGGACAAAGCCTTTTATAGTTATAGATAATATACAACTGTCAATCAAAACGGAGTATAATTTTTAGGTGGTTGCGGTGGTTGGTGGGTCATCGCCAGCCATAAAACGTCCACTCTGGACGAAGGCCTCCCCTTACTAGGGAAGGGTTGCCATAATCCCCACGCTTGGCAGGCGGCTAAATATGACAAGCGATTGTTATTTGATTTTTTTAATTTGACATCGCGAGGGATAATAACCTAACGATGGTCTTCATATTTACGCTACAGCAAATCGATAAGAGTAGGTATGACTCATGCTAACAATTTATTGCGTGCTCTACCCTCTCCATGACCTCGCTATTATACATCAAAACTTTATTATACCGTCTACAAAGTTTTTTTACTGACCTGTTTCTAACGAACGAAAAACAAACGCCAAATGTGCTTTTATAGGATTTACTTGTAATTATAACGAAATACACCACTACTAACCTGGGTATGTCCTAAAACTGCATCCAGAACCACCAGAGGACGGGGAGCAGCGTCCTCTCGGTTAACGGTGCTAATCATTCTGCGATCCCCAAGCCGCCTGTCAAGCGTGGGGATTATGGCAACACCTCCCTTTATGAGAGAGGCCTTCGTCCATAGCAGTAGCAGCAATATTATACATTTATGTAATTAAATCTTGGAAGTGTCCACGGAATCGGCCCGTACGGAGTGGACGGAGCGTCGGCCTTTATAATATGCCAATGCGTCCATTGCTTACAGATTTTGCATCTACTTTATCGACATCCGAATGGCGCATTCGGTGCGGATGACATCTGTAGAACTACCGGTATTTTCCGAATGGCGTTTCTGAATGCTTATAATCAATCAAAAAAATGCTAAAGTTAAAACATAGCTTTTTTGTTATGCTTAAGCTCATAATCGCTTTCGTATTTCAGCAATACAATTTACCCAGCTCCTGCTGACTTTAGCTGATTGCGTTTTGGAAGCTGCTCTCTGCTCTCAAACAGTTCAACACCCTTCCAGTGTTTCCACTTTTAGGGATTTAACTTTTTTTAGGGAAAAATTACTATTATTATGGTAAAGTTTAGGGACATTTCATTTCAAAAGGAATTTAGGTAGTTTTGGGGAAAAATCGAACTTAATGAGGTAATCCTTGTGTTTATGGTCTCAAACTCGTAATTAATGTAACCCGTCTAGTTTTAGTTGACCTATTAATTGTACTATGACCATAGTTACAGACGACATAGGAACTAAGTCGTGTTATACCAACAGTTAGTTAGTTTTTCATCCTGCATTGCAGAACAATAGCGACAAAATATTCTGTTAATCGTCTGAGTGAGAGTGCCTATCCAATGTTAAGTGCAGCGAAATACTGTAAAAGTAGTGCTTCGGCTTCAAATTAGGTACTTTTGTCTTTGTTATGGTCATGCTCCCTAAATCAAGGAGTTTTGAATTTTCTTTAGGGAATTTTAGGGACAATTCGACAAAAAACTAGGTAAAAACCAAAACTGAAAGTGGAAACACTGCACCCTTCCCCAATCTGTTCGTCGCCGTAAGTGGCACTTGAACTGGAATGACTACGAAAACTACGAGACTAGGAAAAATTAACGCTATTGCCGGCCGTATGCAGATGGTGGGCTAAGTATTGAAATGATTCATGTCTATAATTTGTATTACAGGTACTTTAAACTCTCTCTTAAATCTTTGCATAATGTGATATTTGAAATGTGAAATATACTAAAGATTTCATGCTACTTTGTAAGATTGATGATTACTTAGTAGTACCACCATCATCACTAGGTAAACCATCCATTCATCCTGCCATCTTTATAATGATGTTTGGATTTCAGTACGCAAAACTTCTTGTAACTTTGCATTAACGTCGGATACAGTTAAATTAAAAACGAATATATTTATGGTTTATAAACTACGACGATAATATTGTCCTATCTAATAAGTAATAAGAAATATATAAAATTACCATTTCAGGAGTCCATTAGCCGTTAACTAGTGAAGAGGAGTCAACATTCCTCTTGAAACGGTGAAGTAGTCATACGGAGAAATGTCGAGAAAGGTCGATGGACGCCCTTCACTTTATTCATACGCAGACTTACGAGAGGTCAACAAGTAGGAATATAGAGCCTTGTAATTATGCCCCCTAGTGGGTCGCTCGAAGAAGATAACTATATCTATATAATTATATAAGCATGGATATGGATGAGCGGAATCTTCTGACACTGCTACCGTAAATCTAACTTAAACCTATCCTAAACCTATCGTATCTGGTGCAAAGGTTAGCCATTGCCATTCAACGCGGCAATGCAGCCAGCGTTATGGGCACCTTTGCACCAGGTACAGTTAAGGGTGGGTTATTTTCTTAGTTTAAGTATGACGTGATTAATAATTATTTATGTATCTTTTATAATTTTATTTGAATAAATGTACAATAAATTCAATAAGCTGGACTTAAACCTAGATGTAAGCAAAACTAAATTTAAATCTGCTTATAAAATAGTGCTTGACAATAATGTTGACATTAGTAGGGGTGCCAACCGCTATTATCGATAATAGCTCTAAATACTAGCATCCCTATGTTACGTTAAAGGAAGAAGATTGGATGACTCCGCACCGCGCCGACGTGATTATCCACAGTATCGTTAGAGGAAGTTTACATTTCACGACTTTTTCCCAATCTCCTTTCCTTATCAATTCGGAGAAAGCAAGTCATATAAATTTGTTCATTTCACCTAAAAATTAATTATCTGTTGGTATTTTAACTATAAGTTATGTTTGAATTCCGATTTCTGAATTTTGAATTTATTTATGACTGCCTGCCTGCCTACCCTTTATTAGATACCCCCGCGTAGATACATCGACTGTAGTGCAGTATGCTCGCGACGCAATCCAGACGCTAGAAATAGAGAACGAGACGCGAGATCGCGAGGTCGCGAGACGAGCGCAGTCTTGTAGAGGACCACCGTACCACGACAACCAGGTTTATACTCGGAAATTAAAGTCTCTTCATTTCACCTCCGACTCATTGCACCTAGGTGATATCACCTGGGTGATTTGTTTCGAAATTTTTGGTGTCCTTTGTTCACCTTGGAATTAAAGCACCCAGGTGAACAGGGGCCACTTTTTCTATTAATCTTGTTGAATTTAATCACCCACATACAACATGTATCAAAACTTTCAAATCAAAGCCAACTTATCTTTTAACACCAATAATGTCGAAACATATCACCCAGGTGCAATAAGTCCAAGGTGAAATAAAGATACTTTAATTTCTTATACTTGATAGTTTGTTCACCTGGGTGAATTCAACAAAGTATCAAAGTGGAAATAAACCGACAACCACGGCCACTCTGGCAGCAGTGTACGACTAAGAAGAACAGGAACCCACTACTACTAACTGTTTACTTTACAGAATATACGTTTTAGTTTAGCTAAGTATATGTATATATATTTGTAAACTGAAGATGTTCTTGATACCACTGAGTACATATGCTATATGAACTGTAATCACTATATTAATATTTACTTTCCAAAATACCGCTTCAATAATTGCGACTGATAAAGTAGCGCTCTGCGGTAGATAAAACCACTCCACAATATTAGGTACGTCACATAACTTGGTGGCTTTGGATTTCACCATAGCGCAAAATTTAATATCGACAAGGTAAATAAATATATTCATCATCATAAACTGCCATTTATACATATTGGATTGTAGGTCAGTAGATCGCTTGAGAAAAGATACCTACTGCAGACGGTATATCTGTTCACGATGCTACTTTGTTTGATAGGTTAGCTCATAAGCGCACGATGAGGTGCCGACAGCCAACTGCCACCTTCATCGCAATACATCTGCATAAAATGTTACCGCATCTGCCGCTCCAGAATAGGCTTATTTAGCCACGAGCGCAGATGTACTTTGGACGCTACATAAATCATTCCTTCTAGATGGAAACGGGCCAATGATGATGAGGTCAGTAGGCAAAACTTATTGCGATTCCATGCTGCGTTATTTATTTAGATATCTACGCATTTTCATGAGTGACGTCCTACTTATCTCCTCCCTGGAATTCTGCCTTCAAAGATAAACCATGAAAATTCATAAAGGGATCCTCTATGCATGTATCCGAAAATGCCCATCTTACGTCTTTTGACTTTTGACTGCTGACTTGAACGTTTTCTGTACTTAAATAATTAAAACTAGACTTTTGTTTACAACTTGCGATACAAATTTTACCTTATTTATTTGACTAGGAATCGCTTTTCCAATCCTAAACGGGAAGATCACTAACAATCTATTGAAGTTGCAACGACAGGACCTTCAACTTTTACGGCCTTACCTAAAATAATCTCAATTCACTTAGTCACTGCTTAAACTTCTCTGTCCTTTTCTAGCACGTGCAACTTCACGTCAGAGAGAAGATGGCAGAGCATCTTAAGCAGTGACTAACGGTTAAAAAGTTTTTTTAAGTAAGGCCGCAAGTAGGCCTCATAACGAGTCAATGCAACTTGAATAGTCACTTATACAAACTGGGAGCCACGGATAGTCCGCTATGCCGTGGCTGCATGCAGGATAGTGAAACTGTGGCACATGTATATACTGTGGCTTTGTAAAGCTACAGAAGAACGAGAATCGCTACCAGATTGCATGATGCACCTTCATCCCAAACCATTTCACCGCAACAGCTTGACTGATCATCATATACACCTCCATCTAACCCACTGGAGCTACTATGCTAGCGGCCCAGCTCCTCGCTCTGTTACTTCAAGGAGCTGGATTGGCTCGGGTAGACGCTGACGGGGGTAATGCACAATACACCCCAAGCGGGACGTCAGTGCAGGACTTATCACCCCCACATCGAATAAGAATAATTTATTTGACTTATGCAATTTTTCTTTTCTTGTTCAGCAATTTATTAAATTTTATTATTAAAACAACTGACATATTTTTGCGAATCAGTACGTGGCTGCTCGAACCGATCGCAAAGCACATTTTCACTCCTTGAAAAAGGTCACAACATCCGACTAAATCCCGCATTAATAAAATAACAGTCATTTGTTCCACGAATTACGTGATGTACGTATAATATAATATAACCACCAGTATAACCAACTAAACATTAAATGCTTTTAAAAATGAAAAATAAAAGCACTGAACCAAATGCGATTTTGGCTTGGCAAACGTGTACCGTCTAATAAATTATTCGTCACGTACCTCTACGTTTTCCCTGCCCAAGAGATTCAATTTTATAAATTTCCAGCCAGTCCCGATTGGAAGATATCGATTTTATCATGTGCTGGTGAAAATAACCTTCCGGTGTCATCAATCACTAGATTGTGTTCTTTTTGGGGTACGCTGTGATCCTACATTGCTTTGATGTCGTAAGTACAAAAAATATTGAATCCAAATTGTATAATAATGTATAAGTATTGTAGGTATGAATTACGCCATACTCTACGGAATTCCTCAAAAATAAGGCCAAAGTAACTAGGTTATTAGTTTTTGACAAACAGGATATGACAGAGACATGTCTGCAGTAGATCTAGATTTTATAAAAAAAATGTTTGCTCTAGAGGCATTCTCCAGGAAGAAAATAAGGGAATACGTTTGTATGGAGAAGCGCTCACCCTATTCCCCCATAAGGTGACTGACCATCGCAGCCAGTGTGAATGGTAAAAAAGAATACTACCTGGAGTGAACAAATTTTCTGTGTGGACTTATTTTCAACCGACTTCAATAAAGGAAGTTCTCAATTCGACTGTGTTTTTTTTATATGTGTTTTACGCGATTACTGCCCCAATTATGAACTGATTTTGATGATTATTTCTTAGACTAAAAAAACTTCTCTAAAACTTCTCAATCGGCGAGTTTCTGTCAACACATTGACAGAATAACAACATATAAAAATGATTTGAGAGCGTTCAGTATTCCACAAATCCAATTATCGCTAAAGAATGCATATACCTAAATAATCAACTTTCAAAAGATATTAAAATTATAAACGTGATATTCGGTTTCTTCTAGGCAAGCGTGCTCCATCGTAGACTGCATCTTCGTTTATCATCAGACGAGATGGCAGTCAAACGCAAGCCTATAACATATATAAAAAAAAAAAAAAAAAATTGTTTGTCAGCTTAGTATTCAATTCAATTCATATTTTTCTCAATGTTAGCATTACGATGAATCATTATTATCATTTGTATAACATAAAGGAAAACATCGTGAGCAAATCGGCATATATCCAGAGCAGAAATTCAATGGCCTCCCTCCAAATATAACCCTAAAATAAACTATAACCCTCCAAAGATTACTATGAAAATATTTAAACGGTCATATTTCTTTAAGCGATTAGTTGCTGAAAAAAAGGAAATCACAGAAACATGACACAGTAGACCAAAAAAATAAAAAGATTGTTATAATAAAATATATAGAATAAAAAAGATTGCTCTTATGGCTAATGCAGTCTAATGTATCAACATAAATAATATATCAGCAAAGAAAAAGGAACATAGTTTCAAGTCGGAAGATGATCGCCTATCAAGATAATAGCGGTATTGGCGCTGAATCGCTTACAAAAACGACCTCATTATATCATCTATCCCCCATTCTTTATATACCAGCGGATAAAACTATTCTCCAGGGCTCGATATATTGACGATATGATCACAAACAGAGATCCTCGTTACTAACTACGTCAGGGAGTTGAATTACTGAAGACTATGGTACGCTAGTGGTTGTAAACTATGAATACGGAGATAGAATAGCTTTAAAAAAAAGTGAGGAAGGTCTAAGAAATGACACAAGCGCAATTTAAGTCAATGCGTAACACCTAATACCGACCACCTAGTAAATAATGTGTTCTAGATTATTTATGTATTGTTGTGTATATTTTATTCGATGTTTCTTGTGTATGTTCAGTTAGTTGTTTTCATTTTGTTCTGTTTGTTCCATTTATTTTTGGTATTGTGTATGTTATTATTATTGTAAGAATGCACAGCGTACCGTGCGTGACGTCACCTGCCGGTCCCAACAGAAAACTAGTGCTGGTTGTTAGCAACCAGCATTACGCTGAGTTGGGATCGGTTTCGTGACAAAGAATATAGGTGCTCACTATTTATTTATTATTTAAATTACTTTCTTTTGTATGAACTTTTGTGTGTATCAATTTTTTTTTCTCTCGAATAAACAAAAAATCTTTCTTTCTTTTCGTTCTTTATTACAACTGTTATCATAACTTACCGTTAAAATAAGATGACAGTTCTAGGGATAAAGTAATGGCATGTATGACTCTAGCCAACTTATTTTGGCACTACTTGGTGGCCACTGCTGCATTTTCAGTAGTATACTCTTAATGTAGGACTGGTTATCTGTTCTATTCTGTACGCCACATAATTGGTTAAAATATACGCTCGGTAGGCCCGATATTTTTATCTGTTGGAGCGTGTTTCGTTCCATATAACTCAAATTTTTGTGAGGTTTAGGCCGAAATTAAATCCAGAACGGTCCAAATCCTCAGATAAAAGGTATTAGAGGCGGCTGGTATAACCTGCGTATCTGAGTAATATCACCATGAGCGTAACAACATTATTCCCGGCCTCACATGGCCCGGTGCGAAACCATTAGTTTTTACTACCGAACCGTCCTTAAAAGGCTAATAACAGACAAGGGCTATATATAACTATAAATTTAAGGGTTAAGGGTAAAATATGAGATAAAATATATAGGTAGCTATAAATGTGCCTAGTGTGTTTTCGTCGGCTCCGAGACGCTTGGCGCCGACCCGGCCGTTCGTCAGAGAAATTTGTTTACACAGCCAAGGATGACCCAGTTTTATACCTGTCCTAGTAGAATCAGTCAAGGAGAAACTCTAATTAAATTAGGATTCTTACTGCTCTCGGTTTACTAGGTATATACAACTACATATTGAATCTTGATTTGGCCAGGCAAAGGTGCCTAATCGAAATTATCTCGGTAACTTCAAGATAAATTGGCGTTGTCATTAGGCTTTAGGCTGTTTATAAGCCTCTACAAAAAATCTACACTACCGACCTAAAGAAGTCAATTTAGAACCAACGTAAATGCATAAGGACTACTTTAATATTTCAACTTTTATCAAGCTCATGCAGGGTACATATTAATCCGTCACATGAATATACAAAGTATGTAAATGAGACAACCAAAACCACCCTTTCAACATTCAGGTACCAACCTTAGCGTACCAAATGGATACTGGAGGCATAAATAGAACAAAGCAACGAAAAAAACATTCATTTAAAAGCCCTTCGAGTTGAGCCGGAAACGGAACTAACGAGCAATTTCGCCGAAAGAGCTCAACCGAACAACTATTTTATTCAACGTACATACGAATACGGATATATTATGTATCTAAGTATGGTATATTAGGTAGTGAATGACGAATGCGCTCTGAATCTCGGTTTGTTGTATTAGGTTGGTATTAGATCTATTAGGTAGGCGAATGGACTGAATCCAGTTTACTATTATTTATTATGTGACTCGGCTTAGACTTAGGCTGTTCTACGATCGATACGACGGCAAGTCTTACCCCCTTATCCAGTGTGCACGGAAAAAAATGATTTTGCTATGGTTGCTAAACCCGCTTTGCTGCCGATTCATTTGCTGCAACATAAAGTATCTTAGTAACATTAGCAAAGCGTTGTTAACTACAACTAATAGCACTTATCCACTTTTGATAATGAAATTTAGCTAAAGGATTTACAAACAATTTGCAATATTTGCTAATTGTTTAACTGTAATTGCTAAATTTTTTATCTTTAATAGCAAAATACATTTAAAGGTTCCCAGTGACAGACACTGCAAAGAATTTTTACTATAATTCATAAATGTTTCGCTGTTATTGACAATAAAACTTGCAATTTGCAACAAAAAGTGTCTTTGTTACAAGTGATAATAAGTTTTACTAGCATTAATAATAATTTCTATGAATATGTAGATAATTTCAATAATTTCTTTCGATGTAACATCATACATTTTTAACAACATTTTTACAAATGCTTAAAGAAAATAATTATCAATGTTGCCAAAACACTTTATGAATCTTTGCAAACTACCTAGGCCACTACATACAATACAATATTATCGATACTACTAAAGTATAATTATATAAAGTACTTAATAATTTTTCGTTGCTGTACCATTTTTTTTTGGGTAGTGCGGCAAAATACATTTTGTTGCAACTGCTCAAACAAAATTGTTTCACGTTGCCAGAAACTTTATTAACCTTTGCCAATTACCTTAGCCACTACATACAATAGAATATTATCGATACTAGCAAAGTATGGTTATATGAAGTACCTAATAAGTTTTTGTTACTGTACTAATTTTTTTGGGTACTGCAGCAAAATAAATTTTGTTGGAACTGCTAAAACAAAATTGTTTTAAATTGCCAAAAACTTTATAAACCTTTGTAAATTACCTTAGCCACTACATACAATAGAATATTATCGATACTAGCAAAGCATGGTTATATAAAGTACCTAATAGCTTTTTGTTGCTGTACTAATTTTTTTGGGTACTGCAGCAAATTAAACTTTGTTGCAAGTCCCAAAACAAAATTGTTTTACGTTGCCAATAGTTTTATCAACCTTTGCAAATTACCTTAGCCACTACATACAATAGAATATTTTCGATACTAGCATAGCATGATTATATAAAGTAACTAATCACTTTTTGTTGCTGTACAAATTTTATTGGGTACTGCAGCAAAATAAATTTTGTTGAACCGCTATAAACAAAATTTGGTGTATTTTGCCAAAAACTTTATCAACCTTTGTACAGGCATGTGACATTTTGGCCTAGTTCTTATTGTACCACTAAGCCACCTGGGCTGGAAAATGTCCTAAACCTTTACTTTAGCCACTACAAAATATTAGCGCAATGCACTACATACAATAGAATATTTTCTACAACTTCTGGTAGCCCAGACAGGTAGTCGAAGAAAAGGGCCTAACCCCGAAAAAACTCTAGACCAACATTTCATTGCACCAACCTTTAGGTGGGATCACTGGGAGCGTAAATTCAAAATCGCGATAAAATTCGAGCCCAGCGGCTTGGTAATCGCCGAATGCTCACCGCCGCGCCCATACCCCTTCTGGGGTGCCAGGGCAAGTCTGACCCCACTCCCGGCGACGGCCAAGCCGAGGTTCGTACCATCTGAGGTGCCCTTGAGCTAGTCGCCTTTAACCTAAACCTAGGCCGAGCGCCATTTGCGCTTGCCTAAAGTCCGGTGACGCTGTAGAGGCCATCTGAGGCCAACAGCATCAGTCATGAAAAAAAATTTAAAAAAAAACCGCCGCGCCGTTAACCGAAAGGTACCTACCTACGCGGCTGTCCATCCCGCGGTGGTTATGGATTCAGTTTTAGGACATACCCAGGTCCATAATATTATTACCTCTACCCTAATTATATAAATTACTAGAAGAGGTCCCCAGCGACTACCACGTGCGGAAGAAATTCGGTCCGCTCCCAAATACTCGTATCTTATACTGCTGGGCTATTAACTAATTATTTACCTCTCCATATTCACCAGTTTAATAATAAGTACACCCCTACGCATGAACCTAGAAAAAAAGTCGGACAGATTCTCGCTAACAACATACTGTGTCACTCAGGTCGGCCAGTTTACTGTACGTACAGGCCCGCACGCACACATTCACACAAGAGTCAGCCATTACGCGGGCAAACGCAACAAAGTCGGCACGGCTACGCTGCGAAAAAATTTGAATGTCTTGTGTGGTAAAGTGGTGTAAAAACCGTAGTGACCAAAATAAAAAAAAACCAGGAATCACGTTTCATAGGTAAATGAATAATTCAATCACTTAGTTCCCGATTTTATACATTAAAACCAATATTCATGCGACAGAACAAAATAATTCGTCAGAATACCAGTGTTACCAATATTCATGTACAAATTACCCGAAATATATGGGTGTTCTGACACTTCTGCCTACCCCTTCGGGGATACACAGACATGATGATATGACCTGAAATAATGGGACGTTTTTAATTAATTCTATAGTTATAATTTTAAAAAACTGTCCAAGTGAGAGTCGGACTCGCGCACCGAGTGTTCTGTAACAAAAAATGATGGGGTTTCAGTTCGGGATTAGAAATTCACTGCAAACAAGACAACATTACGCGATATTCACAGGCGGTCACCTATTCAAGTACATTTTGCCACCATTAACCTTTTAAAATAGTACGGTATTTACTGCCTACATGACGCAAAAACCGCTGAACGGATTTTGATGGGATTTTTACAGGTTGATACCTAGGGTTATGGGTATGGGTATACTATAGGGTCATACTCCAACTTAAAATCTAAGCCATGTTTAATCTAATTCCGATGGGTAGAACCGGAGATACAGCTTGACCTCTTGATACTTTTTTTATTTAGAGCTTCCATACTTTAGGGAGGTAATTTAAAATGATTGCCTTATTGTAGTTCAAGTGAACGAAATTGCGGCCAAAATCTAGTTTCAATAAACTTGTCTGCCGACCTGTATTTGTCTAGATAATACAAGGTTATTTTTTTGGGAATTATGGCAACCCTAAATTCATTCACACATAGATAGCCGCCGCCATTACGGTGACACAATGTTGTCTGTGCGGGAGTTCCGTCCGACTTTTTTTATAGGTTCATGCCCCTACGCATCAAGACGAATACACCCTCCAAATTGCAAGTCTGTACGACCAGCTGTTTAGGCTGTGCGCCAGTCAGCCAGTCAATCAATCAGTCAGTCGGTAAGTCAGGACAGAGATTCTTATAGCAATAGATTAAGTATGTATTATCACTTTCCAAGGGTTTGATGGGTTCACTTGATAACTAGGAACCTACCTCTATAGGTAACCAAATACCTATAACAATCTTGGACATAGATAAGGTAGTTGCATCCTAACAGTAGGTGGATAAGGCAGAGAGTTGAACTAAAAAAAAAAACAGGTAATAACATCTTAGGGGTAAGGTACCTTAGATAGTAGGTCGAGGTAGGGGTACCTACCCCGCTTACCCTACGCTTATCTAAGCTAAGCGACAATGATAAAATTAGATCGAATCTCTCTATTTTCCGGCAAATGTTAAATGCATAAGTAGTTTTAGGTATGCTTGATTGTGTTGACTTGTTATTTTTGAACGATTTGCAAGCGCTGGGCCCGTCCATTCCATTATCACCGTCGCTGGAGGTAAGTACCTACATTATTACGATGAGCCAGCCGACGGTCCTCTTATACTCGCAAAAAGTTGCAAGTTAAGTAAAATACCTATTTATCTAAAACTAAAGTAGGTACCTACGTGCCCGAAATGATTAGCTGCTGTAGCAAAAATCATCTTTGTTACATTGCCAAACAATGAATTAGCTGCTACAGCTAATCTTTTTGACGTTTTTAACCTAAGTTTTTAAAGGCAGACTCTTTTTGGCGGGAGAAAATGGGCCAGGCAAGAGGAAAGTTGCCAGATGCTAAAGAAATTGATCTGACTTGGATGAACTAAAAAGGTGTTCGAGCAATTTAACAAATACTTTATCTTGTCCCGTTTATTTTTAATTGAAAAAGTTAATTCCAATACTCTGAAACCATAATCCGTTAAATTAACAATGTCATCTTGGCAACATCGTGTCATTTCTGCCTTTATTTATTTTTGTGAATGATAGATAGATAGATAAACTCTTTATCGTACACAACAAAAAAAAAAATAATAAATAAATAAAAAATAACATTTATTTTGCTGAATGCAAAATAAATGAGCTTAGATTCAAGCTCAACGAAATTGGCGGAGTAATTGCGCAACAGACATACAGTTGAATAGAGAACCTCTTCTTTTTCAAGTCGGTTTATTAAATCTGATAATTAACAAAAATTAGGAGATGTTCGGTTCAGATTCAGACTTTTTTGTTTTATTTTGTTGTTAAATCTTTTTTAATCAGTATATCCATGTAAATATTCTGAATTACAATAATATTCTTATAGTAATATAATGTCGTTTTTCCAATAAATAGTGATTTGTACGACAAATTGTTGTTTTATAAACAAATAGTACACTGTATTTTTCACCGTGTTTTTCCTAGTGCAGTTACCGTAATTTCTTAGAATCTACCGTTTTTTTACAAGGAATCGCCGTAAACCTAAATTCTGACATGGCAACACTGCGCGTACCGCACGCTACCGACCGCGACTCGGTGCCCGAGTGTAGTGCCCCCTTACTAGTGTACTGTCTGCAAACTCTTACCCACGTTCAAATTATTTTCATTTGTGTGATTTCAATAAACTTTTAAGTGAAGACCCTGACTACCTATCGTGTTTACCTTCAAACTACATCTGGTGGGAACTAAAACCGGGAACTCGCGACTCCCATCCCGATAAATGGCTGCCCAACAGTGTGTTTTTTAGTTTGCGACGGACTGTAAGTACATGAATAAGACTATAGTAGTGACAAGAAGCCGTTCGGCCAGTGGTAACCGGGTTGGTGGCGACGACAACGCCTTCCGTGGTCTCGGCCTCCTCCTCACCGAGCAGGCCGCGGTCTGGTGGCTGGGCTTGAAGAGTTCAGTATCTTCTTGGAGTGACGCCGTGATCGCGCTGAAAGGCGTGGTGTTCCGACGATGCCAGGAGCAGGGTGAACGGACCGAACGCTTCGTCACCGGAGCGTGCGCCCTCCAAGCGAGGATACCCGCCGGAGACCTCTCTGAAAAGGTTCAGATCAACATGCTCTACGGCCTCCTTCACAACCGAGTCTGCGAGAGGATGCACCGTGACGAGGTTGACTCGTTCGACATGCTGCTGCGCCAAGCGCGTCATATCGAGGACGCGATCGATGAGTCAAAACAAGTTCTATCGCTGCGAGCCCCACAGGGAGCTACCGCCGCCGGCTACACAAGCCGCCAGCTTCGGCCGAGCACGTCAACCGGCCGCCGCCGCCGGCCCCGGCGCGGCGCAGAGGACGCCGGCCGCGACCCCGCCAGCCGTGCCGACGCGGCCAGGTACCCCTAATGTAATGCATCCTCAGGTAGGAAACAATCTCCTCAGTGCAGTTATTGTCATAAATTCTGACACAAACAACCATGTTGCCGTAAGTTAGAAAAACCACCCGAACAATCTGTTTATTCCGTGAAATCTAGTAACGAAGTTAAAAATAATTTGCCTAGGTACTTTGCATTGAATAGTGATGCATGCACTAATTATTCCAAACCGACCGATCAATAGACCCAAATGTCAGCAAAATTATAATTTTACACCCCACGGGTCATTGAACTCGTCGCAAAATCGCTCTAATAAGGCTAAAGTAAAACGTAATAAATAAATATCGGAGGCCATTTTTTCACACAAAGTAAAACGCACCCTAGTTCTTCCCTGCGAGAAACTAGCGCTATTACTGCATGCAACACTAGACGTGTTTTTTCAATCATTCTGTTTAGGTATAATAATAACAATTTTACATTGTCATAAGATGTGTTTCCAGAAAGCTAATAATGGTAATCAACATCCTAGTTATTATGTCCGAATAGGTATGTCGAATTGAGATCTTAACCCCTCAACTGCCACAATGGGGTATCTTAACCCATCACGTGCCAGTACGCAAAATACCCACCATATTTTTCCCAGTACGGAAAATGTTAACACTTTACCTGCAGACACGACAACATTAAATGTTAACCCTTCACGTGCCAATACAAAAAATAACGACCAATTTTTTTTACATTTTCTTTACTGATGATGGTGGGTATAATCAAAATGTAAATTGCGTCGACCAACAACAAGTGTGTAATTGTAAAATTTCAAAAAGTATTGACGCCCAACAACAAAAAGTATGTAACTGCAAAATTTCAAAAAACGCTAACGACCATGTAATGCAAAATGTTTGTAACGACGAATTTTCTAAAAATGTCGATGGTCTTATACAAAAAGGAAATAACTCAATTTTTTCGTAAAATGAGAATGTGTTAAATTTAATGCGTGATAAATGTATAATGTTGTAGTGGGGATAATAACGACGCTGCGGAACCCTCCATTGGCCGGGATGTGCGACCAATTTTTAATATAAATATTTTGGAGTTCAACGGTACCGCGTTAGTTGACACTACGCTGTATGCTCTACTTCGACAACGTAATCATCCTCTCCGCGTTTCCTCTCAGAGAGTTAAACTGGCTGACGGTGTGGTACGTGTGTGGTACGTTTTAACCACCACACTTGAGGCGCCTAGAGACGACAGTTATTGAGACTCCATTCGTAATTTTTCCGGATTCTACAAACAACTAGACCTTATTAGGTATCGATTTTATAACTGCCGCTGGAGTACTGGTAGTATTCATCGACTTCAACAAAGGGGTTTGGTACTTCAGTGATGATAATACGGTAAAGTATAACCTTTGCTTTGAGCCTAAATCGCGTAGCGTGTCCTGTGCTTCTACTAATGTTCTCAAGGATGATGAAAGCACTCTCCTTTCTTCAACCGAGCGACAGTCGCTCGCTTCCGTCCTCTCCAGGCATGCGCACGTCTTCAGAGCAGGGGGAGGTCCAACTCCGTTTGCGGATCATCGTATTGAAACAGGTAAGCATCCACCAAGTTCAACCTCCATCTCAACAGGGAGAAGTGCTTTTTTGCGAGAGAAAGTGTCAAATACCTCGGTTACGTTATAACACAAGAAGGTGTTTCCGCCGACCCAGGGAAGGTGAGTGCTGTACCCGAGATGAATGAACTAGGGAACTTAAAACACCTGCAAACCTGTTCTTGGTTCAGGAAGTTTATACCTAACTTCTCAAAAGTTGCCGAGCCTCTAACAAGGTTGACCAGAAAGAACCAAGTCTGGAAATGGGGCTCAGAGCAATCTCAAGCATTCATCGAGCTGCGTCGTGCGTGATTCATTGAGCGTATCCTGACCACAGCTCCAATAATGGTACAGGCTGGTTTTAGTCGTTCCTTCATCCTGCGTACAGACGCAAGTAACTACGTCTTATGCGCGGTTTTATTACAGGGCGACGGTATTCAGGAAAGGCCGATCGAATAGGCTAGCTGACTCCTCAATTCAGCTGACCGGGACTACTCGACGACAGAGCGAGAAGCCCTTGCTGTAGTGTGGGTGGTAGAGCGATTCTAACCTTACCTAGACAGCCACCCAGTCATTATAGGCAGTGATCACCAACCTTTTCGTTGGTTGCTGTTACTGAAGTCACCAACAGGCAGGTTAGTTCGTTGAGCTCTTAAGCTCGCAAGCCTTTGACATCCAATTCCAATATACACCAGGGAAAGCGAACGTCGTGGCGAATACGCTTAGCAGACCGGTATGCTCTGAAGAATCTCGCGAGGACTGTTGCTCTGTTCGGTTATCTGCGATTTACCCACGAAGTTGCCCAGCCAGATACGCGAAGAGCAGATGTTGGACCCTGAAGTGGAAAAGGTGATCAAAGAGCTTGAGGGCACTGAGGAATTGCAGCGCAAAGGTAGGTAGAGAGAGGCTATCTCATGGACCAGGGCGTATTATACCGGTTCAATCCAGACTCTGAGAACGAATCCCCACAACTAGTCATCCCTGCTACTCAAGTTCCAGCTGTCCTGAAAGAGCTACACGACTCACCGACCGCCTGCCATCCAGGTATAGATAGAACTTACCAAAAGGTTGCACAGGTGTATTATTTCACAATTAACAAGGATGCGGAGAATAATCAACGATTATGTCAAAGCCTGCATTCACTACCAAACATACAAAGCATCCAATGTGCAGGTAAGTTACCGGCGTATTTATCCTTCGGCAGAAAAATGCGGTCGCCTACAGAGGTCCAGCATGATCTTTGTGCTATTTTGAAAGAAAACTTTGCCCATATATTTCCCTTATCTCAGGCACTTCCTGAAATCATTAGCAGCTGTTCGAGAATCGTGGCAATCCAGCAGGACAAAACAAAGCAGAACGCCGATACTTCACGCCGACAATATGACGATTTCCAGGAAGGCAAATTCATTTTGTTTAAGTCCCACCTGCTGAGCAAAGGTTCGAAGAATCTCACCGTTTTTTTTCCACGAGACGATGGGCCATGCTGTATCGTAAAAAAGGTAAGCCCCACAACTTACGAAATCGCAAATATCGAGCAACCTGATATTATAGGAAAATAGCACACCAAAGATATCACCCAGTACACAAGCGACTCTTTGCCAAATCCAGTTATTCCTAAGAGGAAACGCGGACGTCCAGCCAAAGCTGATGGGGTCCTAGTCCAGGAGTGGGGGCGTTCTCCAGGACTAGAGGGGGAGTATAGCAACCCAAAGTCCTAATCCGCATGCCCGCCGGCCGGTGCGAGCGTCCCGCAGCTGTCTTCTCCCTAGGTTCTGTACTGCATAGCGCTAGCTCACTCGCACACCTTCCGGAATATTCCGTAACGTCGCCCGCGCCGCGAGCCGAAACGCCGCAAGCGCCGCGCCGCACGAAAGTTGATTTGTTGAGTTGCTTCTCTCCCGACCGCGAGACACGCGTACCACACGCTACCGCGACTCGGTGCTCGAGTGTGCCCGCGCTATCACCTAGAGTCCTTAGATCTTTAGTGTACTGTCTGCAAACTCTTACCCACGTTCACATTATTTTCATTTGTGTGATTTCAATAAACTTTTAAGTGAATACTATCGTGTTTTCCTTCAAACTACACCAGGTGGGAATTAAAACCGGGAACACGCGACTCCCATCCCGATAAAATTTAATAATCCGACTATCACATTAACAGATTTCGATTTTTCATTATTATGTTGCCGTTTTCTTGTGCCAAGTTTCAGTAGCCAGTCACTAGCTGCGCCTTTTACATACGAACGTTGTAGGCTGTTTCCTGCATGTATAATGACACTAAATGTATAGTTGAATTAAAATTAAATATAATTTGACAAGTTGTTTTTAATTAAATGTATAAATATACAACGTGTAACAAAAAAATGTGATAATAATGTATAAACATAAACGTATGTATAAACATAGGCTATAGGCTTAACTAAAACTTTTAGCTGGGACAACAAACACAATACAGAAGAGCATCAGGTAAACGACTTACCTAGTACAGCTAAGATGATATGAAATGATAGCAAATTACGACTTACCTAGTACAGCTAAGATGATATGAAAGGATAGCAAATTACGACTTACCTAGTACAGCTAAGATGATATGAAAGCATAGCAAATTATCTTGGCAGCTACTAATAAATAACATCAACATTGCTTCAAATTACATTAGCTGTCACACATAAATTTGTTACAAGCCGTCACTAAGAATTTTAGCTGGGACATCAAACACAATACAGACCTTCAGGTAAACTACTTACCTAGTTCAACTAAGATTCTATGAAAGAATAGCAAATTATATTAGCTGTCTCACGTAAAGTTGTTACAAGGCGTAACTAAAACTTTTAGCTGGGGCTTCAAACACAGCACAGAGCATCAGGTAACCAACTTACATAGTACAACTAAGATTATATGCAAGAATAGCAAATTATATTAGCTGTCTCACATAAAGTTGTTCCAAGGCGTAACTAAAACTTTTAGCTGGGGCATCAAACACAGCACAGAGCATCAGGTAACCAACTTACATAGTACAACTAAGATTATATGCAAGAATAGCAAATTATATTAGCTGTCTCACATAAAGTTGTTACAAGGCGTAACTAAAACTTTTAGCTGAGATAACTAATGCAAATCACAACATTAGCTAAACCGCTCGTCAAAAACAGCTACGATATTATGCAAGAATAGCAAATAACTTGGCTGCGGCCCCTAATTATGTTACTCGTTTCTTATATGGTTATTATGTGGCACAACGAACTACGTTAGCTATCCTACATAAAGATATTTAATCTTGTAACTAAAACAATTTGCATTTATGTTAAACAAACTTTGCTAACATAAATAATTTCTTAGTGAACACAACTAACAGTTTTTACTGTTACAGCTAATTATAGCAAATAAAATTAGCAGTGACAGCTAAATATCGCTAAAATTATTAGCCGATGCAACTAATTTATAGCTAAAATATTTCGCTATCTTAGCTAAATTTCGCCAGCTAAAAACGATTAACTGTTGTTTCTAAACACTTAGCTGTCCCTATAGTTCGTAAGACTTTTTGCTACTACACCTAAAATTTAGTTACCACAGCTAATTTTTTCTTTCCGTGTGGGGGCTTATCGCCCCCATATCTCACTATATCTATAAGCTTGGAGTACCCAGTCTCGGAATAATTAGTCCATTTTTTGTCATTTCCTTTCTTTCAAATCTTCCACTGAGCTGTTAGTAGTAAGTTTGCTAAGAGACCTATAGGGCGTGGCTTCGAGTTGGTAGAGTCGATGAGTCGATAGAGTTCGTGGAGATGTTGATGTCTAAAAAAATTGCTCGGAATGATTTAAAGTGGTGAATTTTGGGAGCGGGCCGAATTTCTTCCGCACGCGGATTAAGTCGCGGGCGACCTCTAGTACATAATAAACGGATAGAATACTTATTCTATCCGTTATCTGGTTCACATAGTACAAGCTTTGCTTAGGGATAGATAAAAAAAAAAATGCTGGCTGGATGTACGCAAAAGACGAATTAACTATTCTGAGGCTGATCCATGTTTATTAATAAGGGGACAATGTTCAATAATATGATTTTTAAGATATTCAAATAAAAAAACTGATCACATAAATAGCTTGGCGATTTCTTTGAATACTGATTTTTAGATCTCATAAAAATGTAAAAGAACTGAAATGTATGTTTCATGTGATAAGACACACGGTTGAAAGCTGTTATTGTTCAATAAAAGTTATTACTTTCCAGAGTCATTTCATGGTCTAAAACGCTGGGTGGATAAAAGAGTTTTAAAACTGGACGTAATTGAATTTCCAAAAAATAATAGCCACGAAAAATTCTGCGGAATTTCGCTAGCAAATCTGTGAGATGAATTATTTTTGTTACGATGTCCACAAAGAACATTTTCTCGCGCACCTGGTAAGGAACTTCGTTAAATTTTTCCAGGCCTGCGAATACGAAAAGACTAACGAGAAAAGTCTTTCGAGAATATTTTGCAAAACTTTCCCGTATTTATATTAATTAATAAACTATGCCTACAGTTATTCTTCTGATGATGATGATGACAGTTATTAAAATATACTTTTAGTTTTACATTATCCGTGAGTCAGGATTCTGTTTTTTTTTACCTTCAAATATA
The DNA here is from genome assembly GCA_905404285.2 of Erannis defoliaria. Taxonomy (NCBI): domain Eukaryota; kingdom Metazoa; phylum Arthropoda; class Insecta; order Lepidoptera; family Geometridae; genus Erannis; species Erannis defoliaria. The sequence continues at coordinate 9,320,818 of FR990084.1, forward strand.
CAAATAGGATATCGATCCTACTAATCCTACTTTATTGACGCCAAGGCTGAACGGGTTTCGATGAAATCTGGTATAGAGGAAGCGTGTACCTTGGAATAACACATATTTATATTGATTTAAGCATGGATGGATATACAATGTGTAACAAAAAGGTCCAACAGTACCGAAGGGTATGTATGTACTCATCATTATGAACAACTTTTACTATGAGGCCAACCAAGAAATCGCGAAAAAAAATCAGCTGTTCCATACATTTTGTCCAATGTCAATGAACATTACTTTTTGTATGGAACAGCTGATAATTTTTTTCACGTTTTCAGGATTGGCCCCATAGTAAAAGTTGTTCATAATGATGAGTACATACATACCCTTCGGTATTGTTGAACCTTTTTGTTACACATTGTATAGGTACAGTTAGTAGGACACATAGTGACACATAGAAAAAATACTTTTATTTAGGAACTAGAGGTCGCCTGCGAATTGGTCCGCGTACGGAAGCAATTCTTCCGCTCCCAAATATCTCCAAACCGCTGGGTTAATTACACATTTTTGTCCTGCCCATATTCACCACTCTAGATTAACCCTAACAAAAATACCTACTATCACTATAACTTGAATACCAAGAACTTCCCATACAAAGTTTTACCCTCTTAAGTCGTCCCTGTCAAAAAATATCTAAATACCGATTTTCATCACTATAACTTTAAAAACAAACAAACATTGTAAAAGTCGCGGGCAACCGGTGGATGCAAATGGCAGGTTGTCGTACAGTGTGGCGGTCTAAGGGGGAGGCCTTCGTTCAGCAGTGGACGTCTCCGGGCTGATGATGATGATGATGATGATGAAATTTAAAAACAAAAAAAATACAAAGTTTCACCTCTCATTTAGCCCTTAAAAAACAATTTTTATTTTTTAATGAACTATACAAATACAAATTTTCACAACTATAAGTTCAAATACAAAGGACTTTCATACAAAAGTTTTCATCCGTTTTTACCCCTTTGGGGGATGAATTTCGAAAAAATATTTCTTAGTACCTCTACTCATCAAGACAAATACACCCTCCAATTTCAAGTCTGTACGACCAGCGGTTTAAACTGTGCGTTGTCTGTCAGTCAGCCAATGAGTCGTTAAGTTAGGACAATGATTCCTACAGTAATAGATAAATTTGTCCGCTTGGATGAAATCGCTTTGCGCAGCTAGTTATTTACAAAACTACATATTAATCAGGCAGTAATATAATTCAAGTTGAGCCAAACGCCTTAAACTTCGTAACGATTGGTGATAAGGAAGGGTTCCTGCAATATTCCAGGCCCGTAACAAACTTTCAATTGAACTAATTAAAACGTCCGCTGTAACAAATCGTGACCAAATAATTAACGAAGTTTTACTTACGCGAGTCATCTGAACTTGTGCTACTAGAACGACGCCGACGCCCTGACACACAACAAAACATTTCACAGCAAGTATACACACTACATGGACATATCACAATACAAGTTGGTGTAAGAATATAACAAGAAGTAAGAAAACGTATCACAAATCGTTTAGAATTCCAATGAGAGTGGTCATGTAGAGGACCAGCATTCCACTGGTGAGCGAACGGAAATTAACAAACAATCAATAAGCAATTAGCACGCAAGACACATTGTACAAATTCAATAAGGCTGTATTGTTTGTTGAGCGTCATCAAAGTTTAATTGATACAATACAATGGAGCTCACGAAGTAGGTCATCGTATTTTACGTGTTCGGCTGGAACTACGGCAACGTCACGATCGCGGGCGATGGCAAATTGATGACCGGCGACGTTTAATCTGAGAATATGGTCTTTTAAAGAAGCTTTTACTTTGTAACGACGTATTGGTTTATAACAAAGATAAATAGTTATGTACGGTTAGGTGTTGTCGTGGCAGCCCGTTGGAAGAATACGTGCTTTACACTCCGAGGTAGCACGTTCAATCTCGGGCCCAAAGAGTTCTTTAGAATACACGTACGCATTTAAAATCTTATATCACCGGCTTTTCGCTAAAGGCAAACGTCGCGTCGTAAGGTATGCATATATCTGGAGAAGAAAGTCATGTGTGGCATATCGCCCAGTCGTTTCGGAGTTTATTTTTAATTTTTAAATAAATTTGAAATGAAATGAAATGAATTTTATTCCACCAAAAATAGAGTTAAATAATTATGATCGTATTGATAGGTGTAGTCCAATCTATTCTGCCGTTCATTGGCATGTGGAAATGTCAATGTTAATGACACTGGTAATTTGTTATATACGGTGATACACATAGATTTAATTTAATTTCAATTTAATTTAATTTCAATTTCAAAATTAATTGCAAATTTAATTTTAATTTCAATTGTGTGTATGGTACTTATTAATGTGACTGCTAAATTGATAATTTATAATATGAGTCTATGATACTTGAAATAAATGATTATTTAATTTATAGCATAGCAGTTTTTATCAAATAACCTTGGCGGCCGTTCAAAAACTAGTCTTTTATCATATTTTGCAACTCTTGGATACTTATCACTAGCTTTTTGAAAAATGTTAGATTGTTTACGAACAAACATAGATATTTCAAAAATGTATATAGAAGTCAGCGTTAAAATACCTAATTTCTTAAAAAATGGTTTGCAAGACTCATGTGGTCGAATACCTACCATAGCACGAATACGAGTACATTTTTTTTGTGATAGAAAAGCTTTCTTCTATTTGCGTTTGACATCCTGCCTGATGTTAAGCAACGATGTGGTCTAGGATGGAGCACGCTTACGGAGAAGGAACCAGTTCACTCAGAATTTGAAGACACCCAAGTTGTAGTTGGATAAGCCTATACAGGGTTAGTCCTGATCAATTAGCATTGTTTTAAGGGCAAATTCTGTACATCAAAACATCAACTTTTACTATCGGGCCAACATCGAAATAGCAATAAAACAGCTTTTCAGTATATCAGTATAGCGATGCAGTATAGACTAAAAGGCCTAACCGAATACATCTCGATTGCAATGCCTCTGACGACTTAACGGTTGCTTTTATAGAGCAAACAACAGGGACCCACATAGTTTATTTAATAAATTAAGAGAATTTATTGAAAAAATATAGAGAAAGTGCTTACTTGAATGCTGCAAAATATTGCACTGTCACTAAACGGTATCGCGGAGTCAAAATCAATAAACTATACACATATAGCACCTACCTATAGGTAGCAGATTACTTACATGGCTGGAACATAACAGATGATGCGCTGAAGAGAAGACCCTACTCAGCAAAACCGTTATAGATAACTGTACTTAGGTAATAACAACATGTAAATAACGTGCCGGATCAACTGAAATAAAAAGTTGAATGTTGAAATTGCGTTTAAACTAATTTAGAAGAGTGAATCATATTAGGTATTCATTTTGCGCGTTAAAATAATTTTATCACAAAGTTTAATCAAAGTCTGTTAAAGAAAATATTTTACTATAATGTTTTTAAGAAAATATAAGACCGGTGATAATTTGTACTCCCTTGTTTCGTATAACAACTTTTCCTATAATTTCACTTGATATAAAATTAGTTCGCATAATTATTAATTTAACCTAATATTTATTTACTTTAATATTATTTTGCATAATCTTTCATTTTATATAAATTCATTTCACATAAATGTTCACTTTGAATAATATTGTTTGACCGAATATTCATTTCAAAAAATTATACTTGTCCTAATATTTATTTAAATGTATAACTGTTAAATCTTACTAATGGGTAGGTACGTATCAAAATATTTATAAATTTACAAAATACAGATGGGGAGGGAAGTGGGTTCTAATAAAAAAAACAAGCTAAATGTTCTGACGCATGTCGCCTGTCTCGGTTCTGTCACTGGAAGAGACTCCGGGTGGGCTCCCGTCAGAAGCTCTAGCGGTCGCCTCTGAGTTTCTGGCTCCCGTGATTTTTATATACGAGGGCGGCACTGAAAATTTCGGGAATCAAGGAAGTGACACAACATTACTATTTAAAAATATATTTATTGCTTTTCGAAGTATTCTCCGCGAAATTTGACACATTTTTCCATACGATGGAACCAATCATTGAAGCAACCATTCCATTCGGAAGTTGGGGTCTCCAAAATGGCCGTTTTGTAGGTGTCCACAGCTTCTTCAGGTGATGAAAATCTCTGTCCACGCAATTTATTCTTTATTTTAGGGAAAGTATAGAAATCATTAGGGCTTAGGTCGGGGCTGTACGGCGGATGGTCCAATAATTCTATGTTTTTTTGCTCTAAAAACTCTTTTGTTCTGTGCGCGGTGTGAGAACTCGCATTGTCGTGATGGAGGATGATGCGGCGGTTGCAGTTCTCTTTACGGAGTTCAGAAACGACCTGTGGCAAACAAATGCTAGCATACCATTCTGCATTAACCGTTCTTTGTCCCTCAAGAGGAATAGTCGTAACATGGCCGGTTTTGGAGACAAACGTGGCCACCATTTTTTTTGCAACACTCCGTGAACGAACAATTTTTGTTGGCTTTAACTCATTTTCGAACACCCAAACTCGTGACTGGTTTTTTGTTTCGGGTTCGTACGCGTATATCCAGGATTCGTCACCTGATACGATGTTGTATACAGCATTTGAGGATCCTGCGTGGAATCTTTCGAGAGTTCTGACGCACCAAGTAACGCGAGCCGCTTTTTGCTCTTCACAGAGCGAATGCGGTATCCATCGGGAAAACAACTTTTTTACACCTAATTTTTCATGCAAGATTATTTGTATTTGACTCATGCCAATGTCTAAAGTTGCCTGAATTTCGCGGTATGTCACATGTCGATCTTCCTCAATCAGCTTACGCACAGCATCAACGTTTTCTTGGGTGACTGCAGTTTTTGGACGACCTTGACGGGGATCATCACTGAGCTTGACACGTCCACGTTGAAATTCAGCAAACCAGCGATAAATTGTGGTTTTGGATGGGGCTTTATCACCAAATGCAGAAATCATCCGGTCAACACACTGTTTTTGTGTTAAACCACTTCGAAAGTCATAATAAATCATCGCTCTTGAATTTTCTCGAGTCAATTCCATTTTCTCAACGACTAAACAAGTTTGACAAAACCTTGTGACAAGACCGAGAATATTTTTTTAAATAAATAAATGGTATTCGATTTTTAAAACCAAGGAGTTTTCAATTAAAAAGATTTTAATATGACAGAAACAGTGGAAATATTCCATTCCCGATACTTTTAGTGTAGCCCTCGTACACTCTAGGGGTAGGGACCATAAGCCTAGGTGTAGGTGTGCTCTGCTCGGGGTGCTCTGATTCGGATCTGTCACCCATTTCGAACCTAACCAACTCAAGTCGGGTATATGAAATAGGATTAGATAAAAACAAAAATCACACCAAACGAATATTATATCAAATTAACACTATACCATTTGAACATTAGCGCAACCGTTGTTATATCAAACAAATGTCATTTGAAACAAAATTATGTAAACTAAAAATATACCAAGCGATTATTATACGAAACGTTTTCGTTCAAGTAAAATTATATGAAACGTAGTGATATGAAACGGCGGGGACCCGTGAAAATTGAATTATTAGTACATTATGAACATTTAATTAAAGTAGTTACATGAACATCTTAGAAAGCTCGTAGCACTTGCGTAGCTCACTCCCGACGTAGGCGCTGTCCCAGCTTTCGTATATTTTTAACCGACTATAAAAAAGGAGGAGGTTATATGTTCGACTGTATGCAAGTTATTTATTTTTTGAAAATATTTATTTTGTTTGAAAGTTTATACTCTCGAGGTGGTCCCATAATAGTTTGAAGTCGGTTGTTTTTTATTTTAAATTTTACTTGTTCTATTGAACACTTCCTAATTATTTTATCGTTTTTGTTCTTGGGGCACAGTTTTAATTTAATAATGCCTTCACCATTCCATGATAATACAAATGTTAAGTTATCTTATGAAATCTACGGATCGCACTTGATGTCACAGTTTAATTAAATTCTTTTGTTGTATTCCGAACGGTTGGTATGATGCGAGTATAAATTTAATGGTAGAATCGTTTGACAAAATTTCTTGGTTATGATATAATAGAATTAATGATAAGGGACGCGTTTAACTGAATATGTCTACATAACTAATATAATGCAGTATGTAACTATAGCTATTTATAGTAATTTACAGCCATTGGTATTTGTTTTTGGTATTAGAAAGGAATAGATCAATTAGATTGGTAAGGTCACAGAATATAATAGTTAAGGTTTAGAAAAACGAAGTAAGTATCTATACATAAACAAATAAAGATAAAAATATAGTAACCAGTCATATTCGATTCATGCACCGAGGGAAACATACCAAAACCACTCCGCAGTTTAGGTATGTTCGGCCAGCGCTCCTTCCGGGTGGACAATGCAAGGCAGAAGTCAGTCGCCGCCCGCACGCTAGCCTCGTCGCACGTAACTAAGCATACGTGATAGAAAGAGAGCGATATATCTAGGTGAATATAGCGAGCGGTGTCCTTGCGCTGTGCGAGTTGAATTGCTACTTTATTGCCTAGTAGATAGAGTTCTTATTTACTTCAATTCCTTTGCGGAGTTAACTTTCTGTACGTAGTACTATTATTTATTCTGTGCCAAAACATCAATATTATTTAAGTTTTTAGGGAAAAATAAATACGTTTTATTTGTTGTTGTTTGCCTCCTTAACGTCAAACGTATACTTGGCCGGTTTTTGTAGGTTTTTATTATGTACTTACATGTAGTTGGCTAAGTATTTTATTCCTGTTGACATTATTTAAGTAAAGTATCTATAAAACTGACTGTTTGCTTATTTAAAAACATAGGAAAAGAAGCAAAGATTGATAACAAGTTTACATTTCTACAGCCGACTATTTGTCGGTAGAACCATTGAGTAGAAAACTATATAAAGCTTTATCTGGATGCTTTCCAAAAGACATGCCAAAGTGCCTCTAACTTAGCCTCTAAGTACTAGTATAATAGGGATAATACTATCTGAGCTCTGGAATCAAACATCAATAGAGAATTTTATTTCACCAAGCACTTTGTTCCTTTACATTACAAAGTATCCATGCATGCGTTTCAAGGCTTTGTCTTCTGAATACCTAAGCAATCTCGGTAGCTAATGTATACAATAACCAAGTAAGCAATGTCATATACGTACGTGAACTCTCAGATAAACGGATTTTGCTCCATCATAATGCATTTGCCTGCTACAAAGAGGTTTATCTCGCTATGTACGAAAATCTCTTAAATCGGTTATGTAGAGTCCCCCGACGGAATGATCCATTGTCTGCGAAGGGGCGACTTAAGGGATTAATAATATTTCAATCAAAAGGACTCGGAGTTTGACGTCCGGCCGCCCGGATGCCGACAACATTAATAAAACTTTCATTAAGGAACGCAAATTTTCCGAAATTGGGCTTATGGGTATGGGACGGCGAACATCGATAATTTGATTATAATTTGGAGGAAGTTATCGTGTCTTTCCTAGCAAATGCTCCAGTTTCGTCGTAGATCCCGGGTCACGTCTTAATCAATAAGTGGTGCCTACCTGCCCACTGTCTAGTGTTGTGTAAATGTATGTAAAGTAAGTCGTCGTCAGCTATAAGACGACCACTGCTGGACGAAGGCCTCCTAATAGAGGGGTGTTGCCATAATCCCTACGCTCGGCAGGCGGCTTGGGGATCGCAGAATGGTAACCACCGTTAACCAAGAGGACGCTGCTGCCCGTCCTCCGCTGGGTCTGGTTGCAGTTTAAGGACATACCAGGTCCAGATAAAGTAAGTAGGTACATAGAAATCCTTAAATATCATAAGTATAAACCTAGTAACTAATGAATATCTAATCGTGTCTTTTGTAGTCTCGATAAATCTTATTTTTATTTTACACTATAACAGCGCCCCGTGGGTTTTATACCCGCTATTCTGCAGGAACAGTTTTTTTTCGGAATTAAATATGAATAAACGTACATCTTTATTGAAATTGTAAGCTAAATAAGTATTCTAAATTCACTAAAATCCATTCAGACGTTACGGACTTACGTCGGTATAAACACAAACTGACCCCGACTGACAGTTTTCCATTTACAACATTAGTGTGAGGGTAATAAAAACATGGTTACGCAGATAGCTATTAAAACAAACTGGTTTCTTTTTCTTTCCCGTTGAGTTTCTCGGCTACTCACTCAAACAGAGTACCTTATTATCGGACTTCCTATTCGCAGGTTCTCTCACGAAACCGTACATAATACTAAATGGGGTGAAGAAATAAATCAACGTGAAAGCTTTCCAATAAATAGCTTTATAGAGTGCTCTTTCATTTTCCGGCGTAAAAGATAACCTTTGAGAGGAAAACTGTTTACTTCTAAACGTTCTTCAGATAACAAATAAAAAAGGCAATAATAACTTGGTATTCTGTTACGTCTCCAGCTCTACGGCTAACGAACTGCAGAGTTATTCAAGCGCGTCAGCTATTTGAATTAATAAATATACAACTAAAGTAACCTGATGTGTGGGAATCGGGAGGTCGATGTCTCTGCCTGCCAGTCCACCAACACCCACAACAAGGCATGTCTTTACTTCACATCATACGTCGTCAAACTTTCCGCTTCCACACGAATTTACCAACCGAAAACACAATTGAACCCAAAAAAGTTGCTCCAATAAGTCACCGCGTAATACCAGGCAATTTCCGTGTATGACTACATTTACAAACTTTTTCCGCGCATGGTTGCGAAATTACGTTTTCGTCGAATAACCGCAACTTTTCTATGTCAACGGAGGGGTTTCAAACACACTTTCTTACACATCTATACATATTCAAAGTCATTGGAATGTAGGCAATAGTTTCGTCGAAACGTGCGAATTGGCGTGTTGTTTAGGCAGGGCGCGGTAGATTTAGCACGCGTTCGCCCTCGCCCGCGTTCTGCGCTCGACTGCGGCTGAATATGATAATATGAATGAAGTCGATGAGGCTTTCCCATTCTGTACATCCTGAAAAATTGCCGAATTCTTGTATAAGTTTGGGGACGCTACGCGACGTGCCAGCATGCCGGAATTTCGATATTACTTAGAGCTTTTATATGTGGGCTGAAATTTATCCAGATCAATGAACAGTTAAAATACCATTCAGTCATGTAGAATTTATAACACGAATATCATGAATTAAAAATACCGCAAGTATATTTAGGACTTGATAGTTCTGTCTCATATACATTTTTTTTTTTGTGAAATTCGTTAATGTCGGTACCATGTGTATGTGCTATGACAATTTCAGTATCTAATGTACAGAAATTTCAGACTATAATGACTAAACGAGAAAAATATACAAAATATCGAAGTAGTAACTAGTAGGTAGTAACTGGGTAGGAAGTAACTACCAAGATACTGGCTTAGTATGGTGTGGCTAGGGCCGACACACTTTTATTTATTTTATACCAACGGGGATCCACACTGCGTTTTTTCGCTAGGTGGCGCATCGTCGATGCGGCCATAGGCAACTGCCAATCTCATACATTTCGTTGTTTTTTTCTTCAATATAATGGTTTTACTCTTATTAGACTCGGATTACCGGGGATAATCTGCATATACTGGTTTGTACAGCAATCCTCTGCCTTGCTAATTAAAGCTCTGTCCAACATAAAAGATAAACAACTATGTAACCTACACATCTATTTTCAGGCTAGCTGCATAGATTCTTAAAACAAGGCACAGTACCCAGTATTTTTCATTGGAATAGATTATCGACAACGCCCTCATCAAGAGCAGATAGATATTAAGAGGATGAATACACCCAAAATGGCTTCATTCAGGTTAATGTTTTGCCAAATGTACTAATTCGACAGCACTGAAAAAAATAAATGTTAATCTAGATCATGTTTTCTAGTTGGCTATTGTTTCGAAAACACGTTTGCGAATAGTTTTCTCGATAGAAAAAAAAACGTAAAATAACCTCTAAAAATTAATTTCTAAGTCAATTTTTCTTTGTATTTTTGCATGAAGACACATAACCAAAATTAGTAAAGGTTACGAGTAATACTTGAATCTATTTTACTATTGAAATATTTTTTTCTTACGTAATAACTTTATTGCAATGAATTATTTTCTAACAAAATTACTGTTCGAAACGTGGCGCAAGCGCGCCGGCTTCTCTTTTATACCTATGTAATTAGACAGAGACCACAGACGCGCAGAGGATCAGCTATTGTCAGCGTCTTAAGCAACGATTAACAAGAAAACTAGATTTTGCCACATCCGGACCGCCGCCTCTGGCGCCAACTGCGAAATGTTTTGCCTTTGGAACCTCATTATATATTGTGAATTTGGGTTTAAAATTATTTGGAAATTATTCATACCCTTTTACATTTCCTTCGTACGGAATATACGAGGTTTCCTTCATACAATACAACAAAATTCTAAGACCAAAGGAATACTTCACGTATTGTATATAATCATGTCGTATGTATGCCTCTAACGGGAAATTGAAGAATATTTTCATTTCCGGAAGAGTATGAAACAGCCAATATACTCATAGAACAATAAAAAAAAATGCGTATCGTGGTAGAGTTTAGTAGTCATAATAGAAATGCACCAAAATATACAATGTGTAACAAAAAGGTTCAACAATACTGAAGGGTATATGCATGAACTCATCATTATGAACAACTTTTACTATGGGCCAACCTAGAAATCGTGGGAAAAAATTTAGCTGTTCCATACAAAAAGTTAATTGACCTTGGACGACATGTATGGAACAGATGTTTTTTTTCGCGATTTCAGGGTTGGCCCCCCTAGTGGAAGTTGTTCATAAAGATGAGTACATACGTATACCCTTCAGTTTTGTTGAACTTTTTTGTTACACATTGTATAATTATATATCTACACGCTTCAGGTTAATTAGGCGATTATTGTCGAAAATGTTGTATTCTCCTTAGTAATAACTACTTAGTTTGAATATGATTTCAATCTTGTAAACTATCAGTCTCGCAGTAAGAGAGCGAACTAAATCCTCAAAGGTCTCGAGTCACTCATGATAATTTGAAATTTACCAGTGGTAAATTCGAAAATGGCAAATTTTGATTCAAACATTTCAACAAGAAAATTAAAAAAGAAAACAACAGACTTCAAACACAAATACGAGTATACATTAATATAGGTAAGGTACTCTTATTTACCGTTCATATGTATAAACTAGAGGTCGCCCGTGACTATCGAGTCTGCCGACTCTACCGACTCCTATAAACTCTCCGGGTTGTTTTGGGGTTACTTCCCTTCTACCTACCCAAATATACATTTTCATCACTAACTTCAAAAACAAAGAACTTTCCATACAACACTCCACCCCCCCTTTCCCCCCCTTAAATCGTCCCTGTCGATTTTTTTTAAAAACAGCATTTTTTATTTTGATTGAACTATCCAAATGCAAATTTTAATGACTAGAAGTCCAAAAACAAAGGCCTTTCATACAAACTCCCCCCCCCCCCCCCCCCCCCCCTGGGGGACGAATTTCGAAAAATCCATTCTTAGTACACCCTTCCGCGTCGAGACGAATACACCCTCCAAATTTCAAGTCTGTACGACCAGCGGTGTGGGCTGTGCGTTGTCTGTCAGTCAGTCGTTGAATCAGTCAGGACAGAGCCTTTTATATATATATATATATATAGATAGATAGATTGAAGATTGATAAGAGTATGTACGTTAAAACATTAATGTTCTAATATAATAGGTATTTACCAAGAGAATACGAAACTACGAAACAATTGGGTTAAGTTTCGATTGAAATGTGATTTAGCAAATAGAGTTTAGAGAATAGAGCGTGACTAGACTAAAGTTTTGTTCCTACTCACTATACTATTCGTAACTTGGTACTTGCTAATACTTGAGACCAAGAAAGGGCGCACTTTGACGATCAAGACGGCGATCGTATTCTCGCATACGGCAACGTTGCTGAGGATAACATTACAAAGGTTAAAAAAAAAGATTTTGATCCAAAAAAAAGTCTGCATGTATAAAAATGGGCAAAGCTTGCATTAGAATTTCTAGGCCCAAACAGTAGTGATGTAACAATAACATGATGCTGGTCGTTGAAAATATGGTAAATCACATATAATTATGATATGTAGATTTTATCCTTTACTTAAGAAACACGTAACATTTGATAAAATTTTCACTTCATCAATTAATGTTTTAGAAATTTGGATACTAATGTGTAATCTAACGTTCCAGCAGAAGCTACACGATCGGAATACGATAGGTACTTAAAAAGAATCTATTGCAAGAACGATTAATATAAAATGTATTATTTATCGATCAGTATCTATAATGTCTGTGGCAGCTAGCCACAGTTAATTAATATGTTTCAAGTAATTGACCGTTTCAAGAATTAGGCATTTGCTATTGTAAGTATTGAGAATACAGCACCTATTGAGAATACCTTCAGTAAAAAAAGTACATTATAAATAAACAAAGAAGTTTTAGTATTTTTTGTACTAAATATTAACATGGGAACACAAGACACTATGTCATAGATGCCACATAACCTACATAATTTTTTGTTTAAGAAAACAGACATTATATGAAGTGCCTTGCTCGATGGATAAGAAAATATGTTCGGCTGAAACATTAAGGCATTATGGACCGTGTTGGTTGGAAATCCAAATCCAAAGATAACCGTGTGGTAACGTTGAAAAAAAATACATACTCGTCTTGTGGCCCAATAACATCAAATAATCAAGCCAAAGAGAAAGTTTTTAATTTAACTATAAAGAGAGTAGGTACACTTAATCATTATGAGACAACCCAGAAAAAGTACATACTTATTTAAAAGTCGCATGAAACTCTTTACGTTATGAGCGACAAAATATACTTTAATAACTAAGAGCAAAGGTAATTTTATTATAAACGGGTAAAAGTTTCAAAATATGTCACGTGCATATTGGTAATATCCTGGGCTTAGGGAAACATATACTATAGTAAAGTAATATCACGAGAACAGAAAAACAATAAGTTTCACAGATCTGAGGTAATATCCTAAGGTTTGACTTACCTGTCGCAGATCCGGTGTTGACAAGCTGTGATTTCAGTGGGCTGGCAGTTGGCGACGTCAGTCGTTCAGGGTTGGACAAGGAGTTCGAAGACGAAGACTGTTCCGTTTTCATAAAAGGAGATGTGGGTAATGATATCGGAGAAGGCAACTGCAGAGGAGACGTGGGTGTGCCTAAATTCGACGGAAGGGACATTTTTGAATCCGAATTGACCATTGCCTTTATCGGCTCAGGGTTTTCTGGTTCGGGAGTGCATAGGACTGTTGGTAAGGACATTTTAAAGGAGGCTCTATCTTCAGTCGCTGTTTCTGGAGAGTCATTCATTTCTGAAAGATAAACATTTGGCTTAAATTTTAACTGCTATAGATATAATCATAGAAAGTAAACAACTTCAACGCAAGCAGAATTTGTTTATATACTGTAAATAACTATGCAATTTGTTTACGAAACTACAAGTGAGGATCATGTGCCGGAATTTTGTGACGCTTGTTATACTTAAACGGGCTTATGCATAAAACACTAAAACATATTTTAAACCTATTACAGTAAAAAAAAAAAAATATATTGTCAAATTTAATTCGAATTACGAATTGAATTTATCGTACGGGTCATCGAGCAACACATTTTCAAACTTTGGCCCAGTTGCAAAATGACTCATGCAAATAACAGTTTCGTGTTAACTTTATCGTTCAATAGTATACACGTCTGATAAGATTGTAGTACTTATCTAAGAAGTCTTCAATTAATAACTCCGGTGCAAATGTTTCCCACTGGTTTCATTATATGGAGTAAATAAATAGTAATAGTTTTAGTTTAGAAACAACCTGCGCTTTGCAATTTCGGGCGTGCGGATAATTTATCAGAAACCCTATATTATCCGAGATAAAGACAACCCTATGTAACTCTGCAGCCTTCAAATCACATCGTTCTATTTTGTTGCTGCGTAAAAGAAAAATAACATACCCACAAACTCTACACATTCACAATTTTAGGAAGAAATACGGACCGCTCCCAAAATTCACTACTTTAAATCATTCCGAGCAAACTCTACCAACTCTACCGACTCTACCCAAATATCATATCATCACTATAACTCCAAAAACAAAGGACTTTCATACAAACTACCCCCTCCCCCCCCCTTTCATAGTACACCCGTCCGCATCGAGACGAATACACCCTCCAAAATTCCAGTCTGTACGACGAGCGGTTTGGGCTGTGCGTTGTCTGTCAGTCAGTCAGTCAGTCAGTTAGGACAGAGCCTTTTATTATATTATAGATAGATAAGATATAGATGTTGAATACATAGTTGAAAAAAAATTTTGGGTTTGGGATTCATACATTTTAGCTGAGTGTTAGCGCCGCAATAATAGCACTGACAAAAAATAGATGATGTACTACTTTTATTGGCTTCGAGCAACTTACCATTAGACATCAGCATACATTTGCTGCGTTCCGTAATGCGCTAAAAGTGATAATATCGCGGACCCGACCAAAGTGACAAGTATTACTCGATCAAATCAAAGCCCTTATATTTTGTGACTATTAAATATGGTCAGATTCGCGATATTATCACTTTTAGCGCATTACGGAACGCAGCAATTATAGCATAGCATATAACCAGTCTCCATGCGGGAAACAAACTTCAAAACATTGGCGTCAGACACGACTAGCCGAGAACAACGATACAGAAGAGCGAGACAGAGCTAACGTGGAGGTACAGTCAATCTTGTAACGAGTAGAAACGACCGCTGCCGAGCCGTTATCGCCTCAATGCCAATGGCATAGCGATTACAATAGATTGCACTAAACAGTGGATAATATAGGTGCCAGACAAGTTGAGTCCTTCGCGTGTTCCATGTTCTATTCATTCATTGACTTGCCGGTTAAGCAGTCCACTGTACAAGCATTATTACGAATATTCAGTGAAACACAATCGTTGTCACCGGTGTAAACGCGTAACTCTCGGATCAGATAATATAAAAGTTATTACAAAACCTTAACAAAGTGCTCGTTTCCATGTGAACAGTTATAAATAGACCAGTGATAACAATAAACAAAAGATGAGTACAGATATAGACAGACCCATCCCACTTAAACTGAGAGTGGCTCATGTTGTGAGATTATTACTGGCAAAAGTGGCAAGGTTTTTCTTTAGCTTGTACTATGGAAATGAAGGACAAAAAATACCACCGATAATTGACGACATCCTGAAAGAATCGACTGTGGAAGTGGCAAGAAAAATACGGGATAAAGAGGTCAGTAACTCAATGAGAATGTTAGCTTTTGCGTCGCACTTTCGTAGAATTTCTCTTGTGACAAAATACTTGTAAATTCAAAAATTTGTTGGTATCAATATCTTCTACTATTTCCATTATTAGTAAACAAATGCAATATATATTATTACTGTCGTTATTTTTGGTGTGTTGGTAGATGGCTGAACCCTACTAGGCCCAGCAAAGTAAAAATATTAAGTCGAAAAGTTAGTAAAATTATGAGAAATAGTTCACTGAAAGAAATCGGGTAACACATTTTAGTACATTGATTTTCCTCAATGATGTCACATATAACTTTAAGATAAGAACCAATTATATTATGGGATTATAATAGCTACATACATATAATATATAACATTATAGAAACTGTCAAAAATAAATACTAACAGCTAGCCAGTGTGTAAAATATGTACTAATAAAACCAGAGAATATAAATTTCTTTGAATAAGACAAATAATAATTCTTTGCAACCAGTAATCTAGCAGAGTAGGTATTAAGAAGGTCGAGGTCCACCAACTAGCGAACTAAGGAGGATCGACGATGGTGATTATGGCAATGTTGATAAACCTGTAATCGCAAAAGTATAAACTGCAGTGATCGTGCAACTGATGATTATTCTTTCAACTTAGTAAATAAACAATATTTGTTACCTTTTCCAAATTAACAGAAGGGCAAACTATATTTTATCACACCCAGTCCTACCTATGACATCACACAGTGCTAAACATAATTACGGACCGCTTTAATAAATTAATAATGTATGAAGTTCAGCTTATACCCTATGCTATGCGAGAACGACTTTTCCCATTATCAGTTTGAAACATACGCTAATTATTATTAATAGTTTTATTTATCTTTATGCCTGTTTCTGTATCAATCCGAGTTGATTAAGGTAGTGGTGATAATACGAATAGAAATTAATATGGATTCTCAGCGGAGTCTTAAGGGCTTTGATGTCTGACTAAAGTTCAAATACGATAATAATTGTTAGTTTCTATCTTTCTATTTTGCTTTTCTCAGTTTTTACGAATAATTCCTGAATTAGTCTTGATGACTCCTGCAACACATAATAAGGTAAATAGGGCAGCAGATGACTGAATATTAAGTTATTTACAACAGGCCTAAAAAAATGATATAAATCATTAGTACATAACTTCTTCATTTATGAATAGATGACAGTTTCTTTTTTGCTTTCCTTTGAAAAAAGAACTGGTATATAACATTTCGTAAATACATATTTGAAATGCATAAACAATATAAGTAACTTTAAAAAAATAACAACCGACTTCAAATTAATATGGGACCACCTTGGGAGTATACCCTTTCAAATAAAAAATGTATTTTCAATATCGGTCCACAAATGACGGAGAAATCGGTGAACATACGTAATTAAAGAAAACATACATACCGTCAAACATCAAACCACCTCTATTTTCGAAGTCGGTTAAAAAGTAATCGGTACTACCCGTCTTTTAAAATATTCTATGAATGTGAACTGCTTCCCCATTCAAGTAATTTGCTGCCATTTAGGTTGGGTTAGGATATACAATATAATGTATAGTAAGAACTACTAGACACTAGCGGCCTAACCTAAAATAATCTGGATTCTCTTAGTCACTGCTTAAACTTCTCTGTCCTTTTCTAGCACGTGTAACTTCACGTCAGAGAGAAGATGGCAGAGCATCTTAAGCAGTGACTAACGGTTGAAAAGTTTTTTTAAGGCCGTAGATTTTTATACTACGATGAGATGTTAATGATACATAATGATGTAACAATGCTTACTCGTAACACAATCGTGTTTTGCTAAGGTGTTTTGATTGCATCTTCAATATTTTAGGCGAGTCAAAACTACAGCCACGATGTCACTTAGAAAGAGTGCCTCTACCAAAATACGATCATTGGAAGCTATTACGTACTTACAGTTTGACTTTTTGCAATGCGATTAAATTTTATTTTTATAAATCACATTATATAACATAAGAAAACAGAAAAGATCTGGAACAAGATAATTTTATTACAGCCAGCACAAGTACTCGTGATGAAAGAGACGACATAGCATTGGTTGCGCATAAGCTTGAAGCGGGTAGCAACTATTCGTACACAAGACACAAGCCACATGGGATCTACTCGTATAGACTGGGTGAATTGAGTGTTAGCGCCATTCAAATTGTAAAGTGATGTACATCCTACGCTCTGGTAAATCGAAAAGACATTGGCACGAATTCGAAAAAGCTGCTTGTTTAATTGCAGTAGATACTCGAAAACATGTTTAAAAGTAATTAGTAGGACTGTTTTAACCATTGGCAACACACTGGATTTATCTTGCTGAAAAGACAAATTAAAAGAGATGGTTTTAAAATTGTGGTAGAGCATGCGCAATAGACAAAACGAACGTACCGAATAAGGCCAACGATTAACATTTTGATAAGTGGTGCTGTCGAGAATGAGCGCTAAAGGATGGACAGTAGAGTAGACGGCAATGGATATAGATATAGCATTGAAAATATTCGCGGTTCTGGAGCATATAATAATAGCGACATTTTTATTTTTATACTATCAAGTGACGAAACGAGCTAGACGTTCGCCTGGTGGTAAGCCGCACGCCTGCCACTAACAGTTGCATTGCCAGAATTGTGAACTTGCGAACACAATCGTTCGCTGCACTGCACTGCGCTCGTCAGCGTGAGATGTTAAGTACTGGGTATGAAGAGATTTTCATACCCAGTAATTTCCCTAGTAACATTGTCCTCCAAACCTCAACCAAGTTTCTACGAATTGTACCGTGAGCGCGTCATGCACGCTTTACAGGTTTTTTGCTTATTTGTAAACGAGAATAGGTAGAACTTATTGTTCCATGACCCACAACCTTGAGCTCTGTGACAAACGAGGTCGCAAACTTAAAAGCAAACTAAAATAGGTACCTATATAGCTGGGTGTGTTGTGTAGGTGGTAATAACGAGGTTTAGAATCTAGAAAAGGTAGTACGAGGATGAAATGACAATTAATAGCAAAAGTAGGTTGGAACAGGGATGCAGGAATAAAATGACGAGTACGTATCTCATTTTTAGTAGCACCCGGTGCAAATCTTAATTTGTTCGGAAAATATGACTGAAGACGATCCGGTTCGTAGTCTTCTGATAAAGACCGTGAACGGCATTTTCAAACGAGCGCTACTGAGCGAAGAATGACTTTCTCTCTATGACACATATTATAAGCTCTAACATTATACTATTCATCTGCTATCCCTTTCTATCCTGGACAACTGCCTTTTTAATAAAGCCTCTTTCAGTATTTTTATTATAATGGTTATTTGGAGCTAATCATTGTCATCAGCATTGAGCTTATCGTTCCAACTCAGTTTACAGATTTACCTAAATATATTCAAATAAAATATAAGCTAAGCAATCAAATTTCATCATTTCAGATCACAAGCGTAGAAGTGCTACAAGCTTGCATCAGAAGAATAAAAGATGTAAACTCGGCGCTGAACTGCTTCGTGGAAGACAGGTTCGAGTTGGCGCTCAAAGAAGCTAAACGAGCAGACGAGCTCGTCCGGAACGGAAGCAAGACGCCAAGACAGCTGGAGCAAGAACAGCCACTACTGGGGGTGCCCTTCACTACGAAGGATTGCATTGCCGTAAAAGGTATCGCCAACATAACAATCACAGTATCGCCAAGAAAACTTCTACTGTCATCATTTATCTATTACTGGATCCCACGACATAGGACTTCTCCTAGTGTGGGATTCAAAGTAAAATTCTCATCATCATCATCAGTCCGGAGACCTACACTGCTGAACAAATGCCTCCCCTTTAGACCGCCACACGTTACGACAAATTGCCATTTGCATCCACCAGTTGCCCGCGAATTTCACACACAATGTCGTCGGTCCACCTAGTGGGACGCCTGCTTACGCAAAATCCTAAATTGTATAATTTTTTGCTTTTATGTCTTTAATAAGAGGTAAGTTAATTTAATGTATGATACATTACATTTACGCCTCTTTCCCAATGGGGGAGGCGGAAACAACTTCTTTACACTGGTCACGACACGACCCTGCACCAAAAATAATAAAAAAAAACGTTACCTATATCGTTAAACTAAATCCATACAGATCAGGGGGTCTAGACAAGAACCACTTTCTGTCAGCGGTAACGCCTGCGGAAAGATAAAATTGTATGAAAATGACATTAGCTTGAGAAATGTCACGTGACTGCTAATGTCATTTACATACAATTTTATCTTTCCGCAGGCGTTAACGCTAACAGAAACTGGTTCTTGTCTAGACCCTTTGCAAAGACGCAAGTTTAACAAACTTTTCTTTCCGAATTTAGGTAATTTTTGAAAAACACAATTTATCCAATAAATGGATTTATCCAATATCATAAAAATATAATTTGGGTACCAACTCGTAACTGAACATTTTAGGTTTTAATGTATGTAAATAGTGATGAGCACGTAAATGTAAACAGTATTAAAAACAATGCAGGAACGTCTACTGTGGTCTACGTTGTTAAGAAATATTTTGTATGCATAAAGGCTTAGGACATTTGCCCTAAGCAGCTGGCCTAGTGGTACAAATTTCCCATACTTCCTTGTATGAACTAGGCCAAAATGTCACATACGTTTATAATAAATATTTCTGCCTTAGTTACGAACCAAGTTCCACTGTTCCATGATATTTACGGCCTTCGGAAGTTACAACTTTTGCCATTGTCAGATTATGAAGTAGCAAACGAGTTTCTAAATAGATATTTTTAAGGTTTTAGGATCATCCAGGCATCATCATTTTTGAAAGAGCACATTTAATTCTGCCAGAATTAAGAAAAGTTGCGCTGTAGTTGAGGCAAAGTACGATAAATCCAACCAGCCCGCCTAGCACGCGAGCCGTGATAAATTTATTTATCCCTCTTTTATCCCCTTGAAAACGAGACAGACGTATCTATATCACGTTCCCGCGCGGGGAAAGACCAATTAGTCATCGGCGCGTGTTAGGGGGCCTGGTATTATATTTTTATAATCTGTGACAAAACTGAAGCGCGCAAGACACTGCATTTTTAATCGTTGCTAAGTTGCTATTGAGGCGAGTTTACGGTGAAGATAACAAGTTGTAGAGTTCCTAAGCTTGAATGTTATCAATGTGTAGAAGGTTTTCGAATTTTGAAATTAATAAATATTTTCGAGAATATTGAATTTAAAAAAATTCCAAGCATTTTCGGATCTGCCTTCATCGCTTGCCCAGTATTTTTTTGCTCTATCGTGAGTATTGCTGTGCAGGTCTTCACAACACGGCGGGAGTAGTGCTTCGAAAAGACGTGATCGCTGATGAAGACGCAGATGCCATCCGTCTACTGAGAGAGAAGGGTGCCATCATTATTGGGCTTACAAATGTGCCGGAAATATGCATGTGGTAAGTTTCATTGTACTCATCATTGTGTACAGCTTTTACAATTACCAACCCTGAAATCACGTAGACGTAATATCAGCTATTTCATAAAAAAAAGTTATTCGACTCGCTATATAGAATAGATGCTTTTTTTCCGCGATTTCAGGGTTGGCCCCATAATACAATTTGCTCACATTACATTATTTTACTCTAGATAGCGAACATTATTTTACAGCTAGCGAAGGTAGTTATTTTTGTTAAAATCGTCTATTTACAACATTGAGCTAATATCTATAGAGTCACAATCCTGCAAAAAATATGTCCGAGCCAAAACTCGGCGCACGCTATGCACTGCGCCGACTTTTTGACCGACTTGAGCTACGATAAGACACAAGCGCTCAAGCATACATTGAACACTATACAAGCGACATAACGTCTAAATTCAAACAATTGTGAACTATATATTGCACGTATAGGTATGTACTACGGCAGACGGACGTTTTTTTGACTGTTTTCACTTAGAGATTGAGACTCTTTAGATGTTAGCTCAATGATATACAAGTTTGTTGAAGTTGCGACTGTGGTTATTTTATGGGCACTTACAATAATGCACCAAGTATTAGGTACATACAGTTGACTCAAGCGCAGAGCTCTTTGGGCCTATCTGTACAATATCGTCTCTGTGGTTTTGGGTATGTTTTGCGCTATGGTTTTGATAGGATAATCTAGCGCAGTGCGAAACCAATGGCTGCCATTACTGGAACTAATTGAACTATATAGAAAGCCATAATTCAACGGTACGATATTATTCACAAGATTGAGACACGCTTACTGCTATCTATAACCTGTGTTAAATTTGTTTTATTAAATTGTAATACAGTACATACCTACTACGATTAAAATGATGCGTTTCGGCAATATTCGTTTTTCGAGACAGATAATGAGGTGAGAACTATATAGACAAAGATAGATAAATACAATTACCGAGGCGCACAACTTTAATCGCAGTATTATACTGTATTCTAAATAAACTAACCAGCTGAATCGTGATAGTATTTGTTAAGGAGGTTTTAGTACTTCGAGAGGAAATATAAGCTTTTTTGTGTCCTGAAAAATGTGTCAAAACTTCGGGTATAGTCGATGATAATAATGACTCTCCTCACCTTCGAATATCTCAAAAAATTAGTAACGATGCAGTGGTGCCCTGTGGCCGTACTATGACATGTTAAATCGATAATTTTTAGGTTCAGGTTTTAGGTTTTTAGGCCGCCGACGTTGCTCGACGACGAACCTAATTGCGGGGCGATACAATTCACGGTCGCGCAGCCTCGGCAGCTTAACCTAACAATCATAGTTTTTAGAGTTCATGGTACGGCCTCTGGACTTTGTTTTGTAACTCAAACCCCCGATACCACTGCAATAGTCATGCATTCATGGTCATTAAAAATAACCTACAATCGTGAGAGCGCATTGATAAGAGGATGACTACACCCAAATTGGCTCCATTTTGCCAAATGCACAAATTCGACAGCACTGAAAAAAATATATGTTAATCTAGATCATATTTCCTAGTTGGCTATTGTTTCGAAAACACGTTTGCGAATAATTTTCTCGATAGAAAAAAAAACCTAAAATAACCTCTAAAAATGAATTTCTAAGTAAATTTTCCTTTGTATTTTTGTATGAAGACACAAAACCAAAATTAGTAAAGCTTACGAGTAACACTTTAATCTATCTTATTATTGAACTAGTTTTTTTTCTTACGCAATAACTTTATTGCAATTAATTATTTTCAAACAAAATTACTGTACGAAACGTGGCGCAATCGCGCCGGCTTCTATTTTTTACCTATGTAATTAGACAGAGACGCGCGGAGGATCAGCTATTGTCAGCGTCTTAATCTTATTACTGATAAAACCGTGGTTCTTCGTTACAGGTGGGAGACTCACAACCACATCCATGGCAAGACGAACAACCCATACAATACGACAAGGATCGTCGGCGGCTCGTCCGGCGGAGAGGGCGCCCTTCAGGGCGCCGGAGGCAGCATGTTTGGCATAGGTCCGTAGCCGTACAATGATGAAACTCACACAGTAATGTTATGTGTATTCCGCCAGGTGAGTTGGTGGTCAAACGCAGATAAAAGCTTCGTTCACATCTATACTACAGACACCATAGGAGGAAGACACGTAACATCATCATCATGAGACTGTATCGACTCTCTGCTGGGTATAGGTCTCCTCTCCATTGTGACAGGGCGTCTCTTGGGATAGTGGCTGCCGACGGAAAGCTCTACTCAACCTGTTATTTATTAAACTGGGGACTGTTTCATCTCTGCTCAGGGCAATTCGTTAAAGCATACCACTGCTGGCCGGTTAATTTAAATCCTCGCGTTCAAATTGGGGCAAATATGGTTTAAATATTGGCAGAAATGGCTTCGTGAATGGTCTGAACTTTGAAAAGTGAAGAACATTCTGCGTCGAAACCCTGATGGATTGCTATGACATTTTCTTAAGTTAATTCTAGAACTACTAACAGTATCTTATGTTAACAATAGAAATGAGACCAAAAAGAGGCTTTCATGGTGATAAGAGATGTGACTATCTTTATACCCATGATTGCAGCGGTAACCGAATTTAGAGTAACTTAATACGCTTTTAAAAAAAACAATCGACTTCAATTTTGACTACCTGGATGACATCTTTATATTTTCCAGTTATTTTGATTTTAAAAACCAAATCACAAAACCGATTTCAATAAAAAAAATCTATGAGAACACCTCTGAAGTATCAGCTACCAAACAAAAAAAACCATCAAAAACAATTGATAATTATTGGCGGAATAATCGCGGAGCATACGTACAAAAAAACGTACAGTTGAATTTGAGAACCTCTTTTTTTTAAGTTGGTTGAAAACAAAGACCAAGGCATGACTGCATTGACGCTCATTACCGTGTGGTAATGAGCGTTAATGCAGTTACTACTAGTTAAATGGGTATTAGTTACTTACCTTCTTCATAATTATATACTTATCTAAAGTTTTTTCGTCGATAAGTTTCGTTCCAGGCAATGATATACTTTATATTACCTCTGTGGTTCCAGGGTCTGATATCGGAGGATCGATCCGCATGCCCGCGTACTTCAACGGCATATTTGGTCACAAGCCTTCCAGAAACATCGTTTCTAACCAGGGCCAATACCCTAGGCCCGAGACTGAACTGCAGAATTCTTTTTTGAGTAAGTTCTTCGAATAATCACTGACTGAATACATCATGTTTAAAGAAATATTTGATGCTAACAGATTTGCGGGTTGAATCTGGCGAGCGATCGCACTGTTACGAAAGATATGGGGTAGACTTTTGTTCTGCAGTGAGATAGCATGGGTTCTTTAAAAAAGATTTGCGTTTTGAGTGTGAAGAAATTTGTTATGAAGATTCTTTTTAACGCTTAAAACGTATAAGAAAGTCGCTACGCGTGGTGTTACAACAATATTATCACTCTTTCAGGTATTGGTCCAATGGTCCGACATGCAGAGGATTTGAAACTACTATTAGACATAATATCTGGTGAAAATGCTTCAAAACTAAAGCTAAAAGAGCCCGTAGATATCAAGAAATTGCAGTTCTACTATCAATTAAGCAACGACGCCCCTTTGACTGACCCCGTGGACTCAGACATCATCACGGCGATGAAAAAAGTCGTAGAATTCTTAAAGGCGCAGCACCAACTGAACGCCGAAGAAAAGAAAATGCCGATACTCAGGAAATCCCTGGCTATATGGTTCGCGACTATGAAAAACAAGAAAAGGTTCGGCGAATTCATCATGGAAAATGAAAGCATATGGAACATATTGAAAGAAATTGTTAAGAATATTTTTGGACTATCTGGTAACACTTTGATAGGACTTGTTACTTCGCTATTCGACTACGGCGGCGTCAAAATTGGTGGCGAAAGACACAAACACTACATAGAATTGAGAAATCAGTTAGAAGAGACATTCAAAGAGATGCTCGGCGATAATGGAGTATTCTTGTACCCAGTACATCCGACACCAGCGCCTTACCACAACGAACCGTTGGTTAGACCTTTCAACTTTTCTTATACTGCTGTTGTCAACTGTCTTGGTCTTCCAGCAACTACTGTGCCTTTAGGATTAAGCAGAGATGGTCTCCCGATCGGAATCCAAGTTATTGCCAACTATAACCAAGACAGACTGTGTCTGGCAGTTGCAGAGGAGTTAGACCGCGCTTTCGGCGGTTGGTTAGAACCCCAGAAATCATAGCCTAGCACTTAAATGTACCTTTTCTAACACAAATATTACAATAATGTCTACTGTATGTCACATAAACAATTTTGTACACCATATTTTAAACCATATTTAATTTAAACTGTAATTTTAAGACTTGAGAATAAATGGCTTACTTGTCCCTGTGTTTTTAAAATGGTTTAATAATTTCTAGTAGTTTTCTAAGATCCTAATAATTTTGAACAATGAAACAAAATGTAACATTGATTTACATTTTAATTTAAAACAACCAAAATAAATAAGCTAATACCAATTGTTTACATAGTTGCAGAATCTAAACTTGATAGTTTCGTAAGATTTTCAATGAGTGTGATGATTTCCTTCCGTTTATGGCTGGGGTTGATTTTGATGAGCATATCGCAAGAGGTGATGAGACCAACGCTGTGAGCACATTCTGCGAGTCTCTCCGCATTGCACAGAACATGCACTCCACAGTCATAGCCGTTGCTTTGTTGTAGACATTCCTTGTCAACGAAATTGATACCTGAAATGTGAAGAGTCAATAATGAAACCAACAAAAATTTGGACTTTAGGAACAAAATTTATTGGGAATACATTTTGAGTTAATATCTATAGTCACTAACATGCAAAAACATGTCTGCGCCAAAACGAATTTTTGAACAAATTGAACTAAGATAAAACACAAGCACGAAGCATACATTGAACACTATACATGCCACATAACATCTAAATTCAAACAATTGTGAACTATATAATGCACATATAGGTATGTACAAAGGCACTTGGATGTTTTTGGACTGTTTTCACTTAGAGATTGTGACTCTTTAGATATTAGCTCAACGGGAATAGTCATCAAAATTATCTCTGTGTATATACAATGTGTAACAAAAAGGTTCAACAATACGAAAGAGTATGTATGTACTCATCATTATGAACAACTTTTACTACGGGGCCAACCCCGAAAACGCGAAAAAAAATACAGCTGTTCTATACATTTTGTCCAAGGTCAAGGAACTTTTTGTATGGGACACCTGTTTTTTTTTCGATATTTCAGGGTTGGCCCCATAGTAAAAGTTGTTCATAATGATGAATATATACATACCCTTTCGATTGCTGAACCTTCTTGTTACACGTTGTATACTAAAATGTTATTTAAATGAAACCAGATTCAGTAATATTTACAACATGTAGACTAAGCACTTTAAAAAGCAAAATAGTTTTTTTTTTAAAGGAATTAGTACAAAAATGTTAACTTACCACCTCTTGTCAAATATGGTATCAGATGACTAGCTAAATCCCAAGCCACATTGTGATTGCTGCCACTTGACGAGTCAAGGTGAAGAAAACAATTTTCAGGTTTTGAGAAAACAAGTAGACTCCAGTGCGAGCCTCCTGCCATATCTGGCGTGTCGTTATCATTCAGAGCAAAGAAGACAAACTTCTTCCTACTAACACCAAGCGGTTCTAAAAATGTACTTATTTCCTCTGTTTTAACCATTTTCACGCATTGTGTTACTTCTGGTGACACAAAGAGCAGATCACTGTCTTCTCTGAACATCATTTTCTCAAGATATTCAAAGTAAAATGATATGATGGTGTCGTTGAGCCAGTGTGGTCCATTCAATAGTTCTACATCTGACTTATGAAGTAAAATGTCATGGAAACTCAGCACAACCGATGCTCTGGCCATTTTTGACACTTTATTCTTTGTGATCTTGAGACCTTCTTTTCGGCACTAAGCATCTGCTAAAAAAGGGTTCAGTGATTTTTTATTCACAAGTTTCACAAGGCGATAAAAATTGTGTTTAGGTAGGCACACAAAATATTACATCTATTCTGACCTTCCTCCAATAATATTATAACTACGCAAGTGTGGTTGGTAATTCTACTTTCACTAGGTATCAGCTAACTTATAGACGTGATAATTATTTTGCATAGCTGCAGATGGAGCCGAAGAGAGTCCTGGTGCCTACTTTCCTACTCGATATTCTTGAGAAAATGTACGGCTCCAGTGGGATTGTACAAGCGAATAAAACCGCGAGGCGCAGCACGTTATAATACTGTTACAATATAAATAGGATTAAGACTTAATTAAGAGACAAATTCTGTTTCTGTCACAGTCAAATTATGTGTTTTGAAAATATCAGCAGAGCGAACTTACCAATGGTTAGTTTTCGATGACAAACAGATCTTCAAAGTTTTTGTCACAGAGACACAGTTATTATTCACTGGACTGTTTTGGTTAAGCAGGATTTAGTTGTTTGTTTAATATTTATTTTTAGTGTCTTTGCACTGAACATCGAAAATGGCAAAACGCGACAACTTAGTCCTCGACTCGAACGAAATCCTTGAAGCTCGAACTCGAATCTCTCCTCGTCCTCGATTCGATGGGGCTCGATGACGGACGATGACAATTGACATCTCTCAGCCGTTTTTTTCTTAGTTTTTGGCTTCGCTTATTGTGCATTCAGCCAGTGTCAAATATTAATGCATTTTCAGGTGAGAGAGATAGCTAAATCCTCTAAGATTTTCATGTTTAAAAAGTATCAAGCGAAATGTTATCAAGCCGGAAATCCTTCCTCCGTGTATAGGTAAACTATATTTTTTTATTGCCTGTCAGAAAACCACCGTTAGTAAAATGTATCCTAAAAATCCGTTAGATGGCGTTGACGAGATATGGTTCTGAATAGTATCACTAGCTAGTCTGTGATTCTGAAGATTTTGAAAGAATGACGATGATGCAAGGTCAAAAGGTAAAAAAAACCCAGCTTTCTTATTTTTCCCCCCTTGGGGGGAAAAATGCCCCTGGTACAGCCAGGTGAACGGGCAGGGACCGAAATAAAAAAAGCTTATTTCATTTACATCAGTGTAATTATATTTTTATGGTTAATATTTGTTCAACAAAGTACTTGCTTGCCTATGGTATTTCCTAAGATTTTGTTCCATAGAGCAGAGTAATATACTGTTTTGTTCTTTCATAATACAAATTAGTAAGTGCGGAATAGTAATTTATAGCTTGGCAACTTCGTGCGTGACCCACCTGCGGAGCGACAGGGTTTATTCCACTTTGTTCACGTGGGTGATTATTAAAGTCTCTTCATTTCACCTCGGACTCATTGCACTTAGGTGATATCACCTGGGTGATTTGTTTCGACATTATTGGTGGTTTTTGTTCACCTTGGAATTAAAGCACCCAGGTGAACAGGGGCGACTTTTTTCATTGTTCTTGTGGACTTTAATCACCCACATAAAACTTTAAAATCAAAGCCAGCTTAGTTTTGAAAACAACACGAAGAGATATGTTACACCACATTAAATCTCTTGATTTTTCCGGGTTTCCCAAAGTGGTTAAATAAAGGCCAGCATTTTGGTCACACGCACTGAGATTCTTCCTTTTCTCACTTCTACCTCACTTTATATTATATTGTCATACTCAGTTTTAGAGCCAGAGCAGCAATATGGCTCGCTACTGAACTTGGTGATCTGGTGAACCACACTTTACACAGACACTCAACTTTTTGATTAGTAATACCTATACTAATTACCTATAAAAACAACTAAACTTGTCCTTACATGGCTAGAATCAATGTAGTAAATTGGCAAATTAAAACAATTATTAAAGAACTTAAAGCCTTTATTAAATTTGTATTTATTAGTTAATAAAACTAATTTGGTAACAGCAACGGTCACTATCTTATAACTGAAATTTTTGTTGCCATCCACATTAAGACATCACATAGATGACATGAAGGAACAATCACAATGGTTACTAAATATCTATAAATAATTTAATTAACATTAAATTCACTCACAGCATTGTTAGAGAGTAATATCACACCTCATTCTCTCCATGTATGATACTATAATGTGCTAAAAATAGCTATACTATTTTAATGTGACAACATTAACATTTTTAATAAGTTATGATGATACTGATTGGGCTAAAAATAAGAGGAAAATTCCAGAAATATAATGGAAAATGCCTCTTATTTATAATAATTCCTATTAACTTGTAAGATTACTTAGTAGCCTCCTTGAGGTAGGCGATGAGGTCTGCCCGCTCATTGGCTTTCTTCAGACCCGCAAACACCATCTTAGTCCCCGGGATGTATTTCTTGGGGTTTTCAAGGTATTCAAACAGGGTATCGTCGTTCCATGTGATGCCTAGAAAACAGGGTATTTACATGTTATTTTAGATCACAATCAGAAATAATTTATTGTATAACTGTGTACATAAAAGATGGTAAGGTATATAATGGTGTCAACAGTCTGCCCTTTGCATACAATAATATATTAAGTAAAACAAACTAGAATAGGTAATCCAGGTATCATCTAGATGTTATAAATATTATCAATCTAATCTTATAAACTAGGCAACAAAAAATTTTTTTTTTTATAAAATGCTTCGGAAATAAGCCATATTTTCAGTTTGGTTTTAAATTTGTTAATATCAAGCAGTTTCATCTCTGTAGGTAACTTATTATAGATTTTGAGTGCCATTACAAACACAGGGAATTTATATGTAATTTTATTATTTGGAAGACATAATTATGGTTTGTTTTATAAGCAAAATAAGTCTATAAGTTATAAGTAATAATAAGTTAAAATTGACACATCTAGATATTTTATGTAACATACATAATAATAATAATTTGGCTATGCAATAAAAATTATGACCCAGATATATCACTCATTCATCATTGATAGCCATAAGATGTCCACTACTGGACGAAGGCCTCCCCCTTAATAGGGAGGGGTTGCCATAATCCCTACGCTTGGCTGGCGGCTTGGGGATCGCAGAGTATTACCACTGTTACCCAAGAGGACACTGCTACCCGTCGTCCGGTGGTCCTGAATGCAGTTTTAGGACATACCCAGATCAAATACCGGTTCAGATACATAATATTGGTTAACTATCTCTTTAAAAGGATTATCATTTTAATTTTATATTTTTTGAAGAATGATATAATAATCAGACTGATAACAAAATTACATAACAGTGATTATAGATAAGTGTCATACATTCCAAGATAACTGAACTTTGGCAACCATATCATGTGGTTATTAAGTTCTTGGCATTCATTTACACTTGGTACTTGAAATACTGATTTGGAGTGACCGAGTTGAACTCAAAAACTTTTATTGTTGTTATTAGTTTATATATTTATATAATTAAAATCCTTACTAATTTAGATACATTCATCGATAAGTTTTATAAGGGCACATGCAATCTTACAAAAAAATAATTATACAATGTGTAACAAAAAGGTTCAACAATACTGAAAGGTACTATGGGGCCAAACATGAAATCGCGAAAAAAAAAACATCTGTTCCATACATTTTGTCCACGGTCAAGGTTGTTTTTTTTCCCGATGTTAAGGTTGCCTCCATAGTAAAAGTTTTTCATAATGATGACTACATACATACCCGTCAGTATTTTTGAACCTTTGTGTTACACATTGTATACATACAAAATGTGGAAGATATTTACCTTTAGCCTTATTCGCGTCGGAGTATGAGAAGCCAGCAGCTTGGCCAGTCTTGCGGCCGAAGAAGCCGTTCAAGTTGGGGCCAACTTTGTGTTTGCCGCCAGCTTCAACCTATAAGTTGTAAGAAATTATTGATTATTATGAATTAAAAGAACAGATATAAAGCAAAAAAAAAGGCAATATTCATCCACCACGAAATATTCATAATCAGTCAGAAGACATCCTCTGCTGGACAAAGGCATCACCCTTATTAGGGAGGGGTTGTCACAATCCCTCGCTTGGCAGGCAGCTTGGGCGGGATAGAATGCTCACCACCATAAACCGTGGGACGCTGCTAAATGTCTTCTGGTGGTTCTGGATGCAGTATTCCAATTGAAATATTTGTCAATATAATAATGTTTCTAAATTTGTAGAAAATGTTAAATAAATGTAAATAAAAAATAACTGACAAAAACAACATAATATTAAGTAGGTACAAAACAAAAAAGCACTCCCCTTTTTTGTTTTTCTAAGTAATTCAAATCATTTATTTGCCTACTAAGACCTACTACACAAATATTAACAACTATAGGCGAATTCATAATTAGATGGATTGGCAAAAAATTAATAGTCCTGGGATAAAAAGATTAGGTTTGTTAACTTATGGTAAGAAACTTAATCTTTTTATTAACAAACTTTATAATTTCACGCCAGTGAACTATTTCAATATTTTCATATTAGTCTTTGAAAAGGGGCAATTCCTGACTTAAGTACTATTTCAATCTTTTCAAGGTAAACATTCCTCTGTAGCATTTTAGAGTTTGACTTTTTAACACAATAGGTTTTCCCTTTTCGACCTACCACTGACAGCACAAAATACTAAACTTGGAATGGATTACTGAATTCACTAAGTTTCGAAGTGTGGGAATTAATGGTTAAACAAGTCAAGTAAGCGGACTTAGGACTTTGATTGCTTAGATATTTTTTCTCTAGGGGTTCAGGCAGCTGCCCCTTCCTGCCCCCTCTGGTGACGCTCATGAGTAATTATATAATATTTTACTTCTTAGCTAGCCTGGTTACTCATTGCACAAGAATTTATATAAATTGCAAATTGAAGGTTAATAATTAATCAAGCATGTGGGTACTCTACTCACAGTGTGGCACTGGGCACACCTCTGCACGAAGATTTTCTTTCCGTTTTCAGAGTTGCCTGCTGGTATACCCATTGCTCCTCTGGAATATAGGAAATAGGAATTATTTTAAACATACCTAGGTACCTATTGATAGAGAAAATTGAAAAAAGCGTTTTTATTATATGGCCTTGAATACTGTTCGCAGGTACCTAACTAGCATTGATAATCACGAGCATGTGATCATTTTTAGCTATGAGGAAGTGGTCATAAAAATGTACACACCATTAACAATACGAAGTTACTTATTCACTTAATTGTTAGGTACTGGTCTAAATTCAAATAGATTGAATTTTACTCTTGAAAGTAGGTCAGGATCAATGTCATCTGGGAATTTCAAGGCACAAGGTGTCGTAATGAAATCATTACGTAAGTGGCAAAAATAAAGTTAATAATAAAAAACTTGATGATAACACTTGAAACACATCATACGGTGGTATTTTAAGTAACACTTATGGAAAATTCATGATATTTTACAGATAAATATATTTATTCCTTAGCAAGTTCACATGGAGGTTATGTCGAGATCATTATGTGCACTGTGTTAAATTTATAATAATGGAATCACTGAATGGACTACTTAATGTATAATGGATATGACCTAGATTTTACTCACTTTTTATTTAGGAAAATTTAAAACTTAAGTCGACGGGACGGCCAATTCACGGAAAATCCGCTTTTTCAATGACACACGACAATAGCACGTAAGAGCGAACGTAATAGTGATATTAGTGATGTGACGACAGCAGGCAGCAGCACCAGTGGCAAGAGGGAGCGGTTCAGTGTAATGCACAATCTGACGCATGCGTTGAATCATCGATCGACTCGTGCGACCCGTAGAGCAACTCTTTTAATTTTTTTTATCTATGGTATGATTTCATTGGTGGAATGGTAAGACTACTAATTGGGCGGGAGAGCGCCACGCGGGAACTTCAAATTTATTTATCAGGACGTGTGGTCAGTCACACTCCCTATTAAGTGGGAGGCCTTCGTCCAGCAGTCTTCTGGGTGATGACGATATGAAAGTATGCTTGCTTGGTATTGAGCTAATATATTGCTTGTAGAAAACATAACTTTTCCTTACCTAACCTAGTACCTAGGTACATGAGATGCACGCTAGTTCATGAAAACCACAGTGAGTGAGTGTGGTCAGTCAGGATGGCTCAACATAATTAGCTGAACGAATATAACTACAAATATTAATGAATGATATAAAGACTGGGACCTGGGTATGTCCTTAAACTGCAACCAGAGGACGAACCACCGGAGGACGGGCAGGAGCGTTCTCTTGGTTAACGGTGGTGAGTATTCGGCGATCCCCAAGCTGCCTGCCAAGCGTGGGGATTATGACAACACCCCTCTACTAAGGGGGAGGCCTTCGTCCAGCAGTGGACGTTTTATGCATGATGACAATATGAAAGAATGCTTGCTTGGCATTGACCTAATATATTGCTTGTAGAAACCATAACTTTTCCTTACCTAACCTATACCTACATAAGATGCACGCGATTCTGCTAACATGCAAACCTAGAAAGAGTTCTGCTGCACAATAAGCACGTACCAGATTGTTTTTCAATGTTTAAAGGTGAACAGGAAAGAATGGGTTTTCCATGGCAGATATTCCACACGTATACGAAAAAATGTATTTCCTGTTTAAACAAAATCTAGTTCGCTATTCCTTTAGGACAAACAGCACAATTATTTTTTTGACGCTAAAGCAAAATTGACATATTTTTTTCTATTTGTCAGTAGGTACTAAATCAAAAGGTTATCTAACTTTTATGTTATTACCTACATAAAGGTTACAACATAGAGAAGAGTGATATACTGGGGGTTTCAATGTGATTTATGACCTATGAGCTAAGGGCAAAAACACCACCACAGATCTCAAACTCAGAAGACTATAATAAGATCTTCAGTTGCCTATAAACCACAGAAAAGCGAAAGGCCTACTTCTGCTGCGTTCCGTAATGCGCTAAAAGTGATAATATCGCGAATCCGACCAAAGTCAGAAGTATTACTCAACCAAATAAAAGCCCTTATATTTTGTGACTATTAAATTTGGTCGGATTCGCGATATTATCACTTTTAGCGCATTACGGAACGCAGCATTCGTAGTATGAACTTTAAAAGCAGGTTGATTATAATATTTTTTATCGTCGAAGTAGGTATAGGTATAAGTTTAGGTATCTTGGGTACTATAGGGAAATACAATACCAATACCAATAGCAATCTGTTAAGTTTTGATGGTCATAAAAGGTCAGCCGCATTGGTCGGTGAAGGAGATCAGAAATAGAATCCGTTACAGTCATTTAGTTTAGGTAGGTAGATAGTTATATAACGCAGTAGCTACATAAATACTTTACTTACCTAGGTAGATACCTTGCTTTGCAAATTAGAAATCAACATTTTAACAGTCCGGTAGCTCAAACAATCAAGCAAGTTAAGTATTCGCTCAGTGACAAGTTACCCAATAATATTATCATAATCAGCCGGAAGACGTCCCTACTGCTGGACGAAGGCCTCTCCCTTACTAAGGAGGGGTTGCCATATTCCCCACGCTTGGCAGGCGGCTTAGGGATCGCAGAATTATTACCACCGTTAACCGAGAGGACGCTGCTGCGCGTCCTCTGGTATTCTGGATGCAGTTTTAGGACATACCCAGGTCCTCCCACCATAAGTATAACTACAAAGAAGCGTTGTAATAAAAATGTAGACTGGTTATGGTACTTATTTAAAATTCCTAAAAGTTTTAGGAATTTTGCCTTGTTTAACAAGGCTTAGGTAGCCATTTACAAGATTCCTTCAGCGCCATCTTGTAGACTCTTTTAGAATCTCTTGCTTCCTTTTCATCTTTTCACCTAGCTTGCTAGAGACGGAAAGGAGTTTCTTCACATTTCCCAAGTAAGAATCGTTTGTGTTTGAAGGCCATACTGAGATGGCGTCACAAGGCTATTTCTCATTTCTGTTAGCGTTTTATTTTTTATTTTTATTCTTTTACCTACTTCAGTGATTAAGTACGAGGAGCTAAATACTCCAAGAGGTACTTTGTTTCAAGTATTGCAATACTCTATGTAGGTACACATACATATTTATTAAATATCATTAAACAAATCATTGGGTAACTAAGTCAAGTGGGTAGGTAAATCAACGTCACGATCAAGGTCCACGTCTATGACGTCTGCTCTTATCTGTAATTTACCTATTCTTTGATGTAGGCATGGCAAGTACCTAGCTTTTATTGAATTATAGCCAATTATTGTAGCTCTACGAGTCTACCTACATTATCAATCTATCAATCTAATACTATAAGAATCTTTGTCTGACTGACTGACTGATTTAATGATCACTTGAAAAATAAGCAATGGCAATAATTAGTAGGTAATCTTAATCTAAAGTCTTGGAAGCCTAATTAGGAGACAGCTCCACTTGAAATAGTGAGATCGCAGGTTCAAGCCCGGGCCCGCACCAATCTTATTTTTATCACTGGCTTTTCAGTGAAAAAAAGACTATGAATGGTATGGTGGGGTATGGTGGGTAAGGGTGTTAGAGGCTTTTCTGTTATTCGAGGATAGGCTATTGTTATTCCAGTAACAGATTAAATATCTAAAACTTGGCCGGCAAGGCAAGTATAAGGTGCAGGACACACTGATCTGGCGTCGGGCGAGGGCAAGGCACGGGCGGCTCGCCGCCCCATCCTAATTTCATACTAAACACATTAAAATAAGGCGCAATTTAGGACACGCCGAGTCAGATCGGGCGCGCCCGATGCTCGCCCGAAGAAAATAACTCGGCGAGTCCTAAATTGCGCCTTATTTCAATGTATTTAGTATAAAATTAGAATGGGTCGGTAAGCCGCCCGTGCCATGCCCGTGCCCTACTCCAGTTCAGTATGTCCTGCGCGGGGGTTTCGTTACACACATACTTAGGTAGCTTATAAGTTACTTTCGGAGTTTTGGCGGGAACACGGAAAAATCATGTCGTTGCATTCTATTATTTTCTTAAACTAGTGTTTTTTCGCGAATTCATGATTAATAATGGTGTTGTTTTATTCATTGAGTGTTGATTTACATGCACGAGCGTGGGCAAGTGATATAATGTAGTGATACATGTCTTTTCGTGTTGTTTTCAAAACTCCGTAGAAGCTCATAGTAAAGTCACCACAACTTTACTAGGGCATGACTTGGACTCGACTATGACAAATTTTGTGTGACTGACTGTGATTTCATGACATATTTGACTTGATTTTAATAAAAAAACTTGAAAATTCATATACATAACTTGACACTGGCAGAATGCACAACGTGCGATGCCAATAACAAAGAAAAAAAACTTACTTTCGCATAAAAATAATTCAGGTATACAGCACGTTATTATCTAAAAGCATAAATGTTAAGTAACTAAGTATCTACATTCCGTATGTTGTTTGTCTCTAGAACGTGGATGTAGGCTTATCATTAAACAAACATTATTTATCTCCTAAAAATAGCGGACTTAGCTTCGCTGATAGATATGACATGAACTAATATCTTATCTACAGCGATTGCTACCCTTGAAAGACAGTCGAACAGATAAGGGCCTAGGTAAGGCTAAGTTCACACGGCAGTACACTGCACGTTTTTATATTACTTACTTATTCTCATAAACGTAGAAACAATCAACGACAATGATAAGATGAATGGACGGGAAATAAGCGCACGGATTTTGAAGACTAAATGTTGAGCGCCGGCTCTCCACTCGCTTCAGTCATACTCTGCCTTTGCGATATGCGAGCCGTACGATAAGACAATACAAACTTCTAATACGTGTACATGTGTTCTCTTTTTGTCATGCAGTAATTAGATTCGCTATCTCTATTTTCTGGCAAATGTAATATGCATACTTTTAGCTAGATATGCTTGATTGTGTTGTCTTGTTAATTTTGAACGATTTGCAAGCGCTGGGCCCGTCCATTACTTTATCACCGTCGCTGGAAACAATGAGTTCACACCATAAGTATATATTATATATAATATTATATCTGCCTGGAAAAAACGAGCAGCCGCAGTTTTCATTCGTCCAGAGTGTCTAGTGCCAGTTTTTCCAAGAGCGTTTACGTATTCGTTCACGTTAACGTAAACTACAATTTGTATGAAATAAGAGCAGCGCCACCTAGTGTCAAACATATCAAACAGAATATGTGAGTGTGAGTTTTTTTACGTCGTCGCTATCGACCATCGAGCAGGAACTTCACTCAAAAGTAAAGAAAACGTTGGCGCTCCTGATTGGTCGTTTCAAGCGTTTTGCGAGTGCGAACGTGCATTTTGACAGTTCGACGCGTAAATTCGAGTATACTTTACTACAATATCAATTGAAAATTTGTTCACGCGGTGGTGAAGTTTTCGGAATAATTTTGTAACACTCGCACTAGGCACTCAGAATACACGATAGACTGATAGATTTGGTTTGCTTGACAAGTGCAATAAGTTACAGGTCTTAGACAAATGAACTACGATGTCGTACGTTTTTTGTTACGGTTTCTTACCCGAAGGGTGTCTAAAGGGACTCAATTACTAAGTAATAAGAGTATACAGGGTTAGTTCTAATCAGTTAGCATCCTTTTGAGGGCATATTCTGTAAATAAAAACAAAAATGTTTTACTATGGGGCCAACATTGAAATCGCGAAAAAAATATCAGCTGTTCCATACAAAAAGTTCATCGACCTTGGGCAAAAGATATGG
The DNA here is from genome assembly GCA_905404285.2 of Erannis defoliaria. NCBI lineage: Eukaryota > Metazoa > Arthropoda > Insecta > Lepidoptera > Geometridae > Erannis > Erannis defoliaria. The sequence continues at coordinate 9,358,182 of FR990084.1, forward strand.
TACAGCTGTTTTTTTTTCGCGATTAAAATTTTTGCCTCGTTGTAAAACTTGGTTGTTTTTATGTACAGAATATGCCCTTAAAAGGATGCTAACTGATTAGAACTAACCCTGTATAAAACTAAATAAGTACCTACGTATTTACAAAAAAAATAAATAAAACAAATAGAATAAATATTGGGTGACATTTTACACACAGCGCCATCTAGCCCCATACTAAGCAAAGCTTGTATTATGGAAACCAGATAGCTGATAGAATACTTATATACATATTTTTTTCGTAAATTCATATTTATAATACATACTACACCCAAACACAGAACAAACATTTATGTTCGTCATATAAATGTTTGCCCCGGGTGGGGATCGAACCCACGTCCTACAGCTCTGAAGGCAGGCATATTTCATAGATAAATAAAGTATTCTATCAGATATCTGGATTTCATAGTAGGTACCAGTTTTGCTTAGTTTGGGCCTAGATGGCGCTGAGTGAAGTGTCCACCGATATTTATTTAATTATTGTATGTCTGTCTGTATCATCATCAGCCCGGAGACGCCCACTGCTGAACGAAGGCCTCCCCCTTAGACCGCCACACTGTACGACAACCTGCCATTTGCATCCACCGGTTGCCCGCGACTTTTACAATGTCGTCGGTCCACCTAGTGGGAGGCCGCGCCTACGCTGCGTCTTCCGGTTCGCGGAAACAAAAATCTACAAATCGGATCTACAAATTATTAATTTCAGATTTTTCCCATAAGCTGTGTTATGTGGCCTTCCTTCTTGCCAAATTTCGTGATTCTAGGTCAACGGGAAGTACCCTATGGATTTTGATTTACATGCGAAACTAAAAAACACAAAATAACACTAGAAAAATGGCTGTAATTTTTGCTTGATTTTTTTTTACAGCTCTAAGGGACCGTGGACTTACGCATTCGATATTAATTTCAACTTGATAGACAGTCAGACAGACCGACATCGAAGTGATACTATAAGGGTTCCTTTTTTCCTTTTGAGGTACGGAATCCTAAAAAACAACTCACTGTGACTCCAAAGAGGACTCCAAGGACTCCTTAGGAGTAAGTACCCGACTTAATTAAACGTGAGTAATCCCGTAGGTATAAATAAAACAAAAATTACTTTAAAATCTTTTTTTGTTTTACTATGGTCTATTTTTTTATTGAAATTTATCTTTTCAACGTAGGTAAAACTTAGGGAACTTTCTCAACTTAGGGAGAAAGCCCTTTCCGTTTAAACAGGTAGGTTTTGTTGTTTTTAATAATTCCTGGCCATGGATACTAGTCCTTCAGCCGAATACATATTTCTTCATCGATCCTTCTTTCTGCAGTCAAATGAGCCGTAGTAACAGCCCAAGTCACACACAGTAAGTCACAGTCAAGTACAATCATGCCCTAGTAAAGCCGTGGCAACTTTACTACAAGCAACTTCGGAGTTTTGGAAACACCACGAAAAGACACGTTTCACTACATTATATCACTTGCCCACACTCGCTTGCTCGTAAATCAGCACTTAATTAATAAAAAGCCACCATTTTTATGCATGCAATGCAGCGACATGATTTTCTCCCGCCAAAACTCCAAACAGGTAGGTGATAGCTAAATGTTACCATATGAAGCTATTAGCTAAGTGGTAGATACAATTTTTTTACGAATCGTGATTGCTTCTTTTGAAAAATAGGAAATCACTGGTAAGAAATGTGGATGCAGGTAGATATTGAATATGAAAGCTATGTTCAATTTTGATATTGTCAAACCAATCGTAGGTGTTGAGTAGGAGGTCGAGAAGCTTCTTAACCGTTCTGATTTCCCCGGGGGCGGTTACTATGCCTTATATTTTGATTGAAAGATTTCGCGATAGAATAAAATATATTTTTATCTTCCTTTTGCGCGTTTGAAGTGAGGTCCTTTCACTTTGCCTAATGATTGCGCTTTTGTTGCTCTAATACAGGCACGCCATTATTCGAAATGAAACATTTTCAAAAAAAGAACGGCGTGTACGTGTTGCCTACGTGTTATTAATAGTAGGTAATTCTTACGGATTTCCATTATCTATTCACCAGGTAGGTTACTTAGAGGTGTGACTATATTAATGGAGCATGTATTGCGTAAACTAATATTAATAGGGATCGGGAATCATATTAGGTGATTCGAATTTACGGTAAGTAATTATTTTGTCGGTTCTGCGACCGATATGACCAGCCCACTGCCATTTCAGTTTACTTATACTATGAGCTATGTCGGTGTCTGTCGGTAACCTTAGTTACCTTAGGTAACCTTAGTTACCGACAGACACCTACAGTTACCGCTGGGGTAGACGTGTTCTAGAGTGGAGGCCACGTATCGGCAAACGTAGGGTAGGACGTCCTGAAACTCGATGGAGTGACGATATACGCAGGACAGCTGGCAGTGGTTGGAAGCGGATAGCTGAAGATCGGGCTGAGTGACGTGCCTTGGGAGAGGCCTATGTCCAGCAGTGGACTATGACAGGCTGATTATGATGATGATGAATTATTTTGTATTATATAGATATACTAGAGGTTGCCCGCGACTTCGTCCGCGTACGTAAGAAATTTGGCCCGCTCCCAAAATTCACAACGTTTTTTACCCCGAATAATTGTATAACCGACATACAAAAATGCTTGAACACTACAGATTGGCGGTTGAATAACTGGCAAAGATGTGGTACTTCGGACTTTGCAGTAGAGTCCTACAACTACAAAAACTATTTAATCCGCCATCGAATAAGCTGTGATTACGACTACTTAGCTACCGTTTTTTACTCCCACTACCTCGGAGGAAGGATTTCCGGCTTGATAAATTTATCTGCCCCCTACCAATAGATTCTTCTGCAGCGGCAACGACGCAAGCGCACTCGTAATGGCCTGGTACACCTATATCCTTACCAAGGTATCCCTACCGGTAGGGACAGGTGAAAAAAATAATGCATGCTCGGTTTCGTTTACTCCCCCCTCGCTAAAGCTCGGTCGTAAAACTACCTCGTATATAATTGGTTATTTTAGCCCCATTGTATAACAATCTACTATTAAATACTAGCAACCCTAAAGACGATCTGAGAAAGGAAATTGTATGAAATTATCCCACTGACACCGTTTCCACCGTATTTATCAACAGCCAGAAGACGTTCACTGCTGGACGAGTGCTCCCCCTTAATGGGAAGGGGTTGTCATAATTCCTACTCTTGGCTGGCTGCTTGGGGATCGCAGAATGTTCACCAGACCGAGAGTTAACCGAGAGGGCGCTGCTGCCAGTCCTCCTGGTAATTCTGGATGCGTTTTTAGGACACCCACGTCCAAAGTACTGCCAGGAGAGAATAAAACGTTTTCGTATCAAGACTTTTTTGGCGAGCAATACCTCGTTCACTGCTATTTGACTGTTACCGAGTAGCAGTTGAGGTATCGTGAACCGTAAAGTGATATATTCATAATAGTGAATATTATAGAAAATCGAACAATACGCCATCTCTGTATAGCTGTAGGTATGTTATAATATAACATATTTAGGCAGATAGAGATTGCGAAACAATCGACCGAGGTGGCATATTAAACAGGGTCCAGAATAAATCTCCCAAACAACACCAAAAGGGACAGATTTGTTTAGATTTACGATTCAAATCGGCTTATGAAAACTTTTAAGACGGTCAAAAATAAAGGGACTAAGTACTTTATTTCATCGTTACTTTACTTCTGAACTGCTTACCTGTGAAACTCAAAAATGGATCGTCTAAAATGTATGTGTAATTACAATTTTACGTGTATTTTAAGTTCATCATTTCACAAATGTTTTTTTTTTGGTTTTTTTTTATAGTCATAAGCCTTTATTAACTACAACAAACTATAAAGAACCGATCGAGATCGGTCTGGATTGTATCCAGACCGATGAAAGTCTAGAGACAATCCAAATGCTCAAACCCACTACCAGTCGGCAGCGTACCCAGCATGCTGGCGGCATTGCCACGCTGGATGGCAATGCTTATGCGTTGGGCCAAATAAACGCCAGCATAAAAACTACGCCGTTTGGTGTTGAAACATTGTAGTATGCTTGATTGTGTTGTCTTGTTAATTTTGATCGATGTGCAAGCGCTGGGCCCGTCCATTCGATTATCATCGTCGCTGATACTAAAGATAGTAAATAAACAATACACAACTTGGTTTCTTTCTCAACAACCTTAACAACAAGTAACAATTTTACCTAAGAAAATATTAAGACAAATAATCTCTACCTCCTAAACTGTTGATGCAATAAAATCGGGGAGCACGTTATATTTCTTCATTTAACTAATTTCCTCGTAGCTATTATTGAATAACAGGATATATCGCGATGGCCGAATTAAGTAAAATTTATCGTTCACCCTGGGCAGTCTAATATTTATCTCTCTAAATGTTCCTTTAACAAGTCCACATTTAGAGAGAGAAATAGAGCAATAGTAAATTATTAATTCCCATTAGCACTCTGGGGTGTAGGAATATTGAGATTCTTTTCGGCCAAAATTCTGTTACTTGAGATTACTTCGGGCGTAATTTTTTAATTAAAAACCGAATGAACGGGAAATTGTAATTACAACGGAAAACATTCCTAATATTTTTCGTGGAAGAAGCAAGCATTTGAATAAATTGTTGCCGTCGCAGCTATTAAGAGGTTTTAATTCTGGGTTTACGATCCGAATCGTGTGATAATGGTCGACAGTAAATTCAATTTCCCTATCTCTGTTTAATATAAGGTATTCGTTTTCATTAAATTATTTTGAATCGAACGCCTTTGAAAAATTGCAGATGAGTGGCGTTAACTTTCCTAATGAAAGAGTTTTATTGGGAAATCAGGATTATAAATTAAAAAGCCGTTGAAATTTTGTATATGGAACACATACCTAGTGCCGGCGTCCTATGCCTACCAATGCATTTATTTTAAGTATTTCATGTATTTTAAGTATGTATTTACGAAAAAAAATGTATATAAGTATTCTATCAGCTATCTGGTTTCCATAATACAAGCTTTGCTTAGTATGGGGCAAGATGGCGCTGTGTGTAAAATGAGATTGCGCTATGGAAACTGAAAAGAAACGGAATCGATTAGTAAAACAAGTACTTACAATTTTTATTTTAAAAAACACGACTGCCAGAAAAAAATTAGCCTGTGTCAATCGGGATGATGTTGGATTCCAAAAATACCCCATACATCCAAATCTGTTCTGACAATTAGAATTTTTGGTGGTATAAAATAATTTACGTAGGTAGTAGGTACATACTTAGATACATACACGATCCTTGAAAACATTTTTGATTTATTTATACGGGAATACTCACGTTTAATTAAATCGGATACTCCGACTATAGTTTCGATCACATCCGGTGACCTTTTTCAAAGAGTGAAAACAGAGCCCGACGCGCGTGCTGCTGCGTCCTGCTTAGCACTGAATAGTACTGTGTAGTATACTGTATAGTCGGAGTACCCGATTTCATTAAACGTGAGTATTCCCGTATAAATAAAACAAAAATGAGTCAAAACCACGTCAGTTTTCATAATAAAACCTTGAAAACATTACACTTCTTTTATTGGGCAGTCGTGTAAGAAGAAAGAAGAAAGAAAAACAATTTATTTTTATCATCATAGTGGTAAAATGATACGTAACTTTAATCAATCAACAATTACTAGTGCTCTGGGTGTTCTAAGTCGGTAGAGTTACGTAATGGTTATTTCATAATTTTTATTGGCTATTTTAAGAAGTTCCCACTCGTAGTGTCGATAAATCGTACAATAGCTGAACTTTTCGGTCGGTAGTTATAATTTTATTAGTATACTTGGAGTTAAAGCTCTCTTTCTTAATATTAACATTGGTAGTGGTACCTTCTCATAAAGCTGTGACCGAGGTGGTTCGACCGCTTTTCTCGAACAATCGGACTATGTGAATGAATACTAGACTACTTACTTAGCACTTAAACAATGGTTTGAATTTCAGTCCACGTCTTGATTACTGAAGCACCTTGCACATGAATTTTCATTCGTCCACTAAGTATTTATTTATGCAATAGTTTTGTTAAGCACCCATAATATTCGCCTCGATAGCTCATAAAGATCAATCGAGGGCGCTAGAAGCAAGATTTCACTGGCAGCAGCGGTGGAGTGCTCTGCAATGTTTCCCCAACTCATGAATAAACAATATCCACCTCGGGCGCTTCGCACGTAAACTTGTTTTGTTAGCGTTTCTAGGAAGTTTACAAATTACCTATCTGTATACAATTTTAGGAACATAAAGTCTCTCATGTTTATTTATATTAAGTAGTTTTATCTACGAGTAGTTTGATTAGATTTCTAACTGCTGCTCTAAAATTTAATACCTACTTCTTTGCGTGAAGTTTAAAAAAAGTTCAGTAATCTGAAACAACATATTTTATAACGTTACAAAATAATTATTTATGACAGCAGTTTTTTTTAACTATACAATTGAGACGTGCGACGTGAACCCACCTGGGTATGTCCTAAAACTGCATCCGGAACCACCGGAGGACGTGCAGCAGCGTCCTCTCAGTTAACGGTGGTGAGCATTCTGCGATCCCCAAGCGTGCCAGTTTGTCTTTCCGTAAAAGTCAGAAGATGTTAGACAGCTTCCATGTTATTGTATTGGAGGAAAGAAAAGGGAAATAATAAAATTCAGTCATTTAGACAAAAAAAAAGCATTATAAGTATTTCGATATGAAAGATAATTCATTCGTTTTCTTATTTTTGATCATGCTGCATCCCTCCATAGTTCAAGTGTATAGTGTGTAGTTATAGTTCATAGTGTTTATGTATAACAATTAGTTACATGTCAATCTAGAATATGTATAATAGGCTAGATGACTGGTTTTTTTTATTGTCCTATTAAAATGTGGCCCATAAATATAGCTGATTAATGAAAAAAATATGAAAATCTGATCAAAAATAAGCAACATATAAGCATTTTAATATCATGCTAGACAGAGAGGCGTAACAGCAAATCGTGACGTCACTTCTCTGTACGCCATATAAAATCTATTCTAAGAAGTAAGGCGTGACGTCATTTTTTGTTTTGTGGGAAAGGGACAGAGTTGTCTGTAACAAAAACTTTAAACGCTCATATATCAAAACATTATTAACCGATTTAAATTATTTTTTCAATAAACATTTTATATTTACTTAAATTCTTCATCAAAGCTATTAGTTTTAACGATATAAACATCAGTCATCTACCCTATTAGAAAAATCGCAATGTAATACAAATTACATCTACAAAAACTGCTACAGCATGTACTGTATTACAACTTCTTTCATAAAATTATAATTTAAAATTACGAAATAATGTAATAAATGTATAAAAAAAATCGAATTGAAAAACAAAATAATAATTAGAGCCATAAAATAATATAAATTGTATTTTTTTTAAATCATGTAATTTTCATTTAATTATCACAAAAACAACCAGTTAAGTGGAAACACAATAATTAAGTGACTTTCAGTTTTGTCATGTCGTCAAACTTATAAAACGCCTGTTCGACTAGCCAACTCTTCAATTTCCGCTTAAAAGATCTTCTAATTTTATTACATTAAGGGGGAGGCCTAACTTCAGCAGCGAACGTCTTCTGACAGATGATGAATGAGACTTGCAAGAAGCTCTCTCTCTTGATGGTTATCTTATATGAGACCAATGCCTATTGCAGCGACTCTTAGAACCTTTCTTTATACAATCTAGTGACGAGACGAGCAAGACGTTCTCCTGGTGGTATTACGTCACGTCTGCCAATAACAGTAAAAGTGAACTTGAACACAATCCTGCGCCGCACTGCACTGCGCTCGTCACCCTGAGATATTAGATGTTAAATCTCTTCATACCCAGTTATTTATCTGGTAACATTGCTCTTCAAACCGGAACACAGTAATGCTTGCACACTACTGCTTGGCGCTTGAATAACTGGCAACGGTGTGGTTACTCAAGGTATTGAGTAATAATGAAATGAAATGAAATGAAATATTTTATTGTCTAAAACTGTGTACAATTTGATGTTAAATTTTCCAATTAGAGTAAGCACTTAAAACAGTTTTGTCCTTACGGACATACAATATTTTTATTTAAACATATTAAAAACAATTTAAACGTATCTGATATGGAGTCAACGCCAACCGAGCACACTATCGAGCACCGTTCCAGAAGTTTAGTGAATACCCAAATATTCCTTTATTGAGTAAAACCGTTTCTGAAGCAACCAAGCTTTTAGTTCATTTCTAAATTTATATTGGCAATGCCATAATACCCTCAGGTAGTTTATTAAATATATTATATATAATAAAGTCCAGACCGCGTCACTGCACTATATTATAGCGCTCATGCACTACCCTTCGATAGTGAAATTGGTGAGCCTCAATAGCTCTGTAACGTCGCTAGCTACCACTGCCGCCTAGCATGCGAGCCGTGATAAAACTCTATCCACTCTTTGTTCCCCGCGAAAACGAGACAAACTTATCCATCTTCTAGCTTTATCACGTTCCCGCCCGGGGAAATATAATACCAATTAGTCCTCGGCGCGTGCTAAAGGGGCAGAAGCTTTGATTATATAGAGACAGAGAGCTAGATCCTCCAAGCACTGAAGAGAGAAATGAATAGAACGGAAATGTGACGGGCCGCGCTAGCCGGCATTAAGTGCAAATGCGCTTGATGACAATTCCACCAATATACATGTTTTTAAGCTGAGAATACTCAAAATGTTAATTTAAATAGACGCGTAGGAAACCAAACCACATTGCATCGTAATTAGATCAATTTTAATCTGTCGCAAAATGGCATTTCGAGCGTTTTACTTCAAATGCGCGACCAATGATTGGCATTTTTTCGTCGTGATTCTATACAATTAAGTGTGAAACTGGCGACAGCGGTTTTCCATACAATTGCTTTACAATATTGTTTTGACAGCCGTTCTACCTAATTAGTGGGGCTTTCGCTTTTCTGTGCTAGCTACAGTAGACTGCAAATTCAAGTAATAAAAGTAAAAAAATAAAATGACAAGTGTAACGAGAAACCAATGCAATATTTAGGTAACAACGCTCAAAGCGAGTATAAATTTGTCGTTTGATTGCCACGGGAGCTCGCAAATGCTGTTGTCAATCCCTTAATAGCCCTTGGACATACAATATACCGAAAAGGATTTATGAAAACGTTGGTAATTTAAGTGAATATTAATAAGGACGTAAATTGTTCTCTCAGAGACCGTGAAATTGCATACACTGAGCTCTTTACTGTTTATATGCGAGGCATTTCAGGCATCGTTGCTATGTGAAATAATAATGAAGAGTTTTAGCGAGATGAATTCACTTTTATACTAATCATACCATGATTGAAGTGAGCTTTAAGAATATGCCTACTCGTATTTTAGATACTGCGGCATCGTTAAAGAAATTTAAGAGAGTTCGTACTCTACAATATTACTTTATTATTTAATACTAACAGTGCCCCGAGGTTTTATCCGTGATTTATGGGATTAAAGTAGCCTATGTATTATTCCATAGATAAGCTACCTGTACACCAAATTTCACCCGAATCCGTTCAGCCGTTTTTGCGTGATTGAGTGACAATAACAAACATCAATTGGAGACTTTCTTCTCCTTACACGTTTCACGATGTATCTGAAACTTGTACCTTACCGATGTACCTTTAAAAAATGTTCACACCACTTGCTCGACAATGTCCAATTACATATCATGCAACCTCAACGTAAAGTAAAGCATTATCTCTTAAGGGATATAAAGTAGTATGAAACTCTCTAAGGAATAAAGTGATTTGAATTTGGAACGTCAAATTCGTGTGGAAACTCGTGAAAAACTAAGTAAAAAAAATCCCATAAGGCATTGTAAAGAGGTTTGTTCGAAAATCGAACTGGCCACCATAAGCAAAACTAAAAAAAAAAGGTGCGTTTACAAAGAATGTGAAACAAAAGACGGTGTTTGGTCCTGTGATTGTAAGTAAAATTTTAATTTATGGATCCCTGGCTTTTTATTGTCTCGCAGAAGGCAAAGAGAATTAACACTACGTTATAGAAAAGTAGAGTATGATCCTCTGGAATAAAGCCTGTCATCGTCTTGGGCAGCTTGAACCCCTCGCTTCACTCAGGACTCTATACAACTCTAGACTCCCTTACGTACAGAGTTTAATTTAAAAAAAAAAAAAAAAAAAAAAAAAAGAACAACGCCCGCAACGTAAGACACGGGTTTTGGCGGGAACACGGAAAAACATGTCGTTGCATTCTATTATTTTCTTAAACTTGTGTATTTTCGCGAATTAATGATAAAAAATGGTGGTGTTTTATTCATTGAGTGTTGAATTACATGCACGAGTGTGGGCAAGTGATATAATGTGGTGAAACATGTCTTTTTGTGTTGTTTTCAAAACTCGGTAAAAGCTCATAGTAAAGTCGCCACAACTTTACTAGGGCATGACTTCGACTCGACTATGACTAATTTCGTGTGACTGACTGTGATATCATTACATATTTGACTTGATTTTCGTATAAATACTTGAAAAAATCATAAACTTGACACTGGCAGAATGCACAACGTGCGATGCCAAGAACTAAGAAAAAAAAAAAATACATAAGACACTGCTTTATTCCCTTAGTGCATAATCTACTATTAATCTAGACCTCTTCAAGGTCAGAGTGAATAGGTATCTTCTAAGTCTGCGTGCTTCATCCTCGACCACATCGTCGCTTACCAACAGGCGAGTTGGTGGTAAAAAGCACACTCATACGTTTAAAAAAAAAATTAAAAAAAAATTATAATAATTATTACTCACGTTCTTAGTCGTAGCACACGCGGCTGACGACGCGTCATGGCGAAAGCTCTTAGCTGAAAAATAAAGTGTGTACCTACGGTGTGTACCAGATGAACCAAAACTTTCTTCAATTTCACTTTCTAAGAACAAAGAAGACACACAATAGTAACTTTAACGCCACGATAGTAATCAAGATAAGAAATTGTGTATCGTGATCCATATTCTAATATAGCACTTTCTCAAGTGTGAAGTTTACGTTAGATTTACCTACGACGCGGAATTCAAAATAATAACTATCATATCACAGTAGTATTATATATGTGAAAATGTGTCTGTTTGTTACGTATAGTAATTTCATGACTAAGCCGCTATACCGAATTTGATGAAATATTACGCGATAAAAATATAAGGCTGTAGCGACTCGCTCGCTTCGCTCGGATGCAATACACAATACAATAAATTATAGTATACTTGTATCTACTAATTGGTGTATCTCAGAGTTTAGCCAGCGTTAACATGCAATGTGAATGAAAGCCCGAAAAATTACTTTTTGCACCTTGTTATAAAACGTACGAAAACTACTTACATGGATTAAGAGAGCTGCCAACCGCTCACCGCTCAGTGGCGTACAGTCGGAGACCTACGAGTTCATCCAGCAATGGAACATTAAATAGACCCTGAAGACAATGCATGACAAATAGATATAGAAATTTTGTAATAAGAAATATAAAAAAATTGTAGTGGTAGGACTCTAATGTAGAGTCCGCCTGGGGAAGTACCACACCTTTGCCAGTTATTCAACCGCCAAACAGTAGTGTGTAAGCATTACTGTGTTCCGGTTTGAAGGGCAATGTAACCAGAGAAATTACTGGGTATGAAGAGATTTAACTTTAATCTAATTTCTCAGGGTGACGAGCGCAGTGCAGTGCAGCGCAGGATTGTGTTCGCAAGTTCACAATTCTAGCACTGCTACTACTGTTAGTGGCAGGCGTGAAGCTCACCACCAGGCGAACGTCTTGCTCGTCTCATCACTTGAATGTATAAAAAAAAGAAAAATATAAGAAAAATTGCAAGGAAAACCGAGCCGCGACGCATGTTGTTAATGTTTGAAAATATTCATTGTGAACCCATGTGATAAATACACGAATGCACGTATATTATTATGGCAATCAACGATTGTATGATTTACTAAACTAGAACAATGGGCATGGTTAGATCATCGTCTCGTGGGTCTTAGCATAATTAAGCATTTTACCAGTAGGCTGAGTAGGCTCGAGCGTAGGGCGGCATATTTTAGGGCGGCAAATTTGGGGCCAACAATTATACTAAATAGTAAATTAAAAAAAACGGACTTCAAGACTATACCTATATTATGTAAAAAAAACTTAAACTCATCATCAGCTCGGAGGCGTCCACTGCTGAACGAAGGCCTCCCCCTTAGACCGCCACACTGTACGACAACCTGCCATTTGCATCCACCAGTTGCCCGCGACTTTTACAATGTCGTCGGTCCACCTAGTGGGAGGCCTTCCTACGCTGCGTCTTCCGGTTCGCGGTCGCCACTCAAGAACTTTTCTTCCCCATCCGGCTGTGTTAAAAACTTAAACTAAAAAGTAGTAAATAAGATTTTAAATATACCTTTCACAATTTATAATCAGGTATATTTGGAGTCGGTGCCACCCACTCGTCGGTGTTCTTTAGAGGTCGAATTTCGAAAAGTCTTTTCTTAGTACATCCCTACGCATCAAGACGAATACACCCTCCAAATTTCAAGTCTGTATGACCAGCGGTTTAGGCTGTGCGTTTTCTGTCACTCAGTCAGGACAGAGATTCTTATTAGATTAGATTAAAGATTACTATGTAGAGAAACCGAATGATTCAAACTAAAAGTCGCTCGAGCGCACTCGGAAATAGGAATTGGGAATGTTATCAAGCAGTGATTCCGATTTTGTTTGCATTGAGTGAGGTCAACCTGTTGAAATATTTATTGGCACCTACCAACACAGTAGAAGAATTGAAGTAACGTAAAAAACCCTGGCCCAAGCCACCTGCCAAGCGTTAAGGCAACCGCTCCCTGTTAAGGGTGAGGCCTTCAGTCCAGCAGTGGACGTTAACTGGCTGTTAATGATGAGGATGAAAAAATCTTGTAGAGTAAGTCCAAATTCAAAGTTTGTGTTCTCTTTTTGTCATGCAGTATTCGCTATCTCTAATTTCCGGCAAATGTAATATGCATACTTTTAGCTATACTCCGATTTTTAATTAAATGGACTAAACTTACATTTCGAGTATTGCAACTTTTTGGCAAAATTTTAATAGTGCTGGGGTAAAAATATTAAGTATTAGTAGGAATATAGAAAGTAAACCTCTATAATAACAGTGTTAAAGTCAAAAATAAACATCTCATCTTCAGCCAGAAGACGTCCACTGCTGGAGGAAGGTATCCCCCTTAATCCCCACGCTTGACAGGCGGCTTGGGGATCGCAGGGATGCTGCTGCCCATCCTCCGGCGGTTCTGCATGATGTAGGACATGCCCAGGTGCAACCAATAAACATCTAACCACAGTTACACTTAGCTATGTGATGCTAGTGCACGCCACGGTTTCACCCGCGGTGACGATGATGTTGATAAAAAGTAGCAAAAATTATGTAGGTAATTCTGGGAAATATGCTATCTTTATTCCGACTTACATTCAAATCTCTCTTGCATTCTTTGCGCGATAGAATCCGGAACGAGGATATTCGCCAAAGAACCAAAGTTACCGACATAGCTCGCAAGGTTTGCAAGTTGAAGTGGCAATGGGCAGGCCACATCGCTCGAAGAACTGACAACCGATGGGGAAGAAAGGTTCTTGAGTGGCGACCGCAAACCGGAATACGCAGCGTAGGAAGGCCTCCCACTAGGTGGACCGACGACATTGTAAAAGTCGCGGGCAACCGGTGGATGCAAATGGCAGGTTGTCGTACAGTGTGGCGGTCTAAGGGGGAGGCCTTCGTTCAGCAGTGGACGTCTCCGGGCTGATGATGGACATTCAAATCCGTTCAGCTGTTTTGGCGTGAAGAGGTAACAAACATACATACTGACAAACTTTCGTATTTATAATATCATTGTAAATACTTAGTCGATTTGCCCCTTCGATACATCGAACAGGAAAAAAGTTACTCTTACAGGATTAATTATTTGTCCGTCTGTCTGTATGTCTCTTTGTAAAATCACTTTTTCCCAAGAACGCGTGGAGGTATCAAGTTGAAATTGATATCAAACACGTAAGTCCACGATTCTTTGGAGCTGAAAAAATATCAAGCTTCTAAGTCAACGCAATCAAAATTTACACCCATGTTTGCAGGTATTTGTAGAGTTTTCTAAGGGAATCCACATGTACCCTATTATGCCGCCTACCGTGTCTGTCTGTCTCTCTATCCGTTTTGACGCCTTTATTGACTATTTCAGGGTTGGCCCCGTAGTAAAAGTTGTTCATAATGATGATAAATACCTACCCTTCAGAATAGTCACACTTTTTTGTTAGACGTTGTATAATCATATTCTGACCTGGAGTACCAAATATATATATATATATATAATACCTAATACCACAGGATAAATAATAGTACTAGGTACTAATACTATGTTAGCAGGAAACATTGTAGGAAGAATTATAGATGGCGTGTAAAAACGCAGATTTAGCCAGGCCATTATAATAAGCTAAATCAAAATATAATTAAGTAGGAAAGCTGTTTATTTATCTAGTTTTACAACAATGAGACATGATCATTTTAAACAACAAGTGCAGAGGATATATAGAATCAATTATTGAAATGAAAAAAACTGTCAGTTAACGTTAAGTATTCAATTGGTGCTTTTGACAATGCTGATGATCAGAATTATTGCCAGACTGAAGATGTTGATGGAGACGCTCATGGCAGAGTTGCAGTAATCCTTGTGGCAGATCTTGCAAGACTTGTACTTAGGTTCAATTCCCGGCACCGAGGTGTCAGTACAAGAGTTGGCGCAGTCACGGATCAGGGTAACTTGATCTGAAGCAAGAAACAAAAATAAGTAATTAATCAGAATTATAGGTTGGAGACAAAAAAGGTCATTAATAGGACATCTAATCGACATGATTCGTCGTCAGCCATAAAACGTCCACTGCTGGACGTAGGCCTCTCCTATAGAAGGCTGTTGCCATAATCCCCACGCTTGGCAGGCGGCTTGGGGATCGACATGATTAATACAAATCGTTTATTGATAACACCAAAGTGACACGTCAAATTTCATTAAGTATGTCACAATAAAATGAAATAATAATTATAAAATATATGTTAATAATCTCTTATTTTAAAATAAGCTTCAATGTCATAAAACAAATTCTCTTGCAACCACGCTCTGAGCTTGGTTTTGAAGCACCCGGTGGAAGGAGCATCCCGAATGGAAGCTGGTATACGGTTGTAGATCGCGGGCCCCAAAATATACACTGACCTCTCCGACTTGACGAGACGGTGCGTCGGGGTTATCAGTTGGTCTTTCTTTTTATTGCTTCGTAAAGCTAACGTGCTGTGAACGCCCCTACGTTGGAACGTTTCTAGGTTAACATGGGTGAATAGGGCTATCTGGTAAATAAACTCACATGGCAAGGGCAGTATCTGAAGTTCCCTAAATAGCTCTACGCATGAGACATCGTTCTGGACACCACATATAGCACGTATGGCTCGTTTCTGCATGACAAAGACTCTATTCCGATCGGCAGCGCGGCCCCACAGCTCCAACCCGTACGTGATGTTACTGTGGACGGTCGCGAAGTAGCAGGAGCGCACCACGCTGCGGGTGGCGGTGCTCGCAAGCCGCCGGAGCGCGAAGCACGAGCGGCTCAGTTTCCCGCAAAGCTCGTCTATGTGCGTCTCCCACGTCACACCGTCGATGTGGAAACCCAGAAGTTTCGTACTATGTATCTGTTGGAGCGCGGTATTGCCGACTGCTACCGAATAAGTCTAAGAATAAGTCTATACGACTATAATCTGTTAGATCCTGAATTCATATGACCAAAACACAAATCTAATATAATAAAAGGCTCTGTCCTGACTGACTGACTGACTGACTGACTGACAACGCACAGCCCAAACCACTGGTCCTCCAGACTTGAAATTTGGAGGGTGTATTCGTCTCGATGCGGAGGGGTGTACTAAGAAAGGATTTTTCAAAATACGACCCCCAAGGGGGGAAAAAACGGGGGGGAAATTTGTATGAATGTCCTTTAAGCTTTAATAAGCTTACGGAAAGCACAACTATATACGCTGATCTTATTTTTAGTATTTCTAGTGAATACTAAACATTTGTAGGTAAATATATGAAAAAACACCTACTTTTAACTCCAAAAGTTTTGGTGACACAGGATTGTTCTTTTCGGCAGTATTTGATCGTAGTTCTCTTGTCTGGTTCCCAACATGTAGGATTACTAGCAGTACTACAGGCATAGCATATTCTTAGATTTTGTAGATTATTTCCAGATCTACCACTGTTTGCGAGCTCTATACGGTCTTCAGTAACTGTCAATTTCTGTTGTTCATTATCTTGAAGACCTTGTCTGGAACTATCTGAGCGTCTGTCATCTGAATCATCGACTTTACTACCATCCAGTAAAACATCATTCTCAGAATCACGAGGATAATGATTGTCACCATTAATCAAATCTAGATCTGACATAGATCTTCTTGAAGCTCCTGAAATAAATTGATCCTTTGGTTTCTTCTTTATGCAGTCCTCTATAATTTTTAAAGCGGTTTTTGCAACATGAGCGTCTGTGCCTGACCCTACGGTTACTGCTTCAAGCTGATTAACACAGTCATCATCAGTTATAAGATCATATGAATCAGGAGCTAAATTTCGCAAATCATAATTTTTTGAAGCACCAACTTGATATTTTTTGTAGTCTTCGTTTTTCAGTGCTTGAGGTTGCAATACAGTGGGCTCTTGATAAGGATATGTAGATCGTGAAGAATAAGAAGGTAGCCATGATTCATCCTGACTGCTATTGCTTCTCCTACGACATGGTTTCCCACTCTGTCGCAATCCTTGGAATTGTTGAAGCCATTGTTCTTTAGTTTTTGCTGTGTTGTCGTTCCTCGGTGATTGCTTTAAAAGACTATTACTGACTTCCTGTAGACAGCCTGAAAAATATCATTTTTTAAGTTCAGTGGGTTTCAGGTTTACTATCACAAAAGATAATATTTTGAAACTAATCTGCCATCACACAGTCTACTTTCATTTATTCTTATATGGCAACGGAAAAATATTATTGGTAGAAAATTGGTAATAAGGGACTAAGCTGCATCACAATGAGATGTTAAAGGCATCTCATTGCGACATGGACTTGAAGGGTGATTGAGCAATACTCGCTACGCTTCTCATTATCATGTACACTTCCATCTAACCCACTGGAGTTACTATGCCAGCGGCCCAGAGCCTCACTCCGTTATTTCAAGGATCTGGGTTGGCTCAGGTAGACGCTGGCGGGGGAAATGCACAATACACCTCAAGCGGGACGTCAGTGCAGGACTTATCGCCCCCACATTGAATAAGAATAAGAATAAGAGCAATACTCCAACACATGCGAGGTGCGCGATGAGAGATTCAAACATTTGCCATTGTATTTCTTCTCTGGGTATGTCGTCGTCAGCCATAAGACGTTCTCTGCTGGACGAAGCCCTCCCTCTTAATAGAGGGGTGTTGCCATAATCATGGCATAGGCGGCTTGGGGTTCTCTAGGTATGTATTATGCTAGTATCTTCACGATGTGTATACCTACACCTCGTTCACCGAAAAGCCAGCGGTATAATATTTTTAAATACCGCATTTGAATTCCAAAACCTGTTTGGTATGGACCGAAAATCTCACCCACAACCCCATGATTACGAAGCGCGTCTTTTCTCAATCAGGTTAAAGTATAATAAAAAAATATAAGGGACTAACCCGTTGCTATTATTGTAGTCACAAAAACCAGTAAACTCAATTGAATCATCTTTTCTTTCAACCTGCTACTGTTCAGGTGGGGAAATGGACTGGTTATAGCCAAGAAACCATTTTATACTGAGATGAATTCTCGATATCAAGAGCACTATGCGGAAAAGGCATTTTATCGGTGAAAGCTGTAAACCAATATCGGTCTATTGTATATACGCATTGATGGAAAGATATTCGATGCAAACAAAGGATGTTTCATGAATATGGTTTTTATTGCTTTTAGTTGATCCATCAGTGTTCCGATAACCATGAATATTTGAAAGTACTAATATTTTTCTTGCAAAGAGTATCGTTTGTTGCACTTTTAATCGCAGTATAAGTACCTACCTAACCTATTTAAATTCGGAAACTGCATCCAGAAAAAAGAATTGGTATTTTAATAGTTCATTTAAAATAAAAAATGCTGTTTTCAATATATTTGGATGAATTAAGAGGGTGAAATGGGGGATGAAATGTTGCATGGAAAATTCTCTGTTTTTGAAGTAATAATCACAGGGATGACTTAAGGGGGGGGGGGGGGGAAAAGGGTGGGTTAAACTTCTCATGGAAAGTTGTTTGTTGTTGTTGGTATAAGGATTGAATTCTCGAAATAAAAATTGCTTTGCGATGATTTAAAGCGGTGAATATGGGGAGGAAAATAATTAGTTATTAGCCCAGCGGTATGCAAGATACGAGTATTTGAGAGCAGGGCGAGGCCTAAACGTCCAGCAATGGACTATGATCGCTGAATGATTATGATGACAAAGTTCTAAATCCAATACCCTACCTAGGCTAGTACTAAAGTGTAAAAAAAAACATTAGCTTAACTTTAAACTGTGAAACATAAAATGACTAAAATATTATATTCAGGTAAAATTATTGTAAGTAATTTATTTTTTCTCGTATAATATACACGAGCTTACGAGACACTGAACTGCACAGATATCAAAGTTGATCCGTCGTATCCAGCGTGTAAAAACATTGATAAACTCCGGGATCTGTGAGATTTTTGGTTGAATTAAACTTTTTTACTGCGAGATTTGTTCAGTAGGTGTGCTTTATCCCTTCATATTGCTGGGATTGAAGTAGGATGTTTGAATAAAAAAAGTCTATATTAAGGCTGCGCTCATTCATGTTTCAAGCAAATTTTTTACTGCGATCAATAATTATTCTAAAGCTGAATGGGATAGGGCCACATTTAGCGGAGCAAAAATATGGCAGTTACGCAGATTCGTGCGTGTCATTATTCGTTTTTCGTATTTTTTACCCATTTTTAATTTATTACAACTATGAGCTAAAAATCGTGACAAACTATATTATTTACAAATGAGTAAATTTTCGTGCTTTTGTAAAAATTGAATGATTAAAACTGTTGTAATGTGTAAAAATAGAGGTGTTTTGTAAATTATTTTTCTCCTTTCTAATTTTTTTTGAAAGATTACAAAAGCGCTACATCACTTCTCACATCTTATAGATACATACGGTGATAATGGAATGGACGGGCCCAGCGCTGGCAAATCGATCAAAATTAACAAGGCAACATTTTCCGGAAAATAGAGATAGGCAGCGAATATAATTACTGCATGACAAAAATAGAACACATGTACATGCATTAGAAGTTTGTATTGTCGTATCGTACGGCTCGCATGTCACAAAGGCAGAGTATGACTGAAGCGAGTGGAGAGCCGGCGCTCAACATATAGTATTCAAAATCCGTGCGCTTATTTCCCGTCCATTCATCTTATCATTGTCGCTGGATACAAATATATTTTTAGGAAAACAAAAACTCATAAATACCGTTAAAAAACTGCTATGACTACACGTGTTTTTTTTGGTTATTTACTATACTACCACCATCATCCGGGGTACGCTGCCGACTGTAGTGGCTTCTAGACTGTCATCCCATTGTTTTAAAATATAGCTACTTAGTATTAAACTGACCTGGGTATGTCCTAAAACTGCATCCAGAACCACCGGAGGACGGGCAGCAGCGTCCTTTTGGTTAACGGTGGTAAAACTCTGCGATCTCCAAGCCGCCTGCCAAGCGTGGGGATTATGGCAACCCCTCCCTATTAAGGGGGAGGCCTTCGTCCAGTAGTGGACGTCTTATGGCTGTCAATGAATACTAAACTTGGTACCTACTAAAAGTATTGCAAGGGAAAACTGTTGTTCCCTGGTTGTTCCTAATAATATTATTTTATAAGGCCTTTTGTATACAGTTTAGTCAATTAAATTATTCCATTCTATGTATTTAAAACGATCTTTAAAAAATTAAAGAAATAGGGAACCTAGCATTAAGGTAAGGCACTTAAAGTAAATCGTGAAGCGGATCTTTAATCTTCTACTTACCAAGTTTGAGGAAGCTTTGCCTATACGTACATTGTAAGCTTATTATAAGACATATTTGCTACCAAAATTGGGCCTCAACATATTTCGTATCCTAAGTGCTCTTTACTCTGTTTCTCTGAAATGTTTCAACGCAATTAAATTACAAAGGTGGCAGCAAACAGGCCCTACTCACAATCAAATTACGAAATTCGACATGTATTGTACGTATGTGTTAATAACAGAGTGTAGGACAGAATATTGCGATGTTAACGCATTAACGCAGTCTCGTTTGTTTTCTCGTAGAAGTTATATTTGTCGTTCAAAGTTGTTCTCGTTCCGTTCAGTCGAATTAAGCCCCAGAGCACTTTAATTTTAAAGCCAAAGTTCACGCCAAGTATAATCCCGCAGGTGTTGGAGTGTGTTTACAGTTCTTAGGAACAATGGAAAACTTAAATACTGGGGACTCGAAAGTGACTTAATATATATTTTGTCTCTATAATTATAGAGTACACATCAACTCAATAATCATAATCAGTCTATCGTAGTCATAATCCCAAGGCACACCATTAACCCAACCTTCGGTTAATTCGCTTCTCGCCACTGACAACCGCTGTACCTATATTGTCACTCCATTGAGCACTACGTTTGCCAAATTACAATGCAAAAAATCGAAAGACGGGTCTAGTCTATAAAGGCGAAAATACACATTCTGTAGCTGCTTCACTTGCATAACAGCATCGTTATGTGTATAAGCTAACTGGCATGCCTGTATCAGGAAATCAAGTACCTACTGTACTTGCACATGTCATTTACTAGTATGCAAGCTACTTCTCCAGTTTAAAGGCATGTGTATTTGAATACCTTATTATAACTTTAAAAGCCGTCACACGATGAAGATGCTATAATATTTCACGTTAGCTTAGAACACATTTAAATATTGCTAATCATACAAAACAAATGACGAACAAGTGACGAAGATAATTTATGTTTCAGAAATGTATGGAGAGTGATATTTAATCTTAACATGAACTATTATAGCATCTTCCTCGTCTGTGACGGCCTTTAAAAGTTATAATAAGGTATTCAATTTCTTTTAAGAGGGGAATACACATGCCTTTAAACTGGAGAAGTAGCTTGCATACTAGTAAAGTGAAGTGAAGTGAGTTACTTTTAATTTTATTTTATTTGTAATTAACTTTACTTAGTTATATTAGTACCTACGTTAATGATGTTACAAAATAAATTATTTTCCTTTCTTTTCTTTTTTCTTTATATAATAAAATAAATCTTTTTTAAAATATTACGGCTGCACTGACATACGAAGATAAAAGCCACGCTTTTATATTCATAGATAAAAGCCACATTTGTATCTTCATAGGTCAGCCAATAAAAGAACGCTCAGAGCCAAGTTTAAACCACATAATACATTGGTTAAAATTAGAAACTCATATTATTTTCTCGCTATTAATTTGTATTATAATAAACCGCAAGCTGAAGTTTGTTTATTTCATTAAATATTTAAGTAGTTTTGCTAAACTTTATCCGCAGTTGCATACGCTTCTAGCTCAACTGGTAATCAGTGTAGCTACGAAGTCATGTAACTTATCTTGCTGCTATTTTGAAAAGCTTCACGGCTACATTGAGAGAGGTCTGGAAAGTTAACGTCCACACGTGTTGATTGCTCGTTCCCCGGGTAGCAGCCAAACTTTAATGGACTTCAACGGGGAAACAAGTTGACATAAGTTTCACTTTCAACCATGCTATGAGTCCTGGCAATATAAGGCCGCTTGCCCACAGCCGCCGCCACCGAGACGTCAACGAGAACGAGATGACGTCACCGAAGTAGCGGTACACAGATTACTTTAGCCGCGAGTCCACTGTACGTCCGTCACCCGAGCGCCGTCTTCTCGTTCTTGTTGACGTCTCCGTGACGGTGGCTGTGGACAAACGGCCTATTCGTTTATTTTCGATTATGGGCCTTACTTAAACACATCGCTTAAACTTAGATGACGTTAGTTATTGGTTTGGTATAAGCGCTGGTATTGCGTACAACGTAAATGACGTTAGTTAACTTAAGTAGCGTTTTTAATTAAGGGTCATCTACGAATACTCGTAATTCTTTAGATTTGTTTGCTATCTCTATTTATTCGATTGCGATTTGTACGTTGATTTAAGGTTATTAAAATCAATTTAGAGTTTTGTGTTAAAATGTATTTCAAGTGCAGAAACTAAATAAACAGGGGTAGGTACACGTTGCAGGTTGTGTAAATCAGTTTCCAACTGAGGAGCTTTCAAATTTACAGTGAGTTCAGAACTTGAATTGACTTGGTAAAATCCATTTCCGACGGCTGGGTTAATCGAATGATTTCGCCAGAATGATGATAGATTTACGTAGATACTATCAAATTCATAAATATATTTCCTCTTTTCCTTCCTGAGAGGGATTATGTTCTTAACTTCTTAAGAATTACATCACACTTTCGTAAATAAGTAAATTCTTTGCTATAATATCGCTACTTGTTATTAAATCGAAAACATTTGTTTTAATTGCATTTTGTTCAAGCAATATTTAAGTAATTGCGTAGTTTCTTTTGCAGATGTTGCTTGCAAAAGCTTGTTCTGACATCTGGTAGCTTTAAATTATCTGCATCTAATATGTCGTTTTCAAAAGGCGCAGTAGTTTACTTTGTTTGTTTTTAGTCATTCATATGCGCTTCAGAATCACTGTGAATGGCGTGGGAAATAGTTACTAACGAACCTGTGGTTTTCGACAGCAAACAATTCGATGGTTTGGTATCCACCACTAGGGAATTAAATTTATACTAGAGTGGGAAGTACTATACCAATAATACGCTTTAAAAAAAACCGACTTCAATTTCGAGTACCTGGATGACATCTTCATATTTCCCAGTTATTTTGATTTAAAAACCAAAGTACTGAACCGATTTCGATAAAATTTATATGGGACCACATCTGAACTATCACCTACCAAAAAAAAAACTTATATAAAATCGTTTTATAATGAGAAGTTTTCTGACAGCTGTCAAAACGTAGTTCTACAGCCAAAGGATAGACGGCGCTGGCGAGATATGGCTCACTTTTTTCGCGTTTTTCTTGTGAAATAGCAGTTCACCTTCAATGTTTCACTTCACAGTTCGCGTTCGTTGGTGAAGTGCTTTTCCAAGTTTTCTTGTATCATTTAGTTGTTAGTTGTTGTTGTTACAAAGTTGTTGTTACGTTACGTTATTGTAATTATTTTTTATTTACAGATATTTATATTTTCATTGATAGTAATTATTTAGTTGATTAGGCGCACTCACTCTTTTGCGTGGAATAACGAAAGCTTAAGAACTACTATGAGCAAGAACTTTGTTAGACAAACAATAACCACAAATAACGCATGACAGACCTGATATAAATGAAATTAGGTTACTTTTTAATTGTTTTACATTTTACTTGGCTTCATTCGTTACGTAACACTTAGGTACGTATAAGACGTGCACTATATCAAGTGCAGTGTATATTTTTACATACGAAACAGGTGACTAACGAACCAGCAGCGCAACTCGTATGACGTCCCTACGGATCCACCACTATACCTACCTTTACCAATCTACCACATCTATGTTTATGTACTAACTCGTTTTTCAGGCGGTTCCCATGCAGACTAGCGTAAAACCCAGTTTCGGTGCAAGCGCTGAAAACTCGTATATTATTATCGTAATTCGTATTTTTGAAGTTTTTTACTACTATAAAGGCTGAACATTTGAACGATGGACATATTCTAGGATATATAGCACACGACATTA
Source organism: Erannis defoliaria (assembly GCA_905404285.2). NCBI lineage: Eukaryota > Metazoa > Arthropoda > Insecta > Lepidoptera > Geometridae > Erannis > Erannis defoliaria. Next base: position 9,382,117 of record FR990084.1, read on the forward strand.
TGAACAACTTTTACTAAGTATGTAAGTCTAAAACCGTTTGGAAGGACTTCCCATACCCATGGAACTCCAATATGATTCATTTTTTTTGGATATGTATTTATATATATCCCAAATATATATTTCAGGGGTAAAATAGTGAAAAAAATAATCTGCTGTTCCATACAAAGATATCATTCTCACTCGCCGAAATGTAAGGAAATTCAGAGACTTGTCTCACAGGAAAAGTTGTTCATAACGACGACTGCTATTATATCCTCGGATATGACCGTCGTTCAAATAAACACGTGTGTACCTACCCTCTATAGGAGCTCTCTGCGATTTCATCCGGTATCCGACAGGAATTGTATATTTTTCCGGGATAAAAAGTGGCCTAAAAATCGGTTATATGTACCATGGAAAAATATAGCTTGGCTGCGATGAAAAAATATGGAACAGTCTATTTTTCGCTACTTTAGGGTTGGTACATAATAAGTATAAGTACTTAGTCTCTTTAGTTTGTTGTAGTTTATCCATACAAAAACAGTTGAATGTGATGAAGAGCAACGAATGTGAATTGTCAGTATACCCTGTGAAATTCCACGACTCCTTGTCTGCCTCCGTACATTCTACTCACAGGGTAAAACCCTAAGAAATTAAAAAAAATAGATTTTTTGGTATGAAGATATCGCCTAACATACATACAAAAGAACAGCCGAATTTAGATCCTCTTCGACTTTACTTTGTCATACTTACTTAAAATGACGTCACGCGGAAACAATTCTGTCCACGCGAGCGAAGCCGCGGGTACAGCTGGTATACAATATTTTTAGTGTATTTCACTTATATCTTCAGGTGATATATGGTCCAAATCTCATTGTAAAAAAGGATGCCCCAAATTGTTCTTACTGACAATGGTAATTACTTACAGTCGTGAAAGGCATACAAACCTGCTAAAAACCTGCTTTATTTTTTCTATAATATTTCTACGATTTCTAAAAACATAATGATACAAGTATTTCTATCGCTATCATTTTCAGAGTTTGGTGACTTCACACGACCTAAAGATAGGCTTATTTAGTAGTCGATAACTAAGCCGTGGCTTACTCTGCCGCTCTCGCACACTATCATTCCCTGAAAAGCGACACATGGGCGTATCCCAGGATTTAACGCGAAGGGACCAAACTTAATGTTGCTAAAGTACGTTACGCAGGCAGTAAAATAAGGTGCAGTGTTTTGAACACAAAAATTTGTTGTAGAACACAAGCCGAGTGCGAGGAGCGCCTGAATATATTATCTTAGCGACTACACGAGCAGAAGCTGTTAGCATTAATATTATTACAGGTGGGGTAGTTAGTTTTACAAGGAATCAAACCTTGGAATTTCAGTGCGCGTACTTGTGTGTGGTACATAGAGTTACTTAGGTATTAAGTATTATAAAATCTATAGATACAAGTGTTTTGATGGGACAGATCTAAAAATAAAGGTATAACGTGGTTCACACATCACATCACATCAACAGCCGGAAGACGTCCACTGCTGGACGAAGGCCTCTCCCTTAAAGGGAAGTGTTGCCATAATCCACACGCTTGGCAGGCGGCTTGGGGATCGCAGAATGGTTACCACCGTTAATTGAGAGGACGCTGCTGCCCGTCCTCCGGTGGTTCTGGATGTAGTTTTAGGACATACCCAGGTCCAACAAGGAACGTGGTTCAGTAGGGTTTAATCTGAAGCTGCACTTATTAAGAGGCAATTAAGTATGCATGTAAGTATTAAATACTACTTTACTATCAAATTGCTCATTTAATACTACTATATAAATAAAATAAATAAATAAATATTGAGGGATATTTATTACACACTGCGCCATCTAGCCCCATACTAAGCAAAGCCTGTATTATGGAAACCAGATAGCTGATATAATACTTATATATTTTTATTCGTAAATACATACTTATAATACATACTACACTCAGACACAGAACAAACATCTATGTCATCTATGTACCTTATCTTACCTTACTTAGGTACTTTTAATGATTCAATACCAATCATAGCAAGAACTTGAGCAGGTAAACAAAGAATTTCCAGAAGAGAACCTATCTATACCTACTATTCAATGTACGCTCACAATTTGTCGCCAGTTCTCTCGAAGGAAAATGCCCGATCTCATTTCTGTAAAGGCATTTCGAAGATGGCGACCACGGCGACGCGCGACTGCGATTTGCGACCTGAATTCACCACCTGGCGACTTGTAGCTATACGGTATCAGCGACCGGCTTCAAGAGACAATGACCGACCGTATTTTTTTTAAATCCTTATTCTTAGTCTGTGTAGGGGCAATAAGGCCTGCACTGACGTCCCGCTTGGGGTGTATTGTGCAATTCCCCCGCCAGTGTTCAATTATGTCGGTCTATTTATCCACAACCAACAGAGTTTATTTATTTATTATTTATTTGGGGACTTTTGACAACAACTGGCATGTCAATCCCATCGTAACTTACATAAATACGCAATAACAACAATAACAAGAAAAACAACCTTGCCTCAAGATGAGTTCGACCAATGCCTGAATATGTCATAGACCCACGCATTGCTGCTTCCGCCGTCGGAACCGCTATGATATGTGTGAACACACCCATACCATAGCGACTTAGGCCCAGATCAAACATCAAGGAGTCTATTTGATTATTGTTTCGGACACATTCTATCAGCACGTGATAGGTGTCTTCTACTGGTCCACAAATTCCCAATCGGGTGACTCTTCTTTTATCATTAAAAAACCTAAACTCTTGGATGGATTGTGCGCGGACCGTATTCTATGCGCTAGTACAATCATTTGCCTGCTCATCTTACTCGCAACAAACCACGCTATTGGAGGAGGCTGACATTGAATAATTTTGTACCAGATGCCTTTTTGTTTACTTCTTTCATTAAAATAATCTCTGTATTTGGTAGAACACGTTTTCTTTAATTTGTATAGCACTACTGTGTAATTAGGTTTTATAGATACTCCAGTTCCCTCTGTCACTGCTAATTTGGCTAGTCTGTCAGCTTCGTCGTTACCTTTTATACCTACGTGCGACGGAACCCATTGCAACTTCAACTCTATCTCCTTCTCAACTAGATTGTTAATCTTGTTCAAGATATCGTAGGCTACAGAAACGCCTCTGATGCCAGAAGCACATCGTGATACAAGTTGCAAGACACTTTTACTATTACTATCTACACTTTTACTATCTGTCAAGACTAAGACATATTTAACATTCGAGCTAGCAATAGCGTCTAGAGATTTTGAAATTGCAATGAGCTCCATCGTCCTGATATATACATCAGACATTGTTTTGTACATGGCTGAACTGCTATCCGTAACGTTACAATAGGCTGCTCGAAAGCCTCTTGCACTCTTTGATCCATTCGTGTAATACTTAGTATAAACGAAATATTTAGAATTAATTTCATTGATAATATCAAACTTTAGAGACGTAACTTCATGGCTTTTTTCGACCCAGTAACAGTCTAAATAACATTCAATAATTCCGTGTAGTTTTATGTAAGTAATCCAAATAGGCAATGAAAACATTTCAAAATTATTGGGAGAATGTATACAAATTTCGTATTCAGTTTTTTTTGGCATCAAGATTTTTGCAATCTTCAATGGTGAAAACTAGCAAAGACTTTTTTTAGTTCACCAATAGGGTAGATTTACCCGTTCCTGTAGTAAATTTTCATGTTGAATAGTTTGATTGTTAGTGACGGTAAGACTATTTAGACATAATTTATATGCAATATGCCATCTCCTAAGATATAAGGGTCTTATACATAATTTACTCTCCATTACATGGATGTTATATGTACATGGATGGATCGTAGTCGTCGTCAGCCATAAAATATCCACTGCTGGACAAAGGCCTCCCCCTTTATAGAGGGGTCTTGTCATAATCCCCACGCTACATGGATGGATACTTCTGATAAAACCTCCTATAATTCTCAATCCCTGGTTCTGTATTTTGTCAAGTTTATATAAATGCAATTTTGCACTGCTATCATACAAGAAACAGCTATAGTCTAGTCTAGTCTACTTAGGATGAATTCCCCACGAAGGACCTGCAAGTACCTTGAACAAATTTAGGTGTCTGCTTGTTTTTTCGGACAATTCCTTAATATGTTTGTTCCACTGTAAATACTGGGCTAGCCACATTCCTAAGTATTTCACGTCATTTACAGAACTTGTCAGCTTATAATTAATTTTAAGTTTTATAGTATTACATTTACGCCACCTACTAAACAATACTAATTTGGATTTACTATCTGAAAGCTCTAAGCCAATATCAATTAGTTTACTCATCATAGAGTCTAAATCACTTTGTAGATGAAATTCACTACAATTCTCATTTTTACTGCTGAGATAAAAGACAAAGTCATTTTCGTATTGAGATATGGATGTTACGCTTGATATATCATCACATAACTTGTGTGTTGTTATATTGAAAAGCATTGGACCTAGAGGATCGCCTTGAGCAAGTCCTTTATTTGTCCATCGACTATGCACAGTGTTACCATTTTGATATAATTTTAAATGAAGTCATCTTGCGCTTAAAAATTCCCAGATATAATTACAAATATTTTTTGTTCCTACGTTCAGTGCTGACAAATTTTTCTATTAATTATTTTATTCGTTTTCAGCGTCAAGGAAACCGGCATGTGTTGGTTGGCTCAGCGAAAACCCTATTTGTATGCCAGTTAAGTAGTTACTATTACCAAACTAGTCAGCGAGTCCAAGCAGGATTGGCCTCTCCTAAATGTTACCATTACCAAACTAGTCAGCGAGTCCAAGCAGGATTGGCCTCTCCTAAAACCAGTAGCATAATTATGAAGGCAATATTCCGGATTTTTCAACATACCATTCAAGCCTCGTTCCTATCAAGTTACGAAAAGTATTGCTTATACATGAAATAAGCGAAATTTGACGAATCTTCAGCTCTTGGTCATTACTATTATTATTGTTTATTTTAGGCAATAGGGACTAAGTATCGTTATTTGCTCGGGATGATTTAAAGTGGTGAATTTTGGGAGCGGGCCATAGGTAGGTACGGTTCACTCGCAACGTGCGCTCGAGACAGAGTCCGTCGAGCGACTGAAAGTTATTTCAATATTTTTTTATCTGATAATAATGTTCTTTTTAAGTGTGGAGTGGAGTCTCATATCATACAGAGGTAGGTTTTGAGAAATTAAAACTATTTAAAATTTGCCATCAGCTGCAGTAAAATGCCGTAATGCAGCAACGTCACCAGTTGGCGCGACCGACGGCACAGCTCCTGGAGTGGTAGCGTCGTGCGACCGCGGTAGCTGCTGGTTGGCCACGCCCAGCCAGAGTTACACATTTTTTTAACCCTCTATATAAATTCATACTACCAGTGGGTTTTAGGTCGGTAGATTCACATTATCCGGACGTATTTCTTACGATGCCTTTTCCTTCCCGAAAATCAAGTGGAAATGGTAAAAAAATCCGTACATATACTACAAATAGCTCATTGGTATGATTGAACTCACGACCTCACAATTCCAAGCCTGGTAATATTTCCATTAGGCTACCACGGTCATAGAGCCAACGTGGTGGACATGGCCTAATCGCCGTTCGAGGGTAGGCCTTCGTCCAGTAGTGGACAGTGGACTATTAACAGGCTGCATGCTGATTATAAGCAGTGGGTCGCGCGACGTGGTCGCAGTCGCAGTCGCAAGCCCCGGTTGCCGGGGCAGGGATGCTACCTTAGGCACATGTCTCACCGCCAGCGATGACCGAGAAGCGATTAGAGCTAGAAGCTAGATACGAGTAGGCGAGCAGCGAGAAGCGAGTACGTAGTTCCTATAATTGTCTCGCTGGGCTATAAAGCGAGTGATCGAGTGCGACGGGCGATTACTCGCGCTACTCGCTCAGTGCAGCCTTGCGACAGTCCTGCGTGAGTTCTGAATTCGTCTCTCGGCGTGAGTTTTGACCGCCAAGCGCGCGTCGCTGAGCGAGTAGAGCTGTGCGAGTTTTATCTTTGATAGTTATTGTCGCTGTGACAAAATAGTGGAAAAAGAGTTCTTGCCTTGCGGCAGTATGAACGGCCAGCAATCAATTATTAATATTATATGTTTCTTGAGCGAGAAAATTGTTGATAGCTAATCGCTTGCTCGTCAGCGGTGAGACAAGTGCCTTAAGGGGGAAATGCGGCTTGACGCGTTTCCGCACGCACGTGCCATTACCGCGTGGCACGGAACCTTTGTCAGAGCAACAATGACGCCTTTTAACTGTGATTTATTACGACGCGCATAGAGTTAGCAATCAACAGATGTCATGCTTCAGGTTTTACCACAACTTCCGGGCATTTTCACAAATGATAATTAAGGGGTGAACACGCAGATTTCCAACGAGATCAAAATTTGAGTAGGTAAGTTCGTTTTCTATATTTCGTGGCTTTTAATGTATTGGTTGGGACGGTGGTGAGCATTTTGCGATTTCCAAGACGCCTGCGAAGCGTGGGCATTAAGGCAACCCCACCATATTAAGGGGGAAAGGGCCTTTGTCCAGCAGTGGAAGTCTTCTGGTGGTGGAAGTGATGTGAATTAGTCATATAAAAATACTTTACGTTTTATTAATAAACTAGCTTTTGCCCGCGGCTTTGCCCGCGTAGTAATGTTGAATACTTGAATTCGGTTAAATCGGGGCCCAACTCAATTGAATCACTAAAATACGTATATTATTGCATTTTTTCCAAGCCGCTTGCAAGTCTTTAAGTTTGCTTGAGGATGTCCAAATTTGGCATGTCGCGTTTGCAATACTTACTTCAAAACAAAGCCGTCTTGTTGAATTTTAAACAGACAGACAGATGGACATGACAGAATAGATGGATGGATGGATATGGAACTTTTGAAGATTGTGAGGCTTCTTTAAAAATATATGTGGGAGATATATCACTGCAGGTCGGTAAATTAGAATGTGATGAACTGGGAATAGTTGGGATGGTAAATGTAGGTGAAATTAATTTGTCATTTGTTAACTGAGTAGGCTGTACCGTAAATGTAGGTGAAATTAATTTATCAGACTGAGCCGTAAATGTTGGTGAATTCAGTTCAGAAAAATATCGGGCTGAAGAAGTTTGGACGGTATGAGTTGAAGACGTTTTGTAATTATTTTTGGGCATCTCTACAGCTAAAGAATCAAAGTACAAAGGCAAAGTAGAAGTTGCGTCAGAACTTATATCTTCTGTTTGAATGCAACTTGGAGATGTAGGAACCTCAACACGTCGCTTAGTTATTTTTTTCGCTACTACTGGAACACGTGGAGTGCCGTTAGAAATTATATCTATGTCTTCTAACAGATACGCATCAAAATGATTTCCCTTAAATCATAGCCGCTTTATAGGTCTTCCTGCTGTACCAAACTTTGCATACAATTTGCCATTTTCATAAACTTCAAACTCAAACTCATATATTTGTCCTGTAGCGGCTAGTTCACACGCAGTGCCCCAACTCGACTGCCGTGACATGTCATTAAAGTATGCAGTCGCAGCGGTGTAGTTGTCGCCGTTTGAATCATGAGACATGATTTCAAACTCCTCCCAATTAGCTACTACATGAGTAACGATGTTTTTTCGCACCTCAATTGCCTTTTCTTGGGTACCGTGCATTAAAAAAGAAAGCGCACGAAAAAGACACGCTCCATCACCAACGATGGGAACAACATAGTGTTTTACCTTCGCTCCATGAATGAAGAGAAGTTCACTAAGCATTTTAAATAACAAACTAAATAACAATATCAACAGTAACAATATAAAAAAACCTAATAACAAACAATGTAAACAAAAATTTTAAAAAAATACGAATAACTAACTAAATAGCAATCTAAATAATTAAAGGAACAAATAACGATAATTATACGAAATGTAAATAACAAATGAAATGAAATAAGCTTAAGCAGAAAAAGTATGATAACAAAGAACGCAAAAAGATCACCAAAATATCGCAAGAATTACGAAACTTCGATAAAATACAGTGCTGCACTGATCGCTTAGGTAGGCTCGGTGTGGGTTGGAGTGGGGCGCGCTCGACGTACAGCGCGTCATTATACTCGGGTTTTAACGTATCTGAGCCGACGCGGGATGGACGGTTCGAAAGCGCTGTGCTTGGTGCGTGCACCGGATCAAGTACATGTGTTTAAAACATTTATCTTCTTACGCATAAACACTCGATTAGCTAGTATTATTATTAGCTTATCTATAATTATAACATTTTTTTTTCAAATGACAAATTGACCCGTGGCCTTCCAATTTTGAAATTGTTTGAAAATTCTGAAACATGTTTATGTTTATTTTATCTTATCTCTTAAGTCAAAAAACTTAACAGCCTTAAATGAATGGTTTCGGCAAAATGTTATTTTAATGATACATTGAACCCCTTGCGAATTTTTCAAAATCCTTGCTGAGTGTGCGTTTCTCTGCATCAGCCCTTAACACTAATGGTATATCGGCCTACCCTGATAAGGCCATATTCACTACGCTGGCCCAGTGCAGGTTGGCGGATTCACATATTACCTACATTTAACCTACATATTTCTTCTCCGGAAATATGTAGGTTTCCTCATGATGTTTTCCTTCACCGAAAAGCCAGTGGTATTATCCATGCGTAAGTTTCTAAGAACTAATTGGAACGGGCTCGCCCGGGTTCGAACCCGCGACCCCAAGAATGTGAGTCGAGCTTGATCTCACTGAAGCTACCACAGCTTGAGCTGAGTGTAAGTTTACACCACTCAAAATTTAGTTTAGGCATTTAAAAGTAAGTTAATTTAATATTAAAAATTAATTTAGCAGCTTAGGCTGTACAGTATCTATAATAATTATGTCCGTCAAACAGTCGTCTGCGTGGACCTACAAAAAAATAGCCTATGTCCGTTTCCGAACCTTATGTGCTATAACTACCTATCCAAAAATGCAGCTCCATCTGTTCAGCCGACCAATAAATACGCCCATCCCCGTCCCCATTCCCAGCCTCATCCCTATAAGCGCCCCCTTCCCCATCCCCATCCCGATACCAAATGTCATTTTAATATGAACACGCCCATCCCCGTCCCCATCCCCGTTCCCTCCCTCATCCCCATCCCGAACCCCATCCTCACCCCATCCCATCCCCACCCCCATCCCGATTTCAACTTTCATCTTAATATGGACACGCCCATCCCCGTTCCCAGCCTCATCCACATCCACATCCCATCCCCACCTGTCCCCACCAAATCCCCACCCCATCCCCACCCCATCCCCCCCCCACCCCCACCCCATCCCCACCCCATCCCCACCCCATCCCCACCCCCATCCCGATACCAAATGTCATTTTAATATGAACACGCCCATCCCCGTCCCCATCCCCGTTCCCTCCCTCATCCCCATCCCGAACCCCATCCTCACCCCATCCCATCCCCACCCCCATCCCGATTTCAACTTTCATCTTAATATGGACACGCCCATCCCCGTTCCCAGCCTCATCCACATCCACATCCCATCCCCACCTGTCCCCACCAAATCCCCCCCCATCTCCACCCATCCCCACCCCATCCCCATCCCCACCCCACCCCCATCCCCATCCCGATACCAATTGTAATCTTAATATTAACATGCCTATCTCCGTCCCGTCTCCGTTCCCAGTATCATCGCCACCCCCACCCCCACCCCCATCCCCACATCTATCCCCATCCCTATACCAAATTTCATTTTAATATGTACAGCCGTTACAAAGTTAAGGAGAAACAAACGTACTATCACTAAAACTTAGTTTTTTTTTTTATACTAACGGGAGCTGATTTTGAAAAAACTGTGACACCCGTATCTTCTTATTTTTATAGTAGAATATGTATACCAAGTTTTGTATCAATCGAACCAGAGAATAAAAAGTTTCATACAAACTTTAACACCCCATTTAACCCCCTTCGGGGTTGATTTTCGAAAAATCCTTTCTTAGTGGGCGTTTACACCTCTCCGAAAACATACCCTCCAAATTTCAAGTCTCTACGTTTAGCGGTTTGGGCTGTACGTTGTCTATATGTCAGTCAGTCAGTCAGTCAGTCAGTCAGTCAGGACAAAGCCTTTTATAGTTATAGATAGATATGTATACCAAGTTTTGTATCAATCGAACCAGAGAATAAAAAGTTTCATACAAACTTTAACACCCCATTTAACCCCCTTCGGGGTTGATTTTCGAAAAATCCTTTCTTAGTGGGCGTTTACACCTCTCCGAAAACATACCCTCCAAATTTCAAGTCTCTACGTTTAGCGGTTTGGGCTGTACGTTGTCTATATGTCAGTCAGTCAGTCAGTCAGTCAGTCAGTCAGGACAAAGCCTTTTATAGTTATATAGAAGATAGAAGATAGAAGATAGAAGATAGATAAAAAACTTTGAGTAAGTAAAGAGCCCTACGGAGATTCTTTGCCTTTTTAGCCAAGTATAATAACAATAAAAAGCTTTTCATAACGGAAAAGCCTTTCAGTGGGCAAGCATACAATCGTAACCGAATTTTGAAATCTGCAATTTATAATAAATCTATATATATAAAAGAAAGTCGTGTTAGTTACTCCACTTATAACTCAAGAACGGCTGAACCGATTTAGCTGAAAATTGGCAGGGAGGTAGTTTAGAGCCAGGAGAAGGACATAGGATACTTTTTATCCCGTTCGAAAGCATAGTTTTTTTTTTATTTTTTATTTTTTTTAAATTGTTTTTTAATTTTTTTTAATATATTTTTTATTTTTTTTATTTTTTTATTGTTTTTTTTTATTTTTATTTTTTTATATTTTTTTTTAATTTTTTTTTATATATTTTTTTTAATTTACTAAATCAAAGTAGACTTACGCCAAATTACTTCAGTAAATAGTCAAACTGAACACTATTTAATGTTGATTGATAATTTCAAGATTTTAACTGGATACAACGCAATTAAAATTAACTTTATGAATTTTACATTAATGAAGTTTATAATTAAGTGATATTTAGAAATAGCACTTAAAACAAAGGAGTCATGTTCATGACTCGATGACGAAAGCACCCGAAGACGCCCGATTCTTTCTCGCGGCGACATATAGTATCGAATAAAGCCGTAGTACGTTGTAATAATTCGATGAATGTAATTCATACAATGTCATGGAACTTCAATAACTTATAAGCAGGTAACAATAAAGTTCTCTAGACAAGCTTAATTAAAGTTTCAAATAACTTGTTCTAATTAGGCAAGTCAGGCTTCGGTCATTTACAAGGTAACCCTTGACAAAACGGGCACGCCTACAACAAATCTACTCTACCTTTGCGAAACTTTACTCTTTGCCCCTCATATCTGTGGCGCGAGAGTAACAGCTACACCTATAAACAATTACGCTAGATTACCATAATGGGAATCCGTTTGATAAAGCACTGCTACTGTGAGACTGTGACCCATGCCACAACACCAACGTTGGTACTCGTTTTTTTTTACCTTCGCCTCTTTTTTTTCTCTCGACGTATGATATAAAGAGTTATGCCAAGTTACAGAAACTGACGTGGTTATGACATATTTTGAACTGACTTCAAACTATATACCTAATAGCTGCCTAATAGGTACAAGTCATTGAGCTATATATAGAGTCACAATCGTGCAAAAATAATGTCCGAGCCAAAACTCGGCGCACGCTATGCAGTGCACAAGCGCTCAAGCATACATTGAACACTATACAAGCGACATAACGTCTAAATTCGAATAATTGTGAACTATATAATGCACGTATAGGTATATACAACGGCAGTCGGACGTTTTTTGACTATTTTCACATAGAGATTGTGACTCTTTAGATATTAGCTCAATGGTACAAGTAAATAAATTTACCGTTATAAGAATGTTCCAGATAAAATGCGTCACATTTTTTAATCTGCGTTAATGGATGATAGTAATAATATATCCAAGCGTTTATTTACTCGACATGTTAATGGTATTGGGCTATTAATTAGAATGACAATGCTAAAGAAAAGCATTAACTGATACGATAAAATATAGGAAAGGTAGGCAAGGTAGGTACTTTACGATATTATGTTTTTTTACTAAAACTATTGTGAAGCATAGAGATATATTACAGATAGGTCTATTTTGTGAAGTGAGTTTGTAGAGTCTAATTTGATAAGTGTTTATTTAGATTATCTAGGGATAGGAACGAATAGGTATCGAAATTAAGTAGAAAGCTTTTCTCGATGCATTTTGTAGATAATGTATGCTATCGATATATGGGTTTGAGTTAGGTCGTCGTTATCGTCACCATGTAAGTGGACTAGATTTACTTATATATTACAGGACCGATGCTTTTTAAGAAGTGGGTGTGTGTGGGGCGAGTGGGTGTATTTGTGTTTACTGACAAAAACAAGTATTATAATTACCTACCAGTTTCATCCAATGTTATTGAAGAAAAATCTTGCCAGTCAAGCTTTGATCAATTTATTTTCACAAATATATAAATAAGAGAAAAAGGCGTTGATTGCTCGAAAGGATCTCATTTACATTCGTCAGTTTGGAAACCCCTTTTTTACCATCCTCTCATGTCAAACACAGGTTCTCATCCTTAATCAAATCATGAATGTTGTTTTCTCGGTAAAAAACTCGAGTATGTCTGTTTATTTTGTACCCGGGCTCCGCTTGAGTTGGCTGTTTTATGAGTTTTGAATTCGCAAAAATGTATGTGACGAAAGTTATAAAATTATACCTACTCCTTTTGTTTTAGGTAACTTTTTGGTAGGGCCTACCTAATAAAAATATATTATTAACATATTTTAGACTTTGATGTCTTTATGATTGATAGAGAAGGCATTGTTTGCAGCTTACGCGTGTTACTAAGCAGTTTAGTCAAAGATGGTAAATTTACCTATAGGTGTCTATCACAGAGTACAAACTGCAGATGGCCATAAAAGATCGGAACATGGCAGTGATGGAGGCCTTGGGCCGGGAGGAGGAGACTGAAAATTAAACAGACGATGTGAATGTGACCACTGATAGAGTCAAAGCAACTGGGGAACACAGCACCTCATTTGGAACACCCGGTCCAGAAATGGACTCTACTTGTAGTTGCATTCAAAGATTAAAAAATGATAATGACTGACATAGTTGATCGCACGAGTAAAGTAAGTAATCGGGCCTGTTGTAAGTATTGCGTGTATACCCAGAGCACTCACGCTCACTAAAAAGCTTCTTTTTGCGGCGGAGTTGTGTGTCAGGTCGCCCTTTTCCCTCCAATGTGGTTAAGGGGCCTGTTCAAAAAAATCACGTGCAGTCATAGCAGTTTTTTAACGGTTTTTATGAGTTTGTGTTTTCCCAATAATATTATTCATATCTATAAGGTGTGAGAAGTGATGTGACGCTTTAGTCATCTTTCTAAAAAAAATAGATAAGAAGAAAAAATATATAGAAAAAACAGTTACACATTACAACAGTTTAAATCATTCCTTTTTTACAAATTTAACACGAAAAATTACTCACTTTTAAATAATATAGTTTGTCACGATGTGTGTGTGATGTGTGTGTGTGTGTGTGGTGTGTGTGTGTGTGTGTGTGATGTGCTCTTAGTTTTGAAGAAAAATTTATATTATGCTTGTAATAAATTTAAAATGGGTAAAAAAAAACGAAAATCGAATCTTGACACGCACGAATCTGCGTAACTGCCATATTTTTGCTCTACTAAATGTGGCCCTATCTCATTCAGCTTTAGAATAATGATTGAACGCAGTAAAAAATGTGCTTGAAACATGGATGAGGTAGGCCTGAGAACGATGGCTGGCACATGTGTCACCTCCTGAACGGGCGCTGCTGGTGAGCTTGACTGCTCGGAGTATGTACGCAATTTTGGCAATAAGTAGGTAATCTATGACTTGGAAAATACCATCATCTCCAACTCCTAAGAAATTTAAGCTGAGTCATTCCGCCGGAAAGATCATGGGCTCTTTTTTCTGGGATAGACTGACCTACTTCTCCTTGTTCGTTAGGAAAGAGGTCAAAAGGGGTGGTCATGATAGAATATCTCGACCATTGAGCTACTGTAACAGGTTTTTTGTATGCAGAACACATAAAAAATTGCGTAACGAAATACGCGAGAAACGGCGAAGCAAACTAGCAATAATTGTTTTGTTCTATCAACACAATGCTCACCGGCTCACAAGTCCGCCGTTGCTATGGCTACAATTCATGATGCTGGCTTCGAAATACTAGAACATCCTCCATATTCACTCGACCTTGCCCCTAGTGATTTCTATCTATTTACGAGGTTGTAAGAGTCTCTGAGAGGACAGAGGTTCAGAGGACAGAGGCAAAATGATGAAGCAGTAGTTGCTGCTGGACAGGAGTTTTTAGGTGCTCAGGATGAAGAGTTTTTAAGATAGGAATTTTAAGCTTAAAAAAAGTTATTCCAAGGGTATTACGCTAAAAGGAGACTTTATCGATAAATAAAATAACATTTAATAAAAGTTACCGGCAACATACTCATTCTCAGTTTTTATTGAACGACCGACGTTTATATTCATAACTTTTTATATTGCAACCTGCTCGTTCTATTAGACACTCGTTCGATGCCCACTCGGTAAACTACATATATATTACTAGCTTTTGCCCGCGGCTTTGCCCGCGTAGTAATGTTGAATACTTGAATTCGGTTAAATCGGGGCCCAACTCAATTGAATCACTAAAATACGTATATTATTGCATTTTTTCCAAGCCGCTTGCAAGTCTTTAAGTTTGCTTGAGGATGTCCAAATTTGGCATGTCGCGTTTGCAATACTTACTTCAAAACAAAGCCGTCTTGTTGAATTTTAAACAGACAGACAGATGGACATGACAGAATAGATGGATGGATGGATATGGAACTTCTGAAGATTGTGAGGCTTCTTTAAAAATATATGTGGGAGATATATCACTGCAGGTCGGTAAATTAGAATGTGATGAACTGGGAATAGTTGGGATGGTAAATGTAGGTGAAATTAATTTGTCATTTGTTAACTGAGTAGGCTGTACCGTAAATGTAGGTGAAATTAATTTATCAGACTGAGCCGTAAATGTTGGTGAATTCAGTTCAGAAAAATATCGGGCTGAAGAAGTTTGGACGGTATGAGTTGAAGACGTTTTGTAATTATTTTTGGGCATCTCTACAGCTAAAGAATCAAAGTACAAAGGCAAAGTAGAAGTTGCGTCAGAACTTATATCTTCTGTTTGAATGCAACTTGGAGATGTAGGAACCTCAACACGTCGCTTAGTTATTTTTTTCGCTACTACTGGAACACGTGGAGTGCCGTTAGAAATTATATCTATGTCTTCTAACAGATACGCATCAAAATGATTTCCCTTAAATCATAGCCGCTTTATAGGTCTTCCTGCTGTACCAAACTTTGCATACAATTTGCCATTTTCATAAACTTCAAACTCAAACTCATATATTTGTCCTGTAGCGGCTAGTTCACACGCAGTGCCCCAACTCGACTGCCGTGACATGTCATTAAAGTATGCAGTCGCAGCGGTGTAGTTGTCGCCGTTTGAATCATGAGACATGATTTCAAACTCCTCCCAATTAGCTACTACATGAGTAACGATGTTTTTTCGCACCTCAATTGCCTTTTCTTGGGTACCGTGCATTAAAAAAGAAAGCGCACGAAAAAGACACGCTCCATCACCAACGATGGGAACAACATAGTGTTTTACCTTCGCTCCATGAATGAAGAGAAGTTCACTAAGCATTTTAAATAACAAACTAAATAACAATATCAACAGTAACAATATAAAAAAACCTAATAACAAACAATGTAAACAAAAATTTTAAAAAAATACGAATAACTAACTAAATAGCAATCTAAATAATTAAAGGAACAAATAACGATAATTATACGAAATGTAAATAACAAATGAAATGAAATAAGCTTAAGCAGAAAAAGTATGATAACAAAGAACGCAAAAAGATCACCAAAATATCGCAAGAATTACGAAACTTCGATAAAATACAGTGCTGCACTGATCGCTTAGGTAGGCTCGGTGTGGGTTGGAGTGGGGCGCGCTCGACGTACAGCGCGTCATTATACTCGGGTTTTAACGTATCTGAGCCGACGCGGGATGGACGGTTCGAAAGCGCTGTGCTTGGTGCGTGCACCGGATCAAGTACATGTGTTTAAAACATTTATCTTCTTACGCATAAACACTCGATTAGCTAGTATTATTATTAGCTTATCTATAATTATAACATTTTTTTTTCAAATGACAAATTGACCCGTGGCCTTCCAATTTTGAAATTGTTTGAAAATTCTGAAACATGTTTATGTTTATTTTATCTTATCTCTTAAGTCAAAAAACTTAACAGCCTTAAATGAATGGTTTCGGCAAAATGTTATTTTAATGATACATTGAACCCCTTGCGAATTTTTCAAAATCCTTGCTGAGTGTGCGTTTCTCTGCATCAGCCCTTAACACTAATGGTATATCGGCCTACCCTGATAAGGCCATATTCACTACGCTGGCCCAGTGCAGGTTGGCGGATTCACATATTACCTACATTTAACCTACATATTTCTTCTCCGGAAATATGTAGGTTTCCTCATGATGTTTTCCTTCACCGAAAAGCCAGTGGTATTATCCATGCGTAAGTTTCTAAGAACTAATTGGAACGGGCTCGCCCGGGTTCGAACCCGCGACCCCAAGAATGTGAGTCGAGCTTGATCTCACTGAAGCTACCACAGCTTGAGCTGAGTGTAAGTTTACACCACTCAAAATTTAGTTTAGGCATTTAAAAGTAAGTTAATTTAATATTAAAAATTAATTTAGCAGCTTAGGCTGTACAGTATCTATAATAATTATGTCCGTCAAACAGTCGTCTGCGTGGACCTACAAAAAAATAGCCTATGTCCGTTTCCGAACCTTATGTGCTATAACTACCTATCCAAAAATGCAGCTCCATCTGTTCAGCCGACCAATAAATACGCCCATCCCCGTCCCCATTCCCAGCCTCATCCCTATAAGCGCCCCCTTCCCCATCCCCATCCCGATACCAAATGTCATTTTAATATGAACACGCCCATCCCCGTCCCCATCCCCGTTCCCTCCCTCATCCCCATCCCGAACCCCATCCTCACCCCATCCCATCCCCACCCCCATCCCGATTTCAACTTTCATCTTAATATGGACACGCCCATCCCCGTTCCCAGCCTCATCCACATCCACATCCCATCCCCACCTGTCCCCACCAAATCCCCACCCCATCCCCACCCCATCCCCCCCCCACCCCCACCCCATCCCCACCCCATCCCCACCCCATCCCCACCCCCATCCCGATACCAAATGTCATTTTAATATGAACACGCCCATCCCCGTCCCCATCCCCGTTCCCTCCCTCATCCCCATCCCGAACCCCATCCTCACCCCATCCCATCCCCACCCCCATCCCGATTTCAACTTTCATCTTAATATGGACACGCCCATCCCCGTTCCCAGCCTCATCCACATCCACATCCCATCCCCACCTGTCCCCACCAAATCCCCACCCATCTCCACCCATCCCCACCCCATCCCCATCCCCACCCCACCCCCATCCCCATCCCGATACCAATTGTAATCTTAATATTAACATGCCTATCTCCGTCCCGTCTCCGTTCCCAGTATCATCGCCACCCCCACCCCCACCCCCATCCCCACATCTATCCCCATCCCTATACCAAATTTCATTTTAATATGTACAGCCGTTACAAAGTTAAGGAGAAACAAACGTACTATCACTAAAACTTAGTTTTTTTTTTTATACTAACGGGAGCTGATTTTGAAAAAACTGTGACACCCGTATCTTCTTATTTTTATAGTAGAATATGTATACCAAGTTTTGTATCAATCGAACCAGAGAATAAAAAGTTTCATACAAACTTTAACACCCCATTTAACCCCCTTCGGGGTTGATTTTCGAAAAATCCTTTCTTAGTGGGCGTTTACACCTCTCCGAAAACATACCCTCCAAATTTCAAGTCTCTACGTTTAGCGGTTTGGGCTGTACGTTGTCTATATGTCAGTCAGTCAGTCAGTCAGTCAGTCAGTCAGGACAAAGCCTTTTATAGTTATAGATAGAAGATAGATATCGTGCTCTTAAATTCGCTCGATTTCAGTTACACACGTGTTTAAGTACAAAAGGTCGCCATTGTGTTGGACTTGAGCCGGAAATGGATGCAGTGATGGCTCTTCCCTCCTTAATAGCCCTCGGAATGAGCTCTCACCACGATATATTGGGACAGATAGGGAATTGTGCTTAAAAATAAGGAAATACGGCGTACGAGTTAAGTAATGTGTGAAGTTGCGAGGTCCACATTTGAATTTCGCTAAGCTATTCCGCGAGCTCGTAATAGGTGCTTGGCTGAAGAAGTTTTAAATGTAGCAGGATGTATGGGCGCAAGGACCTGCTGAATTCTTGTTCCCTTTAACAGATAAAGAGAAAAAAGCCAATTAAATGAGCCTGAAAATCAGTGCTGTGGGAGAGGGATTGGGGGTCTGTAAGTCCACGTTTGACCAACTCACTAAGCGGCTGGAAAACTAAGTCAGTGAGCGACGTTGTGGTAGAAGATGAAGCACGTGAACTTAGAAAATACCAAACTATTCACTCTGACCTTGAAAATACCAAGATATTGTATCTTAGGAAAAAATAAAGTCGGCAGCTTGTTAAATTTTTTGGTTGCTTGGATTGGCCAATCAAGAAAGAGAGAAGAAGAAAGTTTGTCTGTGTGTGCATGTATGTTTGTTACGGAGATAGATTATCTTCCGGAACAACACATAGGCTGCTTTTTATCATCATCATCACCGTTTTTCATCATCGTGCTGGTGAAACCGGAAATAAAGTATTTCTTGACGATATATGTCAAACTTGTATTTCTCAATAGAAAATGTTAAATCAGTCTACCTGTAAACCGTATCGTAAGTGCACTGCTTGTAAGGTAATGAGTCACTTAGGTTATTGAAAGTGCACTACCTCTTGGTCTAGTAGAGAGCCTAGACAAATAAAGCTCTCGAAGAACTTTACAGAAAACTCTCTTCTTTCTCTCTTACGTATATAAAACGCTAATAACATCTACAGCCACAGCTAAAACGCTAAGAGTAGACAAGTTTTATGAAAATTATCTACCAAACTTCAGCCCGCATCACGAAATATAATTCACAGCTAAGCCCATAAACAGTTAATCGGAGTGTTAGTTCCCGCATATAAAATTAAACAGGCCAACAAATAAGGCTTGAGCAAACATCTAAAACTGTTTGCGTATACTTGGCACACAACATTGGGCCCTGCATCACTTTATTACTTCGATCGTGAATAGCAATGATGTTTACTGTGTTTATGGGTACCTTTAACGTTATGGAGGCCGGAACTTAACTGGCGAATTGAAGGTAATTTGATCGTGATTAGAGTTAACATTACCATACAAATGCGAGAGGGTCTTCCCTTTTTAATCCAGGTAAAACTCCTTGAAAGCAACCGGAATTACAATTCGTATGTACTACATGTACTCGTAAGATACGAGTGAGTATGTCAACGGAAATGTATTATCGTATAAACACTTAGATATTGTATCGTCGTCAGCCATAAGACGTCCACTGCTGGACGAAGGCCTCCCGATAGAGGGGTGTTGCCATAATCCCCACGCTTGGCAGGCGGCTTGGGGATCGGGAGATATTGTATAAAAACACATAAACCTTAGTTTTTTAATGTGGCCGAGTGGTACAAATTTCTCATACCTTCTTGTACTAACTAGGTCACAATCATCTTCGGTAACAAGGTACTTACTTATTCTATAAAATATTAAGATATTTAAACCTTTAAAACTTCTAAACTTTTAAGCTTTTATTATTCTTTTCATTTTTGTTCAATACAATACATAAGTTCAAAATTTCAATAAATCCAATATGAATCCGAGAAATAAGCTATCTCCTCTCCAAGTTTCATCCAAATGCGTTCAGTCGTTTTGGCGTAAATCGGTTACAAACATAGTTCACACACACAGATTCTGTCATGATTTTGCATTATAATATTAGTGTGATGTTATCAAAACTCACACAAAAGGTACTTTCTTAAACTTAAGCTGATATAGTCAGAGTAGAGTTTCTGATTAGCACGACGGTAAATAGTATGCAAAGTATGCATGCACTCTCCTTGGATTACGTTTTCCAATCGCTCGATGTGGCTTCATCTCTACCGCGCGTTATTTAAAATTGATTGCTTGAAACAACATTATTCTCCTTAAGGCATCTACGGTAGACGAACCGAGCATGAGCGAAGCACAAGCGGAGCCGTTCTCGGCTTTGTCGTTCGCTGCGTCAAGTGTGGACGTACAACGATCCTACAACGATCACTGTCCACGAACGTAGTTTTCCGCAGAGAGCTCGCGGCTCTTGGCGAATATGGACGATATTAATAATATCGCAGCAGCCGCTGCTGTTGCAGCGGTTGCTCGTCCACGAGCGCACTACGAGCGTGAAGCAAATCTCTTTGTGTTCGTCAAAAAACCGACATCAGGCGGAACGCAGCCGAGCACGAACGAAATGCTCGGAGCGCGCTCGTTCGAGACTTGTAAGTCGGTCCACACTAGACGAATTGTGTTCGGTTAAGACGCACTCCTAGCGTAGACGCACCTTTAGACTTTCTATCCAGTTAAGGAAATTGTATCTAAATTTTTCAAGTGACGAGATAAGCAAGACTTTACCTGGTGGTAAGCGCCATGCCTGCCACTAACAGTAGCAGTGCTAGAATTGTGAACTTGCGAACACAAACCTGCGCCGCACTGCTCTGCGCTCTTCACCCTGAGATATAAGTTGTTAAATCTCTTCATACCCAGTAATTTCTCTGGTAACATTGCCCTTCAAACTGGAACACAGTAATGCTTGCACACTACTGCTTGGCGGTTGAATACCTGCAAATGTGTGGTACTTCCCCAGGCAGACTCTGCAGTAAAGTCCTACCACTACAGAAATATAAACTTACAGTATAAAAACCTCTACAGCTTGGAAAAAGACTAAAAACGAATAGTTTTTGCCCCTTGCGTTACTGTTGATAATCACGGGCGACGGCAGTAGGTGGATTTATCCAATCTTCATCCTCATACGTACTAGAGGGTTGCTAGTATTCAAATTATATATTGCGATAGTGCTTATAAAGCTCTTAATCATTTTGGGCTATCCGCTAGTCCCTACCAACGTAAGTGAATTTCCATGAATTCCTACCAGTAGATATAGGTGGAATAAAAATCCACTCTTCCACACCAGGTTTAGCCCATAATTTTTACTCTTTTTGCCAAGTTATACTTACTTACCCAAATCGCCTGTCAACCGTGGGGATTATGGCAGCCCCTCCCTATAATAGGTGAGGCTTTCGTCAGCAGTGCACGTTTCCGGGCTGTTGATGCCTTACTTAAAAAGATTTCTAGATATGAGTAGGTAGGTAATAATAGGTAGTAGTAAGATTTCTCGTAGAATAGCGAGTGAAACCGTGGAGCACTGGTAGTCGGTGATAAATGACTGCATCACATTATATTGTGGCGGCATATTCACGTACAATTGGGAAACGTGTTCTAATATCCATAATTGTTTTGGGTCAGTTGAAATTGCCCTGCATTAGATGGTAGATATAAATTAATTTGTCTTATCGGGTCCATGCTGATTGCGTATGGTAATGAGCAGTTAAGTAACGGTTGGGCGTGCTATCTTGGTGTTATCAAACGGATTCAGTAGTTTATAATTTACTCATTTCTTATTTACTTTATTCATTCTTTATTTCTTTTGTAGTGGTAGGACTCTACTGCAGAGTCCGCCTGGGGAAGTACCACACCTTTGCTAGTTATTCAAACGCCAAGCAGTAGTGTGCAACCATTACTGTGTTCCGGTTTGAAGGGCAATGTTACCAGAGAAATTACTGGGTATGAAGAGATTTAACATCGCATATCTCAGGGTGACGAGCGCAGTGCGGTGCGGAGCAGGATTGTGTTCGCAAGTTCACAATTCTAGCACTGCTACTGTTAGTGGCAGGCCTGACGCTTACATTCAGGTGAAAGTCTTGCTCGTCTCGTCACTTGACAGTATAAAAAAAAACTTAGTTCTAATCTAATATCTTTAATCGATTAATATCGTATACCTACTTAGCTCGTGGAGAAGTCAGCTGGCTGGTTAGATAAACAAAAACATAACTTTTTAATTTGGTTTCTGAATCTGTTAAAATTCCAGCCACCCATGCACCCAACGTGCCATTCTCTCGCCTTACCGCTAACACCGCAGCAGAGATGTGGTTTGACAGATCCAGAACCTTCATAAAAAATAAAACATGAGGAGCTATAACACAGAAATATAATAAATGTAAGTGGATGTTATAAGTAGCAGTGACTCAGCTTTCCGTTTTTGTCGGTAGAGTGTGACTCTCCAAAAAGTTTAAGCTAATAATAAAAAGAAAAAATTTTTTTTTTCAATCTTCTCCGCCAAATTATGAACATGTTTTTAAAACGATCGTGAATTTCGCAGTCAAATTATGATAGCCAAGCTTGGAGGCATTACTTACTCTATGCTTGGAGGAGTCAGCTTTTAATCAGCTCTTAGCTAAGATATTTTTAACCTTACACTCTTTAAAAATTCACAATAATTGATTTACATGTTTAATAATGCGAATATTTGTGTGTGTGAGCGAGGTAACAGAATTGTGTATGCGACGATTTCTTTAAAAATAATATTTATGGTTTTTTGTGTCCGCTCAAGCGAAAGATTCGAGTTAAACATGAAGTAGCATAGTTTCAACCAAAATCACATAGTTTTATGGGATTTCCACAGGTAATATACGGATGGGCAGCGTTCGGGAAATTGCGTAATATATCTTCTCGTCCAAAATCCCTCAGTGTCTGAAGACAAGGGTCTACGACCAGTGTGTGTTGCCAGTGATGACATATGAAACAGAAACGTGGTCTTTAACTGCTGGCCTATTGAAGAAACTCAAAGTCACGCAACGGGCAATGGAGAGAGCTATGCTCGGAGTTACTTTGCGCGATAGAATCCGGAACGAGGATATTCGCCAAAGAACCAAAGTTACTGACATAGCTCGCAAGGTTTGCAAGTTGAAGTGGCAATGGGCAGGCCACATCGCACGAAGAACTGACAACCGATGGGGAAGAAAGGTTCTTGAGTGGCGACCGCGAACCGGAAGACGCAGCGTAGAAAGGCCTCCCACTAGGTGGACCGACGACATTGTAAAAGTCGCGGGCAATAGGCAAGGCCGTAGGCAGGGGTGGGGGGGGGGGCCAAACACCTCGGGGAGGCCTTCGTTCAGCAGTTGGGGTCTCCGGGCTGATGATGATGATGATGAATATACGGAGGACGGGGAGTTATGATTTCATGCTACTGGTCATTTCACGGCGATAACGTAGGCTTGTGTCACCCACGTGACCCTTTGTCACTCGGAATGGCATACCTGGCTGAGTATATTATTATACCATGGGCTTACACATGGGTTTTAATTTTGATATAAACTACTTATTGACCCTTACAAAGGAACCGCTATGTTTTGATAAAACTTATAAAATAGTTAAAACCTGACATCACTGGACGGCCCCCGGCCGTTTAATTGTGTTATTACAACATTCCATTGCGAAAATACAAGCTCAATAATAACTTGTTCAATCCTCGTTCACAATATTTGTGAGTTCGCGAACAGTCCAAACACGGAACAGCAATAGCAAAATGAAACACAAATATTTAAGTAATCTCTCCCTAATTATCTCTCGGATCCAAACACCGGCAAGCCAATTTAATATGCTAATTTAATCAAGTAATCTGGAACACGTACTGTGTCCTAGTGATAACCATAACACGCAATTAGAAGTGTTTGTTTGCTACTATTTAATGTTTTAATAAAAAAAAAAATTATGCATAAATTATTTAATGTTGAGGGTTAATGCCCTAGCATAGAAACCACAGAAAAGCGAAAGCCGTACTTCTTAGGTTAGAACGGCTGTCAAAACAATGTTCTATAGAAATTGTATGGAAAACCGCTGTCGTCACTTTTACACTTATTTGTACAGAAACTACGACGAAAAAATGCCAATAATTGGTCGCGCATTTGTAGTAAAACGCTCGAAATGCCAATTTGTAACAGATTAAAGTTGATCCATTTACGATACAATGTGGTTTGGTTTCCTACGCGTCTATTTAAATTGCCTTTTTGGAGTATAATCAGTTTAAAAACATCATATTGGTAGAATTGTCATTAAGCGCATTTGCACCTAATGCCGGCTAGCGCGGCCCGTCACATTTCCGTTCTATTCACTTCTCTCTTCAGTGATAGAAACGCATCGCAGCGTCATGATCGTGCTGCGCCGTTTCATATATGTAAGTACATAATATCTATAAAAATAACAGGTACTTGAAATTTTAATGAAGTACAAATTTACAATGTTTTTTATAGGGCGTATTTTTGTCAAGTGCCTCTTGAAGTCGTTGGCATAAAATCGCTTTTAAGATGACAGTGGTGGTCACTGTTATTTTTTTTATACGTTCAAGTGACGAGACGTCATCATTGCCTGGTAGCAAGCGTGCTTCCTGGTTTTTTGGCGGGAACACGAAAAAATCATGTCGTTGCATTCTATTATTTACTTAAACTTGGTTTTTTCGAGAATTAATGATTAAAAATGGTGGTGTTTTATTCATTGAGTGTTGAATTACATGCCTGAGTGTGGGCAAGTGATATTATAATGTGGTGAAACATGTCTTTTCGTGTTGTTTTCAAAACTCCGTAGAAGCTCATAGTAAAGTCGCCACAACTTTAGTAGGGCATGACTTGGACTTGACTATGGCTAATTTTGTGTGACTACTGTGATTTCATGACATAATATTTGACTTGATTATAATATAAAAACTAGGAAATTCTTAAATTTGACACTGGCAGAAGGCACAACGTGCGTTGTCAAAAATAAAGGAAAAAAAACGTGCTTCTTTTTGTGTAGCTGTTGTAGAATACATAAAAAAATTTAAGTAGTTTGCTTTTGAAATATTCATTTTAACAGGTTTATATACAATTTTCATTGCTAACTATTTTAAGGTATGTACCTACTTAATATTAAACATTAAAGGTGATTTATTATTCTTGATTTTGCTTCTCAAAAGCCCTTAGAAGGGTAATTTATAAAACTAAAGTAAGACACTTGCGTCCAACAGACGTTATTTTCTTAAAAGAGGTTTAATAATTTAGAACCTTGCTTAAACAACGTGGGGTTTTCAAACTTTGCACTTTTAGAAAAACTTATATATAAAAAAAAACATTAACGGGCAAAAATTTATGTTGCGGAAGTTATAGTATTACACTAGAACTCGCCCGTGACTTCGTCCGCGAACGGAAGAAATTCGGCCCGCTCCCAAAATTCACCACTTTTTTCACACAGCCTAGTATCACATTAGCCCTTTTAGGCACTTTTTCTATAGGTATTTGATAGGATATTTACAGCTGAATTACACTAGACATTTTAGTATATCACGGTTGATTATCTATATCTCTCTATCTAATGAGTGTTCCAATGAATCATAATTTTCAGAGTAGGCCAATCAAGAACGAGAGGGAAAGATGTAGGCTCAAAATGAGAAGTTTGAACATCGCACAATTGCCGTTAATACCTAAGGGCTAAGTCACAATTAGCGTCGCGTAGTGAAACTTAAAGATATATTTTAACTCTCAAGTCTCACGACCCTTTCTGCTTAAATATTAAAACGGTAGACACTGGAGACTAGTTCATAATTCTAGAGGCATCCCTAATGACGCCGTTTGTGCGGATCGGAACCTCTTGTGATGCTTTGTTGTTTAAATACCATGTAATGTTCAGTGGCTAACTTGGAGTTATGGGGATGCTAGGTACTTACAAACTTCCATGACATAGATTAGTGGAATACCATTGTGATTTAGTTTGCACTGTGACTTTTGTTTGCCTTTGTTCGACGTATAATAATAATAAATAAAAAGTTTTATTTCAGACATTGTGGTCGATTTTGACGGTTTTAGTTGACAGTTCTAAAATAATTAAAATATTGCTGTCACTTTTTTACTACGCGTGTTAGCTAAGGACAGCAATACTTTAGTTAGTTTAGTTCTGTCAACTTAAACCTTCAGAATTGACATTGTACCCATAAATTACAAATTACAAATTCTTAAAATTCAAACTGTAAAGGGGTGTTTGTCAAAAAAATAAAATAAAAACACGGATGATGAACAAAAGTGCTAGGTCATTTTTTGTCCATGTGAATAGAGACCCACAGCCTTACCTAAAATAATCTCGATTCTCTTAGTCTCTGCTTAAACTTCTCTGTCCTTTTCTAGCACGTGCAACTTCACGTCAGAGAGAAGATGGCAGAGAATCTTAAGCAGTGACTAACGGTTGAAAAGTTTTTTTAAGTAAGACCGCCAGTGCCTAAACATTTGACCCCCATATCATCAGATGTGATTGTGATATTATGGTGATAGATATTTTGGATAGGTAAATTGTTTTTCTGTTCTGGGATACGCGCAACATTAAATTGCCCTCATCATTGTGAACAATATTAACTACGGAATCAACTCTGATATCGGTAAAAACAACAACTGTTTCATACGTTTTGTTGACTGCAAATCAATTTTAATGTAATAGTTTGTTTTTACCGATTTCAGAGTCAGTTCGATAGACAAAGTAGGTCGTAATGATGCAAATGAAGGGGTTAGTACCAGTTATCATTCCACGTAACCCTTTATAGATATCTTACAGAATACAGGATGTTTGACTAGATGACAGACTGACATATACGGGGATATCATTGCATACAAATAATTATAGAGAACTCTTATGCCTACTAAGAGGCCAAACCCGAAAATAATAAAATGATAAATATCAGCTATTTCAAAAGTAAAGAAAAAGTCGATGAAATTACGACTACTGACGGAATACGGACCAGTTGATTTTGTATCAAAAAACAACAAATTTACTACGAAAACATTTTTTTTTTGTCTTGTAGTGAAAATTGTTCTTAGAGGGTACTTACGTTAAAATAGACCAAAAAACATACGGTAATTTCACAAGACTAGCCCCAAACTAATTAAAACTTGCACTATGTGAACCATATAACTAATAGGGTTAGTCCTAATCAGTTAGCATCCTATAAGGTCATATTCTTTACATCATAACATTAAGTTTTACTAAGGGGCCAACATTGAAATGGCGATAAAATTATCAGCTATTCCATACAAAAAGTTCATCAACTCGGGCAAAATATATGGAACAGCTGTTTTTTTTGCGATTACAATGTTGGTCCGATAGTAAAAGTTGTTTGTTTTGACGTACTTACAAAATATGCCCTTAAAAGGATGCTAACTAATTAGGATGCTAATTGTTTACGACTAGCCTTATATATATTTTTGGAAATACATACAACACCCAGACACAAAACAAGAATCTGAAGTCTAAACAAACACCTATAATAATAGGTACACTTAGTTATATTACAAATTAATCATTAGTGCAAGATTTTGTCTCCTTTTTATAATAAAAGCAGACAAGCGATACCTGGGGCCCTACAATAAACGCTTATTCCGGGACCGAATACGCTCAGCTGCCGACACTGCGCGACTGTGAATTTTATCACCTCGCAATAAGGTTCGCGGTCGCGCAGTGTCGGCAGCTGAACCTATTCGGTCCCGCTATAAGCGGTTCACGGTACGGCCCCTGTAAGCGCTGTCTGTCTCTCCAGCTCTATAAATTTGTGAGCATTAGACAAACTTTTCGTGTGCCTAATTTTGACCGCTCGAGCGCTCGCGTCCTAAGCATATTTCACATTAAGCTTTTGATGGGTGTTAAAAAGCCGCAAAAACTTTCCTCTGGGTGCGAAAGTCCCTCAATTAATGGCGGTCGGCCTTTATAGGCGTTCACACGTAATATTCGTAGAGTAAAAATACTCATCGCACTGATTTACTGTGAAAGAAGTCTAATATTATTGTGTAATAGTGATTTAGCTATTTGTTATACTAGTTGTTGCGCTATTTATTTATCTAGCCTATTGCAATAGGCTTTGCTTTAGCCCCGCTACGCGGAGCGAAAGGAACCACTTCCTCCCCGCAGTGGCAAGTAATATCGTATACACACCACGGGAGCAAGAAAGAAGCCTCAAATCTCATGTTAATGAGATCTGAGACATTCATCTACTATTAAACTATGAGGGCTTGCCATAACTCTTAGATACGCATATACTTACTTCATTTGCCTTTTGCTACGAGTATAATACAAATATCTGTCTGTCGGATGCTATTGGGACTGCCGAGGTTCTGCAGCGCTTCCGGTATGTTCGCCGATGCTTGAACTGACGGTTACCAGGCGATCATAGAAAAGAGTTTTTTTCGCAGTTGAGTAGGTTGCGCGGCTGTCATAAGGACAATCTTAAGGACAATAGAAGTATAGCAGATAAATATGATAGTCCTATTATTCTAAAACACTGGATTAAAACTATATTTTAAGTGGAACTGTTTTTTAGATTTTAGAATTACCTATCGTTTTCGTTGTTTTTAGCCTAGTAATCTCTTGTAATATTATATTTTGTAGTGCTAGGACTCTACTGCAAAGTCCACCGGGGAAGTACCACACCTTTGCCAGTTATTCAACCGCCAAGCAGTAGTGTGTTTCGGTTTGAAAGGCAATGTTACCAGAGAAATTACTGGGTATGAAGATATTTAACATCTAATATCTCAGGGTGACGAGCGCAGTGCGGGGCGGCGCAGAATTGTGTTCGCAAGTTCACAATTCTAGCACTGCTACTGTTTGTGGCAGGCGTGACGTTTACCACCAGGCAAACTTTAACTCGTCTTGGTACTTGATGGTAAAAAATAAATAAAAATTTTGATCATTGATCTGAAAGATTTATTAAGGCTCTTCCTCTAACCTAAATGTGGGTCAATTTGTCTTATTTTTTCTTATTCCGACTCTACTCATAGTGTTGGCTTCGGCTCTACCAACGCATTTCAAATGCCCGGGCTTAGCCAAAGAAACAAACGACGTATACAGGGAATAATATGCTAATGTTGTTGGCAACATAATTGGTTTTGTTTCAACCGACTTCAAAAAAGGAGGTTCTCAATTCGACTGTTTGTTTTTTTTGTTAGTATGTTACGCGATTACTCCGCCAATTATGAACTGATTTTAATGATTCTTTTTATAAATTTTATCGATCGGTTCAGTAGTTTGGTTTTTAAATCAAAATTACTAGAAAATGTGAAGATGTCATACAGGTATTCGAAGTTGAAGTCGGTTTTATGTTATTTTTTAAAGCGTATTTTTACATCTACTTTTATTATTTTGATTTGTTATTTCTTGTCTTACAGCTAAACGGGGATGCTCAGCGAGAAAGACTTTTAAACAAGTAAAATAAAAAATAAAAAACAACCGACTTCAAATTAATATAGGACCACCTCGGTACTAAGTATAACCCTTTCAAATAAAAAAAGAAATCGATAATAGATTCGATTGTATTCGATAGTATTCGAAATCGGTCCACACATGACGGAGAAATCGGTGAACATACATAAAAAAAACATACCGTGGAACATAGAACGATCACATAATAAAATAAAAAAAAACATGATTACCAATTAATTAATAATTATAGATTTTATTTACTTAGACAAATGAGTGAACGATAGAGATAGGAAAGTTAGCTTAACTACTAGAAGTATTCTTTTATCAGTGGCTAAAACGTAGATATCTATTTCTCAGTCGGTAGGGCAATCATGTGAATTAGGTCGCACGTTAACTCGGTTCAAGCGAGTCGAACACGGTCCTGCTGCAGTAACACGGCATGGTATACCAAAGCATCTAAATCTATGTGACAACATAAAATGTTTGTTCTGTGTCTGGGTGTAGTATGTATTATAAGTATGTATTAACAAAAAAATAATTATATAAGTATTCTATCAGCTATCTAGTTTCCATATTACAAGCTTTGCTTAGTTTGGGGCTAGATGGCGCTGTGTGAAAAAAAATGTCCTGCGATATTTATTTATTTATTTATCTAAACCTACGTGCAGTGCGCAGTGTGCATGTTTCAAACGGTAGTACAGTGATCATCATCATCATCAGCCCGGAGACGGCCACTGCATGCTGAACGACAACCTGCCATTCGCACCACAGAAAAGCGATGGCCCTACTCTTAGCTCTTCAGTGATTTGCACCCACCGGTTGCCCGAGACTTTTACAATGTCGTCGGTCCACCTAGTGCGGAGGCCTTCATACGCTGCGTCTTCCGGTTCGCGGTAGTACAGTATAAATCCGAAAATAAAAACTCCCATTTCAGACACACAAGTCACAACTATCTGAAAAGTGCAGATCTATTTCCTTCGGAACCCAAACGTTAATTTTCAGAATTTTCAGTTTATATTCACAAATAAAACTGACTCACAACAAATGTGCACTTTTAGTTTCATGTTGCTCTATAGTGGCTAATGACATCAAAGTACACGATTTCAAACAAATTCTATACTATCGTGTTTTGCTATAAAAGCACAGATGACTCCCTCCCAAATACTTAGAACGCTTATATTTCAGAACTTTACAGTTGATTTCAATTATTTTTTCGATGTAAACACCTGGCCCCTAGCACGCGCCGAGGACTAATTGGTCTTTCCCCAAGCGGGAAAGTGATAAAGCTAGAATATGGATAATTCTGTCTCGTTCTCGCGGGGAAAAAAGAGTGGATAGACGTTTATCACGGGTCGTGTGCTAGGCGGGCATATTCAGTTAAACTCTCCACTTGACCTATTATTTTTAATAATTGAAATACATGCATATTCTCTATTCACAGTTGCTGACATTTTACATGACGGCCCAAAAAAGGAGTATGTAATGTTTTCAGCGTTCATGTACCTATACCTACGTATGTATGTGAGTTTCTTTATTCCACCACAACTTAAATGCCTGAACAGATTTGGATGTATCGTATCGTTAGAATCCTTACACTCCAATGTCCAGTAGTTTCCAGTGACACTGGGATAATATTTAAGTACATTGTTTTTGGCAGGGTAATCGTTTTTTTTATCGGGGGTCTTTTTTAATTTTGTCTGGGTGTAGTATTTATTTACGAAAAAAGGATGTATAAGTATTTTATCAGCTATTCTGGTTTCCATAATACAAGCTTTGCTTAGTATGGGGCTAGATGGCGCTGTGTGTAAAATGTCCAATATTTATTTATTTATTTATTTAGCTTGTCATTGTTAATTATTGGCATCACACTTTGAGAGAGAGCTAGATCTTCCTAGGCATCACAATGGCAAAGTAGTGCTGACATAATAGCTGAGTTTGTCATTTGACAGTACAAGGGGTGGTTTGCTATTTAAAATTGTTAAAGTTGTTTCACTTTTAGGCTACGACATTTATCTTTTTGCACAGAGCCTATCTACACTGAGGAGACTGGTATTTTGGGTTTAACTGTATTTCGATTGGGCGATGCGCCTCAGGCTTTCGTAAGCAAATAATTACCGCGTGGCTCGCCTCGGAATTCGGCCGCAGATGGAAACCTAGTGGAAACTCAAATGTAGTTTATTGAAGTATCCCGTAGCCATGAATATTAAACGATATTCCACTACTGAATACAAAAAGAAAATCCTAACTTACTAGTAACTGTACAACGCGCAGAGGAGAGCTGGAGTGCTCGGTGTATACGCAAGTCCGGTGCCTCCCATTTATCTATAGGACTGTGACGTCATGTAACTATTAAAACTTTTATATCGCTGTATATATATAAACAATATAATGTTAAAACAGTAACCAGCCCATTTGTTCTATAGAATTTATGCACGCGTGTTTAATATCTTGGATTATGAGCTTCAAACCAATGGCATATGATCCCCGTCACGAGCAAGTATGATGTAATAGGACATTATGATAAAAGTGTGCTATGTTGGTGGTTAAAATCGAGACGGTATTATGCGCGTGAGCCGCAGTCGTGCGTGATAATGGGGCCGTGAGTGTAATTACCAATAGCACACGCATTCCATACGACGTTTTTCATCACACTTGCGAGGAAAAAAACAAACGTTTTTTGATAAAAATCAACCACACAGCGAAGACGTCAACAAAAGTTTGCGGAAAATGGCGCGCAAACCAGCAATGCGCATAGGTGACATGTTTTTAGCCCCATAAAAACTCTTTGTTGGTATTATAAAATAAAATAAAACTGTATTACCCGGCTATATTCAAATAAAATTACATTTATTTTCAGATCCATATTAGAAATTAATTAATTATTATTATTATCTATTATGTTATTTGAATTACATTAATTAATTTATTATAATAATTATTTTAATATTAAGAATGCTTCGTAACCATACATTATAACTTGCAGTTAAGTACAACCTTAACTTAATCAGATTCTACCTATCTGTTATAGTTCTGTAATGTAAAATAAATGCACGCGTGTGTAATATCTTGGATTATGAGCCTAAAACCGATGTTATAAGATGTGGATCTCTTACGAGCAAGTGTGATGATATAATACACTATGATAATAGTGTGCTATCCTATGTTGGTCATTACACGATAAGTCATTACGATAAGTTATTATGCCGCAGGTGCTGAGCTGAGCGTGTAATGATCATTGCAGACGCGTTTCATACGACGTTTTTCATCACATTTGCAAAGAAAAATTAGACTTGTATTGTTATTATCTTTTTGATAATATAATCACCCACACAGCGAAAATGTTAACAAATATTTGCGGAAAATGCATGCAGGATGTATAGCGTACCGCGTGGATTGTAATAATCAACAAAGCACACTTGTATCATAATGTAGTATTTCAAATCTCCATTTTTATTATGTCCCTGCGACACATATTATTTTATAGGTAGTATACTGGAATGGACGCGTTGTTGGCATTATGTAATTAATAAAAATTCATGCGGGGCCATTCATTATGTCCACCATTGACATTGTTATGTGTGTCGTAAACGTTATTGCCAGGATACTTTCTCATTTTCCCACAACCTGTTACTAAATGTTATAGCATGGCAACATCTGTTAGTATCGCTTTCACGGTTTTGTCATCCAGATACCTTTGTTCTTTAATTGACTAAAACTGTCACGGTCATAATCCGTGTAAATGACTATGCTCCTTATTATGTAAGGTAGTTAGGTTCAGGTTATTTTTGTTTATGTCAATTTGACAAATACTTAATTTGATTATATCACTAGATTACTATCTAGATTAGTTTTATTTTTATATATTTGTTTATTAGCTCCACGGACTGCGGGTCCGTGCCTTTTGTCAACTTTTACAATTTTTATTAACTAACTTGTACATTAATATCTTAAAAGCTAAAGGCTATTAATTTTTATTAACAAAATTTTACACTTAATAACTTAAAATCAAAATGAACATACCAAACCAAATTACGTGAATAGGTACTTACTTATAATTATTGCAGTTATAATATTATTATTATATTATATTTATAATGGGTTAATATTATTACTATTACAATAGTATTACCTAAACCTACGTGTCGAATTGATAACCTCTTCTTTTGAACTTGATAAAATGCGCCAAAAAACTGTTCGTAGTTTTTCAAATAACATAAGTGGTTATAAGGGCTCCCACTAGGTGGACCGACGACATTGTAAAAGTCGTGGGCAACCGGTGGATGCAAATGGCAGGTTGTCGTACAGTGTGGCGGCCTAAGGGGGAGGCCTTCAGCAGTGGACGTCTCTGGGCTGATGATGATGATAGTATAGTATGTGGTCGTGATAGATGCACGGCAAACACAAGTCACTACCGAAAAGAAAAATGTCTACTATGTTTCGATGGATAGTGGATAGCTACTGTACCGACATTCGGACTAATGGATTAATACGAAGATGTAGTTCGATTGGCCTATTTTTTAAATAATGTGGTTCATATTTCTCCGAGTTTCCTTTGAGTAATTATACTAATAAAGTATAAAAGGAAACATTAATAACATTAAAGTTCTATTATTATTAACGAGATATTTACCGTGATTATGTTGTGAAATGAGCTCCCGATATTTCGGCGCAGTTGCATGCACCAGTTTGAACCTCTTCCTGGCTTTGTGCAGGTTTCCCCACGATGTTTGTCTTCACCGAAAAGCTAGTGGTATATATGAAAATCCGTAGGTACATAAATTCAAAAGGCCCCATTGGTGCGGGCCCGGATTTTAACCTACGACCTCACGCTTTCAAGTTGAGCGGTCACGGTCACCCAACTAGGCTGTTGTGGCTTTGAAAAAATTTAAAAACACGAATGCCTTGCCAAAAACAACATAATTAAAAAATGCCGTTAATCGGCCGTTTTTAAACCAAAAAAAAAAAACAGTGTCACTCGGGATGATGTAAGGATTTTAATTGTGCCCCATATATCTATATGAGTTCAGGCATTTAGAAATTATGGTTGAATAAAGAAACTCACATCATAAATACATACAGTCATACATACATAAACCCTGAAAACATTACACGCCTTTTTTTGGGCAGTCGTTTATAAAAGTGCTTTCCTTCGTAACATAAGGGTGTTAGTTTGAACACCGTTATCCTTCTAGGGTATCATTGTACTCATCATTATGAACAGCTTTTACTATGGGGCCAACCCTGAAATCACGAATAAAACAGCTGTTCCATACATTATGTCCAAGATCGGTGAACCTTCTTGTATGGAACAGCTGTTTTTTTTTTCGTAATTTCAGGTGTGGCCTCATAGTAAAAGTTGTTAATAATGATGAGTACAATGATATCCTAGAAGGATAACGGTGTTCAAACTAACACCCGGTATTGTATGAATACGAATGATCTTTATTCATTTCCATTTATACAGTACTTACTTTTATGAATAAAGAATAACGGTAATTTTAGTGACGAATTTCAAAATAGGCTCTTAAAATAAGTACATATAATATTTTTAGATTTAACTGAGAAAATCTGAATAAAATGCAAAATGTCACCGGATTGAAAAACGATTCGCAATTTACATTTATATTCTGTTTTCAAACGAAAACATAATTGACTTTCTAA
Organism: Erannis defoliaria; assembly: GCA_905404285.2. Taxonomy (NCBI): domain Eukaryota; kingdom Metazoa; phylum Arthropoda; class Insecta; order Lepidoptera; family Geometridae; genus Erannis; species Erannis defoliaria. The sequence goes on from FR990084.1 coordinate 9,417,181, forward strand.
CATTTACCTATGTTTTTATTTATTTATCTGGGAGAAAAATAAACGGGAACGATTATAATTCTGATCGCGGTCAAGAGCCAAAATTAAAACTCGAGATTACTTTCCGGAACAATGGAACTAGAGTCGTTATTGAATCATGTCAACTTAATTAAAAAAGTTTGACTCTGAGCCAAAGTTGCTTCACCCTAAAGATTCTATTAGAGAACAAAAACGAATTGAGTTCCGTGAGCTACAGAAAAGTTTTATCAACTCTTGTGTGACAAATACAAAATAATCAAAACACAATAAATAAATGAAAGTAATCCAGGAATCCTTATTTCATTTTCAACGTTAACGTTACTGCACCTTTTGTTAAAGAAAAAATTTTTTTTTGTTGGACATCTCTCAAAGCACCAAACCCCAAAGTAAACAAAGCTTGTGAGCCAGATAGCTATAAATGTATATTATACTATCCATCTATGTACTATAAAACGTATAGATATATGTATTTATAAAAAAGGAAATAAGTTATATAATACTTAATAAGTATTCTATAAAAAGTATTTTTTAAAAAGTATATAAGTATTACTTACATACTTTTTTAAACATCCAGACAAAGAACAAACATCCCCAGAGGACGTCATATATAAATATTTCTCCTGGGTGGAAAACTAACTCACGCCCTAAGTAGACATACTGCCAACTGAACTATAAGAAAGTCATAATATCGTTTAAGTACTTTATTATTAACATAATGGAGAAACCTGATCAGTTAATTAAAGTATAATATACCTGGAATATTCTGTGATCGTAATCAAGTTAGTTATTTTGGTTAAATTCAAATGCACTTGTAAGAATCCTCTCTGTAAGCTATATATTGCTTAACATTATATTTATTTTATATTCCATGAAGTGACGAGACGAATCAGACGTTGGCCTGGTGGTATCACGCTTGCCCATAACAGTAGTAGTGCCAGAATTATGAATTACAACGAATACAAACCTGCGCCGCACTGTACTGCGCTCGTCACCCTTAGATACTAGACGAGAAAACTCTTTATGCCCAGTAATTTATCTGGTAACATCACCCTTCACACCGAAACACAGTAATGCTTGCAGACTTCTGCTTGCCGATTGAATAACTGGCAAAGGTGTCGACTTCCCCAAGCGGACTCTGCAATAGAGTCCTACCTCTATCGAACTATACTTACTACCTATAATAGGGTAGATGACTGATGTTTATATCGTTGAAACCAATAGCTTTGATGAAGAATGTAAGTAAATATAGTATGTTTATTGAAAAAAAAAATCGGTTAATAATGTTCAGATGTGAGCGTTTAAAGTTTTTGTTAGAGACAACTCTGTCCGTTTCCCACAATACAAAAAATGACGTCACGCCTTGTCAGAATAGAATTTATATGGCGTACAGAGAAGTGACTTCATGATTTGCAGTTTCGCGTCTCTGTCTAGCATGATATTAAAATGCTTCACTTCAACAGCCGGAAGACGTCCGCTGCTGGACGAAGGCCTCCCCCTTAATAGGGAGGAGTTGCCATAATCCCCACGCTTGGCGGCTTTGGGATCGCAGAATGATCACCACCGTAAACTAAGAGGACGCTGCTACCCACCCTAAATAATAAAAAAAAGGAAAAAAAATAAAATGTTTAAATGCTTATAAGTTGCTTATTTGTATTGTTTTTTATTTTTTCTTGATTCACCTATATTTATGTGCCACATTTTAATAGGACAATAAAAAAAACAGTCATCTAGCCTATTGTTACTACTATGAACTATAGGCTAGAAGTTTACGTTCCGCGGAAACTGTTCGTTTTCCTTTATATTTTACGGCCCAGGTAAACTCTCCGGTATCAACGCTACGAGCTACAGTTTATTGAATGTTTAAACTTAGGTGTGTCATATTACTCTTTTTACGAGGAAAATAAGGCTAAGTTGTAAAAATAAATTCAATTTGCCTTCACGGCAATGGCCTTTCAGAAAACTTTACAGGCGAAATGTTTACGAAAATTCTATTTCGGGACTCTTCTTGCCGTGAAGCCTTTTTGAAATAAAAATGTTAAGATGTTGTTAAGGTGTAATGGTAGAGCGGTAGAGCTCACAAAAAGCTTCCACATATTTTGCAAGCTATATAGTCTAAGATCCGATGAAAAACGACCTTCACCCACCTGTTTAGTCGATGAAAATTGTTTGTTATCAAATTAAGTATGTTAGAAAATACATCGGGAGTGGGTTGGCTAAAAAAAACCTGGCAAGTCTATGATTAATTAAAAATAAAAAAAAAAACGTAAACACACATGAGTTTAACGAATACATTTAATAGCAATCGAAAGTATTAAGCCTATAAACAGATGGGTGAAGGTCGTTGTTCATCGGATCCTCTACTAATACGTGGCGATAGTAAGTTCGTATAGGCTGAGTGGCCAGCCCTAGTGTCAGAGTTAATGTGCCGCCTGAAGGCCTCTGACGTGGCTGACGGTTGTTGTTATAGAAACTAGAACAAACAACCGGGACCAACAATTTAACGTGTCATCCGACCCACGGTAGCATTCAGGAATGAATGCGAATGAAAACGTGGCGATAGCATAGGGCGTGCTATCATGAGGCTTTTGTTTATTAAATAGGCTTTTCCTACAACCAGCTCTTTTACTTAGGGTAAATTTTACGTCAAGAAAGTATTTTAGAAGTTAATGTAAATTATGTAAATTATTAATTTCTCGTACCAGCTACTTGTTTTACCTTTTTTTCCTCTAAGAACTTTTGCATGATATTAACCTGCAAAGTTTGTATAATAATTTTATAAGTAGGTATTTGAGACCAAACATTTTGTAATTACCTCTTAAGTTTATTAAAATGCTTTATTCTTAGAGTAATAACATATTAGTGTTACATTCAAAATTCCGTTCACTGCAGTGAAGCCTAAAAACAATCAACGCGTACGTGAATATTACGTAATTATACTTTCTTTGACACGCACACAAGCGTTCGAAAAATGTTGCAAATAGATAAACGTTTTCGGCTTGGGAAATTTAATTGACATCGTGAGAAAAACAAGTCGACTACCGTATTCGGCCTTTTAAGACCTACTTGAAATTGGGCCGACTTGTATTCTAAGCCTATTATTTCTATACACGATCATGTACAATTATTTTATCAATAAAGTAACTATGCACTTTATCATTCTAGGAAAAAACAAACTTTTTAACGACTCAGTTCCATATACTGTGTCCTTTCAAAGCAATAGGGTAGATGACTGATGTTTATATCGTTGAAACCAATAGCTTTAATGAATAATTTGAGTAAATATAGTTTGTTTATTGAAAAAATAATAAAAATCGGTTAATAGTGTTCTGATATATGGGCGTTTAAAGTTTTTGTTAGAGAAAACTCTGTCCCTTTCCCACAAACAAACAATGACGTCACGCCTAGTTGTCAGAATAGAATTTATATGGTGTACAGAGAAGTGACGCCAAGTTTTGCTGTTTCGCCTCTCTGTCTAGCATGATATTAAAATGCTTATAAGTTGCTTATTTTTGATCAGATTTTAATTTTCTTTTCATTAATCAGCTATATTTATGGGCCACATTATAATAGGACAATAAAAAAAAACAGTCATCTAGCCTATTTAAGCAGGTCTTATACTAGCCTAATAGGCGTGTGGCCTAATGTTTAATTTATGAGAAATAACAGGCTTAGTGATGAATATAACTAAATACAGTACACATACTGAAATAATAAATTGTATTGGCTGATAAATCTCTGAGATATGAGCGTTTAAAGTTTTAGGTGGGGATAGAGAGGGGATGATCTATCCCTTTCTCGTAAAGCACGTGTTAGTATAGCATTTGTATGCCGCGCCTGAGGCTTGACGTCATAGCTCAGTATAGCGCGCTCTCTGTCTAGCTTGAAATTAAAATACTTAGAACTTATTTATTTTTGATTTATTTAAAATTTTGTTTTCATTGATAGGCTCTATTGATGATCAGTTTTTTTATGAGGTAATAAAAAAATTGTAGTCATCAAACGATATAACGGCTTAGGACATTTCCCATACGCGTGGCCTAGTTGTACAATTTTCCCATACCTTCTTGTATGAACTAGGCCAAAATCTCACCAAGCTTTAGGTCAGCAATTATATTTTTACACTAATCGACTCAAAAACCTAAGTTTCTAAGAATCTGAACTAATATATCATCATCATCATCAGCCCGGAGACGTCCACTGCTGAACGAAGGCCTCCCTCCCCCTTAGACCGCCACACTGTATGACAACCTGCCATTTGCATCCACCGGTTGCCCGCGACTTGTACAATGTCGTCGGTCCACCTAGTGGGAGGCCTAATATATATCCCTGGATATTTCAAGACCTGTTTGAGCATGTCCTGATTGTGCTGAAACGATACGGCCTAGATTTTAATCAGCCTGTAGCCAGATAGCCAGTTATCAAAAAAATACATACTTATGCTATAAACTAACTTACTTATGGCTGCCTGGAAGAGATCGCTTTTAGCCAATTGTGGCACTAGCTCATAAGGTTCTGTATCTTTTTCTATTGTATTTTTTTGGTGCGCACAATAAAGAGTTTATTATCTATCTATACTTAACTATAACATTAGCACAAATAAATGGTGTACAAACTATGTACAACGAGATATTTTTTCTACCATTTCTAAGAGGCGAAATTAATCAACGTCGAGAAAAAATATCAAGTCTTGCAGGACATATGTCTGCCAGTAAGTGACATGGGTGGGATCACGAAACAAAGACAAACTAATCTCTGCTAAAGCGAAGCGAAACACTAATAACCTGCGCAGACAAGGGACTTTTTAGTCAACGGACAACATCACTCCAGGGACATAAATATTAGATTGTTTACCAAGAAAGCAAACAACTATTTTTAAGGCGAGACTGTTTCTTTGAATCCAGAGCGTAGCGAAGGATTCTATTTACTAAATTACTTAATATTATTATTTATTCATCACTTATTCTTATTATTTATTAAATCAATTATTTATTTTCTATTCACTATTTTAAGATCGAGTACTTTGAACCCTGAGCGCAGCGAGGGATAAAGGGATCCTTTACTAGGGCATGATTGGACTTGCTTGACTCACTCTGTGTTACTTTAGCTGTGACTAATTGTTATTTGACTGGAATTTATCGATAATTGTGACAGCATTTCAATTCCTACATCTTTATTCGAATTATTTCTACTCGTACAATGGAGTGAGAGAAGTTTTTAATTGAGCGAACCAACTCAAGAAAATTTTTGCGGACCTGCATAAGGGAAGCAACAGCTAACAGGTGAAAAGAAACGTAACAGTATTCTTCCATTTTCATTGTGCGAACCGCTAAACAGTGGAATTCTTTCCCCGAGACGTTGTTTCACAATAAATACAATTTGGGTATCTTCAAGTCACTAATGTCTCGATTTCTTCTAGACAAGCGAGTTCCATCATAGACCGCATCGTCACTAGTTGGCGATTAAACGTAAGCCTGTTATAAAATAAGTAGGTTCGTATAAGCCGTGTGGCCAGCCCTGGTGTCAGAGTTAATGTGCCACCCGAAAGCCATGACATGGCTTGATTTTTTTGTTAAGGAACAAACAACCGGGACCAACAATTTAACGTATTATAACTTGCGGTAACGCTCAGTTGAAAATGTCACCCACGGTCACCCATGAAAAAACACTGAACCATCCCTTAACTATTGTACCTACCTATTATTTCATTAATTTATTTAACACTAATTGGAAAACGAATAGCTATAACTTATACAATGCACTCGTGTATGTGGAAAATTAAAAGAAAAAAAAAAACTAAATTTCGCTGGCTGGACTCTACTTAGCCACAGATAAACACGACGCGGAGTTTTGGCGGGAACACTGAAAAATCATGTCGTTGCATTCTATTATTTTCTTAAACTTGTGTTTTTTCGCGAATGAATGATTAAAAATGGTGGTGTTTTATTCATTGAGTGTTGAATTACATGCACGAGTGTGGGCAAGTGATATAATGTGGTGAAACATGTCTTTTTGTGTTGTTTTCAAAACTCCATAGAAGCTCATAGTAAAGTCGCCACAACTTTACTAGGGTATGACTCGGACTCGACTATGACTAATGTCGTGTGACTTACTGTGATTTCATGACTTATTTGACTTGATTATAACAAATAAATGTGAAAATTCTTAAACTTGACACTGGCAGAATGCACAACGTGCGATGCCAATAACTAAGAAAAAAAAAAAAAAAAAACACGACGCGCATTTTAATCAAGTGTTGCATGTGAAGATTACGTTCTTTGTTTCAGTTGCCACGCTGGCCCAGTTTTCTGGATACCGTAGACACCTCGTTTTCCTTCTTATGAAGGAATTTTATTAAAAAAGGGACCAGGTATTAACGAGTTTCGAACTGGATTAAGCTTTCAAGGAAAAGTATTAAGAAACTTTATCAGCTTACTGAAAACTTAAGTCGAAATCTTGGGAGTTCGGTTAGAAACAGGAAAATGGGGATGCTTCCTGATATCTAAGTAAAGAAAACCATTACTGTAAATATCCGTTTTATTTTGATGGGACGAAAGCTTTTTTTGCAATTTCACGATAAAAATAACCACAAGAAAATTTAATCAGTACAAAAAATCTAAGAATTTATTAAAAATAATCATTTTTGCAAAGTTTATTAGCACGGAACCAGAAAAAAATATTATTAGAACTAGGTGGTACTAGGTATTGCGGGCTTGCTCAAATTGTGGTCGCGACGCGATAGCTTGCTGCAAGCTGCGGTCCCGGGGGCGGCTCATGTGGTGTTGCCAGCCAGCGGGAAATAGATGCCGGTGAGCGAATTTTTCAAAGAAATATGTACTATTTTAGCTCTTAATTCTAAACTCTGAAGATTAGTTTCTTTATTTTATTATTTTGTTTCAATGTAAGTTTTTCTAATGTCTGTAATTTATGAAGAACAATACGTTTATATTATAAAAATAAAATAGCCAGTGAAATTTTCACATTACTAAGCTTTATATCGTAAAAACCTATGCTTTTATAGTTAAGAAAATATTCGAATAACAACACTAGCTAAATAACAACACTGATTTATATTACTTCTAAGTATTTTATCAATGATTTATCTACTTAATTTACTACCGAAGTAAATTACTAAATATAAATAACGTTTCAATTAGATTAATTAAAAACACGGCTTAAACTGGTTTTAGTTCCGGCGCTTCCGGCGCATTTCGGTACTCAGCACTGGCAGCACTGGCCGGGCTCGCGGCAGTCCGCGACAGGCGAGTCACCGCGCGGGCCGTATCCACACAGCTCTGCGGAACTTTCCCGCACTTTTCCGCCGATCCTCATTTGTTTGTAGACGCGCGCGACGCTCGGCGCTAGTGCGGGATAGCGGGACGCTTCAGTGTCTTGTGTGAATGATTCTCTTACTGACTCAGTGTTGCATGAACTTTCATTAGTTGGTAAGTATTTAATTAAAATTAACTTTTTATTTTTACTGCTAAATAACACTCAATTTAATTTAGTAAGATGGTAAATAATTGCCAAGTAATTCCACGGAAAAATAAGTTAAAGTTATATTCCGATGTTTTCATTAAATGTTGGCGTAAAGTTTATATAAAATCGATCCGGAGTAGCTGAGCTAACGATATTTACTTACTGCAGAAAAAAACTCAAACGGCAAAAAGCTTTTTTTTAATGTTATAAAACGCACCGCAAAGCAACCGGGATCAATTTCAATATACATTTTCTATAATTTTTCGTCTATCCTTTTTCTTCTCATAGAAATAGGATTATCGGTCAGCCCTAGCATAAGTAGTAAGGTTTCAATCTTACGTTGCTTTGGCACACAGTTACGGAAAAATCTACACAGATGGTAACTTATACGATTTATGCCATACGTTGGACCAAGGGAATACGACCTAAATCCCTACACTGTATGTAGGTATGTACTTGGCGAATAAATAAACGTAATTAATTTACAAGCCGAAATTACCAGTGTCCGCCCAGTCCCAAAGGTTTACGTTTCAAATAGATCTCATTTCCGCTTATAGCTGAGACCGTGCGTTTTCAGTCAAACAAACGTCTAACCTTCGTCAAAAAACATTAACATTCTGCTCACGATTACAAAGATCAACTGTTGAATGAAAATATAGTTGCTGACCAACCCGTTCCAATTTCGAATGTGTTGCTCGCAGAATTTAAAATTCGAACGTGGTTCGAGATTCGAATTTTCGAAATTTCATCTCTAAGTGAAGAGTGAAAGAATTTCGAGTGTTCGTAGTTTGGTCGACACGGGGCGAGGTGGCGCGTCCGTCGCTCACTGAGCGAAGTAAGCGGCAATAACCCGCCCCTGGCGTTAAATTTTCAGCGTATCTTCACGCGAACTCTCCCCCGTTATCGTCACATAGTTAACTGGCGCGAGGCAAGAATTTGTTATTGTAATGTACTTTATGGAATGGATTATTATGGCTGTGCAATTAGAAAAGTAAATCTCATACTATGCATAAATTAATTGCGTAAATTTGTGTGCGACTGCGTGACAAATGTACGTGTTAATTTTCTCACTCAACTCAGTAATAACTGAACGGAATTGGATGAAATTATAATAGTGGTTTTATACCGGATATGTTGAAGGTTCATATAGGGTAACGAAAAGGTTTATAAAGCGGTTGCTACATTTTATTTGTATGTGTAAATATCACATGATAGTTCAATGACTTAAAGTATGTTTAGAAAACCTAAGATGTACTTATTTTTGTCTCGTTTGTACTGTTCTACTTAGGTACTTGACTTTTTAATTAAAATATGTTATTCCAAAAACTATGTACAGGGCAAACGAAATACTGCGGTCTGTACGTACCTAATACCGTAAAACCATTCCAGTATTTTATTTATAACGAACCTGACAGTCAAGGGCGGATCCAGGATTTATTTCTGGAGGGGCACATGGGCCATACGCTAAGTTCCACCGTAGTGTTACCCTATGCTGTCTTTGGGATCGATTATTTTTTCAATGACATACAAGAATATCTATAAAAATACTTTTAATAAAGATTAAATAATGAGAAATTACATGTTTATTATGCAAAATGAAACAAATGTTACAGTTCTTTGTTATATTTAAACCGTTTGGGGTGGGCACGTGCCCCTATGCCCCACCCCTGGATCCGCCCTTGCTGACAGTCCAAATGCATCGTATGTTTTCGACACACCGAATACATAAAATGCAAAGTCTGGTCAGGTACATCGACAGAACTTTAAATTGGACGATTTATTTTTACTCCACGGTAAACTTATATCAACAGCCACCATTTTCCCTTTTTTATCGTAAAACTAGAGGACGCCGGCAACTTCGTCCGCGTACGGAAAAAAACACCCAAATTAGAGTCCAATTTATCTACCATAGCGCTGAGTTATACATTTTTAACACACTATTTCACCCCTCTAAAGGTCAAATTTCGAAAAATTGGGAACTCTTTTTTGTTCTTAAATGTTTTGTGTATATACTGATTTTTATTATTCTAGCTTGAAGAATTACGAAGTTTTGTCACTTTAGCTTTTAGGAAAATCTTAAACTTGAACACCTATTTTCACCTCGTTATGAATTTCCAAAAACCGTGAAAATAGCTTTCTTAGTTTCTTTAGCTTAGCATGTTTACCAAGTTTTATAATCACAGGTGAAAAAAAAATTCATTCAACCCCCTAATGAAAATAAAAAGGGATGATAAGGAAAAAAAGGAAAAATAATTAATACATGAATTAAAAAAAAAACAAAATATGTATTATTTAATTGTACCGTGGAACTGAAAAAAAAACCATTTTGACCTTTCATCCCCAACAAAGCAACCTTAGGGGATGAATTTAAAAAAATCCTGAGATATGCCTTCCTTTATTTTTGATATCAAATATACAAACCGAGTTTAAACGACGTAGCTCAATATTTTTTTATTTACTTACAAAGTTTAGGGGTAAATTTCACCCCCTTAGAGGTCGAATATTGAAAAATCCGTTATTAATGTACACCTAGATCATTTGAGGAATATTGTATCCGAATTTTACATCTCTACAATAAACGGTGTAGCCTGGGCGGTGATTGCTAGTATGAAAAAGGGACTTGCTATTATATATTAAGATTTTATATATACAGATTAAAGTTCTATTATTATTAACGGGATATTTACCGTGATTATGTTGTGAAATGAAGAAATGATTTAAAATAGTGTTTTATATACAGATTGTATTGGTTCTCATTAAACATTATTTTTACCGATATTTCTTCAAGACTTTTTACAAAGCCATTATAATTATATGAAGACATTTCTGTTCTTAATAATTCATACAAAATTTATGTAAAAACCGAATTTTCAAAGTAAAATTAGTTACTTGAAGACGTATCTGTCAGTTTCTTATATATCTCGAGATTTCAGCTCAAGCCCTCAAGCTTAGATAAATTATACAAAGCCCTGAAGGCATCCACGTTGTATTTCATTAAATTGGTTTCTGTAGTTTTCGCGCGGTATTCTCGATTTACCAATGAACACGAATAATTTGAAAATATTGTTCTTGGTAAATTGTGGCCTTTATAAGGTTTAACAAATCGTTATTAGGAGCCTACATAAACATGGAATGTCTTGCTCTCTATAATTGTAATATCACGTAGGTATTGCTCTTATCATTTTCTTATTCTATCGTACCCACAATTTAATGGCAAAACAATTAGGACACCCACCTAATGGTAAGCGCAACGCATAGTGCTTAGCCATAACAGTCCACAGCTACCATTTTTCCAATCCATTTTTGTCACTTTAGTTTTAAATGTTGTTTTAATAAAGTACAATCTTTATTGGAGTACCGGCCAACGGTGTTCTTGAAAGACTAGGCCTGTGAAAACTAATCGATGTAAGTATAATCATTATGTATTGAACTCGTAACGCAACGGGAGAAACGGCACTCGTGCTCGATGGCAATGTCAAATCAGACGACCTCACCTGATTGAATTTCAGTCACAACAGGAACAAGAAATCGTGCGATAGTGGTATTTATTGCTATCTCACTCACGAGCGTCTACTGCCTGCTTGTAGTCCAGTCTTTTTCACTTCATTAAAACTTACCATACAACGGAAATGTGCACGATATTTGCTTGAGTTACATTTTCTCCACAAATATTATCGTGACATTAGACCGTACCCCCATCTCCCTTTTTTTATTGAAATAAATTGGTATAATGCCTACATTTGCAACAGGTAGTTTGAAATTATCTGCACATTGCCTCGGGGTATAATAAATTAATAAAGCTTTACCTACAACATGACGTACAAACGTAGGTACGTGTCCATGCAAGGTCGTCATTAATTTATTATCCGAGGGTGGTCAGTAATGTCTCGATTCCTTTACATAAGTAAATGGTTTTAAATTTATGTTAGCGGTTGATGCTTAAAAGCTGTGTAATTGATTATCAATGGGGATCCACACTGCGTTTTTTTTTCGCTATATGGCGCATCGTCGATGCGGTCATAGTCAACTGTCAATCTCATACTTTTTAACACACTTATCTACCGCAATTATCTTTGCCGCGCACTTTTTGAATTTGGACGTCTTAGTGTTCAGCGCCAAAGAAATCGAATGCAAATATTGTTTAAATAAAGACTGGCTGGTACGACAGCCCATAGTCGCGCCGCCATGCGTCAGCTGAACAAAAAAAAACTAAATCTAATTAAAAACGCGCGAACTACAGCCTGCGTTTTCGTAAATTTTCACGGATTGTTAGAAATTCATGGTTTTGTTTTGTAAAATGAGTTTTCAAGTGACAGTTAATAAAATATGAGGCACCTTTTATTTTCTCATAGTGGGTGATGAAAAGTAGAGTGTATCACTCGGGCGCAAAATATATTTTAGGCTCGGGCGACGTACTTTGAATCCTTCACTTCGCTCTGGACTCAAAAAAGCACCCTCGCCGTAAAAATATTATTTTGCTCCTTTATGATACAATCTACTATTTCAGTTCGTGGACGGCTGCATTTGATTCTTAGAACCAGACACAGAACCCAGTATTTTTCCTTGGACTAGATTATCGACAACGCCCTCATCAAGAGCAGATAGATATAAGCGAAGAATAACAAGAAAACTTGATTTTGCTACACCCGGACCACCGCTGGCGCCATCTGTGAAAAGTTTTGTATAATAAAACATATATTTTTCTACTATTAATAACGGGGTCCCTTTACATAGGATATAAATTAAAAGTTAAAAGAGCTCGCTGATTGGTTAGTTTTTGAATCGACGCTATTCAAACAAAGGTCGTTTACTAGCGCCTACGCCTGTTCAACATGAATTAACTATTTCCCGGGAGTCGTTAACTACCGCATCACTGATTAGTGCGTCCCAGGCGGTACTCTAGCGTGCCCTCAAATACTCGTACATGAATCGCTTTCAATTTGAGCTTTGCACGGGTGAGGTTTAGGAGAGATATTAAGTTAACCTCGTCAATTGATAAACTGAAATCAGAAACGTTCTTAAGGAATCAGAAACCCCGGCTTCATATTAACTTACATCACTATTGTGTTGTGTAAGTTATGTTAAGTAATGTAGCATAATGGAAAGACCGGTAGAGTCGGTTCAAATCCCGGGCCCGTACCAATGAGGTCTTTGTAGTTTATGTTCTGATTTTCACACCACTGGCTTCTCGGAGAAGTATAACATCATGAAGAAGCCTGCATACGTTGAGTATTTTTTTTCTCTTTTTTTTGGTACAATAGAAAACAAATTACAATAATAACAAATTAAACTCTCGACGATTTTTTTTATTACGCACAAGGGGTGCGTCGCGTATTGTCACAAATATTGCTGATGCCGCTATGGAATCGACCAACTTGCAATGTTTGCAACCAATTGTAAGTGCAGATATAACTTTTGTTTTATTTATACGGGAATACTCACGTTAAATTAAATCGGATACACCGACTATAGTTTCGATCACATCCGGTGACCTTTTTCAAAGAGTGAAAACAGAGCGACGCGCGTGCAGGTGCTAAGCAGGACGCAGATGCACGCGCTTTGGGCTCTGTTTTCACTCTTTGAAAAAGGTCACCGGATGTGATTGAAACTATAGTCGGAGTGTCCGTATTAATTAAACGTGAGTATTCCCGTATAAATAAAAAAAATAATTGTCAAAACCACGTCAGCTTTCATAATAAAAATAAAATGCAGATATAATTATTTGCATTTGAATGCATTTCGAATGCTCAGCTTCAACATGCAAGGCATGTATTGTTGTGATGAGGACCTGGCGACTCGGCGAAAAAGCCATGTGGCTTAGTGACTCGACTGTCCAATGATGCCTCTGCCGAGTCTTCATGACTTGACTCTTGATCGACTATGACAATTTTATTATAATAATAATAATAATAATAAGTTTATTTTGCAGAATCACAGGGTTGAGAACTATGCTAGGTTATCAATGTTCACCGCTTAATACATAGGTTTATGCAAATTATAATAATATTTAGTCTGTTGTAGTATTCACTATACTCAGTCTTAACATAGTTTGTCTGAGCTGTACCATTGGGCCCCAAACTAGGCTAGGCCTGTATCTTGGTGGCCCAGTTCTCCGGTTATAAACACTAGTGTTGAGCGCGACTAACAAAATTTTCTGGTGCGTACAATTAGGACTAACACGAGGAGGTTATACACAAATTGGCAACTCGGGTAGGATGGGGAGATGTAGATGTGTGCAAAGTGTATAAGTGGCGTGGTGTGTGGTGATGGGTGTGTGTGTGAAGCATAAGGTACAGTTGGATTTTGTTAAAGTTTTTCATGCACTTCCCATGCTGCGTGATGGCTAAACGGACTTGGGCAAAATCATAATATGAGTGCACAACATACCGTTCCGTAATGATTGTGGATGAAGCCACGCGATAATATCACCGTATAATTGTACACTTTCCTAAGACCCGGATACTGTAGGAGTTTAAAAGGTTCTTGAGATGGAATCTGCGAAGAGGGGGGTATTTATGGCTTGACATGATTCTGCACGACATGTCTTGGGATAGACCCTAAAAGTTCTGATCGTAGACTTTGACCAAGGCTTCCGTTTCTTCGTATGTTTTTGCCATCAACCAGTTCTTACTTTTAACTCGGGCTTTCCTGTGAGAGTAATCTTTTAAGTCGCATAATTTACAGACAGCATTGTATACAAAGATATGAATGTAGGGTGGCAACCGAGAAGCAAAAACTGTCTTGACATTAGGCAGTGCTACCATCGCTGGACGAGCTGAGCGTGTTAGTATGTTATACAACGAGACTACGAACCAGATTACGAACGCTCTCCGCCTACTAAATCGATGCTTTCCCGAAAGAGACCTTTGTATGCCTCGTTCGTCCTAACAGCGTTCCTAGAATTATTCATGTTAGAACAGTAACATAGTTGCGTCCAATCCACGCTAGGTTTTCTTTCCGCTAGTTGGCGCATCGTCGGCGTTAGTCAACTGTTCATCTCATACATTTCGTTGTTTTTTGTTTGTATTTATTTAATAGTCCACAAACATTACACAGCAAAATATAATTGTAAAGTAGTATTAATAAGAAGCTAGGTAGCTGGTGCACCAGCAACGTTGACCATGGTTTTTACATATAACATTTTAAAGACTCGGAATACCAGGGAAAATCTGCATATTGTAGAGCAATTCTTTGCCTTGCTAATGAAAGCTCTGTAAGTACATAAAATGTAAACAATTATCTAACCTACAAAATCTGTTTTACGCCGTCAACAGCTGCAAAGATTCTTAAAACAAGGCATAGTACCCAGTATTTTTCCATGGACTAGATTATCGACAACGTCCTCATCAAGAGCAGTTAGATATAAGAAAACTTGATTTTTCCACATCCGGATGGAACCTATTGGAACCTCTTTGCATTTCAAGTTAGCCGAACATAATAATATAATAAAAAGTAATAATAATAAACTTTTATTGACCAAAAACTTAAGATTTAGACAATTACAATTTATTTGGAAAATGATGTATGTGCTAAATGTAGTAATATACAGGGTTAGTTCTAATCAGTTAGCATCCTTTTAAGGGCATATTCAGTCAATCAAAACAAACAACTTTTACTATGGGGCCAACATTGAAATCGCAAAAAAAAAAACAGCTGTTCCATACAAAAAGTTCATCGACCTTGGGCAAAATGTATAGAACAGCTGTTACTTAATTTTGCGATTTTAATGTTAGCCCCATAGTAAAATTTGTTTGTTTTGATGTACAGAATATGCCCTTAAAAGGATGCTAACTGATTAGAACTAGCCCTGTGTATATATTCGTATACCAAAAACCACTATTTACCTAGAACACTAAGTAGGCGTTGATAAATTCAAAATTCACAATAGTCATTACAGTTTCATTACATTCATTTATTTATTTATTTTCATTTCATTATTATTATTATATAATTTATTTATAGCTAATTATAAATAAAATAAATAACGTGTCAAAAATAACTTATACGCTCGTCAATCAAATAGCCCGCCCCTAACGGCACCTGGCGCAAAGGTGCCCATCACACTAGCCGCATTGCCACGCTGAATGGCTATGGCCAATCTTTGCACCAGGTACGAGCTGGAGCGGGGGTCACCAGACTTATCCTTCAACCTACGCCCAATTTCCCCCACTACATTTTTAGCATCAATGCCCCAACTGCCCCAACTAACAACTGCTGCAACTTTCATTATACTTAAGTTTAGATTTGAAAATTATTTATGTTTGCGCTATTGTGTCAGTGCGTGTAGTGAAGCTAAGTATCGATACAAACATCTTGGTTTTTCGATACTTATTGTCCAAACTATTATGTATACTTATGAAATGAATAATTTAAAAAAAAAACGTACTTGACTTGGACCAAACATGTATGTGAGCGTAATTTTACAGCATTCAATTTACTAATGCTTTTAAAGTAAAATGTAGAGGGGTTCTACAAATCTTCGATGCGAACACTCTTCCTTGATAGAGTGTCGACAATAAATAATGGTTATTGCCGCGTCACCTACAACAAATAGGAGAAAAGTGTAAATGACGTTGCTATGTAGACCATTTGAGTATGTATGGCGACGGATCTTATGAATGTTCCTTTTATACACGGGAAAACTCATGTGCTGAAGATATTGTCTCCTATTTTTAGCGATAAGTAAGGCCTCATTTATTTACTAATACTAACTGTTAGCAGGGACTGTAAATGAAAAAAGAAAAACATAAAAACACACACATACATACATTTGTATTTTACGAAAAAATTATCATCATCATTCATAATTTTTTTTTTAGTTTTTTTTTATTCGTTTTTTTCGTTTTTTTTTGTAATTTTACATTATGAAAATGATGTAAAATTAACTTAATCCTTATCGCTGGAAAGAGGAGACATTACTATTATGAGTGAAATTACGGTTATAATTTCGTTTTAAAGTTTACTGGGACATGTTTATTTACGTTAACGATTGGTCAACATTTCCTAGACGCCCTGTATAATGTCATCGTATAAGCCCCGAAAATAGGTTATGAGTTATCCACAACATAAATTCGCCAAGATTTTTTAAATTCCACACAGTGAAAGTTAACTTGCATTTTTTGAAGTCCCGAAAATAGGTTATGAATTCGCCACAACATAAATTCGCCACGATTTTTTAAATTCCACACATTGAAAGTTAACTTGCCACAGTCATTAAAATATGTATAGGAAAAGAAAAAATCTAAAAAAAAAGGTAGATAAAAGTTTTGCAGAAAGTAGCGTCATACCTCGTACAAACATAATATAAAAATTAAAAACAGTCGTGACGCAGAACGTCACTTTAGTTATATGACATTGTGAAGCGTAATAGTACATTATGATATGTTGTGTGTGCTACAAGTGTGCTATGTTGGTCATTACACTAGAGGCGGTATTATGCGCGCGAGCCGCAGGCGAGCGCGATAAGGAAGCCGAGAGTGTATTGAAACATAGCACAAGAGTTTCATACGACTGTTTTCGTCACACTTGCGAGGGAAAAACTTTTTTTTTTGATAATAATCAACCACACAGCGAAAACGTCAACAAACATTTGCGGAAAATGGCGCCCAAATCAGCAATGCGCGCGCAGGTTGACATTTACTTCAGCGGCATAAGAACTTTTTGTTGGTATTACAAAAAAACTGTAAGTATTACCCGGCTATATTAAGAGTACTTCGTATACGTACGTCTAATTGCAGTCACGTACAAACTTGACTTTACCGGGTTATACCTATTATAGCACTGTGTGCCGTAATGTAAAGTAAAAAGCACGCGTGCGTAATAGCTTGGATTGTGAGCCTAAAACCGATGCAATATGATCCACTTTACGAGCAAGTGTGATGAAAAGTCACTTTCGCAATACCTAATTTTCTCAAAACGGTGTTTTCTTAAAACGTCATTTTCACACAACGTCATTATTTCACCTCTTTGCAATTTTTCTATGAAAACTGACGTGGTGGTCTTTTCAACACACTGTGTGGCCACATGTTGCTAAGGCTTTCCAATGATGCAAGTTTATCTAAATCGGATCAGTAGTTCCGAAAATTACCTCCAAACATACAAACTTGCAAACGTTGTCTTCCTAATTTAAGTCTTTGGTATTTTATTATTGTAGATAAATAATGGTTCAAAAATCCACAATACACTTGGCGTCAAAAACATTACAGAACACAGGGATCCCATTGAGTGCCGGCCATAAATAATGGTTATTGTTTTGTCACCCGACAAATGGCGGCAAAGTGTAAATGATGTAGCGATGGCAAAACATTATTATATATATTAGTTACACGTCCCGCTGTGAGCCTGGTTTCTTGCGCCGTGTTTTCCTATTGCCACTTAGAGTCTACCAAAAATACTGGCCGAAAAGAAAAAGTTAAAGATCACGAGCTATAAAATAAAAGAAGCCTCTTCAGACAAGCTAATGCTTTCAGTACTGTGTATCACACTCATATTATGAATGCAATAGTTTGTCGGTAAGTGTGTATAAGCTGAACGGATTTGGATGAAACTCGGAATGGAGATAGCTTACATATTCTATACTACTTTTTGTTAACATCATCATCATGCGAGTAAGACCGTGGGGCGCAGCTAGTTGTGCTAGTTTAAAAATGAACTTATGAAAAAAACACTCAAAAAACATATAACAAAAAAACACACATACAACAACAACAACATACATTAAAATAATTAAAATTACAAAAAGAATTAAAATTACAAAAAGAATTAAAATTACAAAAAGAATTAAAATTACAAAAAGAATTAAAATTACAAAAAGAATAAAAAACATTTTTCTGAAAGAAATTGTTTTGATTTTAAGGTAAATGAAGTAAGTTTCGTTTCATTTATAAGACTGACTGGCAGTTTATTGTATATTTTGATTGCCATGTAGTGTGGACTTTCATTAAGCATTTTTATTCTCGAGTATGGTAGATTAAGGTTGTTTCTGTGGCGGGTATTTACATATTTGCATTTTCGTTTTTTTTTGGTCAACAATCTGACAATACATGTGACTGCATAATTGCAATAATGCATGGCTGAGACGCACTTGCTTACAGCGTCTCAGCCATGCATTATTGCAATTATGCAGTCACATGTATTGTCAGATTGTTGACCAAAAAAAAAACGAAAATAAAATCACGGCGTTCTATATAAAAAAGTCTCTTTCTCAGATCATAAAACTTAACGCTTTCAGAACTGTTGTATTTTGTCTATAAGAAGTCAGCTTTAAAACAAACAAAAGCGTCAAAAAGCAATGAATCCTAATTAACTTAGCTCGCTTCGCATTTAAAAATGAAAATTCAGCTGCTTTTAAATTGGATTTCTTTAATTTCAGTGAGAGAAATGCAATTACTGTTGTTGAAAGATACATGTTTTCCTTATTTTTTCTGTACCAACATTTACTTTTAATGGAATTGATTTGTTAATGCAGTTTTGGTAGAGTAGGTTATGTAGAGTAACGCGGTAATCTATACTGAAGTAAAACAGTAAACTTCCGGGCGGGTGGGATAAAGTTAAATAGGCAATTTAAGTAAAAATAAAGCTAGGTACTTGTTGCTTTGGTAAAGTTATTCATACAATAAATCGCATATTAAAATAACGGAGCCGCTAGAGCTCACTATAGCCGTTTTTATACATTTCGTTTTAATTTTTTTATGTAAATTGTAGTACTTAGTTCTATTATTTCTTCTGTGCTTCTAGTCCAATTTATAATACATAATAACATACATACATACATACAGTAAATTGACCAATTCCCTTTTGTCAGAGGGGTATGCCTTGGATTGTCACCTCTAATGGCATTTGCTCGAAGACCATGGGACATGGAGAAGATACTGGACACATGAGACATGAAACCTACAGTAAATTGTATCTATTTACTATATTTTTATTTGGAATAAATCTATGTTTTAAAATTTATTAAATAATACATAATAGTATTTATATATGTTTAAACTTACAATACTGAATGGTGGTACCTTTTATCTCGAGTCAAATATCATGTTATCCTTTTTCAGAAAAGTAAGTCGTTGTAGAATCTGTATTGGCAATTTTATTTACATCACACTTGCTCGTAAAGTGGATCTTATTACATCGGTTTCAGGCTCAGGTTTCATCATCCAAAATATTACACACGCGTGCTTTTTACTTTATATTACAGCACCAGTGCTATAATAGGTATAACCCAGTTAAGTTACGTTTGTACCTGAATGCAAGTTATAATGTATGTTTAAGAAGCATTCTTAATATAACCGGGTAATTTTTTATTTGTTTGTATTAACCGACTTCAAAAAAGGAAGTTCTGAATTCGACAGATTGTGGTTTTTTTATATGTATCGCGTAGCATACACATGCTACGCGATTTCTCCGCCATTTATGAACTGATTTTGATGATGTATGTTTTGATAATTATGTATTTATAAGTATGTATTTACAAAAAAATAAAGTATATAAGTATTCTATCAGCTATCTTGTTTCCATATTACAAGCTTTGCTTAGTTTGGGGCTAGATGGCGCTGTGTGAAAAATGTTCACCGATATTTTTAATTTTTTTATTTTTTTGTTTGGTAGGTAATACTGCAGAGCAGAATACTTCAGAGGTGGTCCCATATACATTTTATCGAAATCGGTTCAGTAGTTTGGCTTTTAAATCAAAATTACTAGAAAATATGAAGATGCCATCCAGGTATTGAAATTGAAGTTGTATTTTTTTTAAAAAGCTTATTATAATACCAACAAAGAGTTTAGCGACTAAAGAAAATGTCACCTGCGCGCGCCATTTTCCACAAATATATGTTGATATTTTCGCTCTGTAGTTGATTATAATCAAAAAGTGTATTTATTCCTCGAAAGTGATAAAAATTGTCGTATGGAACGCGTGTGCTTTTAATTACACTCTCGGCTCCTTTATCGCGCACGCCTGCGGTTTGCACGCATAATACCGCCTCGAGTGTAATGACCAACATAGCACATTTGTATCATAATGTACTAATATGAATAGTACCTACTTACCTAGTATCAACAAAAACTTAAAAAGTTAAAAAGTTTATATGAAAATGGTCAAGTTTGAGTTTATATGAAAATGGACAAGTTTTATCATGGTTGAACAGATGTTAGACGTGTGTTCAATTTTCTTCACTATTATTAATGCTTGTTCCAAGCCAATAAAACAGCTGGTTCATAAATCTTCAACGTTGTTATAAATCAAGGTTATTATTTTAACCGCGTTAGGTGGCGCTACATTTTATCCGCTACAGTTCGTTGAGCTCCCAAGGGCGAGCTAGAGTCTGTAAACAGTGTAATCATAAGAGCCTTTACATCCGTGCCTCAACCGTGACTCTCCTAGACCATTTCGCTAGCACGCGTTCAGATTTTACAAAGAGTATCAGTATCCAAAAAGTTTACGTTGCTTTTTATCTAAATTAACATTAAAATTATACAACATTTTTAGAGTTGTTTTGAGTGTGTATATATGTTTGTTACCTTTTCACGCTAAAATGTCTAAACTGGATAGTTTTTATTTTATAGAATATCTATAGGCTGGAGTTACATTTGGAATTGAATAGAAATATTATTATACCCTGGGTTAATACATACACTTACAGCAGGTGCGCTTATAAATGTTTTAAAAAAATCTCTGAATTTGACTGCAAAGATAGTAAAAAGTACACACATTTACATCACTTATTTTGGTCTACGCTAATTGTATAGATACCAAAACAAAACCATCCCAACAAACTCGCGTAACAAACACTATTTGAGAATTAACGTTCAGTGATTTTACATCTGCAATAGCATACTCTATTGCAGGGTCTGATCGGGGAAGTATCA
Organism: Erannis defoliaria; assembly: GCA_905404285.2. Lineage (NCBI taxonomy): Eukaryota > Metazoa > Arthropoda > Insecta > Lepidoptera > Geometridae > Erannis > Erannis defoliaria. Next base: position 9,438,541 of record FR990084.1, read on the forward strand.
CACCTTTGCCAGTTATTCAACCGCCAAGCAGTAGTGTGCAAACATTACTTTGTTTCGATTTTGTCACTCAGGATGATGTAAGAATTCTAACGATACCCCATACATACAAATCTGTTCAGGCATTTAAAGTTATGGTGGAATTAAGACAATCACATATAAACATGAACCCTGAAAACATTACACTCCTTTTTGAGGGCAGTTGTGTAAAGTAAAACCTATAATAGGAAAATGTGCGTCCGAGAAAACAGAGATAAACTTACGGGAATAAGTTATAAATGAAGGCACCAAGAAAAGGAGTTGAGATAATTCTTTCATTCATAGACATGTTGTACGTATTCTGATTTCCCCAGAGATGAGCATTTCTTTCCTCATTTCAATATAAAATGTATCTGCTATTCTGCTTTGGTCCATTGGAATGGCAGTTATGCTCACACCACTAACCTACATAGGCTATTAACGTCTATGCGTATTCCCAATTTTTATAGTAGAAACAAATAAATACTTAAAGGCGTCGTCGTCAGCCATAAGACGTCCACTGCTGGACGAAAGCCTCCCAATAGAGGGGTGTTGCCATAATCCCCACGCTTGGCAGGCGGCTTGGGGATAGCAGAATGCTCATCACCGTTAACCAAGAGGACGCTGCTGCCCGTCCTCGGGTGGGTCTGGTTGCAGTTTAAAGACATACCTTAAAGGCGTAATGAACTATATTAATTAGAGTGTAAAAAGGTATAAGCCATCTTCTACTCTAAACGTCAATAATTATTTGATTAAATTAAACATAACAAAGCAATACAATGACATGTAGCTCCTTGGAGAAGTAGTAACAATAAATATTAAAAATTAAAAACAACCCCGGCTCTCTTGACCATGTCGCTAAGAAAGGTTCTTACACAAGAACAAGACACCTTTCAAAGAAAGAAAAAATATAATTCATTTCATCCGTTTCGAAGCTACGATACCACTGACAGATACACAGTTAAAAGCATTACGTATAGGTTGAGTGGCCAACCTTATTACCCTAGTGTCAGAGTTAATGTGCCTCCCGAAGGCCTTTGCTCTGACATGGATACCCACGTTAAACTTATAACAACCCTGTTTGCGTAGTTAAAAATAAAATCATGTTCACGGCGAACACTAGATAGCGCCAAATAGCGCTTTTATTTTGGTGAGACCGACACGACGTACTTATTGTTTAATTTATCACCTACATGCCTAGGAAATGCCTCCAAAGTTGGCTAAACGACGCGCATAATATTCAAGTTAACATAAACGAAAGGGCCGCAAAGGCGCGCTCTTTAGCCTAACTCCGTCGCGTCCGGGCCTGAGCACATGGCGTGTTTTCCAGAAAACGACCACGCTTCGAGCCTATAAAAATGCTAATACAAAAGGTGATGTTCGAAAGGTACGGAATAACGTATCGAGAAAACCTATCTAGTCTATTTAAATACTCTTATTTCCCTCGAGGCGTATGAATTGCAGGGGTTTCGGACCAATAATGTGTAAATTCAGATAAATATGTAAGCGTTTCGATGGGTCGGATGAATTGATTTGTTATAGGGACATGGAGGTATGGTTAATGGATTATTTAAATGGTTGCATTCCATTCTGTTATTTAGTAAAATGTAGTTTTTATTAAACCTTATCCGTTTGAACCAAAATCATGATTTCTAAGGTACCTATTTATTTATTGGAAAACCAACAGCTGTTGTATACTTATCAACTACTTATATTTACCTGTGTAGATAATGCTAAAGTCAAGATTGTAAGATGAACCTAGTTTAATATTATATTATCTTTGGTTTGGATGAACAAAAGAAACAAGCAAACGCTGAAAGCGAGTTTTGGCGGGAACACGGAAAAATCATGTCGTTGCATTCTATTATTTTCTTAAACTTGTGTTTTTTCGCGATTTTATGATTAAAAATGGTGGTGTTTTATTCATTGAGTGTTGAATTACATGCACGAGTGTGGGCAAGTAATATAATGTGGTGAAACATGTCTTTTCGTGTTGTTTTCAAAACTCCGAGCTCATAGTAAAGTCGCCACAACTTTACTAGGGCATGACTTGGACTCGACTATGACTGGTTTCGTGTGACTGACTGTGATTTAATGACATATTTGACTTGAACTTTACCATCAATCCTAATCAAAGTCTATGTCTATGTCAAAGTTGACTCATTCAAACATAATTATAATTAAAATACACTTCATAATTATCATAAATTATTGCTTAAATACGTAGAAGAAGTCCTTCTACGTATTTAAGGACTTTTTTCTACCAAGTATTCATAATAATATTAAAGAAAAACTCTTGCTTCAAGTTATTTTCAATGATTCCCATCTTACCAAACATGATATCTAAAACACCCTGGCAGTCTTCCCTTTTCTCGACACAATGTCGTTTTTCATTAAAATTGTTCTCGAAATGATTCTGTTGAAAAACTCAAGATTTTTTTGTTTGCAAGTGTAGATGGATGATAAAATTTCCCATTGAAATAAATGGGCTAAGGCGTTTAGCAAATTCATTTGGCGAGTGAATTCACTACGTAGCCAACTGGAAATAGGGAGATAAGACCACATACACATAGCATGTATATGCATATATTGTTCAGCTGATTTGTGTACGGGAATGGTTTCAAGCCACCTTTTATTTTGATAGTCGTGTTGTGGGCAATCAAGCGGAAATTTACGAGAGAATTCGGCCCACAAAATAAATAAAATTTGGATATAAATTCCAAAAATAATTGTCTTATCTTTATTACGTTAATTTTTGATCTTTGATCATATTTAATAGGCTAGATGACTGGTTTTTTTTATTGTCCTATTAAAATGTGGCCCATAAATATAGCTGATTAATGAAAAGAAAACGAAAATCTGATCAAAAATAAGCTACTTATAAGCATTTTAATATAACGCTAGACAGAAAGGCGAAACAGCAAATCGTGACGTCACTTCTCAGTACGCCATATAAATCCTATTCTGACAAGTAAGGCGTGACGTCATTTTTTGTTTTGTGGGAAAGGGACAGAGTTGTCTCTAACAAAAACTTTAAACGCTCATATATCAGAACATTATTAACCGATTTAAATTATTTTTTCAATAAACATACTATATTTACTCAAATTTTTCATAAAAGCTATTGGTTTCAACGATTTAAACATCAGTCATCTACCCTATTGAAGTATGCATGTACTTGTTAATCACATAATAGATTTAAAAAACTAATTTCAACTATGGAAAAGGATTTATATAAACATCTACACGCCTAGTCGTCGTCAGCCATAAAACGTCCACTGCTGGACGAAGGCCTCACCCTTTATAGAGGGGTGTTGCCATAATCCCCACGCTTGGCAGGCGGCTTGGGGATCGCAGAGCTTACCACCGTTAACCAAGAGGACGCTGCTGCCCGTCCTCCGGTGGGTCTGGTTGCAGTTTAAGGACAAACCCAAGTCCAACACACACAACACACGCCTAGTAAGTAATAATAAATAAGGATACGTTATGACACTCTAGACTAGAACGTTTTATAGAGGCACTGCGTGTCTCGAATAATGTATTGAGTTCAACTGCCTACTTTTATTGGCGTGATTCGCAGACGTTTTCATCAGACGTTGTTCCGCAACACGAATTGCGTTTTAAGGCTCAACTAAGTTTGCCGACGAGTGTAGCACAATTTCCTCCTGAACGAGAAACGAAGATGGAAAGGAAACGAAATTCTGCGCAAACATAATAAAGACCTTTCTGGAACTTTCACTCGAGTTGTGGAAACTTCTGGTAACTTTATCTGTATGCACGCCACACGATATAAGCCACATCCAGTTTCGTTAACTCGCGATGGTGAGGAGGGTACATGAAAACTATATTGGCTTAGACATGCTCACCATATGGTCGGACTTGCAAACAGTTCCTAGCTGGTTTTTGTTTCCGAAAATCCAAAATCTACGATCACATAAATAAATATTGTACATTTTTATTTCGTTTTACCAAAAATTGTTACTGTGTAAATAAAAAATGTAATACGTAGTATACAACTATACATGTAAAGGTTCAATAGCTAGCTAATAGATAGCTAAGGTGGTTTAGCTGTAGGGCGTGGGTTCGATCCCACCCAGGGCAAACATTTATGTGACATAGATCTTGGGGGGGAGTTGGTAGAGTCGGTAGAGTCGGTAGAGTTTGCTCGGAATGATTTAAAGTGGAGAATTTTGGGGGCGATCCGAATTACTTCCACACGCGGACGAAGTCGCGGGGGATCTCTAGTTTATCTATAATGTTTTTCAATGTACTTACCTATTTTCATGTGCACCTATTTAATTTTATTATATGTATGCCCATTTCAATGTATCTGTAAATGTTTCTGATTTTGACTATCTTATTCTGTGCCGACATTTTTATGCACTGATGATGTGCATAAAAATGTCGGCACAGAATAAGATACCAATGAATAATATAATTCCCAGAATCATCTCTATCCCGCAATTTTTCAAATGTCCGCATTTATTCCCAGTGAGTGGACAGCTAAAAGTAATTTGCTGCATAAGCTTTTAGTTGGACAGAGCCGTGCGTGGAGTAGCTTGTTGCATTATGTCCTATTCAGGGACGGCATAGGAAGCCATTGCGAGCACAATGTTCACAATGTTCTCGGCGAATGCGGAAATCCACTTACGATATGACTGGGACCCGTGAACCAGAGCACGGCTAAACGAGATGTAGAGCAGCTGCGTTATTGGTATTTATTCCTTAGCTATACGCACTAACTTACTATGACTACAGTCCGCCCACTGAGAGAATGCGTTTGACAGCTACAATAATAACATTGTATAAATGATTGAAAACACTTAATTATTCTGCTGCAGGTAATATCGCAAAAGTAGTAAGTAGCAAATGTGTTTTTATTCGGCTTTAGACAATGTTATTATTGTAGCTGTCAAACGTATTCTCTCAGTGGTCGGACTTTAATTAAATGATAAGCTTAAATAGTTTTAGAGCTAGCACGTATTTTTTATCAAATGTTTTAGACCCTATGTTTCGCTTTTTTACACCTCGAACCAGTTACGTATTTCCAGCGTCTGTAAAAGCAGTGAGTAAATTCAGGCAGGATGGGTTAAACAAGTCAAGGTAGCAGTTAGCTGTAGTTCACATCTAAAGCCTACGGCTGCACCCGTATGCTCGTGTCATGTTCGAAAGTTTGTGTTTATAGGGAGCTAGTAATTGCCTCTCAGAGTACCAGTAAAACACAAAGTAAATCGAGATAAAAGTATACACTATACTATACCTATATGCAATGAAAGCGAAACCCCTTATTGGTTGAGCAACGAGTCACGTAGCATAAAGCAATAGTAGTAGCCTGTTGTTAAGCATCACAGGCATATAAAGCTATTGTAGCGCAGTAGTATTGTTACTAACTGCAGATAACTTAAACATTGCGCTGCTGCGTTGAGAGTAAACAAGACGGAGTTTCCTCTTAGGCATTGTAGCATGTTGCTACAATGTGCTATGCGGCCAACAGCTTATAAAGTGGGTTCTTCCGATAGTGTAACTTAGTCGTAAATTGTTACACATTTACAGAAATAAAAACGTATTTCGCAAAGGACGTCTCAACGATATTATGCATTTATTCAAGTTCAACACTGTATCCGATGGGTTCTGTAGAAAACTAAAAATTCTGTCTGTTCATTTACATAATTTTATATGCCACGGTATTTTTTATTTAGAGACTAGAGGTCGCCCGCGACTTCGTCCGCGTACGGAAGAAATTCGGCCCGCTTCCGAAACTCGCCACATTTTTTATTGATTATAGTTAAATTTTTTACTAAAACTATTAAACTATTTCTGTCCAAAATCTTCAACATTTAAATTACTTTTGGCAGCTCAAAAGCTTTTCAGTAACGTATTTTAAACCCAGCTGCGTGAGATTAAAACTATATTTCCAACTCATACAAAATTCATCCGGTGGCGGCGGTGCGAGCAAACAGAAATGTCCGTAAAAACTGAAAACGCTGAAACTGAAATGCTTTCGTCAACCGGAAGTTATGCAGCTTTGAATATTAGTTACACAAGACAATATCACGTCGTTATTAACGTTAAAATAACTATATAAAACTACTTGTTCCTCTGTAAAATACTTAATATAAAACAACAACAACGTTTAACTTCTGACAAATATAAATAAGCATCATATTGATTTGAATATACTGTGACCTAAGATAAGTAGTTTTTTTATTGTCTTCTCTTCTTGTTCTTCATTAGATTTATAGTCTAAAACGCAAATAAATAAATAAAAAAGAATTAAAAAAATCTTTCTTTCTTTCCTTCAAATTCTTATGAAAAATTTATATAATTGAAACATTTTAATTTATAAGTTTTTTTTTTATTTGGCTACGTAGCCCCTTTTGTTTAGGAGTAGCTTTGCCAGGAACAGTGAGGGAGGAACCAATGAAAGAAGACCGTAAAGAAAGAGAATTCTAGTTGATAAAAGACTGAATAGAAAAATTAAAAGTTACAAACGAATATTATTGGATTCTATGAACTTAGCTAATGTAAAAATTACTTGTTTGCTCGGAAAAGATAGTACCTACCTAAGCATTAATGTCAATCGGAAGTGGAACTTTGCATTGAATGATGGAAGAATACAGCGATGATTTACTATGCAGAGGACAGCATCTTCTGAGGTTAACATACTTGTCAGCATTGTCACTATAGCGAAGCTATTGACACAATTTGTTTTTTTTATAAGACTCCTTTTTTTTATACTATCATGTGACGAGACGAGCAAGGCGTTCGCCTGGTGGTAAACGTCACACCTGCCACTAACAGTAGAAATGCCAGAATTGTGAACTTGCGAACACAATCGTTCGCTGCGCTGCACTGCAGTGCGCTCGTCACCATGAGATGTTAGATGTTAAATCTTTTCATACCCAGTAATTTCTCTGTTAACATTGCCCTTCAAGCCGGAACACAGTAATGCTTGCACACTACTGCATGGCGGTTGAATAACTGGCAAAGGTGTGGTACTTCCCCAGGCGGACTCTGCAGTAGAGTCCTACCACTACAAAACTTACCTTATAGGTATGTGACGTTTTGGCCTAGTTGATACCCTTGTATGCGACTTTTGACCACTAGGCCACCAGCGTACGGGAAATGTCCTAAGTCTTTAAGAAAGATTCAAGAAACTGCAAGAAACTTAGTTAAATGGGTAAAAGGAACCATCAACCAACCAAGCCAACATTTATGGTTAAGTGCATAGAAAAGTGAAAGCTACTTCTTAGGTAGAACGGCTGTCAAAACAATGTTTTAAAGCAATTGTATGGAAAACCTGTGGCAAGTTTCATACATAATTATAATATATATATATAATATAGAAACTACGACGAAAAAATTACAATCATTGGTCGCGAATTTGCAGTAAAACGCTCGAAATGCCATTTTGCAACAGATAAAAATTGGTCTAATTACGATGCAATGTGGTTAAGTTTCCTACGAGTCTATTTAAATTGTCTTTTTGAGCATTCTCAGTTTACAATCATTTATATTGATAGAATTGTCATTAAGCGCATTTACACTTAATGCCGGCTAGCGCGGCCTGTTACATTTCCGTTCTATTCACTTCTATCTTCAGTGGTTAAGTGTACGATTCCAATACTCATCCATCAGAAGGGTTATCCATTTCGCAACATTAATATCTTTCTTTTACATTACTATATAGAAACCGTGACGAAGCTTTTTCTTTTTGCAGTATCGATATGATACAAAGTAAGTTTTATACCGATACAAATACGAAGTACCTACTTAACTATACTTCTACTTAAGCTCGTATTCTTAAAAATATACGTTTCTGTGTATGTGCGTGTGTGTTTCTGTGTTTGTGTATGTATGTATGTGTGTTGTGTATGCATGTGTGTTTCCGTTTGTGTTTGTTTCTGTGTGTACGTTGTTGTGTTCTAAATTCACTGTCGAGTCACAATAAGGCGCGGCTAGAGATGAAATTGCTGAAAGCTTGTAGGATTTAGGTTCCATCTTATTTTTCGAAGGTATAATGGGGTATTTACTATTTCCCGCTTGTTCAAAGACGATCTTCGCAGATCCCTTAGATCCAGATAATTATTATCTAGTCAAACCTTAAATCAGTAATGACAATCTGAAATTGTTAGGTAAGTAAAATCTAACATCCAATAATTCGGTACACATGAAATTACATTTATAAAAATGATTTTGTTTAGTAGGCTAAGTAGTCTATGTAGTAGTTACTAAAGGCTTATGCCCACAAAAAAAACATTAATTACATTTCATATGGCCACGATGTGCTACGACATAGCCTAGTTCTATACATAATTTTGGTTTTAATACTTGTAACATCGTGATTAGTACTCTAAAACTACGTTTTGGAAATAAAATACAATTACTTTCTAAACTATTCATTGAACACAGAAGAAAAGTTAAACAGTAAATACTAAGTATTATATTATAGGAGGAGAGTGAACAAATCTATTCCATTAGTCTGTAGATCTCATCATCGTCATCACCATATTGATGGTTTGGTTTTATTTGGCAATTCTTTCTGCAACAATTATTCTAGCTCTTTTACCAATCTTCCTTGGTCCATAATCTGGCTCGGGAATATATTTTTGGAATAAGTATATTAAATATATGTTGAAAGCTTTTTTTTTAATATGATATAGGCTTGCGTTTGACTGCCATCTCGTCTGATGATAAACGAAGATGCAGTCTACGATGGAGCACGCTTGCCTAGAAGAAACCGATTCACTCGCGACTTGATGACACCCAGATTATAATTATCGGGAAACACCCACTCGGGCAGCGCATTCCACTGTTTAGCAGTTCGAATAAAGAAAGTGCACTGTAATGTATCACATCAAAAGTATATTAAGTAGTATTTTGTTTTATTTGTGTATAAAACTTGTTAATGTATATTTAAATGCTTATACAGGTTTAAAATTCAAAATTTAAGCAAAGTCATCCAGCACCAAGAAAATCCCCATATCAGACACTGGACAGGTATTCACCTGAGCAATTTATTCCGGCTTGTCATCGTGCGATCTGAGCATTATCTTAACTGCCTCAGGGGTCGGCCCGAGATGATTCATCATACCCATGGGACGTCTCACACCTAAACCTTCATGAATAATCTAACATTAGACCGAGTGAAGTGTACATGAGCTGCAGTATGACGTAAATGAAATTAGAGCTTTAGCTGAGCTTCAGTTAAATAACAACAAGAGGCCTTCCTTCAGGAAATGAGGTCTAACGTCAGCAAACAATAGTACTACGTACAGAAAATTCACTCCCATAGAAAATGCGTCTAGACGTAGTTGAAACACAATATAATCATGTTATAACCTAATATAAATAATAATGCTATAAACCGACTATGGCGTTTATATAACACGTATTGAAGGCATTCAAAAACGTTTTCTACGTTACCTACAATATCGAGCTAAAATATTTTTGCCGAATTAGCCCGCCCGTTGCAAGAAGTTCCACATTCTACCACTTTATGATGGAAGGCGAGTAGCAGATTTAGCTTACCTTCTGAACATAGCTAATGGTACGATTGATTGCCAGGAGTTGCTTGGGCAACTGGTACTTCGTACACACACCGCCTCGCTTAGAAGAATCCCGAATCTTCTCTACGTACCATCCATGCGGTGTAATTACAGGCAACACAGCAGCGCGAGTGCCGTTCTATGTCGCTAAATTTGACGTGTCGGTATAGCAGATTTCTATTACAAATTACAACAATTTTAATGTAATAATTTTTACATCAAAATTATTACAATTTCTATTACAGACTATAATAAACTACTATCATGCAATTCAGCGCAAGCTAATCTACACTATAACTACTGCGTGGACGCAGCCAGCAGGAGCCACGTGACGCCAACGAGCCAAACCCTACAGTAGAATATCGACAAACTGTCTCATACAAATAGAGAACATTATTAGCTCACACTGAAAATTACATGATTGTAATTATAGGTATACAATGTGTAACAATAAGGTTCAACAATACGGAAGGGTATGTATGTACTCATCATTATGAACAAGTTTCACTAGGGGGCCAACCCTGAAATCGTGAATAAATAATCAGCTGTTCCATACATTTTGTTCAAGGTCAATTGACTTTTTTTATGGAACAGCTGATTTTTTAATCACGATTTCAGGGTTGGCCCCCTAGTGAAAGTTGTTCATAATGATGAGTACATACCCTTCCATATTCTTGAACATTTTTGTTACGTATATAATGGGACTTAATCTTCTGTAAGACTATTATGTTTTCTGTGGGCTGACGCAGTGTACCTATCTAAGTAAACTGCTGAGGTAGATACGCCTTGATAATATCGTTCACTACCGCAATTATCTGAACTGGGGGAAAGAAAAGGCTCTATTGATCCTTTTCCGAGATAATGGGCGGGATTTCCTAACATAACTGGCTAGTTTTTACCCGACTACTAAGGTAAGAAAAAAAAGTAATGCTATGATTTTAACTGTCTATGCATGTTAATACTATATCTAAGTATGTTTAAGTATAAAAATACGAATATATATACTTACGGTTCCTTTCATCTTGGTTTCATCTTTATAAATCAATTTCATAATGCATTAAATTAACAAATTAGGTGTTTATCGACGGTTACCACTCTAGGTAGGTTTTTTTTGGTTTCTACATTGCGTGTTATCACAGAGTTTAATATGAAAGTAGAATAGGCAGAAATCTCGCAATTTTGCACCTCAAAAACAACATTGTATTCTACATGGGCCTTTATATGGATCATACAAGAATCGATCGATCGGATCGGATGGATCGTACATATGGAATCTACAAGGATCCTATAAAATATGGAATCAAAAGAATAGGGAATATGCATGTGTTTTGAATAATACAAATAATAGGATAAATGGAGAGTTTAACTGAATCTGATTCGTAGATCGTTTTTTTTTTAATTGGCTGGTAAGGTCCTGAAATATAAGCGTTCAAAGTATTTGGGAGGGAGTCATCTGTCCCTAGCAAACACTTGCTAGTATAAAATTTGTTAGGAATCGTGGACTTTGATGTCATTTGCTAGTATTTAGTACCAGTGAGTTGAAATAAACATCTTAGAGTAGTGCCAGGGGGGTATCACTCCGCAGTTTAGGTATGTTCAGCCGGTGCTCCGTCCCGGGTGGACAATGGAAGGCAGAAGTCAGTCGCCGCCCGCACGCTAGCCTCGTCGCACGTAACTAAGCATACGTGATAGAAAGAGAGCGGTATATCTAGGTGAATATAGCGAGCGGTATCCAGCGCTGTGCGAGTTGAATTGCTATTTTGTTGCCTAGTAGATAGAGTCCTTATTTAATTCAATTCCTTTGCGGAGTTAACTTTCTGTACGTAGTACTATTATTTATTCTGTGGTAGTTCCCTCCCAGTCTAACATGAAACTAAATTGTTTAGAACTTCGTTATTTGTGTACATATTTTAATTTAATTTTCGATGTGTTGTTGCAATTAACCTCTTTTGTGAGTCGATAAAAAAACATGCATATTCCCTATTATCTTTTTTCTAATATTCCATTAATGTAAAATTAAATTAATTAAAGATAGGCGGCGTGAGGAGGTAGGAAGTATTTTTGTCTACCTATTTATATTCCGATTATATATTCTATCATGGTCTACACAAATAAGCACACATCTTCTGTTTATTGTGTATTATCATAATAAAGTTAACTGTTTAAGAGTAACTTAAGCTTCGTCATAATCATAATAAAGCGGATAATGATCGTGTGAAGGCACCGAAATGACGTCGTGCCTAAAGCTCGCCTTTGTTACACATTCCATTCTGTCGTAATGGTGGCTCATTTGCTCTCTTGAACACGGGTGTGGGGTTGTTTCCTCCTTATGAATGGCTTCCATTTAGTTACTATGATGGCATTTTATTTGAAGAGCTAAAAACTCTTTACACTCAATTCCAAATTCAAATTATTTATTAATTAGAACAAAATCAGTGGCCACCACAGAAAAGCGAAGACCATACTTCGTAGGTGGTGGTGACTCTTTGTGAAGTGTTGGTTACAAATATCTACACGGGGTTAGATACTTTTTACCACCATAATATCTTTATGGACATTTTTCTATGGAACAGAGAAAAGCAGTTTGTTTTTTTCAAGAATTGGGGGTTGCCTTTGATTATATACCCAGTCGAGCTAGATCCTCCAAGGGGTTTGCCCTATTGTACTTTTTGTTCGTAATAATGACTGCAATGACTTTCTTTCGGCTTAGCCAGACCGACCAACACGCGTGACCGTGTAGGTATAGTGTTTTGTCCTCTAAGAAGTAGGGCTTTCACTTTTCTGTGTTTATCCTAGTAGATTATAATAACATTCACTCGTATTTACATTTATATTATTATTATCCCGTAGGATATTTACCGTGATTATGTCGTGAAGTGAGCTCCAGAAATTAACCTAGAATCTTTGTGATAAGTACATGGAGTACCCTCTTGGGTCCATTTTTAAATAATTAATAAATGGTCAATAGTCTGTGTTGACATATATAATCATAATCAGAAGAGACATATTCTAGAGATTCTATTGTTATAGAATCAGAGCTTTCGTTAGCTTTCAGTTTCATTATCACGTTCTAAACGTAATATTTAAGAGAAATAACATAGTGGAAGTTCCCGTATAATTCCGAATTACCATCACGAACCATCATCTGACATCTAACATCATCTGTTAGTTTCGGAATTAAACGGGTACTTTATTTGTGCTGTTTTTCTTAAATATGATGTATAGAACGTGTGTGAAGTAGAAGTCAACCTTGGAACCCTGATTCTAACAGTAAAACGACGTATTAAGTATAAGCTTTGATACTTATCTGATCATGTGTGTCAGTATCTAAATCATCTTCATATCTAGGACCTATCTGGAGTTCTAAATAACTGAAGGAAATACAACGAATATTCGCCATTTATTCGTTATTCAATCATGGACCCCGAGATGGTACTCCACGTACACATTTATTTATTCTAAAATAGTGGCTGATCTAACCTTCAATGTTGTTATTTGAGTTTACAAATAATAGCATGTAGTTTTTTTTTTTTTTTTTTTTTTTTATTATTATTAGGCTTGCGTTTCCCTGCCAACTCGTCTGATGTTAAACGAAGATGGAGGTCTACAATGGAGCACGCTTGCCTAGAAGAAACCGATTCACTCTCGACTTGAAGACACCCAGATTATAATTATCGGGAAACACCCACTCGGGCAGCGCATTCCACTGCTTAGCAGTTCGAATAAAGAAAGTGGAATCAAACCGTTTCGTACGTGTTTTTGGTATATCAGCCATGAAACGGCATTGCATTGCATTGGCATTTTGTTTGCATTATTTGAGTGAATTCATAGACCATGGGCAGACTTCAGATTTGCCTACGTTACGTGACATCATCTTGGGATACCTGGCAGCATGTGGGCACATCACTGATCTCTATAATACAGCATTATAGAGGTCAGTGGGGCACATGCAGCCGTATATAAATTTACCGAGAGTCCACCAAGAAAAAAAAACATTCGGATCAATCAAATCAATCGGAAGTACCTGGAAAATGGTTTTAAATAATGATATAACGATTTCAGAAAGCAGTTTAGTTTAGATATCATATCAATCAACGGCTGTAGTTAGAAACTACAGAACTGACGTGTTTTCGTGTGACAAACATCTCCTGAATTTCTCGTGAAAAGCAAAACAATGCTCCTTCTATAGCATTTGCACAAGTTGAGATTGAATTTTATTAAAAATTTCGTTAAGAAATTCTTAAACTTTCCAGCATATTCGCTAGAAAAGATAACAAGCAATCTTTGAAGCTCTATGTAAACAATAGCATTTTCAAATGAAAAAGTTATAAGCTGCTCTATGATACGGATAATACTAATTCTGGTTTACAGTAATAATTTTTTGTCAATACTGCTAGCAAGCTAGTAAAATGTAAAAAAAAGCCCGGATCCCTGTAGACTGTACTTAGTGGATTTTATACATAAAAAGCATTGCTAAAGAGTGTTGGGCGGCTAGAAAAGGTACTAAGTAGAATCGGCCAACAAAACAGACTACATTATTTAAACAAAAAAATCAAAACAAATCAAATCAAATTAAAAAAAAACTGTCTATTGTTTTTTTTTCATATTTAATGCAAACAATAATTAATTAAAATTAAGTTGAATTGTGATATTTGTACCGGATGATTTTGTTATAGTCTTGATAGGCGACCGCGAATGCCATTTACAATTTTGCCATTTTCACTACCGTCGATCGGATGACACAATCTCCCGGTTTGTCAGCAACAGCAACCATCACGTCATGTCAGATGCCTTCAGGCGGCCTATTAACTCTGACAATGGGACTGGCCACTCAGCCTCCACGAACTTCTTAGTTATTTTTCTTATTACGTATGATATCTCCGTTCAATAACCCATATAACGCTGCCGACTAGCAGTTGGCTTGAACATTTTAATTGTCTCTCGACTTTATAAAATCCTTTTGTTTTTTTTATGGTAGGTTAAGTTAATATAATAGGTAGTTAAGATAGTTTATTTGTGTGTAGTATTTTGTTTCAGTTAATAAAGATACTTGCCCTCAAAAATGAAGAATGAGCTAATGGAACTTATATTATACCTATTATATATTATCAGCCTATTCCGTCCCACTGCTGGGCAAAGGCCTCTCTATCCTCCTTTCACTCTTCTCAGTTTAAAGCTTTATGAGCCCAGTTGTTGCAATAGGAGTCCAGTTCATCCCACCATCTCTGCCTGGGCTGCCGGTTCGTCTACCGGTCTGTGGAGCCCACTGTGTTGTGATATTTGCCCACAGATCGTCTGACATGCGACAGACATGTCTGGCCCAGCAAGAGTTAAAGATTTTCCACCAAAACCGCGATCGGAGCGAGCGGAAATATAAGACTATAGGCTACATCTAATTGAATCTTTTCACTTCTATAATTAAAACCCCATTTCCAATAATCCAATATCACAAGTACAAAATATCGAATACTCTTTGTTATTCCCGATACAATTCATCATCCCCGCTAAAGCCTACATATAGACAGATTTCGTCAACGCTCCGTAAACACGCCGATATTGATAACAGATTCCACTGAAAGAACCGATACCCGGTATAGATTTTCGTTCTGGTGTAATAAACATTTGGTTCGGTTCATTTGGAGTTTATTAAGTGGAAAGCAGCCCGATGCGTCCAGCGAGTTGTGCACCGCGGAATCAGACTACATTGCTTTATGTGGCGAAAGATTGCTACAGGTCGTTTCCGGAGAGCAACTATATGAGTCTTATTGGACTAAATGTTGCCATACCCTGACAAGGGTCATATGTATTACTGTAATATAAACATGTTACTTAAGACCTGCATGTAGCCACATATGTTGCAATAAATTATTGAGTATTGAGTATTGACTTTGCCAAATGAAGTTGGTATATAATTTGAGTTTTTTTATGTTTGATAGTTTTATTATATTATATACTATTAGTTGTTTGACCATATCTAGACTAACTTAGGTACTTGATATTATGGACCTTACTTAAAGTTAAATGACGTTTGACAATATTGCTCACCTGGTTTTTGTATTGATCTGTAGTCAAATGACGGTTATTACCGCTTTAAGAGCCCTAAAACTGTCCATTATTTTCGCTTTTTGAGAGCCCATGTAAAGTTGTCGACATGACATTGTAAAGCGTCTGCAAATTAAATCCCATACAAATAAATTCGTTTGATCTATCATTAGGTACGTCAACAGTTAACATAACCTTGTAAAGAAGTAATACTAGATCAAACGAATTTATTTGTATGGGTGTTAATTTGCAGACGGTTTACAACGTCATATCGTCAACTTTTCATGAGCTGTAAAGCGTTTATCATAATTGAAAGAGTATAGTGTGCGGTCGAAGATTGTTGGCGCACCTAGCCTAGAATTGGAACCGGCTCTCAAAAGGGCTGCTCGAATAAGAGTGTTCAACTTGAGTTTTTGGTGGAACCAGTCGATCCTCACGATGTTTCTTGTACTGGCAGTTCACTTTGTATCATCATTTCATGTTAGACCCCATCGTCGCTTACAAACAGGCGAATTGGTGGTCAAAGGCGGACTTATTTGTGTTAAAAATAAGTATTAAAATAATATAAATCGCCACCCTGTGGCGTGCAAACGTAACGCAAACAAACTATATTTTTTCAATGTACACATCTTTTTCCTCTTTGAATTCGTTCTAATAAGTAGCGACTTTTCGTGGACTTCTTGAATAATTGAAACCGTGAAGTAAATGTTTTCTTACCGTAATTTGATTTCATAATTATTCTTTCTACGTTCCCTGAAAGTTTATTAAAATGCCTACCTAGTCCACCTACCATTACTTATAAACCTACTTCTAAAATGCTTCCTACAGGTATCTTTCATTCCAGTTAAATTATCTTTTCTCATAAATCCTGTTTAATCCCGAACACTAACGAGTTTCGGCAGTACAAAAACTTTTCCGACTTAACTGTTTCCGTTGCGGAAACGATAACAGGTAATGTTTAACCTCAATCTTAAGTTAGCGGTAATTAATTGCTCTATTGATTCTTGGAGGATCTAGCTCTCTTATTGACTTTATGGTAAACAGCATCAAAGAGTTCATTATACAATTGCTGATTTACAAAACGTTAAGAGCATAAACCACAGATTATAAGTAGAATGATACTAGAGAGATGATATTGAATTACGATTTTGATTGTACATTATTGGTCAATATGTAATACCTAACGTACGAAAAAAGAATTAGTATGATATTAGGGTGAAATTGTGGTCGATTCTGGCGGTTTTGGTTGACGGTTCTAAACTAACTAAAGTATTGCTGTCACTTTTTTACTAGGCATGTTAGCTAAGGACAGCAATACTTTAGTTAGTTTAGAACTGTCAACTAAAACCGCCAGAATCGACCACATCGAACAAGTATTTAATTTCTCCCGTTAATTATAATTATTATTGGTCAAATTTAATAATACTATCTAAAACTACTAATTAAAGCTTGTAGGTACCTAGTGATACTGACTTTACAATTTACCTATTCATTGAACAGCAACAAATAAAAGAAGTCCAGGGTAGATTCCGTCCTAACGAACCTTTCTTCCCTGGATGGCTTTTGTTCGGCAAAGCGATAAGAAGGTAGTTGAGCTGTTTGTTTCTACTTTGAGGTAAGTCGAAGACGAAAGCTTTTTAAAAGTTTCAAACTACAATCCTTATCTGCTCGCCAGTTTGTTCGGGATTTCCGTGCAAATGGTTTATCTTTCTCGTAGAGAAAACCAAAGGATATTGAAAGAAACAAAGGAAACAATTTTTGTAAGATTACATAAAAGCAATGATTTCTATGTCTAGATACGCCTGAGTTAAGAAATCATAAGATTAATTCTCTTTGACAGAAGGTCAACGCCATCTCTCGGATATCGCGATCACTACGTGCATCGCCAGTAAGACGTGGTAGAAGAATCGCAAACTGTGCGAAACTTGAAACGACTTACCTATTTTTGTTTTATTTATACGGGAATACTCGCGTTTAATTAAATCGGATACACCGACTATAGTTTCGATCACATCCGGTGACCTTTTTCAAAGAGTGAAAACAGAGCCCGACGCGCGTGCAGCTGCGTCCTGCTTAGCACACTTACCTAAAACCAAAATTTTTAGTTTTTGTGTAAAAGAAAGTTTAGTATAACTTTAAATGTTAACTTTCCGGTCCTAGGAAACGCCACCTTTTTTTACTACACTTTGAAATGTAATTCGTACAACCTTTCACCACACAGTTTGGCATTTTGCACTCAAGTACTCACGTCTGACGTGCGTCGCAGACTGTGCCGGCATCGGTGTCAATGCGTTTCTTTGACACCGACGAATGGGTGACATTTCAAAATGGTGTCCAACCCGTCCCTACTATGTATGTCTATACATAAAACACAGAATAGAATACGACCAATTTTGAGGAATTTTATCGAAAAAAAAAAAAAATTGTCAGTTATTAGTATTAGTATTTTTTTTTAAATTAGTCGAAATAAAAGGGTTTGAATTTGAATTTGAATTTATTTGACAGATCAAAATTCCCTAAAAATGTTATAGTCTTTTAGTCAAATAAATGGTTACGAAAAAGACCAACGTTTTTAATCATTTTAGATCTATGAACAAAAGTACTTACATTATACTACTATAAGTACTACTACAGCCTTATCCAGCGGCATAATCAGTGCAGGTGCACTCCCCTATAAAACACGTGTAAGCGTAGATATACCTATAGCTACAATAATGTCCTATTCAGTGCAAGTTAATTTGTACCGATTGTGATAGAGGTTCGCTTTTCTACTGTAGCGTTTGCCTCATTGACGTCACGCGGCACCCGCGCCGGTTGTGCGCAAGCGTCAAGTACTAGTAGAAAACCGACACTGTTTTGTAGCCATACAAATTAGCGTGCATTGCATATGTCATGATTGTAGTTATAGATAATTATTGTGGTTGAACTATGTTTAAGAGGCTAACAATAGCTGATCCTGTGCATCTGTGGTCTCTGTCTAATTACTTAGGTAAAATAGACAAGCCGGCGCACTTGCACCACGTTTCGTACAGTTTTTTTTTTAAATAATTAATTGCAATAATATTATTACGTAAGAAAAAAACTAGTTCAATAGGAAGAGAGATTAAAGTATTACTCTACAAAAATACAAAGAGAAAATCACATAGAAAATAATTTTTAGATGTTATTTTACGTTTTTTTTCTATTGAGAAAATTATTCGCAAACGTGATTTCGAAACAATAGCCAAATAGATAATATGATATAGATTAACATTAAATTTTTTCAGTACAGTCGAATTTGTACATTTGGCAAAACATGAACCCGAATGAAGCCAATTTGGGTGTATTTTGGTAGTTAGTCATGTACGAAGTACTGATATGCTATCTGTGGTACTATGTAGGTAGATACATAAACACAATCCTAATCAATACTTATAGCCACTGACTTACCATGATGATGATTTCCAAAGACATCTGACGTCGGTCGGTTGCGCCTTAATAGCAGATTACCTTAAGCGCCGCTCTAATGAAGGCGATCCCTTCGTTAAATCCTGCCAGAAGGAATGTGTAGCTAACGATTTAATCACCGCACACATAAACACAATTTCCCCTGAATAAAGGGATTACATAGCAAGAGTAACGAGACAACTCAAGAGTCTCAAGATACATACGCACAATCAACATAAATTTTCGTTCGCGTTGAATATACCGTAACAGTCGCATAGTTCAGAGACGCGATAAAATCGCGATCATATCATTAAAGAGCTGTCGCGGTGCGAGGAACATCTTGGGCCAAGTGCCCCTGCAGAAAAAGACCACGATGATATTATCCTCACACACTTCTATAAAGTATTGGTAGTGAGCTTATTCTCAAGCAATTTTATATTATTTCACTACCCATTTGAACTTGGAAATGACGGAAAACACTGACAATAAACTGTGAAACGAAGACTTTTGAAAAAGCTTTTCTTAATCGCTAAATTAAATGTGCATTTGAATGCTAAACTAATGAGTCTAAGTTCTACAGTAATAGGGTAGATGACTGATGTTTAAATCGTTGAAACCAATAGCTTTAATGAATAATTTAAGTAAATATAGAATGTTTATTAAAAAAATAATTTAAATCGGTTATTAATGTTCTGATATATGAGCGTTAAAGTTTTTGGTAGAGCCAACTCTGTCCCTTTCCCACAAAACAAAAAATGACGTCACGCCGTACTTGTCAGAATAGAATTTATATGGCGTACTGAGAAGTGACGTGACGATTTGCTGTTTCGCCTCTCTGTCTAGCATGATATTAAAATGCTTATAAATTGCTTATTTTTGATCAGATTTTCATTTTCTTTTCATTAATCAGCTATATTTATGGGCCACGTTTTAACAGGACAATAAAAAAAACCAGTCATCTAGCCTATTGGGTAGGGCTAGCGCCTGTACTATTATGCTGATTTGATTATAAACAAATCCATAATCTTTGATTATTTTCAGGATCACTGATACTAAACTTGTTAAAAAAAATATAGACCGGATCAGTGGAAGTTGTCATAAAACTGTTTTCAAAATTAGCGTGTAAATCAATTACTATATAAATTAACTGTGCATTATTCCTTCCTAGTCTATATGTACCTGTATTATAATAATATTTACATAACATTTGCTCGAAAAATGCATTTATGAAGCCTGTATACATCGTTCGAAAGTTGAACATTACGCACAATACAACTAGGCGTGCGGTAATATAGCTAGGCGTGCGGTAAACCTATTTTACCGCACGCCTAGTTGTATAGCGCCGTGCGTTAACTTTACGGTATTTTTTTGAATTTCCATAAAAATATATAAGAATTCCACTAAGGAGTTTCACATAACGAGAATAAATAAGCTAAATGATCGAACCTCCTTCGAAGCGCTTTTGCTCAATAGATTTGTTTTACTTTAATACTAAAGAGAAAATGAAACGATACATATGGTTCTAATTTTCACCACGCGCACGTGGCGGCATTTGCAAATTCGCGCCATTTTCATATTAGAAACATCAAAGATTTTTCTTCTTCTTTCCTCCTTATGGCGTTGCACTTTGTGCATTTTGATAGTGCATTCAGTTGCGACTTTCTGACTGATATTTTATAAACAAAAGAATAAAGTTTGTTTAATTATTACTATTTCTCGCAAATGTGTTGTAAAATTTTGTATGACTCTCGTGTGGATTGGTTTTTACAAACGAGTAGCCGAATGTAGTAGACGAGAGTAGGCTTACTATAGTCACGAGTTAACTTACCGCACTAGTATCATAAATAACTATTTGTTCTACAATTAAGTTCTTAGAAGTTGATAGCGGAGGTAGAGACTTTGACCACCATAAACTACGAATTATTAATTTGTTTATTTTTATTATATTTTTTAATATATTTAAATGAATTAAATTAACTCTATAAGCAATTGCAAATACTCCTCTAAAAAGGCCATGAGTGTACACGCCAGACCCAGAGGTAGAGGCAGACTCCTAGCCACCTGGTGGATCAATGTAGAGAAAGATGTGAGGAGCCTGAACCAGCCCACAAATACAACCAAGGACCGTGCGTCCTGGCGGCGAGCAACGAAGAGGCCCGACCCCAGATGAACGGGAACAGGGGCAAGACAAAGAAGAAGAACACTATGCACAATTAACTGATGATAGAGTTTTATTGTCTCTCGTCTATATCCCCCCACAATAAACGTCCTCAATACGTCCTCGACGAAGAGATTGGACGCGTGCCCGTTCCGCACAGCATAAATCCCGTGACCTCAAGCCATCTTCTATTTAGTTTGCTAACACGCACAACATGCGCACTTGTCACTGTCACGAACTTACGAAATAATTAAACTTCGCTCGCCATTCATTACTTGGAAACAGTCCGTTTCTAATCGTTGCCCAACAAAAGCCTGACAAACGACTCTATTAACCAATTCAATGCCTTAGAGGGCGCTGTTTTGTTCTATTGCCATAGCTGGATGTTCGTTGCGGGAAGTATTCATTCTCGACAAATGTTACTGACTATGTACATTCAGAAACCGTATATACTAATAAACATTTCATTTTCTTCGATATACATTTATGTTTATATAGTTTGAGCAGATAACAAAACAATGTTGACATCTTAGATTAGGACCAAAGTCTGTGGTTGACATAATAGCTGAGCACGACAACAGCCTGAAGGTCTGGGATGTTGTTTATAAATCGTAACGTTAGTTCACTTTCTGGATACATTTCTTCTACACAAATGGTAATGTTATTATGAAAACTGACGTGGTTTTGACACATTTTTGTTTTATTTATACGGGAATACTCACGTTTAATTAAATCGGATACTCCGACTATAGTTTCGATCACATCCGGTGACCTTAGCAGGACGCAGCTGCACGCGCATCGGGCTCTGTTTTCACTCTTTAAAAAAGGTCATCGGATGTGATCGAAACTATAGTCGGAGTATCCGATTTAACTAAATGTGAGTATTCCCGTATAAATAAAACAAACATGGTAATGTCATAACAAAATGCTAGTTTAAAAAAAACGTTTGAACTATCCAGGCAACAAGCTTTTTTTTTTTTTTTTACCTCTTATAAGTGTGCGTTTGACCACCAACTCGCCTGTTGGTAAGCGACGATGTGGTCGAGGATGAAGCACGCAGACATATAGATACTGAGATAAATACTTACTTAAAATAGATATATTATAATCTGTAGAGAATTATTAGTTTATTTACATACGAGTATAGATAGGTAAACACATACACATACTCATAGATAGGTTTACATTTAAGTAAAAATATATTTTAAAGTACATTTATTTAAAATAAATTTGACACTAAATATTATTACTAATTATTGTATGGATGCTTAAAACGGTCTCTTTTATCAATTAAATTTTAAGTAACTATTATTTAGGTAGTTAGGTTGTATGTATTTTTTTTAATATTGTTATGCCAAATTTCTTACGTACGCGGACGAAGTCGCGGGCGACCTCTAGTCTAGAATATGAATTATAGCAGCACCTAGCTAACCTAGCTATTCTACAATTTTGGCATGCGACACATTGTTCATTGGTTAATAATACTAATATATACCTACTCGTAGTACCAGAGCTCTATTGCTTTCTAGAATTCATTGCTTCAAGAAAATCGTTGTTTTAGAAGTCAATTCTGTCTTAAACAGTGTTTTTAATTGTCATGGTTGTGTCACATTAGGGTTATTCACCAACTCGACACGCGGGGCTGGACACGCGTGTGTCCAGTTGGTGAAATTAGAAATATGTCACGTCACGTCATCAGCCATAAAACGTCCACTACTGTTTTTAAAATTATAAACGGTATATTGACCGTAATTTATGTTGTGAACTTTTTTTTTTATAATTGTTTTTAGGCTAGCGTTTGACTGCCATCTCGTCTGATGTTAAACAAAGATGCAGTCTACGACGGAGCACGCTTGCCTAGAAGAAACCGATTCACTTGCGACTTGAAGACACCCAGATTATTTATCGGGAAACACCCAGTCGGGCAGCGCATTTCACTGTTTAGCAGTTCGAATAAAGAAAGTGGAATCAAACCGTTTCGTCCGGGTTTTGGTATATCAACCATAAAACGGTGTCGCTTTTTCGAGGTCCTGGCCGTCCGATAGAAAAATTGGCAGGGCAAATCCGAAGCACAGTCTCCGAAATGTATCCGATAAAATACCGATAAGCTAGCTACTACTTGTGATGTCACTGCGCATCTGTGGTACTGTCTGATGTTTTTGCGAAGCTACATGCACCGTGTGCAACATTGCCAAAACGTAGGGATCTTGCCTAACAACATAATCACGGCAAAAATATCGTAAATAGCCATGCAAGTATGAATCTGCTGAAATTTAAACTGTACTTGGAAGGATGTGTATTGTGTACAACTGTAAATGTGTACACAATACACATCCTTCCTCTCCAAAAAGATATCAATCTAGATCAGGGACAATCGGATACACGATTCCTATTGTCGCTTCCGCACTAACTATTTACTACCTAATCTATGTCGATATCCCTGTTTCCACACTAACTGCTATCTAGTTTATGTCTGCGTGCAAAGACTACTATAATATGATCTGTGTCTGCGTGGGATCTGTACCGATGGTGATGTATTCTGTTGGTGCTTCCATCCGCAATGTGTCACGCACCCGTTCCCGGGGCATATTTGATTGATAAGGATTGGTGCTTTATTGAAAGTACTGGAATAAATGAGATGTACTGACAAATGAGTTTGAATAAGGCACAATGAAGCTTTCCTATAGGTTATAGATGCATATTATATTGACTTAGATTTCTAAAAAACTATCTAGTATATACTGAGGTGTAGGACATGCCTGATATAATAAGAAAATGTATTTGGATTAATTAAGTAGAAATAGAAAGGTTCTTGAGTGGCGACCGCGAACCGGGAAACGCAGCGTAGGAAGACCTCCCACTAGGTGGACAGAGGACATTGTAAAAGTCGCGGGCGGTTGCCCGCCGCCGGTTGCTGGTGGATGCAAATGGCAGATAGTCGCACAGTGTGGCGGTCTAAGGGGGAGGCCTTTGTTCAGCAGTGGCCGTCTCCGGGCTAATGATGATGATAAAGTAGTAATAAACGAGATGTAGTTAAGCTGTCGTAACATTTCCAACCAACACTACGCATCTGTGTATCTCGTCGTACATGTCTGTCTGTCTGCCATACCTTTAAAAAGCTGTCTGTTATTTTTTTTTCTAAAGTATCTATTGTGATGGTTTGACAAATAATATTAATAAAAATTAAGAGACAAACATAACCAAGAAAAAAAGTGAGTTTTGCTTGTCAAAAAGTCATAAAACGGAAACTACTTTTGTCTCTTGATAAATGCTGAGGAAAACACGAGTGTGAATTTCATTAATCAACTTACTCAGACGTACTACAATCGCTATTATGTTAAACTATTTGCGATAGTGGCGCCCCGTATTAAGTCCTAATTTATTTTGTGTATATGTACTTTGAAAATTTTCTTTTGTTATTGCTCTATCGTAAACACTTTAAGGTGTCAAATTAAATAAAAACATTATGATTTAATATAGGTAGTCTAAGATCAAATAACATTCGCCTTCCCTGAATAGGCGTAATACTTCAAAAGAATCAATAAAACTGATTTTATCAATACACACAAAGAAACTGACATTCAACTTTTCGACCAGTGTTTTTTTTTGTTTTCTCATTTCTCTGAAAATGCTAACTAGTTCTTGTAAACTATTCCTTGTCTTTTGAATAAAATATAAGATTGATTTATCCCAGGAGGTAGGTACCTACAGCACAATTTAAGACCAATCCACAGTAAAATTGTTGTACCACGCAAACTTTCGAAATATTGGAAATATCAGGAATATTGCATCATATATCTTCCATTTGTCGAGCAGACAGGCGTTTGTTCAACTCCTTCTATTCTATGATACTGTCACGTAGATACTGAGAATAATTTCAGGGCTGGCAGTTCGTGAAACCTTATTGGAATTCATCCAGGAGCTTTATTCACACACTGGAAATTTATGTGACTAGATAGGACACATTTTTGTGAGTTATTACATGAGCTTATTATTTATTTGGCTATAGATAATTAAATCTTATATCTTTTATCTCAGTGTGACAAGTAATGTAATCGAATAACAGTTCTACATTTTGAGTAAGCACCAATATTGTGGGCAAACGTGATAATTACCATTTTGCGTGTGGCTTGTCCCATCTCTCAGTTCTGTAAAAAAAGATACCCATCACATCACATAAACAGCAGGAAGACGTCCTGATGGACGAAGGCCTCTCCCTTAATATGGAGGGGTTGCCATAATCCTCACGTTTAGCAGGCGGCTTGGGGATCGCAGAATGCTTACCACCGTTAACTAAGAGGACGCTGCTCCCGTCGTCCGGCGGTTCTGGATGTAGTTTTAGGACATACCCACGTCCAAAAAAAAATTACTAAATTTTTTTTTTTTTTTTTTTTTTTTTTTTTTTCTTAGGGAATTAATTACATAGCTCAATTTATAACTCTGCCAAACTGCATAGCAGTTTGTAGGCAGACATCGACTCTCATATTCATTACTATTTACTACGAGTATGTAGGAGTAGGTATTGGGGTTGTTTAATTACCTACATATCTTTAATGACTATCTAAGCGACTTCAGACTAGACCCACACGAGGTTACGTGAGCTGAACCCTCATGACAAACATTAAGCCTGGCAGTCTAGAAAGAGGGAAGTGAGTTCTTTGACCAGCAGTGGAACATGTCAATGTCAGGCTGAAAATAAATTAGCTTTTTTTATGTATGACAGATAACTATTAAAGATAATAATCAAGAAAGTGCGTCGTATGATACGTCGGTCCTAGTTAGTTGTTGTTCAACAGAAACAGTCAAACCATGTCAGAGACCTTTAGGCATTGACATGAGACATTAAAGCTTAAACAGGAAGAAAAATTATGACCTCCGGCAGGACTCGAACCTGCATACGAGCAGTCGCTATGGGTTTCCGTCCCAACTGCTTTGCCAATTAAGCTACAGAAGTCTCTGCCTGAGATGCCAAATTTCCGAACCACCATAGAAATACCATAAGTGTGGAATCACTTCATACAAAAATATTCAAAATGAGACATTAACTCTAACAGCGCTTTCTAATCAGCCTATATGAATGTAATAACTATTACCGTTGGCTCCATTGCTGTATTATTATGTTAGTTGCCTTACAATTAGGTATAACAGAAACAAGTCTATTAAAAAGTATCCAGATCCTCACGATACAGGCTTAGCCTAGTGTGAGGATCATTAGAAATACCATTATGATTAATAGAAAGAAACTCTGCATAAACTTGTACCTATAACTATAATCTAGAAATGACACGCAGCAATAATGTTGTTGCTGTTATTTTAATAAGTCTATGCTGTAATAAAGATATTTTTATTTCATTTTCATTTTCATTTCAAAATGAATAAATATGACTCGAAATATATATAGTTAGTTGTGTGTTGAACCATTTCGTCTATTGATCTATGTAACAAACGTATTTAGCTACGTTTGTAACAGTAATAGACCGACCGAATAACCGACGTAGCTATAAGTACATTACATACAAGAGAAGCTATCATAATTATCGGCATTGTTAGAACAATCTTCAATCAATGTGGATGATAGATCGCACATTGACGATAGACCAATCACTCAGTTCCTGGTTGTTTGCTAGCAAAGCAATATGTACAAACATAATCGTATACGGCAAACAACGTCTAATGCATTCCGACTAAAATAATGGTTATCACGAATAACAACTGACTGCATCAGCTGTTATCTATTTCTGTATTTCCTTACTGTATCATAGTATATACTAGAGGTCCCCCGCGACTTCGTCCGCGTACGGTAAAAATCGCCTCGCTTCCAAATACATAACTTTTAAACAAAGATTTTTCCATAAGCAGTTTCATCCGCCCATTACCTTAAATTTTTAGATTAAATTTTAAATTTTAAAAATATTTTTTCTTTAAATTTTTATAGTATTAGATAACAGTAGGTACCTATACTACGTAGGTGTGTGTGAAGCACAGGGTAGATGACTGATGTTTATATCGTTGAAACCAATAGCTTTGATAAAGAATTTAAGTAAATATAGTATGTTTATTGAAAAAATCGGTTAATAATGTTCTGATATACGAGTGTTTAAAGTTTTTGTTAGAAACAGCTCTGTCCCTTTCCCACAAAACAAAAAAATTGTCATCTAGTCTATTTTCATGAAGTTTAATGCAATGTTGTAGAACATATATATAGAGCCAGCCAGAGTGATTTGCAGGTGTTCATGTTATAGATATTGATCCCCAAGCCGCCTGCCAAGAGAAGGGATTATGGCAACCCCCCCTTATTAAGAGCGGAAGGCCTTCGTGCAGTTGTGAACGTCTTCGTCCAGTAGAGGCTGATGATGTGATATAGTAAAGGATATTTATATATAACTGCGTAGACGAATTTCACTAATGACATCTTTTGTTACTAATGATATAAATAGCGGAAGTGTGGTGGTTGATTCTTTTGTATTTACGGCACTACAGAACACCTATCGACATGTTGTTATGGCATAAAAATATGAATAGGTACATAGCTTTCGACTATAAACAAATAATTAAAAAAGAAAACATAATATAACATTATGTATATATGTATATGGGATAGACCGCATGGGTTTTCCGGGAGGGACGCAACTAAAAGTAGTAGTAACTTACTTGAAATTATTTTTGTAGGCAAGTAATGTTATTGGGTATGTATGTATTGATGGGTATGTATGTACTCATCATTATGAAAAACTTTTCTTACGGGGCCAACCCCGAATACGCGAACAAAATTGTAAAAAATAAATTGTAATTGTAAATTGTAAACTTGAAATTGTTACATACATTTTGTCTAACGTCATTGAACTTTTTTTATGCATGGCTTAGCAACAGCTGTCCGTACCCTGTATACAAGTATTGGCCCCCGTTTTTTTTTGCCAATTGAACACTATATATATTTCGATCCACATTTGATCTACAAACCATGAAGGCACGTAGGTATACTAAGATTCAATAATTTTTATATTACATTATACATTTTATTATCATGAAGTCGACTTATAGCACTTTTTCTATCTGCTGAAGAACATCAGCATCACAATCTAATATCACTTCCAATTTCCAGACCGCTCGCGCCAATTGCCGCTATCACAATGAGATGCAAATGCATGAAGTGGAGGTATCGTAAATCTCAGCCAGTTTTCACAGAAATCCGTGCTCTGAATGCAGTTTAAGCCCACCGAAGCTTACATAGTGTAATCTGCAGCCAGCTCAACATTTTCATTTTCCACATCGGTTACTAACTCTACTCTGTTTTACCCGATATTTTCTAGTAATTTCCGAATTTTATTATTATAAATATAAGCTTTGTTAAAATTCGAATTCAAACAATCATAATGTATTTACCATTATTTCTTAAGTCAATTAATATTGAGAACCGTATGCAAGAAGGAAGAGAGAAAAATAGATTATTACGATTATTATCAAAAAAAGTTTTTTTTTCTTCGCAAGTGTGATGAAAACCGTCGTAAGGAACGCGTGTGCTAGGTCATTACACTCTCGGCTTCCATAACGTGCTCGCCTACGGCTCGCGCGCTTTATAATACCACCTCTAGTGGTTACACTAGGGGCAGCATAGCACTATTGTATCTGTCCTATTGTATCATTTGGGCTTAACTCAGTAATAGGTACTTACTTAGCCAAATCCACACACACATTTTGAGCTAAGTACAATCTAGCAGACACACAGTAGGTATTGCGAATAGGTATCTGCTTTGCATTTGGGATTAAATGCTAACTCGAATCTGGGATAACTTTCGCTTCCACGAAATAGAAGTCAGCTAACTCGAAATTGAGACTGTTATTACATATGATGTACAGTCGTCTGTGCCAAATACAGTTCTAAGTAGTTTACACAGTATGTTCTGAAATTTAACTGTATACGTTTGAAAAGAAAGATTACTTTAACAGTGACAAGTAACAAAGATAATATTACAATGATTTTATGATGGCAAACAATTCTTACTAGCAAGTATTACTAAAACAAATTAAAATGAAAAAATAATGATATATAAATAATTATATTATTTTTAGTATATTAAATTAATAGAATTATATATTCTCTCTTTAGTTTTCAAACAAATGTTTTAAATCTAATAATAATTCCAATATAATTTGATTTTATATTAATTTTCTGTTAAAAAAAAACGTAATAAACCGTAGGTTTTTAAATTTTAATAATAAATAATAATTAAAATAATATAATTTAAAAACAATACTATTTATATAATTAAATTATATATTTATGAATTCTAAAATCATTACATTTTTCTGCCTATCCCTGTGACTACGGATAGGTCACACCACGTCCCACTATATAATATTATACAATAATTTTATTTTAACTCTACCAAAATTTCTACTTATGATGTTTTTTTATCTAATTAAGGATATTTGAGTCATACTAATAATATGTAAGTACCTACAAGTACAAAGCCTGTAAATAAACAGAGACATGTACTACGTTATAATTGCTAAAATAATTGAATACCAGAATCTCGTGCCAATCCAGCGCTCAGTGATAATCATCTAGATAAGACGTTAATATAAATAACGCAATTTTCGTGGAAGACAGCGAAATAATTAATCTTTCTTAATCCACGGCGAGATGAATACTTGTCATTCTAATAATTACTGCTCGAGTAATCTTTCCTTTTTGTTTACGTGAGGACATTGTGACGTTTTTGACACATTTACATAGAAAGATGTGACATTAACGTCTGTTCTCTTATCATATATCTGTCCTCTACAGATATTCGTATCAATTCGTATCTATAACATGAACACCTGCAAATCACTCTAGCTCTATATTTATGTTCTATAACGTTGCATTAAAATTCATGAAAATTGCTTCACACACCTCACCTACGTAGTATAGGTACTTACTGTTATCTAATATTATAAAAATGTATTTAAAGTGTGAAATTTTGTATGGAAAGTTCTTTGTTTTTGAAGTTATACTGATAAAAATCTGGGGTGGTATTTGGGTAGTTCGTTTAAATTGAAATATAGTATTTTAAATATTTTTTTGACAGAGATTAAGGTGTCATATTTCCCAACCTGTTTCAAGCTACCAACTAAAGCGTTGGTGGCGCCATCTGTAAATTTTTGTAACACAAATATTTGTATAACATTTATATATTTATATAACATAATATATATGATAAGAGAACAGACACAGTGCTCGAATCAGTGCAGTAGTATCTGTTCTTGAAAGAGCACCATATGACATGATGTAAGTCATTGCCAGTGGCGTGCATTCCATAAAGACACTGCCTACCCTACATAATTCTTCTAATATAATTTTATCATCGGGTACATTATTTTATTACTAGGTATACTAATCAACAAAACCATGAATCATCTCCACCTATCGAGTGTCAGTGGTATCACTACGTATCATCGATACAGTATCTGCAACACTAAACACGAGGTAATTATTAAGCTAAACGTCACCACAATTATAGGTGTGGACTACATGAGTTTATATTAATGAGCTAGTAAAGTTTTTTTTTTAAATAAAAAATTATAAAAATTAACAACTAGTCCACCAAAATAAAAATAAAACTGAAATAATTGGCGTTTATGACCAAAAAATTAGGTTGAAGGCCTTAATTTACGTACTGCCTAAGCAACACAAAAGTACGTCGTAGAGCCATGAGATCAATCGACGCAGAAAAAAAAAGCTATTTGAACTGTATATATAAGTCAATTTCGCAATAATGTGTGTGTGGCGTTATCCCATTTTGACCGTTAGGCATCGATATGAAAGTTTAGAACGGATAGACGGTTTGAAAATGGCCCCGCCACCCGCAAAAATGTCCACAGCGTTGTCCTTGGAGAAAGCGTTGAATTTCTTTACTAATCTGTTGATACGGCATTCTTACCGAGGCTCGTTTTGCATTTGGAATATTTAAGAAATCGAAAAGAGCTCATCTTTGGCACTTACTCATACATTATGAACAACTATTACTATGAGATCAACACTGAAAAAGCGTAAAAGCAGCAGCCATGTGAAAAAAAAATCACACTTAGCTAAATGTGTAGAAAAGATTTTTTTTGACTATTTCAGTGCCAATCATATTAAATTTTTTATGTTACGACGAGTACATCAGGTTTTTTTGACCTGCTATTGCGCGTAACCATAACTGTACCTATATATTATATAGGGTTCTATACATAACCTTGTAGAGGAATATTTTCTTGGTAAATAATATTTTGAGTCAAAGGATTATACACATATACAGACAAACTATCGCATTATTTATAGTGTGTTTTTATTATTATAGTGTGTTATTTACTGAAGCGCATAACTTAATAGCAACTGTTGACAAAAACTGCTTAAAAACGCTGTTTAAATAGATCCTAAGGTTTTATCAGTAAAAAATACTGTAATTTTCTTTATAAATACTTTCCTCAGCAGGTAAGTTTACAACCCCTGCCAATTACAAGCTCAATACCTCTCAAAACATTTTGTAACAGCGCATAGTTGGGGATAATACATTGCGTCCAACACAAGGGTCAACTTACCCTATCGTACCCATGTCCGCAACCCAATGTTTAAGACACCTGAACATGGGGTCAAGTGCAGGGTCTACCGCCCTGAAAAGCTGTCGCTTCGAGGAAAATGATTTTTATTCTCTTTTAATGCAAAATCGTGCTTTAACGCCTTATAACTAAGAAGGATATTTTATTTTCTGTGCGCTTGTTAAAAAATATATTAGAACCGTATATTTCTACAGATTTGTGAAGCATATATTATGTTGTTACAACGGCATACGACATATCTACAGGGTGTTATTGAAATCATTAGCAATATCGTAGGGGGTCAGTTATCATAATAGACAACTTGTACTATGAAACTAGCACTGAAAACGAAAAAAAATATCGGCAGTCCCACACAAAAAAATACAATACTTAACGCACGACGAAATGTCAATGGAGCAGCTGATTTATTTTTCATTATTTCCGCTTTGAGTTTTCATAGAGAAAGTTGTTTATTATGAAGAGTTCATACACAGCCAGTAAAAGTCGTTCGATGGTGAGTTCAATTACCCCCTAAGGTATTGCTCATGAATTCAATAACACCCTGTAGTTTAGGACAATTATGGCACGGGTTCATACGCATAAAGACATTATAAATCTAAAAACAGTAGGCAAATATACATACACGCGCATTTTTTCCAAGGTCAATGAACTTTTCGTATGGAACAGCTGATATTTTATCGCGAATTCAAAGTTGGCCCCATACCATAGTATTTTTTTTCATAATGATGACTAGGTACTAGGTATACCCTTCAGTATTGTTGAACCTTTTTGTTACACATTGTATACCTACGTGCACCTGAACAGAGCTTAGTTGAATGCAATTACACATGCAGTAACACAAAATACGCAAATAAATAAAACTGAACGAAACCGATTCATATGCTTAAGCATAGTACACATTGCTAGCATTTAACCTGTGAAATTCAAAGACTTGTGATTTATAAAGAGCGAGGTACTTAACAACCATTCTGGCAGTTGCTTCGCTTCGCTTATTTACAAGGCTTTCCTTTGCTTTTGAGCTAAGCATTCGTTCTCCGGCTCTAAGCTATGCTTAGCCGACAAACCTGAAATTTATCGTTTCCGATGAAATGCGTTATTGAAAAGGCATTTTGTTTGATTGGCAACTACCAGCAGACTTATTGAATAATATGAAATTTAAAATTTAAAATTGTGGTAGGACTCTATTGCAGAGTCCGCCTGGGGAAGTACCACACCTTTGCCAGTTATTCAACCGCCAAGCAGTAGTATGCAAGCATTACTGTGTTCCGGTTTGAAGCGCAATGTTACCAGAGAAATTACTGGGCATGAAGAGATTTAACATCTACGGCCTTACTTAAAAAAACTTTTCAACCGTTAGTCACCGCTTAAGATGCTTTGCCATCTTCTCTCTGATGTGAAGTTGCACGTGCCAGAAAAGGACAGAGAAGTTTAAGCAGTGACTAAGAGAATCGAGATTATTTTAGGTAAGGCTGCTAATATCTCAGGGTGACGAGCGCAGTGCAGTGCGGCGCAGGATTGTGATCGCAAGTTCACAATTCTGGCACTGCTACTGTTAGTGGCAGGCATGACGCTTACCACCAGGCGAAAGTCTTGCTCGTCTCGTCACTTGACAACATTAAAAAATAAATTAAAAAAAACTACAACTAAAACTTAAACCACCGTCAACTAAAATTTTAGTTGACGGGTAAGGCACAGACTTCTGTAGCTTAATTGGCAAAGCAGTTGTGACGAAAACCCGGACATTGCTTGTATGCAGGTTAAAGTCCTGACAGAGGTCATAATTTTTCATAATTGTCAATGCAACATCTTTTTAGTTAACGGTTCGATTGTTAACTTAAACATTTTTCAGTATACTTAAGTACTTTAAGTACCTCTTTATGTTTATCTCTAAACTTAAATTAGGCGATAAATAAGAGGTATTTTCCTTTTTGCAGACGATCTCCATCATTTTACTAAGAGCTAGCTAACTATGTAATGAAGTTACGTATTCCCTTCTAGCAAGGTTTCCCTTTACACGTCAGAAAGTTCCGTTTCATTCAGTTCCCTGAAGTCCTTAGACAAAACTGTGGGAATAACCAGGTATAATGAACTTTTATAACACATTACTGAAATACTGTAATGTTTTTAACGTTTATAAATAAAATTTAACAATACAACCAATTGCCATAATGGCCACGCTTGGCAGGCAGCTTGGAGATCGCAGAATGCTCACCACCGTTAACCGAGGGGACGCTGCTGGCCGTCTTCCGGTGGTTCTGGGTGCAGTTTTGGGACATATCCAGTAAAAGTAATTAAGTAAGTAAGTTATTGGTATAGGCTGAGTGGCCAGCCCTAGTGTCAGAGTTAATGTGAATATCCAGTTGTGACATATCCAGTTGCTGACAACCGATGGGGAAGAAAGTTCTTGAGTGGCGACCGCGAACCGGAAGATGCAGCGTAGGAAGGCCTCCCACTAGGTGGACCGACTACATTGTAAAAGTCGCGGGCAACCGGTGGATGTAAATGGCAGGTTGTCGTACAGTGTGGCGGTCTAAGGGGGAGTCCTTCGTTCAGCAGTGGATGTCTCCGGGCTGATGATGATGATGATCCAGTTGCGTCGGCTAAATAGCTATACCTACCTAATAAGATGATCTCATAAGGATAAGAGTAAGAGATAGCATATACAGGCTTATAATTATAAGCTTGCCCTGTACCCAGTACAGGGCACATAATGACCCCCTTTCGGCTTACCGAAAGGGGGTCATTTTACTCATCATTGTGAAAAACGTTTACTACGGGGCAAATCACGACATCGCCAAAAAAACTGCTGTTCCATACAAAAATTTCATTGACATTGAACAAAAGGTATGTTACAGAGTAAGAAAGCAAAGCCCATTTAGTAAAATAGGTATTGATACACATTTCACACAGCGCCATCTAGCCATAAACTAAACAAAGCTTTTAAATATGGGAAGCTATTTAGGTATTTATTCAAATGATTTTATAGAACTGTAGCGATATAATTATGTCCAAAAGGTTTCAATTAACTTTACTATTGAGTTAACCTTCATTAACAAAAGGTGTATTAGTACTATTGACCTTCGACTGTGTACCTTTATATTCGTTTTGTACGGAAATGGGTAGTTAATTAATCTTTCCGAAATAACAAAATCTTATAATAATTATAAGTACTTTGATACTTTTTTTTCTGTACAACAAAAGTAGAAAAAGTATAGCAGTTGCAATAAAATATGACCATATTGTTACTTGTGGTCAAGTTATTTACCCGAAGGGTGTTCAAATGGCCGTTTTACGAAATGACGGGGGGTCCCAATTCAAAGCCGTCGCGTCGTCTATTTGTCTGTCTGCTTGCAGGCTTTGCCAATAGTCCTAGTTCAATACTCATACAATTAGAAGACAACTTCAGAACCGACATAACGTTCAAAAACATTTAAAGCTGATTTATACATAGTATGCTCAAAGTACAATCAGCATACACAAAAAAGTGTGGAGAGGTCGTCGAGCCAAGCGACGCGTCGCGTAGGATGCCTTAAAGACGGCCTGCGGCGCCCATTGTTCGCGGGGCGGGGTGACCACACCCGCCATTGAACCTGCAGCTATTGTGCATAGATTCACTGTCACTGTTATTATTTTGATCCTTCATACCCAATTTAAAGGCGATGCATTGTGATGATCTCGCTTAGTCATAATATAGTAGTAATTCTGCGAACAATAAATAAATAAATATCGGTGGCCATGTCACACAGAGCCATCTAGAACCAAACTAAGCAAAGCTTGTACTATGGAAACCAGATAGCTGATAGAATACTTATACATTTTTGTTGTAAATACATACTTTACTTATAATACACCCAGACACAGAACAAACATCTATGTTAGTAATAATAACTATGTAAGTAGTTTCGTCAAGATAAGTACTAAAATACGACTTATACGCGACAACCATACCGACAACATACTTATATCCGAACAGAGGAAAACAAAATTTGTCAGTTGTTGTTTCGTTCGCTCCGGTCAAAAACAAAGCTCGTATAATTATGTATATTGCCAACTAACGATAGGTGGCTGCTATCACTGGCACTAAAGATGGTTTAGTCTGTACAAACTACTAATCGCTGCTCATTTTGATAGGCAATAATTAAAAAATCATATTATTGAACCATGCTTTAAATATTGAAAGTTGTTAACATAGCCTACAAGCAAGACAACTATTTCAATTTAACTGGTATCAACGTACACCAGTGAAGCCAAAGTTATAGTTTCTGTTCTGTGTGCCGATTTATTGCCGTCGGAAATCCTGCTCTTGCAATAAATCAGATGGAATTAAGTAGATTATTTCCGTACATGATTTAATCTACACAAACAATGTAATAAAATCAACAAACCAACCTAACCTTATAGAACTGATATCAGCTGCTGGATACCGATTTGTTCGGTTCGGGGTCCAATTGGATGTTTCTTGACACTCGTTAAAGGACCTATAGTCACGAAATTTGGGATGTACGATGTATGATAATAAATTGTACTCTATATACTCTGTACGCAACAATAGAGCCACAATATCCTGTTTTATATCCTGCAGCAGTTTTAGCACAGAATATATAAATAGTACTCCAGTCAGAATCAAGAACAAAAGACACCTCTAATAGTACCTACCAAACAAAAAAAGCTTGCTCCTCTTCCTCATCTTCGAGTCTTTGGTCAACTGGACCCGCTCGCTAGTGGATCCACAGGTCCACTTGACCACATATTTTTTTTCTGTTTTTTGTTGTTTTTTTTTTATAATTTTGGATTAAAATTCGTTTATTATTTACACGGTAATTTAAATTAAAAAATACCGTAGAAAACGAAACGGTAATGGATCATTACCGTAGACCGTGTTTTGGTCAAAAATTCCAGCCATCTACGGTTATTACCGTGTATCTGGTAACACTGGTGCAGGTAGAAAAGGGAAAACATATTGTGTTAAAAAGTTATTCTGTAAATTGCTACATGGAAATGTTACATTATTTTCATGATTTATAACCTTGCAGAGATTAAAATCGTACATAAGTAAGGAACTACACCGTTTACAAAGACTAATATAAATATTTCGAAGTAGTTCAAAGGTGTGATTATCAAGTTTTTTAACTTATCTTCATAAGTTAATAAAATGATTAAGTTTCTTAACATATACTATTTAACTTAATATTTTTATCCCAGCACTATTTAAATTTTGCAAAAAAGTAGCAGCACTCGAAATGTCAGTTTAGTCCGTTTAACTAAGAATCCGAGTATAGTTACCTACATTATAACGCTGCAGGAGCTGTCAGAATTCAAAGTATTTGCGTGGGTGCCTCTCGACCGCTTGCAGCACCTATTGTGCACTTAAGGCGTTACTGGCCACGCCTGCCATTGTAGCACTCCCATTATACGATGAATATACCCTCTATATATAACTTCAACTGTTCTATAATTCCGTTTATTCTGTCACTGCACTAGTTTAAATGCAACCAAAAGGTTATGCATATGCATTGATTCTAATAATAAACTTATAGCCGGGTCTAGCAGCGCGAGTACCGTTCTTGACGATCGTCATATTTGAAAATTAAATGGTGTATTTGACATTTAAATCGGTTAAATTCGATAAAAATCGGTATACTCCTAAGTACATCTGCTATACCGACACGTGAAATTTTAATAAAATAAATAAATATCGCAGGACATTTTTTCACACAGCGCCATCTAGCCCCAAACTAAGCAAAGCTTGTAATATGGAAACTAGATAGCTGATAGAATACTAGAATACATTTTTGTTTTTTTAGCAACATAGAACGGTACTCGCGATGCAGATTTATGTAACGTGTAACGTAATGTACTGTGAAATGTAACGCAAACAGTGTGGGGGAGCATTGCGAGTGCCTTGTGTTCGTGATACATTATATTACACCAATCTGGACCCAGCTTTACGTGTGACCGCAAAAAAACTGCTAATTTTGCCCGCCAAAGTCCGTATTTTGATATCCGTACATAAATTTGAGCTATAAACCAGCATATTACATATATGAGTACAAACATAAGTTCATTATCTGTGACCAACGGAATGACATCGTAAGTTATTGCTACATTTTATGTCTGGGAGATTCCATTAAACTCCTACATTACGCGAAAATGACGAGATGACAGCGATGACCGAAATTATCTTCCACCGACCCTTTTTAATGTTTCCAGTGAATTTACTCACTTTATTTAATTACTTTAATTTTTGTAAGAATTTACTCTTTTTTTCTGTTAATTAATGATGATATTTTGAAAAAGATTGTAATCATACGTTTTCTGCTCCAATTCTTTCCTAAAATGTTATAATGAAGAAACTTTTTATAGCGGACGGACGGTCTGGCTACACGTACGCGCACCTGCGTCTTACAAACCAATAAGCTTATTCTTTTATTTTTGGGGAAATATTATTATAGAACGTTGACCTATTTAATGAATATCATGACCTTGACCTCTGTCTCAAAGCTCTTTGATGACTTACTTTGCTCCACATCAGACTTCTCAAGTGGTTAAAAACTTGTGGACATGTGTTAACAACATGTGGGCACACGTTGTATTACCACTTAAGTTTGATCAAGATGTCCGCAAAGGATAACCCTTTAAGGGCAAAGCAGAAAATTCTACAATTGCAAGCGATTATGCTACCTTGCGTGGGAATCGTCGATTTAGCATCGAACTTTTGTCTTACATAGCGAATCGAACCCCAAAACAGCCAATACAAATTACGGTCAGTAAGGCTATCAAGATAAATAATACCTACACATAAATGGATCATACAAGTTATTGGGAAGTAGGTACCGTAGAGGCTACGCTAGAAGACACTGGTGACGCAACTGTGGCGCCAGCCCTTCCGCTAAATAACGACGGTGATAAATTAAACCCAAATGTCCAGCTCCAGACACCTCGGATAGAGACCTGGCGGCTTTCAACAAATTAATTGTTGGATTGTGTAACACCGACATTAATTTTATTGCTTTGTTCCACACCACACGCTACATTATTCAATTAGAAGGTAGAAAAAAACCGCAGTAATATAAATTCTGTAGGAAGAAGTACCACTTTTACAGAAAATGATGTTGCGGTAACAGATAACGTAAAAGAAATACAATGAAAATAACCACGCCAAAAGCACGTAAAGTTAACCGCTAATTGCGGCAATATGTACCTTAAAGTAATAAATGGCGAATCCACCTGTGCAAATTGGATTATTAAGTCCCGTTGTTGCAATTTCAATGGCAACAAATTGCAATTCAGTATCAATGATTCGATCAATGTTATATATCTCAACTGTTCTACAATTGTAGACCTCTTTCGTATTAACCGACAAAATTCAAACGAAACCTAGCTTTCTTTAGCTACGTTGAATTTCAAATGCAATATTTTGTTAGCGTTACCTAGTTGTGAACGTATTGAGCGGGCAATCAGAAATAACAATGTGCTTGAACTTCTTGGCAGAGCAAAAGATGATTTCTAAGGATAATTTAGTAGCAAAGAGACGCGTTGAAATTATGTATGTACGAACGAATGATGTGTGGAGGGAACACAACCTTGCTTGTAGTCATGTGTAATAGTTTTGTGGCAAAGAATCCGTTAATAGTAATATCATTCTAGCCGTGGCTCGCAGCCAGAGAGTTTATTAGACAGTGAACCTTTCTCCAACATACTCATAGTACTATTTGTTTCGCCTAGCGATAATGAAATTTGACCCTCGTTTTCACGGTTTGCATGCATGGGTATTTAACCTCTTCAAATTTAGTTCTTTGCACTAACCTAAATATTATGTTTCTAAATTATGCTCATGAATGCCTCGTCATAAAGAAAACCTTTGCAA
The DNA here is from genome assembly GCA_905404285.2 of Erannis defoliaria. Classification (NCBI taxonomy): domain Eukaryota; kingdom Metazoa; phylum Arthropoda; class Insecta; order Lepidoptera; family Geometridae; genus Erannis; species Erannis defoliaria. The sequence continues at coordinate 9,478,181 of FR990084.1, forward strand.
AATGGAAATATGAAACGGCTCCTTTTCCGCTCCATAAAGTGTTAAATGGAAAACGGGTTCCTTTTTCATTTAAATCTAAAAGGCAAAACCAACTGGCCCATTTATCACTGTATCTCACAAACCATGTGGAATTTTGCTCTTTCGGGTCGTAAAGGAGAGTGGCAATCAAAGTTCTTTAAAAGGATGTATCCGAGAGCCGCCAAAAATTCTTTCACGTTTGCTTAAGATAGAGATTTATAAGGTTTTCTTTTGTTTTCAGGTACTCAACTATGCTGGATCCATAGTTGCAGTGAGTGAAGTGTGTGTCGGATGATGAATTCAGTGACGTGTGTGGTAATAGGGGATCCTGTATGACGATACGGGGCTCTGTGTAAAGGATGTGTATAGTGGTGTTGTGCCTGGGTCATGGAGAGCGGCATGCGGGCAGGGGGCGCGTGACGTCACCGGCGCGCGCGCACTGAGGCCGGATGCGGCGCGGCAGTGTCTATAGTGTGAGCGAGGGAGTGGAGCGGTGTCTCTGTGCTAGGTCAGTTAACACATTCTCTGAAAACCTCATTATTCTTAGGAATAACGTCTAAAGACTTTTTTTTAAAGTTGTTCTTTAAAGTAATCACCTTAGTTGCATTACAATCCAGCGTAATTAGGCTTATAAGCCCATTTGAATAGAGTTTCAATGCGTTGTGTGCACTCAGTAACGGGGTTCCCGCGACTTTCCCGCACAAGTTAGATGTTGCTCGCCATGAAGATGCCTGTACTATCCCCAACTTAGTAAGTTTTAACAAGTAAGTAAACCACCCGACTTCGTGCCCGTTCTTATAATATCGTTATTAAAGTTGTTAGATACCTATATAATATTCAATGCATTTAACGCTGCAAAAATATTCACATAGTATTTGCGTCACATCTACTCCTGATCATGAAGTTTCAAAACATTTGAAATTGGGTTTTCTATACGAAAAAGGTGTTAGACTTAGTTAGCGTTCAGATAAGCTTGTATCCGAAGGTTTTAATTTCAGGTAATGCAGTTAGCTTCCATTCGCCCCGTATCATCCCCATCCAATTATGAAGACTGGATCTGATACATTTATCTCTGTACGCTATGAGCGTATTAATTTGTCTAATTGACGTAGAGTCCGGGCATTTCTCCCTTAAATTTAAATACTTTTTCTTTTTATTGTTATTTTTGCCGTAAACATAATATAGGTTTCAGTTTGACAATACCTTTAATGTTAAGCAATTGAAGACTTGGTCTAGTATAGATACCTATAGTATGCGATGTACAAATGGAAAACACAAAGCAGTTTTTCTGCAAAACTAAAAAGTGATTTGAACACTAATTTTTCATATTCTTGCATGCATGCAAGATTTGGAAATAAACCATAATAATTAAGGCTACCATAATAAGGTACTTACCTGATAGCTTGACTTACTGATAACTTTATAAGTATTTTAAGTGTAATCACAGGCGCTCGATTTTCATGTTTTGTGTATCCTTCTGTGAACGTGTCCTACGGTATCAAGTTCACTAGCCCGCACACTACCTAGTCCTCAAAACAATGTAGATTTTTATTTGTAAATACAGGGTTAGTTCTAATCAGTTAGCATCCTTTTAAGGGCATATTCTGTACATCAAAACAAATAACTTTTACTATGGGACCATTATTGAAATCGCGAAATCAGCTGTTCAATACATTTTGCCCAAGGTCGACGAACTTTTTGTATGGAACAGCTGTTTTTTTTTCCGCGATTTCTATGTTGGTCTTATTGATGCCCTTAAAAGGTTGCTAACTGATCAGAACTAGCCCTGTATAGTAGGTACAGAATAAACATGTAAGTAGGTATGTTACATTTTATTTTGTTATTCTTTATAGGTTGAGAACCAATTTAAAATAACGAACTCGAAGCATTTTCATCTTCAGGTTTTTTACCTTCATTATATTTTGTGAGATCGACAAGATTATTTCAATGTGCCAAAGTGCGAATAAAAATCTCTTAAATTAGCGTCGTGACTCCCTCAATGAAGGGTTCTGTAGCTTATTTTATTCATAAACAGTGAAATATTTACGTTAATAAATAGAGACCATTAGCACAAAACAGATAGGTATAGAAGTTGACTTCTGATTGATCACATGTATGTACTTGCTCGAGCGCACTTTCTATGTAGATTGACTTCTGTGCCTATCTGTTTTGTTCATTAGTATTAGTTTTTGGTATTAGAAAGGAATAGATAATATTTCATACACCAATTATTTGCACAAAGTGTCAGTTGCTCAATTTGCTTGTTTTCTGAAACTGTTTTTTTTTACTTTTTTATATCAAGTAACTTTAAGGCCAAGATACTCTAATCATTGAATTCTAGTTTGCTGTATTATTTTTAAAACATATTTAAGCATGGCAGCTGCTCTAAATTTGATAAATTATAATTTAACATTTTCCTCACTTAAATGACAGGTACATGATGAAATTGAAATAAGAAGTTTCTTTGCACTATACTCGTCATAAATAGAACCTTAGATAGAAAACTCGCCTTTAAGAACCGCATTATTTTGAATGTCATTCAACACGACGTATTTGATAAATATGTAAATATTTCACATCGTTCTTTTCGTTCGTTACCTCATATTTTTTCTCTTATTTCTTTCGTAGGTATACGTCTTATACGGATACTTATCAAATTTGAACGTCATAATTAATAGTTTCTGAATATATTCTTATGTAGTCTGACACATACCTATACAAACTGACAGACAGACAAGCATGGCGAAATCATAAGGGTTCATAGTTGGCTATGGAACCCTGAAAACGAATTTCGACATTTTCAAGTAATAACCAAAAGCTTTTTGTAAGTAATTGTCTACTTTCTTTAGACTACGGATTTTCAATGTCGAAATGAGACTTTAATATCGCCTGGTTTTAAGGGTCGTAAAAAAACTCCAATTGAATATGAGGCAGAAGACAAAGTTTTTTGGAACAACCATTTACAACAATTTTTATTTTTCGTGTAAAATTTTTGCCGGAAACATTTTACACCTTTTAAATTACACTTAACCTCGAGACCTCGTTAACTCGAGAAACACTTAGAAGGTTGTACAAGTACTACCTAATTTACTATGGGACAAAGGCGGCTTTAGTAAGATTTGGTTGAAACACGGCACGGGGCTATTATTAAAATTAAGAATTTATTAGTAGTGGTTGTAGTGGTAGGACTCTATTGCAGAGTCCTCCTGGGGACACCTTTGTCAGTTATTCAACCGCCAAGTAGTAGCGTACAAGCATTACTGTGTTTCGGTTTGAAGGGCACCAAGGTTACCAGAGTAATTACTGGGCATACAGAGATTTCACATCTAATATCTCAGGGTGACGACCGCAGTGCAGTGCGGCGCAGGATTGTATTCGCAAGTTCTCAATTCTAGCACTGCTACTTAGGGCATACTACTGTTATGGGCAGGCGTGACACTTACCACCAGGCGAAAGTCTCGTTTGCCTCGTGTCACTCAATTGCATAAAAAAAATTAGAGGGTAAATAAACGTTGCAATGTTTTTGACGGCCTCAGCCTCTAGCTCAGTTGAATCAGTTGTTGGTTGAAACCTTGAGATCTGCAGGGCGTGGTGGTGATGGGTTTGATCCCATCTTTATTCTGTGTCTGAATGTTGTAAGTATTATAAAGTATGTATCAGTTATCTGGTTTCCATAGAACAAGGTTTGCTTATTTCGAGGCTAGATGGCGCTGTGTGAAATGAACATGCACCAATATTAAATTTTTTACTAGAGGTCCCCGCGACTTCGCGTACGAAAGAAATTCGGCCTGCTCCCAAAATTCACTACTTTAAATCATCCCGAGCAAATTGTTTTCCCCCTTAGGGGTCGAATTTATAAAAAACATTTCTTATTACACCCCTACGCATCAAGACGAATACACCCTCCAAATTTCAAGTCTATACGACCAGCGGTTTGGGCTGTACGTTGTCTGTCAGTCAATCAGTCAGGTCAGGACAGAGCCTTTTATAGTAATAGATTGATTTTATTTCGTGTTGTGTGTGCAGGTAGCGCGAGCGGGGGCGCGGGTGCGGGTGCGGGTGCAGCCATGGCCGGCTGATGGAGCCGCCGGGCTGGTGGTCGCCCTCGCCGTCGGCCTCGCCGCCGCCGCCGCCCCGCGCCCCGCCACCGCGCTGCCGCTGCCGACTACCCTACTCCAACAGCTACACCTGCCTGCCGCATTACGGTACACTTCACTACCCATACCCAATCACATAAATACTCAATCAGATCAATAATCAACCTATACTATCCATGGAACAGAGTTAATACCAGAAAAATCAGAGCGTCACCATTGGTTAGCGTTAACGAGATATGGAAGAGTTTACATGACGGCGAAATGCCAGTCTACATCTGTCACTTGCACAGTGCGGACGCGTTTCTTGTTCTATTGTTCAATGTTCATGGTTCCTGTTTACCCTTGGAGGATTTAGCTTCTTATACTATTTTTTAATTAATTTTGGTATCTAAAAACAATAATACTTAATGGTATTTTATTATGAAAACTGACGTGGTTTTGACACATTTTGTTTTATTTATACGGGAATACTCACGTTTAATTAAATCGGATACTCTGACTATAGTTTCGTTATTAATATATTATATATACATATATTTTAGTTTTGATATTTATTGCATTGGTAAAACTACTATAAAAAGTAGGAGGAGTGTTACTTCCCTTAAAGTACGCCATGTAAGCACATCATTTTTTAGCAATTGTTTACGCCCCCTGACCTTGAAATACAGTCACCTGTCCCTATTACTACTTGCATACAAAAATGCAAAAGAGAGAATGCTACATTAAATCTGTTCCGTGGATAGATTATAGAGTTGGAGATTTACCATCGGTTGTCCACCTCAACATCAACAGATAAATTGACGTCAGCTGTGAAATAACTGTGATCAAATGCGTAGACTATCGTCAACAAAAAGGATTGTGTTACCTCAGTAATAAATACCTGGAAAATGCCATAAGAGTTTTCTACAAGTCCACACTAATGTGCCCACATCCATCTGGCTGCCAATAAAGTGATCCGTCCCTAGATAGAAGGATAGAGAAAGAGCCAGAAAATGTATTCATACACTGTTAGATAAGTAATCCAAGCTTTACTGCGATAAGTATAATTCCAGCCTTCTTAAATAATCTGTCAAGAACATGTCGTAGAGCTCATGGTATAAGCCCTACCAGGTAGGGTTCAACTCTCAATATTATATGCTACGAGTAGGTAGTATTTTAAGCTCTTTCAGACATCAGGAGTGTCCATCATACATTTCCTTAGTACCAATAAAACAGCTTTTATCATTGTTTCCGCACGCAGTACTCTCAAATAATCGTTATTATCATTTTCAGCCTTACTTAAAAACGCCGCTCAAAAGTCAGTCACTGCTTAAACTTCTCTGTCTTGTTCTTGCATGTTACACTTCACGTCAGAGAGAAGATGGCAGAGCATCTTAAGCAGTGATTAACGGATGAGAAGTTTTGTTAAGTAAGACTATTTATGTATAAGGGCTTACCTTGGTATTAGCATGGTCCTTCGAGCCGGATCTGAACCAGCGACCTATGGTCTATGGTATTAATGATAAAAGCGTGTGTTCACGTTAACTGCTTTATTGGTACTAAGAAAATGCACGGTGGGCCCGTACTAGAAGCTTTTACCGACTTATAAAATCCAAATCGGAAAAAGAGGCAAAATGAAAAAAAAATTTAAAATTGATCGAATCAATGACAATTCGCCGACTCACCGCATTTCACCGACTGCTAAAGACTAGGTTTAAAGTTCTCTAGACAATTTCAGATGACTCAGTATTACGGCCCAATGTGTTTTACAACCGTTATAAATTTGCAACACTCTAGTGGTTGTTGAATAAGAATAAAATTACGAATATTATAAGGTTTTTATTTAAAGATATATTGCCTGACAAATGAGCTTGTTATTTTGAAACAGTTCACGCTCATACATTTTATATTTTTGTTAACAAAGGGGACCCTCTATAACGGCACGACGTCATTAGGATTCCAAAGGTCTATATTCACGTGAAGACATTGACTAATCTCAGGGAATTGTTTCCTTTATAAATATACAGCCCTTTGTCCTCCCTTTCATTCAACGCCGGAAACGTAGCACTTAGCTGCGCAGCATAGATCTCGCCAGCCTGAAAATTTAAAAGCTTCGTCAGCTAGTGAACTATTGGTTATTATTTATCTATTCGATTTTTTTATTCATGAAGTCCCAAATATTGTTTACGCAATCGCGGTCGCACATTAAAAAAATAAATTAAATCACGAATATCTTTATAAAAACCTACTATGAAAAAATATAACAAAGTATATCAGTAAAATATGATTTCCAAGTAACATCACACATCAACAGCCGGAAGACGTCCACTGCTGGACAAAGGCCTCTCCCTTAAAGGGAGGTGTTGCCATAATCCCCACGCTTGGATTGCGCTTGCAATCCAAGCGTGGGGTGACGCGGCTTGGGGATCGCAGAATGGTTACCACCGTTAACTGAGAGGACGCTGCTGCCCGTCCTCCGGTGGTTCTGGATGCAGTTTTAGGACATACCCAGGTCCAAGGTTCCAAGTAACATTTTTGCTAAACTTTCGTAATGTTTAATTACGTATCTTTTGTTTGTCACGATATACATCAATTTTATATCTTCAAAAATATAAAAATGAGCGTAAGATATATCATAAGATATATTAAAAGAATATCACATATATTATAACCTTCTTATGCATAAAACGCAAAAAAGTATTTCAAACCTATTTTTGTTACAAAGTGTTTTATTTTTAACTAAAATATGTTTGAAATAAGTTTTAGCGTTTTATGCATAGGTATGACGGTAAGGCTGTAAGCCTTCTATTACTCTATGGATATAGCGGAGCGCAGCCAATATGTGTAAAGGCTAGATCCGACCTCTAGTAAACGTTTAAGGTTGCCTGAGATTCCCGAGACGGGCCCTTATACTTATATAAATACTTATATAAAAATAAGCAAGCCGCGAAGAGTTAAAAAAAAACATTGATAATGTCGGACTTAGCACTAATAATAATTATTGTGGAACTTATTCGGCCTTTATTTATGTTTATTGCTTCCTGTCAGCAGTCATAACATCCGGAGGAAGAACGTGTATTTAGTTTTAATTGGTCAAGGTTATTATTATTACTTGATAACAAATACAAAACGTTATATATGTAACGGATCCTATTTTTTACGGTGAAAAATTACCCACATCATTTCCTACCTATTTACTCATATTTACCTGAGTTCCGTGGGACGATATCTTGCACTAAGCCGAAAAGAGCTCATTAATCATTTATCATATTTATTACGGAACCATTCTTGTAAGCACGAAAGGTCTATTGTTTCAAAGTGTTGTTGCTGGTGCAGATGGCTGGGGAGACGGCGAAGAGGAGTCGTCGGGCGGAGCGCTGCGCGAGCGCGAGCTGCGCTCCCTGCACCGCACAGTGCCCGCGCTGCGCCGCCGCGAGCTCGACACGCGCGCCATCAAGCACCACTTCTACCCCGAGGGCGGCTGGGGGTACATATACCTATACAGTAGAGTAAGAAGAGTCATGGACATCCAGTGACCTTTTTCAAGAGTGTAAACCGAGATTGCCGCGCCCGCGTCCGCGTTCTGCTTCGCACGAAAAAATCAAAGATGTTTCAAAACCACGTCAGTTTTCATAGTAAATTATATGGTTGGTGTACGTTATCTGTTAGTGCAACCTTAATGGCGAACTAAGTAGGTATATCCTGTACACAAGTACCAAAGAATACATTTGATATTCGTAAAGATACGTACTGCAAGTGTTCAAGTTCCGCGCATGAAACGAAATCAATCAAATATAACTTCTCTTACCAACCATAAAATCTCAGCTGGAAATACCATATCGAACTGTCATAAATTAATTATATTAGCTTTCATCAGTTTTACGACTTTGCAGTCTTTAATAAGAGTCAGATTTTTAAACCCTTATAAGATAGCTTCCTTTCATATTCCCATTTATCGTAATTGACTCGTTAAAAGAGATCCAATAAATATTTTATGTTACGAGAACGTTATAAGTGTAAAAGATAAAGCATAAAGGAGGACAAAAAAACTGTAGTGAAAGCAAGTATCTTCTCGTCGGTAGCTATAAAAACAAGCCTGAGACGCATTTTCTAGAGGTCTAAACAAGTACGAGCGAAGCCACAGAGTTGCGATGTTGCGTCATCGCAACTCTGTGTGTCTGCGTTTCTGTGTTTCTGCGGTGTTGATGCGACGTTCTACAAAGATAAATATCCCACACGTTGCGATGCGTCACCGAAACTTTTCAAACAAAGATTACTAAAGTTCGACAACGCAACGCACCGGCAACACACGTGTGGCTTCACTCTAAAACTTTTAATTTTAGGTTTAGTTTTAAAAACTGTTTGAAATTCAGTCACACTTTTAATTTCTTATCGCCGTTACTTTATTACCAACCATTTATTACTGACCAATGGGACAGATGCAGTAAAACTGACTCCACTGATAAGTTTGACTTGTGAATTTCGAAGATTTTTAATACTATTGTTTATATTTTCCCAATTATGTGTATTTTGACTAATTTTGTCATTTTTATTTCCATTCTGTTTTTTAATATAATATTAATGTTTTTATTGTCTGCATGTATTTTCTATTTAATAATTTTGTAATCTTGAAATCTTAGTAAATTATAAGTTTAATATAATTATTTCGTGAGGTTAATATAATTGGACCTAGATTCGTTTTTATCCTCAATAAATAAATAGATAAATTATATTTTAGTTATATTGTTTAATTTAGGTACAAACTAAAGATGTTGAATATAACGTTTAAATAAACACAGCACTCCAATTAATGTCGCGGTTGACTGGTAAACCTACGCTTTGGGTGTAGAAGCTCTGAAACAACCAAAGCATTAAATTGGATCAGACACTACACTAAATACAGCGACACACTCGCGTGTTCTATATAACATTGTGTAGAATTACCTGTTCCCTCTCTGACGTACATGCGAAGAGACATCACGTCATAACGCACCCGCCATGCTCTCAGATAAATGTTCCGGCAAGGAACGGCCCGAGTGGGTGAATCTCGAATTTCCCTCGCGGTTCAAACGTGATGTGACGTAAAATGGAGACGTATTATATCACCATCACTCGCACCGGCAGCGGTAACTTTATTCCGACTACAGCAAGATAAATACGGGATTCCGAAAGCTTTAGGTACCGTCACGTCAGCGACGGCACTTATAAATCTGATAGCATAATAACGCGGTGATTCCATCGCTTGGCGATAAACGAATTTATATTTTGGATATTGAGTGCGTGCCGCTGACTATTAATGGCACCAAAATTGTGTTTACACACCACCAGTACCAGTAGGCCTGTATATATCTCCGTTGTAAATATTCATATCATTGACAGTATCTGAAATTGTACAATGTGATGTAACATGGATTGCTCAATAACATTTTACTGACGAGTTAAAAAAGGCAATGAAAATGCTGTAAATAAATTTCAATGCCATTACAGTGATGCCAATATCATTATAATCTACTTATTCCTTCGAGGTTTTATACCATCGGAGATGACAAGCCAAGGCGCGCCCCTCTGCCAAAAAGTATATGCGTCAGAAATCATAATTATAATCTTTAACTATTGTGACATTCGTTTTAGTACGCGTCCATACGGACAGTAATTTGTTATATTAGTGTGAAAGTTTATTTGAAAGTGTGCCATGCATATTTACCTCACTCACCAGCCAGAAGACGCTCACTGCTGGACGAAGGCTTCCCCCTTAATAGGGAGGGGCATATTACCTCGCAACCCGCAAAAAGAGGTACAAATGTAGGCAGATTATCGCTGTTGGCATCTCTAATGGTATAAGGTCGAACACATTTTCTGGCGTAAGTATCTTGTGTTCGGTATCGAATATATCCCATCCCTCTCGTGTATTAAAATGCATGAACAAAAGATAGACGATAAAAGGGTAGCTACATAAATAAACAAAGGTGCTAAACCATGAATAACCTGGGGTGAGGGGTTAGTTTACCAGCTTATCTGTATTTCTTCAACCCTTGTCTTATCTCAATTATCCCGGGATTCACCGCTAGTCCACCTAACAGAATAAATCTCCTGCTTTACATAAGCCTCAATTTTCGCTAGGCTTAGTAAGGTCACTAGTGCTCTTTCTCTCGCAGTGGGGTTACTCTCTCGTTTCTACAAGAAGCTTTAAGCTAGAGGATGGTTCGACCCTTCTTTGATTACCAATTTACTTAGGTAGGTACTCGTATTCTGAAAATCCATCACACTCGTGAATCATAAACTTTGGGGGCTTGAGATATTGAATCAATTTATCTCAGGAGCTAGTCTCTCCGGCTTTACAATCAATAATCCTTTGACGCATAATTTATGTTCATAACAAGCTTGTTCATCCGTCTGTTATGTAGGACAATGAGTGGGAGCCTTCGGGAATTTAATTTGCGTAATATGATTATGAACAACTGTTTAATAATTAAGTAGTAATTAAAAGCGCAAATTAAATCTGCTAAAAGGTTTAACACAATGATTTTGAAGTTAACAGGGGGGGGTTAGTCGGTAGAGTCGGTCGAGTCGGTAGAGTCGGTAGAGTCGGTCGAGTCGATCGAGTCGGTAGAGTTTGCTCGGAATGATTTAAAGTGGAGAATTTTGGGAGCGGTCCGTATTTCTTCCGCACGCGGACGAAGTCGCGGACGACCTCTAGTAGTCGTATAAATTTGAAACTTTGTAAGTATATTCCAACCGGCCCGGGCAACCGGTGGATGCAAATGGCAGGTTGTTGTACAGTGTGGCGGTCTAAGGGGAGGCTGTGATGATAGTAACGATGATGAACAGGAAAATAGATTGAAAATGATATTGCAGGTGGATCGTGTGTGGTGCTGCCTTCCTCGCTCACCTGCTCTCGACTGGGCTGCAGCTAGCCTACGGAGCTCTCCACGTGTACGCTCTCCGACACCTCGGCCCACAAGCTGACCACGCCGGTATGTACAAATAAATAGTAACACTTTAAAAAAAGTATTACGATTTTGAAATCAGAACTAAATGTGTGTACCAAATATCAGGTCAATCTATCAACAGGAAGGGGGTACAATTTGGATTACTAAAATTGAACAAAAAAATTACTACAATAAGAAACAGGACATTCCAAATAAAACCGTTTAAAAACAAGTTACTAGTAACCCTGTTAATGTACAAGGTGCTCAGTGGTCTCAGTGCGGACAATCCCACTCACTAAATAAAATAAAATTATTTCTTATAATCTCGCTCTTCTTACATTATGCTTATTCAGCGCTCGGTATTCCGGGTGAACCTGGCCAAAGATTATTATTTGTACTAAATGAGGGTGACGGTCTCGTATCTCCCCTGATGTCCCCCCTGGGGGAGAGTATAATATTTTGAGTACTCCTGTACCCTTCTGTCAAGCATTACTTTGAATGAACCCATAAAAATAATTAAAATGTCAAGAAAAACGTACCTTCTTACTACCTAAATAATCACTTTGTCGCGTTATGATCAGCATTTCAGCCATAAGCCATCCAGACAGCCACCTATATGAGGTGACCCGTAATCTGACAAGTTTTCCTAGCGCGTACCTGCCACTCGTCATACATTTATACGTAGATTTGGTAGATCACGCGACACGCTACTTGGTGGGTATCAGGCCTTAGGCCGCGATCTGTGAGCTTTACGCAGGTTACTAGTTTTCCATACATATTTAAATTTAACTTTTCTTTTACACCGAACTATAGAAAACATTATAGACGTAGATATACTTATAATTACAATATTCAGTGCAAGCGAATTGTTACTCAATTTGTACATGAAAGTATTGAAAGTGAGATTGTAACGATATTCCACTGTAGCGCTTAGCTCGTTGACGTCACGGGGCCCCCGCCGGCTGAGCCCGCGTCTCAGCGGTATAACTACGTCTAGACGCACCGACAACACACTATGTTCACATTGCACAAATTAAAGTACAGTGATCCTGCTCACAAATGGCCTCTTACAGTACATTTGGTGTGAACGCGTCATTGGTGCACGGTAAAGCTCATTATACAGGGTTATAGGTAACTTGCGCATAACCTCTGAAACACGTCCTCGGTACATGAAGAAAAACAACTTTTGTTTTGGGACTTTTGAAAATACTCTAAAAAAACTGTTGTTTTTTAAAAAAGTTAATTGATCCCTTACAAAAAGTATGGAGCAGCCGTTTTTTTTGAGAACTAACAAAAGTCCCAGACAAAAGTTTTCAGTCTTGATGAACCAAAGTCGCCCTTAAGAGGTTTTGCGTTAATTACAAATGACCCTGAATACCTTTCCTTTTGCTTTGCATATCAACACATAAACACAGTATAGATTAAAAGGAAAAAAATTAAACTGTTCCGAAATATCTTTCGGCGACATTAGCATCAATAGACTTGTCACAAAAACACAACACGCCTGAATCACCATACACTTAAATATTTTCGAATAAATGGCGATACAAGCGAATAAAATCCGACCACAAAATATAAACATGCTTTAAATGCAATTTATGTATCATAACATATTGGTAACGTCGTGCTAAATGAAAGTGCACATAACTTACGTAATCCAGAATACACTTATCCGAATAATTTATGTGGATTACCTAGCAGCGCCCTGCGACTTCACTCGCTTTCCTATAAGGACCGTATTAATAGACATTATATGACGGTAACTGTCATATGCATAAAACGCTAAAACGTATTTCAAACCTATTTTAGTTAAAAACTATTTTGTCAAATTACTTTCGAATTACGATTTGCGTTTGAAAAAAGTAGACAAAACACTTTTTTTTTACTAAAATAGGTTTAAAATATTTTTTTGTGCTTATGCATAAGACGGTAATAATACTGCATTCATCAATAAATCAAATAATTTCCTGCACAAAACAAAGGTACATAGAGTGGACAAACATAAACAGAGGCATGGTTGGACTATTCGCTAATTTGATGTCTATAGCTTGTCCAGGTTCAATTAAGTTATGAGCTGGGCTTCTTCTTTTAATATGTTGTGTTTAATAGTCTGAATTTCTTTTGTTTTTGCGTGTGTTATGTTTTTCTCACAAATAAAGTCTTTTCTATTTCTAAAGCTACCTACAAACCTTGTGCTTCAAAAATCCATGCTCGCTTAACGACAATTTTCATCGGAAATAAAGATAACAAGCAGAAAACTTTTTGTTTTATTTATACGAGAATACTCACGTTTAATGAAATCGGATACACCGACTATAGTTACGATCACATCCGGTGACCTTTTTGAAAGAGTGAAAATAGATCCCGACGCGCGTGCGACTGCGTCCTGCTTTGCACACACTTTGTGCTTTGCTTTTATTTTTTGATTTAATTAGAGGTGAGTATTCCCCTTGGAGGATTTAGCTCCTCGTATCCCCGTAATAAATAAAACATAAATTTGTCAAAACCATGTCAGTTTTCATAATAAAAAGCAGAAAACTCTTACTGGGTTTTCTTCGTTTCGGCATTTAACAAGTTAATTAAAATATACTTAAGTAGTTTTTTATACAGAGAAAATATACTTAAAAAATATACGTACAGTCAAAAGCGCAGCTATAGCTTTCACATATGTAATCTATGTGTTAATTGTATGTGTTATTCTTATCAAATTCCATTCAAATTCGTTCAGTAGGTACCTACAGTTAAAAGTGGGTAAAGTAAAAACACAAACTTGAAATATTTTTGTCAACAATGTCTTGTGAAACACATGGAAAATTTCAGATAAAGTAAAAACGAAAATAAATGGCAGTAGCTTTTATTCGTCGTTTTTGAATTATATGATTGAGGAAGAAAATAATTTTAAATCTGTAGCAGGAAGGCACCGCGGGAGTGGAAAGTAATCTATCAACGGAGGCTCCGCTACGGAAATGCGTGAATAAACAACGAAGGAAAAGAACCGAAGCCATAAATAAAGGTGCAGACAGACCTGAGCATTAACTCGAGTAGAACATAGAGCATTCGTATTTCAAAGATTTTGTCAAACAATAAATAGAGCCAAAACTTTGTCTATTATTAAACCCTCAAATACTCGTTAAAAGATATTTTCTGAATTAAGTCTTCAGACTAGTAAAGTTGCAGGGTTATAGTTGATGCGACCTCAGGGGCGAGTTTGCTGCAACTACACTCATGAGCTCTGTGTATAATTCACGGCAAGTCATTACTGATGCGCTAGAAAACTCGTAAGAACACTACTGTTGACTGTCCTATCGCAGAACTTTTTACTACGTGTAAGCATTTAGCCGAATTCAGCATTCGGGTTCATTACATGTTGATTGTATGCGATACAATCAACTTCACTTCTTCTTTTTTCATACATGTTCCACTATGATTCTTCCTTTGATTCGACGAAATATTTGCACGTTTGACTACATAATTAATAAAAACTAAAACTGCAAATGCTCGAATGTTCTGCTCGATTAAATGCTCAGGTTGATCTACACCCTAACTCTATATTATACAAGCTGATAAAAGCGACCTCACCTCGGCAACTTCTAATTGCTATCTTTCTTTGAACCCCAATTTGTTAAACAATTTCATCTGCGACGACTTTCTACGAGGCGTGGACAAATTAATCATATTTTTTCTTAATATTTCTGTTTGACGATGTAATTTATGTTAACAAGCCTCCGGTGCGCGTTTGACAACTAGAATTTGAATTGGTTATTTAATAAATGAAGTTTCCCAGTCACCGGTATTTGCGGACAGGCCTGATTTATTGAATTAATTTTCCAAGATTCACGTTTCGGGCTGAATATTAAGAGGCAGAAGTAATTTCGGTTATGAGCACGGTCTTTATGGCGGTCGCGGTGACATAAGTCTGTCACCGCGACCGCCTAGCTTTTGAACTGGAATTTAGACTTTAACGAGTTTAGCTAAATCAGCAAATCGAGTCGCGCCCTGAATATGAACAAGCTCTCGACTAATTGGCGTCGATTTAGTTCGATACAGGTTCCAGTAACGGATAATTAGTAAAATTGTACCTACCTGCGTTTTGCTGTTGCACATTTATTTTGTTTCGATATTATTCCCACTATTCCAACTAATTCAGTTGTCCAGTTCAGTTCACTGAACTAGCAAAAATGATTTCAAATTTTTTTCAGTTGACGGAACTAATGAGATTTTTTTTTCTCGTTTGTTCGGTTCAGATATCGGAGAAAAAAATAATTTTACCAATTTATAATTATGGTCTGTTTCTGTTCTAGTTCTATATATTTTTAATGTTATTTTTATTTTTTATATATTCCACAGAAGAAAAGCATACAATGTAAATTCGATAAGAAATTACTTAGTTTGTTGACATCAATAAATTGAGTACGTTACATACATTAAGTATAACGCTTACTTTCATTCATGAAAACTCGACTTTCATCTTTACACAATCCTCCCACGTCAGAGGAAAATCTCACAGCCGGCGCTGAAACTGTTACGAAAATCCAAGCAAAAGCGTTGTTAATAAATTTACGTGTAGTAACAAGCGCGTATATATTATGAGTTTCGTAATAAACTCGTGCAATAATTGTGTTAAGTGAATCCGTCGGGCGTCGCGTCGCCTCTATTCCCTGAATTGCCGGTGTCTCGTAACTCTCACATTCAGCTTAGCAGTTTAGTGCCTTGTTATCAACAAATGGCTCGTGTTAGCCGCCCTTAACATAACCTGACTAATTTAAACTGTATCGTAATTAAACGTTACGTTTTGAATATTAAATGAAAATGTGTCTTTCAAGCCAGTTTCTAAAATCGCATAATATGACAGGATAGCTAGAATTATAATCAGTGGAGAGCAAATTTGACGACGAAATCTATTAAAAGTAGATTACACAGGCAAAAAAATATCAGTTTTTTTTTTAATTTCCTCTGATTTGAAATTAAAATTAAGGACCAAAACGCCTTCTTCTATACCTACTTGTATAATCCAATCACACAAAAACAAACGTTTGTGAAGTGAACTATTTTATTCGATCCTTAGGTAAAACAAACTGCTAAAATAATACCCTTTGTGAACAAAGATGCAATAGCCTCGGAATAATCAATAATATTTCAAAATATATAATGCACTCCCAAATAACATAAAAAATGATTCTAATGAAAAAAAAACTTTAGTAAACTTAAAAAAATACTTATAAATAAATGTTACTACAGTATAGATGAGTTTTTAGAGGATAACAAATATGTTTCAATTTCGCGACACTAATCTTCGTCCTGTGCTAAACCATGTGTAATTAAGACACTAACATAAATGTTGTATATTATACGTACATTATAAAAATGTGTAATATTAATGCGACGCCCTTACAGGGTATGTACTTAGTATAGTCCTACTTTTGTTTTTACATTATGTAGATTCTAATGCTTTGTACATGTGCATTTAAATAAATAAATAAATAAATACTTATTCAGTCTTAATTTTGTCTTTTACTTTCTTTCAAATTTGTGTGGAAAACTTGGTGGATTAAGACAAAAGTCGGATTATTCCGAGGCTAGTCCATGTATATTAGTTATAATTATATATCCAATCTTGTCCAATTGCAGGGCAAAGGCCTCTCTTCCCACTTTCCATATTTATCTACTAGGTGCTTTGGTGGGCTAATCCTCGTTATGAGCATGGAGCTCTTCTTTCCACGTTTATTAAGATGTAAATTTACTATGTACTTATTGTTATCAGTTTGGGCGGGAGCGATATGCGTGGGAGTGTCCCGCGCGGCGGGCGCGCTGGTCGCCGGCCGGCGGCGCTCGCCACGGCTCGTGGCACTTGTCGGCGGTCTGCTGCTACCTCTCGCCTGTCTCTTCACATCATTCGCAACTCAGCTTCACCAGACGTTGCTTAGTTACGGTAATATACAAAACTGAAATCGTAATATACAAAAAAATATTATACAAATAGCTTGTGGTGATAATAAATAGTTTTAAGTATAGTTCAAGTCTCGAGAGGCGAGCGCGCTCTATGCCGCTCGGCAGCGCTTACCGCGTTCTTATAGACCATTTATCTTTTTAGTGTTTCTTTTTCAGTGGCCAGCCTCTTTGTACTTATCGTTCATACACACTTCTCCGTTTCACCAGACGTTCCTAGTTACGCATATATAATAGCTTAACCAGTTAGCTTTGCTTAAAGTTATAATAGTTTTATGTCTAGTTCAAGTCTCAAACGGCGAGCGCTCAAACAGAAGAAATATATCTCTATGTCGCGTCACAGCACTTGCCGTCTTTCTTAGAGGCCTATTTTAAATTTAGTCTTTCTTTTTCATTGGCCTGCCTCTTCGCACTTATCGTTCACACACTACTCAGCTTCACAAGATGTTTCTAGTAGTTTCTGTATTATAGACTGTACCGTTGCGTTGCGTAAACAAAACCTGCTTTATGATCATCAGACATCAATGAGATAAACATCTACTTAATTGCGTTAACACTTTTAATTTTTCAACATTCAAATACTAAATATAGATTTCAATAAGACATTTGTGTAGTATCTAACAAAGATACGAACAAAGACCTTTCGATCGAAGCATAGTTTAACAGATTTCATTCTAGACCGCTTCATTACTCAATAATAGCTACAAATTCAGGCAAGGTATAGTCAAATGAAAAACTATGCTTAATAAAACATATTATTATCATTTTTAGTGTAGAAAATACTGTTGGTCCCAAATAAATACAAATTAGCAAAGTAATTTCCATAATCAATCAATCATCAATCAATCAATCTAATATAATAAAAGGCTCTGTCCTGACTGACTGACTGACTGACAGACAACGCACAGCCCAAACCGCTGGTCGTACAGACTTGAAATTTGGAGCGTATATTCGTCTCGATGCGGAGGGGTGTACTAAGAAAGGATTTTTCGAAGTTCGACCCCAAAGGGGGCAAGTTTGTATGAAAGTCCTTTGTTTTTGAACTTTTAATCACGAAAATTTGGATAGTTCATTTAAAATACAAAATACTGTTTTCAAATTTTGTTGACAGGGATGATTTAAGGGGGCGAAAGGGGGTGGAATTTTGTATGGAAAGTTCTTTGTTTTTGAAGTTATAGTGATGAAAATTGATATTTGGGTAGTTCATTCAAAGGGGGGAAGTTGGGGGGGGGGGAAGTTGGTAGAGTCGGTAGAGTCGGTCGAGTCGGTAGAGTCGGTAGAGTCGGTAGAGTCGGTAGAGTCGGTCGAGTCGGTAGAGTCGGTAGAGTCGGTAGAGTTGGTAGAGTTTGCTCGGAATGATTTAAAGTGGAGAATTTTGGGAGCGGTCCGTATTTCTTCCGCACGCGGACGAAGTCGCGGGGGATCTCTAGTCAAAACTGAATGACTGACAGAGAACGCACAGTCCAAACCGCTGGTCGTACAGACTTGAAATTTGGAGGGCGTATTCGTCTCGATGCGTAGGGGTGTACTAAGAAAGGATTTTTCGAAATTGGGGAAATTGGGGGGAAAAGGGGCAAAGATCGCAAACCGAATGACCATTGACTAGTCATAATAGGTGCCGTCAATGAGACTAACGACGTAATCGCTAATTACTATATTATTGTACAACACAGGAAACACCGTCTCCTCCCTTCATATAAATAGAGTAAAAATAACAGGAAAACGAGAATTTCTCAATTAGCTGTATTTCTATATTAGAAACTTAGGTACACAGTTTTCTTTGTATATGACAATAGTTGTAGCGTAAACGGTGGACCCTTACGAAATTAAATTGCTTGCCTTTTTCTGCAAGCAATTTTCTATTTGTAGGTAAGTATACATTTTGGTACTGAGTAATTATTTTAGCGTAAGCTTTAGCGTAGTTTTAGCGCTTGTAGCGCAGTTTGAGTAGATGGTTCTAAACTTTGAGGATCTAGCTCTCTCTCGTTCTAAACGATCACCGAAGCTCAGCAATTGACGATCCAGTCAGCTATTGGATGGGTTGACCGTGAGTGGCATTTACATCTGAGTGCTATCGTATCGGATTATACGTAAAATGTTTGCTACCGGTTGTTTGTTCTATATCTGTATAATAACAAACGTCAAGCCATGTCAAAGGCATTCAGGCAGTTCGGGGAACTCTGACACTAGTGCCTATATGAACTGACTTATTTTTATTGTAGAAAATACTGTTTGACGCAAATTAATATACATATACCTACTCGTAGATTAATACCTACAATGAACAGTGAACCTCTTATAGCGGGACCGAATAGGTTCAGCTGCCGACACTGCGTGACCGCGAACCTTATTGCGAGGCGATAAAATTTACAGTCGCGCAGGGTCGGCAGCTGAGCGTATTCGGTCCCGGAATAAGCGATCATGGTAGGGCCCCGAAAAAAAAAATAGAAATATTAGTCTAAGGACGGGGTATATTTCAGGCGTGGTTCTCGGGATAGGCTGCGGTCTAGTCCGAGAGGCGGCCGGGCTGGTGCTGGGAGCGTACTTCCGACGTCGGAGGCAGTTCGTCGAGCTGGTGGCACACGCCGGCGGAGGCGTCGGCATCGCACTCTTCAGCGTAGCCTACAAGGAAGCCGTGGGGTAAGGGAGAGATAACATTCTAGCAAAATCCTTGAATTAATTGGTTCTGGTCTTGTAATTTATTCTTGTGGTCATACATCTATTGAAATTTATTCTTGTCATTAAGTATGTGGAGCGAGATAGCGGACTGCAGGATTTCCCGCCACGGGTGTTCATAGAGCGGACTGCTACACAAAGTTTACTGATTGTCCTGTTACAGTTATTGTATAATTATAGATTACCATACTAGTAGTAAGTGAAATATTTCAGACCTGTTTTTTTATTTTTTGTGAAGCGTGTGAAATAAATAAATATTTAAAAATCTGTAGTATGTCCAGCAGTTTATTTAAATCTTTATTTTCGCGCAGCGAAAATGTCCCACTATTTTCAGCATTATAGAGTATTAGTCAGTAGGCTATGCTTTATATTTTAAAACATTAAAATAAAAAATAAATGATTTTGTTGTGTATTTTTTTTTATATCTGTGTATTTATGAAATAAGTAAGAAAATTCATACTTGGTAAAAATGTCCTAATAGATACGAAATATTTTTTCTCTCCTGGCAACACTACGGTTAATCACGTCAAAGGAAGACATCAATGCCTCAAAGTATGAATTCATCATATATTATAAATTTCGCAAATATTATAATTAGGGAATCGTTGTACTACAAATAACACAAAAGCACGTCTTACATACATATTTAAGTACCTGTTTATCATAAATGTATTCAGTTGAGCCTAATTATATTTACTCGCTTGAGAAATAGGTCTCTTCTCAGAAAAAGGACGTATGAAAGCTATAATAATTCATATCACAGGGTCGTGGATTTCTGGGGCTTTTGATGTCGCGGTATATTATTTGGAACATTCGCTGTGTGTTGTCTGGAGAAAATTAAATGAACTTCTCTTTTTAAAAAAAACATATTGCTTATTTTCGCACTGCATCTACGACATTCAGTATCCTGTGTTAAAATATATAATTGTTTTTAATGTAAGTACTATCAGTGCTACCCTGTTTTTTTCGGTATCTCAATAAACAGTATATTTTTCTTGGTGACAACTAGCCTTTACCTAGTTATAAGGTACCTTACCAAATTTCATTTTTATATTCGTTTAGCCTTTATAGACTTGAGGGAAAATAAATCATTATGATACTCATAAAGCACACAACAAGAACAACAACACAACAAGCACGCCGCACACTGATTTACAATAATATTAGGATATCACTTTATGTACCATGATAATGATAGCAAAAGGATAATTTCTACATAGTTACCATAACGTCGAGGGTTTATTAATTCGTGATTGAGAACAATCGCGTTATCGTTATTCATATAGTCTTTTTTTTCGCAGTACTTAACGGAATAGTCATAGGTGCCTACCTCATCAATCAATCAATCATTCAAGTATTTTTTTATACAATCATGTGACGAGACGTGCAAGACGTTCGCCTGGTGGTAAGCGTCAGGCCTGCCACTAACAGTAGCAGTACCAGAATTGAGAACTTGCGAACACAATCCTGCGCCGCACTGCACTGCGCTCGTCACCCTGAGATATTAGATGTTATCTCTTCATACCCAGTAATTTCTCTGGTAACATTGCCCTTCCAACCGAAACACAGTAATGCTTGCACACTACTGCTTTTTTTTATACATGAGCCTTTATTAACTACAACAAACTACAAAGACTACTTAGCCTACTACACAACAAAAAACAAAAGGATTGTATCCTGACCGATGAAAGTCTAGAGACAATCCAAATGCTCAGTGGGTTTCAGTGGCTCAGTTTTCAGGCAGCGTACCCAGCATACAGGCGGCATTGCCACGCTGGATGGCAATGCTTATGCGTTGGGCCAAATAAACGCCAGCATTACCACTACTGCTTGGTGATTGAATAACTGGCAAAGGTGTGGTACTTCCCCAGGTGAACTCTGCAATAGAGCCCTACCACTACAATATATGGTTCCTATAAACACATAATTATTTAATAGATTTTGGAAAACGCAGCAAAGCATTTGAATTGTCCTTTATTATAATTGTAATTTGCAGTACTAGCCTAGTAATATCCAAAATACCCAAAAAGCGATAATTTGTTGCTACCACAGACCGCAAACCACATTACCTGTCGTAATACTGTATTAATAAGACTAATAATAGCTAATTACTGAATTGCTGAACAACAAACGAAAGCTACCTTTCTAATTACCTTAACAATAGAGCAAAAATTACAGGAAAATGTCAATTTCTTCGTTAGCTGTTCTTTATTTATCAACCTATAATAGGTACACCGTTTTCTTTGGGCAATAGTTGTCGCGTAAACGGTGGACCCTTACAAATTAAATTGCTTGCCTTTTTCTGAGAGCAACATTCTATTTGTTCACATTTTGGTAATTTGCACTTATTTTAGCGTTCGTTTTCGGTAGTTTGATGTAAATGGAAAGTAGGTAAGTATTTTGTTATTCTGATAGAAACTTGACACGACTTTAATGCGCGTAGCAATATGCGCATTTGAAAGAGCTTTCCAAGAGAGCGCGGCGCGCGGTAATTAAAGTTTGTTTTATGTTCTTTAGGAAACTCGGGTGGCGCTTAGGCCTTCAGGCGATCACAGGCATCCTAGTTCTTGCGTTCTTCCTAAGCGCAGTTTACCGAAGCGCCTCACTCTACCACCCACAACGCCGTGCTATACTTCATCTTAAAAACCAACGGCGTAAAGTAAGTACTCAAACCTAACCTTCATAACTTTGCCTTTTGAAGCAGGTGGAAACCGATTTGTTATCCTTATTTGTACTGTTTGCCCTTGGCAGGTAAAGGAAAAGAAAGGCCTAAAGCGATCCGCCCCACTCATCGATCTGAGTTCGCTCCAATCTCGACCCGCAAAAGTTTTGTTGTTGGCCGCCGGAATAGCAGCTTTTGGACTTTACACTCCAGTGTTTTTTCTGGTAAGTCTAATTGGTAAAGTTTGGAATAGTTTACAGTTTTATTTATCTTTTATTAAGATATTGACCTTTGCTAGTTTGGTACAAACATTCGAATAAATTACAAAGATTAGTGAGCAAAACAAGTGTAGTAGAAAAATCTAAATAAGAAATATGAGGAATGGGGAATGGCCTCTTTAGGAAGTGGACGAATTAGAATTTGAAGGATGACCATTTAGAAATAGGACTTTGTAGGAGTGGACGAATTAGGAAGTGGTTAACTTTGGAAATGGGCAAGTTAGGAAGTGGCCCAAGTCGACCGCTACGCTTGGGTACTCTCGACGCCATGTCCTCGCATTGAAAGTTGGAATTTTGAAGTAACGTGATTTGACTTAGAAATATCATGTTTTTACGTCACGTCACGTCATCAGCCATAAAACGTCCCCTGCTGGACAAAGGCCCCACCTTAATAGAGGGGTGTTGCCGTAATCCCCACGCTTGGCAGGCGGCTTGGGGATCGCAGAATGCTCATCACCGTTAACCAAGAGTACGCTGCTGCCCGTCCTCCGGTGGTTCTGGTTGCAGTTTAAGGACATACCCAGGTCCAATATTTTATTTATTATGTAATTATTATCACAGATAATATAATAATAAACTAGTAATTATTATTGTAAGCATAGCGGGTTTTTTTACCTTAATACTAGCAGCAGCGTCATTTTGGTTAACGGTGGTGAACATTCTGCGATCACCAAGCCGCCTGAGGTGTGGGGATTATGGCATAACCCCCCCCCCCCCTATATTAAGGGGAAGGCTTTCTTCTAAGAGTGGACGTTTTCTGGCTGTTGATGATGATATTGATGACCGGATTTATGCTTACCGCCATATAAGACATAAACAATATGTGTAACTTCATAATATGTTTTTAAAGCTTAAACAGGATGAAAAATTATGACCTCCGGCAGGACTCGAACCTGCATACGAGCAGTCGCTATGGGTTTCCGTCCCAACCGCTTTGCCAATTAAGCTACAGAAGTCTCTGCCTTAGATGCCAAATTTCCGAACCTGTTATAAGCTACCAACTAAAGCGTTGGTGGCGCCATCTGTAAATTTTTGTAACACAAATATTTACCCAAGCCGAAACCGTTGCAGGTTCCAAGGCCTGACGAGAGAAAACACAACACAAACAAAAAAACATAGAAACATAGAAATACCATAAGTGTGGAATCACTTCATACAAAAACATTCAAAACTTCATAATATTATGTACTTATATTCTATTTATTTTTCTGCTGGACACTCTAACCCCTATTTAGTTAAACTTTTTAATACCAATACGTTATGTCTCAACACGTCCGAAACGGTTTGATTCCACATTTATTGTTCGATCTGCTAAACAGTGGAATGCGTTGCCCGATCGGGTGTTAAAGCCCTTCTGATTCTGATACGGAGCCCTCGAAGAGGTAAAGTTGCCGACATCTCGCTCTTAGTTGATCTGCTCGATCAAAACTTTGTACAAGTGGTCAACAATGAACAAGAAGCACAACACGTGTACTTACGTGGGTACGAAAAGACTTACACTAACATTTTTGTCACGTAGGCTTTGCAAGGGTTTGAGGAGGGTCTGGAGGAGAGTGCGATAGTGCTGCTGCAGACGTTCCTCGGATTCGCGGCCGTGCTCGGGTGCGCCGGCTTCGGGCTCGTGCTGGTGCGGCCCTCCGCGCAGTGCCTCGTCTCCAAGCAGTACCTCTGCCAGGTCGCCATGCTCGGGATCGGTATGCACTTACGGTCTTATGCATATAATTCTAAAACAATGAATAAAGTTTTTTATGTCTTCTTTTTTCAAACTCAATTCGGAAGAATCACCTTATAACCTAAAGTATGTTTAATAACTGTTTTAGGGCCGCTTGCATAACGTATGGCCTTTAATTTCATTTAACTAAACACGTTTAGCTGCCTAAACACATTTTGCCTAAATGCATTTAGCGATGCCTTGCGTAAGACGCTTTCCGATGCTATTTAACTAATTGTTTTTAGCGCGTCCCATAAAATGTCCACATGCGGTCCGTTCGACGCATTGAATATTTTTTTCCGTCAAACCATCGTCAAGCACAGTCAAGCACCCACATTTTTGATTTGTTTACGTAGAACAGAATACATTTTAATTGTAAACTTCAAATAATGCCATGTGTGTCACTGTTGACACTTGTGACTGCTTTGTTGTTTTTTTGTTTTCGTTAAGTTACCGTGAAACCTTTGTTCCAGGAACTCAATGCTTTGTTCACTGGTATAGCAGTAAATTATTATAGTAATATTGAATAAAAAGTTCATGGAATTTTATTTAAATATGAGTAGGTATATAATATAATTATATAGTACCTACCTAAATACATGACGTCTATTTTTAGTAGCAAAATCACCTGTGGTATGAAATATGAAATTTATCTTCAAAAAAGTCGTCAAATAATCTTGACCTCGGAAATAGTTGCCTTGGTACAATGGTCTGGCTAAAAACATCTCTCACATCTCTTCATCTGAGAAATCCCACATATCCATTGTAGAATTTGTAGATGGTTTATACCTATAGGTAATATTTTTTTAAACAAAACATTGCAACTACACCGATACAGAACATCACAAATGATGTTTCTTTATTATTTACACGAAAATACAAAATAACCAAGAACAGCTGACCATTCAATATGGCGCTAAACACATTTAAATTTCGCTAAACGGTCATTCCGGAGTGTTTAATTTTGACAGTTCGCTAAACATATTTAAGGGTTTATTTTTTGTTGTGCAAGATGCTAAACGTGATTAGTCACCTAAATGCATTTCAGTGGTCGGCTAAACGCATTTAAGGACTGTTACGCAAGCGGCCCTTAGTGTTTTACTATAAATACGAGGCTGCGCCGAACGCACTCTCATAAAAATTGCACCTAAACGTAGATACCTACAACAATGTCATATTCAGTGCAAACTAATTTGTACTTGGACTTGGGTATGTCTTAGAACTGCATCCAGAACCTCCGGGGGACCGGCAGCAGCGTCCTCTCAGTTAATGGTGGTGAGCATTCTGTAATCCCCAAGCCGCCTGCCAAGCGTAGGGATTATGGCAACCCCTCCCTATTAAGGGGGAGGCCTTCGTACTGCAGTGGATGCATTTTGGTTGATGATGATGAATTTGTGCTATATTATATTTGTTTAAGCCTGTGTCGATTTTCCACTGAAGCACTGGGCTCGTTGACGTCACGCTCCCAGCTGCGCGTGCTTCAGCACTACAGTGGAATATCGACACTTTTCTATACAAATTAACATCAGTGCAGATGTGACATAATTGTAACTATAGGTACATTGTGGTTCAATTATGTTTAGATGCGTTTTGTATGGGAGTAGATAAATAAATAAATAAATATCGGTAAGTAGACGTTTCACACAGCGCCATCTAGCCCCATACCTACTAGACAAAGCTTGTATCAAATCTGCAAATCTATTGTAATATTGTGTATTCTGTGGTACTTACTTAGGTAAGTCTTAATGAGTTCATTACAGTCCTCATTCTGAACAAGTTGAAAGCTAATAGCAGTTACATTTGTTTGGTTTATTTTCACGGGATTATTCACGATTAATTAAGTCAGATACTCTGATTATAATTTCGATCATATCCCGTTATATTTTACAAGGGATTTAAACAGAGACAGACGCGTGCCCGGCCAGTTTCTGCTTCGCTGTGTCACCATTTAATTAAACTTTAATAATCCCGTAAACAAAGAATGTGACGAAACCACGTAAGTTTTCATTGTTACTTTGTTTTAAATTCCATTTTCTGGCTTTTAGTTCTGATTTCAACTCGGAGAATAATCATCAGCACGCATCATTTACCATCTTACATACTTAATTCGAGTTTATTTTCTACCATTCCATAAATTCATGACTTGAACTTGAAATTGAATCTGTTTTCAATTTTCCAGGTATCTCGATGCTAGCTCTGAGTAGTGTGGAGGGGTACCACGGATACGTGTTGTTTGCGTGGATGTACGGCCTCTGCCTCGGAGGATACCTCTACTCCATCAAAATGCTGACAATGGAGCGCGTCAGGGGCCGACACTTCACTAAAGTCTGGGGTAAGCACCCTTAGTACTCCCCTAAAGCTATTTTATTTTCTATTTTCGTAATGATAAAAGGCATTTCTCGGGGTCGCTGCCTTTGCGAGCATTTTTCTGTGTGCGCGTTTTTCCCTCTATCCCATTCTATTTGGACATTGATTGCCTTCGAATTTGGCACTGGTATCTATCGCTCGTATAAGTACGTTATGTTCGATGTTTAGGTTCGAAATAACGCTGACTTCAATCAATCGGCTCAAACAGAACGAAAATAGTGCCTTTACAGATTCTGTTTATTGCTTGCTCCGGATATGGAATTAATATTAGAGTAAAGCTACGAATGTACTACGTAATAATGTGGGTACACAGTCGTCGTCGAATATCTTACATGTGCCCACTTCTCTACAAACTCATATCGCATTCAGAATATTTTTCAGGCAAAATGCTTACACGGTGCTTTAATGTGTAGGATTCGTGCAAGGCGCGGAAGCCATCCCGGTGATAGTGGGTGTGCCGTTCACGGGGTACATGAACGCGCAAGCGGCGCGCGCCGGCTTCTACTTCTCGACGGCGGCGACTCTCGCAGGCGCGGTGCTGCTGTTCTTCGTGGGGTTCTCTAAGAGAGACGACCCGCCGCCGGTCCCGCCCGTGCCCGCGCTCGTGCCCGACCCGTGTCCGTGTGTGACGCCGCCACGCTGCGAGCCGCCGCCCACGTGGTGCGCCTGCAGCGCGGGCGGCGCCACTGCCTACTGCGCCTGGCCCGCCATGGGAGGGCCCTACGCCACTCGTCTCCCCAAATCTCTATCCTACGCGGCTCCGCTCAATCGCACGTGTTGCTCGGCGGCGCACTACCCGGAGTGCTGCCGGCGGCCGGTGCCGCTGCGTCCCTCTCGGAGCGTGCCCGAAGGCCTCGCCACTCGCGGCACCTGGGGACACTCCTCGTGCCGGTCTACCTGCCGCCGCCGCGAGCACCACCTCATAGAACAGATTACCACATCTGTATGACAACGGATCTACGACATGAACTTTTTTCACCTATTTTTAAATTACGCGTTACCTCCAATGACTGTGAACTTACATTAAGCGCATACAGTGTAAATATTTGTTTTCTTATAGTGATAGTTTAGTGGACGAAGCAATAAATGGTGATTCGATAGATTTATGCTCGCGTAAGTTTCGGCCCGATATGGCGAAGTGTTCGATATTATTATGTGTTATTTTAAGGCAAACCAGGAAATACTCGGTGATATTGAATATGAGTAATTATCGCTCATCAAATAATTGTGTAGGTACCTATTTATTAGGTACTATCTACTATGAAAATTTCTGTTTTCATAAAAAGTCTAATCTTGAAAATACTTGTCGAATAAAAGAACAGTATAATTAACGAAAATATGTAAAAAGGAAATTAAACCAAAAAAAATAAAAACAGGATCAGTCAGAAAAGTTACAGCCTCCATAAAATACTTAGACGATTTAGCTCGGTTGGGTACTTAATTATTGATAAAATACCACTAATCACAAATTATTGTATTTTTTTTAGAAAAATAGTGCGCACAGGCATATATATGTCGCGCGTGTCTAGGGATGTACCCTAACATTGTTTTAATAGAATGTTCTATTTCCAAAGACATATTTGTTTAGCAAGTTGCTACCTAGAACAAAATATGCTAACTCCTTTTGTTAGCGTACTTACCTACCCTTTCTGACTGTACACCTAGAATAAATAGTTTTTCTAATTCTTAAACTACTTGTGGGACCTTGTTGTAGTTGAAATTTAAAAGTAAATTAATTCGTTAACTAATGTAGAGCCATAATTTTCATTAGGCATAAAATTTTATATCTTTATCAAGATTTTCATGTCTTCTACCTTAGGGCCGAAACGTGTGAGCACGATACGACGTCGTATCGAAGTCGTGTCATGATGTGGTGCCGGGTACATCTACGATATTTTGTTTGTATACATTCACGACACGATGTTGTGTCGTGGCACGATGCACGGCACGTTGTGTTGTGAAGACGGACGAGGCAATCTGCGCCGGTGGCGCAATTAATTTCCATCAATGATAGACAGCAGCAAGCAGCAAGCTGCGGGCAGCGTCCTCTCAGTTAACGGTGATGAGCTTTCTGCTATCCCCAACCCGCCTGCCAAGCGTGACGAAATGGCAACCCCCCAATATGAAGGGGAAGACTTCGTCAGTACCAGCGGTGGACTTTTTCTGATGAATCACAGAAATGGATTAACCCCATATTTTCTATGTTTCTGTCTTCTTTAGACGCGTCGTTCCACGATTCGACGTCCTATCGTGAATTTTAGTGATGCACGTCGTTGATTTCCACGAAACGACTCCGCATCGTGACACGAAATCGCAACGTGCCACGATCTGACATCATATCGTGCTAATGTGTTTTGGCCCTTATACATTACATACGTGTCTTTCTGAAAATAGAAAATTCTAAGGAATAATATATATTTATTATGGTATTTTCTTTTGTCAGAACGACTAGTTCTGTAAATTAGTGTACATAATACAAAACTTAGAGCAATATACAACAAGATTATTAATTTATAGGTAATCGCCTAAATACTCAGTTGTATGAAAACATGTCAATTTTAACAGCTAAATAGAATATTTAAATTATTAAAATTATCCACTACTGAAAATACTAACGGGGTTATTTTAAAACCATAGAATGTATCAATTTCTTCAGAGATGATTTTTATTATGTAGCTAGACAATGCGCGAGGAAATAATTCACCAATTCGATCATTTTTTTTCCTATAGTCTCGCGATCCTATTGGAGGATTTTTTCTTGGCCAACTGCTTAGCTACTTCGCACATCTCGTGTGCAAAGTGGAATCAAACGAGGTAGCGCACCTTTTATAGAGGTTTCAATTCTTGGTTACATTCATTGAATGTACATTCAGTCACTTAATTTCACAAAAAATTACTTCCTAATTTTATTTATTTACAAATTGCTTAGACTGAGTCTTTATTTTTTTAGCTAATTACCTAATAAATTATTTTAAACTGAAAGTAGGTACTTTGTAGCTTTTAAATAGTCCCGTTTTATGATATGATAGTTTCATTATTATTATTATATTGTTTATGAGATTGTTAATAGATTTATTATTTAAAATATGTGACGATATTTTAAAGCTTGTTTTTAATACCAAAGTGTGATTTACTGTTTTGGTAATATAATAAATACAAAACTGATTTTAAGAAAGCTTTTTAATTTCAAGTTGAACATTGTTACAACGTTTTGAAAAGCCTTGGCAGCCATGGCCTCGTAAATGTGATGAAAGACGTCGTATGGAACGTGTGTGCATTTGGTAATTACACTTTCGGCTCCCTAATCGCGTAATATCGCATAATACCGCCTTGAGTGTAATGACCAACATAGCACACTTGTATCATAATGTACTATTATATTAGTTACTTCTTCTTCTTCGTCGTGTCGATGGTTTTATACTAAATTATATAAATTAAACTTTACCAGACCAGTACACTGCAACAGCTACCCCAAGAGGAGAGGCCTCCTCCTCTATATTAGTAAATAATCACCATCTGCATCACTTCAACACTACACATTATACTATTATAATGTGTAGATGCAGATACACCTCCCTGAAAGTAATCTTGGTGGCGCCCATGTTGGCAGCTTAGTAAGAAGGCCGCTTGACGTGAAATCGTGAGGTCGCTAGTTCAAATCCTGGCCTCGTACCAGTGAGCTACAGTAGTAAAATTATGATTAGGTAATTCAAAAATATAAAAAGCACTCTATGGGTGTATCGTGCAAGGACATTGAAGAATTTAAGATTCTGAATCCAGGTTAAAAGCTCAAACTTATTAAAAACTTTAGTCCACGGTTTTATGTTCATCCTGAACAAAAGTGAGCTACGAAAATATTCGCAGAATTTAATACAGTATTTTCAGTGAATATCCCACTCTTGCGTATCGTAATTTCATTCCATGCGTCACTGATAGGTCGGCTCAGGTATGTGTGTAATTTTATGGAGCGGTCACAGATGCTTAACATTTTAATAGCTTAATATAAAAGCTCAATTCATTTAAAATAACCTTCTGTTATTACCATTCATTTTATGGCTTACATACGAAATTAACGTGTTCTAGAGTAAAGACAGTGTGGTGTATTCAGACGGTTTTAGTTGACAGTTCTAAACTAATTAAATTATTGCTGTCACTTTTTTACTAGGCATGTTAGTAGCTAAGGACAGCAATACTTTAGTTAGTTTAGAACTGTCAACTAAACCCGTCAGAATCGATCACAATGAATTGGCAAACTTAGAGTAGGACGCACTGAGACTTAATGGAGTGATGATACACGTAAGACAACTGGAAGCGAAAAGGTGAAGATCCGGCGAGTGACGTGGCTTAGAAGTTACCTCTCTTTAGCAGTGGACTATATTATAAGATAGCTGATTATGATATTGATGGTTCATAAATGCCATTATCTAAGCAGCCATGAAGAAAATAGCCTGTTTCCAATTCATAAAAACTTGAAGACTACGGTAAGACTTGCATCTCTCAACTTTAGCACTCGCCACTAGCCTTTGGCTTTTACCCCAATTACTGGTTTCAAAGAACAAAGTTCTTGAAGGTACTAATAGCGCTTCGACATTTTCGATTGGTTCTTGGAAGTACTTTTAAAATGTCAGAGAGCAGTATTAAAAGCCATGCACTTGAACCACTTCCTTGTGATCCATTTGTCGTTTGATAGGGTATTCGAATTACTTGAGTGGAACTAATTAGGTGGCTATAAGTATGCAAAGTGTTAACAAAATAGAATTACGAACAATCAAGTTTCTTTGATCAAAGTTTGTGATTGTATTTGCTATTGCTATAGAGTTTCTAGACGCTAATCTATTGGTCAAATAGCTCAATGTTGAACCGCGAAGAGTCAATGTTGTTTCGAAGTTATGGTTTGTTCATTTGACAAAGATATCTAGGCACACAATAGCTGTCAGTAGGTAATGTTTTCATTTGATCAATAAACGCTGTGTCAAAGCTCCCTCGAACTCATTATAATTCTATAGATATATTAAAGAGATTTAATATTATAAATACGAAATCTCTTTCTATTTGTACGACTGATGACTTGATAAAATTCGGTAAGGAAACAGCCTGTTTATACTGAAGAACCATCCATTTGAATACTGAATAGACAGTTTTTATTTCGAAAAATCCTAAATAAAACTGGTAAAGCCTTTGTAAACAGGTTGAAAATTGGGTGGTGTCCGTTGTCACATCTAACCTTGGACACTTAATGTAGTAGCAGTTCATATAAAATGTTCAAAAACGAGTCAGCAGCTCAGTGCGGCGTTTTGTATCTGTGGCGCGTGTCCCGTGTGCGGCTAGGCTTAAAGAAAGAAGTATCCGTGGACAGATCGCATTGTTAGATTGATCTGTTGACAAGCCTGACGTCAACGAGTCAAGCGGTACAGTGGGGTATGGATTTATACAAATAGAGTACAAATTAACTTGCACTGAATACTTATGATTATAGTTATAAGTATATTGTGGTTCCTTTTCTTATTCTCCTTTACTATTTTTTTTTTGTGCTGCTGTCCATGGTCTGAATTTTCACGTTTATGTGAACGAGGGACTTTAGTACGTTTGTATAGAAGACTAGAGGTCCCCCGCGACTTCGTCCGCGTGCGGAAGAAATTCGGCCCGCTCCCAAAATTCACCACTTTAAATCATCCCGAGCAAACTCTACCAACTTCCAAAACTTCCCCTTTGAATGAACTACCCAGATATCAATTTTTCATCACTATAACTTTAAAAACAAAGAACTTTCCATACAACATTCAACCCCCTTCCCCCCCCCCCCTAAATCGTCCCGTCAAAAAAATTTTTAAAACAGTATTTTTTATTTTAAATGCACTATCCATATCCAAATTTTCGTGACTAAAAGTCCAAAAACAAAGGACTTTCATACAAACTTCCCCCCCCCTTTTCCCCCCCCTTGGGGGTCGAATTTCGAAAAATCCTTTCTTAGTACACCCCTCCGCATCGAAATGAATACACCCTCCAAATTTCAAGTCTGTACGACCAGCTGTTTGGGCTGTGCGTTGTCTGTCAGTCAGTCAGTCAGGACAGAGCCTTTTATTATATTAGAAGAAGATAGATACGTAACCGATTTAATAAACCGTAAATACTTTCAATCAATCTGTTCGCGTAGATAAATATATAGTTAACTCTTACATTACATGAATGCATTATATTACTATATGGGCGACGTATTTATTATTAAATTACGTATTCGTATTCATATTGCGGCGAGAGCATCATAGCGGTAATTAAGAGTAACGCTACCATCCCGCTGGGTGTCAGAGAGACGGAGACGGGTCACGTGAGCTGAATACATTAGTGTATTTGCTGGACTGTGGATTATGATAACACCAGAGCTGGCCAGATAATGTACTGCATTCGCGCATAATCGTGGCCAACATTATACTGGCCAAAATAAGATTTAAATATTAATTAGATAAGTGCCACAGCCACAGTTGTATTTGACCTACCATTTAAGACTGACTAACATTCCTTTTAAAGAAGTTTTCTGAGGAGGGCTTACTAAATATGAAGCTGCTATTTAGGGTTTTTGAACCGGCATGTTACCGCAGAGGTATATTGTATATCCACGAAGTATATGTTAGCAAGGCGTATAATATAGATTTCTGATTCCTTTGTTCGTCAGTGACGATAGCTTACGATATCATACGACTGCATGCGACACATTTTTTTATACGGTCGTGTTACGAGACGAGCAAGACTTTCATCTGATGGTTAGCGTCACGCCTGCCACTAACAGTAGCAGAGCGACAATTGTGAACTTGCGAACACAATCGTACGCTGCACTGCACTGCGCTTGTTACCCTGAGATATCAGATGTCAAGTCTCTTCATATCCAGTAATTTCTCTGGTAACATTGCCTTTGAAACCGAAACACATTAATGCTTGCACAATACTGCTTGGTGGTTGGTAAAGGTGTGGTAATTCCCCAGGCGGACTCTGCAGATAAAATTGGCGCTAAATGGGAAAGATGAAAAAGAGAGGAGTGGACTGAATAAGCTGTGATGATGATGATAAATACGAAGTATATATCATAGAAGTATATAGATACTTTGATGAGTAGGGGTTACCCAGCAACAGTTGTTAACAATGGGGCGTATACCTACTTAGGTGAGATAAAGGACCTTGCCGTCATCCTCATTACAAGATCACATCATATGATGATTGATGACTATCCTGTATTGGTGGTAATTGCTAAGAAAAAAGTCTCTTATCTATTTGATGTAAACTGGAATTTAGAAGATGTGAACCGCTTTACAAAATGAGTTTTACAAGTTACATGAATTGTAAGAACTACGCTGTTTCTCTATATTTAAATCCAGATATCACTACCGCTGCTAACTGATGTTGATCTAGCGTCAGCTATAGATGTGCTCGTATGATTCATAGCTTGTGCATACACGCTATGAATAATTGAATATTCAAGACTGTTTTAGTTTCGATAATGAAACATCATGGATACAAATAAAGATAAATCTAATAAGGCCCTCTGAAAACCACTGCGTTTGCCTAAAAATGAATTGCAAAAGTAACTTGTTTAGTAACATTTTGTTTACTTGAAAAGATAATAAAACGTGATATTTTATACCCAAATCATTATTTCGTTTCCTTTGAGTCTGTATCAAATTGTGAGCTCCTCGATTGTAACGAGCTAAAGTTTACGGCTCCATTAAGCTGCGCTGTTCACAAACAATTCAATTTTATACGATGATCCCGGTATGATAGGTTTACTGATATCGCTGGAGCTCTCATCCACTTCGCCAAATAAACTGACAGACGCAGACGCTGCAAACAGTTTATCTTCCTCTCCCAATACTTTTATGACATTTTAAATTGTACAGCTATTTCGCTGCTTCTTGTTAATTGCTTAGCTAATACTAAAAAGAATATCTGTACTTAACGATTGACTGCTGGCAGCCAACTCACAGCCTAAACTGCTGGTCATGCAGACTTGAAATTTGGAGGGTGTATTTGTCTTGATGCGTAGGGGGTACTAAGAAATATTTTTTTGAAGTTCAATCCCTAAAGGGGCAAAAATGGGTGAAAACTTTTGTATGAAAGTACTTTGTTTTTGAACTTTTAGTTATGAAAATTTGTATTTGGGTAGTTAAAGTTTAATATTTTTTTCGTCAGTGATGATTTAAGGGGGTGAAACGAGGTATGAAATTTTGTATGGATAGTTATTTGTTTTTGAAGTAATAACGATGAAAATGATTTGTATTTGTATTTTTATAGTTCATTTAAAATAAATAAATGCTGATTTCAATATTTTTTGACAGGGGTGATATATAGTGGTGAATATGCGGAGGAATATAATTTGTAACTAACCCCGCGATATGGAAAGTACGAGTATTTGGGAGCGGGGTGATTTTTTCTGTACGCGGACGAAGTCGCGGGCGACCTCTAGTAATAGTACAATAACTATTATTATAATAGTATATTATGTATTTATAGCCAATTCGCGAGGCCTATGTTGACAGATCTACTAAAAACGATGTCTTTTTCACTACAGTCTTTCATTAGGATAAGGATTGCACAATAATGTTGGTAAGAAATAGATTTGTCAACTTTCATATTTTTGTTGACTAAAAGATCGCCACTTTTAGAGTTTTTTTTTTCTTTTTTTTTTCTTTGTGATTCTGATATCAAAATTGGCCCACGTTCATTTATCCAAACGTTAACCAACCTATCATTGTACCAGCCAAGCCAAGGTTATTTCACGTTCACGAGTAATTTGTGCAGACCCTAATAATTTGAAGCAAATGCCATGGAAACAAGAGAACGTACGTGCTCGCATTGTTTTCGGAAAATATCAACGTGTGAATATTTCTCGCTTGTACTTCGTTAGCATTGACATGACGGTAAAAATTCAATTTACATGAAGCCTTATTGCCGAAGTAAATGTGTAACCAGCATTGAAACAGTATTCATTCATGCATACCCACCACAGGGAGTTTACGTCATACCTCAGCATCCAATTCACAATGCTTATGAAACCACAAATAAGCCCACCGGCAGTTGATCCGAATAAGTCACTAGAGCCTCTTTGGTAATAGTAACTTACGAAGTTCGTCGAAGTTTATAACAAACTTCCGGAAATCCGAGCGATAAAGACCTACTTACATTCATCTTGATTAAACCGGTCAAAGCGAGCACAGTAAACCTTATCCTTTTGCTTTCGTTTACCGGACTAATTCATCAAGTCTCAGAACTTTTAACATTCGTGGCACGAAGCATCGAATACCGCGAACGGGGGTAGATAACTAAGTTAATAAATAGCAAAGTTGTTAACTCTGTTATAGCACCTTCTCAATCTTCTCATAATCTAATTAAGTACATTCGCACATTTGTGGACAGTTACCATGCCTTGAATAAGTGTATTATGCTTCCCTCTGTGTAATTACTGCAAGTATCACAGAATGCATACTTTGTGAACAACGTACGAGTAATTCGTACTGGGTCGTAATTAAAGCGCTTTTCAATTAAGGGAGAATGCCGGAATTGAGTATTTATTTGCACTAATTTGTACGCAACAGTTTTCTGTGACAGGATGACTATTAATGACATTCATTACATTACCCTTCAGCCACAAAACGTCCACTGCTGGACGAAGGCCTCCCCCTTAATAGGGAGGTGTTGCCATAATCCCCTCACTTGGCAGGCGGCTTGGGGATCGCAGAATGTTCACCACCGTTAACGGAGAGGACGCTGTTGCCCATCCTACGGTGGTTCTGGTTGCAGTTTCAGGACATACCCAGGTCCATTACATTACAGTTCCATATACATTCATTACATTAACAACCGCTAATTCCTAACATAAAATTTAATAGATTTTCTATACCTCACATAAATTTATTAAATAGTCTATATTAAAAGGCAAAAATTAAAAGTTAGCAATAATTCATGCTCTATTCTAGAGGGAGCTTAACTTTGCACTATACCATAGTTTCGGGTGTAACTCCGTAGAGGATATAAGTAAGCACTGCGCAGCTTTTTATGTAAGGAAAGATTTAATATCATAGTTACCGCACTGCTTGATTTATGCTACGGTACCACGTTGTCCCCATGTGTGCGTTCCTGTGATATATCACGTTCAGCTGAGCTATTTTAAGCAACGCGCATTTTCACTCCTAGCTCACGTTTAAAGATAATTTTTATGTAGATTTTTTTGAGTTTGTTCGGCACCAAAATATTATCAAAACTTGTGTTCTCGTATTGAAATAAGGTCGAAAAATATTTTACGTGGCGGGAATATTTTGAATAGTCCATTTTTATTTATTCTAAGAAAATTTGCATGCAAGGCACGGGCTTCTTCCGTACACGATAGAATTCTCAGTCTCTGTCGCCCGGCGCGGCGGGCGGCCCGATATCCGGCGAGCATCCGGTGTAGAACCCGCCTTATCTAATATCACCTACACACATAGGAAATTACGGGTTCGGTGCATTCATGTTAGAAAAATGTACCAATAGATCTACTCTATAATCATATTATCATACTCATATTATAATTGGAATAAACTGAAAGAAACGTACCAGTAAAAGGTTATTTTTAACTAACCAATAAGCTCTTGTGCTGAAGTGGCAATGTGCAGGAAGAACTGATACTCATTGCTCGAAGAACTGATAACCGAAGGGGAAGAAAGGTTCTTGAGAACTGGAAAACGCAGCGTCCCACTAGGTGGACCGACGAATAGTGTGAAAAGTGTGAAAGTCGCAGGCAACCGCAGTGGATGCAAATATGGCAGGTTGTCGTTCTACGGGAGGCCTTCGTTCAGCAGTGGACGCCTCCGGGCTGATGGTGCGAAACCTCTTTTTTATATATTTTCTGTCAGTAAAAAAGTGATATTAAAAGATAATGCTGTTGTAACAGATTCTTGCTCTGTGACTTTTAAGCGATAAAAAAATACTCTTTTTTTAATCGATTAAGTTTACCAACGTGTTCTCGACACCCCAGGCACACCCAGGTACCAACACCACAAGAAACAGGGATTCTTATTTAAAGTACTACATATTTATGTTTTTCATTTTATAATACAAACGGAATTAAGAAAATTAGGAATTAGAGGGAAATAGGACAAGTAGAAATAGTGACAAAATAGATTTATTAACGTATTTGGTACACCTATCAATATATTTAGTCGTAGGAGTAACCTATGACGTCCGACGCCGATTGCTGAAAATAATTTAGATAATTTACAATGTCTAGACGGTAATGGCTCTAAAATTGGGCTAAATGGTTAGGAGACAACAATTTTGCAGAATGTAGGTAAATACGCAAAAGATCCCTTGATCTTAAAATACTTCGAAATAATTTAACGCACTCGATGGTTCGCTTGGAGGAGTTAGCTCTTTGTCTATGATGCAATTTGTATTATATAGTTCTGATAATCTTATCACTATATAATACAAAAATATATAATACGCCTTAGAGACGTTTATTATTTAAAGGCAATGCTGTGATTTGAGATTACGTATATTAAAAAACTGTATTTCTAATTTTCAAGAATAAGCTTGGGTCTTAATGGACAAATTAAAATCTAGAATAGACATGATAAGTTGATATTTATCGTTAAAACATTTTTAATTTGTTAAAGAAATTTAAATAAAATAAAATAATTTCTCGTCGTCGTCAGCCATAAGACGTTCACTGCTGGACGAAGGACTCCGAACTCCGAATAGAGGGGTGTTGCCATAATCCCCACGCTTGGCAGGCGGATCGCAGAATGCTCATCACCGTTAGCCAAGAGGACGCTGCTGCCCGTCCTCCGGTGGGTCTGGTTGCAGTTTAAGGACATACCCAGCACCAATAATAATCAATAAGTTCAAATAAATAAATTTGACCTATTGGTCAAATAATTCCTAAACCTACTTACATTTTTATGTAAAGCTACTTTTCGATTGCACCCTCAGTACTGTTATTAGTTATGGTATTTGTTGGAATATGGAATCTTAACGGTAGGTTGTACTTTGATGGTGGCAAGGGCATATGTCATGCCTGCGAAAATGTATCCATATTAATATAAAAACTCTTCTGAGCTATGTGTATTTACATAGATATTAATATAAAGTAAGTAACAACTGAAGATATTTTGTTACGTAGTACGTTAAGACAGGGACCCAATTTAGGTATGTTCGGCCGGTGCTCCGTCCGGGTGGACAATGCAAGGCAGAAGTCAGTCGCCGCCCGCACGCTAGCCTCGTCGCACGTAACTAAGCATACGTGATAGAAAGAGAGCGGTATATCAAGGTGAATATTAGCGAGCGGTATCCAGCGCTGTGCGAGTTGAATTGCTACTTTATTGCCTAGTAGATAAAGTCCGTATATATTTCAATTCCTTTGCGGATTTAACATTCTGTACGTAGTACTATTATTTATTTTGTGGTTAAGACCCGGAAAAACACTACTTTATTTCTATCTTTGAAAAAAATCTCTTAAAACTTGTTTAATTAATCTGATATGATAAGGTAGCTTATGCGGCGTCGGTTTTTAACAGTTTTTATGAACATGGCCCGCGCTGCTCGTAAACTCGTCCTTTGTGCGTTATCGCTAAAAATATTTTATTGCTCCTCCGCGGCATTAGCGTAAAATTTACGATAAAAACCGACGTAAAACACAAGCCATCTATAGGCTACGACTGCACCATAAAAATACCCTTGATAAAATTAACAGAAACAAATTTTTTATAAGTGTACTTTACTCTAACTTCGCAGATTCTTTTCAATTTACGCTAAGGTGTGCATCAGTCCCAGTGACGTAAAAGTTTTTATTATTCCCATAATGTAGCGCCATTTTGTCGCAAATTTAACAGTCTAATGTAATTATACGCTGGTTTGTTTCAAACAATACCGCTTCTGCGAAAAAATAATAATATAAGATTTCTATTTACGAAATAGAAGTAGAGATGTAAAAGTAAACATAAATCACTTAAATTGACATCAATAGGTAGATACTTACCATTCAAATTGGACTTTATTCGATATTATTTTTATTTTCCTACTCAACAAAATGCATGTATATACTTATTTGTAAACCAACCCGTATTTATATGAAAGCCAATGCTTGTAAGTGATAAGATATTGACAGAAAAACAGACTTATATGAATTTATGAGAGGGAGAGTCGAGATTGTTCCAATAACATAAACGATTCCGGAGATCAAAGAGCAGATAGGTGCCAGGGGAAAAAGTGGATCGCTCAATAATCGAACATTGCTCTTTTTTCACGAGTTGAACGAGCCAGGTGGATAAGCCGCAATCCCCGAACGATGCCTGTAATCTGCCCTTTAGCATATCTCGCCTTTGTATTGACGCCTTTACAGCTGTTAAATTACTGCAGAATACTTACGTCTGCGTATCGATATTGATAAATATCTCTAAATATCTAGAACTAGTGCCAGAGTTAATATGCCGCCCGAAGGCCTTTGACATGGTTTCACGGTTGTTATTAAAGCAATATAGACAGGTAGAAACAACCCCACAATTTACATGTCATTCGACAGACGGTAGCACTCAGATATAACTGGCACTCACGGCCACCCATCCGATGACTGCCGGATCGTGGTTTACGGTCGGTGTTCTTTCAGAACCACCACGTAAAGCCACGCCACGACCGCTACACCATATTGATAATAATTATATAGCTATACAAAATGTAACAAAAAGGTGTGATAATACGGTAGGGTATGTATATAATATAGAACTCCAATACCTATATACATTAGGAACAACTATTACTTTATAGGGTATACATTTATATATAGTTATATACCTACATACCCTTCAGTATTACCTATCACACCTTTTTGTTACACTTTGTAAATTGTATATACGTTTGATAGATTTTAGAGTCATATTTAAATTTCTACACATAGCAGTATAATGGTTTCGATCATTGCAAGCGTTATCTAATTATGTATGTAAGGGAGACGCCTATGTCCACCAGTGGAGTAAAGTTGGCTGATGACGACATTAGGTACTTATATGTAATTATTCGGTTTTTATGTCAATCGATATTAATCGGTAGATAATAGGTTACTTCGGGATAATTTTTCATTAAAAAAAAGACTTTTCTTTGGTAGGTTTAATTACGTTGAAAAAATCTCCAGACAAACCCAAGAGAAGATAGATACGTCTTACGTTAAAAAAGGTATTGATTTTATAATTCAATAGTGATTGGTTGAGGTCGTAGTTATAATAATACTATACTTACCTACTAGTAGTTGAGAGATAGAAAGACGCTGCCACCGACTTTACATTTTTATTTTGCATAACCACAACTTCTCTGAAAACTCCATTCTATGAGTTAAATGTTCACGCTTGACTCACTTTGTTAATTAAATGTCTAGTCGGAACAATTTAATCCGCAGTTACAGCGAAGAAGTATTTGACTGATTCGAGCAAAAACGAAGGTTTTCTTTAAAAAAGTTTTAGATTTAATAATAGTTAAGGCACTCGTACCATCATATAACTGTAGAATGAGGATGCATGTTGCAGCTGAAATAAAGAGTTCGTATTAACCCGATTTTCATGGTGATGCATTGATAACTAATATCTTAATAATATGAAATAAAAAAATGTTTGTCAAAAAGAAAATTTTGAATAAAATTGTGCTTAGCAAGTAAGTAGAGAGGCACATACTAAGTAGTAGCATAATAAAATGTTTTAAGGAAAACAAATGTTACACTTGCTGGAATTTTGAAATAAAGAGAGGACTACCGTTTTTATGATAACTATACTAAGTAGTTGGCGCCAGTGGCGAGTAAGGTCATAATCATAAAGTATAGCTGATTATATTATCAGATAATCACGTATAATATTATGTTTGTAAATAGTAAACACACGGGGCAATATCACATCTAACCTCTGAATAGGGTAGATGACTGATGTTTATATCGTTGAAACCAATAGCTTTGATGAAGAATTTAAGTAAATATAGTATGTTTATTGAAAAAATAATTTCAATCGGTTATTAAGGTTCTGATATATAAGGCTAGCCGTTATGTGATACGACGAATTCTACGATTCGGCTGCGACACATATACATCCCCGTTACGAACATATTTACCTACTACTACCCACGTTGTTGAAACAAATCACGTAGTTCTATTGATAACCAAGTTTAACTTACGTGATAAGAATTTTCCAAACTACGCTAGCAGGGCAGTCTGCCGCGAGGCAATACGCCACGGTATAGCTTAAATATTCAGTTCCAGTATAACTTAAACCATTGCAGCGAAGAAGCCTTCCAACCAATGACTTGAACATAAACTGCATTTGATAAAAGTAAAAAATACTAAAGGGTACTAAAGAAATTGAGTGGCTTCTGAAATCTTGTACGTACGTAATCTCTTTTGTCCTTTCACCGGCAGACCTTACATTCTGTGCAAAGATCTCTAAAACCTGCAGGGCTAAGTAAGAGTTCCTTACAATAGCATTATACTTTTCCTCGACTCCGGATGAGCCCGATATTTTGTACCGTTGTATTTACAAAATTGTGTCGCTATTCTTATTTTCTCTCATCGCTCATTGTCTTCACGGTCTACTTTGTTAATATTGGTTTCTTTTCCAATATTCCTCGCAAACACTAATTTAAAAAAGATTGAAACTGGATCGGTCCCTATCGTTCCTTTTAAGATAATTGTTTACGTGATTTCTTTCCGCCCGACCCGAGCCAAGAACTGAGTGATCCCGAGATAGGATTCATTCGAAGGAAATCGAAGGCTCTTTAGATTGATGTGATAAAAAATCGTTTATTATTCTAATGCAACGACTCTTCCCTTCCTGTTGCTTGTTTTTGTTTTGCAAAGAACTCCTTTCCACTCTGCTATAATGTAAATCGAGGCTGCAAAAAACATACAATATGTTTTCGTCAAAGATCCATTTCTTTGATAAAAACAAAAAATATGTTGTTGCTCTACCATCTCGTTTGCTTTTCTTTTGTTCGAACCTAATCTTGCATTGGACGGAGATAACGCGTCTACTAAAGGCTGGTGAAATAAAACATTGGCCTAGAGTTTTTTCGGGGATAATTATATTGCTAACCCGACTGTAGTATACGGTAGAGCACGCTTCGGCTTACCTAGAAGAAACAGATTTACTGGAGTCTAAAGACACCTATCGGATCGGTCAGGGATACCCCTGACAGTTTTCACACCAAAAATTTTCTATTCTCCTTTCTCTCTTGCTACAACGGTCTATTTTTCAGATTAGTAAACCAACCGAATACAAACTCAAATTAAAAATTCAAGGACACTTGGTCGGTCCCCGCCCGTATAGACAGTGGTAGGGCTGCGAATTTTGACATGACCTTGGTCGGCAAGCGTGCCAACCAGTATCTGAGTGAACATCAACCAAGTGCCTTGGTTGGTAAGCCCGACCAACAGACTATGTGGAACAGGCTTCATTGGCAAACACTCAAATCACTAAATATAACAAAAAAATAGCACAATTCACACATTTAAAAAAGTTCAAAATTGCTATTAGCTCACCTTAACTCTCTTAAATACCTGTACTCAAAAGTATATGGTAATTATGAACATTCTATATAATTCAGTGATAGGTAGGTACACCAATGCTGGCGTAGAGTGTTAGTCAGTTAAGAAGAAAAAAATAAATAATGGACGTTACACGTAACACACTATGATAATGATAATTGTTATTATATGATAATGTTTCATATCGTATGCTATAATATCAGTCTATCACATCAAAAGTAATTACAAGCCAAGCTCATCCCGCGATCCACAATTTAAATAACCTTTTACAAAAAAGAACCGCGAGATGCAGCTAGTTATCTAAACCTAGCTATCTTCAACGTTGAAATTCGCGGTCGATTATGTAGATTGAGTGGTCGTCGGGCGATTACATGTGAGTGGAGTGGAGAAGCGTCAGCGCTGACGGCGCGTGGGGCACCCTCGACTCTCGAAGGCCGACGGCGGCGCCTCTCGACGGCTCTCCTCGGCCCTTCA
The DNA here is from genome assembly GCA_905404285.2 of Erannis defoliaria. Classification (NCBI taxonomy): domain Eukaryota; kingdom Metazoa; phylum Arthropoda; class Insecta; order Lepidoptera; family Geometridae; genus Erannis; species Erannis defoliaria. The sequence goes on from FR990084.1 coordinate 9,521,855, forward strand.
CATCGAGAATCAAATAACATCTGGGCTACTAGGCCTTTTAACGAGGTTACACAGTGACAGCTATCGATAGTTGTATATTTTACACCACTGCCCAAAAAAGGAATGTAATGTTTTCTAGGGTCATGAATGTATGATAGTTTTTTTGTTCCACCATAACTTCTAAATGCCTGAACAGGTTTAGATATATGGGGTATTGTTAGAATCCTTACATCATCCCGAATGTTTTTTTTTAAATCAATAAGTGCTGTACTGCGCGATTTTCAAATGAGAAATAAAACTTCAAATCTGTTACATTTTACTTTTTTAAATAATAGTACTTATAACTTATACAAAACCGACGAAAAATACTAAGACTAAAATTATTTTCTCATAAGTCACTCTCGTACCTAATATTAAATCCCAAAAAACTTAATCTTACACCACGGCTAAAAATATGTTAGCATCTCAGGAATGATTCAAGAGATAAAACAAAGTTAAAAAGTGAATTAAATCATCCTCTCAAGACAATATTTTCCCGTTAGGTCACAATGGATCATTGTCGAAACTCGCCTTAATTAATGTCGGGTCGGATTCTTATAAACTGGCACTAGTTCATTCCAAGCAATGAATTATTATGAATCTCAATGACTCCAAGCATCTGCTTGAAATTGCTTTGATGTCTCCTGCCCGTTGTTAAATCACATTACGTTACGAAAGACAAAATTATGTATTTATGATGAAATCAACATTCTTGTTTCATAATAAGTATCTACATCTACATGTTATATTTATGCTACTGTATAATGTAGGGTGTCTTTTAAATGCTTTTCTTCTTCCACCTTCTTTTTAGAAAATTCTTCTCATATATTCTTGTTTAGGTACATATTAATAGCGCTCGTGGCGTAGCTTGTCTAAGTGATTCTAAACGATCACCGATGTTCAGCAACGGACGGTCCGGTCAGTCTTCGGATGGGTGACCGTGAGTGGCATTTATTTCTGAGCGCTACCGTGGATCGGATGACACGTTAAATTGTTGTATAACAACAACCGTCAGCCATGTCAGAGGCTTTCGGGCGGCACATTAACTCTGACACTAGGGCTGGCCACTCAGCCTATACGAACTTACTTTTGGTACATATTTCGCGGGAGTGAAGTTGTTGCTATTAATAATCCGTTATTAGTACTCCATACGAGCTACAATTCAGTTTGCGATTGAATCTCTGGTTCTACAACATAAAATCAGATTCAAACGTAAGTCTCCACAAATTTTATAAAATGCGAATGGTTTGCGAATGATTGTTCTTTGACAGGTCAGGGGATCAAAGAAAGTTAGTTATCATCTACTTACGCGAAAAAAGAACTCCTCCTGCATATAGGATAGCCCAAAAACCGTAAAGACCTGTTTAGAGCTGTTTACAAAAAAATTACAAAAAAAACACTATATTCAATACAATTAAATCCTCACACCATTGGGTTATGGTGGGAATAGATACTTACGCCTATATGTTGATTATGGAGTAATCACAACCACTACCTTAATAATCAAATAGATAAATAGTATTTTATATTTACCGGATGGATACACGTAAAAAACCCGATTTTCAGCAACATCAGAGGCCTTACTTTATTGTCGGAAACCATTTAATCAAAGTCTGAAACAAAAACCATCTACTTAACCGCGTGCATTACATTACAATAAATTATATAGGTACTGCTTATTTATACGCAAAAGACAAAAAGACCCAAACCTGACCAAAAAGGCATAAAAACGTCTAAACAGGCCAACCGGTGTCATCAATCATAGATTTATTGTTCGATATCACAACTTTTAACCCAACCTCTAAACAAATCGAGCGCGTCTAAATGCGTGTTTGATATAAAATCAATTATGGGACGCCATTGGCGTCGGGCATGATAAATGAACTTTTTATAGCGGCTGGCCCACCGCCAAATCTATATTGACATTAACGATTTCAAGGGGCTCAATGAGCCTTTCAATTCAATGTAAAAATCTCCAGAAATGTTCATTTAGATAGGAATGTCTACTGGACGAAGGCCTCCTAATAGAGGGGTGTTGCCATAATCCCCACGCTTGGCAGGCAGCTTGGGGATCGCATGTCTACTTGTCTTCCTTGCCAAATAAGGATACTTCTACGAGTAAGGTAAAAATAACCTTTCAAAAATAGTACAGTATGCGTTTATTGTATCGACATGTATGTTATTTCATTAATTTTTCTTCAACCAAAATCTTTAGTCTTCTCGCTTCCTCAGTATCAAACGACATATAATCTAGTAATATAGTTTGAAAAATTATCTAATATTGAGGACATTACGTACCAGTAAAAACTATCGACAAACTGGGGCAAGAAGCTCGTAAAATGACACCTGTTGGGTATGTACGTGCTTGTGTAACTACATGAGGAGGACTATCCGCTCTCTAAGTACTTTTCTGTACATTTTTGTTTTATTTATACGGGATTACTCAGCTTTAATTAAGTCGGATACGTCGTCTTTAGATTCGGCCACATCTGGTAACCTTTTTCAAGGAGTGAAAACAATAAAGCAGGACTGAAATAAAGGAGCAGCTGAATGCGAGCAGGACGCGGCCGCACGAGCTTCAGGCTCTGTTTTCACACCTTGAAAAGGGTCACCAGATTTACTCTAAACTAAACATTGTCGGGAGTATCCGGCTGAGTAATCCTGTATCAATAAAACAAAAATGTGTCGAACTCACCTCTTTTTACACGACTGCCCAAAAAAGGAGTGTAATGTTTTCAGGATTCATGTATGTATCTATGTATGTATGTACTTGTATGTGTTTTTTTTTTCACCATAATTTCTATTATGCCTGAAATGATTCGAATACATAGGTGCATCTTTAGAATCATTACATCAGCCCGAATGACAGTGGATATGTTTAAAAAAATAAGGTTTTTTGGCGGAGCGCATTCGTGTTTTTTTTTGTAAATTTTTTTTCTTTTGATTCTTTGTTCTTAATGTTAATTTTCTTTCTTTATTCTCTTGTTTTTTCTTTCTTTTTTGTTTTTCTTTTCTTTTTTTCTTTTCTTTGTTTTGTTTTTATCTATCTTTTCTTTTTAATTCTTTATATTCTTGTTTCTTTAGTCTGTGTCCGGGTGGTACCTACATTCCGTTTTTAGAACAAACTTTTGAAGTTACACCAAGTTACAAGTTTATGACCAAAATCAAAACTATTGTGTCATTAAAAAGTAAGTTATAATTATAGTATAACTAGCTGACCCGCTCCGGCTTCGCACGGGGTTATTACCTATTTTGAACCGACTTAAAAAAGGAGGTTATCAATTCGTCACATATGTATGTAATATTAGCTGTAAAAAAAAGACCTTGCTTTATAAAATTTCATACCCGTTTTACCTCCTTAAATCATCCCAGTCAAAAAATATTAATAATATCATATTTTATTTTGTATGAACGACCCAAATAGGTGCCACCTTTCATCACTATAACTTCAAAAACAAAGAAAGAACTTTCCATGTAAAGTTATATCCCCCGTTCCACCCCCTTAGTTCAACCCTTTCGCAAATTCCGTTCTATGCTGATAAACCACCTACCTGCTAAATTTCAGCTTCAGAGATCAAGTAATTTTCGTGATTTCGTGTTTAGTCTTCTAAAGTTTAATCCCCTGGTTCTCACCCTTAAATTTACCCTGTCAAAAAATATGAATAACATCAAATTTTAATTTGAATGGACTACCCAAACAACAATTTTTATCACTATAACTTCAAAAACAAAGAACTTTCTTGGAAAGTTTCATCCCCATTTCACCCCCATAATTCAGCCCTGTCGCAAGATCCGTTCTTAGCTGACGTGTCCTACCTATAAACTACCCACCTGCCAAATTTCAGCTTCAGGGATCAAGTAGTTTTCGAGATTTCGTGTTTAGTCAGTGAGTGAGTGAGTGATTTTTGCTTCTATATTTAAAGATTTTAATAATAATAGAAGATGAAAGGGAAATGGGAAATGGAAAAGGGAAATGGGAAATGGGAAATTGAAAATGGGAAATGGGAAATGGGAAATGGGAAATGGGAAAATAGAAAAGGACTGTTTTTAGGGGTTTCCCGGTAATTATTCGATTATTTCTCGCCTTTTAAACCTTCCCTAGACCTCCACGAACATTTCAAGACTAAGATAAGATAAATCCGTTCAGCCGTTCTCGAGTTTTAGTGAGACTAACGAACAGCAATTCATTTTTATATATATAGATTCTATTATGCTGAATATATCTCAGCTCCCAGCTCTCAGTGTCCCATACCATGGTAGCGCTCAGTTTGGTCAAGCAGCCAAAAAGAGATGGAATCATCAGATTCGATGCCATAACTAACTTTAGTGATCTTTTGGGGTCCACCTATTCCAACCTATTGGTCTTTCGGTAAATTACCTAAATGAAAACCAAATCTATCTACTTAATTAGGTTAATTTGAGAAATCATTAGCCCTTTTCTCAGCTCTTATTCAGAAAATTAATGACCGCTCCTAATTGAACTCCAATGAATTTGGGTAACTATGAATTATAATTATTCTAGGCAGGAAAAAAAACTGTTCCAGATTTCCAACTTCTAATTAGCATTGAGGAACCCCAATTTCTGCCTTCCGAAACAAAAAGAATCTTTTCTTTATCTTAAATCCTGGTTCCTAAATAATGTAGCGAATTAGTATTCAGGCTCTGTTCTGCGGACCAGGAGGAAGTTATCCATTTCTTTATTTAACTTTCGCTCTACAAGGTATCGATGACTGGCAATTTGCCCTTTGGGATGGTCACGAGTAGTGACAATTTGTCTTTCCGTGAAAGTCAAGAGATGATAGACAGCCTCCATGTTTATGTAATTGAGGAGAGAAAATGGAAATAATATAATTCAGACATTTTAGACGAAAAAAGCATTATATCTCGATATAGAAGATAATTCATTCGTTTTGATATTTTAGATCATATATTTCTGGTGAATGCATAATTATGGCAGGTTATCGTACAGTGTGGCGTTCTAAGGGGGAGGCCTCCGTTTAGCAGTGGACGTCTCCGTGCTGCTGATGATGATGAGATCATATACTGCGATCCCCAAGACGCCTACTACCACGGGGATTATGGCCCCTACTTGTTAACAAATGCAATAAAAAAAGAAGAGCAAGTTTGTTAGTCGATATAATAATATTATTATTTTTTCATCACACTTGCTCGTAAATTGGATCTTATTACATCGGTTTTAGGCTCATAATCCAAGCTATTACGCTCACGTGCTTTTTACTTTACATTACGGCACTTGTGCTATAATAGGTATAACCCGGTAAAGTCAAGTTTATACGTGACTGCAATTAGGCGTATGTATACGAAGCACTCTTAATATAGCCGGGTAAAACTTACAGTTTTTTGTAATACCAACAAAGAGTTTTTTTATGCCGCTGAAGTAAATGTCAACCTGCGCGCGCATTGCTGGTTTGGGCGCCATTTTCCGCAAATTTTTGTTGACGTTTTTGCTGTGTGGTTGATTATTATCAAAAAAGTTTGTTTTTTTACTCGCAAGTGTGATGAAAACAGTTGTATGAAACTCTTGTGCTATGTTAGTCTTTACGCTATCGGCTTCCTTATCGCGCTCGCCTGCGGCTCGCGCGCATAATACCGCCTCTAGTGTAATGACCAACATAGCACACTTTTATCATAATGTACTATTATTACATCTTTATTCTTTACGGCTCAACGGAATAAGTTAAGTTCAGAATGAAGTTATACTCTAAATTATGTAAGCTAGTGCTAGTTTTTCGTAGGCTTACTTTTACCCGTAAGATAGCGGGTGAAACTACAAGGCTCTGCTAAATACCAAAAAAATATTTGAAGATATGCACCATGCAGCCGAATAATATGTAGACAGAGCTATACAATTGTTTGGCTGCAATCCAAGCTCGGAGACTCGTCGTTGTTGGGTTTGGAATAACGAGCGGCTCCGTTTAAAACCACATCGCAAGACCGCGTCTCAAAAGGCGGAGAAAACTTTTGTATGGTAACGTATATCTAGTTTTAGCTTCTTGGTTTCCTCATATTTACGGCTTCCTCAAGAAACATTGAGGAAAACTGCTTGCGCTGACTAATTGCGCTGAGCTTTTGTGTAACAATGAGATAAAAATATAATGTTTTTGTGTATGAATGATTTTACTAAATCTATAGACAACTTGTTTACCTTACCCTAGTTGTTATGTTACTTGTTACCTTACATACCGATAACGCATTGTGATCGTGAGGACCTTTCAATATGAAAACAAAATACTTTATGTACAAGGGATTTTTTTCTATGGTGTAAATAGGACTAATAATGGAACATACATTATTTATGAAGCACATATTTAGCAACAGTCCTAATTGGACGAAATGGTCTCGTTAGTGGCATTCTTCATAAAAAAGAAAGTAATGGAATTACTTGTACAAAAAGTCGAACTAGTTCTATCAATGGAAGTTCAAAATAAAATCGTAAATTGAATGGATGATTCATTTAAAAAAACGTTTGGGTATATGAAAGTGTTATTTAAATATATTATATACATACAGCATGTGGCGTACGTAATGAACGGATAACCTTATAACAACAGATGGGAAACATCATAGTGGTTAAGAAAATAAAAAAATGTGTTCCATAAATTAATGTCTGAATTTAGATTATAATGTCCGCCATATTGGGTTTAAAGTGACGTCATGTTACGCGACGAAAGACAGCTCTTTTGTCAAAATGTTTCAAGTCTAGTTTAGATACGAGGAAGTACGTGGATATAGTTACTTATTACTTACAAACATTACATACATAGACTGTTAAAATCATAAACCCTCCTTTTCGCGAAGTGGGGAAAAATGAAATTGCCTCTGGGATCGCGTCATCGAAGGTATCTTAGCATGTAATTAGATCATTATATTACGTGTACTGTTACCGTTCTTCATATCAGACAAATAACTAGCTGTCTACAAGCTGAAGCATCAAAACTGAGAGCATCTTAACGACAACTCCAAAGAGACAATACTCTCACATAACTGTGAAGGAAATACTAAACCGAGTCGTAGGATATTAACATATTTGTATTCATTGTCAAGCCGAGCGTCCTTGTCACGCATCAAACAGTACTCCGTAATCTCTATAGATACGGCTGTCTTCGCACCGCAATATGAGATGAGGATACGGGCCTCAGCGAAACCCTAAGCAAATTAAACAGATTATCCCTCCGGGAACCCCGCGAATGCGTCTCTTAAATGCCGCATTATTCAAATTAAAATAGGGATATTATGAAGTCAATTTTGCTAAGGATACAAAACGCGCCCTGACAGACGCTGAAACGCGCTTCTTCTTGATTTTCTCATTAAAAATTTATGTTTATTCATAGCCATAAAACCTCACTCACAAAGCGATTAGACAGCGCAAAAATATTATATTCCTATTTTCCATGTTCGAGATGGATAATATCAGACAAAATTTAATATGATGAGGTCAACGCCTCACTTTTTCCTTAACAGTTTTTATTTATTTTCAAAATTGAGGAAGATTCGAAATAAATGTAAAAAAAAACTTCACGTGCTTCAACCTATCTACCCTAATATGTGTCGGGGACAAATTAGAGGCCACCAGCATAATGTGTGACATGGAAACTGGGTCACAAATAGATGACGCCAGTAACGTTACCTTTACGGCCATCATTTGTCAGATTTACCATGAAATCCTTAGCACATTGATTGATTACTCACGCGCTCAGCTTTGAATATTTAAAAGCATTCCTTCAAGATCCCTTGACCTTGTTAAGCTACTCCAGTCAGTCAATCTTTGCTTTTCAGAAAGAGGTTTATGCCGACGCAGATCGTCATCATAAATTAGCATAAACTCCTAATTAAAATTTTCATTATCATTCGTCTAACTTTGCTTTAGACAGGTTCTGGTTGGAGCTGTCATTTACAGTGAATTTAAGATGACAAAATAATTAAACTGCTCGGGTTAACTTTAGAAACAATGTCTTAAGGCCATTTAAATTGATATACTGATGTATACATATTATATCAAATTAAAACACTTTTCTGATAACTCGATGGACCTGGGTATGTTTTAAAACTGCACCTAGAACCTGACGACGCGACGCGACGAGCAGCAGCGTCCACACAAGCCTCCTGCCAAGCGTAGGGATTAGGCCTCAACTTCCATCCCTAAAAAAAAAAGTAAGCTCGTATAGGCTGAGTGGCAAGCTCTAGTACGTGCCGCCCGAAGGCCTCTGACATAGCTGACGGTTGTTGTTATAGAAACTGTTGTTGTTGTTTACTTCCCTCCCTATCAAGCAAGGCCTCTGACATGGTTGACGGTTGTTGTTATAGAAACTGTTGTTGTTGTTTACTTCCCTCCCTATCAAGCGAGGCCTCTGACATGGTTGACGGTTGTTGTTATAGAAACTGCTGTTGTTGTTTACTTCCCTCCCTATCAAGCGAGGCCTCTGACATGGCTGACAGTTGTTGTTATAGAAACTGTTGTTGTTGTTTACTTCCCTCCCTATCAAGCGAGGCCTCTGACATGGCTGACAGTTGTTGTTATAGAAACTGTTGTTGTTGTTTACTTCCCTCCCTATCAAGCGAGGCCTCTGACATGGCTGACAGTTGTTGTTATAGAAACTGTTGCTGTTGTTTACTTCCCTCCCTCTCCTCCAGCAGTTGATGTCTTCTGGCTGATGTGTGTTAATACGGATGTGCAAAAATTCGTAGTTAGTAGAACTGTAACAATGGCACAGCGCCAAAAGCGCTCGCATCGCTGCGATAACTTTGCCCTACATCAAGTCTACAAATCCCTCAGAGACTGTCAACTGTGAAGGTAATCAAGTTGTACTTAGTTGGCTTCCAGGTCGCTAACTCGATGCCCCTGGACTGCGGCCGAGCGGTCGACCCCGCAAACTTCCCCTTACAAACCCCTATGAGCCAACAATTACACGGCGAACTCCACTTTGATCCCTGCATCTACATAAATTGTTTACTTTTTGATTGAGTACCTTTTGTACGCGTAATGAACGAAACACAGACCAATTTGCCAGGAATACTCGAAACAATGGCAATAGAAAAGGAATGCCGTCGCTTACATCCGGGGGAAATAATTCTGCTGTGATTGTTTGTTGGACTTAGTTTCTTTCTTATAATTGCGAATAAATCTATCTACCTATAATGTGTTAGCTTGTATCTCTGACTATTATTTAGGCTACATATTTATATCGTGCATTAGGTATCTCTACAGTAAATTGTATACCTTACCTACTTTGTCACAAATTATTTTCGACCTAAAATTATGTGCATTGCATTCTACGACTGGGATGGAGCTCGTATTTCATTGTCTATCCTGACGAAAATTGTTCCTTTGACAATCTGGTACCTATTCTTTAGATTAGAACAAAGGCTCATACAAACCTTTCAAGGAAATGCAATCAATTGAAACCGTAAAATAGAATATGTCTCTTTTAATACGGTAACAATGGCAGCGGCGGACGGCAGCCGGTCCAGATAGCTATGGCTAAAGACAATATAATAGCTATGGCTAACCCTACCATAGAGATAGAGTAACATATAGGTGTATGAACCCTACCATGAATGAGATTACGTTGTGCTAAAAGAATTATTAGAGACCAGCAGATGCATTAATCAATATAATCTTTAGTCGAGAATTTAAAAATATAATTGATTTTTAAAAAGTACATAATCTGGACTTGAAATATGTCCTCACATTTCATTCAATATTTCAATCTATGTTTAAAGCAATATTTTTGTTATTATATTTTTATCTAGTAAAGTTTTTATGTTGTGCAATGTCTTACAAATTACTTATAAAATTAAATACAAATTTCAAACTGTGAAACTTCATAGGTACATATGTTGTGAATACTTTAACTCTTGAGACTAATATAATAATTTCTTATGTTCTAGAATGAGATACTTGGCTATATCTTTAGAGAGAAAAAAAAAGTTAAGATTTGGATGAGTTACTATATTATTTCTGGAATGTTTAAGTTATACATTATTTTGAAAGGTTGCTTTACAGATCAGCTTCCGCGATTGACATTATTTTACTGCAAATTAAAACTCAATCATTTAAAAAAAACCACTTTAGGATGAAAATGTTTTAGCATCATAGGTTTGCGTGTCGACTCCATATAAAATAAAAGAGGTTGTGAACCTCGTAAACCACTGTAAAGTGGACCGGACGGTATATGTGGTCACGAAAAAATTAAAGGGCGTAAAATGGTGTAAAAAAATACTTGCTACCAGAACTTCGTAGACCTATATAATTTTTCATCAACTGACTTCTCTCACTGAGTGGATTTCTACCGTAAATTATTATTTGGATCATTGAATTTTGTATTGATATTGGTAAATAAAATATTATAGTTTCATTATAATCATTTATAATTATGTATATCTTGGTGGTAGATCTGTTTTGCAGAATTACTATATATATTGTTGTTTTATTACAGAGCATTAGATAAGGACTGGAATAGGTAATGTCTACTAAAGCCATTGAGCTAATATTTATAGAGTCACAAACGTCCAAAAAATGTCCGCGCCAAAACTAGGCGCACGCTTTGCAGTGCGCCGACTTGAACTACGATAAGACACAAGCGCTCAAGCATACATTGAACACTATACAAGCGACATAGCGTCTAAATTCGAACAATTGTGAACTATATAATGCACGTATAGGTATGTACAACAACACTCGCACGTTTTTTGACTGTTTTTACTTAGACATTGTGACTCTTTAGATATTAGCTCAATGACTAAAGCCTTATAAATTGGCTGTACCGCGCACAAGTCTTACAATCACAAGTCTTACCAATCCATACATATTTTTCATCTATTTATCATGTGGTACCTACTGTTAGATACTATTTTGAACGTCAGATCTCTTAAATCATCATAAACATTACCAGTTGCAATGCTTTGGACATATTTATAATAATATGATTTAGGTGTTGTCATCGCCGTCTGTTATAGTAAAGGGCGAAGTGTTCTAACGACGGCGATTAATTAAATTAACAATTTAGCCCAATGGCTCAAGGAAATCCAATGCGGTTGATTACCCCGCAAAATAGTATTAGGATTCTAATAGCATCATAAATTTAGTATCGATCCAAAGACCTGAAAGCATACCTACACAATAATTTCACAAACGCTTCGGCAGTTACTAAATGTTTGATGGGAAGTTAATAGCTTGGTGATAAAACATATAGCGCGTGATAATGTATGTTAGTGTAGATAATTCGACAGCGAGATTTGCAGTTGATTATGTGGTGGTTGTATGAGTATTATACTGCTACAACATCCTTGTACTAAAAGTATAGCTTTTCAGCGTTTATAGCTTTTTTTTACTTGTTCAATTTCTAGAAACAAAGATATTAATTTATCTAATTTTGTCGCTTATTAGGAAGAAAGAAGTCGCCATATTGATTTGATTTGTCGTTATTTTTTTTACTAATTCTCTATGCCGTGTCTTTATCAGCCAGTTCTTTTTTATACTCCTGGAGTTTTTTTTTTACTTTTACCTCCTACTTGTTTATACCTCCAGCATCATACACCACCTGAAGCAAACTGCTGCCATTGTTTAGGATCACTAGAAAATATATAAGTTCTAACTCTTTGAAAATGACGAATACGTGACGAGATTTTGTCTTTTATATTTGTTGTATAAATTACTAACATTGTACCATTATCTTAAAACTTATTAACGTTCCAAGCTCACACTTACTGAATAAGTAACATTCGTACAAGTTTGCTGTTTGCAAAGATAATAGCGGGAAACGAAACTCAAGAGCCACATTAACTCGTCGTGATCGTAAAACGAGTCGGAAGACCTCAGGGTCGTACACATTGGGATTGTACGCGGAGTCGTAAAGTGGCTCTCTGTTACCGCCGCAGCCTTCAGCTCCTTAAAAGTTTCACATTACGCTCGCCACGGACTTGTTCTCAGATTCCCGAGCCCCGATTATCTCGGGCTCGAGGCGGGATCGGTCCACGGAATGTTCATTAAATCGACCGCTGAATGGGAGCGTTGCGAGGGGAGTGTCGCGCACGCACAATACGCGCGAAACCGGACTCTGAGAGCTTAGGCGTAAATGTCAAGGGACTGTTATTATGAATATAAACAAAACGATGATCTATTTGCATCATCATCATCAACAGCCAGAAAACGGCAACTATTGGACGAAGGCCTCTCTCAACCTCCGTCCCGCTTGAGGAACGCAGAATGTTCACCAACGTTAACCGAGTGGACGCTACTGCCCGTCCTCTGGTGGTTCTGGATGCAATATTAGGACATATTCGTATACCCATTTACATGTGAGACTTTTTCAACTGACTGTGACTACTACACAAAAAATTAAGGATTGTATCCAGACCGATGAAAATCTAGAGATAATCCAAATGCTCAAATGTTAAAAAGTACAAAAATAATTGAAAACATCTTTTAAAATGTTTACTTGACTTTTGCAGATGAACATAAACCAAATCTATGAGTTGTGAAATCACATTAAAATTAAATGCAAAAGTTTGTATCAGTGTGTATAAAAATTTGCGATGACAGTAGCTTAATAGGTTAGATTACTGACTGATGATTGGCTGGTTTCTATCTATCTATCTATATATGACTGGGTTTTTATAGTCCTTTTAAAATGTGGCCCATATATATAGCTATTAATGAAAACAAGATGAAAATCTGATCAAAAATAAGCAAATAAGCATTTTAATATCATGCTAGACAGAGAGGAGATTATGACGTCACTTCTCTGTACGCCTTATAAATTCTATTCTGACAAGTATAGCGCACAGAGGCGTGACATATTTTTTTGTTTTGTGGGAAAGGGACAGTGTTTTCCAAACACCAAATTTGGCAGTGTCTACCAAAAACTTTTAACGTTTATATATCAGAACATTGTTAGCCGATTTTTTTATTTTTTTATAAACATATTATATTTACTTAAATAATTCATCTATTAGCGATTGGTTACAACGATTATTATTACCAAAACGAAGCCATTATTACCAAACCAGTAAAAGAGGAAAGAGAGGCGCCAGATAAATTTGATAATAGGTAGGTACTTAACGATTACGATGATCATAACAACAGATTCGTATGTATATTGGTATTGCTCTTCCCTTCCATAACAATGCCACTAATCAACTAGACACCTAGAGACTCGTGTGGATATTATACGGGCACAGATTCATGTAACTATTTGAATTACTGTTTAACTTATCAGATCCCTTTGCATGTTATATTACTTATTATTGTTGAACAGACCAATTTTATGTTTTTCCTTTTGTTTATTTTTAATGTACATATTTTAGACATACTTAGTAAGAACTTAGTATACTTTATTATTATAGTAAGTGGTGTTTTGGTATATAAGCTTACTTTGTTAATAAAATAATTTTAATTATTTAAGTACCTACTTATTAGATTTTAGCAACGTATATAATGTTTAGTTATAAGGGTGACATTTTATTAATACTCTGTATAAATAAATAAAAGATTTTAAAAGATTTTAATAATAAGCAACGTATATTGCAGTTAAGTTCGTAATTTGTTTGAACAAATGTTTTAATTACACTTTTATTGTGCGAGCGAAATGCTAAACAGTGGAAAACGCTGCCTGAATGGGTATTTTTAAAAATAGATCAAAAAAATTACAAAAATCGAAATTATTTATTGGCTATATGCTTCCATACTATTAAGAGTTAGCATAGGGCCCCAAACTCGGCACAGCCTGTATCTTGGGGTCCTAAAATGAAATTAACTACCTAGATTTATCGCGCGCGCTTATAAACAAGCCTAATATAAACTAAAGTGAGATTACATTAAAATGATCATATTAGGTACCTACATTAAATTAATTAGGAAGTGAATTGAATTTTGTATTAGCAAATCAAAAGAAGCATTATTCAATAAATTAAATGTAAATAGGTAGTAGCAAAAAATAATACTAATAATATTATAATATAAAAATAAATAAATAAACAGCAAAGTAAAGGAACAGCCGTACATTTTCTCGTCAGGGAATGTAACTTTATTATATAGCATCCCGGGCCCGAGTTTTTTTTTATTGCCTATCAGAAAATTGCCCTAGTGTCAAACCCCCAAACAGGGTTTTTTGACGGGAACACGGAAAAATCATGTCGGTGCATTCTATTATTTTCTTAAACTTGTGTTTTTTCGCGACTTAATGATTAAAAATGGTGGTGTTTTATTCATTGAGTGTTGAATTAGATGCACATGTGTGGGCAAGTGATATAATGTGGAAACATGTCTCTTTGTGTTGTTTTCAAAACTCCGTATAAGCTCATAGTAAATTCGCCATAACTTTACTAGGGCATGACTTGGACTCGACTTTGACTAATTTCGTGTGACTAACTGTGATTTCATGATATATTTTGACTTGAATAAACTATAAAATATTTAAAAAATCATATACTTGACACTGGCAGAATGCACAACGTGCGATGCCAACAACTAAAAAAAACCCCAAACAAACTACCCATATGGTTATGAGAAACCCCCTATTAAGAAGGCCTTCGTCCAGTGCACGTCTTCTGGCTGATGAAGATGATGATTGCTAGAGCCCCGGTCAGTATTTAAGCTGTTATGGCAACCCTATGTTAAAGGCAGATGCAGTGCAGTAGAGTAGGTACTTACTTAGTCTGTAAAAGGTAAGCAGGCAAACTAGCTATTAGCTATGCTTCTGAATTGTAAGCTCGCTACGCTAGACTCGACAAACAATGCGCTCCGGCTACCGCCGGTACACGACGAGTACCTAATTGAATGTCGAGCGCACTGCACAATCGCTTTCCTACTTCCCTCTTCGCTTTACTTTTTTAGCTTAGCAAAGAACACTTAGAAAGTTCTGCTCAACGCAGGTAGACGGGTTGTTTAGGTACCGGGTAAAACGCGGGGCAAGGCCAGTAAAAAATAATTATTAAAATAAAAATACTAGGTATATAGCTATTTCATGAATTTATGAGCACTGAAATGTTTAAGCTAAACTATACCGTAGAACCTAGCTCTTATATTAGGTTATTTCCACTTTTATCTTATAGTGAAGCTATACTATACTATACTAGGTATATAGCTATTTCATGAATTTATGAGCACTGAAATGTTTAAGCTAAACTATACCGTAGAACCTAGCTCTTATATTAGGTTATTTCCACTTTTATCTTATAGTGAAGCTATACTATACTAGGTATATAGCTATTTCATGAATTTATGAGCACTGAAATGTTTAAGCTAAACTATACCGTAGAACCTAGCTCTTATATTAGGTTATTTCCACTTTTATCTTATAGTGAAGCTCAAATCTTTAATATTTATTGTTATCAAAATGCAGAATCACCGCACACATTGCGTATATAAGAGTTAGTTGAAATGAACTTACACAAAGTAACGCCTACTACATAATGAAGAAAAAGCCTACGAATCGCCCACGAAAATCGTAGCAACATATCAATGTGAAACTTTATTTAGGGGTAAATCCCGGAACAAAGTAGAATTTTATTAATACATGCGAAAATGCATATTTAACTAAAGATTTTTTTTTAAAACACCCAAGTCACCCAAAATAAACGTTCTAACAAAATATCAATTAGTTTATTAACGGTCACCGCACAACTTCAATGCTTATAATTAACCTATGTTATTTGTGTAACACGCCTCACCTTTGATATTTAAGGGCTTACCGAAAAAAGCTTTCAGCTATTTGTTTGATCTTGTTACTCTCCCGCACCTGAACATCGGTCAGCAAAGATACAATCCGTCTTCGTTAGAAGGACGGCCCGTGTTGTCTGAACAAACTGCCGACATCAATCAAGTTTTTATCTAATAGATGTACACCTGTACCGTGAAAAATGGTATAAACTCTCTCCTCCTCTCCACCATAGGCCTCCTGATAAATTATAAGCGATGCCGCTGAAATATTGCAAAGAAGACTAGGCACTGAGCGATGGTTCAACTTTGATCTTAGCGTAAATTAAATTTCTACAAAGAATAATGTCTTTTTCAAGATAAGGATCTAATTTATCTTACTACATACAGCTAACTACTTTATACTGGATAAATTAAGTGTTTTCATCTGATCATAAAATATTGTGCGTTGTGTTGTAGATTTCTTGATTTCTTTTTAATAAATTCGCAGCTGAGCTACAAGTACCTAGGAGCGTATAATCGTTTTTTTTCGTATGACGATCGACCCACTTCCTGCTTGGGTGGATCCATATATAACAGATTTCCCTGGGATATGTCAGATACGTACATATACGTTTGGATTGGACTCTACGTACGTGCTCCATACGCAGAAAAAGAACGGAATTTGCCGACTTCCTTATTTCCCTAGATTAAGTAGGTATACCTAGCTTTTCTTTAAAACAATGGCCTCTCGGGCAAAAACGATACTTTGACTCTTAGACCATTGGGCGTTAATATAAAGTAAGCTATGGTAGGTTATCCTTCTAGGATATCATTGTACTCATCATTATGAACAACTTTTACTATGGGGCCAAACCTGAAATCACGAAAAAAAAACAGCTGTTCCATACAAAAAGGTTCATCGATCTTGGACAAAATGTATGGAACAGCTGTTTTTTTCGTGATTTCAGGGTTGGCCCCATAGTAAAAGTTGTTCATAATGATGAATAAAATGATATCCTAGAAGGATAACGGAGTTCAAACTAACACCCGGTATAATAAGGTAATGGTAATACTTGGAGGATTCAGCTCCTTATAGCGTCATATATATCATCATCATCATCACTATCATCAGCCCGGAGACGTCCACTGCTGAACGAAGGCCTCCCCGTTAGACCGCCACACTGTACGACAACCTGCCATTTGCATCCACCGGTTGCCCGCTACTTTTACAATGTCGTATATTTAGTTTTTCAATGTCGTATATATAGAAGTAAGTAAAGAAGTTGTTCTTTTGAGACTCTCTTATTTAAGACCAAACAATTATTACTTACGTATAGGTTCTTATTTCTCCATACTACAGACATTGTATGTAATATTGAATACTTCATCATCAGCCCGGAGACGTCCACTGCTGAACGAAGGCCTCCCCCTTAGACCGCCACACTGTACGACAACCTGCCATTTGCATCCACCGGTTGCCCGCGACTTTTACAATACAACTTCCTGAATACTTATTAGTCCCTAATCGAATGATAAAAAAATAATATTGTAGGTAGGTAGCGCAGGTAACGCGCCAGTCCCAAGAGGACCATGTTTAAAAATCTACAATACGTAAACTACAAGCTAATTAAGTAAATAGCAGTTTGCGTAGTTTACTGGCGTAGGAAATCTCATACTCATTTGTGCGATGGGGTCTCATTGCCTGCCATTATTATGCCGAGGCTATTCCCCCTGTATTAGCCAAAATCTCAAGGGTTATAATTGGATTAGGAGTAAGTGACAGTGGACCCCTGGCCCGACTGTCAACCCTAGACCTTCATTATTTTATGAGAATTGCAGATTCGGATATAAAACCTTCGTTTCGTTTAACAAGGGAGCTCTTCGTGGCAGCTGTTTTCATTTCGTAAATGCGTCCTGACGCGCATTCGGTGAAGTTTATCTATTTCATACATTTCCTCTTGTTATCACTGAGTAGGAGCACAGATAAAATAAGGTAGGGGGAAGAAGTAACTAGCCCTGTGATATAGGGATTAACCTCGCGTTAAAAGGTATAAGGCTGTACAGATCAATCTTTAAATGTATAAATCTTTGCTTCGACATAATGATAAGGTTCCCAAGTCTCATTGTGTCACAGTATCAATCTCTTGTAGGCAGGTAATTCAAAATAGATCGAAATGCACTAAACCTAGTAAGTATAATAAGATTCGATTTCTGCGAAAATCAGAATATTTTTGCTTCTCTACTACATGTAATACATGTACTACATGTGTGTTAGGGTTATTAACCCCTTTACCCCTTTTCCCCTTTTACCCCTTTTACCCCTTTAGGGTAACATTGCGAACAAACTCTTATGAGCAAATTTTGTACATAATAAAAACGACTTCTTAATTTTAACTTTTTTTTTTTTATCAAACATATACAAAATTTTAAAATTAAACTCTAAATCGCAAAGACAGTATGCGCTCTGAAAACGAGAAGGGACGCGATGACGTTGCCAAAGGTTTTAGGAGCCGACTTTTGTCTTTGATTAAGTCCAGAGATCCTCCAAGACTTTAGCACGTACGAAATACAATATCAAAAGCATTTTTTTAAGGACAAACGCTTTTAGTTATTTATGATACTAGTGCGGTAAGTTGGTTTTTACAAACAAGTAGACTATAGTCACGAGTTTGTAAAAATCAATACCGCACGAGTGTCATACAACATTTTACAACACATTTACAGAAAAACAACAGATAATGAGCCAAACTTTATTATTTTGTTTTTATTATATCGGACGGAAAGTCGCAACCAAATACCTACTTGACACTGGCAAATGCTCAAAGTGCGATGCCAAAATCCTCCTAGGAGGAAAGAAGAAAAAAAAACTTCGTTCTAAAGTTCGTCTTCGTTAAAACGTTTCTAATATGAGTGTCTTTTCGTGTTGTTTTCAAAACTCCAAAGAAGCTTATAGTAAAGTTGCCACGACTTTACTAGGGCATGACTTACTAAGTGTGACATCACTTTGACTGTGACTTAGACTCATTCGACATGAAAATTATCAAAAACTTGATACAAATAAATACTTGACACTGGCAAATGCACAAAGTGCGACGCCATAATCCTCCTAGGAGGTAAGATGAAATGGCGCGAATTAACAAATGGCGCTAAGTGAGCGTGGTGAAAATTAGACAAATAAATAAAGAAAAACAAAAAAAAAAGTAGTGGTGAGAATTTATTTCGTTACTTTTTCTATTTAATATTAAAGTAAGACAAACGTATTGAGCAAAAGCGCATCCAAGGAGGTTCGATCATTCAGCTTATTTATTCTCGTAATGTTGAACTCTTTGGTGGAGTTCTTAAATTATTATTATGGAAATTAAAAAAATACCGTAAAGTTTACGCACGGCGTATACATGGGAGTGTGCGGTAAAGGCTTTTCCGCACGCTCCGTCGTATGGTGCGTAATGTTTAACTTTCGAACGATGTATACAGGCTTCGTAAATGCACTTTTTGAGCAAATCTGTTGTAAAAAATATGATGTACCTAAGTATAGGAAACATATTCGTAGTCAGCCATAAAACGTCCACTGCTGGACGAAGGCCTCCCCCTTAATAGAGGGGAAATATTATCAATGTAGTAAATCTACCTGCGAAGTGTTATTTATTTAATTATTTATTTCATAATTACGTATTTTTTTTGTTGCGATAGTTTAATTTAACTTTTATATTGCACACTCAGTAAACTTGTACAAAGGGAGGACTTATCACTAAAGCATTTTCTACCAATTACCCCCGTTGGATGGGGATCTAAGAGTACAAAGTAAATTATAATATGGGTATTAGTAGTTAAATTTAAATTAAAACATGGGTAGCATGATCTCTTCAGGTAATTATCAGTTACCCTGTATAGTCAACTTATAACGAGGCAGGACCATCATGTCGTAGATCAATCTTGCGGTGAGTTTCTTGCCTCACGCTCCCGGAACCGCTCGAGATTGCCAGATAGTTGCGGAAACAACCCGTGGATACCATAATGGCCATTTTCCGAATTTGTGTAGCAATAAATTTTCTCTAGATATATCTCATCCGTTGACGGCAACGCAAAAGCTTACCCGGAGAATTCCTGAAATTTTCGGAAGAATACAAAGGACTACCATAGCCGCATTTTTCTGGTTACGCACAATAGATGCTCTTCCCATTAAAATGTATTAGTCGTGAGTAGGGCGAGAAGGTACACGCTTTGGAGAAAAAATAACCACACATTACAATTCAATATATTTTATTACACACTAAAAATACGAGAAAGCCTTAGGAATAAACAAGGATGTAATATTCAGTAGTATAGTAGCCAGATCGTCTTAAACAATGTTTTCCAGGCAACCTTTGAAAGGATGGCACTGATTTAAATAATAGTGTGAAAACAGTCAGTGGTGCACACACGTTTTATCACATACATTTACATATATCTAACATACAATGACGCACTATATTAACATTATTAATACACGTATATATTATATTATAAACATCTATACAATTCACACGTACACATATAAACGAACCACAACTTACTTAGCTACTTTATGATAGAATTCTAGAGTAGAGTAGGTTTCATTAATTTACCATCATCATCATCCCCATCATCATCATCATCATCATCCCGCCTTTGCCACTGCTCAACATAGGCCTCTCCTATAATGTACACCACTTAGCTCGATCTTCGGAATTTAGGAAATCTATTATACAATATGTAACAAAAAGGTTCAACAATACTGAAGAGTTACACGTTGTATACATACCTATTTATCTTAGCATTTATATCATCATCATCATATCATCATATCATCATAATCATATCATCATCATCATCCCCATCATCATCATCATCATCATCCCGCCTTTGCCACTGCTCAACATAGGCCTCTCCTATAATGTACACCACTTAGCTCGATCTTCGGAATTTAGGAAATCTATTATACAATATGTAACAAAAAGGTTCAACAATACTGAAGAGTTACACGTTGTATACATACCTATTTATCTTAGCATTTATACAATATAGCATAACATGGAATCTCTACTCGTATATCGACACAAGTTGGCCGAGTGGTAGCAATCCTGGTCTTAGGTTCGATTCCAGACCGCACAAGAAACCAAGCAAGCAAACAAAACCGAACAAAGCCTTTTGTATGATGAATAAAAAACAATGTGTACCATCCGAGTCTGCGTGTCAGTTGTGTGTTTATAAGTGTGTTTCAAGATATCACGATACTAAAGACCTGAGGGTAAGGCCTCTTAGAAATGTATAAAAAAAGAAGTTAAAAATTATAGATTAAAAACTAAAGCTGTTTTTTTTCCTTTGTTCTGTGGCCACAGCACGTTTGTGCATTGTGCCAATTCTCAAGTTATCAAGTTTACTAAAGCTGTATGGGAGATTTTATGACAGGCAAAAAAAACTCATTGTAGATGGCTCTGACTTTTCTCAGACCAGACGTGGCTGTCAATGTCAAGTTTTTAATTTTATTTCATGTGCCACATATTAAAAATATTATGATGTTTTTGACTGGCACGTATAGTCTGCGTAAGAAACTACTTAAGAAAACAACTTTTTTTTTAAATCGTGAATTGAAAACAGGGTACTAATGAGTAGCTGGAATTTGTGAACATTTCATTAATCCTGATCGAAACGTCTTCTTCCACGAATAGTTTGAAGACAAGATTAAACTTATTCGTCGAGTGGACCTTTTGTAGCTTATGACAAAAGGAAACTTTGAGCAATGCTTACGAGAGATTTATTGGTAATTTAATTTTGGAAAAGCTCTCGTTTTCCGCCTTCCTGACTGCGCAGAAACCCAAGATGTTTTTTTAACGCTGGTTTAACATGAAAAGACGCTTTGCTATTTTAAGCTACCTTACAATTTTATTATGGAGACTTTTATGTGATTGTTCTTAGCTTCCTTGTTAAGTTAATTTAAAAGTAAAATAAGTTATATTGTTTTTAATACAGTCGGTGTCGGTGTAATAAAGCTCATTGCTACACAGACAATACGCTTTTTTTTTTAAAAACAACTGACTTCAACTTCAAATAGCTGGATGACATCTTCATATTTTCTAGTAATTTTGATTTAAAAACCAAACTACTGAACCAATTTCGATAAAATTTATATGGGACCATCTCTAAAGTATTACCTACCAAACAATAAAATATCATCAAAATCAGTTCATAATTGGCGGAGTAGGTAATCGCGTAACGTATAAATAAATAAAAACATACTGTCGAATTGGGAACCTCCTTTTTTGAAGTCGGTTGAAAAGAATAAATCTGTTTTTATTGTTTAAACTTTTGACCGCGAATATCACCAATACTTGACATTACAGCTGTGGGCCCTTGTTCATCTGCGACGCCTATAGTTGACTAAAACTATGGCCTATAAAAACATGCATTTTATCAATATCTGAGGTAGGTTTGTAGTGGTAGGACTCTACTGCAGAGTCTGGAGAAGTACCACACCTTTGCCAGTTAATGAACCGCCAAGCAGTAGTGTGCAAGCATTACTGTGTTCTGGTTTGAAGGGCAATGTTACCAGAGAAATTACTGGGTATGAAGAGATTTAACATCTGATACCTCAGGGTGACGAGTTACTTAGTCGTCCTATATTTAATCAATCAATCTTAGTTTGTGTGTTAGTAATTCTGAGTTTTCATGGATTCAATCAGGCATATCAATGCGTTTTGGTTTTATTTTTAGCCCACACGAGATAAAACGATGAATAGCTGTTTTGCACTTTAAAAAACCTATAATCATGCTTTAGACAGTCTTGAAAACCTCGTAATAAATGATTATATCATCCGTCTAGCAACCTCCACGCATCGACGTATATTTATTGCCAGTTACAGTTTTTTCTCTTACTTTACCAAAACCTATAATAACATTTCAAGATTTTTAATGATGTATGTACCCATCGCTTTTGGTGTCAGAATGAGTACCATGACATACATACGGACAAACAACCTGTCAAAAAAGTTGAAACTGTAAGGGTTCTTACATGGTTACGGAACCCTAATGTAGTTTAGCACGTGCTAGCACAAAGTACAATAGTGCATTAGTATTTCTCACAATGTTCACGGATTGATAACTTTTTCAAATTGCAGCAGAATAATGAGGTAAGTGACAAGAAGGCCAACGAACTTGAATGGCAGCGAGATGTCAATATTCAGCATACGTAGTAATCGGAATGAGAGGTCACGTGTCTCCGTGAAAGCCAGCAATGCCCGTGCGACGCTGCGTCCGCCTTTATCTGCAATAGGGTAAATAGACTGACGATTGATTTATTGAAAAATGGGGTATTATTTATTTATTTATTTCAATTACGGTTTAAGGCCAATTACACTAATGATATTACATAATTAATAAAAAACATTCCTATGCAAAATTAGTACATAAACTCTAATGAGCTCATTGGTACGGGATCGAAAATGGGGATCCACACTGCTTTTTTTCCGCTAGGTAGCGCATCGTCGATGCGGCCAAGTCAACTGTCAATCTCATACATTTTGTTGTTTTTTGTTTTGTTTATGCAGAGAACATTTTAAACACTCGGATTACCAAGGAGAATCTGCATATACTGGTTTATACAGCCATCCTTTGCCTTGCTAATTAAAGCTCTGTCTAACATTAAATGTAAACAACTATCTAACCTACAAATCTAATTTCAGGTCCCACAATAACAGGTGGTCAACAACTCCATAGATTCTTAAAACAAGGCACAGTACCCAGTATTTTTCCTTGGACTATATTATCGACAACGCTCTCATCAAGAGCAGATAGATACACGTATAAGCAACGATTAACGTTTAATTTTGCCACATCCAGATCGCCGCTGGCGCCATCTGCGAAAAGTTTTGCCTGTGGAACCTCATTACTTGACCATTTTTAACTAGACAAAAATGTAACAATTTTTAAGTTTTCAACATCAAAGAAAGGAGGCAACTGATAAAAAATCTTTCGTAACTAGCATAATGAACCTATTCACTGGCGTGCAAAGTTTTTCAAAATTTAAGATTAAAGCTATTATTCGTTTCTTTATTACTCTTTTGACGTGTTTCCTTTAATAACTTATTAATTGGTGCGAATAAATTTGCTAGGCGATGCTATTTTTTGCAGTTCTAAAAGATTGTAGACTTACGTAGGTATCTGATATTATTTTAAACATGATACCTTCACGCGTTCCCGAGTAAACGGTTACCTATTGACAGATAGACAGACAGACAGATGGACAACGAAGTGAAGTGATCCTATAGGGGCTATAGGGGTTCCGTTGTTTCCTTACCGTAAAAATCACGATTCACTCACCTAATTTGTTCTCGTAGAGCCTGGAAGCTAGGAGCTCCCTTAGTTTCCTCACTTCGCTGTGCACGCTGTCACCAAACATGCAGGGCGCAAACAGCGGAGTCAGCAGTACAACAGGCACTCCTAACTGAAATACGGCTTCATTTCTCAGCACCTGCAAACACAAAAACGCATCCACTCCAAATGTACTGAAATTTCATCAATTATACTGGGTGTAATAAAACGCTCTCGCAAACGAATACTAGTGATAGCACTGGTGATTAGAATAATACGATCTTTGATAAAAAATAATATGTCTAGATAGAGTCTCGTACTGTTTATGAACGAAAAATGACAGGCCAACATTATTATACTAGTGTGCGTGACAGCCATGTCTTACACTCGCGTTGCACCATTGTCGTTGTTATAGTGTGCGTGCATAAGAGGCTAACAGTTAACCGCTATTTTTTTCGACGCGTTTAGGATCCATCAGTCTATCTAGACATATCATTTATGAAAGAAAGGATGCGATAAATTATAGAAAAGAGAAAAATACATTTACGACACATTTGCTCAAAAAGTGCATTTACGAAGCCTGTATACATCGTTCGAAAGTTAAACATTACGCACCATATAATACAACGCAGCGTGTGGTAAAGTAGGTACTATCAGGTCAGTGCCTGTTTTACCGCGCGCTTAGTTGTATAGCGCCGTGCGTAAACTTTGCGCAATTTTTTTATTTTCCATAAAAATATATAATAATTCCATTAAGGACTTTCACAACAGCTAAATGATCGTACCTCCTTGGAAACGGTTTTGCTCAATACGTTTGTCTCACTTTAATACTAAAGAGAAAACGAAACGCGCGTTGCACTTTGAGCATTGGCCAATGTCAAGTATTTATTTGTATCAAGTTTTGATAATTTCAAGTCGAATGAGTCCAAGTCACAGTCGTCACACTTAGTAAGTCACAGTCAAGTCCAGTCATGCCCGAGTAAAGTCGTGACAACTTTACTACAAGCTTCTTCGGAGTTTTGGAAACAACACGAAAAGACACTCGTATTAGAAACGTTTTAACGAAGACGAACTTTAGAACGAAGTTTTTTTTTTCTTGTTTCCTCCTAGGATTATGGCATCGCACTTTGTTCATTTGCCAGTGTCAAGTATTTAGTTACGACTTTCCGACCGATATTAATAAACAAAATAATAAAGTTTGTTTCATTGTCTGTTGTACTTCTACATTTCTCGCAAATTTGTTGTAAAACGTTGTAAGGCACACGTGCAGAAATGGTTTTTACAAACTTGTGAGTATGGTTAGCCCTCGACTTTGTCTCGCGCTTACATTCGTCTACTCGTTTGTAAAAACCAACTTACCGCACTAGTATCATAAATAACTATTTTTATAACATTTTTTTTAATTAAATTACAGCATTGCAGGCCACATTTTTTTATGCTAGTGTCTAGTTATATATTTCTTACCCCAGCGTCATGAATTGTGTTTAATGAAAACCAGTATAGGAAGCCTAGAACAGATATAAAAGCGCTGATGATGATCGACAGCAGCTGAAACAAAGTTTATTTAAATTATAAATAAAATGCTGTTTTCATTCGTTTTTTGACAGGGATGAATTAAGAGGGTGAAATGGGGGATGAAATGTTGTATGGTAAGTTCTCTGTTTTTGAAGTTACAGTAAAAAAATTGATAGTAATTAAATTAAAAAAACAAATATTTTTTTGACAGGTGTGAGACTAAATTAAATGTGGAATTGTGGAACTTAGTATGGAAAGTTCTTTGTTTTAAAGTTATTTGCTCGGGATGGTTTAAAGTGAATATGGGAAGGAAAATAATTCGTAATTAAGCCAGCGGTATGGAGGATACGATTATTTGGGAGGGGGGGGATTTTTTTCTCGTACGCGGGCGAAGTCACGGGGGACCTCTAGTATGCAAATAATTCTCACCTGCCATTTGATACCCTCAATCAAACAATCATAAGCTTCCACCACGATCTGATAAAGATCCATCAGCTTTCTCATAGAGCTTTGAGCTATTTTCGGGTCGTAACTTTTGAAATAGACAAAATCCTTCAGAATAGGACTCGGCTCCACATTAGCAATAGACAGAGATGATTCTATGTAATAATTAATCAGCCTCAATCTTGGAGTGAGAAGATTTAAAAGATGCCCAAAGTAATACACTTCAATTACATAAACCAGATACATCGGTATGTGATGAACAGGGCTTTCTTTGAAAAAGCCGGTGAGCACTGGTGCAATGAATAGTAAGACGACGAAAATGCAGGAGAGAAGTCCCAATATAACGTTCCGGATACCAGCAAGGGAGACCTTCGGAGTACAACCAGCTTCCACGTCAAACTTCCTCAACTCGCCGTAAAAACTCAGCATCCATTTGCAACGCGCATAACTCAAGAGAGTGCAAATAATATTTTGAGCCATCGGAACGAACACAACAACTACCGTTATGACATGGTAGTTAAAGTAAAATATAGTTGCGTTAATCGTCAAAAATATGACTAGTGTCGTGATTACGTAGGCAGAACTTCCTCTGCCCATTAGAGGCAGCCGGTTCAAACCGACCATTGCCTCCATCACAATGAATATCTTTGATATCGGATCGATTTGCGGTTTCTCATTTTCTTTGACAAACGTATTAACGCGGACGGTTGGAGGAGACATTTTGTCAAGTCTCAATGACGTCTAGCAGAATACTGGTATGAGACATTTTCTTCACCAATATTTTACGAAACCGGTCGATATTCCGATGAATTATAGCACTGACAATATTTCCTTCTAACAAGTGTGCCTCCATTCATTAGATTAATTGATTAGATTGTGTCAAATGAGCCTGACGCCAGGGACGACACAAGGTGACAAAGTATAATTAATTACTAAAACATTGTTTATGTAATGAAGGCTAGTTGGATATTGAATAGAAAAAAATGTATTGGCCTTTTTTATTCGAAATAGGTTATTGTTTGACCACGTCCTGTCTGTTGATTGTTATGGTGGAACACGCTTATCGAGAAGGTACCGACTTACTCTAGAATATACCTTATTATATACTTTCTAAGAACACAGGTTCTGGAATGTATGTTTGTTTGTAGAGTGTTAAACGTTAATAAACCTGAATAACATTAATGAACCAAACCAAAATCATTGATCTAATCTTTACGACATTGGTAACAAGTAGTTCGAGGAAATGCAATTTTTATGTTTGAATGTGACCCAAACTCATGGGGACTTTATGGACATACAGGGTTCCGTGAATTAGTATTGAAAGCCGAAAGGAGGTTATTGTAACCATCACTGTCAACAACTTTGACTTGTAATAAAAAAAACTTAGTTATTGGCATCGCACTTTCTGTCAGTGTCATGTTTATAAATTTTCAAGTTTAAATGGTATCATCAAGTCAAATATGCCATGAAATCTTAGTTAATCACATGAATTTAGTCATAGTCGAGTCCAAGTCATGCCCTAATAAAGTTGAGGCGACTTTACTATGACCTTTTATGGAGTTTTGAAAACAACACGTTTCACCACATTATATCGCTTGCCCGCACTCGTGCATGTAATTCAACACTCAATGAATAAAGCACCACCATTTTTTATCAATAATTCGCGAAATTTCGTTTAAGAAAATAATAGAATGCAGCTACATGATTTTTCCGTGTTCCCGCCAAAACTCCACTTGTCGTCATTGTTAATGGGAGATTTGTAGGCAGGCAATTAAAAAAAACTCATTGTAGATGGCTCTGATGGCTCTGGGTCATTGTCAAGTTTTTTATTTTATATCATGTGCCACATAACATAAATATTATGCTGTTTTTGACTGGCACGTATAGTTTGCGCTATCTATCGAGTTGAAGAGAACTTTCGAGAGAACGAAGATTCTTTTTTTAAATCATGTTTGGAAAATCGCTGATTTAATTTATCAATATAAAAAACTATCTAACTATGGCTCGAAATACATGTATTCGGTCTTCTTCATATTATACAACAAGCCGTGGGCACGCACATACTCCTCACATACAGCCAACGGTTTCGTTAAAAGTTGTGAAATCTCTTGATTTTTTGTTATGTTAGCATAACATGAAAAAAGCTAAATGAACAGCATGAGCGTGTTGTTCCGGCAAGTGTAATTTTTCTGTGGAACAGTATTGCGGCTTCAGATTCGGTCCCTTGAAAAAAGTTATAAGTAGACAATACTCCATTCGGCATTTCGGCATTCGTTCCGCGTAACCACGATAACTATCGCGAGAGGTCACAATTCGGGGCAACTTACTAATATCCCTGTTTATCTTATTTAAACAAGTAGTTCTTACATACTTTTGGGAAAACGTGGGTGTACAGCCACCCACATAACAAAACACCCTAAAACATTTTGTAAAATTCTTTTCGGTGAGCACACAGCAGCGATTTCACATTCGGAATGACGCTATTATTCTTTCCTCTTTCCCTACAAATGTGATATACAACATTTTGAGCAACATTTTTGACGCTATTCTTTCGTTTTGTATTGTTGTAATCAGGTTTTATGCCTTTTACAAGCAATCAACACACGCTTTGATCTAGATCCTCCAAGTAAGGACACGTGCGATCAACATGCAAATGACAAGGCATACATATCAATTATCAATTAATTATCTTTTGTAATATTTTAGGGTATTGTATAATTATATAATTATTTAATTTTAGGATTGCAAAAAGGCTGGCCCTTTATATTATATAATAATAAGTAAATAAATCCTTTACTTTGTTAAAAAATATTATCTGATTTATTTCTTTAATTAACATGTTATAGAGTATGATCGCTACTGGGAAAAATACAAGTAGACTTTTTAAAAATATCTTTGCATAAAGATATAATATGATATGTATTTTTTTTTTTTTTTTGTTTCTTTTTTTTGCGAAAAATATCTTAATTAGACCCATCACTTAGCCATTGACACACAGACACACAGAAAAGCGAAGGCCCTACTCTTAGCTTCAGTGGCCATTCAGCATAGCAATGTGGGTAAGTATGCTGGCGTCTGGTAGTGGAGCTTTATTGTGCATTTGGTTTATCTCTACACTACTGTCATCGATCTATAAATAATTCAATCTTATTCGTGTATTAAAAATTTAAAAATCGTAATTAAAAATCTTTTCTTAGTATGGGCTGGTATTGGGCTAGATGGCGCTGTGTGTAAAATGTACCCCAAATTTTTTTTTTTATTAATACATATTGGGGGGACCAATCAAAGCAAATAATGAATTATGGAAACCAGATAGCTGATAGAATAGAATAGTTAGATATTTATGCATGTTTTTTTTGTACAAAAAAGCACTTCTAAAAACAATTAATAGCTATAAATCCATATCTGAAACAAAAGGTGGTTCACTGGGTCAAACCTACCCGTGGGTACTTATAGTTATTAAAGCACTACAAAATACATAAAATCTTACTACTTAACCTACTACATAAAAACAAAAGGATTAGACATTACTAGGTATATAATTATGGTGAATAAATAAGAGAGATGACATCAGCTTGTCGAAAAATGTTAATAAACGTCGTCTGACAAGTGAACAGTATCACAGCGTATAAAACCCCATGGATTCCCGGCTTGCAAGGTTTATGACGGGTTTTTATGCTTTATGATGTACCCAACAAATCGCAATTTCTTTGGTGTAAGTGCGCTGTCATAAAATTATTTTATTGAAAGGCTTTATCTGCGGCGGTCACCAGTATTTTTAACCGACTTCGAAAAAGGAGGACGGTATGTAATTTTTTTTCGACCGATTTTGATTTTATGCTTTTGTTTGATAGGATATATTCCCGAGGTGCTCCCATATTAATTTGAAGACGGTAGATTTTTTTTTAAAAGTTACTTGTTGTTAAGCACATATTATTTTTCGCACTTTTGTCTGCCGTGTACCTGTACCTATGTAACATTCAGATCACAAGGTTATTTGTAGGTGATCCGACATAGTTAAAGATTCATAAGATTGTAATGTTACGTAATAAGTTTGCTCAAACCATGTAATGGTAATGGTAGATCTGTACAATAGGCATGATGACTACAATTTTATAATTACTTCATAAAAAAGCTGATCATCAATAGAGCCTATCAACAAAAACAAAAATTAAAATCATTCCAAAATAAATAAGTACTAAGTATTTTAATTTCAAGCTAGACAGAGAGCGCGCTATACTGAGCTATGACGTCAAGCCTCAGGCGCGGCATACTAATACTATACTAAGACGTACTTTGCGAGAAACGATAGAGCATCCCCTCTCTATCCCCACCTAAAACTTTAAACGCTCATATCTCAGAGATTTATCAGCCAATACAAGTTTTTTTTTCAGTATGTGTAATGTATTTAGTTATATTCATCACTAAGCCTGTTATTTGTCATAAATTAAACATTAGGCCACACGCCTATTAACTTAAACTTAAGTTCTACCTACAGCGAATCCTCGGTCTCCATAATTAGTTCAGGCCAAATATTGTCTACGTAAATTCACTATGCCTACACACTTCGATCGATTTAATTTATAAGTGTATGTATTTTGTACACAGACACTGTGCGAGTGCGTGAATGGGTTGGTTTCCATGAGTCGCAGGCCACACAGAAATGGCATCAGGCGCAGACATTGCACTGGCTCCATCCAGATTTCATACTAAATACCATTGCAATAAGACACAATTTAAGACACATACCGAACGACGTTCGTCGGGCGTGCATCGGGCGCGGACTCGCCCGATTAACGTCATTCGGTGTGTGCCTTATTACAATGAGTTTAGTATGTAATTTGAATGGAATGGCAAACCGCCCGTTCGCCGCAAATTTCACTAGATCCATCGTGGATCTGGCCCCTTTATTTACTGAGATTGTTCCGTGCCATGTCCGCGCTCGTCGCCATTTCTGTGTGGCCTGCGCCTTAGAGGGTACAATCTAAACTAACTAAAGTATTGCTGTCCTTAGCTAACATGCCTAGTAAAAAAGTGACAGCAATACTTTAGTTAGTTTAGAACTGTCAACTAAAACCGCCAGAATCGACCACATTATGACAAAAAAAATACTAAATCTACTATAATTCATATTTAATTTAAGATAATATCTTAAATAAAAAAATTAATAAGAATGTTTAGTGATGAGATCATAATTATTATGATCACTAAATAAATAATAATCTTGAAAAAAAAATGTTAATCTATTTAAAATTTATTAATTATCAAACTTAAATATAGAGGCTTAAAATGTAATATCAACACAATTCACTGTCATAAAGTTCAGTTAAAGTTTGAATAAGAGAAAATTATAGGGAGTTTTCTGTCGCCCTCGCTCCATAACGCTCCCCACTTTAAATTAACAACTTTTGTGGTCTTAAAAACCTTTGTTTGCTCGGCTTCAGGATACGGTGCGGTGACGTAAACTTATTATGAAGCTTTTTTGTAATAATTGCTGAAAAATTGCTCTATTCTCGCTTTATTACCTCCGGTGTTTATATAGCCGCAGACATAGAGCTAAGGTATAGCTTTTAGCTGTAGAACGTGTAACAACAAGGTTCAACAACACTGAAGGGTATGTATGTACTCATCATTATGAACAACTTTTACTATGAGGCCAACCCGGAAATCGCGAAAAAATATCAGCTGTTCAATACAAAAAGTTCATTAACCCTGGACAAAATGAATGGAATAGCTGTTTTTTTTCACGATTTTGGTGTTGGCCCCATAGAAAAAAGTTGTTTCTATTGATGAGTACATGAGACATACCCTTCAGTATTGTTGAACCTTTTTGTTACACATTGTATATTACTATACTACATAGAATCGTAGAGATATTAAAATTCTATACGGATACCAGAAAAGCCGAGTCTGATTAAGTTTAGCTTTACATGTACGTAAGTAATGAAACTATTATTTATGTTGTAGTGTTCTTTTCTTTTCACCATCATTATCATCCATATCCATCCTTTTTAAAACTTTATATTTTTTATAAAGGATGAATATGGATGATATCATCATTATCATCTTCCACTTAAAACTTCTTTAATGTTTTTTGTTTCAAGATTTGCTGCAGACTGCCGTCATCTGACAGTTTTCCAGTTCCAATTTTAAAATTTGAATTTCTACTTGAGGACTGCCGAACGCGATGACCAAAAATTATTAATTTAGAGTTAAAAAAGTTAAAAAATATTTTATAAAGGATGGATATGGATAATAATGATGGTGAAAAGAAAATAACACTACAATGTATGTAAATAGAATATATATACTAGACTTTTCATGACAATTACCAGCAACGGTGATAATGGAATGGACGGGCCCCAGCGCTTGCAAATCGATCAAAATTAACAAGACAACACAATCAAGCATACCAGCTAAAAGTATGCATTTTACATTTGCGGGAAAATAGAGATAGCGACAAACTGCATGACAAAAAGAGAGCACATGTACATGTATGAGAAGTTTGTATTGTCGTATCGTACGGCTCGCATGTCGCAAAGGCAGAGTATGACTGAAGCGAGTGGAGAGCCGGCGCTCAACATATAGTCTTCAAAATCCGTGCGCTTATTTCCCGTCCATTCATCTTATCATTGTCGCTGACAATTCATCATCATCATCATCAGCCCGGAGACGTCCACTGCTGAACGAAGGCCTCCCACTTAGACCGCCACACTGTACGACAACCTGCCATTTGCATCCACCGGTTGCCCGCGACTTTTACAATGTCGTCGGTCCACCTAGTGGGAGGCCTTCCTACGCTGCGTCTTCCGGTTCGCGGTCGCCACTCAAGAACCTTTCTTCCCCATCGGTTGTCAGTTCTTCGAGCGATGTGGCCTGCCCTGCGCCACTTCAACTTGCAAACCTTGCGAGCTATGTCGGTAACTTTGGTTTTTTGTCGAATATCCTCGTTCCGGATTCTATCGCGCAAAGTAACTCCGAGCATAGCTCTCTCCATTGCCCGTTGCGTGACTCTGAGTATCTCCAAAAGGCCAGCAGTTAAAGACCACGTTTCAGTTCCATATGTCATCATTGGCAACACACACTGGTCGTAGACCCTTGTCTTCAGACACTGAGGGATTTTGGACGAGAAGATATTACGCAATTACCCGAACGCTGCCCATCCGAGTTGGATTCTTCGGGCAACCTCTTTGTCGAAGTTGGACCTACCTAACTGAACAATTTGTCCAAGGTAGTTGTAGTGGTCAACAACTTCGAGAGTATCGTTCCCAACGACAACCGGTACGGGCACAACATGGACATTGGACATGATCTTTGTCTTGTCCATGTACATTTTAAGACCCATCTGTTGGGAAACCTTACTGAGGTCGCTGAGCATAGTATTGAGCTCCTTCAGCGACTCTGCCATGATGACTATGATATCATCGGCAAAGCGAAGGTGAGTGATGTATTACCATGTCTTTCCACCATTACCATGTCCCAATGACCAATGACTGTTCATATCCAGATATAAACACTGCTTCGACTAAAACACAACACTAAACATATTATTGACATGCTCATTATACTGTTATTACTGCTATTAAAGCGTCTTACAATATTGTAATTTATGAAGACATTTTCCCACCTCATAACATCAATATGAGAGGTGAGGCGCAGTTAATTTAATGAACGCCTCATGTATCACCCAGCTTCCATCGTTATTATTAATATATGAATTTTACGAGAAAACTCTAATATTGTTCACCTTGCCTAATTAAGGTTCGTTTATTCCCCGGAGAGTTAGTATAACAGGTTTTTAATGAGTGACTACTACCATTAGGTAAATAAATAAATGGTGGTGGATATTAGCCCACATCGCCACCTAGCTCCAAACTAAACAAAGCTTTAACTTTAACTGACGAGGTTTTGACACATTTTTGTTTTATTTATACGGGAATACTCACGTTTAATTAAATCGGATACTCCGACTATAGTTTCGATCACATCCAGTGACCTTTTTCAAAGAGTGAAAAAGATTTAAAGGGTAAATTAACGTGAGTATTCTTGTATAAATAAAACAAAAATAAGCAAAGCTTGTTTTGCGGGAAATATATATCTTCTTATACGTACAAATTTACTTATTTTTTTCGTAATACATACTACACCCAGGTACAGAAAAACATCAATGTTAGACACAAATGTTTGTCCCAACCAATCGAAACCAACGTTAGTCTGCGAAAATATGTGTAACCGTATAATATAGATAGTCATTCTGTGAGCTATGCTACACGAGATAAAGCTTACAATACTTGTGATCGAGAGTTAAAATGTATGCAAAACAATAACATGTAAGCCAATCCCCATTTGCTATACGATACTTAATTCATCTATCGGACGACCGATGTAGCTAAGTTTGGTTATCCAAAAGTGCAGTAAACTAAGTTTCCATTTACGTAGTTAGTTATTCTTAAGTAAAACAATAAGTTACCTAAGAATAGAAAAGTATGAGACTTTTATTATGAAAACTGACGTGGTTTTGACACATTTTTGTTTTATCTATACGGGAATACTCACGTTTAATTAAATCGGATACTCCGACTATAGTTTCGATCACATCCGGTGACCTTATTCAAAGAGTGAAAACAGAGCCCGACGCGCGTGCAGCTGCGTCCTGCTTAGCACTGCGGGCGTCGCGCGCGTGATGACAGCGGTTGCTCTGCGGGCGAGGGGGTGGGGGCGGGTAGAGTGTCGTGCTGCGCCGGCGCTCTCTGGAGCTCTTCATCACTGGAATCTTCTCATGCGGTGTCGGGAATATTCCAGCACGCGGAGCTCACCACGTCGCCTTCAGATACGCGTCCACCCTCGCGGGCCCCATGAAGACAGGGTCTCCAAGACTATGAGACTATGATGGTATGAGACTTTTATTTAGCTTTCTGCTATAACCCACAGCGTTCGGATCCGGAGGAGGCAATAATGTATGACACAGATAATTTACGGCATGATATTGTACGGCATAATAATGCACAGCATGATAATTGGTGTACATGTACATCGAATATCATGCTGTGCAATATCGTGCCGTGCAATATCATGCCGTACATTATCGGCTCGGCTCAATAATACACACCCCGATTTTGTACAGACTGATATTTGATGTACAAGTACACGAATTCCTTATTTGTATAGTAGTTAGGTTCAGGTTATTTTTTTTATGTCAATTTGAGAAATGTATTCGGATTATTGGCTGTACAATATAGGGCCGTACTTTATAGACACGAACCGATAATGGACGGCCAGTATTGTACGACATGGATTGTACAGCATGATATTCGATGTACATCTACACCAATTATCATGCTGTGCATTATTATGCCGTACATTATCGTCTCGGCAAATATCATGTTGTACATTATAGACACCCGGATCCAGCATTATTTCCTTCCACGCGCTTGAAAAATATGAAATGTCTTCCCTCCGAAGGTCTATCAGCGTAGTTACAGCATGAAGCGTTTTAAAAAAGGCGTCTACAAACATATTTCTGGGTTGGCCACGCAACGACAACTTTTGCTAATGATCCGTGTGCCCATAGGCCGTCCATAGAGCCGTTTTATTAGACAAGCCATCTGATTGTTTGCCGCACTTTAAATATATACACTGCAATATCCCATAAAGTCAGGAAAAAGTTAGGGTGTGTATGTGTGATTCTGAAGCGATATACGAAAGTAATCGAGTCCTGCTGATAGGTATAAAAAAGTTAGACTTTCCATTTTTTTTACAATAAATTTGCGCTACCCTCGTACTTCATTCTGTGCGTAGGGTAAGGTAAAGTAATAAGCTTCTATACTACCTGTTACCTGTTATAGTTCAGCGCACAGTATAAAGACCGTCTGCAGTAACCGAAACAAAAGTAGTCAGCAAATACCATATCAAATGTAGCAGTCGCGCTAACTACATAATAATATATCTGAGCCTGCCGAACTGTAAAACGTTGAGACAAACGGGCATTTCCCGTCTAATATACCAATTAATAAAGGAGGGTCGGTTTTTCGGCACCACAATCAATCATGCTTCAAACGCGATGGGGCTATAAATCCCTTGAAGGGCAGATTTTGTTACCTCACCAAAATTGCTTTACTAAACATATACTCACACAAATATTTATTAGGGACCCAGTTATGCCGTGGTAAATTCACAAAATTTATCTGCGATATTATATGAAACCGGATATTTAATTTTGCGGAAACCAGCATCAGAAAGTTCATTTTACCAATTTTAATAAGTACCTAAGTACTTGAGTTTTGTTTGATATTGCTAATTATATCATTCCTTGGGTACTTGTTATGAATATGAGTTTGCCGCGATCGACTCGTAATTGCATTTTCCCTGCCAGTTTACAGGAAATTAAAAACCCAATTCAACATCGACACAACAACTCGCTCGGAAATTGGAAAAAAATGGCAACACTCATATTTTGCCAATAGGTAGGTGATACCAAACACTATAAAAGAATGCTGCGAAGTGGAAAATAAATATTTTTCCGCAAATATCGACTGACATACGATACGACATCGCACGCCTTTCAATCAACAACTTTTGACTCCCCAAAGGAAAACCCTCGGTTTCGAAGAAGAAAGTTTACTAAACTTGCTTCTTGCGTCTGTGAAGACTAGCTTTTGAAGCCAATAAAAACGATAATGCAATATAGTTTGTAAGAACCCGATGCTACCTCGATGCTACATGTCGCTACTTTAAAATTTCAAGGACCATCAGCAAAATAAGATAAATAACAGCACACTAATATTTTAACTTTTGTTTTTTGTGTAGTAGGCTAAGTAATATGAGTAGCCTTTGTAGTTTGTAGTAGCTGATTTGTTGTTCGTGTTTTCGCGGTTGGCCTCAGAGTAAAAGTTATTCATAATGATGAGTACATACATATACAAATACAAAATAATTTATTTTGACACAAATCATTTCACAAATTTATGACCCATAGGCTCCCAAACTAGTCAAAGACTGTGTGTCGGGAACCAGTGGCTTCTCCTGTATAGTTATACATTAGATAGCTATGCTAAAACAAAACTATGGGTATGATTACAGACAATAAGTAAATAATGACAAATAAAGTTGTATCTATAGAATTTAGAATTTATGTTTTATGCCAAATTTGTATACAAATAAATAGGGGAAAAAAGAAATGTTTTGTTGATACAAATTGTCATACATACCCTTTAGTATTACTACATCTTTTTGTAAAACGTTGTATAAGCTACTGAAAAGTAGCTTATACCAGCGACAGTGATAATAGAATGGTCGTGCTCAGCGCTTGCGAATCGTTCAAAATTAACAAGTCAACACAAACAGGCATACCTAGCTAAAAGTATGCATATTACATTTGCCAGAAAACAGAGATAGTGAATCTAATTACTGCATGACAAAAAAAAACACATGTATATGTATTAGAAGTTTGTATTGTCGTATCGTACGGCTTGCATGTCGCAAAGATAGAGTATGACTGACGCGAGAGAAGAGCCGGCGCTCAACATATAGTCTTCAAAATCCGTGCTCCTATTTCCCGTCCATTCATTTTATCATTGTCGCTGGCTTATACAACGTGTTACAAGTCAGTCCACTGAAAATGCATAAGTTATACTTATTTCATGTCAGTGAGCCAACATCATTTTTAGAATAATCTCACTGGCCAGCACAGTCTGCATGAAAAAAAAACTCTAGCATTTTCGTCTCTGTAGTGAGGTGAAAAGTTGTACGTTTCACTCGGCAGCAAAGTTATTCTGCGTATCGTACCTTAGAAACCCTCGCTACGCTCAGTTTACAATACAAATACTCACGCCAAAAACAACTTTGCAGCCTTTCTTATGCTTAACCAATAACTACGAGTATTGTACGTTTCTTGAGAAAGAAAATAGTCTAAAGAAAATAGTTGATAGATAATTGCTTATTGGCCGATAGTGAGACAAGTGTACGTCTGTACGTCAATAATGGAAAGAATCCGTATTCTTACTTAAATCACTCGCACTTCACATCACTCATACATCACATCACACTATTAGTATAAATGCGAAAATTTGTCAGTACGTGCGTGTGTATGTTTGTTACCTCTCCACGCCAAAACGTCTGTACGGATTTGGATGAAACTCGAAATGGAGATAGCTTATTTCCTGGTATAACAAAAAAGTTACTTTTTATCATCATCATCGCCGTTTTTCATTATCACACGAGTGAAACCGCGGGTTGCAACTAGTATACTATTAATTTCCCTCTACTGACATGTGAAGTGAGATTATTGGTAAACGATTGCCAATCACAATCACACGGCTGCGTGTACTTTCCATCGACAAGGTGCTTACCGTGACGCCATTAATCATCTACAACCCCCTTACCTACCTATACTACTATACACAGTACAACAGATTTAATTACATCAGTATTAAAGCGCATAATTTACAATATCGAGCAATTTATACTGAAAAATCTAGTGCCTCAGTAAGAATCGAATCTCAATACAAAATCGACAGTAAGAGCATGTGAGGTGACTACAAAAATCTTAGGAAAAATTCCTATATGAACGTGCTTACAGCGTGCGTGCAGTAATACTTTAACGCCAGGATATTCCACGTTTCAAGCACATTTTTTATGAGATCGATCATTAGTCTAGAGCTGAATCAGGTAAGGTCATATTTAGCGGAGCAAAAATATGATTTTTGAAGTGTTTCTCAGGTTACTCAAAAATAATTAATAACATTTCAAAATACTATTCTCTTTTAAAACATTTTTTTAATGTGACTATGTGCTGTAATTAGGACATATACTTAACTAAAAAAAGTTTTAAAATAGGCACTGTTTCGGTATTTTTTTCTATCGAGGAAAGTATAATTAATCGTGTTTTCAACCGTAAAAGTTACTATACGGTTGTTCGACTGTAACATATATATTTTTTGGCTTTAAATATAGTAATTTGACTAAATAACATTGATTTTACGAGGGGCAACTTTGGAATATAGAGCCCTTAATATACATATTAATACTTAGTACCTACGCCAAAATGTCCTATATGCTCCTATTTTTGTAGTGGTAGGACTGCAGAGTCCGCCTGGGGAAGTACCACACCTTTACCAGTTATTCAACCGCCAATCAGTAGTGTGCAAGCATTACTGTGTTCCGGTTTGAAAGGCAATGTTACCAGAGAAATTACTGGGTATGAAGAGATTTAGCATCTAATATCTCAGGGTGACGAGCGCAGTGCAGTGCGGCGCAGGATTGTGTTTGCAAATTCACAATTTTGGCACTGCTACTGTTAGTGGCAGGCGTGACGCTTACCACCAGGCGAACGTCTTGCTCGTCTCGTTATTTAATTGTATTAAAAAAAAACCCCACGTATAAGTGACCTCCGCGTAGCAGTAACATTTTCGTGGTTTTACAACGAAGTCGTAGCTCGTAGCACGGACCACATAGCAGTCAATGTCTATCACATAAATCTTAATCAAGCATTGAAAACTTTATGTAGAGGTATTTACTGTTATGTCATCTGTCTACACCTGCTAGGCTAGGCCCTGTCATTAAACTTTTAGCCACAGTTTAAATAAAAGTCACTTAGTCTTAATCAATACAGGCTTACGAGTACGAGTAGGTATTGGTATTACTAAGCCAAAAGGAGGTCATATTATACACTGTGTATAACTTTTACTGAGGGGGCAATCCTGAATTAGCAAAAAAACAATTGTTCCATACATTTTGTCGAGGGCGAATGTCATTTTCCTATGAAACAGCAGTTTTTTTTTCGCGAACTCACGGTTGGCCTTCTAGTAAAAGTTGTTCTCAGTGACGTATTGCGTACCTACCATATTACATTCCGCGTATAGGGTTATTGGTAACTTGCGCATAACCTCTTAAAAAAAACTCGTCTTTGCGGCACATCAAGACAAACAGCTTTTGTTCTGGGATATGAGAAGTCTCAAAAACACAGCTGCTCCATACATTTTGTCAGGGGTCAAAGAACTTTTAGTGTGGAAAAGCAGTTTTTTTTTTAGTTTTCTCAAGTCCCAGAACAAAAGTTGTTTGTCTTGATGTACAAAAGACGTCTTTAAGAGGTTATGCGCAAGTTCCCAATAAACCTGTATAGTGCGTGGGTACTCATTCTCGCTAGACTAGAATATTATTACAATCTAGACACCATACGAGTATAACGATATTTCAACGATCTCTTGTATTCTTGGAGGAGCCAAGAATACGAGGGATCGTAATGAACTATCACTACAATGTGAACCAAAATACAAGTCAAATATAGGCCTAAAAACTTGCCGA
Source organism: Erannis defoliaria (assembly GCA_905404285.2). NCBI lineage: Eukaryota > Metazoa > Arthropoda > Insecta > Lepidoptera > Geometridae > Erannis > Erannis defoliaria. The sequence goes on from FR990084.1 coordinate 9,562,116, forward strand.
ATTCTAAAAGATTCAATTCTGATGTACACAAGTCTACTGGCGTCGTAAATAATAATGCAGCATCCCAATTCAACCCTGGACAATGGAGCGCGGCGCCGGTGTCACCGCTAAAGTTTGATTAATGAACTTTCAATAAATCCACACAAAAACCTTTTCAAGAAAACTGTTTGCAAACAGATTTTCATCGTTACAGCTTTCGAAATGAAAGGATGTTTTAGAATAACAATGACTTTTCAGTACAAGGTCCTTTAACCGAAAGTTTGTATTGAATTTGAGACATAAATACTAATTCAGTTTTTAAGTTAGTTAAGTACTTAAAAGTAGAATAAGTAAAAATAGTAAAGTCATTATTCTATTGTACTTTTTTCTTTTATATACAGGTTGTTTCATACAAGTACCAATAATTAATGGTGTTGATCCATCAACGTAAACAGCTAAGTATTATAGTAAACAAAAATGTGTTCTCATACAAAATTACCAGAAATAAAATTAAAATTTATGTATTTTATTAAATTTATTTTTATAGTAGGTATAAGTTATCGCTACCGGTAGATCTAAGGAGTTTTTTTTTCCGCTTATCCCTACTAAGAGATACCTTGGTAGGGATAAGTGGAAAGGCTGTTTGATTTTTCCACTTATCGCTACCGGTAGATCTAAGTGGATTTTTATTCCACCTATCCCTACCGGGAGGGATACCTTGGTAGGGATAGGTGTACCAGGCCGAAATAAATGTGATCCACTTTGTATGGGGTTAAATTATTTTTCACAAATTTAGCAAACTCGCCTTATGGCTAGATCAATAACTTTAAGCACGGGTACATCCACCTGAATAACTCTGTTATAAGTACTTGGTAGGTATTCTACTAAATACTTTTGCGTTTTGTGTTTGCTTGTTTTGGTTGGGGTAGACGAGTTTTAGAGACGAACATGAATTATCAAACCTAGCTTAGGACGCCCTGAGATTCAATGAAGTGACGACATACGTAAGCTAGCGGGTAGTGGCTGGAAACGAAAAGTTCGGGATGAGTGGAGACGGGAGAGGCCAATATATAGTACTCGACTAACGTGGGTGATGATGGTGATTCTAATAATTATGCAGTATTGCCTATTCTAAACAGGCAATATACAGCGTGGCGCTACGGTGCCGACATTTAATTAACATACGGGTAGTAGGTTAATGATCAGTAAAAAAATATATATTTTATATTCGCGAAAAGAACAGATTATCCATACAAAAATTACATCGACGTTGGACAAAATGTATGGAACAACTATTTTTTTCTCGCGTTTTTTATTACATTATTTTTATGGTTACTGATCATTAACCTTACACGTCTGTTAATTTAATGTCGGCACCGTAGTGCCACGCTGTAGAATATATAATAGACAATATTGCCTATTTAGTATAATCTTTCGATCTTTCTCGGACACCATTTATAAATAAAGATTGTGTTCTTATATCATCATTACAGATAATTACAGTCTACATTGGGTCACTAAACAAACATTATGTATGCTTATCACAAAACATATCACATTGAAGTTAAATATTGGAACGGAGTAAATGAAGAGTGTGTAAACATTCATTTAAACTTGCCGACCCAGCCCTGGGTGGAAATGCTTATCGGTACGATATCAACTCCAACAGTAGGTAGAAGTTCAATAAGTTACGTTAACTCACTTTTATGCCTACTTGTAAGTAATAAAGATCTATTCGAGATAGAGCTCATAGAGCGATTATTAGAATACCTAGTTAGTCAGTCACTTGTAAGTTATAGCAGGTACTACTCTACAGAAATAAGGCACAATGTCTGGAAAAAGCTTTTGATGAAATACATCTGCGTATTAAAGACACAAAACTCTTTGGTTTCATTGGTACAAGGAGGTATTATTAAGCGCATGAGAAAAGCCTTATTCATTAATAATTGATCAATCAGCGAAAAAATACCTGGTTAATGGTTAATTATCTCTGTGGTCTTTAATTATTTATCGAAGGAGCATAGTATAATATTAATTATAATACCTACCTCACGGAAACATTGTACATTCGTAAACGAACTTGTATTTTTATTAAACATGCAAGGTTCATCTCTAATTTTTGAAAATAACTTTGTACGATAAACATAAAATATAAACATTGAAAACAGTTATGTACCTCTGCTACCATTTGATTGTCTAACCAGCGAGCCGACTCCTCCAACCTCTACAATAAGTCTTGGCGGGAACACGGAAAAATCATGTCGTTGCATTCTATTATTTTCTTAAACTTGTATGTGTTTATTCGCGAATTAATAATAAAAAATGGTGGTTTTATTCATTAAGTGTTGAATTACATGTACGAGTGTGGCCAAGTGATATAATGTGGTGAAACATGTCTTATCGTGTTGTTTTCAAAACTCCGTAGAAGCTCATAGTAAATTCACCACAACTTTACTAGGGCATGACTTGGACTCGACTATGACTAATTTCGTGTAACTGATTGTGATTTCATGACATGTTTGACTTGATTTTAGTAAAAAAAAACTTGACACTGGCAGAAAGCACACCGTGCAATGCCAACAAATAAGAAAAAAAAACCTCTACAATGTTTGAACCTGTTTGAACGTTCATCCATCAACAGCCGTTTTTGCCTACCACGTTTTTTTATGCAGCGCCATCTAGCCCCAAACTTAGCAAAGCTAGTAGCAGCGCGAGTACCGTTCTAGTAAATTTCTCTGCGTTCTATGCATGTTCTATGTCGCTAAATTTTACGTGTCGGTATAGCAGATTTACTTACACAAATTGGAGAATATACCGAATTTTATCGAAATATACCGATTTAAATGTCAAATATAACGATCGTCAAGAATGGTACTCGCGCTGCAGGTATTTGATAGAATACGTAAATAGGTTACTTTTTTGTAAATACTTATACAGGGTTAGTTCTAATCAGTTAGCATCCTTTTTGGCATTTTCTGTACATCAAAACAAACAAGGTTTACCATGAGGCCAAAATTGAAATCGCGAAAAAAATATCAGTTCGTACACACGTTCGTCACATATAAATGTTTAACTTGGGTGGAAATCGAAACCACGCTCTACATCTCTCAAAGCAGACTTACTACCGACTGAGCTATAAGGCTATCAATAATAAATAAAATATGTATATTATGAAACACATAATTTAAAAAACTCGAATTAAATGAGTAGGCACAGAAACATACCCGTTTTAATCGTCCACGATCATTAAACTTAATTAAAAGCGTAACGTCTCTTGAATACAAAGCGTCCAAAGGATGACGTGAATGCTGGCTTACCTGCAAGTTGCCGAGTGACCGCCATTACCGTCTGGAAGGCTCAACTCTCTTGAAACGGCAACCTTAGCCAAGTTTCAAGACTTAACTGCCAACCCTCCTAATTAGTGACCTTTAATGTGTGCGAGCGAACTTCGGCTTAGTCTCACTTGAAGAGTTTCCGGAGCCATTTCAGTTGCTTAAAAGTCATAGTACAAACATTTGAGTAGAGAAATGAGAAAATATAGATTTTTCAGGTACATCCTGTTTGCTTAGAATGTTTTATTTTAGTATTCATTTAAAATTTTAAGAATAAATTATTGATCAAGTTTTTTCATAATAGTTTTTGGGACATCAACAAGATGAACTTTAGATGCTACAAACGTCATCTCTTGTAGATGGAACGGATCAATGACGATGAAGTTGACGCGTTAAGATTTAATTGTAAATAACTGAACACTTCTAAAAAATATAAAAGTAGCGACTCGTGTTTCTGAAATTCAATTTGCTGCCATAAAGTAAAAGATAAATCCAGCAAAAGCTTAACTGCAAGCGGTAGAACTGCAGCTTAAAATGGCCTTGTACAAGCGGCAACACTTTATAACTGCGCACTGCTTACGACCCAAATTCACTCACGAATACTAATTTAAACTATGGCTTAGTATGCACAACACGCGCAAAGCTTATTGAATTTATAGACTGAAGTTTTAATTAATAGCACAAAAACGTTATAGGAAAACGTTATAAAGGATTCGGTTAAAAAAACAAATAATGATCGGGGATAATGGTTTTGGATGTCGGATTGGTTGGTTGAAGCGGTAAGCCCTATTCGTTAAGTGTTCATTTGCACAAAATTTAATTTAACACTAGATTAATTGAAATGAATCTAGTGTTAAATTAAATTTTCCAAAATTCTAAATTTTTTAAAGTTCCAGATCCATATTTTCTCAGTTTCTCCCTAAAAATTAGGGCAATTCCCCATGAAAGCATGAACTCGTAACATTCATGTGAAGCGGCATCTGCTATATTTGCTATATATGCTATATTAGCTCGGAATTCTACGCACGTTTGAAACCTAGCGTTTTCATGTAACGCGGGCTACCGGTGGATGCAAATAGCCGGTTGTGTACAGTGTGGCGGTCCAAAGTTTTATGATACAAGCTGATTATAGTACTCATTTAAAATTTTTGGAATAAATTATTGATCAGCTTTTTTCATAATAGTATCGTAAACAGTGCGCGGTGCAAACAGCGGGTTTTTTTTAAATGCCTTTTGCTGTTGTCCTCAGATTCAGACGGCCTCTACAGCGTCGCCGGACTTTAGGGAGGGTATTTTTAAGGAGGCGTTCGTTCTGCAGTGAACTTCTGGCTGATGATGAAATAAAGAACTCGAGAAACTCAATAACTTGTAAAACGAAGACTTGCTTCAAAAATGAAAAAACAGATGCTTAAAATAGCGGTCTCCGAACAAACTGTTTTATTAGCATAGAAAACCAAATTTATTAAGTAGTTTTACATGTAAGGTCGCTGTAGAAAAGCGGTTTTTGCGAGTAACAGCTGGCGGCTCAAGAACATTTCAGTCACTGTCAGTTTTTGCAGTTCTGAAGGAACAAAAAATGTTACATGAAACTTATGATATTTATTTCTTTAGAAGAAGCAACATAATTATTTAAGGGCTTTTTGAGGACAATGATGTATCTACAGTGTGATGGAAATAACTTTTAGCGTCGTAGAGAAAATAATCTGAGATCTGCAGCATACAAACAGACAGACTCGTCGTGTTTTTTTAATTTGAAACAGAAATCTAAAAACACCGCCTAAAACTTGGATACACAACATCTCGTGCAACCATTTTTGTTTGTCCCAGAACTCTCTTCCCGTTTTTATTTCACATTCTTTTAAAGGCTTATGGCAACGATCTTATATGTTACACATAAGATCGTTGGCTTAGGGCTTTTCCCATACGTAGGTGCGATTGTGGCGATGATACTGGGAAGGGAGACGGGATGGAGATAGGCATGTTAATATTAAGATTACAATTGGTATCGGGATGGGGATGGGGATGGGGTGGGGATGGGGTGGGGATTTGGTGGGGACAGGTGGGGATGGGATGTGGATGTGGATGAGGCAGGGAACGGGGATGGGCGTGTCCATATTAAGATGAAAGTTGAAATCGGGATGGGGGCGGGGATGGGATGGGGTGAGGATGGGGTTCGGGATGGGGATGAGGGAGGGAACGGGGATGGGGACGGGGATGGGCGTGTTCATATTAAAATGACATTTGGTATCGGGATGGGGATGGGGAAGGGGCCGCTTATAGGGATGAGGCTGGGAATGGGGACGGGGGTGGGCGTATTTATTGGTCGGCTGAACAGATGGAGCTGCATTTTTGGATAGGTAGTTATAGCATAAGGTTCGGAAACGGACATAGGCTATTTTATTGTAGGTCCACGCAGACGACTGTTTGACGAACATAATTATTATAGATACTGTACAGCCTAAGCTGCTAAATTAATTTTTAATATTTAATTTGGTCATCCTCAAGCAAACTTAAAGACTTGCAAGAGGCTTGGAAAAAATGCAATAATATACGTATTTTAGTGATTCAATTGAGTTGGGCCCCGATTTAACCGAATTCCAGTATTCAACATTACTACGCGGGCAAAGCCGCGGGCAAAAGCTAGTACTCTATAAATTTCTTTGGTAATACTATTGTCTTCGCTAAAACTAATAATAACAACCAGCTAAGTGGGAGTCAAGCTCACTCTAAGAATCCCGAACCGAACCAAAGAAAAAGTATACGCAAATACATTTTGAGGTAGGTTGTATTACCACAGAAAACTAATAGTACTACGGTACTACGAAAATTTTGTCTCGGTATGCGAACCCGACTTTCATTTGACGTCGTTGATGAATTAAGATATAAATACAAGTAAGTATATTTATCGTTGCCCGACCAGAGCTAAAGACAGGCAAAAAATCAGATAACTTTACTATTATTACGTTAAAGCAGCATGCGCGCAAGTCCCCAGACAAATCTTCTCGAAGCTTCGAAAGTTACAAACAGCTTCGATTGCCAGCTACACACCGGGTAAAGCCTCTGAGGCTTTACCTAACACACCCATACTATTTTATTTTCCCACTTTCCGGGCTGGCTTTTAATACGGAATTGAGTGTCGTAGATCCACCGTAGACTCGTTGTAGATCTTTACGAAACTTGTCTACGAATCGCGTCTACGAAGTATCGTAGATACACAAAATTGCTACGCTTCGTAGCAGCTTTCGATCTTTATTAGAACTACTAAGCAAAGGCTAAGACATCCATTACTAGGTTAGTGGCAAACTAGAATACTTTATAGTTTCGTTTTCGAAATATCCATCTTAGTGTAGTGGTATAGGACTCTACTGCAGGGTCCGCCTGGGGAAGTACCACACCCTTGTCAGTTATTCAAGCGCCAAGCAGTAGTGTGCAAGTATTGCCGTGTTCTGGTTTGAAGGGCAATGTTAACAGAGAAATTACTGGGTATGAAGAGATTTAACATCTAACATCTCATGGTGACGAGCGCAGTGCAGTGCGGCGCAGGATTGTATTCGCAAGTTCACAATTCTAGCACTGCTACAGTTAACTCTTCTTAAACTCGCACCATTAGGCCACCAAAACCGAGAACCAGGTTGTTTGGAAGCCCAGCAGTGGAGCATTTTAGGTTGAAAATAATTAACAATACTATAGCTTATACGGAAACCTACAAGTAGTATGTCATGACATTGACACGTGCTTGATGCAACCTGGAGTACTAAGACTACTACGCGAAAAGGTAGTACCAATATAATCCGAAACGAAGTCATCATTATGGTACCTAAATAGTCATCATCGTGAAGAACTTTTACAGTAAAAAATTTACATGAAATCGCAAAATAATGTGGCCCATAAATATCGGCTCTTAGTTTGAACACCGTTATCCTTCTAGGATTTCATTGTACTCATCATTATGAAAAACTATTACTATGGGGCCAACCCAGGTTTTCTTGTTGCTAATTCAAGCAACAAAAAACCTGCTACTCCTTACATTTTGTTCAAGGTACAATAAAAAAATTGTATGGAACAACTGATTTTATTTCGCTATTTCACGGTTGGCTCTATAGTAAAAGTTGTTCATAATGATGAGTACAATGATATCCTAGGAGGATAACGGTGTTCAAACAAACAGCCGGTATAGCTGATTAATGATAACAAAATGAAAATCTGATAAAAAATAAGCAACTTATATGCATTTTAATATCATGCTAGACAGAGAGGAGATTATGCCGTCACTTCTCTGTACGCCCTATAAATTATATTCTGACAAGTATGGCGCACTGAGGCGTGACGTCATTTTTGTTTTGTGGGAAAGGAACAGAGTTTTCTCTAACAAAAACTTTAAACGCTTATAAATATCTGAACATTAATAACCGATTTAAATTATTTATTCAAATAACATATTATATTTACTTAATTTCTTCATCAAAGCTATATTGGTTTCAACGTCAACATCAGTCATCTACCCTATTAGTAGTCGTCGTTTCGCGTCGTCGTTGTCAGCCATAAAATGTCCACTGCTGGACGAAGGCGTCCTCCTTAATAGAGGGGTGTTGCCATAATCCCCACGCTTGGCAGGTGGCTTGGGGATCGCAGAATGGTCACCACCGTTAACCTAGAGGACGCTGCTGCCCGTCTTCCGGTGGGTCTGGTTGCAGTTTAAGGACATACCCAGGTCCTCGTCGTTTCGCGTAACCTTGAATTTTTAAATAATTTTCCATCAAACAATTTTTTAAAATAATGTCGTTCAAAAAACTTCCTGTGCAGTCAAAGGATAGCAAAACAAAAGCTGGAGTTCGTTACCTCGGTCTGAGAGGCCACTTTCGTGACATCTGAATGTTTTCTCCTATTTACGTTTCCACATTTTAGCTCACGAAAAGAATTTATTCTGAATGTCGTTGAGGTTCTTCCACCCTCATCAACCGTCATTCCACAGGATTTTGTGGTTTTATACACAGTGCTGTTTTTTCTGCCATATGATAAATTTAATGTCTGCCTTATAGCTCAGTTGGTATAGAGATGGTGAGAGTGAGAGAGATGGTAGGATGTGGGTTGGATTCCCACACAGAACAAAAATGTATATAATTTAATTATGTATTTATTGAACATAGATGTTTGTTCTGAATCAGGGTGTCGTATGTATTAAAGAATGTACTCATTTTTTTTATTTATTATTTTATCTGATATCTGTTTCCCATAGTACAAGCTTTACTTAGTTTGAGGCTAGATGGCGCTGTGTCAATTGTTCACCAATATTTAATTATTTATTTTAATAAACAAACGGAAATAGTCTAATGTTTGCTAAAATAAAAACCAATACGTGTATCTAAGTACGTATAGGTGTTCATAAACTATCAATCCAAAACTCGTATAGAGCCGCTATGGAGTTGAGTAGATACATATTCTCAGATTTATTACGTACCTAAGTGTTTTTTTTTTGTATTAATGGTATTTATATATGTACATAGACTATGTAAGCCAGAGAAATTAAATCCTCCAAGACGTAAACGGACTTATAATGAAGCTAATTAGTCAATATCTATTAAAGTAGAATTATGCGCTTCTAAAATACAACTAACAAAGGCTGTACTGGAATGCGGTGTCTTTTTGGCACATTAAAGTTATTTTTTAGGATTCCAAACTCAAAGGGTCGCTAACGAGGACCCATTGCAAAGCTTATGCCATCTGTCTGTCTGTCCGTCCTACCTATTTTGACATGTATCTTGCAAACCATAACAGGTAGCCGCGCAGGTTGATATTTTCAGAAATTATGTGTTACTATGACGGATTGAATAAAAAATTCGTTAAAAAAATGTTTTTATTTATGACACGCATTTCTTTAGAAAATTTTAATTGTTTTTTTTATTCAAAAACGGTGTTATTTTTAAGAGTCAATCTTGGTAAACTTATAGACCAATAGTCCAATAGTAATAAATGTAACTACAAATAATAATGAATCGAAGAAGTTCGAGTTGAGCACTAACTATGGATTCATATTCTATTGTAATGGTAGGACTTTACTGCATTACTGTGTCCCGGTTCGAAGAGCAATTTTACCAATGAAGAGATTTAACATCATATATCTCAGGGTGACGAGGGCAGTAAGTACAGTGCGGCGCAGGATTGTATTCGCAAGTTCACAATTCTGGCACTGTTACTGTTATGGGCGTGACGCTTACCACCAGGCGAACATCTTGCTGGTCTCGTCAGTTGATTGAATAAAAAAAAAGATCAATAAACCCAATTTTACGTTAAACGCAATACATCGTATAGTGGTATGGAAACGCGAGTCCAACTTGCACTTGGCCGACAACGATGTACTTTACGGCAAACTTTAAATATATTTTGTAACTTTCAAATTTATTTGATAAACGCATAAAAGTCGTATTTATTTGGATGTATCTGGTACAAAATTGATTTGGGTAAAATCCACAACATTCTAAAAGTAATATGTTGGAAAGATATTTCCTATTTACTGTAATATACTTCCCTAGCTGGCTCTTGAAGTTAACAAACCTTTAGTAACCCCCGCCACTGTACCCCGATCCGGTTGAGGCTGATTAGATTGCGATGTCTTTAGAGTAAATCTTTCATCTTCCGGAATAACTTTCCTCCATTACTTTATTGCGAATTTCTATTACGGCTTCGGATTTATGTACATTTTCTCTACTTTGCAATGTAGAGGGATAATAAATGATTATACTAGAGAACATGTAAAGCTACAGGAGCTTATTTTTCATTTTAGGATATTCATTTACAACACATCCTTTATACTTATACCATAATTAGATGTTAGTGTTACCTATAGTATAATTAATCTAATACAATATTATGAATCGCAGAATCTATTATTCTTAATAGAGCTGACTCCTCCAAGAAGAACAAATATGTTTTCTAGAAGCAGTCACAGAATATAGATATATAGTTTAATTAGGTACTATTATATTTCAATGAATGATGTTCTCGGTTAACGGTGGGAACCATTCCACGATCCCCTAGCCGCCTGCCAAGCGTGGGGATTATGGCAACACCTCCCTTTAAGTGAGAGGCTTTCGTCCAGCAGTCGATCGCCCTTTTGTATCGAAATTGTATAATTTGTAAATTTTCTAAATTTACTATTGATTGTATTCTGTTTTGTGTACCAATAAACTAAATAAATAAATAAATAAGTGGACGTCTTCCGGCTGTTGATGATGATGATAGTTCAATGAATGCCTAGATCGTACATAAACATTTATAAACATACTCTTTTTCATTAAACAAAAAAATGCAAAAAAAGAGAAGCATGTCTCGTCAGCGCCATCTATTTTTGGCTGTATAACTACGTTCCGTCAGCTGTCAGAAAACCTCCCATTACTCAAACTACTTTCTTTTTTTTTTTTTTTTTTTTTTCTTTTTTATGGCATCGCACGTTGTGCAATCTGCCAGTGTCAAGTTTTTGAATGTTCACATTTCTTTGTTATCATCAAGTCAAATAAGTCATGAAATAACAGTAAGTCACATGAATTAGTCATAGTCGAGTCCAAGTCATACCCTAGTAAAGTTGTGGCGACTTTACTATGAGCTTCTATGGAGTTTTGAAAACAACACGAAAAGACATGTTTCACCACATTATATCACTTGCCCACACTCGTGCATGTAATTCAACACTCAATGAATAAAACACCACCATTTTTAATCATTAATTCGCACACATGTTTAAGAAAATAATAGAATGCAACGACATGTTTTTTTCGTGTTCCCGCCAAAACTCACTACTTTCTTTATAGCCTGAGTTTCGTCGTAAGTAGCAAAGAGAATATAAACCTAAAGAGAGTGAGATAAGCTAAATCCTCCAAGTTAGTAGCCAATGTTAGTAGAGCATAGACGTAATGTAGTCAAGGATTTCTCTTTGGTCTAGGGCATGTTTATGTCTATATTACTCTCCTCTATGGTCAAGGAAACGTAGTGTTAAATTCTCTTTGGTCAAGGGCTTTGAGTTATGTTTGAGTTAATCTCAAAGAGAATTCTGAAGAAATATTTCGTATTTTCAATCGTGTTTCTTGTATTGATTTTCCTTGAAAATTAGAACATAATGAGCCAACCTGCAGATGAATATGCAAACAATAGTAAGGCGGACAACATTACTCTTAAAGAACCATCCGTAGAAAATGTGAAGACACAAGAAGAACCGAAGTCTGAGCGGTATTGTTAAGCTTAAATGCATTAATTTGTCGTTTTGAAATTAGTCGTCATCATCTTCTCTGTCCTCCTATCATAGGCATATCCTAAGACACCCTGCTTCGCCCAAACTACGTCTTTTCACTTACAGCCACTGACTTTCTTACGTTTATCGCCACTTAAATCTAGTTAATTAATTATTATTTATAAATCTTAATTACTTAATCCAATCTTGGAGTCTCAGGGGCCGTACTATGAACTCTTATTGCGAGACCGAATACGCTCAGCTTCCGACGCAGCATGACCGGGGACCGTATTGCCGGGCAATAAAATTCACAGTCGCACAGCGTCGGCAACTGAGCATATTCGGTCCCGCAATAAGAGTTCATGGTATGGCCCCAGCAGGTCTAGCATGCGCACCGCGAGAAAAAAATGTCGTGTCTTTATGTCGTGAGAAAACGAGACAGACTTATACAGAGTCGTAGTCTTGTCCTGTTTTTAAGAATCGAAAAATATTTTCTCGCGGTGCGCATGCTAGCCCTGCTGGGCATCCTATGCCACGTATGCCAATCCGTGATCTGCATTAGAGGTCGGCTACTCCGAAGGTTATTGATTCAGCAACATCCTTTTGATGTGATAATTATGGTTAATTCAAAGTATATACCTACAATCCGAACAAACTCATAATAACCCGCGTCATACTCATGTGGTCGGTTATTCTTGAGCTTAATATTAGATGTGTAACTAATATACCTCGTGTATCATATTAGTGATATGAGTATACTGTTATAGGTTATTTTGTATTAGTCGAATAACAGTGGCGAGTGATTCGCGCGGCACGTACTTAGTAAACGCTGGAGCTAGCAGGAACGAACGATACATACCTACATACAATCGGTTTACTGTTATGTGACAGCTACCGAGTAGCAGTTTAGGTATCTTGTCGTGCTATGATGTCCCACCGTAGCACGTATAGAGAAATATGGATAGAGGGCAGAGAGATCTTTGCCAATGGGATAAGATGGGTCAATATAAGTTAATCATAATATATTCCATAATAGGGATATTGATTTTCTGTGTGGGCGTACCCAAACTGCATCCAGAACCACCGGAGGACGGGCAGCGGCGTTCTTTCGGTTAACGGTGGTAAGCATTGTGCGATCCCTAAGCCGCCTTCCAATGCCAATCGTGGGGTTTATGGCAGCCCCAACACCTCCCTATTAAGGGGAGGACTTCGTCCAGCAGTAGACGTCTTCTGGCTGATGAGTGAAGAATATTGAATAATTGACCCTCACATCATCCCTACTTACAAATCTTACAATACTTCACGACAGACACAATGCCGACATGCCTTTAGGGCAGATGAGCGCCATTCATTTGAGCGACATGCACGTCAGCGGCCTGCGAGTAGGCAGCTTGCTACGGATATGGGCGGAGGTGTCCAAGATCAACTACATGTCGGCTGATGTTATCACATCAGGTTGGTATTTTAATTGATGATGAAAATTAAAATGAAAAAAAAGTTAAACTAGAATATTTCGTTGTTAGAATATAGCTCAAGGCACCTACATAATACATTATACAGATTTAGTAGCTTTGGGTGTAACCCGCAAGAATGGAAAAATTGTATTCATAATTATGAACAACTTCTTTTACTAGGGGTCAAATAAAAAATCGCGGAAAAATATGTCAAGCGTGATTGAACTTTTCCTATGAAACAGTAGGTTTTATTTTAACTGTTTCAAGGTCGGCTCCAAAATAAAAGTTAAGACAATAATGACCCAAGCTTATACCCAGTAGAATTACAGATATTATAGATAAAACCAATCGCCGCTGTAGTGAATATGGGACTTACGAATGTAAAAGCAAATGAATTATGAGCAAATAGCAATACTTAATACATTACCACTAACAAAAAAAACAACTGAACTGAAACAACTGAAACTTAGAAATGAACTGTCTTTTTATGTGTATTATTTATCATGTGAGTATACCTACATAACGTGTCTACTTGTCGTAGCTACCGGTCACCGGTGGTGGTCCGACTGGCCAATTGTTCACTATACACATTTCAATTTACGAAAACACATTATAAGTAAGAAGCTCGCGTGGTCTGAGTGGCCAGCCCTAGTTTCAGAGTTAAAGTTTAGTTAATTAAAACACATTATAAAAATAATAGTATTAATAGAAGAAAAAACATCATTTGTATCTCGGCTTATAATGAAACTACAAATTATTTAAATATAATATAAACAATTAAGCTTCCTGACTTCACATTGTAGTTTAAAAGAAAAAATTGATACATGTTTGTTTGAAATTGAGAAACAATTCGTAACGCATATTTGAAAGTAGGTATTTGATACTCACTGGCCTGGATTTAAAAGAGATGCTTGCAACCGATTGTAACAAAGGCAGCATATTTTGCGAAATTGTATCATGCCACGAAACGTATTTGGAAAGATAGAATTGGAATTTTAAAATTTTACAGGTCATGGCATCAGACGTCACAGCATTGGCATGCCGTCCGAATTAGCGATTGAAAGATTTGTTCCCTCGGAACTACGCCACAAAAGTATCGAGGATTTATTTGAAGAGCAAGTGAGTCCATTTTCCACTTAGACGGAAACAATACGCCTTCAGCCACGTATGAATATATTATTACCCACTCAAGGACAATACCTTTCTCCATAAATCTACTTGGCATTCATGCGAGAAAAAATATGACTCCAAAAATATCGAATTATTTACGGGCAAGTAAAAATCTGCATATTTATGTAATCATAATATTTTGTAATTTAGAGAATTCTTCGTTATGGGACAGTGGCGACAAATATTATTAAAACCCGAGAGAGCGTCCAAAGTGAACGTTAATTTTGGATAAAATATTCACGTGGATGTGAACTTTGTTTTAAATATTTTCGGCAACAGGCAAATGGCTTATAAATTTGGAGCAGCTATGAGGACGTTAGACATCTTTAGCGATGATGTCGGAGGTAAAAGTATAGGAGTGACACAAGGTCACTCCCCAGCGCCCAATTTGATGTGTCCTTTGAGTAGGGTCACATTTCATCGCTCGCGCTCTGCGGGACCGTAGGTATTTCCCAAAGGCTATTTTTATTTATCTCTGCAAAATAGCGAGCATGCGGGACATGATCTTGTTTCATTTTATGTACGCAGAAAATCTGGTAACTGCGTGACGCGAAAACAATTTTCTTTCTAAGTTTTGTCTCGTACTTATTATATTTACAGCTCAGATACTATCTGTTTACTATCATAAAAACTATTTCGGTTTCTTTGTTATCTAATGATAAACGAGGGCTTATAAAAGTTTTTTAATATTGTATAGTATACATTTGAATATCAGGGTTCTTATTGAGTTGCGCTCTCAAGCTCTGTCATTCGTGTTTTTTATCAATAATTATTTGGATTTATGATATTTTTTATATCAAACCTTTCCACAACCTTAAATAAATAATGCATGGATTTGAGTGATATTGGAGTGAAAGTAGCTAGGTAATTACCTGGATTAGAACATAGGCTTCTTTTATCCCGAAAAAAATAGATCTCGTAGGAAAGGATTAACTGTGGAGCGCTGCTAGTTAAGAGATAAAACACATTTGCACTAATTATATTAAGTACCTACTCGTAAATATTTTATGTTATATAATGTTACTATAGAAGCTGAAAGACACCAAAGCTTTTAGTTCACAATCACAAGTAAAGTTAAAGATTATGATGTACCCACCTATGACTCAGATATTAGTCTCGGGCTTTGATTTCACGTTGTCTCCTGCTCAAAAAATTGGTGCTCAATTCGGAATTATTTAACCGTTGGAGAAGAAAAATTCTCAAAAATCATGAATTTTGTGGTAATTTACTTCAACTCTTATGTAAACTTTCATGCTTTTAAACTCACCACTTTAGGCTGTGAAACTGACAAATGTCTGCTAGTTTTTGATGATTTTTTAAAGTATTTTTATAACGATTTTTTTGTATTGAGTACTGAAGTAATCGTCGAAGTAACGTGAAGTACTGAGTAATCGAAGTACGTAATATGTCTCTAAAATATTTTCGCAGAACGTGTAAACGATCAATTCCCATCAATAAGAATGTAAAACCCAGCTTATTTCAGTTCCCAGTGAATGTGACATCTCTTCTCAACGAGGATCAGTTATGGGGGTGTTTCTACAACTTTCCCGAGCTGTATGCGGACCAGTTCTCTCCAATCGTGAAGATCCGCGAGATAGAACACGTACCAGAACTAGTTGGAGGTGAACTTACTCGGGATATGGTCACTGTTTGCTTGACATACCTGAAAAGGACTCCCATTTTGGGGGATTTTGTTTACATCAAGCTCGATCTCTCGGCAAAGGTTTTTAGCAATACATTATTTATACTGTGTTAAATTTCAAGCAGCCCTTTCTAGTCATTCAGTCACGCGCCGCAGTATTCAATACCTATCAATGTTGCAGGAAACGGATAGGGAGTCCTCAAGTTTATATAGATGAATGTATTGTAGTGACCCTTTTATGGGCGCCTACGATACACCTGCTGTTTCTTATGTATTTTCTTTTTAGTGTAGATATTTTCGTTGATTGTATATTTCCTTTTCTTTTACAGCACCTGATAAATATCGAAGTGCTGCAGCATTACAAGTACCTCGTTTATTTGGACTTGTCGTCCAATTTGTTGACGGAACTGTCGGTTCTCTCTTACCTTCTCTACTTACAGTACCTATCGGTTGCGTTCAACAGGCTGAGTACGGTCTTGGAATATGACACTCGTAAATATTTTACTATATTTTTATTACCTCAGTACAAGAACCTCACACCTTCTGATCACGTAGCGTGTTAAAAAATATTGATACAAGTAAGAAAGTAAAATATAAACGACGATACACGCATCCTACCCGATCCTTTAACCACCTTTGTTCCCATCTTTATGCTTCAGTACTTTATCTTCACGAACATTTTTAGCGCAATGGTTCCTGACCGAAGTTCATTATAAATTCAACTCAGTGAAGCGGATCCGAGATTTGAGCGCGTTTTGGTCTGTAACAATATTGGATTTGTCCCATAATAATATCAAAAGCATCAGTGGCTTAGAAAACTTAAGGTGAAATGGTTTTTCTTATGATTATGATCATGTGCTATAGCTATAGCTTTCACATCCGGGGGGGTCCAAAGAGTTAAAAACGCGGACCATACCGAGTTAAGTTAGTTGAGCTTACGAGCTAACACCAGGGGCCTTATTTTTGAATCGTACGCAAGCGTAGCGCATGCGAAAGGAGTTGACCTTCGAACGATACTGTTTGGAATAAGGTTCAATATCGTTTGAAAGTCGGCTCCTTTCGCACGGTTCAAAAATAAGGCCCCATGTCTGTTATTTTGTAACGAAACAATTTTCACGAAATCAAAGTCTTGGTTAATCTCGCTTAGCTCCCGAAAAGCTAAAGGGTACAATACAAAAACACTTTATTGACACGATAGAAAGGACATTACAAACTTAAATACTACAGATAGGCACAAAAGACGGCGTTGTCGCTAAAACTTTCTCTTCCAGACAACCTTCGACAAGGGTAATTGATTCGTATCAAATTTGGGTTCTCAACGTATAGAACCTGGGATTGTTTAAGAAAAATTGAATAGGTACTCCCTAAGCAAACGTGCTCTATCTTCGATCACGTCGTCATATCTCATCAGGTGCGATTGTGGTCAAATGCAAGTCGGTAGTGAAAAAAAAAAAAAGTAAGTAAGTACATTTTAATTCGGTTCTGCTTATATAGATACCTCCGACGCTTGGATCTGTCGTTCAACCATATCCAACGTCTCGAAAATCTTAATAATCTGAGGATTCTCTGGTTGGATGTATCATACAACAATATCTCAAGCTTTGAATTTGGTTACGAAACCGGGCTTTGGACGCTTCTGCACCTTGAATATTTAAACTTGAATGAAAACAGCCTGACATCCTTGAAAATATTCTGCGGATGCATAAGGTAACGCTCACTTTAAAAATAAGTTGTTCGGTCAGACAACGTATAAATATTAGTTAACGTGTTCATACTTGACTAGTTTTTAGACGTCTTTACTAATAGTTATACTATATATAATACCTACTAGAGCCGAGAGCCAACCACCATGTGACGTGCTATTTAGCACTAGGACTAGGACTATTTATACACTCAACTTAAACGAGCTGTAGTACCTAAATACCTTCTATCAAAGAAAAATGAATCGCGGAATCCCTCGCGGCTTTCGCGCCATCTGCCCTGTTGGATCCTACCTAAAACCAGGGGGGGTGTCACTCCGCAGTTTAGGTATGTTCGGCCGGCGCTCCGTACGGGTTAACAATGCAAGGCAGAAGTCAGTCGCCGCCCGCACGCTAGCCTCGTCACACGTAACTAAGCATACGTGATAGAAAGAGAGCGGTATATCTAGGTGAATATAGCGAGCGGTATCCAGCACTGTTGCGAGTTGAATTGCTATACTTTATTGCCTAGTAGATAGAATCCTTATTTATTTCAATTCCTTTGCGGAGTTAACTTTCTGTACGTAGTACTATTATTTATTCTGTACTAAAACTCCGCCAACAGCACCACTCCACCGCGCCATCGCATTCGGTTCAGCCACATACTTTCGCAGTTCGGCCGTTGTTCAGGGTGTGATGAACAGATACTTTGTTTTTTTTACCTTTTTTATATATTAACGAACCCCAGTATCGACTTGGAGCCTTTGAGGAGAAACTACTACTACCGGAGTGGAAGCTCTTCAGAGGCAGATAGACGAACTTCGGAGAAAGTCGCATGCCGTGATGGAAAAGACGGCGGAGATCCTAGCTATCCGCTTCGAACCACAGCCAGCTGCCCTAGTATGAATCCTTTCACAGACGGATGGTAAACACAACATTGGAAACGTTTTTCAGGCTACGAGAGTTACACGCCCGGAACAACCGTCTCCACATGCTACTCGAGCTAGCTATATACATGCGGCAGATGCGACGTCTGATCATTCTGGATCTGCGCGCCAACCCTGTCTGCTCAGCGCTGGGATATAAGGACGTCGTTATCAACACGTTCCCGATACTCTTGAGTCTTGACGCCGTGCAACTAGATCCTATAGAACAGGTGAGGATGTTTGTTTACGAACGCGACAAAAGTAAATCAATCTAAGAAACATGTTTCAGGTAGAATAAATGGATTTCTTTTAACTTGACGTAATCCATTTTTACAAGCTTTTTATTTAACTTGCAATAATGTACGTTTGTTTAGGTCAAAACTTGCATTTGAATTTTGAATCAGTTCTTTTAGCCTAAGCCTGGAATTTGGTATTCATGCATAAACCTGATGACATGGCGTGATGGTGAGCTGGACCTGATACTGCTCACTGCCACCTGCAGATAAAAGCTTGTTTAACATAATGTTTTTACCATTAATTCATTTAAGCATACCTTCGCTCACACCTACACATCAGGCAAGTTGACATTAAACGAAGATCTATTTCCAATCTCGGGTACTCCGCAACCGAACAGCGCTGTGTCGGAACTTTTTAGTGCGCTTGGATTAGCTTAGCTTGACAAACTGACATTAATGTCGGTAACTTTCAAGCACATAACAAGAGCCGAGATATTACCTTTAATTACAGACATAGGTAACCACGTCTACGAACGACTTGAGTGTTGCGAGGTGCCGATAATTTTCAGCTATAAACGTGAAGCTCTTGTCGGCAACATGCCAGTTTCTGTTCTTCACCCTCGTACGTTACAGTTTAGCTAATTGTAGCAGTTTATAGTTCAGCTGAATATCGCTTTATTTGAATTCGCTTAATGGAACTGTTGTCAGCGAACTGCCAAAATGGATATGACACCGCCTGTAAGCATATTCTCGTGTCGGCGGCTACTGCGGCTGCTGTATGTGGAACAGCTGGCGAGAGCGCGCGTGTCGTCTTACAACCCACCGGCCGACACTACGGAAGTGCCTATAATCGTACTCGTTGGGTATGAAGGAGTTGGTAAAGGTACGATGCTAGACGTTAATAGACCAATCTTCACAAACAGGTGCATTTCCTTTCAAATCTTGCGATTTTTTTACATGCTTTTATTTTTTAGTTGCCTTGTTTTATAGTGTCGCTCAAATCTTACAAACCATTTTCACCCACATGCTGTTGGCCGATAGACTTTAAACGTTACGAAACGAAACGGTTGTGGTTTCCTAAAACGGCGGCGTTCTGGTGCGTTTTGATCTATTTTGAGCAGTGCCAACTCTACTAGCTGCGACCCGCGATATTTTAGCTTTCTTTTATTTTTCTAATTCAACATGTACCTTATTTCGCTGCTGTACCTACGTAGTTCTTAAATTGTTCTCATATATCGGAGTAAAAGTGTTAATAAGTACTTTTTATGAAAACTTGTTTTCCTCCCGTATTTAATTTTTTTAAGAAGGTAGGAAGGTTTTTAGGAAGGCTCAGTTGGTTAAGATTTTTTTAAATAATTATTATAGGTTTGCATTTGACCGCCATCTCGCCTGATGTTAAGAGAAGATGCGGACAACGGTGGAGAACGTTTTATTTATTTTACAAAGAGTTAAAACTTGGAGAATTTAGCTCTCTCTCTCTCTCTCGTAAAATCTTATAAGATTACCTAAAGTTAAAATCGCTATTGAATAGATTTCAAGCTACTTAAAAGCAAATGCGGAATTTGTTCCTACTCTTTTTGTATCTACTTTCTGATACCAAGTGCAACGTTCAAAGCAACGACGCAACGGTCAATAACGGATCTCACTAGCGTTACGACAAACATTGAGCCAATGGTGTTTTTTTATTCTATTCTCTCTAATGATGAGACTGAACGACTCTTGAACTCGCTCGGTTTTATTGCATAGGTACAAAAAACAAATTTTTTACACGTAGTTTAACCTTCCTGCTTCTGACTTTGTACCTACAGCTGTAGGCTACATAGGTAAAATATACGTGTTCACTCAAACTAAAATCATGGCGAATAGTTATGAAGGTACAGTAATTGCCACGCAAGTTGTCAAAAAGTGGAGATAGGAAGAAAAAAAAAATTGTCATTAAACTTGCCAAATATACTGCACGGAAGTGTACACCACAGAAAAGCGAAGACCCTACCTCTTCTGTCTTCAGTGGTGTACATACACAACGTACTACCTGCGCAGGCTCACCACTTCCATGCCGAAAATTTGACAACTTGTTTGGCAGCTACTATACTTTGTTAATACATCAATTTACGTAGGGCGTTCATTATAAAGTGAAAATGAGGTAGAAACTCTTTGGAACCGAAAAAAGTAAATACTGGCTGGTAAAGCTGGAATATTGATAAGATTCAAAAAAAGGAAATAATTTGGATATCTTTTATTTTGAAAAAAATTAAGTCTTTTGTTTGCAGTCTGTTTTAGCGTGTTGTATAAAATGGAGAAAAAAATTGCGTACGGTTATTAAGTATCTGTGCATGAAAATTTTCACTACGGAACGAACTAATCAAGACTTGCAGGATACTTTAGGAGCAAATGCACCACCTTATTCTACAGTTGCTCGTTGGTGTGCCGAATTTAAACGTGGAAGAACATCCACCAAAGATGACACTCGCCCGGGCCCCATATCGGTAGTGACCGAAGAAATGGTAAAAAAAAGTCGAGAACATTGTTTTAGCAGATTGTCGTTTCCGATGCCGATGAAACAAAGATTTCGACTAGTAGTGTGCATAGCATTTTACACGAACGCTTGGGGATGAAATAAGTATCCGCGCGCTGGGTCCCCAGAATGCTTACCGATGCACAAAAACAAACCAGGCTAAACATTTCTCGAGCTTCATTGGAAATGTTACAACAACATCCTGATCGTTTTTTGTCTTGATTCATAACAATGGATGAAACATGGCTTCACCATTACGATCCTGAAACAAAATTACAATCTATGATTTGGAAAAGACCATCATCTCAAACTCCTAAGAAATTTGAGACGAGTCGTTCGGCCGGATAGATCATGGGCGCTCTTTTCTGTAATAGTAATGGGGTGGTCATAATAGAATATCTCGACCATGGAGATACTGTAACGGGCTCTTTGTATGCAGAACAAATAAAAAATTGCGTAACAAAATACGCGAGAAACGGCGAGGCAAACTAGCAAAAATTGTGTTGTTCCATCAAGATAATACCCCTCACAAGGCTCACAAGTCCACCATTTCTATGGCTACAATTCGTGATGGTGGCTTCGAAATACTTGAGCATCCTCCATATTCACCCGAGGGGAGAGGAGACCTTGCCCCTAGTGATTTCTATTTATTTCTGAGGTTCGAAAATGATGAAGCAGTAGTCGCTGCAGTACACGAGCTTTTAGGTGCTTAGGATGAAGAGTTTTTTAAGATAGGATTTAGGCTTAGAAAAAAGATATTCCAAGTGTATTTCGCGACTATATCGAAAAATATAAAACAACATTTAATAAAAGTTACCGGCAACATACTCATTCTCACTTTTTCTATATTCCTGATAAAAACATTGTCAAAATAAGCTTATTGATAGAGAATTCCGATAAATGTAAGAGTGAGGTATAAGTACTTTGCTCATTATTGGTGAGAATAACGATCATTCAAGCTCCAAGCTCTAACTTTATTTGGCGCGGAAGGTTTCATTTCTGACCTTTCTTGCGCGATGGTGCGTATAAATTCCCTCTAGCCTATTTATGGCGTGAGGGTGTTGTAAGTAATATTTGTACATTTTTGTAGTGGTAGGACTCTACTGCAGAGTCCGCAGTCCTGTGGTGGGGAAGTACCACACCTTTGCTAGTTATTCAACCGCCAAGCAGTAGTGTGCAAGCATTATTGTGTTCCGGTTTGAAGGGTAATTTTAGCAGAGAAATTACTGGGTGACGCAGTACAGTGCAGCGCAGGATTGTGTTCGCAAGTTCACAATTGTGGCACTGCGACTGGTAGTGGCAGGCGTGACGCTAACCACCAGACGAACGTCTTGCTCGTCTCGTCACTTGATTATATAAAAAAAAGTCTTTGTCAGGGAAGTTGTCACGTCGACTGGCAAGAGAATGCAGCTCACATATAATGCTGGCTACCCAGCACACGACCGCTCCGTACCACTCTCCCGGACACTACAAGCAGATCACCAGGGAGAAGTTTGACGACATGCTGCTCGCTGGCGAGTTTCTCACTTACACGGAGTTTGACGGAGAATCATATGGACTAAGTAAGTCGTTTTATAAGTAAGGATAGCTGTTTTTTTTGTAATGGTTGTAGATAGCTAGATTAGAGCTGTCGAGATCGCGGATGAATGCGCTTTGCGCAAACGTGCCCGTTACATACCGAGATGAAACTTTAGGATTTTTTCAGCCACCAAGATGGCGCCTTGGCCACAAAAAATCCATATAATCTCCTTCCGTTCCCCGGGGCTAGCGGTATTCATCAACGATTTTTTGGGCCAAAAATACAGGTTGAAAGAGACAGGAGAACAGAACGGTGTGTTCTAATAGGCTCAAATAATAATTATTAAGATAATTCACACACACAGGAACAGAACAACAGTTTTATATGAAGGCTAAAAAGTTGTGTATTGTTGATAATAAATGGTAGGTAAGTATCTTACACATATTGAATAAGGAGTCTTCGGCACATCAATAAATTGCTAATCAGAAACCTGCCAAAATTATTGGATGTGTTTGTCTTTTATTCTATGAAAGTAAAACTTATGTGAATGGTAGTAAGTATTAAATTTCTACACGGACCAAAACAAGATAATAAAACTAGGATATACTTGCAAGCATACCTATGTAAGTAGGTACATTTACATATATATAGGCTATCATAGAGACTCTTTCCTTCTAAGTTTTCAGAGGACGGATTTAGGTAAGTATTTAGATGCTGAGCTTTGGGATAATGGTATTCCAGATTCCTTTTACCCTATTTCTTTGGAATCTATTTATAAAATTGATAAAACTAGGCTTTTACCTAACCACAAATTATACACTATACAGACTTTATATTTGGACGCTTGGATTATAATCTAAGTTTGGACGATATTAGATTTAACTGCCTTGTAGCTCAGTCGGTAGTATATCTGCTGACTTCAGAGCTGTAGGGCGTGGGTTCGATTCCCACCCAGGCACGCGGCTTGGGGCCAGCCCTGTCAGGGTTAATGTGTCGCCTGACCATTGACATGGCTTGACGGTTTTTGTTACACGGATATAGAACAAACAACCGAGACGTATAATTTTGCGTGTCATCCGACCCACGGTAGCGCTCATATGTAAATGCCACTCACGGTCAACCATCCGAAGACTGACCGAATAGTCCGAAATTCAAAATGTAATTAAAAAATAATTGGTAAAATATTAGTTTAAATATTTATTTCAATTCTTTGCTAGTTGCTGGCCCGATCATTCGTTGCTTATCTGTCTGGGTTTAAATATTATAATTTTTTTAAATACATTTTTTAAAATATGTTTAAAAATTAATTTCAATTATTTGCTAGTTATCTACACATTTCTATCCATCAGGTCGTGAAGAAGGTTTTA
Organism: Erannis defoliaria; assembly: GCA_905404285.2. Taxonomy (NCBI): domain Eukaryota; kingdom Metazoa; phylum Arthropoda; class Insecta; order Lepidoptera; family Geometridae; genus Erannis; species Erannis defoliaria. Next base: position 9,586,156 of record FR990084.1, read on the forward strand.
TATCGGACGGCAAAGTGCGTCTAGCCTGCATGGACTTGGCTGGAGCCCTAATGCTAAAGCTGCGTGGTCGCCGACCCATCATGATTCTCTGCTCCTTTTCCGACAAGTATAAGTTGGCTAGTAACCAGCGATTTCGAAAAATGTAAGTATATTCCACTCTTACCGTCTTATGCATAAAACACTAAAACCTTTTTTATTTTATTTTTATTTTGATAAAATGTGTTTTGTCAATATCTATATCTACAATCGATGTCATATTAAGTGCAAGTGAATTTGTACTCTATATGTATGGAACATTGTTTATATTCCACTGTAGTGCTTAGGCGCGCGCGCAGCTATCATGTGATGATGAATGAGCCATGTGGCTTCAACAAGCCAAGCGCTAAAGTGGAAAATCGAGACACTCTTTCATCACATAAATAAAGTACAAATTAGTTTGCACTGAATTTGATATTGTTATAAGTATTAAGTAGGTACTTATAGGTACTACGTTTAGACTCGTCTTCTCAGTAAATCTGCCCTGAAATTAGTCGTCTGTACGAAGTTCTATTATTTTTTGAAACATGATGTTCCAGGTCTCGCAATACTAAAAACGAGCAGCGGCACTCCCTGGTGCCGCCATTATTGGAGCGCTCCACGCTGCAGGTGATGCTCTCCGGGAGGATCATCATCACGGGAATACTCAATGAAATACTCATGGTACGTCGTCGTTTTCTAATCAAGCGACTAGAACAAATCTCCATCGTCAGCCAGAAGACGGCCACTGCTGGACGAAGGCTGCACAAATAGGGAGGGGTTACCATAATCCCCACGCTTGGCAGGCGACTTGGGGATCGCGGAATACTCACCACCGTTAACCGAGAGGAACTGCTGCCCGTCCTCCGTTGGTTCTGGATGCAGTTTTAGGACGTGCCCATGTGAGAACGAATCTAGCAACTGGTAATAAACAGACCTGGCGCTGTACTGCTTTATCTTAAAACCAATCACTTCAGGATAGCCGCCACCGCTACACGATCGCGAACCGTATCGCGACGCGATAAAATTCACAGTCGCTCTGCGTCGGCGGTAACAATCGGGGTTACCTAAAAAACCTGCCCGCATAAATTACATATTTACTATTAACAAAATACATGTTTTTTTTATGTAGTGTCTTCCTGAAGATAAAGAAAAGAGTGAATTCGTCATGGAATCGGAATGCTCTCTGATGATGGACAGTGAAGCTCGTCAAGCGATGCAGGACTACGCCAGAGGGGTCAATTTACTCACGCTTTTGACCGCTGTGAGCTTGCATTACATTTTTCGTTCATACTCATAACAAATAGGTAGGTCCTCTATTTCTTAATCGGACAATAAAAAAGTATTAAAACATTGTTGTAATAGTTATATGTTATCCTAAGTGTTGATTGGGTGAGCAAAAATGAACTGGTTGAATAAAATACCAGTAGGTAAACTACAAAAACAGCCATAGGGAAATTAATAATTAAGCTAACACTCGAAAAGTGCTTGAAAAAGTACCAGTAAACTTGAAGGTCAACATTTTTAATACAGAGAAGGAGTGTGTAGGCACTAGTAGTGTCGTGGCACTATCGTAGACGTCAATACGAAGCCGCGGTCGGTAAATATCTCACGAATAAAACGAGTTACAAAAATAAAAGTGACAAGGAAACTTTTCTACTACTTAGTTGTTTTGCAAGCGGATCGTCGTTCGTTTCAGTTTACGTTCCTAGATAAAAAAAAAGGGTCAGCAACCTATAAAAACAGAAAATGAGCTTAGTCTTGTATTGCCTTGTCTATGTCTATGTAATAACCTTTATGACGAATTTTGTGCCTAAAAGCATTAAAATCACCGATACATCAACGAGAACGAGATGACGTCGCTGAAGTAGCGGTACGCAGATTACTATAGCCGCGTATCCACCGCACGTCCGTCAAGGCGCTTGGAAGACGGACGTCATGAGTCATGACTATAGTAATCTGTGTACCGCTACTTCGGCGACGTCATCTCATTCTCGTTGACGTCTCGGTGACGGCGTCAGTGGACAAACGGCCTTACTACGCTATTTATAACTTGTAACTGAATTGGCTTAAAGAGTTCGACGTCCCTCGAAGAAGCTTGTAAAAGAGCCCACGAGAAGTCGAGTCAGCTGGAGCCGAGCTTGTACTCTCTCTACAAAGGGTCGCAGGGCACTGGGGAGTACATCAGCTGCGCTAATGGAGGAAACTCATTCCAAGAACGAAAGAAAAAGTAAGTAATTTGAATCTTATTATAAAAAACTGGCGTGTTTTTTTTTATTTTATTAACCTTGTGTATTCCAATGAAACTTTTAAACTTTCGCGATTTGAACACATAATTATGTATTGTTTATCACCGGGACTTAATCGCGCACAAATAATTTTATTTTTATTTACCTCGACGTTTTTTTTGTTATTTTGTGTATTCCAGTATTAATAAAACAATAATGTAAATCTCTAAGTATATGATGTATTTCTGAAGGTAATTTGTTACCCTCAATAAGATAGGTGTACATTATATTTTTACAGATACCATTGCATATGAATGAAATTCGTTTCATAACCATTTTGATAAACTTTTATAGGTGTGTAATATTGTACTCGAGAAAACTTATGCAGAGTTTCTTGATTACTTACTTGTTATTTCAATTCATGGTAGCGGTTCTTTAAAATTAAATTCGTTATAGTTACTTTGCTACGTAGAAGGAAAGTCTACAAGGCAAGCTATTTCTTCACACCCAAAAAATACTTGCAAATGCTTGAAAAACACAACCCTAATCCCACCTCTACTACCGCGGGGAACGGGGATGGTTATTAGAACAAGTCCTCAAATTTTTAGATACATAAAATATCATCATCATCACACAAAAACAACATGATTAAGATGCATATCGTCGTCAGCTATAATACGTGGACGACGGCCTCCCAATGTTATGGGTGTTGCCATAATCCCCACGCTTGGCAGGCGGATTGGATTGGGGATCGCAGAATGGTCACCACCGTTAACCAAGAGCACGCTGCTGCCCGTGCTCCGGTGGTGCTCTGGTTGCAGTTTAAGGACATACCCAGGTCCATATTATAAGATAATAATTAATTGATAAATATCTCAGTTCCGGGTTTTCGAGTGTTTGTCTCGAGAGTTTTAAGATATTTTTCCTATTTACTGTACGTATTGTGTTGTTTACTTAACAATATTCATAAGTTTTCTATTTCCGTAATAGTATTTCAGCCGTAAACAGTTAAATAATCTGTCTCCTTCCCAGAGTCTCCGACATTCCATCAGGACAACGCCCCAGCAAAGATAAACCCATCGGCTTCTCTCAAGCAAAAAGCATCGACTTCAGCAGATACGCGTCATCTACGTGGAAAGGCAGTACCTATAACACCTTACACCTTAGATTTTGGCATCGCGATTTGAACATTACGTTCGTAGCGAGCGAAAATTAATTAAGGAAATCAATGCATTCGTTCGATAACGATAGCGAGAGAAATCCCTCCGTGATACCGTGAAGCTGTGACAGTGACAAGTGACAATTTTTGACAACTCTTATCCGAATCGCGATCCCGATCGTTACATGATTAGCCTGCAGTTCCGATTCCAGTAGGCCTAGCATGTGGACCATGAGAAATGTTATCTATTCTTACTGTCTTGAAAAAACAACAACTGGACAAGGCTACCACTACGTAGGTATAAGTATGTCTCGTTTTCGTATGACATTAAGAGACAAAAACCTTTTATCGCGAGGCGCATGCTAGACCTGCTGATTGGGTGTGTTTACCATCTTCGACCACACGGTAACTTAACATAAGGTAAGGCCAAACACCTCGCCAGTTTCAAAGTTTCAGGTGCCGTGTTAGGAATCCTACTTTATATGTATGTCGCAGCCGAATTGTAGAATTCGCCGTATTACATAATGGCTAGCCATTTTACAAACCCGAGCCGTTTTATTTAGCCGGATTGTCATTTTGACGCGTTCTACAATTCGGCGGCCTATGTTTAGCCAAATTGTATTACAGGGGCCTAAAATGCAAAATGTTTACCATATTAACATAATAATATGGTATTCGCAAAATATACAAATTTATGTTAATAAAGGTCGGAAGCAGGCAAACAAAATGTTTAACAAAATAAAAAAGTGACACTTAGGTAGGTTATCAAAGCGCCAAAGCGCTGGGAGTGTCCAAAATTTGAAATAAAGATTGTCAAAGCGGCGGATCATGACCCGCTCAATTACATTATGGCTAGCCGTGTTGTAGAACGCAAAGCACGCATTCAATGCGCCGGACTTACTTTCAGCCGTAATACAATCCGGCTAAACATTAAGAAGCTGAAAAACGGCGCTGTTTTTTAAAATGGCTAGCCGTTATGTAATTCGGCGTATTCTGCAATTTGGCTGCGACATATATAATATTATAAATACGAAAGTTTGTCGGTGTGTGTGTGTGTGTATTTGTTACTCCTTCACGCTGAAACGTCTTCACGGATTTTGATGAAATTTGGTATAGAGGTCGCTTATATCTTGGAAAAAAACGTAGGCTACTTTTTATCCCAACAATCGCGGGTAAAACCGCAGTGCGCTGCTAGTATAGCATAATGGGAATAAACTATTCTAACAATACTTGTAAGTTGCCTATGCCTATTTACAGCCAGTTATACAACCCTGTGCGAAATATCCTATGTACTAGGACGACAAACAAGGCCAAATTGTGTCAATAAGATTTCGTCAAGCTAAATGTAGATACTTGTATACCTACCTAGTCTGTGTGCAAAGTTTTGGTTTTCTAGGTCAACAGACAGAGTAAACAAACGCCTCATAATATTAAATTATCTACCTCATCGTATATCAACTTTCTGAGTTTCTAAATGTTCTTCCTCTTTTTTATTCTACTGAACTTGTTATTTTAGTTGTTATTTTCTTTAGGGTTATCAAACATGGTTCCAGATGGTTCGAAATCATCTAAATCCGTTACGTTTACTGGTACGGAAACAGATAATCCGGAAGTAGATCCGTCAGGAATGTTGATAGAACCAGGAAGTGAAAAGGAACAGGGTAAGGACCATATTATCTTATTTACTGAAGAAACTAACGTAGCAAGCAAAACGTTACATAAGTAAAAGATTCACCATAAGTAGCGAGCAAATATTTGAGAGTAGGTATACTTTGAACAGAAAACGTACCCCTTAGCAAACTCTTTGACTTATACCTATACCTACCTCCCTTACATACCTCTTAAATACCTACCTAGGTAGGTACCTAAATATACATAATCGTTAATCACAGTGCAAGCCAATATGTACTCTAAGCGTATCGAAGACACCACCACCATAAACTACGCGGTCACCGTATTAGATTCGATGACGTCACGCATCGTACACTGATACTTCTCTCCTCCATTCTCTGGCTGTATATAAGAAACGTCCGTAGTAAAAATAGTCACAATCTAAGTAAGGGTGGTAAAGGATAACATCTATAGGAAACCTGCATAAGTAGATATATGTATGCGTGCTATTGAATTTCATTTCATCGTAAATACGCGGTAGGTATGTGAATCCGCTAACGCGCTACGTGATGGAATACTGTCGCCCAGACGCCCTTCAAAACTAGGCCTCAGCCCAGTAGTGGAATGTTAAAAGCTGATTCATTCATGTATGGGTGGTAAGGTAATAGACCGCCTGATCTGATCTAAGGATATGATCTGAGATAATGATGACTAGATGATGAAGGTGGTTGTAGTGGACCGTTAAAGACATACCTAGGGCACATAGAATTTAGCGCCGGCGCGGACACGGGTCAGGAGTCAAGCGTCTTTCCATTCCATTCAAAGTTCGTACAAAACGGAAATAAAGTCGCAATTTGAACATACCGATTGGGTGGAACGGACGCCCGAATGGCGCACCGTATCACAGAATAAATAATAGTGTACCACCGTATCGCATTTGCCGGCCTTATTTTTGAATCGTACGCAAAGTTGCGCATGCGAGCGGAGCGACTCAAACGATATTGAACCTTATTCCAAAGAATATCGTTCGCATGCGCAACTCTTCAAAAATAAGGCTCCAGATCCTATGTGACTTGCGCCTAATCTGATAATCTGACCTAAAGCTGATAATGATGACTAGTTGATGTAGGTTACAACACAGACGACAAAGGGTACGGCATCCGGTCGATAAGCAAGCGCGTGCCGTGGAACACGCGCGGCCAATCGCGTGACGAGCAGGACACCATCGACGATCTGGACCTCTGGCTCGCCTTCCTCACCGAGACCGGCATCACGCAAGCCTCGGACATCAACTACCAGCCCTGTAAGTATTATCTGGTAACCCCATCTCGAAATACTATCGAAAGGTAAAGTAATACTACTTTTAAAAATAACAAGAACCGACTTCAGTTACAATAACTTTTTTTTAAATTTATTTATTTATTTAGTAAACATACAAAACAGAATGTAATAACATTAGATTAAAATTATATATACATATTGCAGATCTGTATCACATTCCAAAACTATGTATGTCCAGGTGCATTAAAATATCAGAATTAAATAGTCACTAGAGGAAATTACAATTTGTGATTAAAACTAAAAGTGACGTACACAGTCAAATTGGAAAATAAAATTGAAATTACATTGAAAATTGAACCGGTGAATTATAAACTTAGTGCTAATTAATGTAATAATAGGAATATTTTGCTATACACAGCTATAGAGTTGGGTCTGAGGGAACCAAATTTAATATTATTCAAGTCAAATTGTAAAGGCCAAACTAATTATTTTTTAATTGTCTTTGAGATATAACTTTAGATGGAATATATCGATGTGTTTGTTGGAGACGAGAATCTCATTGTATTGGTTTTTTTACACTTATTTTGATTTTAAAACTAAACTACTGAATCGATTTCGATAAAAATTTAATGGGACCACCTCAGCAGGGCTAACATGCGCACCGCGAGAAAATTTTGTCGTGTCTTTATGTCGTGCGAAAACGAGACAAACTTATACAGATTCGTAGCCTTGTCCTGTTTTGTAGAATCGAGAAAATTTTCTCGCGGTGCGCATGTTAGGCCTGCTGAAGTATTATATGACCTACCAAACGCAAAAATGAATCATCAAAATCAACACGTAACAAACATACAAAACACTGCGTCGAATCCATAGGGATCCACACTGGGATGTTTTTTCCGCTAGGTGGCGCATCGTCGACGTGGTCATGATGAGGCAATAGTCAACCGTCAATCTCATACATTTTGTCATATTTTTTTTCTATCATTTAATGGTTTTACTCTTATACCTGATCCCCCCCCCCTTCCTTGACCCCTCTATTAAGGGGGAGGCCTTCGTCCAGCAGTGGACGTCTTATAGCTGACGACGACTCTTATACTTGTTTGGACATCCTGCAATACCTGATCTCCCGAAGTTCTGACCTTTTCAGCCGACCAAGATCGTCCTAGCAGTGTTGGTGGCAAACCTGAAGACCCAGACAGCATGTTTAGAGAAATAAATGTATATAACAAGGCAAGTAATTCAAATAATAATAATAATAATCATTTATTGACACACAAAAATGGCATACAATATTGAACACAGTGCATACATGTTATATTGCTTAATTAATAGTAGATACTAATTGAGATACATAATAAACACGTATATATTAAAATTAGTAGGTAACGCCGAAATGATTATGAAGGTAGTGTTAGCACCCGAACAAGAAAATTCTGTATCTCAGGTGCTAACTTCTTCCTGCGGGTGGGTTATGTAACCTATAAGCACAAAAACTGGCGCTATAGGTGAGGAGTGAGGTAGGTATAGGTAAAGGATATATTTTAAACTAACTACTAACTAAAGAACTTATATCTAAATTAAACAATCAAAAGTAGGTACTTGTGACAGAGAAGATCAATACCCAATTAAAAGAGAAAAAATATTTTTGGAACCTAAGCTGATTACTACTAATATACTCAAATACAAGCATCTTGTACCCAATCGGACCCAACTCAATCGGAAAGGTTTCCGTTCGGATCCACATCCTTCGTCTCTGTCATCCTGAATGTAGATGAGTGGGACGGATAATGTGGATCCGAACGGAAACCTTTCTGACTGAGTTGTGAATACCCCTGCCTGGAGTTGCAGAATGTCACTTAACTGCAAACACCAGGTAGGTACCTATGAAAACTGACGTGGTTTTGACACATTTTTGTTTTATTTATACGGGAATACTCACGTTTAATTAAATCGGATACTCCGACTATAAGCAGGACGCAGCTGCACGCGCGTCGGGCTCTGTTTTCACTCTTTGAAAAAGGTCACCGGATGTGATCGAAACTATAGTCGTAGTATCCGATTTAATCAAACGTGAGTATTCCCGTATAAATAAAACAAAAACCAGGTACCTAGTTATTTGTAGCTAACTGCAGTTCTGCTGCATGCCAACAGATGTTTTTGCAAGGACCGACTAATGTGTAGAGATTTCCATATTGTGGTACTAAGTTTTCTACGGAATCTGTCGTTTTGCTCAAGAAATACGGAGGTGGCTCCCTCACATCCTCGACAAATTAGATAGTCAAGCTATCAATTATTCTCCAACATTCATGATTATTATTTATCTGTTGACCAATAACAGACACCTTGTGAAACTACTTCGACGACCATACGAGACGACTACGAAGGCATTCATCTACTGTGCCCTGGACTATTCTGGGACACTGTAAGTAAAGTTTCTTTGTTTTTCATGTTTTAACTACATACTTATGATGTCATCATTATGCTAGAAGACATCCACTACTGGACAAAGGCCTCTCCCTTAATAGGGAGGGGTTGCCATAATCCCCACGCTTGGCAGGCGGCTTGAGCATCGCAGAGTGTTACCGCCTTTAACTAAGAGGACGCTGCTGCCCATCTTCTGGTGGTTCTGGATGCAGTCTTAGGACATACCCAGGTCACTTATGCTAGCTTCGCAAAGAAGCCTTAATAGGGACCTTTTTTCTCTACTCGCAAAACTGCGGATAATCCCGTCAGCCGGAGAGGTCATCTAATCATCATCCTCTTACGTAGGTATAACATGGTGGCAAATATTAAGAACTATTTGCGCCCCTATCAGTAATTTTATTTTTAATTTAATTCTTTACTCGTATTCGTTTCGTTACTAGGTAAACATTATACAATACCCTTTTGAATGGTCAAATAACTAAGCTGAGATAAAAATAAAACAATAAAAGAAAATAGTAGATTACTCACCTAGGGAGCAAAAGTAAAGAATGTCTCAGTATACAAACATGAGATCTGAGGTTTCTTTACTTGCTCCCGTGGTGTGAATACGATTTTACATGCCGCAGCGGGGAGGAAGTGGTTCCTTTCGCTCCGGCCAAAGTAGCCACTTTAGCCAGTGCCGAGCTGCCAGTGATCTACGCATCCAGTACAACGACATCTTCAGGGTACTGATGGGGCTGCCTCGCTTCTGCAGCGCGTCTCTGATGTTCGCTGAAGCGCACACAGACGACTTGCATGCGATGATTCGCAAGAAAGTCGCGTCCCTGCGACAGCGTATACGAGCCAGTCGCAATGGTATCCTGCAGATGATTGCAGCCCGATTTGACCATCCCATTCAGAACAAATGGATGGGTGTCCTTATCGGACAAAGATATAATTTTTAATATTTTTTGTTTTAATGTGTTACTATTTTTGTTTTGTCGTGTCGATTCAATCTGTTTAATTTTAATTCAATGTGTATTCTAATCTAATTTTAATTTGTAACGCCATTCTTCAATTAATTATTTTTGTGCTATATGGATTTACGTAATCTGAAATAAATTATATTTGATTTGATTTGATTTGATTTAGCCCCGCAGGCACGTAAAAGTTATTGTGGTGTCCAATTCTACGTAGTGTTCCTGTCTTGGAGGATTTAGCTCTCTCTTATATAATCAAAGGTTCCTGTAGACTTGGACTTGGAAGTGACATAAAATGTTAACTATAAAAGATATATGATTTATGCCATTGTCATCCCGAGAGAGTTCGTCCCACATTAATAAATCTGCTTTCGCCTCGCTTTGTATGCCGTGTTCGGCCCAAAATATATTTTAATTTTAAAATTCTCATTTCGTCCCACTTTTCAGCTCCACATTCGGACCAAGTTTGTTTCTATAGGTAAATTATGATTATTTCATTACAGTTGACGCGACAAGTTTCTTCACTTGACAGCTATGTTTTTAAAATTTGCATTTAGCATTTTTTTAACTAGATAATCTACACCTATTGTGTTGGTTTATAGAACACTTATAATCATATATTTTCTCAATTATTTTTTAATTCCTTCTATTTGAAATACACATAACTTAGATTTATTTTTTGACATTTCTGATAATTATTATGAATTATGACACATACCATTCGTTTCCAGATAAGCGTCGACTATTGGAACATCGTGTTTATACTTTAATAATAATGATTCAGGAACATTTGTTACTTAAAATTATTTCATAAATCCTTTACAGGCTTATGTAGTAACTGAGAATTTTAAATTAGACCATTACGCAAAATTTATAGCAATACCAGCACTTACCACCGCCATTGGTGGTGGCAAGTGCTAAGCGGTGGGTTAAGTGCCCCACTTCTTAGGCTTCAGCTGATGATGGTGGATGACCACAGTAACAGTTATGGTTGGAATAATAAATTATACTTTTGTCGCTAACTGTACAAACAATAATTTTGGTATGCGGGACGAACAAAGGCAAATAATATCATGCGGGACGAATAAAATACTTTTTAATGTCCGGGCCGAAAGCTCGGGACGAATATGGCTTAAATCAGATATAAAAATTAGTAAAACAATGCAGGACCGGTTTAGCCACATACCTGTTTAGAGGTTGCTGTATATCGACCGTTGTTGTCACAGTTTATGTCTCAAACCCGAAATTTTGGCAGAGTACTAAATTTATCTCATGACGTCTTAAGTTGGATCAGACATTTAGTCCTGAACAGCTTGAAAATCGACATACATGAGCATTTTGTAATACGGTCTATGTAACAGCTAGTAAGCTTTGGTAACAGAAAGAACTCTTTGGTAACATAGTTGCTTTTTTATTTACTTTCAGGTCACAATGGACTATCGTGAGGCAGCATATTTGAAAACAAAGAAATTAATTCGCGATATCGTCAATTCACAAAAACATTTCAAACCAATGTTCGAAATAGATTTCACTAATCTACCAGACTACCCTACTGTAGAGCACCGGCTCGCTAGTATTCGTGAGCAGATGGCTCCTCAGAGACTCTTCCATTAAATAAATAAATGTTGTAAAAAGATTCGTTTTATTGTGTTAAGTAAATTAATACAGTATCATACATACATCAATGACAGAACGGGATTCATTATTTCCAGTATTTTACTATAAACTTAAGTATATTGATAAAAAAAAACCTGACACAAAATCATTTAAAAACCATTGTGTCAAGCATTGCACCTAGATTTTGTACAATGTTGTTTGACATCAGAACATCGACTTTCTCTTCTAAATGCCTTTTAGGGTCCTGTTTGCCTACATTTTTAATGGCTAGCTGTTCTGGAGTCATCTTTTCCTCATCTTCGAGAGCCTTGTTGTAATTCTTGGCTAGCTCGAGCATATCTGTGACTGTCGTCCCATTGATAGTACAATGTTCCTTGTAGTCTGATAATGTGAGTCCATCCATCCAGGACTTTTTGTGTAGGTTTAGCAGCATTTTCTGCTCCAACTCATTCTTTCTGTAATTTATACTGATGGAATAGTAGTGACGGTTTAGTCCATGAATGAGTGCTTGCACGGAAGGCTTTTGTAGATGTCCCAAGTTTGAGGTGGTTTGCCTTGGCTCTTGTCCTAGAACCATCATGTTAGGGTTGATGAGACGGAAGGCATCAATCACCACCTTGCCCTTTACTGATTGAATAGGATCTACCACGACAGCCACAGCTCGCTCAGACAATGCTTCAAATGACTGCTGGGTGTTTATGTCGACTCCTGATAACCAGCAACCGAAGCCAGGATGTGAATGGTACCTGAAAACAGATGCCACAGATGTTTTAGTCAAATGTTAAAGACAACAATCAATCTAAAATTATTGCTGAGACTCAGATGTCCTAGATGGATAATCTAGAATGATCTGAAAATCTAGAATCTTCCAGGGGCAACTTATCTATTACAAAACATCATTATATAAAAATGTGTGGCCAAGGCATTTTTAACTTTAGACGAGTGTTAGGCACGGATTTGTGGTACGAAATTTGTGAAACATTTGTGTGTCTAAAGCTTACTTAAATCTTTTGTGGTAAGACGGATAATGTTTACCTATGCCATGGATGAATCGTCGTCGTCAGCCATAAGACTTCCACTGCTGGGCGAAGGCCATAGCCTAGGCAATACAGGGGTGTTGCCATAACCACCACACTTGGCAGGCGGTTTGGGGATCGCAGAATGCTCACCACCGTTAACCAAGAGGACGCTGCTGCCCGTCCTCCGGTGAATATATCTTTGATTATGAGAGAGAGCTAGATTCTACAAGGGATATATGTATTTCAAACATTTAAATAATCAATATATTTTATATACATTATTTTATAATAGCGTCCTGGCTTCGTACGGTTGCATTTTTTTTCAATTTATTATTAGTAGGGGTCCCTAATTTTTTCTTGTCAAGGGCCACAGTCGTTAACTATTATTATTATTAAATAGGAGTCGTATTAAATAGGATAAATAATAATATCTTTAACCTACCATCCAACCACCATCTCAGGTCGCCCTGTCTGCTTCAGCATGTCCAACATCTTGGCCTGGAATACCGGGTCGACAGCCTCCACTGATACTCCTGTACCAGTCTGGGGCATGGCGAACACATCAATCACACGGACTGTGTAGTCATCAACAAATTCACCTGAAAATCACAACAAAGAAATATTGTAAAAAGGTCTTTTGCCACACAATGCAGTACGTACAAGTGGTTTTTTTTATTTTTATTAATAAAGTAAAATGCCTCAATGCCTGATTTTATACCTCATATTGCGTGATAACAAATCTGGTGATAATAGGCTCAGGAGACAGAAATGTGGTCTAAGATGGAGCATACTTGCCCTGGAAGTGCATTCCACTATTTAGCCGTTTGAACAATAAAAGTGGAATCAAACCATTTCGTTTAAGTTTTTGGAACATCAACCATGAAATAATGCTGTATTTCTTAGCCACTGATTTCGTCCAGGCGCCACAGACACATTTTCGGTTACCACCAGTACATTATGCACCTAATTGTACATTTAATGACTTTTGACGTCCTTTAATTTAATATCTAGGTATAATACATACATTTAGGAATGTATGTATTGTAAACATACATAAACATGTTTAATTTGTTCCCTAAATTAGGCTGGATTTGTATGTCACATTTATTTCATACATCATTGCAACTTGATTTTGGATTTTGGCAACTTTAAAAAACAATGAATTGCAAAAAAATATTTACATCATCTACTCTTCGTTAATAATAATAATTAAGCCCTGATGATATCTACCTAACATGAGACCCATTACTTCCATGGGGACGCCAGCGCGGCCGTGTTTCAACATCTTCAGCAGGGCCAGGGATGAGATGTACACCTGCTCAGCCGTATCCACGGCGGGTGCGTCCGTGGGTGGCGGTGCCTGGGAGAGCCCCGCCATACCACCGCCGAGACGTAAAAGACGATCCATTCTTCACTTACAAGCTTCTAACCTCTAGAAACAAATAAAATTATCAAGGGCTTGTTTGACATACTATCGGCCAACGACAACTCACTTTATTATGAGAAATTACATAAATTCACAATCAAGACTTACACGGAATGACCAACTGTCATTTATTTCTAAAAGTTTTCGGATTTATTAGTCCAAAACCAACAATTATTCAGCTAGAATACAAAAATGCTGAACTTGGAAATGCAATGCAAATGATTTCGTTTTATCGTTTGACAACTTATGATTTTATGACAAAATTGACAGCACACGTCGAAAATGCAATCTCATGACAGAAGACATGAATGAACAAAGATCCATAAACTAAACAAGTTCCCGAGACCGAAAAGCGCAAAAGAGACTGCCAGTTTGCCATAAAATATATTTTGGAGTTTTGGCGGGAACACGGACTACGTTACGTGGATATCTAAATGGTACTCTGATTTTAAATTAAGATTTGAACTGCAGGCTAATTATGTAACTGTTCGGGATCGCGATTCGGATAGCGATTTGTCATAAATGTCACTTGTCACTGTCACAGCTTCACAGTATTACGGAGGGATTTCTCGCGCTATCGTTATCGAACGAATGCATTGATTTCCTTAATTAAGTTAAGCAAATCCGTTGGTCTTTTGGCGTTTCATCCTGCCCTGCAGGGTCAAATGAGTTTTGGCAGTGACAGTGACAAGTGTCTATTTTTGACAACTCGTATCCGAATCGCGATCCCGAAAAGTTACATGATAGCCCTGCAGCAGTCCTAAAACTGCATCCAGAACCATCGGAGGACGTTCAGCAGCGTCCTATCGGTTAACGGTGGTGAACATTCTGCGATCCCAACCCAAGCCGCCTGCCAAGTCATAGGTGTTAGAGACATTTTTGGCCCGAAACTACATTTTCTGATGGAAGCAAGCCGCTTTGCACAGTGCCAGTAGGGGCCAAAATAAGCGATTTGATCCGAGGATACACAAGTAACATCCCTTAGGAACAGAGATGGCGCCACTTGTTAAAAAAAACCGTTGAAAATTTCTAAAACCTGAACGGATGCTCCGATTTTGATGATTGAGGACACCTCAATCATCAATCTCAAAATCGACAGCAAATTGATTGATTAATTTGAATTAATATTATTATTTATATACTTGTATTTAATTTTTATACAACTTTACTTGGGCATGACTTGGACTCGACTATGACTAATTTCGTGTGACTAACTGTATTTACATGAGTCATGAAATCACAGTTAGTGACGCACACACACATGAATCATGATACATAAATATGACTTGATGATACTTTAAAAACACGTAAATTTATAAACTTAACACTGGCAGAATGCACAAAGTGCGATGCCAATAATGAAAGGAAAAAACTGTACCATAAACAAAATAAAGGCGTCACCAAGGCGTCACTGACCCTTGGAGGATCTAGCTGTAGGTGTATCTTCAAATCTCCTTGGTTCCCGAGACCGAAAAGAGACTGCCCAAAAATATATTTTTGAGAGTTGACGGGAACGTGGAAAAACATCATCGCATTGTGTTATTTTTCAAAAGCAAAACCGCATTGCAAAACTTTCATAAACCCTAGCATAGCATAAACCATAAAATACATTTCGAGTACCTACTTAGTACTTTTTTTTTTCTTAGGTATTGGCATCGCACGTTGTGCATTCTGCCAGTGTCAAGTTTATGAATTTTCACATTTATTTGTTATCATCAAGTCAAATAAGTAACAGTAAGTCACACGAAATTAGTCATAGTCGAGTCCAAGTCATACTCTAGTAAAGTTGTGGCGACTTTACTATGAGCTTCTATGGAGTTTTGAAAACAACACGAAAATACATGTTTCACCACATTATATCACTTGCCCACACTCGTGCATGTAATTCAACACTCAATGAATAAAACACCACCATTTTTCATAATTAATTCGCGAAAAAGCACAAGTTTAAGAAAATAATAGAATGCACGACATGATTTTTCCGTGTTCCCGCCAAAACTCCTACTTAGTACTTTTTGCAATGACTGCTGACTTGTGACATTTTGCCTAGTTATTTTTTATGAAGTTTGTATATTTAGGGGAATTTGTACCACTAGGGCACACTCCTTATGGGATTCTTTCCTCCTCCTACGTATCTATATTTAAAATTCTGCCACATTTTTTATTTATTTACTAAAATTACTCTACGTGTATTAACGTATGACGAGGTAGTATGGCCTTACGGCTTTGGCCTACCAGAAGGACGAAATAACAAAAATAAATGGCTTGTCGAAGTCAGTTCAGTTGTCACTTCTAGGTTGTCATTGTCAAGAATCAAAAACAGCTGATACAATACAAAATTATACTTGTAATTATGCGGCCATCCATCCTTATCCGCAAAGGGAGGCCTTAACCAAAGTTACAAATACTAAAAGCTGTACAATTTAAATAATCCTTTTTCAGCTTTTGAATACCGTGAACATGACTGAGAATAAATCAGTTTTGTCAGCTAAGCTTTCAGGAGGACCTCATGGTTTAGGTACTTAGATAAACTGAATATTCTGTCCTGTTACATAGGACCGGGTGGTCCTATGGCTTCTCCAATTTTATTTAAAGGTCAAGCTCCCTTAGTCCAACATATTTAAGTAAACCAAAAAACTGTACTCTCAAGAGATATTTTGGTGCTTGGCTTGGTAGTTTTGTATAACATTAACGATAACCTATGCCTACAGCTAAAATTATTTTATTACGCTTGTAGTGAAACAATCTGTTTTATTTTCAGGTGACCCCGCAGATAGGACCCTTAGAAAAGTAGAAGTAGAGGTTCTGATCCCTAAACTTATAAGAGAAAAAGCGAAGGTAGAGAAATGTATACCAGAAGTGGCAGAATTTGAGAGTTGTTGCAAAGAGTCTTCACTACTGATGGTAGTGAAGTGTAGAGTTCAGAATTCTGCTCTAAAAGAATGCCTGTCTCATTGGTACAAAAATGACCAGTTCAAAGAATTCTGCACTGAAGAATATTTGAAAGAGCGAAGTGAATATAGAAGAACTGGGATTAAAAAACCAATTAAGAGAGCTTAAGTTTATTTATATAGTTGTGTTAGTATTAGTAAAAAAAATATTTGTTGAACTTTAATCGTCTTCACTTATTGTTACTGGAATATTTCTAGACAGTATGATTTCTCGTACACTGTAGTCTTTCAACCCTTCGGGCATCTTAGTTGGCTCCTTAGTGGGAGTTACTTGAGCGATCAATATTTGCTATAAAAAAGAAATTAACTAGGTTATTTTCACTTGTTTCAATTCTGGGGGGCCTTTCTCAATATCCAGCTTAAATCATCCAAAGTCACATATGTATTGCATAATAATAAGCATTATTAAATAAGACCCTGGGGATCATACTTAAAACATGGCATAATTTAACAAATTTCATATAACATCAGCGCAGTACAACCCGATAAAAATATCGTCATGTGGGACTGAATAGGCTAGATGACTGGTTTTTTTTATTGTCCTATTGAAATGTGGCCCATAAATATAGCTGATTAATGAAAAGAAAATTAAAATCTGATCAAAAATAAGCAACTTATAAGCATTTTAATATCATGCTAGACAGAGAGGCGAAACAGCAAATCGTGACGTCACTTCTAAGTACGCCATATAAATTCTATTCTGACAAGTAAGGCGTGACGTCATTTTTTGTTTTGTGGGAAAGGGACAGAGTTGTCTCTAACAAAAACTTTAAACGCTCATATATCAGAACATTATTAACCGATTTAAATAATGTTTTCAATTACCATACTATATTTACTTAAATTCTTCATCAAAGCTATTGGTTTCAACGATTTAAACATCAGTCATCTACCCTATTAAAAAAGTTTTATTGGAATATAATAATTTAATTTAAATAAATTAATGATAAACTGTGCCTGGGTATGTCTTAAACTGCAACCAGACCCACCGGTGGACGGGCAGCAGTGTCCTCTTAGTTAACGGGGATCGCAGAATGCTGCGATCCCCAAGCCGACTGCCAAGCGCGGGGATTATGGCAACACCATTAGGAGGGAGGCCTTCCCTCGTGGACGTGGACATGGACAGTGGACGTTGCTGACGACGAATGACAAACTAGGTAAGCGCAAGGTGTTAAAGGACAAGGCAGGAGAGGTGTCACATTCCAGAGAAGTGCACAGATGTTTTGACCGGGTTGTATGCATCATTATAGCTATTTAAGCTATGGACAATATTTATTTATTGCACAATTATTGAGGATTTAGAAAACAAAAAAGAAGGTACCTTTACTGTAGTGTTAGCCATTCTAACAAGACCTAGAGTGTTGATGGTATCCACCATGGATAAGTTATCATCTGGATTGATAACAACAATATAATCAGCATGCATTATTTCAGGTCCTTCTTTATACAATACTGAAACCAATCATTTTGTTATTTATCATCAATAAACAGGAGAAAGAAACAGTGTTCATTGTTATGCTAGGGCTTCACCTGTGTGTAATGCCATTATTTAGCGTGGCATTCGATACAGTATGCAGATATGGCCAGGTATGCTAATGGGCTAGTGGCATTATTAATGTCATTAGACATTAAGCGATATTCAAAATCAAATGATAGTATAGCCCATGTAGCGCATTGTTTAATGTATCATTTATTGCATGTTAATTATTCCAATAATTAGACGTAAACCCTCACGCAGGTGAAGCCCTACCATTACCAATATCACTTACAATAATCTCCACCAAATTTGATTCCCGGTTTTACAACATAGCCCTTGGATCTAAAATAGTGATACACAACATATTTTGTAGTAAATTTTTTATCAGACGCTGTAAACAGATCCCAGCATTCCGAAATGTTTAGAATATTATTTTGCAAGCTAATTATCTGCAGACAACCAAGCCCATATAAAAGAAAAAATGCTTCCTCAGGGGTTAACATAAGCTTTTCGTTTAGTTTTACTTTATTTATACAGCATTTTGGCTTCATGTTGGCAAAATAGTTATCTTCTTCAGAGTCACTGTTTGGTACAATAACAACTATATCTCCTTCATCATAATCTTGAAATGAGTTAGGATTACATTCCACTTCATGATCATCATCAGAACCCAAACTCATATTGTCATCACTAGACACAAGGTCTATGACTTCTTTATTAGTTAGCCGTTCCCCATCACCAATTATCTTTGCTGTTACTTCATCAACTTCTTTTAAAAAAGAATCTACGTCAGATGATCCTCTATCACCTCCAAATTTTTTATACCAATAGTTTCTTTTGAGAAATTGCCTTTTTCTCATAATGCTTGTGGTGTCATCTCCGTGAGCCGCTATTGGTCTAGAGCGTGACGTTGAGCCTTTTCCAAAACATCCCATTTGGTGCAGAAGGGACATCTCTTCTGCAGATCTCACCTCAATGTTAAAACCATTATAGTAGCCAGTAAAAACGATTCTCACTGAGTTGTGAAGTGGAAAACGCAATGATTCGATAGACATCGGAAATAAGTCATTTAGGTCATTAGTTTGACAATCTTCTGATTGCAAAGTAGTCATGACAAAAGAACTGGCCACTTCCCAAATGTATTTACAGCCGAATGTCACGTTTGCAAATGAATGTGTAGTGTAGTAGAAAATATGGTTCTGAAAATCAATGAAATGGTTTTATTTACATAAATTGGATGCAATAAATAAAAAGTGGAACTTATTCAAAGATAGTTTTTTTTGTAAGTTAATCAAAATGGATGTGGAATTACAAACTGAAACAATTACAAGAGACGAACCTTTTAATTGTAAGTCCTTTTTAGCCTGGTTTATTATTATAAATAAAACTAAATCATTCGCTGTTGTTTTTATCTATTACGAAAGGTACTGTGAAGATTACGGTTGTGCTAGGTACTTTACCGAGAATATTATTTTTATTTTACCTATCTTTCTTATTCAACAGTAAACATACTTTATATCAGATCCTTCCGTACCACACTAGATTGAGATTGTACAATACAATGAACAAAATTACCTATTTATCTGCTTATAAAATAAACTCAATACAATAAAAACGAAGTTTTGAAATTTGAATTATTCTCCTTAATATTTTTTTAAGGTTTCGTCTTTTTTTTGGCTTTGGGCTATTAAGACCGGCCGCATATGACGAGAAAACCCGTCCGGTTTCGCTCGAACTCGAAGCCACGAAGGCGCTCCGTGCATACATTTTGTACTAGGTCCCGCACACCGTAAGAAATTTCTCGAAACGCCCGTCTCGCTCGCACCAGTTTATTGTAAGCGTCAGGACCGCTGGACCAACAAAGATATTTGATGTGTGGTAAATGCCAAAACCACTGTACCTACTATGCGCAGTGTTTCGGTCGGTCCGGCACCTGTCGGGTGCCGTACCGAATCAATGTTCGAACACTAATACTAATACCGCAGTTGGTCGGGCCTTTAGCCTGAAGCACGCACGGCATGACTATAAAAAAAACAAATGACTTTGACAAATACCTCAATATTTTTCGTGCTGTCAATTTTTATTCGGTAATGACAACCGTAAAACTTACATTGCTGTCTCTTTTTTTTCAGCTAAAAAGATCTATGTTAGAGAAGGTAAGAAAACAATTTACACATTGATTAAAGCTAACTTCACACCTCATAGTCACAAGACCTCTCAGCTGAGGCTATCTGCTTTTTCTGTTTTTCCAAAAAATATTGAATTTTTTGGGATCTTCTCCAGTTGTGTAAAGTGTGATTATCGTTTCTAAAGCCAAAATGGCTAACATTAACACAGAGAATGTTAGTCAACTGGTCTCCACGCTGGGCGACGATAAAATCGGTAAGCAGATCAATCATCAACATATCCGCATAATGTATCTGGAGCTCTCTGATTATTATATGACTTTCAGATATGATTGCCGCGACCAGCGTGCTGCAGATCCGCGCTAGCGAGATTCGCCAGACTCAGATCAACTGGCAGTCATATCTGCAGTGAGTATCGATTATGTGAAGTCACTGACTGGGCGAGTCCTGTAGAGTTCCAACCCAGCTTACTAACCGATTGGTATGTCTCAGGTCGCAGATGATCACTCAGCGGGACCACGATTTCATCACGAATTTGGACTCGCGCGGCCAGAAAGACTTGCCTGACAAGCAACCTGAAGTGTGTGCAGACGTAATGATCAGTCTGCTCACTCACATCAGCAAAGACCATACCATTCAGTACATTCTGGTCCTGATTGATGATATCCTCTCTGTAAGTACAAATAAAATCCACAGAGTATAAAGTAAGTAAGTAAGTTCGTATAGGCTGAGTGGCCAGCCGTGTTAGAGTTAATGTGCCGCCCGAAGGCCTCTGACATGGCTGACGGTTGTTGTTATAGAAACTAGAACAAACAACCGGGACCAACAATTTAACGTGTCATCCGACCCATGGTAGCGCTCAGAAATAAATGCCACTCACCCATCCGAAGACTGACCGGACCGTCCGTTGCTTAACATCGGTGATTGTTTAGAATCACCTAGACAAGCTACACCACAAGCGCTACCGCACAGAGAATGACTTCGATGTTAACTTCTATAGAAATGGATTGAGCTAGTCATTTCATTGATGCAAAGCCAAATAAAATAAGTTTAAGTGCTGAAGATAAAATGTGAAGACTGGAATAATACTATATGCCAATATTATGTGGAACATAGTACTATGCCTAACTAAGTTTATGATGGAACCAAACCCAAATCAATAACAAAAATAAAAACTGCTTATTAGCTCTCAAAAAAGTCTGCTATATAACTGTGCTGGGAACAACTGTCATTTTTCACAATTGTGTAAGGCCTCTAGTAGTAGTCGTTTGGTTGTTAGTCCGGTTGACTGAACTAGTTGTTCATAATGATGAGTCTTTTGAGTTCCTTTTGGCTTAGTACTACAAATATGTTCACAAATGTTCCATGTAACCCCATATTTGGTAACATGTTTTTGAATTTTGGCTTTTCTTGCTATCCTAATCATACTGAATGAGATTTTTTGTTCTACCATTTGTATAGTTTAATGGTAGCATATGTATCATCATGATATGATATAGAGGTCCTGGAATTATTTCCTAGTTGGAAATGGATGACAGTATGAAATTGAATACAATACAATAGTTTATTGATAACACCAAAGTTACATGACAAATTTCATTAAGTATACATTCAAGTGACGAGACAAACAAGACGTTCGCCTGATGCTAAGCGTCACGCCTGCCACTAACAGTGCATTAGCAGTGCGAGAATTGTGAACTTGCAAACACAATCCTGCGCCGTACTGCACTGCGCTCGTCACCCTGAGATATTAGATGTTAAATTTCATCATACCCAGTAATTTCTCTGGTAACATTGCCCTTCGAACCGGAACACAGTAATGCTTGCACACTACTGCTTGGCGGTTGAATAACTGACATTAAGTATGTCACAAAAAGAATCACTTCATAAGATGAATGAAAGCATGATAAAAATATATTAATAATCACTTATTTTAAAATACAATAAATGTCTAGTGGTTCATATTTTTGGGTGATTTCATGATAAGCCTGGTGCTGGGTATCGTAGTCGGCTGCTATGTCATTAAACATTATTTATCTATCACAGGTACCAAAGTTCAAAGAGTTCCAAATAAAATTTAATGCATTGAAGTAAGTATCCATCGCCGGATTTAGGGGAGGGCAACCGAGGCAACTGCCAGGGGCCTCCACAAGAGAGGGCCCCCGCATAAATTATACCTACAAAAAAAAATTGGTTACCTTTAATAATTATGTTTGCTGAAATGATTTAATTTGTCTCGCAATAAATATTATTTAAAACCAAGAGTAGAGATTATATCAACCACTTCTTATAAAGGAGGCCTTCGTCCAGTAGGTGGACATCTTCTGGCTGATGATAATGATGACTCCTTTGTTGCACCAAGCCCTCCACACCTCTAAATCCGACCCTGTCTCTGTGGAACTAAGTCTTGTTAGATTGTTATCTTTTCACAACTGAAGAACTGATCCGATCTCAACAATATTTGTCATGTTGGTAATGTGCATCAGAAGCATGGACTTAGGATACTTTTCTCCCAGAAAATGACGAAAACTGTAAATTCAGTGAGTTACTATACTGATCACATGTTAAAGTTTTATTACCTAAATGTTTTAGGAGGACAAGACCAGGGTAAAGATCTTCCGTGATTCGAGAAATATAGGTAATGTCTGGCAGCCATTCCTGAACCTCCTCAACCGTCAAGACGAGTTTGTCCAGCATATGACGTCCCGTATCATCGCCAAGCTAGCATGCTGGCACCCGCAGCTCATGGAGAAGAGTGACCTACACTTCTACCTGTCTTGGCTAAAGGACCAGCTTAAGCAAAACGTAAGTACCTTCAGAAAAAAACATAAAAATTACTGTCAAGTGTGGCAAGTTTGGTTTTACATTGTTAAGTTGTGTCAAATTTTGCACTCATAATTGAGCATAGTTAAGAATAAGAACATACATTTTTGAGGAGTTTTTACATTACATCATTTTAAATGAGATATTATTTTTAAAGTACATAACTTGCATGTTTTAAACGCATGAATCAAGTATTTTTTTAAGTTTTGATATGTTTATTGTTATTTTATATTTCATATTGATTGGATTCTGTATTATATTTTATCATTATAAAAATATTGCTTGCTTTGCTGGTAGTTTGCTTCATTTGTAGAAACATTGCGGCTTCTATTCAATCATGTTTGCATGTATACAGGCTGTTTTGTAGAGGGTTAGACAAACTGAAAGGGTTTGTACGGACACCTATTTAGTAAATACAATTTGGCCCAAAAAAAAACAGGTACCCCAATTGTTTTATTATATTTTTGGTGGTGTTCTCGTATATTGGTGTATATTGCTAAAATTCTACCATTAGCCACCATAACTTTTTTAAATCTGCTTTATGTTTCATGTTTTTTTTTAGTGTTGTAGTCTCTGATACATCTTTGGACTATACTAGGCAGAATATGATGCAATTACGGGCAAAATACTAGAAAATCACAAAATAAAAACTAAGAAAAAATATTAAGCACCTGGGTTTTTTGGCCAAAATGTATTTTCTAAATGAACTGAATCGAACACACCCATTCAGTTTGTCTAACCCTCTACAAAACACCCGGTATAATTTTATTATGATATACATTTAGTAGAATCTGGTTGTAAAGGCGTATAACAACTAATTGCTTGTAAATTAAACTCACTTTTTAGTTTAATTTTCATATCGGCACGGTACGGTATAGCAAGTAGCAACGCTAACAAAACAAAAACCAAGTCGGCAAACTTTTTGACCGCCGTGTCGCCGAAGTTTTTTTTGTAATAAGTAACTAACAAACAACTTAAATCGTAACAAACACTAAAAACATCTAGGTCTAAGAATGTTCACATAGTGTTGACCATTCTGTACCTCTCGCATAATCTTAACCTATCAAAAGTGTGTATGTACATATTCGATAAAATTGTTATGAAAACCGAAAACCAGAGCGCCTAACATGCGCCCCGCGAGAAAATTTTCTCGATTCTACAAAACAGGACAAGGCTACGAATCTGTATAAGTTTGTCTTGTTTTCGCACGACATAAAGACACGACAAAATTTTCTCGCGGTGCGCATGTTAGCCTTGCAGGACAGCGTTTATCACCAACTCTAACGGGTGTAAACGGAAAATATCTTTTACCTGTTTACTTGTACTACCATTTTTCGATAATTTGTATGCTATTGGTACTGTTCGACTGCTGAAACATTTTTTTTTAGTCACAATAAACATTTTACACGGTTTATAAATCAACCAGAAGAAACTCTTCACTCAGATTGTCACACAAATATTTTTACATCACTTAGCACATTACAACATACACATCAGCTCTGTCTCAGTAGTTATATGTCGCAAAGCTTAGTTACGCGCAAGACAATAACTCGATCCTGTGTCTAAAACACTGAAACGTAACACAATGTCGTGAAGCATCATCTGCAAGCATCACGCATCGTTGGGGCTTTGTCGAAGCGACCATGTCACTGAAAGGTTTGTTTTGTGAAGGCGGAGGTAATGTCCGCCGAGTTAGAACATGCTGAGCAGGTAATGCTGGAACATGAGAAAGAGAATTTCGCCGTACACTCGGATAAGGCCGATAAGCACAAACAACACAAGGACAAAAACACTGATGACGAGGGCGGCCAGGAAAACTACAAGAGTTTGTACCTCTCGTTTGACGTCCTGAAACCGCTTGAGGACATGCCCCCGAGCCTCCACAAGGTACTCTTTACTCTTACACGACGATGTTAAACAAGTGTTCCGTACGTAACAAACAATGACTAACTTAGAAGTATTACATACTAACAATGTGAATAAGTACTTTTCTCCATAACATGCGTTCTCAAATTAATTTTAAACCATGCGTCGCTTTGTCGCTTCCATTAACATTCATTTTTTATATGTGATTATTTGCATGTGCCAGCATGATGCTTTGAAATCTATGCGCTTTTAGAGAAAGTTTATGTTGCTACTGTGAAAATATTTTCTTCTTTTGTAAATATATATTTTTTAAACTACTGTATTATATTATGTAAACGGACGTGGTTTTGACAGATCTTTGTTTTATCTATACAGGAATACTGACGTTTAATTAAATCGGATATTCCGACTATAGTTTCGATTACATCCGGTGACCTTTTTAGAAAATAACCTGTTTCGCATGCGTCTACGTCCGGCTTTGCTTGAAGCAGGACGCCGCCGCACGCGCGTCGGGCTCTTTGAAAAATATCACCGGATATCACCGGATGTAATCGAAACTATAGTCGGACTACTTGAGTATTCCCGCATAAATAAAACAATAACGGCCTTACTTAAAAAAACTTCTCAACCGTTAGTCACTGCTTAAGATACTCTGCCATCTTCTCTCTGACGTGAAGTGTAACATGCAAGAACAAGACAGAGAAGTTTAGCAGTGACTAAGAGAATCGAGATTATTTTAGGTAAGGCTGTAATACTGTAAGTATTATTAATGATATTTAACATACATTATAATATTATACTATATTAAATCTTTATATAATGTTTTATGATTAGCAGCGCCCCTTGGTTTACCTGCTATCCTACTGAAACAGCATATTATTTTCTACAAGGTAAAAAGTAGGTATATTGAAAAACAGGGTAAAAGCGACCTCCGTAAAAAAATACCCTAAATCCGGTCAGCTGTTATGGTGTTTTGTGAAAACAAACATACGAACACACAATCTTTCATTTAGTTTATTAATGTAATTGAACTGTTCAAAATTTAAATTCTATTTACATTCTTTATTATGTATTTCAATTAGCTATCATCTATAAAAAAACGTATCATTCAAGAAACGGATTTATTTATTTATTCTAACACTACTTAAAACTTTTTATTTATACATAATAATAGTAATAAACAATTGTATATATTTTTTAAATTATTTAATCAAGAGAAGTTGGTCGAAATTAATTTAATTCCATTTTAATTCAAATAAGGTTTTTCAACATGACTCTTAATAATGATGTTTGCATGTACAGCACAACGACTACATCCAGTCGGTGGCCCGCTGTCTGCAGATGATGCTCCGTGTCGATGAGTATCGCTTCGCGTTCCTCTCCGTCGACGGCATCTCCACTCTGCTGTCCATCCTGGCTTCCAGGGTCAACTTCCAGGTAAAGCAAACCGCCCGCCATGCCCCTAGTGTTGCCCGCCGCTCCCTGCTTTGTCGATTTGTGGGGGCGAGTCAAAAGACCACCACGAGACAGATAGCATCTGCATATAGGGTGAGATAATGCGATAAATAGCTTGAGGAGACGCGCGAGCATAACGTCCACAGTATCCAGGTAACTGGTGTAACTTGCGCACAACCTCTTAAGGGTTGGTTTTCACAGATCATATAGCCTGTTGATGGCTCATGAACATAATTTCTCCTATAAACACGACTCACCGTTGTGGGCAGGGGAGAGGTAACATTATTTGCGTGTGATTGGCCAATCACTGGGATGACGCAATCTGATTTCTGAATTATGAAATGTAATGTGACTCTGACGTACTCGCAGTGGCTAGCAGTGGTTTTTAAACCACTAATTTTCGTTTGAGGTGAAATCGGACGAGCAGTCAACAGGATTTATAGGCTTTGGTGGTTTTAGTACATAGACTTTTGGCAAAACGTAATGCATTTCACGAAAATTATTTATGTTTGTTTTACTATTCAGTTTTCTATTAGTTTTACTAACGTCCTATTAAGTTTACTGTGCTACGATGCGGAACGGTGCTTGAAATGTGACTGCCTGTAGTTTGCGTGGAACTAAACTGATTTAAACCTGTAGTTTTTTTGTGTAGTACAATATTTTTTTTAGGACCGACGTAGAACAAAGGTTGTTTGTCTTGATGTACCAAAGACGTCTTTAAGAGGTTATGCTCAAGCTACCAATATCCTTGTATAAGCTAAAGCTATCTATTGTGGTACGACCGCATACGGAATATTCGCAACAGCGCTAAAGGCAGCGCGTGTGGCAGCGAGGTTTTAATTATCCAGACAGAGATTCTAATTTATAACACATCCCTCAGGTGCAATACCAGCTAGTGTTCTGCCTGTGGGTGCTGACCTTCAACCCGCTGCTGGCAGAGAAGATGAACAAGTTCAACTGCATCCCGATCCTGGCCGACATCCTTAGCGATTCCGTCAAGGAGAAGGTCACCCGCATCGTACTGGCTGTCTTCAGGAACTTGATTGAGAAACCTGAGGACCAACAAGTAAGTTTATTCATTAATATTTCTTTTTGGAACGCTATCCGATTTTGTAACTGCTGATTAAGTTTTACTTTTTCTTCATAGCTGTGTGCGTGTGTAGCTATTCATTTACGGTGATGTCGCAATTTTTCCAACATTTTATGTACGCCAAAGGTGCAAAGTTACATGTACAAACATTATGAAGATTGTCAAGTTATGGTTGCTGCAATTATTTTACTCGGATGATTAGTGTAAAACTCCGGACTCTTATCCTAGAGTAGAATAGGTCTGACTGACAATCTTTTATGGCCCAATACAATTTGTGGCTACGAAAGTGACGCGTTTTAATTTGTATTATATTTCTGAAGATAAATGAGACTCGCTTTCGAGAAATTTTCCACTAAAACAAATCAGTGCCCACTTAATATAAAAAATATAATTGCAATTATAATTCACTAGGTCGCCAAAGAACACTGCATTGCCATGGTCCAGTGCAAGGTCCTGAAGCAGCTGTCGATCTTGGAACAGAAACGCTCTGACGATGAGGACATCATGAACGACGTTGAATATCTGAACGACCGTCTGCAGGCTTCCGTGCAGGATCTTAGCTCTTTCGACCAGTACTCTACTGAGATCAAGAGCGGACGGTGAGTGCTGACTGGATTTATAGGATAATCACCGGGTGCCGGCTGCACTCTTAAATTTAAAGTTTTTGTCTTTCTTTCTGTTTGTTCTGGTATTCATATTGTACAAACTAAATTCAAGAATTAAATAAATGTGAAATAATTTACTTTATTTAGACACACAATAAATCTATGTCTGTAACACCATAAACTCTAATTTCAAGATAGTACTTCATTTGATCTCAAATTAAAATTTGAACACAATACATACAGGTGTTCCAGGCAGATTTAGCAATACTTAAGTGTTGGCTGTTGACGTACCCATCAAACTAAACAACTTTTAGGAAAAAATGTTTCCTATTGAGCTATGGTCAAACACGTAGCCTGCCAACCTTAAAAACCGAAAACTTGCAGTAAATGACCTAGTAACTTTAGGATAGAGTTGGGGCTTCTCGAAATCTGTGTAAATGTAATCATGCCTGCGAAAGATTCCTAAAATGGCGCGAACATTGTCCCCAGCCTTGAATGGTCACCTGTCCACAAGTCCGCCAAGTTCTGGCGCGAGAACGCGGCTCGTCTCAATGAGCGCGGGCAAGAGCTGCTGCGCACCCTGGTGCACCTGCTGGAGAAGAGCTCCGACCCCGTCGTGCTGGCGGTCGCGTGCTACGACGTCGGCGAATACGTGCGACACTACCCGAGAGGGAAACAGTATGTATTGTAGTGGTCAGACTCTATTGCAGAGTCCGCCTGGGGAATCACCACACAGTTACCAGTTATTCAACCGCCAAGCAGTAATGTGCAAGCTTTACTATGTTTCGGTTTGACGGGTAATGTTACCAGAGATATTACTGGGCATGAACAAATTTGACGTCTAACGTCAGGGTTATGGACAGGTGTGATGCTTATCACCGTGCGAAACTTTCGTCACTCCATTGCAAAAAAAGGAAAATTAAATTAAAAGTGTATCACAGGCCCGTGTTGAAGAAGATGCCGTAAGTCCACCTACCTTGAATGTCGCCCCTCGTGACTAAATCCTGATATTGTATAATATCAATTACTAAATTAGTCTCGTGACCGCCATAGTACGTAAAAATGGTTAAAAAAACATGCTTGGTTTTGTTATAATGCATAATTGCATATAGACGACATCTAACAAATTCCGGTAGGTGAGTTCAAGACTTACAAAACAGGTAAAGTCAATAGAAAACCTTTCCCCAACAAATCGATGAAAGTAGCAACAATCCAAATGCTCAACCAACACTCGGCAGCAATTCCATCGTTAAATTCAATTGCTGTACCCGTCAGTAGCAATTTTACTCCTGGAATTGGTTTATTTCAAGGTTTATGTATGACGTTTCAAATGTTTATTTATCTACCTGTACAAAATGTAAGTCTAAGGGGGAGGCCTTCGTTCAGCAATGGACGTCTCCGGGCTGATGATGATGATGATGATGACAAAATGTAACAAAACGGTTCAACAATACTGAAGGGTATGTTTGTACTCGTCAATATGAACAACTTTTACTACAGGCCAACCCCGATATCGCGCAAAAAAAAACTGCTGTTCCATACAAAAAGCTCATTGACCTTGGATAAAATGAATGGGACAGCTGATTTTTTTGCGCCATTTCAGGGTTGGCCCCATAGTAAGTTGTTCATAATGACGAGTACATACACATCCTTCAGTATTGTTATACATTGTATATTTGCTACTAGGTATACTAATTTTGCAAATTGAGATGTTTATAGCTTGTCACATGATGCCACGATCTTGTCATTCCCAGCATTATTGAGCAGCTGGGTGGCAAGCAGCGCGTGATGTACCTCCTGAGCCACGAAGACCCCAACGTGAGATACGAGGCCCTCCTCGCCGTGCAGAAACTTATGGTCCACAACTGGTATGTATTTGGCAAATTAGAAAGCTTTCCACAGGTCTCGTACCATTAAGGTCTAGAATACGGTGCACAGTCTTCGCCCAATGCATAATCAGCCTTTTTAATTGTCCACTGCTGGACTTAGGCCTACCCTCGAAGGGCGAATGGGCCATATCCCTGGCCCAGTGGCGGGTTGGTGGATCCACATACGCCATTGTTTTTTTCTCCGGAAGTATGAAGGTTTCCTAACGATTTTTTCTTTCACCAAAAAGCTAGTGGTATGGAAATCCGTACATAAACTCCAAAGGGCTCATTTGTAAGGGCCTGGGTTTGAAACCGCGACCTCACGATTTCAACTCGAGCGGTCTCCCGATTAGGCTACCATGGCCCAATGAAATACCAGGACATTATAAGTGATCATTACTTGTATGTGCTGTCAAACTCTGTCCCATAGTGGTGGATATCCAGAACAAGACCAGTGCGAGTCTTCGTATTTGCTGTTGCATATGAAATCACTATCCACCTTATTTCAGGTGGATACTGATTTCAATACGTTCTTGGCTCTGTGCGCTTTGGTATATTCTATAAGCAAAGGTATTTGATACAACAAAATACGTAAATTTTTCGGGGCTTCGTTCAGCCATTGAGATTAATTGAGTGACATTTTCAATTTTATCTTTAAGTACATGTTGATAAGCTATATATAAAGCTAAGCAATGCGATACAGTCATGCCACTTTCTAATCTGTGCAAAAATGTCGTCGTCCAGAAGCCTGAACATGAAACGGAATGAAATTGGTCACGATTATCTATTTTCAGGGAATACCTCGGCAAGCAGTTGGAGAAAGAAATCGACAAGCAGGGGGGTACTGTTGTCGGAGCTAAAGCCTAAGCTGTGTATTTATTGAATATTTAATTCGATGTTGTTGTTTAAAAACGCTCGGTGCGCAGTTGCAATAAGATAACTCCTGTAAAGTTGTATATAAATACCGTTTGTTGGTTATATACCTCGTAGTGTTGTTTCATCAGTACCGTTTATAAATATGATTTGTAAATAAAGTAATTCAGATGTGTAATGTTATGACGTGTTAAATGTTTTCTATCACAAACTACACATTCAAATGTTAATATTGAAATATTTGATATATATTTACCTACATTCCTTTATGGTTTTATTGTTATGAAAAATTGTAGGACAGAATATATAACTGCGTAATAGTAGTGTTATATTTAAATTATTAGATTATAGAATTGTATTTATGATGTGATTATTATGATTTACAACAGTATTGTGAATAAAATCCATGAATATTTATTAGACTTTTATTTCAAGATTCTCCAATACCAAAGGTGGACTTGCTGGCCTATAGCAAACGCACTACTTTTTCTAAAGCTTATGACATTATCGCCTTTTGGCAATTTGATACAAGGGGATATTGGTATAGGAGTTGTATATTCCTAGGTCACCTGAATATGGGAAATGTTCTATTTTCTGGAGGTGGGATCCCAAACAATGAGGGTTTATCGTCGTTGACGCATATTACTCTGCTCTATGGTATAAACCGCCTAAACAGTGAGAATGGAGCTAAATCCTCCAATTTTGAGCTGGTGAGAGAGGTCTAGGATGTCCTTCAAAGCCAAGGCAAGAAATTCAAAATATTTTTATATTTTTTTATATTATTAATTTATTTACTTACATAAACAAAGTCAAAACTTAAAAATAACCTTAAAATAACTAATCAAATAACCCGCCCCTGACCGTTCCCGGTGCAAAAGTGCCCATCACACTCGCCGCGTTCCCACGTTGAAAGGCAATGGCCATCCTCTGTTTATATTTTTTTTGGTTTTGCTATACTTGCGATGAGTGATTTAATTGTAATTAGGGTTTGAGCCAGTTTGAGCCGTTTAGACTGATGTTAAAAAAAAGTGAAAGGTTACTTTTATATGTAGTTTAGTTTAGGTGACTTTTGGCTCAGCATGGCTGGCAGCACTGTTGCTGTTGTTTCATTTTCGGTTTTTGGCGGGAACGCGAGAAAATCATGTCGCTGCATTGTATTATTTTCCAAAACTTGTGTTTTTTCGAGTGTAAATGCATAAAAATGGTGGCACTCATTAAGTGCTGATTTACGAGCAAGAGTTTGGGCAAGTTATATAATGTAGTAAAACGTGTAATTTCGTGTTGTTTCCAAAACTCCGAAGAAGCTTGTAGTAGTTGCCACTTCTTTACTAGGGCATGATTGGACTTGACTGTTACTTTTACTTACTGTGTGTGACTTGGACTGTGGCTACGACTCATTTAACTGCAGAAAGAAGGATTGATGAAGAAATATGTATTCAGCTGAAGGACTAGTATCCATGGCCAGGAACTATTAAAAACAAACAATGTTTCATTTTCATCAGAGATTTTCATTGTTTGTATTACGTAGTATTTACTTACTCTATGATTTTCATTGTTTGTATCATTGAGCATTTAACTAGAAGATACGGACTTCCATACATCGAGTCAATTTAATCGAGTCAATATTTCTTTTTTTTAAGAGTTTGTGTCGCATCTTGTAGCCAATATAACAAGTAAGTACTTCATTCGCACCACATGGATACCAACCAAACAAACGAATAGGGTTGTGACAGTCCAGCTTTTATCTATAATTTTTTTTTGTAAAAAATATTTTTTTACTACAGCAAACTACAAATTATACTAATAATACTATCGATAATATTATCGATAAAATGTACCGGCTAATCTTTATCTAGGTAACATTAAAATACAAAATATAGTAGCCAATCGCGCGCGTGTCGCAGTCCGAAGGCACGCACCCGCGCCATTTTGCGCCGCTTATACAATTTTTCAATACCAACACGCGACCATGCTAGCGCGCTATCTTCAGCGCACGCCCTGAAAGAAACAAAAACAATACATATTATGGGGTGGTGATTGTTCTTTTTATACGATTGTGTTAAGGACGTAACGGCGGCCTCTCTAAAAAAATCTAAAATTATGTTTATTTTAAGCAATATATATGTTGGCGTCTTCATCAGTCTTCGTTGAATTCGTTGCACAGGATTTCACTTGTGCTGAAGACGTTCATATGAGGCGCAGGCTTTTTCAATATAAATGTGTATTTTCTTTAGGTCAAATTGGGGCTTGGGGATAAATTATAATTTTCGGGGCTCAAGAAGTCGCAAAAGGGCTAGATCTAGCCCGGAAGGGGCTGACTTGGCAACACTGTTTACGCACCCGAGTGTGGGCAAGTGATTAAGTAAGTGTTTAAGTGTTAATGTGGTGTTACATGTAATTTCAATTTGTTTTCAAAAATCTGAAGAAGCTTGTAATAAATAATCCTCAAGCTTATGCTAACGAAAAATATGCTTAGGTAGAAATCTAGCTATAGTTATTATTATTGTTTGTTAATTATGTATGTTGTTGCTGTTGTCCCTATTTAATGATAATTTTTGGTGAACATTGAATCGAATGCCTACAATATAATTTACATCTCTAAGCAAAAAAAATATGTTTGGGCAATAGTAAAAATTCAGAACTTTTTTACTCTAATATCCGACATATAAATCTTTGCTGCTGGGTGCTGCCGCTGATACGATTCGGGCCATGTCTATTGACCGAATTGTTCATGGGGTTTTAACAGTTCACTTTCATGAAATGCAATTAAAAAAAACACTATTTAGAACTATTACATTATTATTATTACTTTGAAAACGTGAGTAAGCCCGTATAAATAAAACAAAAATCCTTTTCTATAAAAAGTATGCTTGCGTTTAACCATATATAATAATCACTAAATTATCGGTTTCTAAGAGTTCGTTAATTTTGGTACATCACTATCTTTGTTTATTTAATGTAAGCAATATTTTTAGTTCTAATTTATATGTACGTTTACTGCCGTATGCGGCTACAAAATGTAATTTGATGCTTACCGGGCCTCATCCAAAGGAAACTTGGCCATAAATATCAATTTTTTGTTTCCAATGCAGCTGATTCTAAACCCGCAAATTTTGCACGTAACACTCCGCGGTTTTGGCGGCATTTCTCTCCAAGCTCACCTACACTCTTAGTTCACAATATTAGATAGTTCGGGTAACTATTAAAAATGTAATTAAATTCACAAGCAAAAAATAAAATAAACAAACGGACAAAGAACGGCGAATGACTGGGAATGAGCGAATGAACTGATGACCGACGACGGGCGGATGGATCTACCCACCTACTCTACCCTCCTACTCTACTCACTACCACTACCACTCTACCCACCCCGCCTGCAGGCCGCCATTATTTGCGACACAAACTCCATTCAAAAATTCAATTTGTTCGTAGTCGCGCAGTATTTGTATTACGTAGTATTTATTTACTTACTCTATGATTGTTTGTTTGGATTGTGTTTTTCTATGAATAAGAATTATTAATGTACAAGGAATTAATATCGAAATGGATAACCTTGTAGTATTAAAAGACTATAAAACCGTACCAGATATAGTCCATGAGTATGGCCCGACGCTAAAATGTGGGCATATACCTTTGGTAATTGATAATGGTAAGTATACCATACTCGGCTAATTTGGTGTCTAGATCTATATGTAAATGAATTCCCAAAAAGACTGAATCGCAGGTAATAAACTTCTTTGCTCAACTTGTTGCTTGTTGCCTTCTATTTTTTTCATTTACTGTAACTTGTTCCTAGGCTCATATCAGTGTAGAGTCGGGTGGTCAATTTATGATGAACCACATCTGATATTCAAAAACCTGATAGCCAGGCCAAGGAAAGACAGATGTAAGAAAGACGCCGAGCCCCCGGTCACACCCCCCATACAGATTGGTAATGATATTATAAACATTGAAGCTGTTAGGTAAGTTTCCACAAACTCTTTAAGTAACTCGAACGCCATCAATTACGTTTTCATATTATAATGAATATAAAATGTTTTTTTTAGCACAGGCTGCCTAACATTTTACCGGGTAGTAGCTTTTAACTATTAGTAGTTACAGTATTGTAACGGTCGTGGACAGGCATTACCTTTTACCACAAGGATTGTCTCATATTCATCTCACTAGTTGTTAACACCTGTTAATGGACCTGGGTATGTCCTTAAACTGCAACCAGAACCCATGGAGGACGGGCAGCAGCGTCCTCTTGGTTAACAGTGGTGAGCATTCTGAGATCCCCAAGCTGTCTGCCAAGCATGGGGATTATGGCAACAACCCTCTATTGGGAGGCTTTCATCCAGCAGTGGATGTCTTATGGCTAACGACGACTTGTTAACACAATAAAAATATTTGCTTGATAAAACTGATATTTCAGGTTTCAACTAAAGACTCAGTTTGATAAAAATGTAGTGACACATTTTGAAGCTCAAGAGCAAGTCTTAGACTACATTTTCTCACACTTGGGAATAGACAGCGAGGGCTGTGTGCCTCACCCAGTGGTCATGACTGAGGCATTTGTCACACCTAATTACTGCAGGCAGCGTGAGTAATTAAAAATAACCAAATTATATAAAATTGTAAACACAAGTAAAGGTTTATGCCATATTTGTCCCGAGTTTTCGATCAGAACTACAATAGTTTTATTTTTATTTATATGGGAATACTTATGTTTAATAGGCATGATTACTAAATTTTTTTTATTACCTCTTAAAAAAGCTGATCATCAATAGAGCCTATCAAAGGAAACAAAATTTAAAATAATTCAAAGTATTTTATTTCATTCTAAGTATTTTAATTTCAAGCTAGACAGAGAGCGCGGCATACAAATGCTATACTAACATGTGCTTTGCGAGAAAGGGATAGAGCATCCCCTCTCTATCCCCGCCTAAAACTTTAAACGCTCATATATCAGAGATTTATCTGCCAATACAATTTATTTGTTCAGTATGTGTAATGTATTTAGTTATATTCATCACTAAGCCTGTTATTTGTCATAAATTAAACATTAGGCCACACGCCTATTAAATTGGATACTCCGACTATAGACCAGACCTAAACTATAGTCGGTATCTGATTTAGTTAAACGTGAGTATTCACGTATAAATAAAACAAAAAATGTGTCAAAACCACATCAGTTTTCATAATACAATAGTTTTGACACATTTTAGTTCTATTTGTATGGGGTTACTCATGTGTAGTGAAAGTATGTCGCATATAGATATAGTTTTGACTACTCTAAATAATCATAGCATAATCAGCCTTTTAACAGTCCACTGCTGGACATAGGTGTACCCTCGACGGGCGATTGGGACATATCCACTAAGCTGCTCCAGTTGTGGGTTGGTGAATTCAGATATGCCATTGAATCTCTTCTCCGGACATATGCAGGTTTCTTTATGATGTTTTCCTTCGGCAAATGAGTGAATACTAACATCAATTTGATGCTGACTACATGCAAAATAATTCAAGATTTTTATTCACTATTCTGGACCTGAGTATGTCCTTAAACTGCAACCAGAACCACTGGAGGATGGGCAGCAGCGGCCTCTTGGTTAACGGTGGTGAGCATTCTGCGATACCAAAACGCCTGTCATGCGTGGGGATTATGGCAACACCCCTCTATTAAATGGGGAGACCTACGTACAGCAGTGGCCGTTTTATGGCTGATGACGATCCACTATCAACACAAAACAAAGTATATTTAAATGTATAAATTCAAATTGTATATATTCAGATAACTAGAAAAGTAGTATTTATTTAATCTGAGGCTAAAGCAAGCACTAGCACTATAAAAAAGCAGCACTGGAAAGGCTTGGTAAAAAAAATGGACAAATTGCTATTCATTTTCTTTTGTCTAAGATTTAAATAAATTACACCAGTTGATTTTTCTTAGTCTTCAGCTGATGATGGTTGATGACCACAGTTAACAGTTGTGGCTGTGATAATAAATTATACTTTTGTCGCTACCTGTACAAATGATAATTTTGGTATGCGGGATGAACAAAGGCAAATATTATCATGCAGGACGAATAAAATACTTTTTAATGTTGTGGGCCGAAGATTCGGGACGAATATGGCATAAATCAATATTTTCCTTGTTTCATTTCAGTAATGTCTGAACTACTATTTGAAGCCTATGGTACACCTGGTGTGTGTTATGGTGTGGACTCTCTGTTCAGTATGTACAGAAATGATATTGGAGATACATCCCTTATAGTAAACTGCGGGTACCACACTATACACATCTTGCCTGTTCTGAGGGGAAAAGTGTGTGTTGAACAGGCTAGGAGGATTAATCTTGGTAAAGTATTGAGTTTGTTATGCAATATACTTCACACTAATGTAATTAATCTATGTATGTATATATGCCCTCCCCCTCCTCCCACTAGGTGGACCGACGTCATTGTAAAAGTCGCGGCAACCGGTGGATGCAAATGGCAGGTTGTCGTACAGTGTGGCCTTCGTTCAGCAGTGGACGTCTCGGGGCTGATGATGATGATGATGTATATGAATTTCGCATTGACGAAATTTGACATGACTCACAAGTTTAGAGAGGACATATAATAAATACTTTTACAACCAGAAAATGTTATGAAATCATGAGACAGACAGTTTTATATGATTATTTGTAGATCAATGTCTCGCTCAGTGGTAGCATGTCTTCTTTAAGAGGAGAAGACCCTGGCATATTTTTGAATCATGAATGATCTGGGTTTGGAATGGTGCATATTATAGTTTCGATTATATCAGTGGCCTTTCTCAAGGAGTGATAACAGAGCGTACTATATAAGGCCGCGCGCACATATTTGTGTTTCGCACTGAAATGTCAAAACACGTCAGTTTCCATTGTTTTCAGGTGGCAGTGAAATGATAAGCTACCTCCACAAGTTACTCCAACTCAAGTATCCTGTCCATGTGAATGCCATCACACTGTCTCGTACCGAAGAGATATTGCAAGAGCACTGTTCCATAGCCCTGGATTACCAGGATGAGATAAAGAAGTGGGCGAGTGGAGAGTATTATGAAAATAACGTCAAGGTGGTGCAGCTCCCGTTTGTTCAGCCTGCAAGCTCTTCAGGATTGACTGGTAATTGCCTCATGAATAAATGTAACCAATGCAACGGCAATGCTTATAAGTGCGAGCTAAGTGTTGGTTTACCTCTTGCGTTTACATATTCAATCGCCAGCTAACATTTTTATGAAATAAAAGCAGTTCCGAATTTCGACACTTAGCTGCTAAAAATTCATACAAATTGTAGTAAACATATTAAAGTATATAACTTGCACTTGGTACTCTGCTGTTACAGTTGTCTATAGACGACAGGTTTTTCTAACATTAGGAGGCCCACTTGATCGTTTGCCCTTCTATTTTATGATTTTAAAACATGGGAGAGTATTGCCAGTATCAAACAGCTTTTCCTCTTGGCAAAAAATTTACGCTATGTTGACTGCTAATATAATATATAATAGAGGCGGACGCACCTGGTGGTTTCACCGACTTTCCTATTTTTTAAGAACTACAATCTAAAAAAACATCATTCATCATATCAGTTTTAAGGCAATCATTAATAAATATCTCTTAGATCAATCCATCTCTCTGCCATACACCCTCTCTTACCATCAGGCGAGTTGGGCTCACAATAATAATGATAATGAATTTGAAATAGCTAAAAATGTTTGGGCTTTTCCTATACAGCGGAGCAACAAAAAGAAAGGAAAAAGGAAATGGCTCGTCGTCTATTAGAAATTAACGCAAAGAAGCGTGAGGAAAGGCTTGCTGATGACGAAGAGCAACTGAACCAGCTACTTAATATACAGGTAAATTTAAAAACGATATTTCATCAAAACGTTTAAAATCGCCATAAGTTGGAATACTGACAGTATCCAAATTACGGAAACTGATAAGGTTATACCTTATCGGTTATAGGTTATACACATTTTTTGTCTAATTTTTATGGAGCTACGTTTAATTAAGCCGGATTCACTGACTATAAAGTACTTTCGATCGCATCTGGTGACCTTCATCAAGGAATGATTACAAGCGCGTCGTGCGCGGCATCGTCTTGCTTCGACTAATAGTCGACGGTTTAATTATATTTTTTCATTTTTATAACAGGATATGATTGAAGATGGCGACACAGATGAGTTCAACGAAGCCATCAGAGGGTTCGACATAAAGAGCTATGAAGATCTGCAGGTACATAAAATAATTCACGTATTATAACTTAGGTGAGAAAACTCTTCATAGAAAAACTATGTGAGCAAATCTAAGTTTATTCATTCTTTTGGATTACGGCGTCGTCAGTTGCATTTGCTATTGTTAAATATTTTAAAATTATCAACGATAACCATATACAGGGTCTTTGGTACCTAGTTAACAACCTCTTAAAATTATTCTGTGTGACGCGACATGGTGTTATTTCATTAACGCCAAAACTCCTAAAACTAGCACGATTTGGCCTTGTAAACGAAGTAGGCCACGTAAATCTGGGTCTGTAAAACACGTTAACGAACGCCACCGAATATGGTACTGTCTCGTTTTGTTACAAAGAAATGAAATGAAACAGGATCACAATTACGGCGTATTAGGAGCTTAGCGTTTGTTTGGTCTATTAGGTACCTTAAGCGCTTAAGACCTTAAGAGCTAAAGGGGAAAACTCCAAAACCGATAGGGTATTTGACTACTATTGGGAAATTGTTAAAAATAATTTCTTACTATATTTAATGCACACCGCATCAATATTTCCTTGGGATGTGTCGTATTTTCGACAAAAATCGATGTAAAAGTTTGAATCAGAAAAAAACGCGGCATAACGCGATTTGGATCACGTGACATAACTGACGTCACACCAAAGTAAACAACAAGCGAAAGAAAGCGACCAAGGCATAGATCTAGTAAAAGAAGGGGCTTATGTTAGCAATATCTGTGGAAACTCACTTGAAAATTGCTTTATTTCACTGTAATCGTGATGAAAATGCACGTTAGATCTCGTTGTTTACTTCGGTGTGACGTCACAAAAGTTGCCACCAATTACAGTGTTTCGCATCACGTGACCTAACCTCAAAAAAATATTATTTTCGTATTTTTTTGCAGAAAATAAACTTTTTTTAGTCTAAAAATAAATAGATACGCTTTTTAACGCTGCAATTTATTAAGATTATATCATTTTGTAGCATATTTTCAATAGCGTCAAATAGCCTATCCTAACTGGATAGTAAGTAGTAAATAGGGCCAATAGGCTAGATGACTGATGTTTAAATCGTTGAAACTAATAGCTTTGATGAAGAATTTAAGTAAATATAGTATGTTTATTGAAAACATTATTTAAATCGGTTAATAATGTTCTGATATATGAGCGTTTAAAGTTTTTATTACAGACAACTCTGTCCCTTTCCCACAAAACAAAAAATGACGTCACGCCTTACTTGTCAGAATAGAATTTATATGGCGTACTGAGAAGTGACGTCACGATTTGCTGTTTCGCCTCTCTGTCTAGCATGATATTAAAATGCTTATAAGTTGCTTATTTTTGATCAGATTTTAATTATCTTTTCATTAATCAGCTATATTTACGGGCGACATTTGAATAGGACAATAAAAAAATACCAGTCATCTAGCCTATTGGCGCTGTGTCAAATGTCCACCAATTCTTTTTTAAATCTATTTTATCTTGTTACCCTTTCCAGAGACAATTAACGAACCTCCAAACGCGTATAGAGCGGAATAAGCAGCGGATCGCCGCGGCGGCAAACGCTGAGGAAAACCTCGAGGCGCGCCACAACACCGGCCGCGCGCAGCCGCCCGCCGACCCTGAGGCCTTCCAACTGTGGCTCAACGAGACACGGACTAAGGTACTGACAGACTAGACGGCTTGGTAGCATAGTTGCCTTAGAGCCAGACCCAAATATGATGTGGCGTAAAGAATAGTCGGGTAAAAATATCTACGATGGCTCGCTATACCCTGTTTAGAGCGGGTCGGCCGAGCTTTCTCGGCTCCGTTTATTTTCTGCCTACCGCCTATGGTTTTATATGTTTTGTATGAGGTTATTGCTTGCAAAATAATATAAAAAGTAACAATGATTGTACTCCTAGAACACACACTGGTTATTGTACATATTAGTAGATTATGCACTAAGGGAATAAAGCAGTGTCTTACGTCGCGGGCGGCATATTGAACCCTGAGGGTAACGAGAGACCAGTGAGTCTAGAGTTATATAGAGTCCTGCTCTACTTTTCACACCTTCTGCGAGACAATAAAAAGCCAGGGCTCCATAAATTAAAATTCACTGACAATCACAGGACCAAACGCCGTCTTTTGTTTCACATTTTTTGTAAACGCACCTTTTTTATTTGAGTTCTGCTTATGGTGGCCAGTTCGATTTTCGAACAAACCTATTTACAATGTCACATGGGCATTTTTTTACTTAGAGCTTTCCACGAGTTTCCACACGTGACGTTCCGTGACGTTTGACGTTCCAAATTCAAATTACTTTATTCCTTAGGGAGTTTCATACAACTTTATATCCCTTAAGAGATAATGCTTTACTTTACGTTGAGGTTGCATGATATTTAATTGGACATTGTCGAGCAGGTGGTGTTAAAAATAAATTATTTTATGTATAAAGACATTTTT
This sequence comes from Erannis defoliaria, assembly GCA_905404285.2. NCBI lineage: Eukaryota > Metazoa > Arthropoda > Insecta > Lepidoptera > Geometridae > Erannis > Erannis defoliaria. The sequence continues at coordinate 9,627,702 of FR990084.1, forward strand.
AAACAGAAAAAACTATACCCTGTTTATGTGTTCTGTTTGTTTTTTTTTTTGTTTGTTTGTTGGAGAGGCAGCATGTGAAACATAGCGATACCAGCGATGGGACCGGGTTGGAGCCCGCGGCACTGATAATTTTGGTACCGTTGAGCTTGTTGAGCTGAGCTAATGTTTGATACTGATCCTGATGGCAAATGACAATGAAACCTATTGACTGATGGTACATTTATCCCCGCTCAAGCCAAAAACAAGCTTGCTTGTCCATGCGCGAGCAACACCACGCAAGCACAGTCAGAAAATAAATCTTTAGCGCCACAGACGTTAAATAAACGTTTTTTTCCGGCAAATGGTAAATCCGACGAGTTTGGGCTCCATTAGCTTAGTTATCTAGATTTTTTCTTAAAGCTGAACAATAGAGTCTAATCTTGGTTAGATCTGGTGGTGGTTTGGTGGTTTGGTTTGGTTTTGGTGAGTTGCAGTATCAGTTTAGTATTATATTATTGTCTGTGGTTGCGGCAATAATAAAGGCAGCGTAGTTCGTTTAAACAATTGTGTTTTTTGATTCTTCTGAAACTTGCTTGCATAGCGTACAATAGGGTAGATGACTGATGTTTATATCGTTGAAACCAATAGATTTGATGAAGAATTTAAGTAAATATAGTATGTATATTGAAAAAATAATTTAAATCGGTTAATAATGTTCTGATATATGAGCGTTTAAAGTTTTTGTTAGAGGCAACTCTGTCCCTTTCCCACAAAACAAAAAATGACGTCACGCCTTACTTGTCAGAATAGAATTTATATGGCGTACAGAGAAGTGACGTCACGATTTGCTGTTTCGCCTCTCTGTCTAGCATGATATTAAAATGCTCATAAGTTGCTTATTTTTGATCAGATTTTCATTTTCTTTTCATTAACTAGCTATATTTATGGGCCACATTTTAATAGGACAATAAAAAAAACCAGTCATCTAGCCTATTATAAACTTATTTTAGACACACAAAAGTAGCAACCATTACCAACACAGAAAGGATGAGAAGAGAGGGGAAGAGGTGAAAGGGAATGAAGATATAGTTGCGTTCACAGTAAACTTACGTTTATGTTATCTGTCAGATCAACGGCTGCGTTCACAAATGTGAACGCAGCCACACTATTTCTATATCTAATAATATTGTATCGTGCAGTACCGCGAGCTGGTATCTCGTCGTGAGGCGCGTCGCGCGCGGCGCGCAGCAATGGTGCGCCGGCGCACGGCCGCGGCTGCGGAGCGCATGCGCGTCATCTCTCACCTCGCCGCCGCCGGTGACGAGTTCGGCAACCAGGACTCCGACTGGGACGCTTATAAGAGGTAATACTAGATACATATCGCTTCACGGACGTTTACTGTGCTTCCTTCGTCACTATTTTGCTCCAAATGATATCCTAATCATCCGTAGGCAGCTATGAAGTTTTACCATAAGGAGCCCGCCCTGCTAGCCTGTTTGCTGATCTAGTGTTCTCTACGAATGTTGCCAGTATCAGCCGCGACGCGGACTCGGACTCGGAGGTGGACGGCGAGCGGCTCGTGGAGCTGGAGGAGGCGCTGCGGGAGTTCGAGCCGCCGCCCGCCGCCGCCGACCACTACCACCAGCTGCATCTCGCTATCGAACCTTTTAGGTGCGTCTTTTTCATTTCAAATCAAATCATTTATTTGCCTGCTAATGTATCTTAAAAATAGAATAGGGTAGATGACTGATGTATATATCGCTGAACCAATAGCTTTGATGAAGAATTTAAGTAAATATAGTATGTTTATTGAAAAAATAATTTAAATCGATTAATAATGTTCTGATATATGAGCGTTTAAAGTTTTTGTTAGAGACAACTCTGTCCCTTTCCCACAAAACAAAAAATGACGTCACGCCTTGTCAGAGTATAATTTATATGGCGTACATTGAAGTGACGTCACTATTTGTTGTTTCACCTCTTTGTCTACCATGATATTAAAATGCTTATAAGTTGCTTATTTTTGATCACATTTTAATTTTCTTTTCATTAATCAGCCAAATTTATGGGCCACATTTTAATAGGACATTAAAAAAAATAACAGTCATCTAGCCTATTATCAAGTCATGCCATTAACACCCATAATCTGGGGTGCAAAATTGTAATAATATTACGTAATGTTAATATTAATTGAACTTTAATGTCTACACAAACATCATTTACATCATTGTTCATTTTCAGCTTTCAGCCCAGTTCCCTTTTGTTTGGAGTTAATTTTTCTGTTGTGATCATCATGATTAGTAATTTCTTTTGGTGTGTACAAGTAATAGTTTATCTATCAATTAGATAGAAAAAAAAATAAAAAAAATTTGATAGATATCAAATATTTTTTATGTTCATTTTAAATTAGATGTGTATTACATTTATTATGTTATTTTATATAACAGGTTATTATAAATATATTATAATATTATGTATTAATATTAGATTGTAGGTATTTTTATGATTCGTAGGAATTTCCTCTTTACAGCACACCCCGTCTTTTCGTGTTCATAATTTTTCTCCATACGAAGGTTGCCTGGAAGAGATCGCCTTTAGGGATAAGGCCGCCATTTGTGCACTACAATTTAATCCTATGTGTCTATGTTTCATTGGTGTGAGCAAAGTTAATATATCTATCTATCCCACTCTTCACGGTCGAGAGTTTTTATCGTTCAATCGCTGCACTGGGAGTCAAGCTCGTCTCGGCATCCTATTTTGGGCCTGTCGAGCCGTCTTGGTTAGTCTTTAGTGGTCCACATTGTCGTGGCCTTGGCCCACAGGCGAGCGGCAGATGTGTCCGTAGCAAAGACTATAAACCCTGTTGACTGATCGTCCGACTTCCCCTCATACGAAAATTAGTAGTTTAAAAACCACTGCTAGCCACCGCGCGTACGTCAGAGTTTCATTGAATTTCATAACTCAGATTGCGTCATCCCTGTGATTGGCCAATCGCAAGCATAGAATGTTACCTCTCCCCCTGCCCGCAACGGTGAGTCGTGTTTTTAAGAGAAATTATGTTCATGTGTGTTCAACAGGCTATATGATCTGTGGTCCGGAGTTATTAAAAATCGTTAAATTCGTAAAAAAAAATACAATCTCTGAACAGAGACAGAGAGTAACAGAGTTTTGTCGGATGACACCTTAAATTTTTGGTCCCGGTTGTCCTATTAGTTTCTATAACAACCGTCAGCCATGTCAGAGGCCTTCGGGCGGCACATTAACTCTGACACTAGGGCTGGCCACTCAGCCTATACGAACTTACTTTTAACATAGTTTTATTTTGTTTTTCAGAGCTTCAGAACTGATGTTCCAGCCGTCGATGTTGGGCAACCTGGAGGCGGGCCTGGCTGAAACCATGGAATATGTCTTCAAGCAGTTCAGCGCGGAAGACCAGCTGCTATTGGCCAACAATGTTTTTCTCACGGGGAGCTGTTCTCAGTTCCCTGGTAAGTACTTTACAGGATGATATTGAATTAATTATCAGAATCTTCGGGAGTCACGTAGTAAAAAACTTTGACTACGAATTCAACGCGGAAATCGCGTAAACAAAAACAGCGTCTTCGTGCGTAAGTGAATTTTTTGTATGGGACAGCCGATTGTTTTTCACGTTTTCAGAGTTGGTTTCATAGTACAAGTTGTCCATTATGATGAGTTTAATGACCGCCTAAGGTGTTGCCAATGAATTAAATATCACCTTGTATAAGTAACCTAGCTCCTACAGGACAAGTATCACTGTTTTAAACTATCACGGTTGTTTATTACGGACAGACATAACTGGGCCTTTTTTTTTAAATTCAGTCACGTGACTACTATGCAAGACGTTCGCCTGGTGGTAAGCGTCACTCCTGCCACAAAAAGTAGCAGTGCCAAAATTGTGAACTTGCGAACACAATCCTGCGCCGCACTGCACTGCGCTCGTCACCCTGAGATAGATGTTAAATCTCTTCATACACAGTAATTTCTCTAGTAACATTGCCCTTCAAACCGGTACACAGTAATGCTTGCACACTACTGCTTGGCGGTTGAATAACTGACAAAGGTGTGGTACTTCCCCAGGCGGACTCTGCAGTAAAGTCCTACCACTTCAAAACCACTACTAATCTTGTCCTTATTGCATGTTTTCAGGTCTAAAAGAACGTCTAGAAAGAGAGCTTCTAGAAATGCGTCCATTCCAGTCCACGCACAAAGTAGTAATGTCCAAGAATCCCAGCCTCGATGCGTGGTACGGCGCTCGCGACTTCGCCGGCAGCAATGACTTCGAAAGCTACTGTATAACCAAGGAGGAGTATTACGAGATGGGAGGTGAATATTTTAAGGAACATTACGCCAGCAACAACTACTTTAAGAGTCCGGCGCCGATAGTTGATAACACGCTTGCGCCGGCGGGAGACGCTAATGTTGTGAAAGAAGAAATAGTGGTGGACTGTTAATTTAAAAAAGAAATAAAAAAAGTTTAAATTAATTTGCCGAGTTTTCTTTTGCGGCATTCAATGGTACTTATATAATTTATAGGTTTAAAAAAAAATATAGAGGTAACGGGACGAGCGAGATGTTCGGCTGGAGGTAAGCGTCACGCCTGGCCATAACTGTAGCAGTGCTATAATTGTGAACTTGCGAACGAAATCCTGTGCTTCACTGTACTACGCTCGTCATCCTGAGATATTAGATGTGAAATCTCTTTATGCCTAGTAATTTCTCTAGTAACGTTAATGCATTTCAAACCGAAACAGTAATGCTTGCACACTACTGCTTAGCGGCTTAATAACTGAAAAAGGAATGGTATTTCCCCAGGCGGAGGCTGCAATAGAACACTAGCACACTACAAATTACAGTACAGTCAGTGTTAAATAGATGTTAACATTATGAGTACTCAATACTAACAGCGTACCGCGGTTTCACGCGTTATCCTTCGGGAACAGAACATTATGCAGAGATAAACCAGCTTGTGTTAGCTAAAAATGTCTATTTCGAATATTTGACTCGTCTCTGACCACATTTCTAAATTTTGCGCGTTAGGGCGGCCCTTCAATATTTTAAAGCCTGCAATACATATTGGCCGAGCGTTCCCGAGTGAAGGCCAATACCAACGTATAGACAGTATATTTGCATTGTCTTGCCATCGCTCGGTGTCGCTCGCCCAGCTGGCCGAGTAAAGGCAAGCGCCAACGTGTATGGAACTCATTTGGCGTAGTTTGTCACAACTTGTAGTCGCTCGCGACCACTTGCCTCACTTCGAAGCGCTGTCGGTTTTTCTGCACAAATCAAAGGCGCTCGCGCGCGCTTGGCCAATAGTGTTCACGTTTTTCCGCGCGCCATTACGCGGTTGCAACAATAAAAATCATGTTCTGTGAATACTCAACATCCACCACCTTCTTTTTTACAACTTTATTGCGGTATACACTGACGTAATAATTATAAGCGCTCGTTAAATAAATAGTAGCAGCTGCAATAACTTCTACGTCGTCCATATTGTTTCAATGCACAATACAAACTGACAGCGCCCAACGTGTGGGCATCTCTTCAAAACTCGTCTATATTGGCCATTTGCATTGGTTTTCGATAAACTTGCCGAATGTCTAGGCAGTAGCGCCACAGAATAAATAATAGTACTACACACACAGAAAGTTAACTCCGTAAAGGAATTGGAATAAGTAAGGACTTTACCTACTAGGCAATAAAGTAGCAACTCGACTCGCACAGCGCTGGATACCGCTCGCTATATTCACCAAGATATACCGCTCTCTTTCTATCACGTGCTTAGTTACGTGCGACGAGGCTAGCGTGCGGGCGGCCACTGACTTCTGCCTTGCATTGTCCTCCCGGACGGAGCGCCGGCCGAACATACCTAAACTGCGGAGTGACACCCTCCTGGTAGCGCTTGCCTTGTATTAATTTGCCTACTATGATGGTCGAGCTCAGGCCAACGCGCTCGCGTTGTATTGTATATATGTACTGCAGGCTTAAAATATACAGGTAGGGACCGAGCTGCTCTACCCATCCGATTAGAAAAGGAACCCCAAGGACAGGTTTCACAAATGAAACTAACAAATAGCCACAAATATCATGGCACGTTTATTTTTTCTCCTCTACATGGCTTTCTAAAAGAATCGTGACTTGTTATTTTGCATTTATAAATTTTCTTTTTTATTAGAGCTCTGCGAGTGAGCGCTAAAGAATAATTTCAAAATGTATACATTTCATAAAATTAAAATATAAACTCTGTATTAATTTGATCTTTTTCAATATAAACCACTAGAAACTGAAAGAAATTATGTTTTGTTAGTTCGCTAATCATATTGATTGATGAGTCTATAATTAGAGTACATTAAAAAATCACATTAAAGCATATTATACATAATGCTGACTACATAAATGCTCTTACAGCCCCTCCCTACCGCTCGCCCCGCCAGCGGCCGCGAGATGGTATGTAGCGTCCAGGGGCCGCACGCACGAGTACATGCGAGCGGAGCCGACCTTCGAACGAAGTTGAAATAAGGTTCAATATCGTTCGGAATTCAGTTCCGCTCGCATGCGCAACTTTGCGTACGATAAAAAAAATAAGGCCCCAGGTGAGCGTGCTCAACGCGAACGCGGCGGTGCGCGATCACAACAAACAGTCGATACCTACTGAAGTGGCCTACGTAACCTAACGTGTGTTTGGTTACGTAGGCTGTTCGGTTCCAAAAGTTTTTTGTATTTGTATAGTATAATGACGGCGATGGCAGTGTCGATGTACCTCGGGGCAATTCGCGCGTACATGGGACAAGGCCGCTTAGCGTTGAATCGCTCGACTTTCGTGTTCGACTGCATCCGCGTTGAGATCGTTCACCCTGGACGCCGCCTTAACGCGGCGCACACACACTAACAAACAATACGCAAAACTCCTTCAGTAAAGTAATTTAACACAAACCAATAATTAATAATTTTATCACAATCGCTTCAGACTATAAACAAATACTTTAAGTAATAACTCGTAAAGGAGGCTGTGAGAGCTATATTCACGTGCAATGTAAATATACCACAATTAACAAATCTAACTTATTATTCAAATATAAACTAGCCTAAAAATTTTAACAATAAAGTAATTAAACAGCTGTAATTAAAAAATATTGGTCAAAAACGTCTGTAGAGCTATCGCTAAATGACTTAGTAAAAAGTTGCCATGCCATGACGTTTGCTTATAGGTTTTAATAAAAAAATTGCAATTAATAGGGATGTAAAGTACTCCAAAAGTTGGTTAGCGGCTCACAGCCACATAATTTAGCGTAGAATCCTTACAATTAGTATAAAATCAGCGACTTAGAAATAGCTCTCAGCAAATAAAAAAAAAGACGTTAAAATCCTTAGGCTGTACTCTTTATGATTATAATGTAAGCAACGCAATAAGTTGGCAAAGCGGAAGTTCGCGTAAATCTAACGATACAATAGAACTAAATAATTATGTACCTTAGACATTATGATTACACAAGGCTCATGTCCTACACGACCAGAAGTAAGACTCCCGGTGCGTCCGCCCGAGACCAGGCTGCCTCGACAGGGGAAGTATACACATTAACGATCGCGGGGAAGGATATGTACGATTTCTTGAACAGAAACTCCAACGCGGCTTACAAACACTGGTTGGTCCGTCAACCACAACCGATCTGATGTCAAACGATACAAACTCAACTAAAACATTCTAAAACAACACTGCCCATATTTCCCGTGAGTATTCTTTTTATTGTGAATTCCTCAGTCTTTTCTACGGTCAAACGAATGGTCAAATCAAACCTTAACCCACTTCCACAAAAGTAATAAAAAATTATCGAAACGACTCATTATTTTACTGTCTAAATATATAGTATACTAACGTCGGTATGGAAAATATACAGTGAAGACTAACAAGTTGTTCATCCGTAGGATATTCAAAACTCTCACAAGTTGTTATTATTCACTGTTTCACTATAACGTTTTCAATCCTTACGAAATACCTAATGCCTGTTTTCCATTGATGTATTCATGAAAACAATAACAAAACCTACGTATTTAGTAAGGAAAAATAACCATTTCCTCCCAAGTCACCCATGCCTTCGTAAAGGGTGAAGCAACGATAGGTTAATTTACAAGATAAACAATATAAAGAAAGCGAACATATAACAAAATATATTAACTTAATCTAGAATTAATAAAGAAACAATCACCCCCGCCGAGTCATGGAAAAACTGGGAGAACATTATATAATATTTTAATATGTATCTAGGTTACTATGTTGGTGTTCCTATTTCCATTCATATATCTATGGATAGTAATATAAGGTATCAAGGGCGGAAAGCACGCATGGTGGGGCGCTAACCGTCACTGCTACATGGTACAAACTATTGATAACTATGGTTTAAATTTCAATGGTGTTTCATTTTAAGATGGTAGCAGAGGTTTATTCTACTTGTCAACCCAAGTTCTAGTTTTTCTAAATAATACTGTTATCAATGGCTTGGTACGAAACTTACTAAGGTTTTTTCTAATTCAACACGGAAAATTAATTTATTTTTCTGGGCAACTAAATGCATCCGTTATTTATATAATATTTTTATTACCTTAACATAATTACGTGTACACATTTATGTAAAATGATAATGAGATATTGGCCTATTTTTTCATGTTTCTTTCAAATACAGAACTATCAAAATATAAAAAAATATTGAGGACTATCAAACAACATCCATATGTATATATTATTTTATGTATACTTATGTATATCTACAAGAAATTTTGATTTATAGTACCCAAAGTATAGTTCTGTGCTAAATCTAATTCCAATTCATATATTCTCAGTTCGACAGTTGTAAAGCGAGAGAGTTCACATACAACTCCTGTGCCCGCCCAACCCTCGAATGGTTTCTCATTTTGATACACTCGAATAAATAAACGCTATCAATATGCATTTACAAGTTCTGACCCAGCACATGGACACATACAATATAGAAATAAAATAAAGCTTTCAAAAATAATAACATTGAGAAAAGAAAACAATGTAAGATAATAATATAAAACGTCGGTATAATAAAATATTATTATATTACGAGAATATAAAGTTATTTTCAATCATTTTAACGCCTAACCAGTTCTTCTACCCTGACCAGACTTAACTAAGCTTACTCTACCACGTCATTATAGAGAAATGGCACCAAACTATCTTTGATATCAATAATGGCAAACCATAAGGAATCCCCTCCGCGGACGTCCCAGCTGCACGGCCGTGCGGCGCGGCGTGCGTCTGTCTCAAGGTATTGGAAGACTACTGCGCTATACACTATTCATAAGTACTATTATTCGAAACTGGAAATAAGTATTGCCACTCGTCAAAACCACATTTATAAAATAGAAATCGGCTATCCTAAATGGTGAACTAACGATGCATTATGATACTACAATTACGTGAATAACGTGTGGAAAAATAATGTAGTGTAATGGTGTTACGATTGATGACTGCCTATTATCGCTATCCGCTAGAAGGCACACAAAGTTTAGTAAGAAGCTTCACAAATTATATGCTTGCCTGCGAGCGCGCTGCGCGGCGGACGCGCGCCGCTCAGGGCCCGCAGACCGACGACACACACACTGAACACTGAACATATATTATTTTTAACGTAATACGTTTAAAAATATTGCCAATTTTTTGTTGCAACAGGCACTTCTCTGGATTTCTCCAATAAACATCATACTACAAAGTTAATGATGAACTTTTCATATTGCCGTTCAGGACTGCGGTCTGTGGAATATTTTATTTTTGTACTTATTATTATCATTATTTATCGATCATGAATCCTGATTATTTCATAGGGATTTACTTTGCGGATTATCATAGAGTCCTTATATGTCACAGTGATCAAAATACTTTTTCTTCAGTAACAACAGTATAAAATTACTGAATTTCCATAAACATCGACACGTTCTAAGTTAAAGCATCGCAATAAGATATCGTTACATTTCACTACGCCTAATGGAGTCGGGACGACGAAAACAAGCGAAATGACGCAATTTACAAATTTAGAATTTCAGTTGGAGATTTACCACGATTCCAAAATTTATCACTAAGCAAATTAGAATATGAGATCAAAAATTTAGGCCTACAATCTACGATGAGACTTTTAAGTAAGTATCGATTTATGAACGCCACCACGGTCGTCGATATACTACTATGTGATGGTATAGATAAATCACAGTTGCGGATATAAATCACATTGCATATTATCTAGGCGGTACCGCTACTGACTACACCGTCCGCGAGGATTCCCAGCTCGTCTCCGCTCCTTCGCCGACAAACTCAACACTCGATAACAAATAAATAACTCGTAATTTTAAAATAAACAAATCTGTGCATGAGTCCATGCTGGTCGGAGCTCAGCTCCTATTGGTTAGCGTAGCTGCTTCAGTTGATGGCTGCCTGTCGGTCGGTCCGTACTGCACTCGCGGGCATCTATCAACCGAGACCTTCAACAAACAACGTGCTTATATAAAACACTAATTATACAGCGTAACTTTATTGTGGTTTGTGGTAAAAACGAGAAGCGACAAGTTTCATGTAACTTTGCATGTTAGACGCAAATTATTCTAATTATCTCATTATGTTAACCGCTTTTAGACAGCTTATAAAATAATTATGTTTATCACAGGGACTTAAACGCGCATTTTTTTTCTTTTTAATATATTTCGACGTTTCGGCCAAGTTTCAATGGCCGTGATTGGTGGCCGTGGGCCGTTCGCGAAAGTTTAAAAAGCTATAAAATGTTAACGACATAACTTTGCAAAGCGTCTAGCACATTATATCCCACACAAACAAATACATTAGAATTCTGGCACTGCTACTGTTAGTGGCAGGCGTGACGCTTACCATCAGATTAACGTCTGGCTCGTCTCGCCACTAGAACGAATAAATAAAAAAAGATCTAGGATTACCCTTTACAAAGTTACGGCAACAGTTGACGTAACATACGTTCAAATAAAAAGAAGTTGTAGTTAAACTTTACCTGTTCAGACGTTCAGTCTGCAAGATGCATCTGACCCGACATCTGGGGCTGGGGCGTTGGGGTATGCGGGGGAGGAGGCGATGCTGAAACCGAAATGGACTCCATTAGAAATAACACTGATTAATGATCATGTGTACAGAGACTAAGGGACCTGTCACAAACTATTAGAAGTGTCATCGTGGGGACCAAACCGAAAAAAAAATATTTTAAAATCGTCCCCAGTTTACTATATTATGTATAGTGTTTTACTAAGAATATTTATCGGCTCCATTAATATTTTAAGCTTGCGTTTTTCTCACTCATAGTTTGAACATTACGGGACAACACGTGAAGAGTAGATATTTGTAACAAATCAATTCAAATGTAATTATTTCAGACAGTTAAAACGCCAATTTTGTTAGTAGTTAAGTATGCAAAAGTACAAAATGCCTCAGTGTTGGCGCTTAGTGGTCGTTAGCATATACTTTCAGGATGGTGTTGCCACTTCCTCTCCATACCCTCCTTATCAGCCCTATAGCCTACGTAACATAGTAGATGTAACGTACATAGCTTTTTAGCCTTGAGACTAGAGGTTTGTAGTAGTAGGACTCTACTGCAGAGTCCACCTGGGGAACACCTTTGCCAGCTATTCAATCGCCAAGCAGTAGTGTGCAAGCATTACAGTTTTTCGGTTTGAAGGGCAATGTTACCAAAGAAATTACTGGGCATGAAGAGATTTAATATCTAATATTAAATATATCTAATATCTCAGGGTGATTAGCAAGTTAACAATTCTGGCACTGCTACTGTTATGGGCAGGCGTGGCGCTTACCACCAGACGAACGTCCCGCTAGTCTCGTCACTTAACTGTATAAAAAAAGTTACGATATACGTAGGACAGCTGGCAGTGGTTCGAAGCGGAAAGCTGTGTGGCCTATGTCCAGCAAAGGACTCTTATAGGCTGATTACTGGCTTTAGCTACATACGATGGTGAGTCTCATAAGCCCAGTAATTTCTAGTGATTGAATTCCATTGGTTGCCTGAAGATGGACATAGACCCACACGAAGGCCCCGAAAGCGATAATAGAAAGTGAATAATATAGAGTCGATTTATATAAAGTAGCGCCATCTCTGGGACTACGTAACAGACGTGTGTCATTTAGTGTAAGCATGAACGACTTCAACGCGAGGTGGACGTTAGCAGACTGACCAAATAGGCGTGACGTCACTGCATGATCGGAGCTACGGCCACAAGATGCTCATGACAGGTCCTTCTAGACTTACTTACCTGCGTTGAAAAAAAAATGTAAAAAAAAGTATTCCAGGAATCAAATACATTACTTACAAATAGAGGCGATGGATTGCGGCGACATGGCCGACATTTTGCTCTGCGAGTCTTGCATCGAGACCTGCGTGCCTTGTGACGTCATATAACGATTCACCATGGGCACGAAACTGCAATTATCAACATTCGATTTTAATACGGGATCCCACAGAGTATCTTTATACGCATGAGTCTAGTCTATACTATACATTATGTCAAAAAGATACTAGACTATATTATGTTTGCGGCAAAAACATAGCACATATAAATAAGAGAAACAAATTAAAAAACACAAAATAAATATAAATTCAATTTCTTCTCCGAATATGCTTGCAGGTTTCCTCCCGATGTTTTCTTTCACCGAAAAGTCTGAATATAGTATAGCCTATACAGGTTGAGGCTATAGAGGGTTAGGGTTATATATACAGGGTTAGTTCTAATCAGTTAGCATCCTTTTAAGGGCATATTCTGTATGGGGTCAGACTTGCCCTGGCACCCCCGAAGGGGTGTGCCCTGGGGCCCTAGTAGGTTAATCTGGTTGACTATTGGAGAGAATCTAACCGATCTTCTGACGGATCTGGTGAGGTCGGTGTGTGTTTGTGTGCCTTTGGTAACCGGCCATCGGATCAGCCAAGGCTGGGTTAGGTTGCTAGGTGCTTATAACTGTTAGTGCAAGACTGCAAGCTACAAAAAACTGGGTATATCTGACCTTAAGTCACAGACGCCGGGCGAGTCATAGTTGCCGTTGTTGGAGTTGGTGTTGGTCGCGACGCTGTTGATATTGGCGATGCTGTTCACAGTCAAACTGTGGCTCATCTCGCGGTGCACGCGGTTGTGATGCCTGCCACGAAAACATAAAACACCTATACACGCTGTGATGTAATTGACATATTGAAGGAAGGTATTCGCCGAATACCACCAAACACTATTCGGTAATCGATTCTTGTTATAAATATTAAAAAAAGAGCACGATTCGGTGGAGAGCGAAATGTCTCTTGTAACGTGACGTGCACTATTTGAACTTTCAGCTCTCGAGATAACTGTTCACTGTATACGGCTTTTCCACGAATGTTGCACGACCATGGAGATGAGAATTAACTAATTTTCCGACTTTCGGCCGTGAAGATAAAGCTCGCTGTATAAAGTAGCTTCGCCGCGGACGCAGCACTTATGTAGCGCAACCTTAAGGATAATAGTTATCAATTTTCGACTTTCAGTAGTGGAGATAAAGCTCACCGTATAAGGTAGCTGTCCCGCACGAAGGTGCGTCCGCAGACGCTGCACTCGTAGCACGGCCCCGTAGCGTGCGTGCGGATGTGAAGTGCGAATTGAGATTTAGACGTGAACGTCATCGAACACCGGTCGCAGTTCAGCGGCTTGTCCGCCACGTGGGACCATCTGGGGATGGAGGAGATGGGGATGTTAAACTTAGATGATCTCTCTCTTACGCGGTGGTAAAGTTTCTTAATAGTTTTTCTTCAATACTTTACATTTATTGGCATAAATATTTATTAGGACCGGAGGACGGGCTGCAGCGTCCTCTCGGTTAAGTGGCCTGGGTATGTCCTAAAACTGCATCCAGAACCACCGGAGGACGGGCAGCAGCGTCCTCTTAGTTAACAGTGGTAACACTCTGCGATCCTAAAGCCGCCTGCCAAGCGTGGGGATTAAGGCAACTCCTCCCTATTAAGGGAGAGGTCTTCCGTCTAGTAGTGGACGCCTTCTGGCTGATAATGAGGACATGATTACTGTGACTTATGTACTCTGTGTCTTTACTATGGCTGGGGCCTATTTACTTGTATGTTATACTAAATCCACTATACACTGTTTATTAGAACACTATACAAGGATACTTCTATATGTACAAGAATTAGATAAGGTATGCTATGAAACCTACCTGTGGGCAGTGACATAACTCTTCACGGCGAAACGTTTCTGGCAGATATCACAAGCATAAGGACGTTCACCTGAAAGGTAACGTCGTTTTACTAACTTGAATTTATAATGAGACTAAATGCGAAAACAACAAGCAAAATTCAAATAACTACAACAATGGAGAAGCAAGAAACAAAAGCAAAATGATGTTAGAAAGACGGCAAGATGCAATTAGACAGTATGTAATGATGCACTCTGAAATCAATGGATTTAAGCCACGAAATTATAACAAATGATACAATACTGAAACTTAGGATGATGCAGCGAATGAGGAATAACTAGTCTCCAGTTGTCGGTGCCACATCATTAACAGACATAGTTTATGAATACCTGTTATAGCAATTTGCCGTCTTCTTAACTTGCTCAAGCAATCTTCAACCAATTAATCTTCTCAAGGGTGATTATTCACACAATAAATATTTATCACCGATGTCTACTCGGCAAACGCACCAAGAACATTTCTAAAATTTGCAACAGTTTTACCACAGACTTTTCAATGTATCCTGGGTCAATTCAATTTCAATGTATAAGGGGTCCTGTTAAAAGGTAGAGTTAGTATGTTATAAGTCTGCAATTTTAGGGCATTGAAATAAACACGTACTGCACACATGCAAGAAATCTTTTATAAAAGCTGCACACAAACAAAAAATCGCGTCAGACTGTTGCTGCGCTGTCATTTATTTTGGTTTCACGTAACACTGGTCACACGGAGCCACCAATTAATAACTGTGACCATAGGACTTATAATTGACATATTAATATATGTTGTAGCAAAAAGAGGAACTAAAAAAACAAAATAGTTGTTATTTTTGAACAGAATATTTTATAGCAACTCCCTTATTCACTTCACAAATTAATTGGTCAAAATTATAATAATTGTTTTTATAAAGAGAATGTACAATTTTAGACAGTATAACGACGGCAGGGGCTTGTGTTTTGGCAGAGGGCAAACTGGAGAGAGAGAGCTAGATCCTCCAAGGGAAGCCAAGGGCGCCATTTCTTGTTTTATTGTTCGGAACCTACACTGACAACTCTTTGTTCTAATGACATAACATTAAATTCAAAAAAAGGGTATCACAAAAAATACTATTTGAGATACTATACTAGTGGTTTCTCAACTGAACGCTAATTGGTCCATTCAATGCTGAGGTATTACTTCCAAATCGCTTGACTAACAAATACAATGAACTTCTCTAAAAAATTCGTCCAATACCTAGTCTACGGTCATTGCATTGGAAGGTGTTTAGAAATGTTATTGGTCGTTCGCCACGCTGACTTCACACTCAGATAGATTCGATAGCGATAGTATGTACATTCTCATACCGGTGTGTATTCGTTTGTGGATGTTGAGCGTAGATTTCTGCGTAAAGCGCTTGTAACAGACATCGCACTCGAAGGGGCGTTCCCCGGTGTGCGTGCGCATGTGTATCTCCAGGTACGGCTTGCAAGTGAACGCGGCAGGACACTCCGCGCACTGGTACGGCCGCCCTTGCACTGCACGCAACCACACATCAGGACACAACACTACGCGCGAGCGCGGGGACTAGCGTCGAGAACCTGGCGGTCCGACTGTGTGGCACCGACAACTTTCAACTTAAATACCATCGATTAAATTACAATTGAGATGATGACGTACAGGCCGGCCCTGGACTGACCTGTGTGCGTTCGTTTGTGTATGTTGAGAGTAGACTTTTGCGCGAATCTCTTGAGGCATACGTCACACTGGTAGGGCCGCTCGCCGGTGTGCGTGCGGTTGTGGATCTCCAGATACTGCTTGCAGGTGAACGCGGCGGGGCAAGCCAGGCACTGGAACGGGCGGCCCTGCACTGCAAACAGAAGCGCGCGTCAGCACGCGCGGGCGGCGCCGCCGCCCCGCTCCCGCCCGCCCGTGCTGCTCGTGCGCCGGTGTCGCGCCGTCGGCGCCGCGTCCCGACCACAAACGTACCTGAGTGCGTCCGCTTGTGAATGTTGAGACTGGATTTCTGCGTGAAGCGCTTCAGGCAGATGTCGCACTGATACGGTCGCTCGCCGGTGTGGGTGCGCGTGTGAATCTCCAGGTATTGCTTGCAGGTGAAGGCGGCGGGGCACGACAGGCACTGGAACGGTCTGCCCTGGACTGGTGCCCAACACAGATACATTATAGCGGCGGCGAGCGACGCGGACGCTAGACGCCCTCGCTACAAGGCGGCGCGGACCGGTCGCTCCGCTCCGGCCCGGCCGGGCGGCGGGCGGCGCAGGGCCGGGGTCGGGGGCGGGGCGGCCAGTCCGGCCCGCGGCTCTCACCCACCTGTGTGTGTCCTCTTATGAATATTGAGGCTGGACTTCTGCGTGAAGCGCTTCAGACACGCGTCGCACTGATACGGCCGCTCGCCTGTGTGCGTGCGCATGTGAATGTCCAGGTAGGGGCGACGGGCGAAGGCCGCCGGGCATTGCCCGCACGCGAACGGCCGCCCATGCACTGCGCCCAGTGCACACACAAAAGCGAGTAACGCACGTCGCCGACGCGAGGCCGCGGCGCCTCTGCCGCCGGCGCCCCCCGGCCGATCCGAGATAGCGCCCGGCGCCCGGTCGGCCACCGGTGCGCGCCCCAATTTTGAAACCCAATTTCGATTGTTGGCACCGAATAATACGGTACCAAGGCGCCAAACGTAAATTTTATGCGTCATTGCGGCGATTGCATTACCGCTTTTGTGAAACGATTAATAGTCATGAAAATGAAAAATAATGGTAAAATGCTTAAATCACCGAGTCGTAGCTGTATGAGAAAGGGGGAGTGATAGAGCGAGTGACCGCCGGGGACATGAAGTGATGGCGTGAAATCAACCGTGATGCAGAAGTGAACGAAGCGCGCTGTTACTGCGAGTTAGAGAAGTCGAGGTGTTAGTCAGAAGCAACGAGATGGAAGCTAGATCTATGTCGGATGAGAGACGACGGGTCAGGCGGGCAACGGAAAAATAGGGAGGAAGCATGACGCTAAATGTGATGCGTGACGAGTCTCAGTAGTGGCTAACCGTAACGAGAGGAGAGCTGCGGATATAATATAAGTGGGCTACTAACCCGTATGTATCTTTTCGTGCAAATTGAGCGCGCACTTCTGCGTGAAGGACTTGAGGCAGACGGTGCACTGGAACGGCCGCTCCCCTGCGCCGCCACGCACGGACACGGGGGGACAGAGAAACAAAACAAAACCACGATGGACAAATAATTCACTCCACCGAGCGCCGAGCACTACTCGCTCTCGCTACTGCTCTACCGCACAGAGCGCTACCATGAGGGAATTCGCGCTGCGTTATTTGTCCATCAGATATACTCATCTTACGTCCAACTTAACAGAAATCCTCACAACGTACACATGCTTTATAATAACTGTTTGTGAATAGTTTTTGAGCGTGTGTAACCTATGATAACGGACGCACTCAGGAATAAAATCAAAAATAAAACAATTTTTATCGCTATCTGGAAATAATGGTAGTATTAAGTTCTAAACGCCGGGTGTGAGGATTAGGTTAACGGGAGCCCTTAAAACTATTCACAAAACGTTGGTGTCAAAGCCACAAGAGCAGAAAATGTAATAAAAGCCCGAAAAGTGATTATATTTATGTGTTGTGGCTTAGAGACCGATCGAAATAAAAAGGAAAATGTCAAGGGACCCACCGGTGTGTATACGTTTATGAGTGCCAAGGCTGGACTTCTGCGTGAACCGCTTGTCACAGATGTCGCACTGATAGGGGCGCACTTTGTTGATCAGCGATTGGATGTGCTCCTCTAGAAATACCAACAAAACTCAGCTACAGCATTGGTCAGCCGACTGCCACTCATCAAGTGCCTAGTAACGTGAGCTAACCAAATCAAATAAACCAAAAATAATGTCTACATAGGATTTTAGGGGAAAATGCCTACCAGTGTGTATTTTCCCATGGCGTCCCAGGCTGGACTTCTGAGTGAAGCGCATAAAACAGATGTGGCACTGGTACGGCCGCACTTTCTCTAACAGGGCTCGTCTGTGCTCCTCTATAAGGTATACGAGTATCGATATAGCAACTCTGCACCCTCTCAAACAGTATTCAGTAAACAATGCCTAACGTGGTAGAGTAAACCATTCACACACATTCAGGGGGAGGTAGGCTACGTCTACGAACAGAATATACGTTAGTACCGCTCTGCCTCAAGGGGGAACGTCACGCACAAGTCGCCAGTATGATGTAAGGGACCCACCGGTGTGTATTTTTCCGTGCCGGCCCAGACTCGATTTCTGGGTGAATCGCACATAGCAGATGCCGCATTGGTAGGGCCGTTCCTTAGCCAGCAGCGCGCGTCTGTGTTCCTCTGAACGAAATCGGACAAGTCAATTTAGGGCGGGAGCATGAACTCTACGGGAGGCGAGACGTGACTTTACGACTGAATGTGTGGGCGTCACGGCCGCTAAAGATGTGAACCCACCGGTGTGTATTTTCTTGTGCCGGTTGAGGCTGGAGCTCTGCGTGAACCGCATCTGACAGAGCTCACACGTGTAGGGCCGGTCCTTCAGCATCAACGCGCGCATGTGCTCATCTAGAAGCCAGGCCATAGAACAACACTGGGCGCTGGGCGCTGCGCACTCGACACCGGACTACGCAAGGACGCACAACCGAGCGCGCGCGCCTCCGTTGCACGTCCTTTACCTCCCCCTGTTTGCCTCACAAAGGAGCCTTCCTCACGCCCTGATCTTTACAAGACAGTCTCAATCTATTGGACACAACTCAAAAACTATTCACAGTGTTATGTCAAGCATATGTATCTGTATCGACAGCGGACTGGCTCGCACCAGTGACTACATAGTGTAAAGTACATTCGATACGAGTATATGTAGACTAACGATACATTATCAGGTGGTTTATAAAGCTCCGTTAAAGAATGCGTGCTCGCGATAAATAGATAAGCACCATTCAATCGAATCAGTTTATTACGGCACTAACTAACATAAAATATCAGTATTAGGTGAGAGAAGACAGAAGTATAGATCTCAGAAGAAACAGGTAAGTCATAGGTATATAAAAATACATAGATATATATCTTATGTATGCAGAGTGCAATTGCTCTTAGTAACATAACAAGCAACCAAAATATTGAACCGAATGCAAAATAAAAGGAAATTCCAAAATTATATTGAAAAAGTATTGTATTGAAATATTTTGTAAAACATAGGGAAAATAAATATTTTAAATATCAGGGCGTCAAAATAGGACACAAGCGTTGAAAACAAGTTTCATACTGCCAATTTCGAAAAGTAAAGTAATAAAATTAAAATAACTTTTTTTATTACGTTGGTCTTGCGGAAACAGGAGGAGGTTGACTCAATAGAAATTATAAAATTGTATTCATTCATATTTAACAATCCCTCATGGTACTTGGGAGGCCTATTCCAAATTTCTAAACTAGTCAATATGTAACTTCCATATTTAGTAATGCCTTCCTCCGTATCAGATTTATTTAATAACACCCCTAAGAGGTATAAAGTCAATTAGAACAAATATTATATACTCGTAGACACTGACGACATTAGATTTCAATTATAGCTTGGCAAAAAACTGTTTTAAAACTTTTTTTGGGACAATGGGCGGTTTTTTGATAGGCAATAAATAAAATAGTTCATAAAAATCTGTTAAATGGCGTTGACGAGACATGATTCTGAATACTACCACATCCTAGACCTTGGAAAAAAAAAGTAAGCTGTCAGAAAACCTCTCATTCTGTAAACAATTACACCAATATTCAATTTAAAAAAAAAATGAATGAGTGTTGAATGCTGTTATTTAGAAATATATAGTAAGAAGATTGCTAGTATTTATAAGTATTTGCGATAGTGGCGCCCTATTAAATTCTACACTGTTTTGCCAAGCTATATTTATCTGCATGACTGTGTGTTATTGTTTACAAACAGATAATATATGGAAATTACATTCTGTACTGTGGTATAATATCACACCTAGATACTACGGATCGATTGATAATGCAACTCATTAATTTTCTTTGATATGACCTAAACCTATTAACTTTTTAAATTCTTCTATGTCTATGTTAATCTCACATCAAGATACATATTTAATCAAAAACGTGTGTGCTACATGTTTAAGAAAAAACTTCTAGTACTTTTTTTACCTTATAATATGGGTTATATGACTGATTTATTTACTAAACCGTTAACAACATAAAACGGAAACACATTCTTCGGGATTATTTTTCGGATTTTGTTTTTTTTTCGGAATTACATTCTTTACTAAAGTAATGAATGTAATTCAATACCTATAATATGTAGGTATACTGCAGAAATAATTTGAATCAGCTGATAAAGTCCTGAGATATCAGCGTTTCCACTAGCGGACATAAAGAGGAGAGGAGAGAAGACGTGCAGAATTTAACCAGTGAGGTTGATTAAATTAAAATGTATGATTTTATGATTGGTCGACTTTTACAAGTCTCCTCTCAGTTCCGGTTCGCTTCAATGAAGTTGGGTGGGTACTGCATTGTTCCTTTCCCCCTCAAAGAAGAGCACATAGAAATTCACAGATTTCATATAATTTTACGTTGTGTACGAGTACACGTATAGACTTATTAAGGCACGTCTAGTCTAGATGTGACAATACTGTTACCGCCTTATGCATAAAACACTAAAACGTATTTCAAACCTATTTTTGCTAAAAAGTGTTTTGTCTTATTTTTTTAAACTTAAATACGATTTACGAAAGAAATTTGACATAACACTTTTTAACTAAAATAGGTTTTGAAATACGTTTAAGCGTTTTATGACGTCTGTTATTTTTTCATAACTTTTTCTTGGGTATCCCACTCTAATCAATTTTGTTATGCAGCTATTAAAGTAATCAGTCATCTTACCTATCACAATTTCCCCCAAAAAGCACACACATTTCTGATTAACGATGCTGGACTCAAAATTGTTGTATTAAACGGTTCAATACAACAAAGAGACTCTTGTTACTATGGTAATAGAGCCTCTTTGTGCATATTGCCAACTTACCTGTGTGCACGCGTTTGTGTGTGTTAAGGCTGGATTTCTGCGTGAAGCGCTTCAAGCATAGATCGCATTGGAAGGGACGTTCGCCTGTGTGAGTGCGCATATGCACTTCCAAATACGGCTTACGGCAGAAAGCTGCGTCGCAAACCTGCACACAAAATTGGAACTTAATTCATGTTTGGTATGTCTCAAAATAAAACGAATAAATTCTCTTCTTTGGCAAGATCTGATGAATGCTAATTTGTCAAAAAAATGATGACACTCTTTTGTAGAAGCTGATACGATTCGAAGATGCGATGCGGTTCGTGCTTTTGGAGAAGCTCTCAAAGTGTTCCTTTAAAAAAAAACAGGGTGTTTGACCACAGCACAGCGAATCTAAGCGACAGTGTGGTTGAAGATGATAAACACACTTAACCCGGAATGTTATAAGTAGATAATATATCTAATGGAATCAGACTGCTGTTCAGTATTAAATTAATTCTATTAATCAGTATTAATTATGTTGGAGTATAACAAAAAAAAACATACATACAGTCGAACATAGAACCTCCTTTTTTTGAAGTTGATTAAAAAGGACGGTCCCATAGCTGGACATTGCATTGGACAGGGAAACTGGACGCTGGTTGGTGTCGGAGACCAATACCCATAGCACAAAAACTGTCGAAATATAAGTTAGTACTTACGCATTAGATACAGAAATGTATGCAAAACTGGGAGAGCTTTGAGCATAAACGGACACTATTTCTTGAATATTTTAATCGATTTTGGACTACTCATTTTCCGATAGTTTTTGTGCTAGGAAAACTGTATTCATTTTGGGTCAAGACAAGGGTAGATCCAGGTTTTTTTTCTGTTTTTTTTCTCTGCAAATGGGCATAAGGCATGATCCCCCATAGTATTATCTTATATGCTGTCTTTGGGATCGATAATTTTTCAATTACATACAAGAATAACCATAAAAAAATACTTTTAATAAAGATTAATAATAGATAGATTATTAATTATAAATTTGACGTTAGCTTTATGTTTATGTAAATAAATATTTTTTAATGGTATTTTTTTTTCATGAAATAATGAGAAATTAATGTTTATTACGCAAAAAGAAACAAATGATGTAAATAAATATTTTTTAATGGTATTTTTTTTCATGAAATAATGAGAAATTAATGTTTACTACGCAAAAAGAAACAAATGTTATTAAAACTGTATCTTATAAATCTCGCAGTTCATTGTTATATTTGAACTGTTTCGGTGGGGGGCGTGCCCCTGTGCCCAACCCCTGGATCCGCCCTTGGGTCAAGACGTCACTCTAGTAAGTAGGTAAGTAAGTGTTTACTAACTGTGCATTGGAAAGGCTTGTTTCCCGAATGAAGCTTCATGTGGACGTAATATGATGAAGCGGACGAAAGGACTTTGCCGCAAACCTGCAAATATGATACGACATCAATAATTTTATGATTCTACTTACATTATCAAATACGCATATCCAATTAAAAAGAAGCAGTTGTCAACAAAATCGTTTTGTCTGTACTTTTGGCATTGATGGTATGTAAAAAATCTGTAAGCTTGATTTGTTATTGCTTTGCTATTAAGGTTGAAATTTATCTGGATTACGATTTCCCATGCCTATATTACATCAGAGTAAGGCATTAGTACAACATAGGCCTCACTTTAAGAACGACAAACAAACAAACACAATACAAAGGCGTTAAATTACTTAATTTTTGTATTGCGCTGAAATTAAATGACGTAAGTCAACTTAAATAAATATTTTTTATGTAAGGATCTATAAGAATAGTACCTACACGATTCAGGTACAATTAAAGGGTTTTATAGGACGAAATTTTAATGATCATTATGAACAACATTTACTATGAGCCAACACTGGAAACGAAAAAAAAAACAGCTGTCCTACACATTTTGGCATGAGTCAATATATTTTTCAATGAAACAGCTGTTTTTGTTCCAATAGTGACAGTTGATCATAATCATGAGTACAATAAAATGAGTACCCTCATTCGGTTGTACACTTCAAGCCCATAACCCTGTATTTTGTCGTTATTGTCTAGTCTTTTTATTGTGTGAGCATAACGGCAATATATTTGTGCGTCATCTATGTACTTATGTATTTTACCACTAAAGAGGGAAAGTAAGCAGAGCTTTCGCTTTTATGTGGTATAATATGTGAATATGAATTTGATGTGCGGTTCGCCTCAATCTGCAGAACGTCATAGTCTTTTGGCCTATAGCAGTTTGTCCACCGACGCCGTCACCGGACCGTGCGTCACCGAGAACGAGATTATTTCGGGCCGAAAATGACGTGACGCCGTCGTGTGTCCACCGCGCTGATGTTGGTGGCTCAGTTAAAACCGGGCGAACGGCGCGGTGCGACAGTAGTGTGTGGACAAGAACAAATGTGTTTTGTATTGCCGGCACAACGTCCCGTCATAAAACCGTGCCGAGTTCTAGCGGTCACGCCGAACTACTTGAAACTTCGGTGGCCGGGATTACGGCGCTCGGGTGACGGCCGTGTGGGGACACGCGGCTATGTATCGCTGCTTCGGCGACGTCGTCTCGTTCTCATTGACATCTCGGTGACGGCGTCGGTGGACAAACAACCTTAGTAATTTTGCAGTCAATATTTTATTTCTATTCATATTATTTGTTAGTACCCATTGTTATTGAGATAGCAACATGCAGCACACTATTTCAGCTTGAAACAATAAATGTAAAATTGTGAATTTTATGCTAAAACATTTATTTCAAAGGTATAAATTAAAAAATGCTGTGCTTCCCATTAGTTTTTTTAGTTAAGTATTCCATTACTTATTCAAAATAGTAAACAATCTTGGTAGATTTCTTTAAATTAATGTTTTTAAATATATAACCATTCCTAAAATATAAAGACTAACCGTAATTTGCATAAAACGTTAAAAAGTATTTCAAACCTATTTTAGTTGAAAAGTGTTTTGTCTTCTTTTTCAAACTCAAATCGTAATTCGAAAGAAATTTGACAAAACACTTTTTAACAAAAATAGGTTTGAATTACGTTTTAGCGTTTTATGCATATGACGGTAATTCTATACATGTAGTTCATAGTGGTCAATTTTGAAGGCTTCTAAACTAATTAAAATATCACTGTCCCTTTTTTATCAGACATGGTAGCTAAGAACAGCAATACTTCAATGTAAACCTTCAAGATCGACCCCATTAGCTAGTTGAAAAATATTAGGTAATATTTGGTAACCTGATACCTGATTGGGTACCATAATGATTAACTTACCTTGCATGCTTGAGGCTTTGAACGTGGTGTGTTTGGTCCTCCATTCGGTAACTCCATTTTAGTTTGAACTGATCCCATGTCAACGCCCATACCCTGAGAAATTATTAACAAAACATAAATGTTATTAATGTATAGACAGTATGAGAAATTAAGACGTTGGGCAGGACTTCAATCTCTCTCTACAAGCAATGTACTGGGTTTCCATTCGTTCTACTAACACATAAACAGAAGGGATATCATTTATGAGTCCAGTATAACGGAAGTATGGTATATCATTTTATGCAAGTTGAGCTTTCAATAAGGAATATGCATGTGTTTCAAAATAATAGGATAAATGGAGAATTTAACTGAATCTGATGCTTACGTCGAAAAAATAATTGAAATCGGCTGGTAAAGTTCTGAAATATAAAGTTCAAAGTATTTGTGAGGGAGTCATCGGTCCCTTTCTAGCAAAACACATAGTATAGAATTTGTTTGGAATCGTGGACTTTGACGTCATTTGCTAGCACAGTGCCCGCCCTGTCTAACATGAAACTGAAATGTTTATAACTTCGTTACTTGTGCACATA
Source organism: Erannis defoliaria (assembly GCA_905404285.2). Classification (NCBI taxonomy): domain Eukaryota; kingdom Metazoa; phylum Arthropoda; class Insecta; order Lepidoptera; family Geometridae; genus Erannis; species Erannis defoliaria. Next base: position 9,652,831 of record FR990084.1, read on the forward strand.
TTAAAATTTTACTTTCGATGATTTGTTTTTTGTCAGTGCTTTTATTTAAGTCAATAAAAAAACAGATCACTCCACGAAGACGTCCACTGCTGGACGAAGGCCTCCCCCTTAATAAGAAATAATAATAATAATAAATCGTTTATTTCAATAAAACAAAGTCAAAACTTAAAATAACTAGTCAAATAACCCGCCCCTGACCGTTCCCGGTGCAAAAGTGCCCATCACACTATAATAAAAAGGTTCAATTTCAATAAAAAGGTTTGTAAGGTTTTTTAATTTCTTTAATAGGGAGGGGTTGCCATAATCCCCACGCTTGGCTTGGGGATTGCAGAGTGTTACCACCATTTACCAAGAAGATGCTGCTGCCCGCCCTCCGGTGGTTCTGGATGCAGTTTTAGGACATACCCAGGTCCCAAAAAAAACACATGCATATTCCCTATTCTAGAATAAATCAAATTAGATTAAAGTTCTTATAAGACACTAGAGGAAACTTATTTTCTTTATGAGAGGAGGAATTTCATTGACTACTTTGCTTTTAGCCAATTTGGCATTGAGATTTATTGTCATGACAACAAAACTGGGTACATACCTGTGAACACTGTCTTCCATCCATATCCATGTCGACACCTTCATCGTCCATTCCTTTAAAGCTTAACTGCAAATTAAAAATACTCATATAGTTATAAAACGCCAATATGTAGCTTTGCAATGAGACAAAAGAATGTGTGAACAAATCAAATCGAATAAGCCTGAATTTTATTGGTTTATTATATTCATTGTTTATCTTGTCCAAAATATCCTGTGCTTTTTATGACGGGCTATGGGTGGGCGGTGTTTAAAGAGTCTGGACCCTGATTTAGTGTACACACAAAAAAATGTACACCATTCTTACTACTATCATTTGCCTGCAGCTTTGCTTGTGAGTATCTGATTTTAAGTTGTTGTTAATTCCAATTGTTTCAGTCTATTGGCAAGACTTAATTCTTTCTTATTATATATTAAGGGCGAGAACTAGTTTACTTTTGTGCCAAGCTGGAATCCTCTGTGAAAGTTATAACTATGCTATTAAGGATGGACCTGAGTACTTATATGGTATGTAACTATACATGATGTGTGTGTGTTGTGTGGTCGAAACTATAGTCACTCCGACTATAGTTTCGACCACACAATCGATCTGATTTAATTAAACGTGAGTATTCATATATAAATATAAATTTATTTCTGTAGTGGTAGGTCTCCACTGCAGAGTCCAGCTGGGGAAGTACCACACCTTTGTCAGTTATTCAACCGCCAAGCAGTAGTGTGCAAGCATTACTGTGTTCCGGTTTGAACGGCAATGATACCAGAGAAATTATTGGGTATGATGAGATTTAACATGTAATATCTCAGGGTGACGAGCGCAGTGCAGTGCGGCTGAGGATTGTGTTCGCAAGTTCATAATTCTGGCACTGCTACTGTTAGTGGCACGCATGACGCTTACCACCAGGCGAACGACTTGCTCGTCTCGTCACTTGAATGTATAAAAAACAAAAAAAAATGATATGTGGTATGTGCTACAACTGCATCAAGAACCACCAGAGGACGGACGGGAGTGAGAGTGTGAATGCTCACCACCATTCTGTGATCCTCAGGCCGCATGTCAAGCGTGGGGATTATGGCAACCACCCCTCTATTAACCAGTGTCCAGCGGTAGACGTTTTCTGGCTGATCATGATTAAGGATGCCATACTTTGTATAAAAAGAGTTTGTATAAATGTGTAACTACCTCATCATCCTGTTGTTGGTGCATTTCCTGCTGCTGATGTTGTTCCATGAGATCCTGGTGTTGTACTTGTTGTTGTATTATTAGGCTATCCTTCGAGTCTTCCTGGTGCGGCGCGTGCGACAGCGACGGGTGGTGCGGGTTCATGTTGATTATAGGATGAGAGGAATCCGACCGGACTATGGTTGGGGGGCCGCTGTGTATGTGCTGGTGCGACGAGTAGAAACTGCAAACGACATAGACATACATATAAATCATTGGTAAACGAATATGTTTCTCTCTTCACTTAATCATTGCCAGTAAAGTCATAACTCATATCATTGACTTCGAATCTCAGTCGGCAACTTTTTTAACTGTTTCGAATGTTTACGATTAAGAAAGTAGTTGCGTGTTTTGAACAATATAATTAACTAGAAAATTTATTTAAAAAAAAAACTAACAAACAAAATGCCTCGCAGCGCGCTGGGTGCGCTCATTTATCAGAAATCCAGTATGCAATAGGTATAATAGTAAATAGTGGTCTTTGAACAGGTTGTATGTGTACAGGAGTACAGCAACGAGGATATAAAACATAGTAGGTACGTATGTGTACAGGAACAAGATTGACAGGGGATGATCAGAAACTCTGAACTTTCCGTATATTAGAAGGTCCTCTGTGACCAGAACCTGAAATTAGTTAAAAGCGCTCAAGAAATCAATAGCGTTCAATTAAATCCATTTTGTTCAAATTCACATATAATCATTAAAACCACACAGCCACACCACACAGGCACAGGTCAAAACTCAAAAGTAAAGAATACTATAACAACTATAAAGTATAAACCCGAGCTCAAGAGGTCAATCGCTTTTTAACCAACTTCAAAAAAAGGAAGAGGATTAGAGGACTGAGGGAGGTGGGAGGTTAGAGGTCTGACTCATAGAGATAATAAACTGTAATAAAAACTACGTTATGTCTGACTGACCGCTGACGTTTATTTTGATTTTCGTGTTTCGATGTATAAAAAAATAATGTTCCGATTGAACGATTGAATTAAAAATATTTTTGGGTAAACTGTTGAGGTGAGTTTGAAGTAGTTTTTTTTTCAAGTAACATAATCTTACCTTATCTCAGGTTTTTTCACATCACTATGTAATTTTTTTTTTATTAGTACTTTTGATGTCAAAGGCGCTGTAAGCGTATTTTGGACTGTCCTCCGGATTTTGAAAAGTGGTTTTTTATTAGAAGTATGGAGGGCAGAATAGACTACCCTCTATAATCAGAACTAAAACTTCCTTGGGTAGGTACCATAGAAAAAACACTATATATGTAGGTACCTTGTAGAACCATGGTTAGAAATGGGTTAGACCATATTAAAAACTTTAGAGATTTCACTGAATTTGGCATTAAGTCAACTTCCGGTCTAATCAAAACCGGAAAACGGAAGTAAGAAGCAAATCCGGAAGTTGAAGGGTATTTAATGAAAAGGATATTTTGCCCGGAAATAGTGATTGATAACGTACCTATCATCTGTGTATTATGTATTAGCGTTCTGTAATGTATACATGCAACCAACTTTTACATCTTTAGTCTCTTTTTATTGTTTGTCACCTGCGAACAGCCTCCCATACCTACTAAAAACTATTCGGAGCTTTTTTTTTACACATTTTTTTCTCCACGATCTATTTTCTTAAGTTAGTCTATTTATGTAAGTATGTAAAATTATACGATAAATAAAAAAATTACCTGTTGGACTTATTTACATTTACTGGAGATCATAACTATCCCTTGAATACAATGATACTATAATAATTGTTATGAGGCTTTACTTATACAATTAAGTTTTTCTGAGTTTAAAATTATCACATACTGGCGGCGTAAACAAGACACATACGCAATTAAGATTTAATTTTTTTACATGCTGAATTCCTACAGTAATAGAACAGACAGTAGATAGTTTAAGTGCTTAGTTATAATCTAGACCATTTACGGAGACATCACAGTAATTGTGAGTCGACTTTCCATCTGACTTTTCGTGGGTATAATTTAAATTATACTTCTTTGTCGCTCATGAAACTTACCTCATCGGTTCAGCTTTGATTTGTTGTTCAAACATAGATATAGTGGCGAGTAGGTCGCCGGGGGGAGGCACGGGGACCCCCACGCCCCGTGCCATACCCCCGACGCCCACACCCCAATGTGCTGGGAAACTAATGGCGCTTTTGATGTTTCTCCATTTTCGACTCCCACCTCCTGTAGACAATAACGTAAAAATTGGGTTTCTTTAATTACCTAATAGTAGATAAGTACACAACACAAACACATAATAATAGTCAGCTCGTCGAGATGAGCTTGATTCCCATAGTAGCGACTGGTCATCAAAAACCCACCACCGAGAGAAATGGAAAGAGGGAATGGGAGGCCTTTGCCTTGCACTGGGACAACCACGCCTCAGCTAATAATAAATAAATAATATCAATCATAGATAGATCCGCTTTATAATTTTATTCTCTGTCTCACTGTGATCTTGAATTGTTTTTTGATAAGTACCTAATCCGTCATTATACTACAACACGTTCTCGCCATATAACTGCTTAGAATGCTTTCCCACGTACTATCCTGTCTGTATGCCCCGTCACAAAGCTTATTGTCATCCATACCAGCTTTTTTGCATTTTTTTCGCTTTTAGAACGCAGTTATGAATTTTTATTTATTTATTGGAAAACCAACATTTGTTGTTGTTGTATGGATAAATGATCCACAATACCTATATATTTGCAATGTTTAGAAAATATAAATAAATAAATTCATATGATAAAAATAATATTATAATCATATAATCATGCTACCTGCTTAGATCAGTTCTTAAGCAGTATTTAAATATGGATAAAGTTCAAAAAGTAAATGAGGTACTAGAGGTCGCCCGCGACGTTGTCCGCGTACCTACGGAAGAAATCTGACCCGTTCCCAAATACTCGTTTTTTGCCTTACCACTAGGTTAATTATAATTATTATTATATTTCCTCTCCATATGCACCATTTTAGATCAACCCTAGCAAAAATATTGTTGTTTATGTTTTTAAAAGGCTATCCAAATACCAAATTTCATCACTATAACTTATAAACCAAATAATTTTCATATAAATCTTCATTCCCCATTTCACATCCTTATTAAGTCATCACTGTCAAAAATTGTTGAATATAGGTACCAAATTTTATTTTAAATGTACTAGGACCAAAATTCATACAAAATTTCATACCCGATTTCACCCTCTTAAATCATCCCTGTCCAAAAATATTAAAAACAGTTTTTTTTAATATTTCAAATGAATTATCCGAATACAAATTTTCACGACCAAAAGTACAAAATCAAAAGAGTTTCAAACAATCGTTTTTACCCATTTTTACCTCCTTACGGGTTGAAATTCGAAAAATCCTTTCTTAGTACACGCATCCTACGCATCAAGACAAATAACTAATAAATAACTCTCCAAATTTCAAGTTTGTACGATCAGTGGTTTAGGCTATGCATTGTCTTTCAGTCAATGTTTAAACTTAGTATTTACTCGACTTCAATGAGAACAGGTGAAACCGGGGACTACACATACAACTTATTTGTTCTGCAGCTAAATGTATTAAATTGTATTCGTGTAACTTAAGTTCATACAATACAGTAAAATTTATGACAATAAAACCGATGGGTAAGAGCAAAGCTTAAATAGGTACTCAACTGCGCAAGAAGGAAATAATCTACGAGATAAAAATATTATAATAGTAAATGAAACAAAAAGGTACAGTTTGTAACTTTCTTATTTTTACAGCTTTGAATGAAATTTATATTTGATCACTAACCGTCATATGCATAAAACACTAAAAGGTATTTAAAACCTATTTCAGTTAAAATGTGTTTTGACAAATTTCCTTCGAATTACGATATGAGTTTGAAAAAAGAAGACAAAACACTTTCTAACAAAAATAGGTTTGAAATACTTTTTTGTGTTTTATGCATAAGACGGTTAGTGTATTACAGTCAAAAAGGTAATAATGGTATAAGGAAATTGTTTTTTTAAAGCATTCACATATTTTTGACACTATAAACTTTTGTTTTGTTTACCTACTTGATGGCTACTGATTACATTTTGAATATAGAACTTACCATACCATTACTTAGCTTTTTTCGTTTACGGAAAGGATGGTTGGAAAAATAGCTCAAAAAATTAATAAGTCAATCCTGATTAATTATCCTGTGAGATTGTCGCTGCGGGGATTATATATGGATAATAATCAAAGATAAAAATCTATTACATATGTATAATTATATTATTGGATTAGATGGAATATACGCAAATTAGGTACAATATAGAGATATTTTTATGTAGAAATCTTATGCAAATCATTAGCTAAATTTATTTGTAACGTTGGTACCACAAAAACAAAATAAATTTATTTCCATTACAAAACTATGTGCACCTATTTATTCACAGATAATTATTTGATCAATAACACTAATCATGCAATAGTATTGCACCTACTAAATATTACTTTTACCTATACCTACTTAGGTATATTTTATGGATAACACCCATTAATTTTATGGATCATTCACACACATTAATGTGTACACAAGCAGTTTACTTGTAATTGCAACATTTAAGATAAGCCGCCAAGTAAACCAAAAATTCATCGAAAAGTATCGTTAAAAAGTATAATTAATGTGGAAATTTCAATATGCAAAACCTTGTACCTTTACACCGATTCACAAAATAATACAATAACAAAAGCCCGCTCATTTCAGATAAACAAGTAACTATATATAAATAAAAATTTACTATTATTATCTACCTATTCATTATGCAGGCACAATCAACATAAACAAGAAAACTTCACAAAACATTGTCAAACCTATTACAATTCATTTAATGGCGGAAGCTCACCGAGCAACTGTCTCCACCCAGCCTCCCCCCTGCCATCAATAAAATGGCCAATTCGTTATTGAATTTTGTCCCCAACTTTCTGACCGAGGCTGCGCGACGCCGGTTGTCATTTGACAAGTAATTTAGTTACTGCTACAATAGTAATGTAAACAATTTGTATATGTTGGACATAATCTCTGTATTCTTAATTATTTTGGTGAAAGTTATGTCATTATTCTTGTAGTGATAGAGATACAGTGCCGATTCATGCTGTATTTAAGCTGTTTTTTTTAACACATAGCAATATAAATCAAGCTGAGTATGTTTCCATAAATAACGAGCCTGTTTTCTTATTGGAAATACAATGACCTTTCATAATGTATGGAGGGAATGAGATTTAAATTTATTATTATTCCTTTTTTATGCAAAGTCTTATAAGTTTATCGCGCTTATGTTATTCCATCAATACATAAGTATATCTAGAGCTAGATTCTACTCACATATGCAAAGTAACACCTAATAATAGTTGTGTATACGGAATCACATAAATTATATCACTAATTACACAATTTCGTTAAGATTGGCCATTCGGATTATGTTTTTCTTTAGACACCGACATAAAATGGCTGCTACCTCATTGTTCTGCGCGTTCGTTCGTGCGCATAGAAGCCGTGAACGCTTGGGGACTACTTCTCCGCCAATTAAAATTATGGCGCGAAATTTAAGGCGTCGTTAAGTAATTTAATGTAAAAATTATGCAAAATAATTGTCAATATGTGAAGTCTACGAGAACGTAACAAAATATATACGTTGTTATCAAAATAACAATCAATGCTGAAACATAAACTATGGGGTCATATTTATACTCGTCGGCATCGGATGCACTGGGAGTGAAGCAAATTAATTTCCTCTGTTGATGACCAATGCCTTCTAAATGTTGATTCAATTGATTATCAGAATTTGTATATAAGTCACAAATAGTACAATAATACCGTCTGTATTTCTTGGGTATGTTGGTTCTTCGTTTCTTTTCCATATTGTTTTTCAATTATGTACGAAACAGCAAAAAAAATGAATTTCGGCTCCTGAAAATTAAAACTAATAAATTATGCTAAAATAACGTGATGATTGAAGTAAAAATATAAATTATGAAATACTTACTAGTTTTACGAGTACCTTATTAGGTAAAAAGATAATAGGTATAGGTAGGTGGTTGTTAATTAATTATAGTTATAATACCTTGCTGATGTTACAAAATAAATTATATTTCTTTATATATAGCTTTATAGGTATGTATATGTATATATTGTATACAGTGAAATAGAACATTTGAAGATATAAGTACATATCATATATATTTAAGGAATTTATTCCTGGGACATTCACTCACCTAGAAAATAAACTATCCTATTTCTTTGGTATATTACACGACTACAAATTTGTATGCATTTGATGTTTAATTATGAAATGTATCGGTTTAGATTTCTTGCTGCTCCGACTAATCTAGCAAAAGTATTTGACGATCTCTAACTCAAACCCATGTTACGTTAGTTAGCAAACTAAAACGAATCTCGAATCAAGCACTTCCGGCTAATTAATTTGAACTAGATGTGATAGATAGTTTTTATTTTGGGATAGCTACACAGACCAAATCCAAGAAGAGGAAAGAGTTATGAGATAACCCAGAGAAATTTACTAGAGATAATCAATAATAAAATATTGTCCTGCCCGCCTGGCAAACGACTGTCGAATAATATGACTGATTTTAAAGTCATCTTTGGGTGAAACTAAGGTCATTAAAAACTGGTTGACAATATGTATGCGGCTGAAATACTTTAATCCATGGCCAGGAGTTATTAAAAACAACCAGGGAGCTCAGGCGAAAAAAAAGATGTCACCGCATTGTATTATTTTGCACAACTTGTGTTTTTTAGATTTATTTGACAATATATAGCGCAATACGGCGCCTGCCGGCAGAAGGGATAAAGAAGGATAAAGATTTACACCACGAGGAAGGATTTCTCCTGCAATCAAATGCATATTTGGCAAATACACAATAGACGATGACATAATCCCTAGACGAGGAAAAATAAAAATGGTTCTCTGACAGAAATTTTGGCGGCAACGCAAAAAAAAACATGTCGCTCCATTGTATTATTTTTCGAGTGTTAATGCATAATAATGGTGGCGTTTTATTCATTAAATACTGATTTACGCGCAAGAGTGTGGGCAAGTGATATAATGTAGTAACACGTGTCTTTTCGTGTTGTTTCCAAAACTCCGAAGAAGCTTGTAGTAAAGTTGCCACGACTTTACTAGGGCATGACTAGCCTTGACTGCGACTTACTAAGTGTGTCTTTGACTGTGACTGACTTACTTGAAATTCATGAAAAACTTGATATATATAATATATATATAAATACTTGACACTAGCAAATGTACTAACGCGACGCCATAATCCTCCTACGAGGAAAGAAAAAATAAATAAAAAAAAATAACATGACACTGTCAATTTGACAAACAAACAGTTCTTTTGGAAAAGTTGCGATCATGGCGGTGGGTGTTTTTCTTGTGAATTAAACTTAAAATCTATTGTAATCAGTGAAATTACCAAAAATTCTGCAAAATATTTTAGCGTACAAAACTGATTATTGTGCTAGCCATGATGTGCACGCAATATTTCGGGTTACATTGCTCATCACCCGAAATTGTTTCGGCATAACCTAGATTGTGTTGTGAACACAAGTACAAATTATTATGGTAATACGTTGGAAAGTGTTTGAAGTAAGTTCTTAAATGGCAATGTATTTTACAGCGTGTACCACCGCCCGCGTTAAAGAAGGACAAGAAGGAGAAGAAGCCGCCTAAGGACAACTCCAAAAATGTTATGCGCAACTTGCATATCAGAAAATTGTGCTTGAACATCTGTGTGGGAGAGTCTGGTGATAGGCTCACTCGTGCTGCTAAGGTAAGTGTTAAAAATTATTCTGATCTCCATTGGAGCCACTTTCTACTATAATTTCATACAGATCATTAGCTGTTCTCTGTATTAGTAACCTAGAGATCTCGCTGCTTGTATATTTCGTAACTCAGGTTATTTTGAACAGGTTCACAAAATGTTAAATAATTATATTTACCTATTTAAATTAAAGCCTGTGAGTGCGTGCATGATTTGTTCAAGAGCTACACACAATAGTGTATTTCTTTGTAAAATCATGCGAAATTATTATTTCTTAATTGCAACTTCTGAGTACTAATCCTTTACTACTTAGAATACTTAAAGAAATTACATTAGTCTTAGTAGCTTTTTTCTCATCCTTATTTTATAGATTGATATAATGATTAACCATCATAATTGAATTCCAGGTATTGGAACAGCTTACTGGCCAACAGCCCGTGTTCTCAAAGGCCCGGTACACCGTGCGATCATTCGGTATCCGTCGTAATGAAAAGATCGCTGTCCACTGCACGGTACGCGGTGCTAAGGCTGAGGAAATCCTCGAAAGAGGTCTCAAAGTGAGTTTGTAATGTCTATTAGCTATGTTCTACGATATTACTTGAAGTTCCGTTTTTTTTAAATTCTTTATTGGTATATTGTTTAATGACTGTATGTACATTTTATTGTCTTTGCTGGCAACAGTTGCACTGTAGTGCAAACATTGATCAAAGTCAAGTAGAAGTCTAGTTTTGCCCTTCTCGTTCTGGGTCATTTGCTATCATGACCTCTGACTTATTGTTTTATCGTTATGATCCTTAAAAGTGCAGCTGACTTGCCCACCCCAGTCCCATTTCATAATTTGTATCTATATTTTTGTCACAATCCATTTAACTCTGCTTAACCAAGTTATCACCAACAACATACCATTGTAAAATTATCTTTAAGTTTATACCTACTGTTTCAGTGCGATTTAATCCGGCATGAAATTATTTAAGAGCTTGACACACTTGTGATGTTCTATGTAATTTCATGCAAAATTATTATTTCTAACTTGCAACTTCTGAGTACTGAACCATTACTACTCAGAATACTTATGGAAATGACAGTTGAAATTTCAGTAAGAGTTTAAAGGAATCTATATCAAAAGTTTTTTTTATAATACCAAATTAACACAAATGTTTTTGATGAGACGAGTGAGATCTTCGCCTGGTGGCAAGTTTGGCACAGGATTTTGTTAGCAGGTTATTAATTCTAGCACTACTACTGTTATGGGCAGTCAAAAAATCCTGTGCCGCACTGCACTCCACTCCTAAGATATTAGATGTCAAAACTCAACAATAATTTATAATATCTCATCTTTCCGTTTTAGGTGCGAGAATACGAGTTGAGGCGTGACAACTTCTCAGCCACTGGAAACTTTGGTTTTGGTATTCAAGAACACATTGACTTGGGTATCAAGTATGACCCCTCCATCGGTATCTACGGTTTGGACTTCTACGTTGTCTTAGGCAGGCCAGGTAATCTTGCATGTAAAGTATTCCATAGGTTTCATATTGGCTGTACAAACTCATTTCATTTAATTGAAACTATCTTAGCCCATAGCAAGCAAAATCAGTGGCAGGCCTAGCGCGCATGTCACTTTAATATTAAGTCACAATGTTTTATTCACTCGTAAACATGAATAGGGCCTGTCTCACTCTCGTGGGATAAAAAGTATTTTATTATTGCCCTTTGCATGTTAGACCTACTGCAGAGATCTAATGGTTGACACTCCTAGTGAGTCATATAAATATGAACTGAGTGTGAGTTAGACAACGTTGGTAAGAATCAGGATACACATTTCGGCCTATAGGAGTATGTACAGTCAGCATAAAACTTAAAATAATCATAATAAGATGAAAGTAAAATTTTGTTGCCAGAAATTAAATCTAAGTTACTTCTTATCATATTTTTTTTTTTTTGTTTTTTTCTATCTGCTATCAGCTCTCTTAGCTATAATCAGATTTTTTGAGATTGTCATAAGACTGTGAGTTTTCAGCATCCCCTGATGCATCAACTATTTTAATTATAGCATTTTAGAGTATCATAATAACATCAGAACTATTCTGATATCTAGTTGTAGTTGTAGTATTTTGAAAAAATGCACATTTGTTCAGGAGTAGAGAATAAATGTTTCTTTACTTCGTAAATTATGTGCAAAATTGAATGGTAATACAGTAAGAAAATATTGGATTGCTCTGATAGTTTCTTCATTATTTTATTATCATACATTTTTATACCATAAATTATCTTTGGCAATCATCGTCATCATCATTTTGAGTCAAACAACCCCGGTGAAAACCGAAGACCTGAGATTGACCGTCTGGTTCTTGAAGAATCTCAGGCAGTGCAGTGGCCTCTATTGCACTAATGAAAGCAAACGCCATTTCTTACCAGAAAAGCTATATAATGTGATCATCATTATTTATACAAAGGATATAATTCTATGAGATTAAATTATTGGTAAAATCACCATCCCTAAAAAGGGGGAGGCCTTCGTCCAGCAGTGGATGTCTTCCGGCTGATGATGTGTGATGTGATTGGTACAATATTTATTTTTGGGCCTGGGTATGTCATACCTGGTTCCAGAAGAATTAAAAGGGAGGCCTTGGTCCAGCAATTGACGTCTTCTAGGTGATGGTGACCATTTTTTTGCTTATTCTTACATTTTGTAGTCTTGTCCCACACTTATTGATCATGTGTTTATGGCACGGCCAATGAACATTAATATAGTTTGGCTAACAAAATGTCTTTGAAAGTCAGTGGACGTGGCACAGTCCTACTTTGCCTTGAGCGCATCTCGACGTGAAGAAACTTTAACACTTACCATATCTTTCACCATATAATCATTACACATCATACACTGTACAATTTATGCTAAAAAGTATGTAATGTGTAAAGTAACATATATTTCCAATTGCTGCAGGATTCAATGTCGCGCATAGAAGACGTAAAACTGGCAAGGTCGGTTTCCCCCATCGTCTGACAAAAGAAGACGCCATGAAGTGGTTCCAACAGAAATACGATGGTATCATCCTTAACAGCAAAAAGTAAATTTAAGTAAACAAAATTCATAAATCTGACTGAGTTTTATTCATAACAGCAGCACGTCGCGGTTTTACCCGCTAGCAGCACGTCGCGGTTTTACCCGCTATCCTACAGGAACCGTATCTAATAGCTTATGTTAATCTAGGGTACAAGAACAGAATATATAATAATACTATGGTACAAAGTTATACCTACCATACCAAATATCATTCACATCTATTAAATCCACAGAAAAGCAAAACTCCTACGTAAGCGTAAGAGAGAACTCTTCAGTGATTTGATCACTGGATCTTCGAGTATATGTATAAATACCATTAGACATTCAATTCTGGTTTCCATAATACAAGCTTTGCTTAGTATGGGGTTAGATGGCGCTGTGTGTAATAAATGTCCCCCATTTTTTTTATTTTCACTGAAGAGCGAAATTACCCTAAGTAGGGCTTTCGCTTTTCTTTTGGGAAATGCCAATGGCGGCATTTCACGACAGGCGACAAGCAGCAAGCAAGCAATCGCGCAAGGCACACTTTGTTTATCGCACACTAAAACCAAAGATATATAGTATTATTCATTGAGATAAATACATAGAGGGATAAACGTCATATGTAAACATATAATATCATTGGTATTATTATTTAGTATGTACTAAAATAAACTCGCACAAGGGGTATAAATTATGGTCCACTGACTTGTGACCACGTATAATACAGGATGTTATTGAATTCATGAGCAGTATTCTTAGAGATGCGAATTTAGGTTTTACAAGGATTCTACATAAACAAACTTAAAAAAACCTTGTGAGCATATAATTTGATACAAAAAAGAATTTTCAAAACCACAATTGACTGAGAAATCGGTAAACAAAAATAACATACAGTCTAATATCTTTCATCCAGAGAAATTTTACTAGCTTTCATCGATCCTGCTTTTCTTTTCTCCCCTCCTTTTTTAAGTCGGTTAAAAAGCCGCCATATTGGATTTTCAGTGATGTCATAAAAATATAACAGTTTATGACGCGCGATATCTATGAAATAAATATTATTATCATAGGTAAAGGAACTATATAAGATGGAAAACTGTGGAAAACACAAACATACCTACTCAAACATAAACTAAAAATCATAAGCCTATTGCGTAGTCGGATGAAAACTATCTCAGCAATAGTTCTTGTAAGATCTAGCTCTCAAAAGTCGACGGAGTTGTAGTATAGACACAATTTTGCAATGATATTATATTGTATGTAAAAACAACTTGATAAAAAAAATACCAAATAGGTTTGATCATTGGCTTCGGCTTGGTCACCTAGCGACCGTTAGCGACAGTAACTAAGCAACCAATTATTTATTTTTGCGTCATTCACATGTTATAATTGGAATTTATAGCGTGAGTGATTTATATAATTTTGAAGAGAAAAACATCGAAATAGACAATGGCTGGTAAATTCGGATTCGACGAGGAAGAGGAGAATGTGCTGATTCCCAATGAGCCGCAAATCACCTCGGAGGACCCTGAGGAGCGGAAGGCAGGCCGTCTGCTGAGGATCAAGCGTAGGCAGGAAGCCATCAGGAGGTAAGCTGTTTGCGCACCGTGGTTTTAACCGTTACTCTACGTCGTCGTCAGACATAAAACGTCCACTGCTGGACGAAGGCCTCCTAATAGAGGGGTGTTGCCGTAATCCCCACGCTTGGCAGGCGGCTTGGGGATCGCAGAATGCTGACCACCGTTAACCAAGAGGACGCTGCTGCCCGTCCACTCTACGTAATAGTAGATTACTCGCCTAGGGAGCAAAAGTAAAGAATGTCTCGGCTCTCGTGTATATTGTCTCCCGAGGCGAAAGCGAGAGTAACATATAACATCATTGGTGACAAACATGAAATCTGAGGCTTCTTTACTTGCTCCCGTGGTGTGTATATAATTTTACGTGCCGCTGCGGGGAGGAAGTGGTTTGATTTCGCTTCGCGTAGCGGGACTAAAGTAGGCAATTTAGCCCCGCAGGCACGTAAGACATATTTTGCCGGAATTAAAAGCAGCCCGTGTTTCTCCGATTTACTATAAGTTTATTTTATCATCTTCATCAGCCATAAAACGCCGACTGCTGGACGAATGCCTCCCCCTTAATAGAGCGGTGTTGCCATAATCGCCACGCTTGGCAGGCGGCTTGGGGATCGAAGAATGCTTACCACCAGGGCAGCAGCTGCTGCCCGTCCTCCGTTGGTTCTGGTTGCAGTTTAAGGACATACCCAGGTCCTATAGATCCCAGCTAGGGGTCCTATGGGTCCCAAGGATTATATCATATTCATGCAAAAATCTAGTCAAATTCGTTGCCACGCGAGGAACAAACAAACCAACACATACTTCAGAGTATAAATTATCTAGATAGGTAACTAAGCTTAGCTACCTGCATCACGTTTACATGTTTGTAATACACTTACATATTGCAGGCTTTGCGATAGTGCAAGATGGTCGTGCCTGGTCTGTAATAATAATAATTATAGCTTAGATTTATAGTTACTTACCATTTATAAAATACCAAGGACGATTTACACAAGATAGTTATGTCGATACCACTCACTAAGGCCGGGTATTCCACGTTTCAAGCTTTTGTTTGTGTTTTGTTTGATTTTTGAATGAGATCAATTATTAGTCTAAAGCTGTATCAGGTAGGGTCACATTTAGCGGAACAAAAATATGGCGGTTACGCAGATTCGTGCGTGTCAAACTTCGATTTTTGAAGATCTTCTCAGATTACTTGAAAAATATAGAAATTAATAACTTTTGAACCACCTCTCCAAGCTCTCCAAAATACTATTAACTTATAATACATATTTTTTTATTGTGCCTATGTGCTGTAATTAGGCCATAAGTAAAACTGAAAATGGTTTATAAATAGACACTGTTTCGGTGTTTTTTTCTATCGAGGAAAGTATAATCAATCGTAATCAATCGGATGTTCTTCTGTAACATTTTGTATTTTTGGGCCCAAATATAGTAATTTGACTAAATAAATTTGATTTTGCTAGGGGCAAATTTGGAAAATACAAGCCTTAATTTGACAGGACGAAACCTTGACATCCTTTTCCTACATATTGAAATGAAATGAGACGCGTATTATTTTAGTCCTGTCAGATTAGTTTAGTTTAGTGAGCGGTGCAACAGAATCGACACCAGTATCTATTACCTATAATCATACAATGTGTAACAAAAAGATTCAACAATAGTTAAGGGTATGGCATGTTCTCATCATTATAGAAAACTTTTACTACGCGGCCAACCATGACATAGCGCAAAAATATCAGCAGTTCCATACAAAAAGTTCATTGACATTGGACGAAAAGGAATGGAACAGCTGTTTTTTTCCTGATGTCAGGGTTGCCCCATAGTAAAATTGCTCATAATGATGAGTACATACATACCCTTCAGTATTATTTAACGTTCTTGTTACTCATTGTAGGTATAATCGAGCAAACGTAACGTAAGACACGCTGAGACTCGTAGGAGTGATGATATACGTAAGACAGCTGGCACTGAAACTGGAGATTGGGCGGGGCTCGGGAAAGACGTCTGTCCAACCACACTGAAGTGAAAAGTGAATAGAACGGAAATGTGACGGGCCGCGCTAGCCGGCATTAAGTGTAAATGCGCTTAATGACAATTCTACCAAACTTAGAATACTCAAAAAGACAATGTAAATAGACGCGTAGGAAATCCAACCACGTTGCATCGTAATTAGATCAACTTTAATCTGTTGCAAAAAGGAATTTCAAGTGTTTTACTTCAAATGCGCGACCAATCATTGGCATTTTTTCGTCGTAGTTTCTATACAATTAAGTGAAACTGGCGACAGCGGTTTTCCATACAATTGCTTTACAACATTGTTTTGAGAGCCGTTCTACTTAAGAAGTAGGCTTTCGCTTTTCTATGCTCTAACCAGCAGTGTATTGCACATTAATTATACGACGAAATTATAATATTAATACTTATGTCTATGTCGTAGAGCCCAACAAACGGCAGATGAAGCGATCGTGGATGAGGAGCCGGGGCCGATTGAGCTGGCGACGTCCTCCGCGGCGGAGGAACTGCAACGGCTGGCGCTCGAGGGCGCAGGGAACGTCACCAACGTCAAGATCACCACCGACGAGCGGGAGGTCTTGCGCCGCGCGATGTTCTCCGACAATATGCTCAGTAAGTATACCTACTCTGTTGGCATTAAGGCGAAGATGTACCACGTTTCAAACACGTGTTACTGTAGTAGATATTCTGTCTTATACTGTAGTGTAGCAGATAAGATCACATTGAGAGTACCAAAAATTTGGACGGTGTAAGTGTTTCGTCCGTCCGTATAAAACATCGATTTTTGAGGCTTGATAATTAACATGTTAACAAACTAAATATCTCCATACGAGTCATGGGCGTCGCCAGGGTGCAGGGAGAGGCAGTTGCCCCCTAGAGATTCAAAAAAATGCAAAGCAAACTGAAGTCCACTCACTTGACTTGCTTGACCGATAATTCCCTTCTGAACTTGAGTGAATTCACTAATTCCATTCCAGGTTAAGTATTTCGCGCTGCTATTAGTCTATTAGTTCTTTCGTCAATGCATACTTTTTCCTAGCCTCCATATATCAACTTTCCTCCTCCCCCTGAACCATTGCATGGCTGGCGACGCACTTGGTACGAGTATCTAAATACTTACTTAAAAAGTAAATTACCTAAGCCTCAAGGTTTACGAATAATTATTTATGTGTAAATATGTATCTTAGGTTCCCTACAGAAAATAGAGGACGAAGCGGCAGAGGCCCAAACTGCATACGACGCCATCACCGAGAATTGGGATGTGATGCTACAACTCCGGGACCCGATAGATATAGACGCAGAAATCAAAGCACAGAAGAGAAAATGTGACGATCTGTTGGAACAGAAGGATTTGCTTATAGCGGAACTCAAAAACGACTTGAAGAATATGGACACAGCATACTATGAAGATCTAGACAGACAAGTAAATATCGAAGTTCAAGACTTGCTAGAGTCGCTAGAGTCTTCGAAATACTCTTGTAAGTAGGTTAAGTCGCCTAAACATTTGACTGCTTCTATTATAGGACAAGGATATAAAGGAACTATCAGATAGAGTGCAAAGGCAAGTGACCATCATGCAAAGAGCGTTCGAGAAGCAGCTGTCTCTTATTGAGCAAGCCATCTTCATGGAACGTGAAGCAATGGTGGAACACAACAAGAAAAGATGGGACGCTCTTCACAGACAGCGCGATAGGGAGGAGCTTGCTCATTTGAAGTACAGATTTGAACAGGTAAGTCTTGGCACTTATTATTTCGGTATCTTATTTTTACCTTCGGCCGTCCCAAGTACGCTGTCTTTACCGCTCGATCTTCTTCTATCTACATAACATTAGGTCGAGCGAATAGCTCCGACCTCCCTATTTTTTTTTATTCGTCCAGTCGGGTGTCCCGAGTCCCCCGAGTACCTCTGGTCTGAAGCCTTTGAGAAGGCTCTGCGCGGTAGCATGGCGCAACGCCGCCATGATTGGACTGTCGGAGGCCAATACCCAGTTTGGGGTCACCGCGCCAACTTATTAATAGTATACAGGGTGTTAGTTTGAACACCGTTATCCTTCTAGGATGTCATTGTACTGTATGGAATAGCTGTTTTTTTTTCGTGATTTCAGGGTTGGCTCCATAGTAAAAGTTAGTAAAGCAGCAGTAGTTAGCAAGTATAGGATATCATTGTACTCATCATTATGAACAACTTTTACTATGGAGTCAACCCTGATATCACGAAAAAAAAACAGCTGTTCATACCAGAAGGTTCATCGATCTTGGACAAAATGTATGGAATAGCTGTTTTTTTGTTATCCTATAGGATATCATTGTACTCATCAGATATAATAAGGATAACGGTGTTCAAACTAACACCCGGTATACTGATACTTTGGCAACACATTGTAGTCATTATCATCATCGTCTTGTATGATTGGTCTTTCAAACAGCTTGAAGAACAGAAACAGGATATAGAAACAATAATGTGGGACCACTTTGAAAAATATCGTGATGCCAAAATAGAACTGGAATCGTTGATTCAAGAGCTGCAAAGAGAGCTAGAGAAACTGAAGTCTATCTGCCTCATCAATACAGAGAAGATCGGGTACAATCTACAAGTAAGTCAGATTTAATTACCTGCTAGACCTGTACCTATTATACCTAGCTGTCCCCACGATTTAATCGCCTGTAGGTATGTCGTCGTCGTCGTCGTCAGCTATAAGACGTCCACTGCTGGACGAAGGCCTTCCAATAGAGGGGTGTTGCACTAATCCCCACGCTTGGCAGGCGGCTTGGGGATCGCAGAATGAGGAGGACGGGCAGCAGAATCCTCTTGGTTAACGGTAGGTATGTACATGATACCTATTTTTTTTTTGTCTTTCTGAAGTTTTCGATACTGTACGTAAAACCCCCTTTTATGGGCAGGTGTGAACTGCTATAGTTGGTTAAATAAAAATGTGAAATACACAACGGCTTTATAAGGCGAGTGATAATAATATTAAAATATGCTATTAGCAATTAGGCAATATCGGTTTCCTAAAACCCTAACGTTGTTAACCTACAAATTTTAGATTCTGAAAAAGCGCGAAGAGGAAAACGTCTTTGTGCGATCGCAACAGAAGCGTAAGCTGAACAAAATGGCCGATATTGCGAACAAGCTGCGTGGCAAGATAAGGAAAGCATCGGAAGACGGCGCCGTCGAGGAGTTGAGGGCTGACCAAGAGATCCTGCGACTGATACAGACCATGAGCGATATAGAGAAGAAATCCAACCAGTTCTCTCACGTGAACCATTACAAGTTCAGCCAGGTGAGTTACAACTATCACCTCATCGAGAAATGTTCATCTGAGCGCTATCGTGCAACTTACCGGTTGTTTGTTCTGTATCTCTATAACAACAACCGTCAATCCATGTCAGAGGCCTTCGGGCGGGACATCAACTCTGACACTAGGGCTGGCCACTCAGCCTACACGAACTTGCTTTTTATCGAGAAATTAATCCAGAAGTAGTAAAAAGGGCACGAGATATTGCCTTACCTCACCATAGTTACAACCCAAGCGATCCAACAATAAGGTTGTATTTACTACTTTTTCCGAACGACAGAGTATACAACGTGTAACAAAAATGTTAAACAATACTGAAGGGTAGGTGCTCATCATTATGAACATCTTTTACTATAAGGCCAACTCAGCACAAAAATAAAACAGCTGTTCCATACAGAAAGTTCATTGACCTTATACAAATGTATGGAACAGCTGTTTTTTTTTCGCGATTTCAGGTCCCATATTAAAAGTTGTTCATAATGATGAATACATACCCTTCAGTACCTATTGTTGAACATTTTTGTTACACATTGTATAAGACCGCGGCGCGGATGCATCTGAAAAGTTACGTTGATTAATTGATGCTAGGTGTGGCGCATGGCAGCGGCGCGATGCTGCGAGCTGACGCGGGAGCTGCGTCAGGGGGAGGTGGCCCTCCACGCGCATATCCTGGCCGAGCCTCCCCCACCGCCGCCGCCTCCACCACCTACCAGCCCACTCGCCAAATACGGTACTTTTGGATCTTCCTTACCTTCCGAACTTGCCCTTTCGCCTTCGCCTTTCAAATGAATTTCGATGAATCATCGGAAATGCTGACAGAATAAACATAAAACTGCATTGCTACCGAAAGTCGGTAAACAAAAAATAAATCTTATTTGATAGCACTATCAACAGCCCGAAAACTTTATTTTTTATTTTTTTATTCAAGTGACGAGACGCGCAAGACGTTCGCCTTCGTGCTTCTAACAGTAGCAGTGCCAGAATTGTGAACTTACGAACACAATCCTGCGCTGCACTGCACTCGTCGCCCTGGGATGTCAGATGTTAAATCTCTTCATACACAGTAATTTCTCTGGTTGGTAGTCCACTGTTGGACGAAGGCCTGCCCCATAATTATTACTTTGGGTTACACTAATCCCCATGCTTGGCAAGCGGTTTGGGGGTCGCAGAAAGTTCACCATCGCTAACCGAAAGGACATGCTGTCCGTCCTACGGTGGTTCTGGATGCAGTTTTTAATTTTTATGCAGTTTAGGACATGATCTGGGTAATCTGGGTATGTCCTGGGTACGACCATTAGATAGTATGTGCAACTATGCAGTCTTAATTTTATTCTTGAAAATTTACAGAGCACGAAGAGTCTGGTACGCCCGAGTTAGTTGAGTGCAACGAAACTGACAAGGATCCCAAAAACGCGGTAGCTAAAGATGCAAAGGAAAGACTGGTGAGCAATATCAGAAATATAGTTAGACCACAGAAAGCGAAAGCCCTACTTGTTAGGTAGAACGGCTGTCAAAACAATGTTGTAAAGCAATTGTATAGAAAACCGCTGTCGCCAGTTTCATACATAATAGTATAGAAACTACGACGAAAAAATGCTACTCATTGGTCACGAATTTGAAGTATAACGCTCGGAATGCCATTTCGCAACAGATTAAAATTGATTTAATTACGATGCAATGTGGTTTGGTTTGCTACGCGCCTATTTAAATTGTCTTTAAGAGTATTCTCAGGTTAAAAACATGTGTACTTATATTGGTAGAATTGTCATTAAGCGCATTTACACTTATTTCTGGCTAGCGCGGCCCGTCACATTTCCGTTCTATTCACTTCTCTCTTAAGTGAGTTAGACATAGACTTAGATATCCAATCAATGAGTTTTCAATCTATTATCAGTTGAATTTTTTCTTCTAGGTTCGACACATTCTTCAGCTGGTCGCAGACAATACGGGATTTTTGGTGGAAGATCGATTGTTGAAGTTGATTGATAAGTACAAGATTGAGTCGCGAAACTTGTGTACCCTGGACGCTATATTTATGGTATTAATTTAGCTTTCTAAGGGATGGTTCACACGTACCACAACCACAACACATGGTCGGTCGCATATTATGTATTGAAAATGAATAGTAGAATTTACACGTACCTCATTTTGCCGCGTGGATGATACCTTCTATTACCGTGAAATAGCCGCCGGCCACATAGAGATACAACGTTGCGTCGACGCAACGACAGTGCGCGCTCTATGAAAGCCGGAGTCAAACTGTCAAACTGTGCCTGCACACGACGCAACCACATCGCAACTGCGAGCGACAACGCAACCACATCAACATTTTGTCGGTACCACAACGCAACTGCAAAAAGTTGCAGCGACACTATTTACACGTAACCACTGCTTGACCACCTTTTGTCGCTGCTATGTGGTGTGACAGATGACAGTGTGACAGTGTACAGATTAATCTTGCGCCTTCACTCGCACACATATGCAGTTACGCAATTCCAATAAATACACACACAAACGCCAGACACAGTAGGTAGGTAGAATATCGACACACTGTTATACAAAAAGAGTACAAATTAGCTTGCTTGGGACTGAATATAACTTAGATATGATTGTAGTTATAGGTGGTAATTGTGGTTCCAGCCGGTTTTGACGCATATAGGTGAGTTCCAGAAGTTACCTTCTGGATGTATATAACTTCTGGAAGTAGTATTTTTTTTTGTGCTATCGTTGCGGTTACAAACATACTAAGCTAAACTTAGTTTGTGCACGTAGTAACTTCACTACGACTGAATCCGTCCCGAGTCTCAATTTTTAATATCTATGGTATTTTGTTTATACCAGGCATTGGAGATTCAAGCTGAGGAAGACATCGAGCTTCTTTGCAAGACGTTTTTGAACTACGCGTTCTGTCCTATATGCGTGGGCATGGAAGCGGCCTCCGAGCTGATGGACACCACGGGAGTCTCTGCGGAGGAGTCGCGCCATCCCAGCGTCAGCGCCCGGAGCAGAGGTAATTTACTTTTTAAGACTTTTTAGGGATCCGTACCCGAAGGATGTCTAACTGGACCCTATTACCAAGCCCACGGCATCTCTCTATCATTCAGTCCGTCCGACTTATGATGATAAAAACTAGCCTATGAAAACACGAAATACCACTATATTTACCTACTATTAGTTCCGTGAAATAAGCTATCTCCATTCCGAGTTTCATCCAAATTCGTTCCGCTGTTTTGGCGTAAACAGGTAACAAACACACACATACCGACAAACTTTCGCATTTATAATATTGGTGTGATAATAGGTAGGTAGCCGGTTGATTAAACTCACTAGTCACCACCATTGTTATTGTTCTATTTTCCACCGGAAGACGGGCAGCATCGTCCTCTCGGTTAACGGTGGTGAGCATCCTGTCT
Source organism: Erannis defoliaria (assembly GCA_905404285.2). Lineage (NCBI taxonomy): Eukaryota > Metazoa > Arthropoda > Insecta > Lepidoptera > Geometridae > Erannis > Erannis defoliaria. Next base: position 9,675,787 of record FR990084.1, read on the forward strand.
CCAAACCGCCTTCCAAGCGTGGGGATTATGGCAACCCTCCCTTTATGGAGATTATATAGAGATATCCCCTATTAAGGAGGTCTTCTCCACCAGTGGACGTCTTCTGGCTGATGATGGTTGACTATTCATAGAATACGGGCTAATATACCGGATTTCTTTTTCACACAACGGTACGGAACCTTTAGTGCGCGAGCCTGACTCGCACTCGACGGTTTTACCTGTCAGGGCTTATCTTATACCTACAAACTGCTATGCAGTTTGGCAGAGTTATAAATTGAGCTATCTAATAATTTCTGCAATACAAAATATAAAAAAACGGGTTTATTTATTTTTCATCACACTTGCTCGTAAAGTGGATCTTATTACATCGGTTTTAGGCTCATAATCCAAGCTATTACGCACGCGTGCTTTTTACTTTACATTACGGCACTTGTGCTATAATAGGTATAACCCGGTAAAGTCAAGTTTGTACGTGACTGCAATTAGACGTATGTATACGAAGCACTCTTAATATAGCCGGGTAATACTAACAGTTTTTTTTAATACCACCATGAATTCTTATGCCGCTGAAGTAAATGTCAAACTGCGTGCGCATTGCTGGTTTGGGCGCCATTTTCCGCAAATATTTGTTGACGTTTTCGCTGTGTGGTTGATTATTATCAAAAAAAGTTTGTTTTTTCCTCGCAAGTGTGATGAAAACAGTCGTATGGAACTCTTGTGCTATGTTAGTCATTACGCGTCGCTTACGCTTCCTTATCGCGTTCGCCTTCGGCTCGCGCGCATAATACCGCCTCTAGTGTAATGACCAATATAGCACACTTGTATCATAATGTACTATTATTTTTATTGTTGAATATGATTTTGTTTTTGTTATCACACCATGTTATTTTTTGGAATAAATGATTTATAAGATACTTATAATTTTACTGTCCGCAGGGGACAGAATATCCCTCCGTGGAAGAGCAAGTATTAACAGAAGCCTTTCAGTCAGCACGTCGAGATCCCATGTGGTTGGGTATAGGTAGGTATATACATATACAGGATGATGGGTTTCTAGACCGTATCCTTTCAAGCTTATGCAGGTCTTTGACTATCTTTTAATCTATATATTAGATCAGCAAAATTGTATAGTTGTCGAACTATTTAAAATTCTGTGGAACAAATATAGTTTTTTTTCTTCTTTCCTCTCCGTCCTTATCCGCAGCAGTGGTGATATATCCTAGGATCGATTCATGTTACACTCTATTACCGCTCTTACTACATACATAACATAGAAGTGGCCTAGTGGTACAAATTTCCTCTACTTCCTTGTATGCGAGCATGCCATTATGTCAGATGCCTTTAGTAAACTGTATAGCTATGAAAGTACCGCGTATCATTTCAGAGGCCACGATTTGTCGCCAGCTGACCAAGAAATTATGACAGAAGCCGAAGAAATCATACAAAAATGTGGAGGGGATCCACAAAAAGGTGCGATTTCATACTATTTTCAAACATTGGGCGGGCCACTTCTTCACGGTTTTATTGTACTTCGTACCTACCTCTTAATTATAACCTGATAGTCATAAGAAATAAAACAACACAAAATACAGGCCGCAGCGTCGGTGGTGAGAATTCTGCGATCTCCAAGCCGCCTGCTAAGGCCACTAGGGGGAGAGGGGTTGCCATAATCCCCATTATGACAACGCCCCCCCCCCCCCCCCTAGTGGCCTTAATATCTATGTATATTGTTTCACTATAATCAGCCCTTATGGATGTGCAAAACATATAAATACAAAATGGTAATAATTAAATTACATAATATAACAAATTAACAATATCCTTCCCGGCATTATAAGCCTATTTCAACAGCATAAATTAAAATCTATCAATGAATTTGTGTAAAATTCAAATAAATTGTAGAATAAAATAAAATAAGGTTTTTTTTTATACTGTCTAGTGACTAGACTAGCAAGACTTTCACCTGATGATAAGCGTCACGCCTGCCACTAACAGTAGCAGTGCCAGAATTGCGAACTTGCGAACACAATCCTGCGCCGCTCTGCACTGCGCTATCGTCACCCTGAGATATTAGATGTTAAATGTCTTCATATCCAGTAATTTCTCGGGTAACATTGCCCCTCAAACCGGAACACAGTAATGCTTGCACACTACTGCTTGGCGACTGAATGACTGGCAAAGGTATGTCCAGAAAAGACATACTTACCTAATTTTATACAATACAAACGTCAAAATTATAATCATTAAATTGAAGCAGTGGTATATAGTGGATGTCTTTTGGCTGATGATGATTTATCTAAGTGGCCCGTGTTCCAGCGAACACGTTGATCGCGGGAGCCACGCCGGAGGTGTCGGTCGGGAGCGGCAGTGCCAAGCGCGCAGGCACGCGCGGCGTCACCGTGGCCACGGAGCCGCAGCAAGCCGCGCCCCAGGCGGCGCCCGATGTCAACCCATTCTTGTGTCCGGGTATGTAAAATGGGAAGTTTTCTGACAGCTGTCAAAACGTTCTACGTAACGTACGTCGTTCTACAGGTAAAGGATAGACTGCGCTGGCGAGATATGGCCCACTTTTCTTCGCATTTTTCTTGTATAAAAGCAGTTCACTCACCTTCACTGTTGGCCTCAGATGGCCGTACAGCGTCACCGGACTTCAGCATCACGCCTGCCCATAACAGTAGCAGTGCCAGGATTGTGAACTTGCGAAAAAAACTTGTGCCGCACCGCACTGCACTCTTCACCATGAGATATTAGATGTCAAATGTATTCATGCCCAGTAATTTCTCTGGTAACATTGCTTTAAACCGAAACACAATCATGCGTGCACACTACTGCTTGGCGGTCGAATAACTAGCAAAGGTGCACTTTTCCCCAGACGGACTCTGTTATAGAGTCCTGCCATTACGCAAAGGCGTAAGCAGCGCGTGTGCCTATTGCCCGGGGCAATATTCGAACATCCCGTCCTATACATCTAATCTTTTCTAAAACACTTTATGAAGTTTGACTTTGAGTCGACTTTGTTTGACTTAGAGACGACTTGATAAAATTGGGACTTTGCATCTTAGGATCCAGCCCCCCAGAAATTTGTTCAAAGGAGTTTCTCACTGTGTTTGTGTGCGTGCCAAATTTCGGACGACTCTTTTTTTTAATTTTATTAAGGTTTAGTAGATGTAACAATTAGCATATGTACCTCAATTAGGTTTGTGGGCATGTCCACCGTGCGTGCCCACTACGGTGGACCTGCGCCTGCCACACATATTTACTAGGTCGGCGTTGACGACGCGCCTCGTTCCTATTTAATATATTTCATCCGACTTCTAAAAAAGGAGGTTCTCAATTCGACTGTATGTTTTACTATGTATGTTACACGATTACTCCGCCAATTATGAACTGATTTTGATGATTCTTTTTTTAGGTAATACTTCAGTAAATCAGTGCAGTACTTTGGTTTTTAAATCAAAATTACTAGAAAATATGAAGATGTCATCCAGGTATTCAATGTCGAAATCGGTTTTTTTTATATTAAAAAAAGTGTATTATTACAGTAGGTATATTCTAACCCGGCACTTAGCTAATCTAATTTTATTTCTGTATTATTCCAGTGGGCCATCACCTTGAGATAGAGCCGATGCAGGTCCTGACCGCTCTGGGTGAATTTATGGCTATCTTCCTGCCGCCAGAAAAGAAGATGCTATACGAAATTATGTGCGTAGCATAAAAAATAATTTATTATGAAAACTGACTTGGTTTTGTCATTTTTGTACGGGAATACTCACGTGTACCTAATTAAGTCGGATACCATACGCCGACTATAGTTTCGATCACATCCGGTGACCATTTTCAAGTAGTGAAAACAGAGCCCGAAGTGCGTGAGGCCGCGTTCTGCTTCGCACTGCAGGCCGCTGCGTCACAGAATAAATAATCGTACTACGTAGCTGCGTGCGCGTCACACGCTTGATGACTGTTCAGCTGTGGGCGCGTGGGTGGGGGCGGGTACTTAGAGTGCAGTGCTGCGCCGGCGCACTCTGCATACTCTGGAGTTCTAGTCTGAGTATCCGACGTGATTATTTCCTTAGAAATAAATATATATTTTTTAAACATATTCTATAATATATCTGAAGCAATCGACTTCTGATACCCAGACTATTCTGCCTAATTATCAGCTCGAAAGTAGCATTCTGCACCTTTACCACAAATACTAGCGAAAAAAGTTGATTATGTATTAAAAACTAACGTGGCGCCTCTACCGGTATGGTATTGTTGGTTCACTAAGTTGGCCAGAGTATATCCAGCAAGCCTTAAAGAATATAATTATTACTACCTAATAGTGCAGCGAGCATTGTAACATAGATTATGAATAGCTTAATACTAATATATGTTACAGCGCCCCGTGCCGACCTATTTACAGATATTCATAAAATTATTATATTTTACAGGGACAGCCTCAAGCCTCCAACTTTTTCGTCGCCGTCAAGAAAGATTTCGCCCGATGAAATAGATCAATACTGGGTACAATGGAAAAACGTTTTCCCGCCTGAGAAAGACCGTTTCTGGGACGGATTGCTCACCGGACTCAATAACTATTTACCCATACTACAAGGTGAGTGAAAATGCGGCCTCAAACCGCTACTCAGCACTGTGGAGTTTGGGTACATGGCCGGCGACTGCGAGACGTCATCGAGCCAAGCGGTACAGTAGAATATCGAGTATCGAGTCACTGTTATACAAAGAGAGTAAGAAAACAAGCTTGCACTGAACTATTATTTATGATGTAATTATGTTGTAGGTCCAGTAAGTTTTGACGTGTTTTCTAAGGGAGTAATCTTAGGTAGGTCTAATCTTACGTTTTGGGCTCAAACTTCACTTCGTACCATAGAGGTAGTAGCGGGGGCAGCAGATTTAGGCTATGAGAGAGATATACGAGTAAAATTGGTCTTATGATGTAATCATTTGTTTTACTAAAATCACACAATAGGTGCAAGGTGCGACTGGGAAGAAAATTTCGGTTTCCTCTTCTTGTATGAGGAGTCTTGATGGATGCCTCGATGTTTTATTTAGAGGTGTATAAGTATAGGTCTTGCTTGAGTATCATCTCTAAATTTTATATTGGTGGATTTGGTGGACATTTCACAAAGCGCCATCTATTTTTTTTCATACAATCAAGTGGCGAGACGAGCTAGACGTTCACCTGGTTGTAAGCGTCACGCCTGCCACTAACAGTAGCAGTGCTAGAATTGTGAACTTGCGAACACAATCCTACGCCACACTGCACTGCGCTCGTCACCCTAATATAAGATGTTAAATCTCTTCATACCCAGTAATTTCTCTGGTAACATTTCCCTTCAAACCGGAACACAGTAATGCACACTATAGCTTGGCGGTTGAATAACTGGCAAAGGTGTGGTACTTCCCCAGGCGGACTCTGCAGTAGAGTCCTACCACTACAAAATCTAGCCCCAAACGGATCAATCTCAGTAGATCTCAATAGGAGCCAGATCCACGATGGATCTAGTGAGTTTATTTTTTTCATTTGATCTATTTTCGAAGATGTGATACAAAATGTATCTGATGAGATATTTTGTTCTCGATAGATCCATTTTTATATTAATTTAAATTATGATGGATCTAGTGTTAAAAAAAAATCCCATAAGATACAGTTTTGAAATCTGTGGATCTAATGAGAACTTACTGTAAGGAAACGTCTTTGATGTCGGGTGTTTGATGTTCACTTTAATCTCATCAGATACATTTTCTATCACATCTTTCAAAACAGAACCAATGAGAAACTAAAATCTCACTAGATCTATCGTCACTGGCTCCTGTATCTACTGAGATTGATCCCCCCAAACAAAGCAAAGCTTGTACTATAAGAACCAGATAGCTGCATGATAGCGTACTTGGAATACCTACCTACATACAACACCCAGATTCTACTTAGAATACCTACCTACATACAACACCCAGATTCAGAACAAATGTTTGTCCTGGGTGGGAATCGAACCTATGCCCTACAGCCCTGAAGGCAGAACATCTACCGACTCAGCTATAAGGCAGTCAAAAGATAGTCTCTTTCTTGATTTATCAACCGACTTCAAAAAGGGGTTCTCAACTCGGCTGTTTTTTTATTTATATTGTTATGTTTATTACGCGTTTACTCCACCAATTATAAATTGATTTTGTTAATTTTTGTTTGATAGGTGATACTTCAGAAGTGGTCCCATATAACTTTCATCGAAATCTATTCCATAGTTTGGTTTTAAAATTTTTTTTTCGTTATTACTGGAAATATGAAGATGTCATTCAGATAGTCGAAATTGACGCCGTTGTATTATTTCTGTTTGTGGTATCAGAGCGCGAACGCATCCACGACGAGGTGGTGGCGCTCCGGCGGCGGAACACGGCGCTGCGGCGGCTGGTGCTGGGCGCGCTGCCCGAGCTGCCGCCGTCCGCGCCCAAGTACGCGCGCCCACAGCCACCCAACTTCACGTGCACCTTCGGCGACGGCCCGCCCCCGCCCTCCGCGCATCTGCCGCCCATATAAACAACACCGCTTGCATCGACCCGCGACATAACTACAAACAAGTCACTATACAAACCTTCTTGTGCGTTAAAAGGTATAATGTAGTTATGTGCTATATGGAGTGTAGAGGTAATGACTATAACTATCTTATATGGAGACAAGTGTCCAGGCTAAAATGGTCGCGTTTAGCAGTTCTGCATATATCCTTTGATGATTCATTTTGCAAATCGTAAACCGGTCACTTAAGCGCCAATTCATACTATGATTTTGCAAATGAACTCTCTTAAGGAATTCATTAGTTTGACAGTTTTATAAGAAGGCGTAAAATAGTCTATGAAAGACATGAAAGATGAATTGCATAAAGTCAACTAGCAGATTCGTTAGAAGTTACCTACTCGAGAGCAACTTTTTATAATTCATTAGATGAACTGCTTTTAGGGAATTGTTTAATGCGGCCATTTTAGACCCCCAGCACTAAGCAGTAAATGACAACTCCTAAACCCTCCAGCATGGCGCTAGCGTAACTATAGGGTATCCAGATACGAATGTAGCAGTAATGGGGAGACACTGGTTATTTATCCCACTAGGTGGCGTAAACTACATAAAATATTTCACAGACAGACACTGCGCGACCGCCAACCTTATTGCGAGGCGATAAAATTCACAGTCGCGCTGCTTCGGCAGCTGAGCGTATTCGGTCCCGGAATAAGCGTTCATGGTACGGCCCCTGTACTCCTTCCCTTCTACCATAGTATGTGCGTAGTACCTTATTGTATTTTTTGTAATGTAAAATCACAGATAAATAATAGATCATATAGTTTTTTTATGATTTTAGATCTTAGATAATTCTAATAACGCTTTTGGATCGCCAGTCTTTATTATTAATAATCATGTCTAGATGTAATTATTTTTGCTTTTATGTTCAAGACTTTCAAAACTTTGTAGAAATATATCTTTTCAATAAAATCCATGTATAATGAAAAGTGTTTTTTTTTATATCTGGTGCCACGCAGCTGCCATATCGCTAAGTGAACATGGACTGGAAAGATTTGGTAATTAGCAGATGGACGGGTAATAAATAAAGCATAATCAGCCTTTTTAATATTCGCCAAAGAACCAAAGTTACCGACATAGCTCGCAAGGTTTGCAAATTTGAAGTGGCTGTGGGCAGGCCACATCGCCCGACGAACTGACAACCGATGGGGAAGAAAGGTTCTTGAGTGGCGACCGCGAACCGGAAGACGCAGCGTAGTAAGGCCTCCCACTATATATATTTATATTAGGTGGACCGACGACATTGTAAAAGTCGCGGGCAACCGGTGGATGCAAATGGCAGGTTGTCGTACAGTGTGGCGGTCTAAGGGGGAGGCCTTCGTTCAGCAGTGGATGTCTCCGGGCTGATGATGAGCCTTTTTAATTGTCTGCTGCTAGACTTAGGCCTACCCTCGAAGGGCGAATAGGCCATATTCACCACGCTGGCCCAGTTGCGGGATGGTAAAGTAAACAAATACGCCATTGAATTTCTCCGGGAGTATGCAGACTTCCTCACGATGTATAGTATCCATACATAAAACTCATTGGTACGGGCCTGGGTTTGAACCCGCGACCTCACGATTACAAGTCAACCGGTATTCCGATTAGGCTATACTACAGGTAGATACATTTTATTGATAACAAAATATTCCGCACTAGGTACCTAAAAATCGTAATTAGTCATTTGCTTTTAGTACGGCTTCTTAGCTTGAAAAAAAGAGAAATCATGAAACTTGGCATGCTTGTAGCTTTTATATAAGTGCTTCAATGTAGAAGGAGAAACACGTCGAGAACTGATGGTTTATTTAAGGTTATTTAAAAAGAAAACTGTTAAAGCTACGATAAAACTGTCAAAGGCCAACATGTTCTCTCATTAAATTGTCTACAATAAAGGGATTTCTGTTAATACAACTACATATCTCTGAGCAAAATGTTTATCCTTATTGCATAAAAGGAACCCTAACGGCTCGATTGAGAAATAAAAATCATGTTTTTAAGGAATTATGTTCTGCCTGCTATTGCGGAAGAGCGATTTGAATCATAATTAAATTACTTTGCTATCCAAATAAGTAATATGATATTTCATCATTTTATGAAAACTTAGCTTTCCTCAATCATTTTATGAAAACCTTGCTTTCCTTTCCTCAAGGTTCCTTTCCCCATATTTCATGTTTTTTTAAAAACTATTTTTTAGGTTTGCTTTTGACTGCCATCTCGTCTGATGTCATAAACATACTTACATGAGAAATTTACTAGCATAGTAGGGACGGGTTGGAAGCCATTTTGAAATGTCGCCCATTCATCGGTTTCAAAGAAACGCATTGACACCGATACCGGCACAGTCTGCGACAAAGAAAATCTGGAATCTGAGAATCTCACTACGTGGTCTACGACGCACGTCCGACGTGATTACTTGGGTGCCAAATGACAAACTGCGTATGGTGAAGGGTTGTACGAAATTACGAATTACATTTCAAGGTGCAGTAAAAAATAAGGTGGCGTTTCTTATGACCTGTTGGTTCTTAGTCAACATTTAAAATTAAACTAAACTTGCTTTTACACAAAACCTATAATTTTTAAAAGTAATAAGTAAGTCGTTTCTAGTTTCGTACAGTTTGCGCTTCTTCTACCACGCCTTACGGGCGCTGCACGTAGTGACCGCGAAATCCGAGAGATGGCGTTGACTTTTTGTCAAAGAGAATTAGACTTACGATTTCATAACTCAGGCGTATCTAGACATAGAAATCATTGATGTTAAACGACGAGATGCTATTTACTTGCTACCCTAGATTTCCGGTTTTTTATCATTTTTTATTACTTACATCAATGATCTTATATGTATGTAACACATAAACAATATAAATATTACGGAATCGCAGACGGTAATAATATTTATTGAGCATGCGAGATAAATTTATACAATTTCGCATAATAGTAAACGAGACAAAGTTATTATCTTTTGTCCTTTAGTGCGTAGCCTACCAAGTTATTATCTTTTGTCCTTTAGTGCGTAGCCTACCTTTTTGTTTAGTACAAAGATCTTATGTACCAAGCAAACCGCACGGCGTGATGCGTATAATTCGTATTGGAGAACTTTCCATGTTTCTTATTAGTTCATTACAGTTATTTGGTTTTTAACTACTGTTACCTTGTAAGCTGATAGGAAATTATAGTGTAATGCTGTGCGTTAGGCCGTAAAAACCGCCCGGAACGAAAGGAGAAGGATATAACTTTCCACACGTAAGTTTTGATTTTTGAGTACTTATTTGGATAGTTTAGCACAGTGAGTTGAAATAAAATAAGGTAAAAACATCTTAGGTTTAGCATGAATTACTCAATGTTATCATATTTTTGTCTCCGCTGCGTAAGATTTAGTGAAATTAGAACAATATTAGCTAGTATTTTCTTAAGTAAAGAGCTTATTTACCGTCCTTATCAGTGGCACGCGAGCTCTGCACGCGAGCCATGTCTCTATGGTATCCTTTCTATATGATGTAACCTAGTAGGTAACATAAGATCGTTGACTTACATCAATTAACTTAAAACTTCATCTCTCATAAAACCTATAGCTTTACCAGCAAGAGTAGAAAAAAATGGGGACTTTCTATGCAAACTCTTCAAAATGACGTAGGTAGGACTAGGAGGTAGGAGGTAGGTAATTTGACAGCACTGAATAATATTTTGTATTGAAAACTTTTAGTTCCATTTCATTTTAATTTCTACTCTTTCTGGTACCTACCGAGAGAGAGGCGCTAAATTCTCCAAGTATCTACCTACCTACCTCAATCCTACTTTCCTGATCCATACCCTTTTCTAAAAAGTATTTTTTTCTCATTTATTCTTTATTACGCGTCATACGGTTTCCCCGTTATAAAAAAACAAGTTAAAAGTTATATTCAAACTGGCAGAATGCACATAACGCGATGCCAAGAAACAAGAGAAAAAAAAGACTTCCAAGGTACCTTCGGAGTACCCACTGTCAGCAGTCTGTACTGTCAGTGTTCTTGTCAAATCTTATTCAAATTTGAAATTGTCAACGTCATTCACCGTTTCACTTCATATTCATTTTCAGATTTTCTAGATTTTCTTGTGTTTGTCTCGGGCGGGCGGAAATTAAATTGAAACTAATTTGTATTAAATTACCTTCTGTTGACTTAGTGAAATTAAATAGTGATACATTACCTTCTGTCGACTTTCAACTTTCTCTTACTTCTCCAAAGGTAAAAGCATTTGGTTTAATATCTATTAAGCATTCTTACCTACTAGAGATTAAAATACATCCAATTATAATTAGAAAGTATTTTTTTTAACGTTTTTTCAGTAAGCTACTTCATTTATGGTAGATATTTGATTCAATAGTCTTTTCTATTATGTCTTTAACACATTAAATTTAAAACTTTCAGAGATTAAAAATGTTGAAATTCGTTTTCCATCTCTTGGGAGCTCTGCAGTTTGGCTATGGGTGCTATTACGACTATATGTATGTTGTTATACCCAGTACATCAAGTGCCGCACCCCCATTTGGAGGAAAGTTGAAGTATCTAACCTACTTGAATGCTGTAAGTATAAAAATAAACGTGTATTTTAACTTAAGTGCATGACCATATTTATTCTATTGAACTTGCATGTAGTATTGAAAATGGTAGTAAGTACATAAAATGTGATTTTACCATTGGACATGCATGGTAATGTCTTCCTACAAAAAATCATACAACTTTTTGCTGTGTTGTTTTTTTTAAGGAGCTTCTTAATATGTTATCGAAGTAGAAACATCAATGTGCATGCAAGTCTTAAACAATTCAAACTGATACAAGAAAGCAATTCTTAATATACTCCTTTTAATTTCAGATGATCCAGACTCTGTACTTTACTCTCGCTTGCCTCAATGATGTGTTTGGCAGCAATGAAAAATCTTCCTTAGAGAAACCTCTCATAAGAAGTGTTAAAGACATAATATTTAGCACACTGGCCTTTCCTGTGTCTCTGTTTGTTGGTGTAACTTTCTGGGCCTTGTATGCAGTAGACAGGGAACTCATTTTACCAAGGGCCATAGATGCTTACTTCCCGACTTGGCTCAATCATGTTATGCACACCAATATTGTTATCTTCATCTTGGTTGATCTAATGACTTCATTTAGGATGTATCCTATGAAGAAGTTCGGTATGTCAATTCTGACCATCTTTATGCTCTGCTATGTAGTGTGGATTCATGTAATTTATTCCAAAACTGGGATGTGGGTGTACCCTATTCTAAATGTTATCAATTGGCCAATGAGAATCGCATTCTATATTGCTAGCCTTGGTCTAGTATCTAGTTTTTACACTTTGGGAGAGAGATTAAACAGAGCAGTCTGGTCAAAAGAAGTTGAGAAAACAGTGAGGTCTGGGAAGAAAAAAGCCCAATAGACGGCCCTAGACGATTTTGCTTTAGAAATTGCCTATTTAGCATAGCACTTGCATTTTCGCTTGTTGCTTAAAAGTTTGTCTGTAATGTCTGTGTATTTTAATGGGGAAAATGGTTAATTACTCGTAAAATATTAAGCCTAGGCTTAGAAATTTAGAAGTTGGGGTCACCATTCACATTTTTGTGGAAGTTTTAACTTTGTCATTCCAGTCTCATCATGACATGTATAAAGGTGGTAACTGATAAAATGTATATAATGGTTTAACTAATATCTCAAAAAAAATACTATGTAGGCATAACTCATTTTGTACTTTACTCTCAATCTCAAAGTCCAAATTTATTACAATACTGCTTGCAAATTGTGTAAAACCCCAGTGTATTTATTCTATTGATAGAACTGTTGCATGTAGTATTGGAAATGGTAGTATATAAAATGTGGTCTATTTGATATTGTAGGTATAATCTTTATAAAGTAGAATGAAAAGAAAAAAACAAAGCGATTATTAAATCATAACATCATTTGAAATGGTGATAAATTATCAGTGTTATGTTTATAATTACAGATAATTGTAGTAGCATGATAACAATTGCTAGCCTTATTCTGAGGTTCATATAACAATAGTGATTGAATTTAAATTAGATAGCAGCGCAGATAAAGTTTATGTTATGCCAAAGGTTATGCTATGCATTATCTTGCTGTAGAGCAAACTATTTGGCTACCACAATTCATGTTAAATTTATAAGTGTTACGTTACAATGAGGAAGCAATAGTGCTACTAAAGATAATATTATAAAGTCATCTTTGACGGCTATATTGGACTATTTCAATTTACTGTGCTAAATGCCTCTGATGTGTGGAAAAATGTTATATTATGTTAAATAGTGTTAAGTACTTAAAAAACTTTAAAAAATTGAAACGGCACTCATGTCACTCAAGATATTATAATGTCATCTTTGAATACATAGCACCATTCCATTTTAGCGTGCTAAAAATCCTTTGAAGTGTGGAAACATCTGCTACGCCATGTCCTTCACGACAGAATCCTCACCTCTGAAAACTTCATTAAAATCGGTTTTGACAACAAATAGTCTAGCGTTTATGGTTAGAAATTAACGTGTTCAGGTTCAGGTGTAAACGTAGCTTCAGAGTTTGACGGTATTTTGTCTGTTTCTGGGTTAGAAGTAGGTAAGCAGCATTACACCTTCTTTGCCCTAAATATTACTAATGTAATAAATAAAATTAAAATTAAGTAAGCATATTGGTTGTGATAAAATCGAGGCAATTACAGACTAATGTGAGTCCATAATAACAAGTTTAGTACTACTTGATCAAGGTCTATAATTATGTAGAAAAATAACGATAATTTATAAATTATAAAGGAACCTCTTTTCACTACTGCTAAATAAAAAATATAGCAACAAATTACGTAATATTTTTAATAATATCAAGATTATTATGTACAATAAGTTTGATAATATTCAGAACTGTATGGTTTTTATTAATGTTCTTACATTCCAAACATAAATTTTCGATGTTTCTGGCGGAACGTGTCAAGTTAGAGGGCTGAGAAGTCTCAAAGTAACTAGCGCCAATGCAGTGATGCCCAGACCAGCGACAATGATAAGAAGAATTTTGATCGATTTGCAAGCGCTGGGACCATTCCAGAAGTCTGTTTTTTTTAAAGTTGGTACTTGTAACATCACGAGAGCAGCATGCTCGTCTCAAGTGGTTGGATTCCCGACGGAAAGGTGTCTGAAAGCGCCTCGTCACTCCAATGCATTAAAAACTGCTGGGTCTAGGGGGGTCTTTATTATGTGCTCCACGACAGCTAGCATAGAAATAAATTCATGTGAAGTGATAATATATTTATAGTTTTATTATATTTTGTATCATGTTTTTATTTGACAAGCAATGACGATCGTATTATTTCTGTAACATCTGCCTGTCATAAGTACGTAATATGAAACGGTGGTAATGTGCCTGGTGTTTGCCACGAAATATTTGACACTTGCTTGAGCTAACTTGAAACCAAGATGTAGAACATCGAAGTGTTACACTTGAGCAAGCAGTACCAATGCGCTGTTCTGGATCACTGCTGACCTGCCGTCCCTATTCACAATTCAATCGGAATGGTTTCCGTTCGGATTCACATTATCCCTCTCATTCATCTACATTCAGGATGATAGAGACGGAGATAGTGAATCCGAACTGAAACCGTTCCGATTGAGTTATGATTAGGGGTGCAGCACCCCTATTCAGAATGGCGTCGGAAACTTCCGATTCGAATTTCGCTTCCTCAGTCTTTGTCATCCTGGATGTAGGGACGGATAGTGTGGATTCGAACGGAAACCTTTCCGATGGACTTGTGAATAGGGGTGCAGGACTTTTTAGGACTACAGGACTGTTACTAACCGGATGTTAAGTGGTGCATGAGCTACAAAGCGAAAGTAATAAAGGCAAATGTACAGTCATCATCATCATCAGCCCGGAGACGTCCACTGCTGAACGAAGGCCTCCCCCTTAGACCGCTACACTGTACGACAACCTGCCATTTGCATCCACCGGTTGCCCGAAATGTACAGTAGGTACTCTCTCGTTAATTCGCATTTTATTCCATTTATTGTTCCTGTACATTATAATCCGCCGATGGTTAAGATTTTGTAATTGCGGATGACGGATGGAGTAGCAAGAGAGTAACTGTACTTATATAGTTACTATTAGTTACCTCTGGTGCTTTTTCATGGGGGTTCCTCTCTCGCCTAAACTATATCGGTCAAGTGTTCAAATATTCGCTTACCACCTACTTAGTAAGTAGTTTAAGACACTGAACAGTTAGTAGGTAGTTCACAGCAATAAATTTCTTAATCAATTGTTGAATCCAATGTTAGTTTTATTTATTTCGGATATCCTACCAAAGTTAGCCTTTACCAGGCCATGGTTTATAAAAGTAATAATCGCCGAAAAACGGAAGCCCTACGTCTTAGGTACAATGTATATATATCTTAGTATAGTCACAGAATAAGTAATAGTACTCCGTACAGAAACTTCACTCGGCAAAGGAAATTAAATAAATAAGGACTCTATCTACTAGGCAATAAAGTAGCAATTCAACTCGCACAGCGCTGGATACCGCTCGCTATACTCGCCTAGATATACGGCTCTCTTCCTAATCACGTGTGCTTAGTTACGTGCGACGACGAGGCTAGCGTGCGGGCGGCCACTGACCTCAGCCTTGCATTGTCCTCTCGGAGCGGAACGCCGGCCGAACCTACCTAAGCTGCGGAGTGACACCCCCTGGAATAGTGTAAGTCTTACCTATGCTAAAGTATACTGTAAAAAAAATATTTTTATTTATTTTATTAGGACTTAAGCCAACATTGGCATGTACTACATTTACACATTTCACTTTTTTTTGGTTGGTATGCGTTTGACCGCCGCCGTCGCGCCTGATGTCTAGGGAAGATGCTGTCTACGATGGAGCACGCATGCCCAGAAAAAGCCCATAAATCTATCCATCTGATGAACATAATAACTAAAATTGGTAAAAATGATACAATAATAATTGTACAATAAAAAGCATATTTTATTATATGTACAAGATTTAAAATGTGAAATCATAATTCAAAATAAAATGTACTATATAAAACTGAAATTTTTGTCTACTCGTAAACAAACATGAATGTTGCTATAAATTCTACTATACCTATTTACTAATACATTTCATATTACTTACTAGGACTAGATCTTTTATTTAACCATACATATGTTTAACACATGAAATATAATATACATAATGCATTAAAATAGCATAATCAAAAAATTTGCAAGGGTTATTGGTATCAATAAATTTTAGAGCCTTATGACACTGCATTGTAGACCTTCAGCCGAATACATATTTTTTCATCGAGAGAAGGACTAGTATCCATGGCCAGGATATATTAAAAACAAACAACAACTGCACTGTAGACGCTTTTGTCCCATGTTTTACACTTGCGCATAACAGTTGATTCGCTTTTATTTTCCATGTAGCCGTATTCCAATACGGCAAACTCAGCAACAGAGGTTCTTTGTTAAAACCATTCTGTTTTTAGACTTTTCTAAAAGCGGATTCAACGCGAGCTCGTTGCGTGCACGCGACAAATAAGCTGCGCAGTCGCAGAGTGCTCGAGCATATCGCCTAGCGCGAAATGCGTTTGTGGTAAGGCCTATTATAATATGTTAAATAAAATAAAAAAACAAAAGTATCTCATAAAGGATGTATGTCCATTATGTTTATCGCTTTTCGACAGCTCATGTAAAGTTGACGACATAATATTATAAAGCGTCTAGCAAATTAATCCCATACAAGTAAATGCGCTTCATCTAGCATTACGTCTTTACAAGGTTATGTCAACTGTCGATGTAAAATTGTAAAGGGTAATCCCACCAAAAACATTCAAAAAACATTGTAAAAAACTAGCCAAGTCTCGATGGAGCTGCTTGTTTATCTCTAAAAAGTAATGAAATCTAGACAAAGTCGTGCCAAGTCTAATGTTCCTTACCGTTCTGGTCTTATCCAGAGGTTCTCAAATAGGGGCCTGAAAATGCGGCGAAATGGTTCCAGTAAAGGATGGTACGGCAGTGTTTGCTTCGCGCTCGACTTGGCGGGGGCACTGCCGTGCCCCCAAATCTTAGATCAATCGTATTTATTTCAATGGGATATAATTTGCTAGACGCTTTACAACGTTGTGACATTCAACTATGCATGAGCTGCCAAAAATCAATTAACATAATGGACAGAGTAATAAGCATTGTAGGAAATGGCATAAAAATAAGAAACAATAAATACCATTATGATAAGACTGGCAAGTACTTCTTTATCCATAATTATTTTTAACTGCACTTGCTACAATTTTTACATAACATTAAGCAACGTTATAATATTATATTATGTACATAGCCATTTAATACTAAAACAGGATCACGATTACAATTTGCCTCGAACGTTTAAGCGTTAAAATAACTAACTAAATTAAGTCGTATAAAATTTATATAGTTCTATAAAATTTTGAACCATACAATTTTTATAGAAAAATCAACATGTTTATGTGCATTTATGTTACAAAATAAATGCCCCCTCCCTCCCTATTAAGGGGGAGGCTTTCGTCCAGCAGTGGACGTCTTCCGGCTGTTGATGATGTTACAAAATATTGTAGTTTCGGAAACGCTAAGTAAATGACGTCGATTCTGAAGTGTTATTTTATAAACTAAAAACGTCTTATGCATAAAACACTAAAAAGTATTACAAACCTATTTTAGTTAAAAAGTGTTTTGTCAGATTTCTTTCGCATTGAGTTTGAACGTTTTATGCATATGAGGGTACATTTATCAATTTGACAGCTCTAATACTATTGTCATCCTCACACATAGCATGAAAAAGATATTTAGTTATTTAAAGATTAGTTTAGTGATTGGTACAACAGAATCCGCGTCACTGTTTATGTTTTTGGCAGTGAGGCGACGTTAGTTGGAGCACAAAATGTGATAAGAGTTAAAACTACTTTGGTGTAGCAGTATAATAAGTAATACGATCGAGAAGTAAGACTAGCAATTTTTCCAATCATTTATTACGACAGGAAAAAAGAAAACCATTTTTCTCTTTTTTTGCTCTCTTAGTGTTCACAAATCTTAATAGTGTTACGGTTTGTATGTCACAATCACAGCTCATTTCCCCCGTAAATGATCATAGAAATGTTATAGCTCATTTTATTCTATTTATTGTTACTAAGTGGAAATCTATTCATACTTCATTTACGCTTACAGGAATTATAGGCAATAGACCTCGAATATACAACACGAACATTGTTTATGAATAATTTTGTATCTAAGCTCTGTCGCACACCGAAGATGTATATTAAACGCGTGGCGCGGTTAAAATGTATGCAACGCACACCAGGGACTTGTCAGCCATCGGGCGAACGTCGTCACTCAATAAAAAAAAACACACATCGCAATATGTACGCCAGTACAGTGAGTTAGCCATAACTCAAACTCGTAATAGGTGCATTTGTGCTAAATGTTGACATGTTACGCCTCAGTACAATTATTGTAATTTGTCCCACAAATGTGTAAGGTCGTCTCCGTGTGCGGTCCGCCTTACAACACTGTTATTTCGTTTAAGTATTATCTAGTTAACCTAGTCCAAAAGTCCAAAAAAACTATCTAATACAATACAATCTATACATATTTTGATTGGAATGTTTTTCTGAACAAAATGCATACACATTTTTTTTCTTTCTAAGTGTAAACAAACATGGCGGATTGGCAGCCACCGCGTAGCTAACAATCATGGATCTATCTATGTTGTTATTGGTCGTCAGTTAGCCATTTTTGTTTTTATTTGTGCAAAAGACTTAGCACTATAATCACTAGCCGTTCCTTTGTTTTGATATAATTAAACTGTAAAGGCCGTCACAGACGATGACGATGCTATAATATTTCATGTTAAGATAAAATATCGCTCGCCATAAAATTTTGAAATATGTAAATTATCTTCGTCACTTGTTCGTCATTTGTTTTGTATGAGTAGCGATATTGAAATATGTTCTAAGATAACATGGAATATTAAAGCATCTTCATCGTATGTGACGGCTTTTATGGCAGCAAAATAGCCGAACAGTAGCGCGAGTAGTGTGCCCGATTCAGCCAATCAAAGCTGGACCACTTCCCATGCACAGTTTCCGCTACTCGTCCTCTCTGACAGCAGCCGACTAACGGTCGTGGTCCGGCCAAGCATCAAGGTCTGGTTTCGATTGATTTGACGCAAAGTACCAAAAACGCAACCGGCAAAAGCACACATTTTTGGTCATTCGCGTATTTCAATTCTGAAATACTTGAATGACCAAATCAGTAAAGTACCATTTTCGCGAAAGACCAACCATAACCCAATTTTTTTAAATTGTTGGTATCGATGGAGTCGAATCGAAGTTCGCTTGGCCGCACTACGATCGTTAGTCAGTCGCTGTCAGACAGGAAAAGTAACCGAAACGCATGGGAAGAGGTTTGGTTTAGTTAGCTGTATTGGCCTGCTGTTCTTTGTCGTTAAATTTGACGTGTCGGTATAGCAGATTTATTTAGACGAATTTGTGAATATACCGATTTTTATCGAGTTTTACCGATTTAAATGTCAAATATAACGATCATCAAGAACGGCACTCGCCCTGCAGCTAAAAAGTCTGGTAGATCGCGATTTATTTTTTACAACACATGGAAAACAGGTTTACGATTTCAGATCAATAGTAAAAAGAAAGATATAGCGTTACGAACCAACAACTGGCAGAAGTTGAAACAATTCAAAATCAAGACCCATTTTGGAATCGATTACTAGCACAGTAAGCGCCTGCTCAATTTGGTATAGATATAGGTAATTCTGTATATTTAAAAGTTATTGGTGCTTTTTATTAATTATACCCAAACCCGTAGAACGAAGTTAAAAACTGTGTTTTTTTCGTAGTGGTAGTACTGTACTGCAGAGTCAGCCTGGGGAAGTACCACACCTTTGCCAGTTATTCAACCACCAAGCAGTAGTGTGCAAGCGTTACTGTGTTTCAATTAGAAGGGCAATGTTACCAGAGACATTACTGGGTATTAAGAGATTTAACATCTTAATATCTCTGGTTGACGAGCGCAGTGCGGTGCGGCGCAGGATTGCGTTCGCAAGTACACAATTCTAGCACTGCTACTGTTAGTAGTAGGCGTGACGCTTACCACCAGGTGAACGTCTCGCTAGTCTCGTCACTTAATTGAATAATTAAAAAAAACTATGTTATGATAATGTGCGTCATTTTACTTTGTTTCCTTTATGTTAACGTTACATCTTTCCTTTTCTCAGTCCTTCGCTACATGAGTTCTACAGGCTACAGCGGCTTGCTACGTACTATCTAAGCTACGTTTTGACTTTCCTGTTAGATTTGAAATGTCCGTTTTTCTTCCAGCCGTTGCCTTGTGCGTCTCCGTTGTGCGCCCGCACGCCGAACGTCGTCGTTTTGCTTTTAGACTCGAACAGAACGTCCGAGTCTGTCTCAGTCTCGGACATGTCCTTTGTTGCAACTGAAAATAAAAAAACGAGAAGTTTATTAAGAGGTTTTTTTTCTTATTTATTGGCCTCGCACGTTGTGCATTCTGCCAGTGTCAGGTTTATGAATTTTCAAGTTTTAATAGTATAATCAAGTCGAATATGTCATGAAATCACAGGTAGTCACACGAATTTAGTCATAGTCGAGTCCAAGTCATGCCCTAGTAAAGTTGTGGCGACTTTACTATGGCTTGTACGGAGTTTTGAAAACAACACGAAAAGACATGTTTCACCACATTATATCACTTGCCTACACTCGTGCATGTAATTCAACACTCAATTAATAAAACACCACCATTTTTAATCATTAATTCGCGAATAATACAGACGTTTAAGAAAATAATAGAATGCAACGACATGATTTTTTCGTGTTCCTGCCAAAACTCCTTTTGGATGTTGTTGGTGTTGTTTTTTGTTTGGATTGTGGTGAAATCCTTACTTTCTTACTAATATTATAAATGCGAAAGTGTGTTTGTTTGTTCCTCTTTCACACATCTACGGATTGACGTAAACTTTTGTTTTAAATTTAGATTAAAGCTGGCTTTTCAATATGAGATATAATATAATACATAATTATAGCTCGAGATATCGCACACCGTACTTGTATAAATTATTTTGTATTGTATTGTATTGTACTTTCAAATGGCACCGTTCACACTGAGATGTAATATATATTATCTTTTTGAAGGCCAATCGCGGGGTATAATATATATTATAGAGTCTGTGACATGAGCTACATTCTATTAAAAAAAAAACACATTTTTATACAATGTGTAACAAAAAGATTTAACAATACCAAAAGGGCATGTATGTACTTATCATTATAAACAACTTTTACTATGGGGCCAACCTTGAAATCGCGAAAATAAAATCAGCTGTTCCATACAAAAAGTTCATTGACATTTGAATGACATTTTAAATTTTGTGACATTTTAGGCCAGTTTTTTGTAAAATATTTTGTATTTTTGCATTTGCTACACTATATGGGTCTCGTACCTGAAATAAATGAATTTGATTTTGAATACTAATAATTTCATGTTAGTTACCAACTGTTAGTAAATAAACTCGCTGCCTGTCCACCGAAACCAAAATGTTAACCATTTTAGCTTCAAAACAGATCGCCTCTGACAAGACTTGATTGCGTGGTTGTTACAGTATTATAAATAAATAAAAAACATTTTCATCACACTTGCTCGTAAAGTAGATCTTATTACATCGCTTTTAGGCTCATAATCCAAGGTATTACACACGCGTGCTTTTTACTTTACATTACGGCACTTGTACTATAATAGGTATAACCCGGTAAAGTCAAGTTTGTACGTGACTGCAATTAGACGTACGTATACGAAGCACTCTTAATATAGCCGGGTAATACTTACAGTTTTTTTTGTAATACCAACAAAGAGTTCTTATGCCGCTGAAGTAAATGCCAACCTGCGCGCGCATTACTGATTTTTCCGCAAATGTTTGTTGACGTTTTCGCTGTGTGGTTGATTATTATCAAAAAAATATTGTTTTTTCCTCGCAAGTGTGACGAAAACAGTCGTATGGAACTCTTGTGCTATTAGTCATTACGCTCTCGGCTTTCTTATCGCGCTCGCCTGCGGCTCGCGCGCATAATACCGCCTCTAGTGTAATGACCAACATAGCACACTCGTATCATAATGTACTATTATTTCGGGCTTCACCCATATGACATTAACAACTGAATCATAATAATATCAAATCAAATCAACTTAATAATAAAATCAAAGTTCCGGAAAGCCGGATACAGCTAGTGTACGTATAGGACTCCGTTTACTGAGTAGAGTATGTCTATTAGCGTCAGTTCGGTGCGCAGACAGCATACGCGTAAGGCATAAGCCGGGTTAGAGTAAAGTGTACACAAGAGGAGTTACTTTCTGGTAGTTGTCGCATGAGTGTTGCGTACTGACAGGGTTTGTCCTCGGTGTCGGCCAGCGGCAGCAGGCGGTAGCTGCGCGCGCGCGGCTTGCGCGGGCGGCAGGCGCGCGCCGCCAGCCGCGCGCCGCCCGCCGCCGCGCCGCACAGCGCGCACAGCGCCGCCACGCCGCCCAGCGACGCGTACACCACCGACCAGTCTGCGCACACGGGTGGCTGTTAGGCTCCTATAGCTTCTGCAGCGGCCGAGGGTACAGAGTGCAAGGTGCTAGCACGAACACGATATTTATATATTATTGTTAGGACTGTACTGCAGAGTCCGCCTGGGGAAGTACCACACCTTTGCCAGTTATTCAATCGCCAAGCAGTAGTGTGCAAGGATTACTGTGTTCCGGTATGAAGGGCGATGTTACCAGAGACGTTACTGGGTATGAAGAGATTTAATATCTGATCTCAAGGTGACGAGCGCATTACAGTGCGGCGCAGGATTGTTTTCGCAAGTTCACGATTCTGGCACTGCTACTGTTAGTGGCAGGCGTGTCGCTTACCACCAGGTGAAAGTCTTGCTCGTATCGTCACTAGACAGTATAAAAAAAATTGCTTATGGCACTTAGTTCCCACGCACCGGGTTTCATATTGACACCTATTTTTGTTATTTTCGCCGGATGGTAAGAGGAGTCCGGAGTCAAGACCCTTGAAACCCCCCGTTTTATACGGCCGTGGGCGGTTCTCACGCTACGCCGCAGCAGCGCGGCACGGACCATGCTCGCGTTACTGACCGCAGTCCGGCATGGCGGCGGGGTCGAGCTGCGCCCACAGGCTCTGCATCCAGAAGGCGTCGCAGCGGCACGTGCGCGTGGCCTGCTCGCACGTGCCGCGCCCGCTGCACGCGCTCAGGCAGCGCGTCGAGCGCACGTGCGCGCGCGCCTCCACGCGCGCCGCGCCGCGCGCCAGCGGTAGCGCGCGCAGCCCCTCCATCACCTTGTTCTGTAATACATAGCACACCACGCCTTATTACTTGCATTTTAGGTTCATTTAACCGTTACACGTTACGGTATCGTTTATTTACGAATTGCAATAAACATCAGATGTAGTTTTTTCCTGCATACGACCGCAGCAGAAATTCAATGGTATATGTGAATCCACCGACCCGCAACTGGGCCAGCGTGGTGGATATGGCCCTATCGGCCTTCGAGGCCTAGGCCAATATAAGTAGTCCTGTAGTGGACTATTAAAAAGGCTGAATAATCAGCCTAAGCATAAGCTATTGTTTTTTTTATTTTAATAGTTTCACGTTTGATCTCGCCCTCTCTCTCGAAGCCTAATATTAAGCACCGTTGCGGTCAAAGATAAAATTGTGCCATTTCGGTGGAAATAAAAAAAATTACATTTTGACACGAAGGGTCCAAGTCTCTTCGTGCTGGGCACGTCGAAAATGTTAGTAAAAATATAACATCACAAAATACTTTCTAAATATTACTTACATCTTCTGACAAGAAGAAAATCAGCTGCGTATTGCCAGAATCAATCTGACCTCTGACCTCAGTGACATTGATCTTTATGTCTCCTTTCAAAAGTAGGGTCATTTTCTGTATGAGCGAGTCGAGTTGACCTTGCGAGAAGGACGATATGGGAATATTAAGGGTCATTTCCATGAGACTGTTTTCTATCGGGTCAGGTTTGACTTGCACGCTCACTGTGTCGCGGTCGGACTCGCCTTGGTCGTCCGTTACTGTCAGCTCGAATACATATCTTCCTGGCTCTATGTTGGCTAGCTGAAAAAAACATATGGAAATAGAAGATTTAAAGTTTCACTACCAGCAGTGTTCGTAAGAAACTTAACAGTGAGAAATTGACGTTTCAAACCCCATAGACCATGTGATGTCACCTACGTACGTCCTAAAACAGCATCCAGAAACATGCACGATAGGACCGGAATCAGTGTCCTCTCAGTTAAAAGTGGTGAGCATACTGCGATCACCAAGCAACCTGCCAAGCGTTGGGATTATGGCAAGCCCTTCATATTAAGGGCCTTCGTCCAGCATTGACGTCTTCTGGCTGATAATGTGATGTCACATTGAGTAGCCAAAGAAGTAACAAGAATTGGTTCGCACGAGGCAGCTTTATCTTCATCCATGTCAGTTCTACTTCTCGTCATAATTCACACTTACATCTAACATACTGGAGCTACTATGACAGCGGCCCAGAGCCTCGCTCCGGTACTTCAAAGAGCTGGGTTGCGCCGAGCAAATGCTGACAGGTGGAAATTTACAATACACGCCAACCGCAGGGCCGTAGCCAGGGGGTGGGGCATTGAGGGGCAATGCCCTACCTTAAAATATCAATGCCCTACTTTAAGAGATAACATCAGAGCTATTAATAAGCAAAATACTGTGAAGCGCCCTACCTGTAACAACAGCTGCCTTACCTTAAATTCAGGTCTAGCTGACTTATCACTCCAATCTCGAATGTGATTAAGACGTTACAAATGGACGTGACCTTTAATATTTTGGAAAATGTTTATTTTATCTATCCCTAGACAAACTACTTTGGAAGTATAAAATATATGAAACTAGGAATTTATGTCTATTGTTTTACCGGAGTTGAAAAAGAGCTCAATAAGTGCTCAATGTATTTTAACTAATTTCAGAAAACTTGAGATTCATCTGCAAAGTTAATTTAATGAAAGTGAAAAATTCTGAGGGTTTCTAGAAGTTCGAATATTATGCGAAAACTCATTAATACGAAACCAATCAAGAATAGAGCCTCTGGAGCTGCCATATTGTAACGATCACTTGTTAACCGACTTCAAAAAATGAGTAAGTTCTATGTTAGACTGTATATATGCATGTTTAAAAAAAATAAAAAATTATAAGTATACTCGTGAGGTGGTCCCATATAAATTTGAAGCCGGTTGAATTTTTTGAAAAGTTCAAGAATACTTTAAAAACGAAAGAAAAATAATACTTTTCAGATTATCAATGTAACAGATAGGTAAAGTCTTACCATCAACACAGGCTGCGTATCCGAGTCCAATATAACAGTGCCGGCGGCGAGACCCGAGGCGGCACGGGTCCACTTCCAAGCCACTATCCGGAAGTCGTCAGAAGACCTGGATCCGTTCAGTATAAGCACAGGTAGAGGCAAGTTCAGAATCTTGTCGCCGCCCGCGTCCGCCTTCGGTGGACTGTTTTTATCTGCATATAACAATTTTTTTAAATGCATATTAGGTACTGACAAGATTAGCGAGATGTTTAGTAGTGTAGTAGTGCCCGAATTGTGAACTTGCAACAAAATACTGCGCTCGTCCCCTTGAGATATTTATCAGATGTCAAATCTCTTCATGCCCAGTAATTTCTCTGGTAACATTGCCTTTCAAACCAAAACACAGTAATGCTTGCACACTACTGCTTGGCGGTTGGATAAATAGCAAAGATGAGGTACTTCTTGAGGCGGACTTCCCACTACAATAATACAATAAATACAGGGCTAATTACACTCGCTACCGAATTTCTCGAAGTAATGAGCGGCATAGTAGTGATGGCCTAAACTTTGTTTACGTGCCTGCAGGACTAAAGTGGCTACTTTAGCCCCGCTACGCGAGGCGAAAAAAACATTTCGTCCCCGCAGCGGCACGTAAAATCGTATACACACCAAGGGAGCAAGTAAAAAGCGTTAGATCTCATGTTTACATGAGATCTGAGACATTCTTTACTTTTGCTCCCTAGGTGAGTAATCTACTATTTGTTACTCACAGTTCTGAGTACCGCAGTAATGGTCATGGGCAGGCGTTATATCTTACCATAAAGAGAACAACTGGTTCGTCGATTAACTTTTTACTCTATAAAAGGAACATATAAGACCCATTTGTCTCAAAAAAAAAACTGTATACCGGGTGATGACGTCACTTATATCGGCTTGACTTTGTTTTTTTTTTCCAACAACTTAAAAAATGCATGCGCCAAATGATTATTTCCAATAATGCCATACCATCAATAGGACACACAAAATATATACACAATAATTCATGCACTGAAAGTGAGATATAGACAGGATTTTAAAATGATTTATGTGTACAAACTATTTTATTCTTTGTAAAAAAAAATGTACGCGATTAACGTTCATTCTGTTGTGCCATTTTAAATCTTTTTTAATTTAAGGTTTTGATTATAGGCTTGCGTTTGACGCAAAGGCGGTCTACGATGGAGTAGGCTTGCCTAGAAGAAACCGATTTACTCGCAACTTAAAACTGATTACAGTAAATAATTGTATAATTTCAGTGTGAGGAAGATGGCATTAGCAGAATCGAAGTTCAAGTTTAGTGTGTTAGATTGCAGAGTACCGTCAACTTTGCGACAATGCGACAACTTTTACTGACAACTGCAAGTATGGAATTCGTATTGGTTGCGAAGCTTGAAATTAAAATATGGAAATTATTTAACCGGGTGGCTAATTTGTTTAAATTATAAAACATTGAGTTTTCAACCAACGTCATCTAAACAATGGTCATAATCGATATGTTAGGCATATTTTAACCGCTTTCACGACCCGATTTTACCCGCTTTCTTGACTAGACAAAAATGCCAAATCGATGTATACGTATATGTCCCGAATTTGTAACGATGTTATCTAATTAAACAATGTGTCGATCGATGAATTCCGTGCTTACAATGCAGTATCTCACTTATTGCCTTGAATAGTCAACGCCGTTTGTACAGTGGATTTCTACCCAAACTGGATCGTGCAATGATGAAAGAAAAAACGTGCCGACTCCTATAACCAACTTGAGGAATAAGTTCCTTTTCAAATAATGACAAAATATATAATAATAATAATAATTTAATAATAAATATAAGAACAAACATCTATGTTCGTCACATAAATGTTTGCCCTGGGTGGGGATCGAACCCACGCCCTACAGCTCTGAAGGCAGACATGCTACCAACTGAGCTATAAGGCTGTCTAAAACGTGCGTAAAACTTATATTAAGGATTGCCAGTTGATGTTTGATTTTGTTCCCAGTTTTTTAGAAGATTATTACAGTAGTAGTCTGTGTTAAATTTTGAAGGCTTTTTAGTTGACAGTTCTAAACTAATTAAAATATTGATGTCACTTTTTTACTAGGCATGTTAGCTAAGGACAGCAATACTTTTTTTTTTTTTGGGTGTAGTATGTATTATAAGTATGTATTTACGAAAAAAAAATGTATATAAGTACGAGGGCGGCACTGAAAATTTCGGGAATCAAGGAAGTGACACAACATTACTATTTAAAAATATATTTATTGCTTTTCGAAGTATTCTCCGCGACATTTGACACATTTTGCCATACGATGGAACCAATCATTGAAGCAACCATTCCATTCGGAAGTTGGGGTCTCCAAAATGGCCGTTTTGTAGGCGTCCACAGCTTCTTCAGGTGATGAAAATCTCTGTCCAAGCAATTTATTCTTTATTTTAGGTAAAGTATAGAAATCATTAGGGCTTAGGTCGGGGCTGTACGGCGGATGGTCTAATAATTCTATGTTTTCTTGCTCTAAAAACTCTTTTGTTCTGTGCGCGGTGTGAGAACTCGCATTATCGTGATGGAGGATGATGCGGCGGTTGCAGTTCTCTTTACGGAGTTCAGAAACGACCTGTGGCAAACAAATGCTAGCATACCATTCTGCATTAACCGTTCTTTGTCCCTCAAGAGGAATAGTCGTAACATGGCCGGTTTTGGAGACAAACGTGGCCACCATTTTTTTTGCAACACTCCGTGAACGAACAATTTTTGTTGGCTTTAACTAATTTTCGAACACCCAAACTCGTGACTGGTTTTTTGTTTCGGGTTCGTACGCGTATATCCAGGATTCGTCACCTGATACGATGTTGTATACAGCATTTGAAGATCCTGCGTGGAATCTTTCGAGAGTTCTGACGCACCAAGTAACGCGAGCCG
The DNA here is from genome assembly GCA_905404285.2 of Erannis defoliaria. Lineage (NCBI taxonomy): Eukaryota > Metazoa > Arthropoda > Insecta > Lepidoptera > Geometridae > Erannis > Erannis defoliaria. The sequence continues at coordinate 9,703,694 of FR990084.1, forward strand.
CTTTTTGCTCTTCACAGAGCGAATGCGGTATCCATCGGGAAAACAACTTTTTTACACCTAATTGTTCATGCAAGATTATTTGTATTTGACTCATGCCAATGTCTAAAGTTGCCTGAATTTCGCGGTATGTCACATGTCGATCTTCCTCAATCAGCTTACGCACAGCATCAACGTTTTCTTGGGTGACTGCAGTTTTTGGACGACCTTGACGGGGATCATCACTGAGCTTGACACGTCCACGTTGAAATTCAGCAAACCAGCGATAAATTGTGGTTTTGGATGGGGTTTCATCACCAAATGCAGAAATCATCCGGTCAACACACTGTTTTTGTGTTAAACCACTTCGAAAGTCATAATAAATCATCGCTCTTGAAATTTCTCGAGTCAATTCCATTTTCTCAACGACTAAACAAGTTTGACAAAACCTTGTGACAAGACCGAGAATCTTTTTTTATATAAATAAATGGTATTCGATTTTAAAAACCAAGGAGTTTTCAATTAAAAAGATTTTAATATAACAGAAACAGTGGAAATATTCCATTCCCGATACTTTTAGTGCAGCCCTCGTATTCTATCAGCTATCTGGTTTCCATAATACAAGCTTTGCTTAGTATGGGGCTAGATGGCGCTGTGTGAATAATGTCCACCGATATTTATTTATTTATTATTATTTATTTATTTAGTTAGTTTAGGTCTGTAAAAAAAACTTTCAAAATCGACCACATTAATTATTCAAATAATTTCAAAGGTAAACGAAATCGGAGAAAAAATACCGTTATAATACTACCGTCGCGTCATATCGCGATCGAATATCGCGGCCGGAGCGTATTTGATACAGCTGGTAACTGTAGGAGCGAGACACAAGACTCTAGCTGCCTTCTGCTTTTGCTAGCGAAATTTAAGTTTCATAAATAATAATATAAATACCTTAAAATGTTCTTTATAAAGTACGGATTCCGTTTTGGGTACAGTTCCAAGGTTTGTACACTTACTTTGCGTGACAGTGACAGTGACATTGTCCGTGGCCGAGTTCCCGTTGTCATCGAGCACCGTCAGCGAGAAGACGTACTGTCCCTTAGTGAGGGCAGTGGCGTTCGCGACCGACTCGTTAAAGTTGACGATGTTAGAGTTAGTGGGGCCGGCGAGGCAGCGCCACGTGTACGCCACGATGCGGTGATCGTCGCGGGAGCTGGACCCGTTCAGCACCGCCCACGTTTGAGGCAGCGATATAAACTGCAAGTTCCAGTAACTTGGCATGCATTTCACAATATACATAGGTTAGTATAAGAGACGAAACCTTGTACATCTGTAACCCTTTTAACTCTGTTTTCCAATTTGTCCAATAGGATAAACGAACATGGGGACTGCCGACCAATGATAGGCCCGTGATAGAAATAAGAGTTGTGATTGGTTGAAAAACGCCATGTTTGTTTACGCTTATGAAAAATCTTACTATGCGTACTACAGCCCGGGCAAGCGTGGTTTAATATGGCCAAGTCACCCTTCGAGGGTAGGCTTTCATTGCAGTCACATATTATAAGTGAAGTGATTACGGTTGTCCGATAAATGATTGGTCTAAGCTTGTTTATATTTGCATGTGCTCGTAAGTAGCTTTAAGGTCTAATTGCTCTTAATTGCTCTCCAATCTTGTTGGCACTTCTAATATGAAATATTTCCAGTAATCTATTAAATGTTCAAGTATGTTAATGTTTAATTAATAGAGTGATGTTATTTACACCAGAACCATACTTGCAATATTATCCATCATGCCTTATTGAATGTTAAGCAAACTTTGTACAAAATTACAAATAATAAACCCCTGATATTTTCCCATATCCTGTACATGCTTACTTACTTCGTCGTCAATATACAATTCAATCTCACCTTAAAAAAAAGGAACATTCATGCATTCCTATTCAATATATTCGCTTCACACTTATTGATTCTCTGTATCAGAATGACATGAACAACTGAGACCAGGCCCCTGTTTTATAAAGCTACAAGTCTTGTACTTGTAGTGAAAAACTGGCAACAACGCAAAACAATATTGAGTACGGCGTTTTCTAAAGCTACAAGACAACCAGTGTACAAACTACAAGTACAAGCATATATAAGTCACAGACAAACCATCTACCTGTAACTGGTAACTTGTAGTTACTGGTGCAAGAAGCTAGTACAATTGTAAACTACCTAGTACTTGTAGCTTTATAAAACAGGGCCCAAATATTCCAATTCATCATTCAAACATCTACCCGGCCGGGAATCTAATTCAGGGCCTTTGGGCCTTTGGCTCATAAGGTATAACCACTGAACCTTACAGGAATATATTTTCGTATCATTAGAAATGTCTATGGGTGCAGACAAAGATACAGGTTTCCGGTACAGGCAAAGCCGATGCGAGTCGGTACCGTCTGCACCCTATAGCTAAGTATTATTAACACAAGCTTCGATCAAAGAAACAGAGGATTTTGCACCAGTCACTCGAGGCACGTCTAAATCTCTCCGGTGCACCAGTTTGCATACAATTCGACTACGCTCAGCTGTCGTTCGAGTCGTGACAACCAGTCACTTACATAGCATTTTTAGCCTTATACTCTTAACTTACAGTTGCTATTTGTTAGAGTAGGTAAAATGTGCCACTAATCTGGCATTTCAATTATGACGTGTGATATCCTCTGTTTCTTAAATGGATGAATGTAGTAATGAATGTCATAACAATGATGCCTTGGACGTTGTTACGTCACTCAAAGTTTTGTATATATCTTCAATAGTAATCAACAATGATTATATCTTTTATCGTGAGCGTTCCGTTCGCCTGATTACTTGTTACCGTAAAAGATTGCATGGTACTTACAGCATCGGACCCGGCGTTGGCTTCAGGCGGCGTGTTAGTAGGCGGCTTTACGAATACGTGCACTTCAGCTGTGGACGACTGGCCAGAGGAATCCGTCACTTTTAGAACGAATGTGTACACGCCTTCCGACAGGTTTGATAGCTGGAATAGCCAAGTTGACGATGTTTTTATGATGTTTGTTTTAGCCTCAAATAGCTAGTAGTTCATAGCGAACTGAGACCTCTCTACGTCCACATCTTCCAAACTCCTTGACCAATTTAGCACATATTCGAACTTGATAATTGTATTTGCACGAACTACTTGCTTACGAAATTCGATGAATATCGAATCCACGGTTTGCAAGTTAACATCGACCAAACATACCGATCTGCCCCAGTAGACTCAAGAGACCTTCGCTTCGCTCGGTTAAAAATCATGTTTATAAATGAAGCTCGTGATGTAGTGCTCGTTGCGTTACTTGCCTAGGTGGTTCTATACGGTCACAAAAGCCAAAATCAGTTTATACTTGTTATCTTGGCCCGACGATCCTGTGCTACGACGACGTTAACAAGGACCGCCCAGGGGACTTATTTTTGAATCGAACGCAAGAGTTGCGTATGCGAGTGGAGTCGACCTTTGGACGACATTGTATGAAATAAGGTTCAATATGGTTCGAAAGTCAGCTCGCATGCAAAACGACGTTTGCGTACGATTCAAAAACAAGGCCCCAGGCCCTCTTTAACCTGCCTCCTGAGCTACGCTTGTATCACAGCGGCATAATATTTTTTCAACGTTATATAAACCCAATAGGGTAGATGACTGATGTTTATATCGTTGAAACCAATAGCTTTGATGAAGAATTTAAGTAAATATAGTATGTTTATGGAAAAAATATATTTAAATCGGTCAATAATGTTCTGATATATAAGCGTTTAAAGTTTTTGTTAGAGACAACTCTGTCCCTTTCCCACAAAACAAAAAATTACGTCACGCCTTACATGTCAAAATAGAATTTATATGGCGTACTGAGAAGTGACGTCACGATTTACTGTTTCGGCTCTCTGTCTAGCATGTTATTAAAATGCTTATAAGTTGCTTATTTTTGATCAGATTTTCATGGGTTACATTTTAAAAGGACAATAAATAAAAACCAGTCATCTAGCCTATTATAGGGTTCAAGCGATTTCATACAAAAACGGAAAGCCATCCTATGCATTAGTTTGATAAAAGCTGATAAGCGCGGCATAGCGCCTGCATAATTGTATTATGATTTCCTGCAATTTAGTATGTTATCATTATCAAGCGAATTAATAACTATACTTTTTTATGGTTATGGAAGCAATAGCTAATATTTAATTAGAGAGATAGTCATCGCATTGATTAAGGTAAAAGACTGCATGAGTTATTAAGTTGAAATATTACTGGAAAGTCGACGGATAAACCTATTTTATCATTAATTTATTCATAAACTTTTTTGGCTTATTTGTTTATATTATTCTGTGTCCTAGCAAATGAGTTTGTGATAAGTGTTTGTTTTCCAAGAAATAAATAAATAAGTTTCGGGTATACAAAATTGTGCGTCTATTGCCAAAACTTGCCATTACAAACGTGTACATGCTAAACGTGTACATAATAAACAACTTGTATATTATTATTAATGTTCATAACATGCATCATTGCATTCCGGACAAATTGCCAGAGGTAGATTACTCATCGTTATGAACAACTTTTACTATGGGGCCAACCACAGAAAAGCGAAAGCCCTACTTGTTAGGTAGAACGGCTGTCAAAACAATGTTGTAAAGCAATTGTATGGAAAACCGCTGTCGCCAGTTTGACAGTAAATTGTAAAGATACTATGACGGAAAAATTACAATCATAGGTCGCGCATTTGAAGTAAAACGCTCGAAATGCTATTTTGCAACAGATTAAAATTGATCTAATTACTATGCAATGTGGTTTGGTATCCTACGCGTGTATTTGAGTATTCTCAGTCTAAAACATGTATATTGATAGAATAGTCATTAAGCGTATTTGCACTTAATGCCGGCTAGCGCCGCCCGTCTTATTTCAGTTCTACTCACTTCTCTCTTCAGTAGGACCAACGCTGAAACCGATAAAAAAAATCTGCTGTTCTATACATTTTGACCAAGGTCAATGAACTTTTTGTATGGAACTGCTGAATTTTTTTCGCGATTTTAGGTTTTACGAAATAGTCAGTTGTTCATAACGATGTGTATATCCACCTCTGTAAATACTGCGGGATTGCAAAACAACTGCTTGTATATCAAATCTTGAAATTTCAATGGTAGGTTTTTCTTTTATACGGTCAAGTGACGAGACGAGCAAGACTTTCACGTGGTGGTAAGCGTGACGCCTGCCACTAACAGTAGCTGTACCAGAATTGTGAACTTGCGAATACAATCCTGCGCCGCACTGCGCTCGTCACCCTGAGATATTAAATCTCTTCAAACCCAATAATTTCTCTGGTATATAATATAGTACAATTTATTGAACATGACATCACAATAATGAACACAATAACTCCTTTCGACTTAGTAATAACGATACGCGCAACCCTGTATAGATATGTATTAAAAAGTGGCCACATTCAACCTGACTACCTGCAAGTGTGGCGAGCGAGTGTTCTGCATGTCGACTGCCTTGTTCTCGTCTTCGGCGGACTTGGTCCACTCCCAGGACGTGATCTCGTGATCGTCCGTCGACAGGCTGCCGTTCAGGGTCAGCTTGTTGTTGGGCAGGTAGATGATCACGTCTTGACCTGTTTAATGATGTTGTTACCTGCAAGTATGGCGAGTGAGTGTTCTGCATGTCGACTGCCTTGTTCTCGTCTTCGGCTGACTTGGTCCACTCCCAGGACGTGATCTCGTGATCGTCCGTCGACAGGCTGCCGTTCAGGGTCAGCTTGTTGTTGGGCAGGTAGATGATCACGTCTTGACCTGTTTAATGATGTTGTTACCTGCAAGTATGGCGAGTGAGTGTTCTGCATGTCGACTGCCTTGTTCTCGTCTTCGGCGGACTTGGTCCACTCCCAGGACGTGATCTCGTGGTCGTCCGTCGACAGGCTGCCGTTCAGGGTCAGCTTGTTGTTGGGCAGGTAGATGATTACGTCTTGACCTGTTCCAAAAAATATTTATTGACGAAGCGAGTCCAGGAACGGGTCGACACTTTTTTTCTAATTGGCTACTTTTGTTAATTCGCTACTTTCTTTAATTCGACTCTTTATTCAACCGCCAAGCAGTAGTGTGCAAGCATTACTGCGTTTCGGTTTGAAGGGAGTGTTACCAGAGAAATTACTGAGCATAAAGAGATTTGACATTTAATATCTCAGGGGGAGCGCAGTGCAGTCGGCGCGGCGCAGGGTTATTTCGCAAGTTCTCAATTCTAGCACTGCTACTGTTATGGGCCTGACGTGACGCTTACCACCTGGCTAACGTGTCGCTCGTCTCGGAGACCATTTCTTAATCCGCTTCGGTCATTCTTATTTAATTTTATTGTTTTGTATTTTAATAATTTTGTAAAATTTTAAGGAATGTTTTTAATTAATTATATAAATAATATAATTTGTGTAATTGGCCTTAAGCCGTACTAATTGAAATAAATAAATAATAAATAAATCCGCGTTGCATTGTAAGACTTCAAAATCTTGCACTATGGAAGTGATGCTAATATTTATTCTGTGATTGTGCCGCGATCTTATTTCGTGAGATTCAAGCTTCTGAAGCTGATGTAAATTGTACAAGATAGATACACTCAAAAATATGTATACTTGAATCTAGGCTGGTTAACTTAGTTCTCTTAGTTAATAAAGAAATGGACATAGTTAACTTAGTTCTCTTAGTTAATAAATAAGTTGACATAGTTAATAAAGAAATGGATAGTTAACTTAGTTCTCTTAGTTAATAAAGAAATGGACATAGTTAACTTAGTTCTCTTAGTTAATAAATAAGTTGACATAGTTAACTTAGTTAATAAATAACTTGACATAGTTAACTTAGTTCTCTTAGTTAATAAAGAAATGGATATAGTTAACTTAGTTCTCTTAGTTAATAAATAAATGGGCATAGTTAACTTAGTTCTCTTAGTCAATAAAGAAATGGATATAGTTAACTTAGTTAACAAAGAAATGGACAAAGTCAACTTAGTTCTCTTAGTTAACAAAGAAATGAAAGAAGACTGTGTTTATAAAAGTTGGCGCATCAAGATATTACAATTGAACCAGCTTTAATCACCATAATTATTTGGGTTGTAAATCGTGATACGAACGGAATATTTTTAAAACGGTTATATTATGATAACTCGAAAATGAAAAAACCATTGATGTTAAAAACTTATCCAATCGTCGATAACGAGTGACCCTATTCATAGTTATCCTTATGCGTGTTTATCTACAAAAACATAATGATGATAAAATATTCCTAAAAGTACATACATACATCTGTTGAACTGATCGCTTTTGTTGAAAGCTTTCAAAACCTATGAATGTGAATTGCACACTGAAAAGAAAGCTTTATGATGTAAATTAATACTTTACCTGCATTAGCTTCGGGTGGATAGTCAGTATGGTTCAAAACAGTGATATTGGCTGTTGTAGAGTTCTTCACGTGGTCGGAGTCTTCAACTGTCAGTTTGAATGTGTAGTTGCCGGGCTGCTTCAGATCTTTGAGGACCAGCGTCGGCCCGTCTTGTAGGGGAGGCTGGTAGCCAATAGGACCTGATGTGAGGTCCCAGTGCCAGGATATGATGGCATCGTCATCCTGAAGAGAAAAACACAGAGACGAACTTTTGAGATGCTCAGAGAGATCCCCAGTCATATTTTCCAGTTATTTTGATTTATTCTAGTAATTTTGATTTAAAAACTAATCCACTGAACCGATTTCGATAATAATATGTATAATAAAATGGTACGAGGGCGGCACTGAAAATTTCGGGAATCAAGGAAGTGACACAACATTACTATTTAAAAATATATTTATTGCTTTTCGAAGTATTCTCCGCGAAATTTGACACATTTTTCCATACGATGGAACCAATCATTGAAGCAACCATTCCATTCGGAAGTTGGGGTCTCCAAAATGGCCGTTTTGTAGGCGTCCACAGCTTCTTCAGGTGATGAAAATCTCTGTCCACGCAATTTATTCTTTATTTTAGGGAAAGTATAGAAATCATTAGGGCTTAGGTCGGGGCTGTACGGCGGATGGTCCAATAATTCTATGTTTTCTTGCTCTAAAAACTCTTTTGTTCTGTGCGCGGTGTGAGAACTCGCATTGTCGTGATGGAGGATGATGCGGCGGTTGCAGTTCTCTTTACGGAGTTCAGAAACGACCTGTGGCAAACAAATGCTAGCATACCATTCTGCATTAACCGTTCTTTGTCCCTCAAGAGGAATAGTCGTAACATGGCCGGTTTTGGAGACAAACGTGGCCACCATTTTTTTTGCAACACTCCGTGAACGAACAATTTTTGTTGGCTTTAACTCATTTTCGAACACCCAAACTCGTGACTGGTTTTTTGTTTCGGGTTCGTACGCGTATATCCAGGATTCGTCACCTGATACGATGTTGTATACAGCATTTGAGGATCCTGCGTGGAATCTTTCGAGAGTTCTGACGCACCAAGTAACGCGAGCCGCTTTTTGCTCTTCACAGAGCGAATGCGGTATCCATCGGGAAAACAACTTTTTTACACCTAATTTTTCATGCAAGATTATTTGTATTTGACTCATGCCAATGTCTAAAGTTGCCTGAATTTCGCGGTATGTCACATGTCGATCTTCCTCAATCAGCTTACGCACAGCATCAACGTTTTCTTGGGTGACTGCAGTTTTTGGACGACCTTGACGGGGATCATCACTGAGCTTGACACGTCCACGTTGAAATTCAGCAAACCAGCGATAAATTGTGGTTTTGGATGGGGCTTTATCACCAAATGCAGAAATCATCCGGTCAACACACTGTTTTTGTGTTAAACCACTTCGAAAGTCATAATAAATCCTCGCTCTTGAATTTTCTCGAGTCAATTCCATTTTCTCAACGACTAAACAAGTTTGACAAAACCTTGTGACAAGACCGAGAATATTTTTGTTAATAAATAAATGGTATTCGATTTTTAAAACCAAGGAGTTTTCAATTAAAAAGATTTTAATATGACAGAAACAGTGGAAATATTCCATTCCCGATACTTTTAGTGTAGCCCTCGTACCTCTGAAGTATCACCTACCAAAAAAATATCAAAATCAATTCATGATTGGCGGAGAAATCGCGTAAAAAAAAATTACATGCATTCGAAATTCTGTCGAATTGAGAACCTTATTTTTGAAGTCGGATGGAAACTGGTCTCCTTTGCTTGTAACACTACTCTTCAGCAAGGAGAAGTTGGCAAGCGACTAGTTTGATTAGTCTGTTGGTAACCCTTCGAACGGGAGAACTATACGATATAAGATATAATAAGTAAATAGCAGTAGGTAAATAAGTATCATGAAAACATAGTGACGCATTTCAGCTATGTATTGCGCACTATATATCAATATGTCAGTTTCTGAGGCGTTTTGTAATGCTTAGGCATTTGTTTGGACCAGTGTATGTCCTAAAACTGCATTCAGCACCACCGGAGGACGGGCAGCAGCGTATTCGTTTAATCGTGATGAGTATCCTGCAATCCCCGAGCTGCTTACAGAGGGTGGGGAGTATGCCCCCCTATTAAGGGGGAGGCCTTCGTCCTGCAGTGAACGTTTTCTGGCTGATGATAATGATGTAAACATTTGTATATCGATGCAATTATTTGTGTAAAACCAATCGTATATGACAATAAATAAAGAATTGCCAGTTATTACGATACCACAGCACATTTAAAGTAACTTTGCTGGCGTGGGGATCATAAATATGTACTGGCTTACGGTAGAAAAGGTATCATCCTTCGCACTGTAAAAAGGGCTACCAGAAGGCCAAAAGTCCATAAGCCGTGTAATGAAGTAGTGATAGATGTCAGGAAAATTGAAATCAATAACATTTAAAGCATTAGTAAGCATTAGTCTTTTTATTCTACCTTACTAGCGCTGCCATCCAACACTGCCATGGAGTTAGGCAGTTTCACAGTCTGCGTCTGCGGGGTGATGACCACCATGGGAGGAGTGTTGATCCTCTGCGGTGGCAGCACCGTCACATTTGCATATCCTTCACCATATGAGTTGGTACCATTCACGGTCAGCTTGAAACGATATTGGCCTTCAGTCAAGTCGGTGAGTGACACAGTCGCTCCATTTTGATTCATGTTGCCTACAATTTGAGATAATGATGATGAATATTTACGAACCACATTCAGTTCTGATAAGCATAAAAGCTATTGTTAAGCAATAAACTAGTAATGTAATAAAAAATAAAAATGTATAAAAATGTGCCAAAAATAAATTTGCAATGGATTTTATTCTTTTTTGACTGTAGGTAAAGAGTAATGAGGCCGTGATAGCCTGATCGGTAGTTCGACTTGAAATCGTGAGAACGCGGGTACAAGGCCGGACCGGTACCAGTGACCTCTTTGGGGTTTATAAACAGATTTTAATACCACTGGCTTTTCGGTGAAGGATAACAATTAGGATTGAATATAATAATAATTATTTTATTTTATTTTAATAATGTCATTAATTAATTTCTTATATAATAATAATTTGTACTATTATGTATCTCTGTGTCTGAAAATAAATGTGTTTTGATTTGATTTGATTACATCGTAAGGAAAACTGCATACATCCGGAGAATAAATTCAATGGCGTGATACGTGAATCCACCAACCCGCAACTGGGCCAGCATAGTGGATATGGCAAAATCGCTCGTCGACGGCACACATATGTCCAACAGTGGATTATTAACAGTCTGATTATGATTTATGGACCGAATGAAAATCCGATAAAGAAAAAAAACTGTTTTTTTTTATTACTTAATAATGTAATAATAAGAGAGGCGTTGTTGTTTTTTATTAAAGAAGGATAAATTGTTGCTTTCCGAAAATTAATTTAGTGATGTTTTTTTTTGTTTGCTTAATAGATCACTTGAAGAGATGGCACGCCGAATAAAGCTAAATAGAGCAATAGGGAATATGCATGTGTTTTCTTTATTGACTGGCAACAAAACTAATCATCGAAAGTAACATTTTAATATGTGCACAAATAACGAAATTATAAACATTTTAGATTCATGTTAGACAGGGAGGGCACTATACTAGGTTTATGATGTCAAAGTTCACGATTCCAAACAAATTCTATACTATGCACGTGTTTTGCAAGAACTTTACCAGCCGATTTCAATTATTTTGTTCGACGTAAGCATCAGAATCAGTTAAACAGTTAAACACATGCATATTCCCTGTTGGTGGGAAATTATTTATTTAACTTATGTTTGTACCTGTGAAGCCTTCTTTTGGCTGGTCAACAAGTGTCCAGACATAGTTATAATGGCTCATTGCAGCTTTTTCATCAGGGATGGTGTAAGCAGCCAAGGTCACTTCGTTATCCGGCAGTTGAACCTTGAAAAAGATACATTTCAATGCCCATGATAAAATTTAAGTCAATGGAAAAATGAGCCATGTTTCAAATAGGTTAGAATACAAATTATGATAAACTGATCCTTGTAACTAACATTTAAATAATTACCTGTTTAGATAAAATGGATACAGTTAATGTTTGAACACTTTTTGCTGATGACGTTTCAATTTTTAAAGCATCACTTTTGCCTTCAGAATCATCCTTTTTGATAGCATCAATTGGTATTGTAGGGCCTTTTGAAAATGGTCTGATGTTTTGTATGCAAGCGCCTTGAGCATTCTCCTCGGTGCCCGGTATACACTTGCATATACCATTACGTAGTTTGTTCCCTAAAGGTATGCATTCCGAATTGAAGGGACAATCGCCTACACCTACTTCACAAGGCATCTTATCTAGAAAATTTGTGGAATCCATTATCATTTCACTGTCGCTGTTATCTCGGTACAGTGACCTGGAGTCGTCATCTTCAACAGGGAGATTATTGATGAAATGTGAAAGGAAGTTGGAGTCTTCATCGTCATTCAGAAGGTCGTTGCGATGGCCAGTGTACTGAGAGTAAATTGTTTCCTCTTCAGGTGAAAAATTTGGGATTCCTATCTCTCTGGCACTCGACTGATCAAGAATATCTGACCAGTTCTCTGTAAAAAAAAAAAGCTTGATCTGTAGGGTTCTACATAGGCTAGATGGTTTTTTTTATTGTCCTATTAAAATGTGGCCCATAAATATAGCTGATTAATGAAAAGATAATGAAAATCTGATCAAAAATAAGCAACTTATATGCATTTTAATATTATACTAGATAGAGAGGCGAAACAGCATATCGTGACGTCACTTCTCTGTATGCCATATAAATTCTATTCTGACTAGTAAGGCGTGACGTAATTTTTTGTTTTGTGGGAAAGAGACAGAGTTATCTCTACCAAAAACTTTAAATGCTTATATATCAGAACATTAATACCGATTAAAAATATTTTTTCAATAAACATACTACATTTACTTGAATTCTTCATGAAAGCTATTGGTTTCAACGATATAAACATCAGTCATCTACCCTATTGCAGAAGGAAATACATTCAACAAAGTAGGTAGATAGTTTAGCATATACGGCTAATAACAAATAAATGCTTTATTAGTTCAACATTTAGCTTTCAAAAGATACACCATGTAATTACTTACAGTTAAGTTTTTAATGAGACTCACCAACAAATATCTCATAATAATAAGCTCTATTGCAGTGAAGTTATGGGGCTGAATATAAATGTCGACTAAGAGTGAAACACTCTCATAAGAGCCAAGACAGGAGTTATTGACATACTCTCTAAAATAGATCAACAAAAATGGAGGTGGTCTGGCCACATGTTGCGCAGTACCCAAGAAAAGTGGAGCAATATACTTACTGATTGGTACCCCAGAGATGGCAAAAGGAAAAGGGGAAGACAAATGACAAGATGGGAAGACGACCTAAAACTCACAGCAGGTCCACACTGGAGGAGAGTCGCTAGGGACAGAAAGCAGTGGAAATTGTTAGAGGAGGCCTTTGCCAGGAGGCACACTGAACTCAGAGACTTACTATAAAAATCCAATCAAACAAAAGAGTTCAGGATAAAAGGGCTTATTATTATAATATTATTATTATTATTATAAGAGTGAAACACTGGTAAAAAAACGTGGTACTACTGGATTGCTTGCTAGTACTATGGGATATTTGTTTTACCCGTGGTACTACTGGTAGTACCCAGGCAACAAACGACCAGAAGTGTCTATTTTAGAAATAATATGAAAAGACATGTTTCCATACTTTGTTGTGTTTTGCCAATAGTTCTATGCCCGTAACCATTTTGTTACAGGTGTATAACACATATATTAAGCCTAGTATTAAGAATGTACTTGAAGATCTGAGCAGACCTACTATAATAAGAAGCAACATAGTATTTTTAAAAATATTTATTCTTAAACTTTAATAAAAGAAAATAATGGTTTGGCAAATTTTGAGTAGGAACTTAATTAGGATATGTGAAACAATAGCAGGCATGAAAAGAATGTTATTGAAAAATTAACAACTTTTACTACATAATAGTAAAAGTTAGTATTGTAAAAAACTCTGCCTGCTGATCCACAGAACAATGTAATGAGCTGATATTTATATTGATAGTTTCAGGTTCGACACCATAATAGAAGTTGTTTGTAATTATGTGTCTATTATAACATTTTAGGCTTATAGTTTTGAAAACAATCTGAAAATATATATTTCACTACAATCCCTACCAGTAGAGATACCTTGGTAGGGATAAGTGGAAAGGCCTTTTATTTTTCCTCCTATCCCTAGCCTGGCATCCCTGGCCTTTATTCTTTATAGTCCATTTCTTACCATTAGGCAGCACTGGCTTCACAAGTATCATAGAGACATGAGACTCCAACTTGTGGCTACCACTTCGCAGCAGGGGCAAGCAGAGCTCATCGCTCGCACATATTACATGATAGCATCTTGCATCCACAATGAACACAATATTGCAAGTTGTTGATATACAACATGACATTACACACTGTCTTAGTCCTCGGAGGGTACGTTTTTCTGTGAAATTCCCAGCCGTAAGGTTTCCTGAAAAAAATATAGTAATTGAAAGGTGCTGAGACAGCTGTGTACATACTAATGACAATAACACACTATTAAAAATTATCACGTATTTATAAAAAAATACTCACAGTATAAATAAATTATTTTGATAATTTTGAATGTAAGGGCTTACCGACTGGTGCATAATTAACGAAATTTTTTGGATACAATTTCGGGCATTTATTGTTTTCTCCATATTTGTCTGTCCAAGCTTTATTGTACTGAGACAAAGTTATTTTAATATTCACAGCAAATACTATGAATATGCTTAACCATATGATTTTACTATTGTCCATTATTTTATAGAAGTTAAATCTTTATTAAACGTGATACGTTTTCAACAGTTAGCGGTTCACGAATCCTCAGCTATCTGCACGACAGGAACTCCAATATTAGATATGATTAGAATTATGAAGCGTGGGTGAACTGTTTTTGTGTATTTATTTGCTCTAATGTTTTCTCTATTCGGTTTTATAAATTTTGTTTTGTGAACAAAATAAATACCTACAATTCGGGTTTGCAATAGTTTGCTACAAATCGATCGATAGTGACATTGACAATAACATGAATGACAGCGTTTGACGTATATTTTCCAAATAAGTCAACAGCTTATTGCAGTTGGTAGCATTGATTTCTTTAGGGAAGCGATAATAATCGACTAACACGCTGCAGATGCCAATCAAAATGCAAAGTTTATTCGAATTATACCAACGAAAACATACGAATAATAGAAGCTACTCAATAATAGATGGCGTTAAACCATACTTCCGCTACTTCGTAACTTTACCTAGTCAAGTAGCATTGGAGAGCAATTTCCCAATCCATGTTCAGTGTGTTCGCTGTCTACAACCTACAACCGCACCATCAGTTAGCATCATGTCAAGCCGGTCGACCATAAAAGTACCTACTGTTTAAAATGTAGTGGTTCGTGTATGCTCGTATAATGTTCGTAAATGCCTTTGTATAATTAGGACCTCTTTGCCTCTGTCTATGACCTCTAAAATTAGGTAGTACCCGAGAGACAGAGCTAGATCCTCTAAGTGGGGTACGCACGGTGCCTATATTATAGAGGGGTGTAGTCACTGACCTCTATTATACAAAACTGTACACTATAAATGCTATAAGTAATAGAGGTCAGTGGGTGTAGTAGGGTATATCTCTCTCCCATAGGTACTTATCTTTACTAATTGGGCAAAATGTCCTGTGCTCCTAATGATTTCTATGTGTGCTCCTCTCCTATTCTGAAAAATGATTTTCAAATAATAAAAATTTGAGACACAAATCATTCACCTATAAATTACAGTTGGTAATCGTCACATGGGCAAAGTCCCGAATCTACAAAAAAACAAATTTTACAAGTGAGCTAAAAAACCGAAAAAAATAACCATGTTTTTAGCTCTTTTAGCGACCTATTTTGAATTTTTATATCTATTTGTAAATTAAATTGAACGCATGTTTAAATGTATATAATTTTATTAGAACAGCGTATAATAATGCAGAATCGCGACTTTATACAACCAAAGTGAATCTAGTATAGAAAATGAATAAAACAATTTTTGCCATTTACGCTTAGTTTGGTCAATTCAACGCGTTGGTATTAGATAGATAGATTAATTCTTTATTGCTCACACCAAAGAAACATACATACAAAGGATTAAATAAATTAAATACTAGTGCACAAATGGCGGCCTTATCGCTAAAAGCGATCTCTTCCAGGCAACCTTAACCTTAATCTTATTAGGTACCTGTTACTTACTATCATGAAAGATGGCAACAAAAACACGAATATATCAATATTCGCTTGTTTGCAGTGGGCATTTTTTCGTTTCGAACACACGAACTCAGTATGAAAGATATCTAATTTACACTTACAAGGATTTACCACGGTACAATATAAAAAAATGTTCAGATTGTCCTATTTACTGCTATAGTAACTCAAAAACTTTATGAGCTAGAATAACTAGAATTTGCCACATTGTGTAGGGATTAAAAAGTCGTTTTCGTGAAAAGTGTAGAGTAGTGAGTTTGCCATACAGGTCACGGTTTGGTATGAGATAAGTTCGTATACAAAACACTGAGATAAGTCTGGTAGGGCTAGACCCAACCAAACCCTATTTCATTTCTATTTACAGACTTCTCTAGGAATACGATAATATAGTAGGTACCTACGTATTCAAGTTCAATATTTGTTTCTGCTATAGCCTGACTATATGTACTTACTTAAGTTAGTAAGTATTTAACCCAACCAATATTTCTCGCGGTCTTACAAATTATATTTTATGCTTCAATGAACCATTTAGAAAACTATGAAATTAAATTTGCGGTAGGTACAATGTTTATTTAGTCCAGTTGTACCACAAAAGTAGTACTATATCGTGTTAGATTTAGATTGTTTTAAAGTGATTGCATTTTAAGGTTGTCAACATGGGGGCGGGACAAATAGGAGGGATAGCCACCTTACGTAAGACTATTTATTACCTAGACATAATAATAAATTCATTTTTGTTTTATTAAGTCGTAGTATCCAACTTCATTATTAATAATTAACTAACGGATACTACGACTTAATTAAGTATTAATAATTAAGTCGGATACTCCAACGATACGATAGACGCTGTGCGTCGAAGCCACCAGTGGTAAGGGCAGGAACATAATGAAATTGAATCCGACATCGAATTCAGAATCTTCCACCTTTTTAAGGAGGTAATAAAGACGTTGCTATAGTATTTGATTATGTACGAGAGAGAGAGAGAGAGAGAGAGAGAGAGCTATATCCTCCAAGAATAAAGACGATTGTATGATTTTGGACTATAAGTGTAAATATTCTTTGAACTTTGAATACGTAGTAGACGTGCAAAGAGTTTATAAGTATATCTAAAAACTCCTTAGTAGCAGGTACATAGAGTAAGTAAATACTATGTAGCAGGTATTCAAAGATTATTGACCCGAGTTTGAATATGTAGTACGTGTGTACTATTATTTTAGTCTGAGGTTTGAGTATCGTTTCATTTCAGTCTTAGAGCCGTACTTGAAAAGTTAAATGACGATAAATATGAACTATCGTTATTTAGCGCACTTCAGTTATTTATCGCGAAGAAGTTATGTGACGTTTGCTAACCTAAGCAGTGTTTTTAAGTAAGTAAGGCTTTTGATCTATAAAGTATGATTACTTTATACCTACTTAGGTACCAATAAATAAGACAACACGATTATTCTTTCAGTTGACATAGATTTTGAAAATCCGGCTCATTTTCTCGGGAAGAACGCAGAAGTAACGGAAGGGCAGTTTATTGTAAGTAGGTATATATAGTACCTATAAAACAATTTCTTTATTAATAACTCCCAAAAAATACACGTCAAATTTCATTAAGTATTAATACCTTTAATAATATACCTGATAATCATCAGGGCCCTGTTTTATAAAGCTACAAGTCTTGCACTTGTAGTGAAAAGCTGGCAACACCGCAATAAAATATTGAGTACGGCGTTTTCTAAAGCTACAAGATCCACGGCCTTACTTAAAAAAACTTCTCAACCGTAGGTCACTGCTTAAGATGCTCTGCCATCTTCTCTCTGACATGAAGTGTAGCATGCAAGAACAAGACAGAGAAGTCAGTGACTAAGAGAATCGAGATTATTTTAGGTAAGGCTGCCAGTGCTTAAAGACAAATCATCTACCTGTAATTGGTAACATGTAGTTACTGGTACAAGAAGCTCGTACGCTTGTACTTGTAGCTTTTTAGTGGAGGTATGGCCTTAAACTGCAACCAGAACCACCGGAGGACGGGCAGCAGCGTCCTTGAGCATTCTGCGATCCCCAAGCCGCCTGCCAAGCGTGGGGATTATGGCAACACCCCTATTTTAAGGGGGAGGCCTTCGTCCAGCAGTGGGCGTTTTATGGCTGATGACGCACTTGTAGCTTTTTAAAACAGGTAGGTGCGATGATTATGATGATGCGCTCCTAGTGATTAGGTACCTACAAAATATCGTAATAACTACGCACGATATAGGCGGGTTAAAATAAAACCCACTCTTATCTTAGTGCCGTGGAGGCTGGGACTGCTTCCTTCATACTAACTGTACAGTGTTATGCGCTTCGGTATATTTTAGCCGAAAGGATGTCATTGTACATTGTGGACAACTTTTACCATAGGGCCAATCCAGAAAGCGGTAGTCGCATTGCTACCAGAAATAAACCAACAAAAAAACACAGTAAAAAAGTGAGTTATGTTATTATTTTATAATCTGTCGGCTCGATACTCGGCAGGTTTACTATTTGTCTCACGCGATGCTGTTCTGCGTGGGCGCGTTGATCGAGGCGCACGTGGTGGTGACTCCCGCGACCTGCGTGTTCGGCGAGCGGTACAAGTTCGACGTGTTCGGGGGCACGCACAAGTTCATCGAGGACGTGGGTGTCTCCAGACAAGTCCACCATCTTTGTGTGCACAGAGGTATGATTTCAAACAGAGGCTTACTGCGATTATTTATATGGTAAGGAGCGATACGATACGGTACGATATGTTCGGATATGATCAAATGATTTTAAAATCATATGAATGTGTGTTCGCTTACAAATTATTAAAAAAATCTAGCCGTCTCTAGTACCAAATATTAAAAAAAAAACTATTTCTATAACTATATCCTGCTGCGATCATGAAATTATATTGACGTTGACGGTGTTAAATAAGTACTTATTTGTGGTCGGAACACGGCGGCCAGCTGCCCTATCACTCGCACTTTCAACATTTTTTAATATATAATATGCCATAGTGCATTATTAGGAAAAAATTGTCAATAAAAATATTATAATATTAGACACGTTTATGTTATATTTATACGGAATACTCACGTTTCATTAAATCGGCTACTCCGACTATAGTTTCGTTCACATCTGGTGACCTTTTTCAAAGAATGAAAACAGAGCCCGTGGCACTGTGCGGTCGCGTCCTGCTTTGCCCGGATGTGATTGAAACTAAAGTCAGAGTAGGTATCCGATTTAATTAAAGCACTCTACGCACCATCTTGCATGCTGTACAGCCCGCAAAGGTCGCTGTGCTGGACGTAGCATCGTGCACGTCGTGCGCGCATCCAGCTGCGGGATGTTTAGAGAGAGAAACCAACATGTTTCTCTGTGTTTCTCTGTCTGTCTACGGCTGAACGAGGAGTGAACAAAGGGAGTGAACGAGTACATTTTTATGCTATTTTGCCCACATGGCGGGCTAAAGCCGTAACCATACCGCCTGGTAATACGTCAACGATCCGTTTTTGTTTGTTTATGTAGTCCATACTTGAGGCATTCCAGAGACAAGTGGAACTTGTATCTTTCAATTAATTTTGAAGGCGTTTCGCAGTCCATTTTGACGTGATGTTGCCTCGCGATACAAGCTTAGAGCTTGAGGTAATGAGGCAGTAGCCAGTACAAAAAAACAAAAAAAATCGAATCTGCTGTAAAGCAAGATCCACGACCGTTCTGCTGTACAGCCCGCCAAGGTCATGTTCGTTCGCGGTGGTGGGGGCACTCGCTGGATGCAAAACGCGTCCAGCAAGTCCAGCAAGCGACATTCATTCATTCATTCATTCATCATAATAAAGCAAAGTAATAAATCTATGGTTTTCATCAAAGAGGTATAACGTAGTGTTAAATTCTCTTTGAAAGAGGAACTAAACACTACTTACGTTACGTTTAGTTTTCTTAATAAAATTAGAGACATTCTTGACCTACTTATTTTAATTTTCGTATTTCTATTTTGTAAAACAAATATGCATTTTTACCAATAAAATAAAACGACAACATCTACAACATTACTATAATTATCCAAAAGCAACAATGAAGTCACAATCGTAGTCTGTTCGATAATTTCATAAACCAATAAATATTCAGTACCTGTCCTTCAGGCTGAGGCTACAATAGGCAGCGACGCGACCTGCGATACGCAAGCAACAAACGCCTATTATGACATTATTCACGGGGATTATGTCATTATAGGGAGGTGCTAGCGGTGCCCAGGCACCGGGACCTGGTCTTAAAGGGGCGCAAAAATGATCAGACCAGGCAGGACCAAGTTTAGAATATTTTTCTTTTCAAGGGCGCAAGGCCAAGGCAAGGCAAGGGCAAGGGGGCTATTAGTTTTTTTTATTGTCCTATTAAAATGTGGCCCATAAATATAGCTGATTAGTGAAAATAAAATGAAAATCTGATCAAAAATAAGCAACGTATAAGCGTTTTAATATCATGCCAGACAGAGAGAAGAAACAGCAAATCGTGACGTCACTTCTCTGTACGCCATATAAATTATATTCTGACAAGTAAGGCGTGACGTAATTTTTTGTTTTGTGGGAAAGGGATAGAGTTGCCTCTAACAAAAACTTTAAACGCTCATATATCAGAACATTATTCATCATCATCGTCAGCCCGGAGACGTCCACTGCTGAACGAAGGCCTCCCCCTTAGACCGCCACACTGTACGACAACCTGCAATTTGCATCCACCTGTTGCCCGCGACTTTTACAATGTCGTCGGTCCACCTAGTGGGAAGCCTTCCTACGCTGCGTCTTCCGGTTCGCGGTCGCCACTCGAGAACCTTTCTTCCCCATCGGTTGTCAGTTCTTCGAGCGATGTGGCCTTTTTTTTTTTTTTTTTTTTTTTTTTTACGTTGGGAAATGCACTTACGCATACCCTCCTGCCAGGGCGCAGGAGGGTTATGTCGGACTCGATGCCAGAGTGAGACTCGATGGCACCCCTACCGACTAAAAACCCAACGGTGTTCCCACACTGCGCCTATTGTCGAGGTCACGGGTACGCTCTCGCATTCATCCGCGACCTCGACGGCGCCGCCCTTTCGGGCCCACCACGGGGAGCCAAAGCTCCTCCCGCACCGATGACGATGTGTCCGAACACCCAGACACATCGTGCATCCACCTCGGAGGCCATGCCAGCGAGATGGGCGCCGGACGGCCCTACGTCCGAACGCCCTGGCCTCCATGCGGCGGGTCAGGTGAGTGGCCCCGCCGCCTGCCACTTCGGCCGTTGGGGATGGGGAGCTCTGGCCCCTCTGGCCTGTCCCCATCCCGCAGCCCCACCACAACACACCCGGTGGGTGCCCCCTCAAGGAAAGCCCTTGATGAGGCCACCACCTGGCCGTCCCTCCTCGCTCTCCACTGTGCCCTCTGCTGATCAGAGGGACACGCGGAGAGCCCTCATGTCCGGACCAGGTCCGGACCCTCAGTAAGGGCCCAGCCACTACCGTGGCCCTTGGGAATGGCGAGCTCTGGCCCCTCTGGCCTGTCTCCATCCCTCAGGCCCGTGCAGTGGCCTAGCCCTCACCACTGTGGCCGCTTTCGCGGCCCCACCTCGGGTACCTCTTCGCTTCACCGTGGGGACACTTCCCACGGCTACTAAGCCCCCCCGCCCCGACAAGGCGGGTACCCACGGGGGGGAGAGCGATGTGGCCTGCCCATTGCCACTTCAACTTGCAAACCTTGCGAGCTATGTCATGTGTATGCTATGTATGTGGGTTAGAACATTATTAACCGATTTAAATTTTTTTTTTCAATTAACATACTATATTTACTTAAATTCTTAATCAAAGCTATTGGATTCAACGATATAAACATTAGTCATCTACCCCATGAAGCTCGCACCAGGCGCATAAGAGGCTATTTACGGCACTGGGTACACTACACTGCATGCCAATATAGCTAGCGTTCTTTGATTTGTTTACGCGATGCGATGAGAACAATATTAGTGTAAACACGGCATCGGCTAATTTGAGATTGAAACATCAGAAATTTTCGCTTCTATTGTAGCCATACCATATTTATCTCGTTTCCCTCTTCCAGTCGCAGCGCAAATCGCTGCCTACTGTAGCCTCTGCCTAAGGTTTGGTTTGTTTAGTAATTATTAGATTAGTTACGCACTTGTACCTTAAACTTGTTACCTACTTGTACCATGGATAGATATCGAAAATTGACAAATAAATATTACCTCATTCCACAAACAACCTATAATCTTTAGGTAGGTACCTTTTATTATTTTTAGAAATAAAATGTGGAACTAGGAACTAGCGACATGGTAGTCTATTTCAGATAAAGGCAATATATTTTATCTGAAATAGACTTACTTACCACTCTTTAAACTAATCATTTTCTCTGTTCAGGATATAACCACACAAATCGATTGCGAGGCAAGTGTTCTCCCGACAACATAGCGCTTCTAGTGCTAAACCAGCAGTTTTCGTTCAACGTGAGAGAGCATGGCGCCGAGTTCATCATCAACCGACTCCGGTACGGCACCCCCGGGACCAAGGAACAGCGGGAGATGGACACTTCCTGTAAATACTTCGGCTGGGGAAGCAGGAGAAATGTGAGGCACAGAAAAGTTACTATGTATAGAACTTACCTACTCTCAGCTGGAGAAGCAGGAGATATCGTACTGCACTGCGCTCGTCACCCTGAGCTATTAGAAGTTAAATCTCGTCATACCCAGTAATTTCTCTGGTAACATGATATTGTATGGACAATAATTATGACATACCCTTTATATACTATTGTTGAACCTTTTTGTTGCACATGTATAGTTTCAAATATTTCCAGGGTTACTTAGTTCCACTGCTGATCAAGCTCCGGCGCATGGACGTCACCATCATGCCGTCAGACAAATGCCTCGACATGTGGAACCATAAGGGAGCATATCTCTGTGTACATCAACCACAGTGCAAGGTATAACCTATCTACTAACTTTGCGCGCATACACATTTTGAAAAGTATTTTTGTTACTTTGACCAGGGGGGTCTCACTCCGCAGTTCAGGTAAGTTCGGTCGGCGGGCGCTCCGTCCGGGTGGACAATACAAGGCAGAAGTCAGTCGCCGCCCGCACGCTAGCCTCGTCGCACTAAAACTAAGCATACGTGATAGAAAGAGAGCGGTATATCTAGGTGAATAAAGCGAGCGGTATCCAGCGCTGTGCGAGTTGAATTGCTACTTTATTGCCTAGTAGATAGAGTCCTTATTTATTTCAATTCCTTTGCGGAGTTAACTTTCTGTACGTAGTACTATTATTTATTCTGTGCTTTGAGCTTGGCTCCATCTCGCCTATCCTATCACACACACATACTGGCCCAGACGAAATCTGTACCCCAGAATATAAACTATCGAGAAATACGTAGTAAATATATGAAAACATATAAATATAATAAAATGTTTATAAACATATAAACGGGAACAGAGCACCATTCTCGTGTACTTTAATCTAGAAACGTTAATTTGATTGCCGGGTTCCCAACATCGTGCTCTATTGGCGAAATGGACCCAAAAATGATTGAAGAAATTTGTTTTTTTAAAAGGAACGTTAATTCTAAACGCGAGAACAAACAATACGTTCACAGCAAATGCTTACAAGCGGATGTAAGTTTTTTTTTTTTTTTTTGTTTGTGTGTGTACTCACGTTGGCAGGGCCCGATCTAGCTATTTCGCCGCTCTGGGCAAAAGTAATATTCGCCGTCCTTTACACTAACACCATATAAGTCGCTAGAGGTCACCCCGTGACTCCGTCCGCCTACGGAAGAAATTCGCCACGCTCCCAAATATCTTCCATACCGCTGGTTATTCAATTATTTTTTCCTCTTCTTTTTTACCCTTTTAGGTCAACCCTGGCAAACAATATTATTATTTTTGCCGCCCCCGAATTTTGCCGCTCTTGGCATTTGACCGGCTCGCTCCCCCCCCTTAGATCGGGCCCTGCACGTTGTGATTAATTGATCTCAATTAAGCTTAAAGAACTACAATTTTAAATTATAGTTTGACTATAGAATAATTATTATGAGTCTATGACAAAACCAGAGTGTTGGTAAAATTAATCGATTTATTTAAATAAATGGTTTTAATACCTGTTCAGGCCTGTGTTTGGTCTGAATAAGCCTCAATGCCCGACTAAGTCCTGTGATTAACATATTATTTATGTCTTCAATTCGCGAAAGTTTGTTTATCAATAAATGTATTTTAAATTATCAATATTTAACATTTATTATTCAAATTCAAATACATTTAATTGGACTAGTTTTTCAAGTCATAAATCATTCAATCATCATAATTTTTTAAATTCATATTACAAAATAAATTATAATAAATATTATTATTAATATTATAATTTTATTATTATTAAATCAAGTTATTACTTATCCATAATAAGATTATACAAAGTAATTAGGTAATAACATAACCTCAATTAAGTCGTACTCATGAATATTACTAAACTATATATCTAGTAATCGTTTTGTTACTGGTCATGGTTTTAATATTGTGTTTCTTCTTTACTTTATAGTTTGCATTATTGTTTGTTTGCAGTCGGACAGACACGGCGCGCTATGTCCGGTAAGTGGTTTACGAACCTCGATGGCTCTTTGCGTTATTCCGCGAGCAAATAGCTTATTGTCAAGTGTTGTACTGCCTGGGTAATCAATCGCCTTATTGTGCTTTATGCTCGTCTGCATCTTTAATTACGATCATTTTCTATAATACTTATGCGACGAGTTTTACGAGCGATTTTATTGTCGTTTTTTTTTCTGTCCCATCTCTAATGCAGTGGGTTCAAAAGATTAAAGATTCATTTAAAGATAAAGATAAGATTCATTTATTTGCATAGATAAAGATAAAGATTCATTTATTTGCATTGAACACGAGTAGAAACATGCGTTTGATGACATTAAATTATGTGAGCTTCATGTTATGCCTGAAGAGGCGTGCAAATGAGAGATGAGAGATGGCAATCCAAGGGTAATACGAATTACCCGTGCACCCACTAGTGGGTGAAGGCGGTGGGTGGATGGGGCATGACCCGATTTATTGATATTGATATACATTTATTAAGAAGCATATGCATTGACTTCACTTGTAGATAATTTTAACAACGTAGTTACGTTGTTAAAATTATCTCACATAGACACACACACACACACATATTCACATATTTCACATAGCTATGTGATACAATCTCAGAAATATAGGGTTAGTTTTAATCAGTAAGCATCCTTTTATGGGCATACATACATCTGTACCTACATAAAAACAAACAACTTTAACTATGATGCCAAAATTGAAAACGCGAAAAAAAAACAGCTGTTCCATACAAAAAGTACATCGACCTTGGGCAAAAGTATGGAACACTTGTTTTTTTTGCGATTACAATGTTGGCCTCATAGTAAAAGTTAGTTTGTTTTGATGTACAGAATATGCCCTTAAGAATGCTTACTGACTAGAACTAATCCTGTATAACCCACTTTTCGTATCGATTAGAAACATTGTTGAATTTTTCGCATAATCTAGTCCACAGCTGGACATAGCTACCCTCGAAGGGCAATTGGGCCGTATCCACCACGCTGCTGGCCCAGCTGGTTGGGGGATCCACATACTTGTAGAGTTCTTTACCTAATGAAATTAATAATAATTTGGTACCATTAATTTGATCTGAAGATCTGATGACGGATCCAGACTGGAGGTGGATAATTAGTGGAATTCGTCAATGTCTAAAGTAAACCCCTCGATTTGAGCTCATTTGGTTTTTAACTCTAGGACACAATAATGTGATACATACTAGATAATTAATATCCAAATCAATTTAAATGTAAAAGTTACAAAGTAAGTACTTACCTATGTAATAAAACTAAAGTTTGGTACGTATATTATCTATAGTAACAACTCGAATGACAAGACCTTTCATATTTTTCGTTCACCGCTTTAGAGTTACAGTAGTAAACCGGGCATTGTCCCCAGTACTACTATACTGCTTGTAGTGCCGTAATGGAATATTTGCTGATAAATAAGGTAACTTTGTATTTACATTAACTACATGTTGGCATTTCGCGAGTAAGTAAGCTAATTTACTATGAGCACGATTTTTTGTGTCCAAATGACGCACTTGTACATCTCCTATACGGAAAGCTGTTGGCACTGTCTATTAGCAGAATAGTGTATGTGTTAGGTAGCTTATCTTGAATGTTATTTTTCACCTTTTTAACGTAATGCATCACGTATACATCTGTCTTATCATAGTTGTTGGTTAGGTAAGTAGCTAGTTAATTTTTGGGGAAAAAAATATGCTGAAACGTCATCATCGGCACCTTCCACCACTGTTAACCGAGAGGACGCTGCTGCTCGTCCACCGGTGGTCCTGTATGCAGTTTAAGGACATATCCAGCTGAAATGTGGTTTGCCTGAAACCGAAGAAGAAGAAGGATAGATTTCCTTTGCAGTAGCCTAATAATTATTATATTTTATGGAGTCACTAAAGAATGATTTATTGCATCTTTTTCTGTAAACCCTAACTAAGTTTCATCATCATCATCATCATCAGCCCGGAGACGTCCACTGCTGAACGAAGGCCTCCCCCTTAGACCGCCACACTGTACGACAACCTGCCATTTGCATCCACCGCTTGCCCGCGACTTTTACAATGTCGTCGGTCCACCTAGTGGGAGGCCGCGCCTACCAGCTGCGGCAGCAGCTGCAGCTGCAGCTGCGTCTCCCGGTTCGCGAACCGCGCGGTGGCTTAACTAAGTTTAGCTTTACATATTTAACCAAACGAGGATGTAGGTATGTACCTTTGTAATATAATTTTTAAAAAAATTTACTCCCATGGACCTACGAAAGTCAAGATTTGACTATAATAGATAAAACGTGCTACTACGGTATTTTGCGGCTATATCCAAAATATATTGTGTTTTACATAAACGAGATTGTGGGCCTCTCTGTAGAATATACCGTCTCCGTTCCGTGGTTAATATAATAATTCATAATAGGTAAACCTTAGCTAAACCAGACTAATTGTAACTTGTAATTGTCAATTTCAATACACGGGAGCTGAAACCTCCAAGACTCCACGGGTGTCGCCGTCGAAACAAAACAAATCAGCCCAAACTTGAGTCTACCATATTATTTATTCTGTGCTACTACTTACTAGCCGCTGACGGTTTCCAACAAAGAATACTATTATTACTCACAGGGAGCGATTTGTAATGTCCACCTCCTGGATCCATCGTCGGATTAACTTGATGACCTATATGGTCAATGCTGTATAATTGTCATCATAACTATACTATAACAGCATTTTTTTATTAGCGACGGCAATTAGAAGTATAATATAGTATAGTATTATAAATATTATCTTTGATATAGGTTAGAATCGACTTCCTAGATTTTATTATATGTATGCAGCAACAAAATGATATATGTATGTAAGAAGAATCTTCTCTACGTCCCATCCGTGCGGTGTAATTACAGGCAAAACAGCTTCGTTATAAGAGCATGCAGGTGTTACAATGTTCTTGCCAATGAAATTGATGTCGACTTATTTAATACTTCTGCATTTAAGTTGAAGCAGCTCATAAACAAAAAACATTTTACATAAGTATTTTCCAATTTACTCTCTTTTTTAAATTTTTTCTTTAGCTAATTTAAGCTTTTTAACTTAGCAAACTTCTTATTATTGTTTATTTTTTGTCTGTTGTATATTTATTGTTTAGACTGTTTATTTATGTGCGAGTCCGTCTTTTTACAGTGTTTTTTTTATTCTTCCTGTTATCTGTGGTTTTTTTTAACAAAAAAAAAAAGTAAGTTCGTATAGGCTGAGTGGCCAGCCCTAGTATCAGAGTTAATGTGCCGCCCGAGGGCCTCTGACATGGCTGACGGTTGTTGTTATAGAAACTAGAACAAACAACCGGGACCGACAATTTAACGTGTCATCCGACCCACGGTAGCGCTCAGAAATAAATAAATATTTTTTTTTATCTGGCCTTCTATTCTTATTTATGCTTTACTAATTATGTACCTAGCTGTAAATTTTCCTAAGATACTAAAATAAAATAAGTACATACTCAATTGGTTAGATACAAGTGAAGCTCATATTATAATAAAATTATGTATGCATTGGATCATCCACCTCTACCGATAGGATAGAGGTAATACTGAACACAGCGAAGCAGATAAAAAACGCAAATGGCTAATATAAATATTTGTCAATCAAAAATATGGGCGATTTACAATTACTGTATCGGGACCGATATCGGTACATGATAATTGATTTTAAATTGAAGTGCCATCTAAGGCATAAAAAAAATAGTTTCAATAAAAGCGCCATCTCTTGGCATCGCTGTATTGGAGCATCCCCCTTCAGCTTCGCGTTCAGTGCGTCGGAATCGGCCCTACGGAGTGTAAAAGTACAGAGCATCGGCATTTATAAAATGACGACACGGTGCGTCCACTGCATTGAAGCATCGGCAGTATCAAATATCCGAATACCGTGTTCGCTGCGGATGACGTCATCTGCAGAAATACCTGTATCTTCCGAATGGGGCGTTCCCTGTGCATTACGTCATCAGCAAAAGTACCGGTAACTGGCACGGATTCGCCGATCCAGTGCACGCAGTCCCATAGAAATCAATACTAAGAAACAAATCCGTACGCTACGTTCACTCCGATTCCGACGCAGTCAACGCGCGGCTTTAAACTTAAACACGGTCGCAGGACGACGTGGGGTCGGTGATATCGTGCAGCGGGTTCGCGCACGGCATGATGGTGTCGCGGCTGGTGGACCGGCCATGCGGCGTGGGCTTCATCGACCTCACGCTCTACGGCAAGTTCCTCACGTGCGGCGTGGACGACTCGCGCGACGTCATCGACCACGACGAGAACATGGCGCTCGACTTCACGATGAGCACCGCGCACTCGTTTGCCACCGCCGCCACTACGCATCGTGATTACTAGCTGTAGAAGAGTGACTAGTATATTTTTGTTTTATTCATACGCGATTAACTCACGTTTAATTAAGTCGAATACGCCGAGTATAGTTTTGATCACATCCGGTGATATTTTCAAGGAGTGAAAAAGAAACCCGACGCGCGTGCGGCCGCGTCCTGCTTCGCACCTCCCTGCTGCTCTTCTGCTTCGTCCCGCTTGCTGAGTGCGAAGCGGGACGCGGTGGCACGCGCGACGCGCTCTGTTTTCACACCTTGAAAAAGTTTACCGGATGTGACCGACACTATTAGTCGGAGTATTAATTAAACGTAAGTACGAGTAATCCCGAAGGTATAAATAAAACAAAAATGTGTCGAAATTCAGGTCAGTATTCTTGACTAACACATATTGTTAATAACGTAACATACATTAATTATTAAAGGGCATAAATGTTATAAAATGTTATTCACAACGATCATTATTATTTTACTCAGTGTTGGTCGATTAACAGTAGCAGTTAACTCGTTCGCTGTTGCGCTCACTGCTTGGAGGATCTAGTATATATTTAAACAAAGTTTGACCGTTCTGCGTAGCGCGTAACAGTTTAGAGTCATGTTATCTCTAAAGTGTTATAATACGTTTTAGGAATATAGAAAATCGACCCCAATATACAATATTACACTAAAAGATTCAACAATACTGAAGGGTATGTATGTACTCATCATTATTAACAACTTTTACTAAAGGGCCAACCCCTAAAACGCGAAAAAGTTCATCAACCTTGGACAAAATTTATTGAACAGTTGATTTTTTTTTCGCGATTTCAGGGCTGTCCCCGTAGTAAACGTTGTTCGTAATGATTTACATATATACCCTTCAGTGTTGTTGAACCTTTTTGTTACATATTGTACGTATATCACCTCTTTACTAGTTTGCCTCGGCAAGACAGTAATGTAACGTAGGTAGGTACAAGCGTTTTCAACGATGTGTTTTTTTTATATAATCCGGTCAATAAGTACGTGCCAGATGGATTGGTAATAGCGTTAATTGACCCCACATCAGCCGCGGAGAGCAAAGTAAAGTAACTCAAAAATTACCAATTCCGAAGACAAAATATCAATTTATCATCAAGTTTTATTACAAGTTGACGTAGCGATAGGACAAACTTGATTGGTTTATTTGTCTCAATTTGTTGATGCCCATATAGTTTTAGAGCAAGAGTAAGCTTTATATGGACTAAATAACACAAAGATAGGTAGGTAAGTATATAATTTATGTATATCAAAGTATGTAACGAGCTCGTTTATTGCAAAAAATTGTTAAATAAGTCTACATAAGAAGGTATTGTGAATAAAAGATTGAACTTGTAAAAAAGATTTTTATTTTACTTAAAATATATCTATTGTTTACCTGTTCAATGTAGTAAGTAGAATATTTAATTCAATATTCACTTATGTTTACACTCACATAAATTAAGCAAAATTTGTATTTAAAGTTCAATAAATAATGTTATACAGGATTACGCAGAATGACAATACTAAGTCAAAAGGAGCTCATATTGTACACGTCATTGTAAACTTTTCGTCTCTGGATATTTTTTATATGGGACCTACTATGAAATGGCAAAAAAAGTCTGTTCTATACATTGAGCTAATATCTAAAGAGTCAATCTGTAAGTGAAAACAGTAAAAAAACGTCCAAGTGCCTTTGTACATAGCTATACATGCATTCTATAGTTCACGATTGTTCGAATTTAGACATTATGTCGCTTGTATAGTGTTCAATGTATGTTTGAGCGCTTGTGTCTTATCGTAGTTCAAGTCGTTCAAAAAGTCGGCGCACTACATAGCGTGCGCCGAGTTTTGGCGCGGACAATTTTTGCACGTTTGTGACTCTATATATATTAGCTCAATGGTTATATAGAAAAATATCATTCACCCTTGACAAAGTAGCAGTATGGAACGGATCACTATTGGTTCGCATAAGGACCAATGGCATGGTCTTAATTATGTGTGAGCATAATAATTATTATTACGCAGATTTTTTTGTCATATTTCTTTTCCCATAAAAATAACCAGGCATTTATTATTTAAGGGTTTATGTTATAAACGTGTACTTAACGACTTAGTCATAATTTATTGATGACATACAAAGTATGCCGATTGCTGAATGTTTTCGAAATTTAAAATTGTGGGCTAGATGCATTTCAAGAAAAAGGAGTAGAAAAATTATAATTTGATATTGTTTATGTTGGGTGAAAAGACACGAAAGTTATTTCACGTGTAAATTAAACATGTTCGCGTTCGGAGGAAGGATTTCCCTCTTGTTCGCGGCTTAGTAACCTATATAATGTCACTGTATATAATATATACTCGCATATTATGCGAGTTGATAACAAAGAATTTAAAGTTGAGATGTTGAAATTGATGATATTAGTGAGTTCACAAATATTATGTCTATGTAGCTGTACAGTGTGCCAACAATTAATATAAAAAAGTAACAATGAACAATTATCAAAATCAAATATGTGTTATTTCAGATCACGCATAAATCCATATAATATAGCATAAAAAAATATTAATAGAAGAATGTCGTAATAAATTTAAATTAGATTAGAATACACATTGAATTGAAATTAAACAGATTGAATCGACACGACAAAACAAAAATAGTAACACATTAAAACAAAAATTATTAAAAAATATATCGGTTGTACCAAGGACACCCATCCATTTGTTCTAAATGGGACAGACAAATCAGGCTGCAATCATGTGCAGGATACCACGATGGATATGCCACACTCAATATGCCAAAGGAAATTAGGAATTAACATAATTAAATTAAAGAAACAAATAATTATTAGGTAAGATAATATACAATCAGTGCTGTAAATAGCCTTTTATGCGCCCGGTGCGAGCTTCTATAGTTGCGCCCTTGAAAAGAAAGCGCCCGTTCAAAACTTGTTCCTGGTCAGGTAATTTTGCGCCCCTCCAGGACTAGCGCCCGGTGCCTGGGCACCGCTGACACCGCCCTATTTACGGCACAGTATTCATATATACAATAGGCTAGATGACTGGTTTTTTTTTATTATCCTATTAAAATGTGGCCATAAATATAGCTGATTAATAAAAAGAAAATGAAAATTTGATCAAAAATAAGCAACTTATTAGCATTTTAATATCATGCTAGACAGAGAGGCGAAACAGCAAATCGTGACGTCACTTATCTGTACGCCATATACATGTTATTCTGACAAGTAAGGCGTGACGTAATTTTTTGTTTTATGGGAAAGGGACAGAGTTGTCTCTACCAAACACTTTAAACGCTTGTGTATCAGCACATTAATAACCGATTTAAATGTTTTTTTCACTAAACATACTTACTATATTTACTTAAATTCTTCATGAAAGCTATTGGTTTCAACGATATAAACATCAGTCATCTACCCTATTACGGAATCCCGTAAGAAACACCTGTTTAAAACATTACAAACCCATGATATTATATTAAGTTTTAAAATTATTGTATGTTCACATGGAATTCAACTGTTGATACCCTTAACTAAGACCCTAATGTTACACAGCTTATAAATGACAATTAGTATTACCTGAACTGAAACTGTTTTTTTTTAGTTCTTGGTTGGCCCCGTAGAGTTGGTCACAATGAGGAGTACAACCTCCTCCTTTCGGCTCAGTACTATAACTCCGTGAAACCCTGTATATCTCAGGGCAATTTCCCTACGGCATTATAAGTATTTATTACCTACCTACTTATGGTTAGGTATTTTATTAACACACAATAATTTACATAAATCTACGAAAGCACACAAACTAACGATCATCAACCTCGTGACAAACGTAATCGTAATCCAAACGTCCAATCACCTTATCTCTTAAATACTCTTATTTGGTGACCTCTGATAGGGAACAGTATCATCTCTATTTTAAGAGGGCCGACATCGTTTGCTTCAATTTTGTATCCTCTCACTACTGTTGATATAATGCTCTTTATCATTAACATGCCGAAATTGCGACCTGAAATAAAAAATAGCCTTAATTATTTTGTTACCCAAGGACCATTGAACTATATGTAACTTGGAGTATCTAGCTCTCTTTCTCGTATGTAAGGATTTCGCACCACCCATGCTCGGCCGCGGGACATCTCAAACCTCAAACTGTTCTTCCCAGTATATTACTCTGCTCTATGAACTGTTCCCTTGCACCAGTTTGCATACAATTCAGCGACGTTCAGTTGTCGATCAAGTCGTGACTACCAGTCACTTACATAGCATTGAGTGGCTATTTGTTTGTGTCGGTAAACATGTGTACTACTACACTATTATCGCATTGCAATTACGACGTGCGATATCCTGTTTCCTAAATCAGGGCACGTTCAATTCACTCCCATAGAAAACGCGTTTAAACGTAGATAAACCAATAATAAGACAGTGCATCGATTTTCCACTGTGGTGCTTGGCTCGTTGACTTCACGCGGCACACATTGGCTGTGAGTGCGCCTCGGCAGTACAGTGGAAAATCGATAATGTTCTATAGAAATAGCGTACAAATTAGCTTGCACTGAATATGACATAATTGTAGTTATTTAGACGTGTTTTCTATGGGAATTGCGAGCGATCTTTACTTATTAGTTAATATGATGTTATCTGTGCTAATATACCTACGGAACAACGAGTCATCATCAACATGAATAGCCTTTACTATAGGAACAACATAGAAATGAGGAAAAAAAACGGCAGTTCCATAGAAAAGTTTAAGCCGCCTTTGCCGAAATGACAGAACATTATGGGTAGGGTAGGTACAAGTTTACATAGATTAAAATATGCATTGTAACAAGACTAAACCCAATAATTGCTCTCTAATTCGTATAAGATGGTATTCTAAGATAATTAGCAAACATTGACAGAAATTTTAAAAACCACAATCGAGGCTCTATATTTGAACCAATTACAACATAGCAAATACATACTGTAATGCATTCAAAATGCCTATTCAATTATTAGTGTAGACTGTGGAATTGCACTTAAGTACTTATTTTCTCATAGAGGGTGATGAAAAGTAGAGTGTCCCCCTCGGGATCAACGCAATTTTAAGCTCGAGTACTTTGAATCCGTCGCTGCGCTCAGGATTTTACTTTAGAATCCTTCGCTACGCTCTGGATTCAAAGAAAAACTCTCACCTTAAAAATTGTTGTTCGCAAAACAATCCCTTGGTAAACAATCTACTATTTTGAATCTTTTTTTTAAATTCTATCAAGTGACGAAACGAGCAAGACGTTTGCCTGTTAGTAAGCGTCACGCTTGCCACTAACAGGAGCTGCGCCAGAATTGTGAACTTGCGAATTGTAGTGGTAGGTAAAATAAATAAAATCTCCTCCTTTATTAAAGTCAATTAAAAATGCTTGAAAGTACGAGTAAGATATAAGTACTTACCGATGCAATTTCTAGAGCCGTAACTGAAAGGTATGAATGCCGCTGGATGCCTGTTAACGGATCGCTCCGGCAAGAACCTGTCTGGGTCGAATTCGTCCACATCAGGACCCCAGACAGCTTTGGAGCGGTGCAGGGCAAAGGCGCCGACAACTGCACCAGAGCCCGCAGGAATAGTCACTCCGCATTTCGCTGATGAACGATAATTTGTTTCAATATATTTTTTTATGTTAACACGTAACTTAAATTAGTGGTTCTGTAAACAACAGATCTCGCGAACTGAGATCTTATTTTATTATGCTGATATTCTGGCAGAACGCCCGTCCTGGATAGCTCCCTGGCTTACCTAGAGGTATCCAATCCAGCAGTGGACTATCAAAACGCTAAAAGATTAATCAACCAATTAGTAGTTTTGCCATTTTAGAACTTATTGGATGGCTTTTAAATCGTGTTATTTCACTCAGATTCACATAGTTAGATGTTCACAATACTTGATTGGCTAAAGAGTTAGCTAATGACTTACGTAGATAGGTGTCTCTCTCAATGTTCCGTGCGATGATAGGAACTACAGTGTAGAGCCGCATACTCTCCTTGATGACTCTCTCTAGATAATGCATCTGCAGTAAGTCATCTTTCGTAGCACCTCTCTTCGAGTCGCCAAAGATGGATTGCTGCCTGTAAGACGAAAAACAATGAGCTTTTACTTAAAACTGATGTTCCAAGCAGCATGCGCCCGCGCGCACGTCGGTCTTGATTTTCAAACCGTGAATAAGGTCAGATAGAAGAAATCTGTTCACTCTAGCTTGAAGAAGCCCAGTTTTTAGTTCTCTGATGTGATGTGATTGAAACTAATGGTTTTACATTCGTTTTTTCGACAATCTCCTCCCTGCCGCTACACCCGTAAATAAAATCCCACTAAAACTGAAAATGTGTTCGGAATAAAAATATCCTAGTAACCAGCGCATGCAAATCGATCAAAATTAACAAGACAACACAATCAAGCATACGTAGCTAAAAGTATGCATATTGCATTTGCCCGAAAATAGAGATAGCGAATCTAATTACTGCATGACAAAAAGAGAACACATGTACCGTACATGTATTAGAAGTTTGTATTGTCGTATCGTACGGCTCGCATGTCGCAAAGGCAGAGTATGACTGAAGCGAGTGGAGAGCCGGCGCTCAACATATAGTGTTCAAAATCCGTGCGCTTATTTCCCGTCCATTCATCTTATCATTGTCGCTGCTAGTAACTATCACATTCTGGCCGTTTAATTTCTCATACCATTCACTCACGACAACTGCTATATCTTTAAAATTCAGAGCCAGAGACTAGCCCTTCCCATAAAAAAAAAAACATTTCGATAAAACAAATAGGTACCTACATTTTCCTATGACCTAGGTATACCTACAATATCAATATAAAATTTTCTTTTGATCAAAAAGTTCTCCTGACCTAAAAGTTCGTAAACGATTACTTAAAAAAAATTACAAATGTGTTGCAAACAAATTATGAATTCTATTTGAATAAGCGCCTCCTATTAAAATGTAGATAGCCTATTTTTTTTGAGACACAGCAACGTGGCCGGTTTTAACTTAGTTTACAATAAATATTACTTATAATTCAACTTAGAAGTGACAGGGATTATCATAGAATACGCATAATCAGCCTGTGGACATTGGCCTACTCTAGGGTAGAGATCGAGATTAAGGCGGACAAATTCTGATAAATATTCGATATTAATATCAATAATATAAAATCAATAAATAATCATATCTACTCTTTAGGTAGGACCTGGGTATGTCCTAAAACTGTATCGAGTACCACCACCGGAGGACGGATAGCAAAATCCTGTTGGTTAACGGTGGTGAGCATTCTGCGATCCCCAAGCCGCCTGCCAAGCGTTATTATGGCAACCCCTGCCTATTAAGGGACGCCTTCATCCAGCAGTAGACGTCTCCTGGCTGATAATGAAATGATGATGACTTTTCAGTTATTATTAAAAAGTAAGTTCGTATAGGCTGAGTGGCCAGCCCTAGTGTCAGAGTTAATGTACCGCCCGAAGGCCTCTGACATGGCTGACGGTTGTTGTTATAGAAACTAGAACAAACAACCGGGACCAACAATTTGACGTGTCATCCGACACACGGTAGCGGTCAGAAATAAATGCCACTCACGGTCACCCATCCGAAGATTGACCGGACCGTCCGTTGCTCGCTTAGAATCACCTAGACAAGCTACGCCACGAGCGCTATATTTATTATTATTAGTAATTATTATACTAACTCGTTGAATGCCCGATCCTGCGCGTCCTGGTGGTTCCCGAGCAGCACTAGGGTGTAGGCGATGACCAGCGCTGTGGTGTCGTTTCCGGCGATGGTGATGGAGTCGATGTGTTCCCTCAGCTGCTCGTTCGTGAACTCGATCTCGCGGCCGAACAACATGTCCAAAACTGCTCGTGGTTTGCCTTAATACACAAAGTAAACCAATCACTTTTTAAAAGCTCCTTATTAATAAAAGTAGAGTAGGCTCGGCTCGGATACTTTTTTTTGGTATCGAAGTGAAAAACTGCCCCGCCCCTGCCCCGGCTTCGCACGGGTGCAATTTACTAATGAGTTCGACTACTTTTCAACTGACTTCAAAAAAGGAGGTTCTTAATTCGACTGTATGTTTTTTTTGTATGTGTGTTTCGCGATTACTCCTCCAATTATGAACTGATTTAGATGATCATTATTTTTTGTGGTAGGTCATACTTCAGAGGTGATCCCATATAAATTTTATCGATATCGGTTCAGTAGTTTGGTTTTTACAATGATGTTATTGTATTTTACTCTATGGGTTTTTATATCAAAATTACTAGAAAATATGAAGATGTCATACAGTTCAAAGTTGAAGTCAGTTGTATTTTTTTTAAGTGTAGGTATTATATTTCATACAAACCTTGCCCTGACAAATTACGAACACGCAACAAAAATTAAATCAGCCAAATCGATCGATTCGTCTTACATACATGCAGCAATTGTTTTTATTAATTACACAGGTTGATATTGAATTCATTAGCAATATCTTAAGGGGCTAATAAACTCATCACTTACTGTCCATTACGATGTTTTTACCCTAAGATGTTGCCAATGAGTTTAATGTGAGCCTGTAGATAGATGGAAATCTAGTTAAAGATTAGACACCACAACCTAAAAAAAAAACCCCACTTCAAAGCAAAATACGTAATTTAATTTACTTGGATGACCTAGTATTTTGATTTAAACATCAAACTACTGAATCAATTTTCATAAAAGTTCTATGGGACCAGTTTGATACTATATCCTTTCAAAACAAAAATATTTTTCCAAATCGGTATAACAATGACGGAGTTCTGAGGTAACAAACATACAACCGAATTTAAACACCTCAACGTTAAAATGTATTTATATGTTATAGAGTTCTTGTAGGTAATGCTGGCATCACACATCGCTTATATTTGCCGAATAAAATGGGACGTACGTATACAGGGTTAGTTCTAATCAGTTAGCAACCTAAGGGCATATTCTGTACATCAAAACAAACAACTTTTACTATGGGGCCAATATAGAAATCGCAAAAAAAACAGCTGTTCCTTACATTTTGGCCAAGGTCGATTAACTTTTTGTAAGGAACAGCTGATATTTTTTCGCGATTTCTATATTGGTCCCATAGTAAATGTACAGAATATTTAATTAAAAGGATGCTAACTGATTAGAACTAGCCCGTATAGGTATGTAAGTAGGCTACATAGATGCGTCCCTTTTAATTCGGCAAACATACTCGTAGGCGAAGTGTGGTGCCACGCCACCATTACACTTAGAATTAATATTTACGTATATTATAATAATCCAATGACAATACTAAAAGTAAAAGTCGTGGTAGCCTAATATAAGCCGTGGTAGCTTAATCGGGTGACCGCTCGACTTATAATCGTGAAGTCGCGGGTTCAAACCCAGGCCCGTACCAATGAGCTCTTCGGAGTTTATGTACGGATACTCATACCACTGCCTTTTCGGTGAAGGAAAACATTGTGAAGAAACCTGCATACGTCCGGAGAAGAAATTCAATGACGTATGTGAATCCACCAACCCGCAACTGGGCCAGCGCGGTGAATACGGCACATTCGCCCTTCGAGGGAATCCCTAAGTCCAGTCCTAGTGTCCAGTGGACAATTAAAAAGGCTGATCATCATCATCATCAGCCCGGAGACGTCCACTGCTGAACGAAGGCCTCCCCCTTAGACCGCCACATTGTACGATAACCTGCCATTTGCATCCACCGGTTGCCCGCGACTTTTACAATGTCGTCGGGCCACCTAGTGAGAGGCCTTCCTACGCTGCATCTTCCGGTTCGCGGTCGCCACTCCAGAACTTTTCTTCCCCATCGGTTGTCAGTTCTTCGAGCGATGTGGCCTGCCCATTGCCACTTCAACTTGCAAACTTTGCGAGCTATGTCGGTAACTTTGGTTCTTTGGCGAATATCCTCATTCCGGATTCTATCGCGCAAAGTAACTCCGAGCATAGCTCTCTCCATTGCCCGTTGCGTGACTAAGTTTCTCCAAAAGGCCAGCAGTTAAAGACCACGTTTCAGTTCCATAAAAAAAATATATCATGCTTATGTTAATACTAAAAGTCTTCTTAAAACAAAGTGCCATTTTACTTGAAGTATTTTAAGAGGTTTTTGAATACACACTTCAAAAACCTAGTAGGTACAACTAGTAAAAACATTCCACGACATATGCTAGTACGAGGCATATGTCGTGGAATGTTTAAAAAAAATCAAAGAATAAACACAGAATAATAAGAACTAATACATATTTGCTCGCATAAATTAGCTGGACATGTGGCAAGCCTACCACCGACTTTACTGTCGTCAATGTTAACTTGACGCAACACGTAACCAAATACACACCAAAAACTGGATTAACACGACGACGCTGCCAGCGCTGTCCTCTCACGTAGCCCTGTCGTTTTATTCAGAAACGTGATGTTGAAAATGTTTACTTATGATAATGTGGAAGAATAGGTCAGTTGGATTGGAACTTCGACAATATTAAATCAAAGTTACTCGTAAACTCGTAACATAGAACTAACTACCTACTTAGATAAACATGTAAAATAGGGTTTTATGGTAACAAACAGCTGCATCCCACGGTTTCAACCGCGTGATGATGAAAAACGGCGATGATGATGACGATAAAAAGTAGCCTATATGATAGTCCGGGAAACAAGCTATTTATTCCATTCCGAGTTTCATCCAAATCCGTTCAGCCGTTTTGGCGTGAAGAGGTAATGAACAAACACATTAAACACACACACAAACCGACAAACATTTGCATTTAACATATTACTTAGTGTGGTATAGTGTGATTTGATAGTGTGATGTAAGTGATATAAGAATGAAGTAGGTACGCTCATGTTGTAATATAAGGCCTGCCTGACCATCGCAGCGGCCCCGAATTCACATTCACACTCAGATTAGAGTCACAGGCGAAAAATGCCTGATATGACAGAAAATTTTCAAAAATCCTTCCGATCTCGATTTTAATCACAGAAAAGCGAAGGCTATGGCTAGAGGTTACCTCTTAGATTTTAATACGCCAAAAGCAGCAAAAGAAGCTAATCTCAAATGTCAAATGATAGTGTGGCTACTCTGGCTGCCCATGGGGCGTAGTTGAACGTATCATCTATTGCATGTTAATTAATTATTCCGATAATTGGACATAAAGCGTCACGCAGGTGAAAGTATTGTAGCGGACAGGGGAAGAGGCGCTCGTTTGATAACGTCACTCAATTCCGGCGTACCTATGTTTGAAGTCATACTACTGCTTTAGTTAGTTAGCTTAGGGTTAGTCCTAATCAGTTAGCATCCTTTTAAGGGCATATTCTGTATGGGGATGGTTGGGATGCTTGCGCCATCATTCTCGCACAATGAGTTAAGTTACACAACTTAGGCATGTAAAGTACTGACCAGGAGTTTCTTCTCCACTTTGGGTAGCTTTTCTCTTTTCGTATTCAGCTCTTCTCTTCCTAACTACCTGCAATTATAAGTTTAAGTTACTATCTCGTTAATGTATTGTCTATTATATTAAATTATGCTTTAATTGGGAGACTGCTCTGGAAGTCGTGAGGTCGCGGGTTCAAATCCGGAGGCCCGTATCAATGAGCTCTTTGGAGAAACACAAAAAACAAAAATGTTACGATACAAAACACGTTATTTATAAGGACATAATCATACAGGGTAAGTTGTTCTAATCAGTTAGCATCCTTTTAAAGGTATATTCTGTACATCAAAACAAACAACTTTTACTATAGGGCCAACATTGAAATTGTAAAAAAACAGCTATTCCATACATTTTGCCCAAGTTCAACGAACTTTTTATGGAGCAGCTGTTTTTTTATTGCGATTTCGATGTAGGCTCCATAAAAAGTTGTTTGTTTTGATGTACAGAATATGCCCTTAAACGGATGCTAACTGATTAGAACTAACCCTGTACATGTATGATATAAAAAGGGGTATCTATAATTTTTGTCACGAACCCGGTCCCAACTCAGCGTGATGGTTGTAAACAAACAGCGCTGATATGTGAATCCACCAACCAGTTACAGGGTTGTGTTGTTGGATATGGCCCAATCGCTCTTCGACGGTAGGCTTATGTTCAGCAGCAGATTATAACAGGCTGATTATGCTATACTTCAACACACCCACCAAGTTTGCTCTTCAACCTGACCAACCTGATATTTTCAACCGACTTCACAAAAGGAGGTTCTCAATTCGTCTATTTTTTTTTGTATGTATGTTACGCGATTACTCCGCCAATTATGAATTGATTTGGATGATTATTTTTTGTTTGGTATATAGTCAGAGGTGGTACCATATAAGTTTTATCGAAATCGGTTAAGTAGTTTGGTTTTCAAATCAAAATGCCTGGAATTAATCAAAATGAATGGAAAATATGAAGATGTCATCCAGGTAGTTGAAATTGAAATCGCTTGTATTTTTTTAATAGCGCATTATCGTTAGATACATTTTGTGTGGTTTTAATTTACTGAACCCTCGTTAAGTGAGTTGGACTCTCAATTGACGATTTTATTATGATTTTAGTAGGATACTATGTATGCTACTACTAAATCACAGAAACTAGTCCAGATTAGCATAGTTAGAAGCAAAGCAGATGGCATACCTTTTTAAAGATAGAGGTCATTAGAGCTCTATACGTACCTTGTAGTGGGAAAACGAAGGTAATGGACGGTTACGTCTGGCTATGTGTATAGTTAGATAACCTACTCGCTTTGTACGTTATTTATAAACATAGCTTAGTATTTTGTCGTAAGTAAAACAAAACGTCGCTTTTTATGTTTTATCTCAATAGGGCAAACATCATGTCCACAGCCGTAACTTGACGAACAAAGATACTTTCATACTTCAAGGGCCGCTGAGCAAATATTTTGAAGGCATTTGCTTTGATGCAATATTTGCATTTGACGGCCTCATTTAATCTAAATACGCTATGATCTTGTACTTGAGTACCTCAGGCGCATGAGATTGTGTTACCTAAGAATAATAATTCTTAGGTAGCACAATACACTACAGGATTTAACTTCATAAGGATAACAGGATTTAATTTAACTTCTCACTACTATAATAGGCATAAGCTTACTCTTAAAGGGAGATTGCCTGATTGGACAACGGGGGGGATCCACAATGCGTTTTTTTTCGCTAGTTGGCGCATCGTCGATGCGGCCATAGTCAACTGTCAATCTCATACATTTTGTTGTTTTTTTCTACAATTTAATGGTTTTACTCTTATTAGACTCGGATTGTCAGAGAGAAGCTGCATATACTGGTTTACTGTATATACTGATTTGTACAGCAATCCTTTGCCTTGCTAATTCAAGCTTTGTCCAACATAAAATGTAAACAACTATAAACAACTATCTCGCCTATAAATCTTTTTTTAGACTGTCAACAAATGCATAGATTCTTAAAACAAGGCACAGTACCCAGTATTTGTCTTTGGACTAAATTATCGGCAACGCCCTCATCAAGAGCAGATAGATTACGTAAGCAAAGAAACAAGAAAACTTGATTTTGCCACACCCGAACCACCGCGCCGCCGCCGCGCCGCTTGCAGGCGCCATCTGCTAAAAGTTTTGCCTGTGAAACCTCATAGGATTGAAAATTAACCCATTATACGAGGTACCTATACTCGGATTCTTAATTAAATGGACTAAACTGACATTTCGAGTGTTGCAACTTTTTGGTAAAATTTGAATAGTGCGTGCTGAGGTACAAATATTAAGTTTATTAACATATGTTAAGAAACTTCATCTTTTTATTAACTTATGTTAATTAACAAACTTAATAATTTCACACCAATGAACTACTTCGATATATTTATATTAATCTTTGTAAAAGGTGTAGTTCCTGACTTTTGTATGATTTCAATCTTTCCAAGGTTTTAAATCATGAAAATAATGTTACATTTCCGTGTAGCAATTTACGGAACAACTTTTTAACACCATATGTTTTCCCTTTTCTACCTGCACTTCCACTGGCAGCACTTTAAATGTTTAAGGGCACTTAATAATTATTCAATAATTCTATTGAACGATATGAACTTAACAATATCCATCACTACGGTTTTTTAGCAGGCAGCATTATTTTGAAAAGTGACATTTCAATCTGTCAGTTTAGTCCGTTTGATTATGAATACGAGTATAGTTTTACGACCGGGCTATCGCGAAGGAGTAAAATAAACCTTGAGAGAGAGAGAGCTAGATCCTCCAAGAAAGAAACCGTGATAAAATGGGGTTTTAGCGACTTGTGTTACACTATACTTTTCACTACGATTGCGAGAAAATAAAATAATCTAAATACCAAAATAAATGCTTTGTGACTCTGACGGCAACAGATTGAACATTATTTCTTTTCCTTTCCCTTCCATCTGCAAATTAGGGTCTCCATTCTCAACTAGACAATCACATTTTCACTATTGTAAACATAGAGTAAGTAAATACTACGTAATAAAATAAATTACGGTCACCCAATTCAATTTATTCTAAAGATTTCGCGCCAATGCCCATAGAGTAACACCAATAATAGAGAGAGAGTAGAGTAATACCAATGCCCTTCTT
The DNA here is from genome assembly GCA_905404285.2 of Erannis defoliaria. Classification (NCBI taxonomy): domain Eukaryota; kingdom Metazoa; phylum Arthropoda; class Insecta; order Lepidoptera; family Geometridae; genus Erannis; species Erannis defoliaria. The sequence goes on from FR990084.1 coordinate 9,747,027, forward strand.
TTTAATTTCTTCTATAGCCGCAACACAAATAACGCAATGCACGCATTCTACCAAACATTTTGCCGCCTTTAGTTCCATTTTCAAAAATAAAAAGTTCTTTTTTTTTAAACAGAATTAAGTCGAGTCTTTATTTATTTTATTCTATTTATGAATATAACTTTTTCGTTTTTGTAGGCTCGTTGGCGTAACAGACAAAAAACAAAAACTTTTGTCCCTAGAGCTTGATATGCTATTTTAGCCCTGCTCTGGTGCGCTATAATGACGGACGGAATTTTTGAGCAAGAGATCCTGTCTCATGCTGCGTTGGTGCTAATAAATCTTAAATAAGTAGTAAATTAACAATGTAGTAGTAAATGTACTAACTTCATCAGTGAATTTGTGCGTGAGTTCGATATTGTCATTCTGCTGCTTGGCAAAGCGCGTGAGGTTGAAGAGGCAGTCGGGCTGCAACCACACCTTGAACATGCGCATGCTGATGATGGTCATGACGGTGTGGCGTGCGCGCAGGTACGGCGTCTCCGGCGTCCGCTGCACGTCCATACGCTCACCCATCGCTGTCTCTGTTACCACAATAAACAGTAAAAAAAACAAACTAGATGCTTTCATGCCCCAATTCGACGGGATTGACGATTTGCCATTTGGTAAGGCCAGTGTCTGTGTGTGTGTCGGTTACCAGAGAAGCTATTCTAAAATCCAATCGGCAAGGTTTCTTATGGGAAACTATACTATCTGTAACTGCGAATTGGACCAAATGCATATTGGACCAAGTGCGAATAGATCTCTGTAATAGTTTTCGAATCAAATCCTATTCGGGTTACGATATTATTATGGTGCCATTGAAATTGAACCGATTAGCGGGGGCTAATCGGTTCATTTTCAATGGCACCATAAGCATCGATTATGAACCATGAATCTGCTCCGATCATGCTGAAATTATCAACATGATTGGATAAGGGGAAGTGGTAGTCGTTTTTTTAATTGTACCGTAAGTTAGGTACTTACGTAAAAAATCTAACTTGATCTTGCCAATTTTGACATAAAATAAGTATGTGACCAACTAGTTGATTTGATTGGAACAAAAGGGTTCATCGAGTTCCATTCTGTACAACTAGTTGGTCTGTTCAGTTGGTCGGAGTGGAACGATCGATAATGTAACATTAGCTGAATTTCTCGTATTTTTTCGCCGTGCGCCGGACGCATCATGTTCCCCAGCTCACCTGCTGGGAGGAACCTCGTGGCAACCGGCCTAAACAGCTCAGATCACCCCCAGGAACACCTGTTTCAAGCGGTTTGCTTTGTCTCAAAAATGCAAGATGATGTACCTAAGATCTCCTACTAAGGGTACAGCTAGTAAATAGATAAAGACAATCCTCGGCCTTAATTAATGTGATGACTCAAGGCCTCATCTTATAAATCGTCGCTGTTATGCTGGTAACTTAGGATAGTAAGACAGACTTACCAAAAACAATGTCCAGGGTGCATGCTGTGATGTACTTCATAACATCGAATTCTTCTTTGCCTGACTGTTCACTCAGCCTGTCAAGGAGCAAGTCTGCTTGCACGGCTATCACTCCCAAGTACTGTTCCACGATTTTGTTGTGAAATACAGGTAGTAAAACTCTTCTGTGGGCCTTCCAAAGAGCGACTGAAATGAAGCGGTAGATTAATAGTGTTGCCCCTGAATTATCGTGATAATTTATTTAAAGTTTGGAATAAATTCTATGGGCCAAACCTAATCAGATGGTTAGAATCTGAAGAGAGAAGCTACTTAGTCCATTAATATTATTTTAGAGTAGGGTTTTTAGGGGTGTTTCGTACGGTTTAAATAGCAAAAAGGAACCCAGATGGACGACACAAGATCACTGAACCTATCAACCAACCGATGAACCTATCATTAATTAGACGATGTAGGTATTATTGGTCGAAGTTGGACACAGAAAAAACAATTAGATGTTTCGTGTCATTGATGTTCTATGCATATTTGCATACACTCATAACGTAAGAGCAAACATTTGTATATGAGATGCATCAACGTCACTTCAAGCAATGGATTAGCTAAACAATGAAAAAAAATTGCATGTTATTTTGGAACGATTTTGTTTGCTCTATGTATCATATAGTGAAGATTCCGGAAAACTCGTCTGTTATTGTTTGCCTAAGCCACATGTATGGTTAGTTTTCGCGTCTTGCGATATACGTCGTATTTATGCGTCGCTCACGGAAACAAGAATTAAAATCAAAACATTCTAGTCACAATTACGTACCTACTTGAAACATGATAACTGCCTGATTAGAAGATGGTGTCACGCGGATGTCGATATATAGTTTAGTGATCTGTGACCGTCTGTGAATTCAGGGTTATTAGTAGTGGATATAATACTGCATGGAAATAATCCTAATTACGTACAAGGAATTTAATTGTAAGCGACACTTTTCTTAGTCAAGTGCGTCCCTGGTAGAGGTCAATTTGGGATGTGGGTGGCTTGGCAATACTCGCCATTTCTTTCGTGATGGTCGTATTTCTTGTGCATTTGTTCACGGAACTATATAACGTGTAACAAAAAGGTTCAACTATACTGAAGGGTATGTATGTACTCATCATTATGAACAACTTTTACTAAGGGGCCAACCTTGAAATCACGAAAAAAAAAGCTGTTCAATACAAAAACTTCATTGTTCTTCGACAACATGTATGGAACAGTTGAATTTTTACACAATTTCAGGGTTGGCCCAATAGTAAAAGTTGTACTTAATGATGAGTACATACATACCCTTCAGTATAGTTGAACCTTTCTGTTACACGTTATATAGTTGTATAAGCGCAGCATGTCTACCGCACGGTTTAATTATCTTTGTCCATCTCTATCATATTCCGCACACCGACCCCAAGCAAGAAGTTTTAATGAAATGCGTAGCCTGCCCAAAGAAGATAATGAGGAAGAGAGTACTATAAAGGAAAAGTAGAAGCTACCAGCTGCTAGACTAATTATGAAATCATAATTTTTTTTAAGCACCAAATTTCGAGAGATCTTTTTCTACTTTTTCTTTGATTGCCTGTTCCACCGCTTAGTCCTACTGGTAGTAGCAGGGGTAATTTGGTTTTTCGCTGGTAGTCGTACGTTATGTATGACCTACCTATGTGATGTAACTACCTAAGTGCCGAAACGTAGACACTCACAGTTCTAGTAACCACTTACCAGGGGCAACAAAAAGTCCCTCTCCGAGCCAGAGCCTCAAGAATCGGTAGACTACATCTTTGTCTAAACAATTTTCAAGAATTACTTGGGCGTCTTCAGGGTTTATAACCGCTGCAAAAAAATATGAATTATATAGCTGAATAAAATAATACAATATAAAGGGTGTTAAAGGTGCGTGTAATACCCAATCAAAGTGATCGTTGGAACACATACTCGTAGGTAATAATCTAATCGTAAATAATAATCCAGATAAAATTTGTGATGTGATTAATTTGGACAATAGACATTATTTTGTCTGTGCCAAAAAAAACATATAATACGCATCAAAAAAAGAAATTAAGAGAACACCCAGACTGCACGCTGCGTTTGTTTCCGCTAGGTGGCGCTTCGTCGATGCGGCCTTAGTCTACTGTCAATCTCATAAATTTTATTCTACAATTTAATGGTTTTACTTTTTATTAGACTTGGATTACCAGGGAGAATCTGCATAAAATATACTGGTTTGTACAGCAGCCCTTTGCCTTGCTAATTAAAGCTCTGTCCAACATAAAATGGAAACAAGTATCTCACCTACAAATCTATTTTCAGGCCGTCAACTGCTGCATAGATTCTTAAAACAAGGCATAGTACCCAATATTTTTCGTCAACCCCTCAACGAGAGCAGATAGATACAAATATTAACAAGAAAATTTGATTTTGCCGCATCCGTACCGCCTCTGGCGCCATCTGCGAAAAGTTTTGCCTGTGGAACCTCATTAAACAAAATATATTAGAGAAGTTTAAGAAAACTTAAGCATATTCGTATATACACTTATCACTAGTGTTTGTTTGGTGGGGTAACAGTTGTAAAAACGTGGTGAATTATGGGAGCGGGCCGAATTTCTTCCGTACGCAGACGAAGTCGCGGGCGACCTTTAGTCCTGTATAAATGTAGTACTTACCAACATACAATTTTGGACCAAGCCAAAGTTTAGCACTGCCTTTATTTTTCAACGCTATCTCAGCAATGTACTCTATGTTCCTCAAAATTTCTGAAAGCAATAATTAGGTATTAAAACACTGAATTATTAGTGAGTGTGTGTATGTCAGCCGTGGTAGCCCATATTAGGGAGAAAAATACGTCTCTGAATCGTGTGTGCACTGTTCAAGTGTGCAGTGCAGGTCCGGTCACGGGCCCGTACCTATTATTCGGAATTTACGTAGGGGAAGCCCGGGCAAAAAGCTTAATGTATGGGTGAGAAGGATAATCGATTTTTCCAAATATCGCTAATAGATATAGCGCCTTGATATAGCCTTGATACTAGCTGGCATGATCAGCCATGTGGCCGGCGACGCCATAACAGTTTGACCAAGATATTAAAGATGCGCGTTTATTGTGGAGAAAATCTAAAAATATTTCTGATGCTTCCTTACGATTTCCGCAAAGGTTTGCGTGCTTCAACTTTTGCACTAAGTTTCTAGTGTTTAATTATTATGAGACTGTATATTCCACGGAAGTTTGGGGGTCGTGGCTTTTTAAACGCCAAGAACCTCCACAATCGTGAAATGTGCAGTCTTAGGGATTATTGCAATGTGTGGGATGCATCGCGGTGTAGTGACAAGGGGCTCACGCCGCTTTCCTTGGCAAACAAGAACTGGCGCAGACCATCATGCTAAGCATTGATGACCGCAAGGAAGTATGGAAGACCAAGGAGCTGCACGGGCGGTTCTATCGGGCCTTAACGGGCCCCGATGTGGACTTGCTCTGGAACTGGACTGAACTGGTTGCGCTTCGGGTACCTCTTTGGGGAAACCGAGGGGTTTGCCTGTGCAATTGCGGACGAAGTTATCAAGAAGAACAATTATCGAAAATATATCATGAAGGACGGTACGGTCGTCATCTGTCGGGCATGCCACCGTCCCGGGGAATCTCTCCGACATATAATTTCCGGTTGCTCGCATCTTGCTAACGGCGAGTACAACAATTTGCACAGGCATAATCAAGTGGCGAGGATCATCCACGAGCAACTTGCTCTTCAATACGGCCTTGTCGAGTCGGAGGTGCCGTACTATAAGTAAGCACCAGCATCAGTTCTCGACAATGGTCGTGCTTTGGTCTACTGGGACCGCTCCATCATCACGGACAGGGCTATTGTCGCCAATAAGCCTGATATCGTGATGGTGGATCGGTCCCAGCGCCGGGCAGTGCTCGTCGACGTCACCATCCCACATGACGAGAATCTCGTGAAGGCCGAGAAGGATAAACTCAGCAAGTACCCTGACTTGGACTTCGAGATAACTGCCATGTCAGTCATGTGGGATGTTGACTCGACGATCGTTGTCCCGATAGTCGTTTCGGCAAACGGTCTTATAACGAAGAGCCTCGACCAATACCTCAAGGGGCTCTCGCTAGGCGGTTGGGTCAAGGGTCAGATACAAAAGGCAGTGAATGACAAACGTGCCTGTAAAGATATGTCTGCTGCGAACAAATTTTATAACATTAAAAACGAATGTATTTGGCGAATATTTTTAACCGACTCAAAAAGGAGATTATCAATTCATCACTTATGTGTCTAATAGTTCATTATTGGGACTGCAAAATATTTACATATTTTTTTATAGGTGTATGGATGTTTGTTGACTCATTATATCCGAAACTAGTAGGATGTTATTGTTATATTTTTTTTATTAACAAAACACTATAGGAGTGCGAGCAGGAAAAGGCAAGAAAGAAGTGAGGAAAATCCGTTAAGATTTGCGCGGGAAAAATGGCGGTAGCAGTGTGCGCGTCCAGTGCGGTGACTGTATAAAAAAGGAATGCCACCCATTAACGGGAAGGCCTTCGTCCACCAACGGACGCCTTCGGGCTCACAACGCATGAAAAGTGAATTCATTTATTTTTTAAACATTCAAATTGTTTGAAGATAAATGAATAATAAAATATGTTTGGCACAGGTTTTAGCAAAATATGGTTGCAGGAGCCACGGCTTGAGCCAAAGGTATTATTATTAATCATTATATGATCACTATAAAACATCCCGTAGTAGTTGCAAAAGTAGATAGAATGATCTCTTACATAGTACATCGTAGTACATAGTAGGTGCTCTTTTCTAGGGTACCTAAAGATGAGAAGCGCAGGGACGATTGGATAAAATTCATAAGATTGTTACGAAAAGAAACAGACTGGATACCATCTACAGCAACCGTCATATGCTCTAAACACTTCAGAGATCGAGATAAGATTCTACCTAAGCATGATAACGGGCGTATTCAATTGTCAGATACATCAGTTCCAATGGTAGAAGTAACTACCAAGTCGTATTTAATTATGTATAATACTTCAGTATTTTGTTGTTAGTCAGTCTCAGTGTTTGTCTTATTGTTCAAATTTTAATAAAAAGTTAAAAGTCACAGTAGTCAATATTTCACTATTATATAATTTGTAACAAAAAGGTTCAAAAATACTGAAGGGTATCCTAATCATTATGAACAAATTTTACTATGGGGCCAAACCTGAAATCGCGAAAAAACATCTGCTGTTCCATAAAAAAAATTTCATCGACCTGACACAAATTGTATGGAACAGATGATATTTCTTCGTGTTTTCGGTGTTGGGCCCATAGTAAGAGATGGTTAACATACACATTGTAGATAAATTAGTGGACCAAGTTTTACTAATTCATCATCATCTTCATCATTGGCCCGTTTTTATCTTAAAGTACAAGAGATGATTTATGGAGCGTCGAAAGTTAATTTGCACTTATGGCTAAAAATGCCTCTTCGGGAGTCAAATAGATCTGGTCATATCAGGATCACACAATGAACAGAATATAACCTTCAGCAGTCACTTTTCTCCACCGATTATTATGATCCTTTGCAACTGGCTCCCAGCTTCCTAATTGTACGTGGTACTTCATTAATTATTAATCGCAAAAATAAATTATGATGAAAATTATGATAATATTATTATTTATTACTAACATAGTTACGGAACCCTCCAAAGTGTATCATAACGTGCTTTTGAAGCGCATTTGTCATTTTTTATTTTGCTTTTTAATTGTGTCCTGTGTTAACCAGTACTGTCAAATGATTATATATATGACAGCAAGGAAGTGGTAACCTACCAGTAAACTTAAAACTTAAACTTCCTTACATAGCACGATGGCAGTCAGAATCCCGCTTTTTTATCGTATCCGTGAAATTTATTTAAAACACCAAATTAAGTTTAAGCTTCGAAATAACACACAAACACATAGCTTACTGAAGTTACGCTTAAAGGGTTGACGTTACCACGACCTAACAAATCAGATAGTTTTTGAGGTATTCACACATCATCGTCTCTGACCATCAGGTGAGCTGTAGAGAAACACCCATTCTTTAATTGAAATAAACCCGTATTTCTTTAATTTTGTGGTATCCGAATATCTGTTTTCTTTAGGTAAATTTCATATGATCTATTTGAGTTTTTTATTCCTATGGGTTAATGTCGTAGCCGGAGGGTAGTAAGAAAAGGCATAAATCGGTGTTCCACTCAATGCAAGCATTTTTCAGTAGTAGGTATGCGCACGAAGTCGCGGGTAACATTGATAACCTATTTTTTGAAGTCGGTTTAAAATGGTTTTTGTCCCCGTGCGAAGCCAGGACGGGTCAGCTAGTATATAATATAAGCCTTAATATTTTATACACTTTTCCTTAACATATGAGTTTTGCCCCGCCTTCCCCTACTTATATTAAAATCGACACTACTGGCTTTTCGGTGAAAGAAAACATCGTAAGGAAAGTCGTCATACGCTTCGAGAATCTAGCTCTCGGCTGCGTATATAATCAAAGGTCATACGTCTGGAGGAGAAATTCAATGGCGTAATTAAGTATTATAAATGAATTAGTAACGCCACCATCTATCGCGCACCAGGCCAGCTAGGAGTATGCGCCCATTCGCCCTTCAAGGGTAGGATATGTCGGTTCAAAAATTCAAATTTAATTTATGTCGACCATTGTAAGACATATAAAGAAATTAATTGATATTTAAAATGATCGCATAGATGGGACGATCAAGTCATTGTCATCATGAGAATCAAACAGAAGACGTCTACTGCTAGACAAATGCCTGCCTGCCCCTTAATGCCATACATCCCACGCTTGCTCAGCTTGGGGATCATAAAATGCCGAGACGACACTGCAGCCTGTCCCGCGGTGGTTCTGGAAGCAGTTTTAGGACATACCCGCGTCCATACTTGCAAAGTTTCGAATTAACCGGTCCTGAATCAACATCTATAATTTGCTTACATTTGAAGCTAGTAGGTACCTACCTAATATTACACGTAATCAAAGCCGAATAAAGTTTAGTTAATAATATACTTTGGACCTGGGTATGTCCTAAAACTGCATCCAGAACCACCGGAGGACGGGCAGCAGCGTCCTCTTGGTTAACGGTGGTAACACTCTGCGATCCCCAAGCCGCTTGCCAAGCGTGGGGATTATGGCAACCCCTCCCTATTAAGGGGGAGGCTTTCGTCCAGCTGTGGACGTCTTCGGGCTGATGAGTGTGAGTGAATAATATACTTTGTTTTTGGTCTCGCCCCGGCGTGTTGTTCCAGATACTGGTTTCGTACAAGGACGAAAAAGTCTTCGTTCGCAACTGGATTCGTACAAGGACGAAAAAGTCTTCGATCGCAACTGGTTATGAAGCTTCGATTTCGTACACGGCCGAATGGGATTTGTGACATAATGGCTGTCCGACAATAGGACGGGATGGGCGGCACAATAGTTATACCGGGTGTTAGTTTGAACACCGTTATCCTTCTAGGATATCATTGTACTCATCATTATGAACAACTTTTACTAAGGGGCCAACCCTGAAATCACGAAAAAAAAAACAGCTGTTCCATATATATTTTGTCCAAGATCGATGCACCTTTTTGTATGGAACTTTTGTTTTTTTGTGATTTCAGGGTTGGCCCCACAGTAAAAGTTGTTCATAATGATGAGTCCAATGATACAATGATATCCTAAAAGGATAACGGTGTTTAAACTAACAACCTGTATAAGTATACTAAATCCAACGCTTCTTTACCAGCAACAATAATTATGGTAATAATAATTTACTTTATGGTACTTACTATGCGTATCTCCAATGAAAAGCGTAGCATTACCAAGAAGAGGGACCGCAGGCGGGCCTGGCAGGGAAGCAGTCATCTTGTCCATGCGTTGGGCTTTCATAACCCAATACAAGTAATATAGAAACGCTATTGACATCAGCCCCACGAGAATAATCATTCTAACCTTTTGTTTTACCTGAAACAAAGTTCTCTTTTTAACCGTCTTCAAAAAAGGAGGAGGTTGCCAATTGGCAACCTCCAATTGCCAATTGTCCATATTGAACAAATTCGACTACTATGTTTTTTGTTCAATATAGACATTCCCTATGACATTGTACTTTCTCTTTCCAGTCTTTTGCGTTTATCCATTTTGTTTATAAAATAGTTTTTTTTAGGCCGGTCTCGACGCGTACGTTGCGCTGGCGATCGTTAAGTTCGTGGGGCACCCATCTATCAAGTTTTTTTACCTTGCCTATTTGTCGCAAATGGATCAAAATTGTTTTGATGCTAACATCAAAAGCTGCTGCTAGCTCAGCTGTAGATTGAGTTTCGTGAGCTTCCACAATCGCCTTTAATTCATCATTGTTGACCAAAGTCTCCGGACGACCACGAGCTTCATTTTTCAAGTCAAAATTTCCAGAATGGAACTGGGAAAACCAATAACGGGCTGTGCGTTCGTTTGTACAGTTATCTCCGTAAACGTTTTTGATGTTACGTGCCGTTTGTGTCACGTTGGTGCCACGACGGAACTCATATTCCATAATTACACGAATTTTTAAAGTATCCTTTATGACGAAAAATGTTCAAATGTAATGAAAATACAACGCTAATCAATAAACAAAAGACTGAGTTTGTAAAAAGAATGTCATGTTTTTAAGACAAAATTAATTTGAATTCAGAATACAAAGCCATTCCAAACTATTTTTCTATTTGAAATGACCAGTACTGAAGAACGGCAATTTCATAGGTAAAGACCAAAAAATAGATAGATTGATTAGACCAATTTTGATTAGATAGTTAAAAAAAAAAATGCTTTTCAGTATTTTTGACAGGGATGTCATAAAGGTCAAAAAGGTTAAAAGAGGATGAAACTTTGTATGGAAAGTTTATTGTTTTTGAAGCTGTGTGATGAAAATAGGTAAATATTTGAATAGTTAATTTAAAATAAAATATGGTGTTTTCAATAAAAAAATTAAAATACTTAAGTGGGTGAACGAGCGGAAATAACTTTCTATGAAAAGTGTAGTGAGCAACAGTGATTAAGTAATAAGTAGAGTTTTTGGCGGGAACACGGAAAAATCATGTCGTTGCATTCTATTATTTTCTTAAACTTGTGTTTTATCGCGAATTAATGTATAAAAGTAGTGGTGTTTTATTCATTGAGTGTTAGATTACCTGCACGAGTGTGGGCAAGTGATATAATGTGGTGAAACATGTCTTTTCGTGTTGTTTTCCAAACTCCGTAGAAGCTCATAGTAAAGTCGCCACAACTTTACTAGGGTATGACTTGGACTCGACTATGACCAATTTCGTGTGACTAACTGTGATTTCATGACATATTTGACTTGATTTTATTTAAAAAACTTGAAAATTCACAAACTTGACACTGGCAGAATGCACAACGTGCGATGCCAATAAATAAGAAAAAAAAAAAAGTAATAAGTACCCAAGAGCAATGACATTATATCCCAAGAGGAGCTAAATCCTTCAAGTTTTTCAAGCTATAGTAGTGGTATAACGTAGTGATACATTCTCTTTGGAAGTGGTCTATTTAGAAGGCCAAAAAAATGGGGGTTGACAGTTCTAAACTTATTAAAATATGGCTGTCACTTTATTACTAGGCATGTTAGCTAAGGACAGCAAAACTTTAGTTTATTTCTGTCAACTAAAACCTTCAAAATTGACCACAGTGATAAAATATAAAATGGCAACCCCTTCCTATTAAGGCCATCTAGCAGTGGACAATGGACATCTTCTGGCTGTTGTAGTAAAGTGATGAAAATTAGTATTTAGATAGACTTTTTAACACAAAATAGTAATATTTTTGTTAGGCAAGTTAGGTTGTAAATGTTGTAATAGTTTGATCTAAAGGGGTGAAAATGGGGAGGAAAAAATAAGTGAACCCAGCGGTATGGAATATATTTGGTAGCGGGGCGAATTTCTTCTATTCGCGGACGGAGTCGCGGGTCGACCTCTAGTGGAGAGTCTAGAGTATATACTCGGATTCTTAATTAAATGGACTAAACTGACATTTCGAGTATTGCTACTTTTGGCAAAGTTTTAATAGTGCTGGGATAAAAATATTAAGTTTATTAACATATGTTAAGAAACTTAATCTTTTTATTAAGTTATTTATTTATGTTAACAAACTTTATAATTTCAACTTATGAACTACTTCGATATATAAATTTATATGAGTCTTTGTATGAGGTGAAATTCCTTACTTTTGTGCGATTTCAATCTTTCCAAGGTTATAAATCATTAAAAAAAAATGTAAAATTTCCGTGTAGCAATTTACAGAACACTTTTTAACACAATATGTTTTCCCTTTTCTACCTGCACTTCCACTGGCCGCACTTTACATGTTGAACGGCACTTAATAATTATTTAATAATTATTTTGAACAATATGAACTTAACAATATCCATCACTACGGTTTTTTAGCAGGCAGCATTATTTTGAAAAGTGACATTTCTATCTCTCAGTTTAGTCCGTTTGATTAAGAATACGAGTATAGAGGATAGTATAATTGTATAAATTGCAGTTTTAAATGTGCAAAGAAGGTAATATTTTCAAGATCCTGAGAGCACTTACGTTCATTTAGACAAGTACTTGAAAAGAAAAGCCAAGCCAATTTAATTACCGTTGCGGTCTACGCGTTGCCTACGGCTTCGTAGCACGTAGAGCGCGTAGCACTTTTACGAAACAGGAATCTGCTTTTGGTAATTTTTTATACTTACGACGCGCCGCGCCGCGAGAGTGGACCAAGGTGGAATATACTTTTTCAACAGCTTTGCTAAAAATATGCATTTACGAAGCCTGAATACATTGTTCGAAAGTTAACAAATTACGCACCATACAACGGAGTGTGCGGTTATAGTTATTTATGATACTAGTGCGGTAAGTTGGTTTTACAAAAGAGTAGACGAATGTAAGCCCGAGACGAAGTCGATGGTTAACCATTTCCGCACGAGTGCCATACAAAATTTTTCAACACATTTGCAAGTAAACACAATACGGAGTGAGTTGAAATATATATAGGTACTATACGTGACAATACGTGCATAATGAAACAAACTAAATTATTTTGTTTATAAAAATATCAGTCGGGAAGTCGCAACAATCTTTGACGTTTCTAATATGAAAATGGCACGAATTTGCAAATGGCG